>CM046721.1:107438123-109933372 GCA_025584915.1 Monochamus saltuarius | reverse complement strand
ATGTATATGTTCATATATTTTTATATTTGTGTTTGTATTATTATGTTTGAAACTTATACTTTGTAAATTGACTTGTCCTATACAATTTTATGTCAGAAAGGATTAATAAATATTATTATTATTATTATTATTATTATTATTATTATTATAAAATAAAGTTCTGACCTAATAGACCCTAATGAGAAACATACAGTAATATGTTAAATAAAATTTTTATTAAATTTGAAATTTGATGGCACAGCAAATTACCCAAACCAGACAGTATCTCAGAATGAAGATTTTGCCAGTTACGACTTCTATGCTTAACAGGGCAGTATAAGTATTTATCATATTTCTCAGACGTCTCTTTTCAACAATGTAACATAAAGGGCTTTCGTTGTTTTAAAAACCATAAAATTTACACAGGGTGTTCCGTAAAATATGTTACAAACTTTGGGTGGCGATAGGACATAAACAATATTACTAAAAATACATAATACAAACATTTAGTGTAGTATATACGTAGCTTTATTATTCTCAGTTGCAATTTCTTAAATATTTTGATGAAAATATAATGAATTTTCATTTGTTCGTCTGAATTCTTGCCGCAACTATTCCATAAAATGTGCAAACACAAAAATAGTTTTTCATAACGCAACTTGGAAAAAGAAAACGTAATGCAATTTTTAGGAACTCAACTTTAGAAAGCCCATAAATAATATACTTTAATAGAAAATTAAACATATAAAAACAAGACACAAAACATTTCTAAATTCATAGCCTTTCTAAACAATCTTGTAATATCTGCTATACCTTTTTAGATTTTTTTTAGCAGAAAATATGATACAGGGTGATAAGAAAACACCCTTCCTCTCTCTCGATTTTATCCATGTCCACATTGTTTATTGGCGTCTTATAGCTGAAAAAAATTTCATTCTTGTAATTGCACCTTTTAGGCAATCTTGTCTTGTTATTTCTCGTTCTTGGTCTCGCAAGATAAGACAGGACAAGACCAAGACAAGACAGCTCAAATTGAACAAGAAAAAGGCAAGATTTTTTTCAAATTTTCCAAGTTTTCTTGTCTCAGCCAACACTAAACCTCTAACTGCAAAAAGGCACGTTTATTTAAGAGATTATATTAATTACCGTGTCTAGTATTTTTTAGTCATTTTTGTGCAGGTACTATCACCACCTGTTGGCTACAGACTATGCGTGAATTCGCGATTCGTAATGCACGATGCGTGATTCGTAAGGAAAAGTTTTTATGAATGGATTTTTAACGAACAATACCCTACACACTGTTCACGAATTCCTAGCAAACCACGCATCGCGCATTACGAATCGCGAATACACGCATAGTCATAGTCTGTAGCAAGCCTTAATTTATAAAACATATTTCTACTTTTGCAGCATTTTGCGATTTTTTATTTATTATAATTTTGAAATAATCGAATAATTAACATTCTAATTTTAAAGGTGCGACTGCTTGACAACACCATGTATACAGAAAATATAGTAATTTATTGTAAACACGCCTGATGCAAATCGAGTTAGATGATCTAATCAACTGACCAAGAAGCTAATAATTCACGTTTTATTACTAAGAGAAATTTCACAAAATTTTTGAAAGGCGTGGGTATGATGGAAGTTACGATATGAATTCTTCCTGTGAGAAAATAAATTCTTGAATAGTTTAAAAATTCCGCTTAAAAAATGCAAATATTATTTCATTCCATACATTTTTATTTAACTGCCTTTGTTATTTGAAATTTCAAGTTTTCATAAAATGCGAAAGTAACGAATGAGATAAAAAACTTATTTAAAAGTTCGTAAATCCGATTACAGAAACATTTTAATATTTTTTTACTAAGCACTGCTTTTCCAGGTTCATTTTCTTGATGTGTCGACGCATTTTTCCGTATATTTATTAAAAAATATGTGACAAAAATGCTTATATTTAATTTGTATTATTATTATTATTGAAAATTTATTTCACGTATTTTTATTTTTTGTGTTGGCAACTCGAACTTGTAATTCTACAATAGTCTATATCTCCAATTATTTTTTTTTTTTAGATAGAGACCTATTTAAGGCGAGGATTTTGTAGAAAAGAAATTGCACAGCCTGAGTGAGCGAAACGGCGAATCAATGAGGCCTATGAGACAGTATACAAACCGTATAACCACAAGGACAAGGTTCCCTGAAGTTTATCGTGCATTTTGACGTACATAAAAATGGAAGCCGTGATATATGTTATGATTTTACTTGAGGACACAAAATATAAAATTAGGAATAAATAATAATCTGAAAGTGAAACACAAGTTGTCCTATATCCATGTCCTGGCTAGTGAGTGAAGTAATTTGGTGGCTGTGGCTGTGATAATTTTGCCGTAATTGCGACATATTGGCGTAGTAACTGTGTAGCTAAAATTGAGGTATTTTCACATTTATTTTAGTTATTCTTGTGATTTTATGAGCAATGAAAATTATCTCACGCACTAGCGGGAACATTTGTCAATACGTTGATATATAATAATAACCAATTACTTCAATTTTCTTGGAGTTCTGTGTCCTCGCTTGAAGCCCTGTTAGACGGTAAAAATATGTATACAAAATCCCAGCCTTAAACATGAAACTTATTGACAATTTTTTTCACGCATTTTTATTTTTTGTGTGGGCAGCTCGAAAAATTGTTATTGTAATTTTACAATACTCTATATCTCCAATTATTTTCTTGAGAAAGAAACTTATTGAAATTTTTTTACGTATTTTTATTTTTTATGTTAGCAACTCGAAAAATTGTTATTGTAATTCTACAATAATCTATTTATTACACACGCGTATACTTATATATTTGGTGTATTTATTTATTCCTTATTTCCTTTTTAATACTCATTTATCACGAGTTTGACGCCGTCCCTGGCATCAAGGATACTGGCCGATAGCCAACTGAAACATTAAAAGAATAAAAATTTTCTTATAAATTTTTCATCGGACAAAACAAACACACGGGAGTTATGTTACGCTTACGTTATAACTTATAACATACAGAAACCCCTTTTTAACAAACTCAAAGTGATTGATTTTCTATGTTACACGTCACAGACATATCTAGGGTTCGTCATATAGATGAGTCCAGTGAAAGTTATTTTTAAAAATTTCAAATATTTAGGGAGATATTTATTGAAAAAAAATACACACATTGAAGACCCCTGACGAGATACTATCGTAACCTAATAAACCATATGATCTGCTTCTTTTAACTTCTTAATTGATCTTACCATAAACGATAAAAAAATATTTTCCGCAAGTTCTATACTACCAAGTAGAGTGTTTAGGAAATTTGTTTGATTATTCCAAAAATTTCACATAAACGTGCTTACCTTACCTACTTGCTGAAAAACCAAGTATTTAAACAGTTATCCACATTTGACAAGTTAATCCCATTGTACACTGTTAGAAAGAGACAAATTATTCCCTTAAGCGATTTTATGAAGAATAACGAAAAACTATGATTTTCACACAAGATATTGAAGTTAATTTTTGCCACATAACCTCAAACAACTGTCAGTGATTTCGTACTTCGCAGTGGGTGAAACAGACTTTAAAAATAAACTTTTACACAAAACAATAACAAAATAACCAGCTTGAAGCACGCGTTCAATATGAAGAGTAGACAAAGCAAAATATTTGTTGATCTATATCTGAAATGTTTTGTGAATTACCAGGGCAAATAAAAATTTTAATGAAATATTTTGGACGATTTCCTAAGATACCGATTTATTATGGACTTTCCAAAAGGTACAGTTAGAGACAGACTTCATGAAGATGAAAAGCTAAAGTTCGAAAAAGCAGTGTCCATTGCATGAAAAAAAAAGCTGGTGTCGTAGGCATAGGTAGACGCCACGGACGGTAGGCACAATGTCTCGCAGGGAGCAGATCCATCAGCCATATCCTAGGATTGACAGCCAGTGAAGTCGATGTTGATACCGGTGCACTGGTGTAGGCAAAGGCAAGATAGAAGTAGAAAGAAAACGTATTTATATCGTTTTATTATTTTCACGAGCAGTGTTTTTCTTTTAAATATCTTGTATTCAATAAATATTTTTGGTGAATATAGTGCGATTACGTAAAATGTGGCGCATTATTCAAACAGTGAAAAGGTTGTGTCGCTACCACGCTAACCTTACTCTTATGGTAGCTGAATAAAAGGCGATTCCTTTTATACTAATTTATTCGATCTGTACATGATATATACTTATGGGTAAAAAATCAAGACACTTATTTTATACCCCTAACTCCTTGCTGTCACACTTGTTGTTAAGAAAATACACTTGTGCTCTTTTTCAGGCCAAATACCTTAAACACATTTATAACCTACATCTGGTTTCTTTCACACTCCGCAAAGCATATTTTTTAAGTAGTGAATGAGTGCTGTGATAGTAATAATAACGATAGTAGGTACCAGGGAATTGGTTGGTATTCTCGGATAATACTGTGATAAATCCCTTGGGATGTAATAAAAATGGATAATGATCAAATTCTGGATAACTACATACTTCATTGGTGAGGTATAGGAATGGATAAGAGGAGGAGGCAGTCCCAGTTATTAGCCTTGTTCGCGGTAGCGATTTTGAACTAGTTCAGCAAGCGCAGTTCGTTTTTCAGACGGTCAAATTCAAACTGCGCCTGCGCTCATCCGTAAATTAATCCTGAACTAGTTCAGAATCGCTACCGCGAACAAGGCTATATTGAAGCTTATTTTATATAAAAAGTTTAATTTCAAGACATTAATGTAACACTGGCAACGCCGTTGAATACACATCCAACCTCCTACCATAACATGACCCATAAAAACGTTGGATTCTGGCCCTCAAGCTTTCTATTGAAAAAAACTATTAAGTAATTATGCGTTCCACACAGTGAACTGTACTGCTGGTTAAAATATTTGTACTTATTTAAGGTTCGCCCTTTATACAGGGAGAGCCAATAGTGTATGAACGGAAGATTGTGGTTATACTGATATATATTTTTAAAATTTGCTGTTGATGGGGGGTGGGGGGTAGTAAGAGCTACAAACTAAAAATATTTTTACTGGAATTCCTAGACATATGCAGGGTGTTTCATATTAAAGTTGCATTTTTTTTAATGGAACCCCCTGTATAGTATTGCATATTTGGATTCCTCGGTCAATTCTAGTGTGACTTCATGTACCATACTTAAGGTAAGAAAAGTATTAGAGATAAATACAGATACCTTTATATCGGGTCAAAGGTAATGAAATGTGTTATCTGGTGACGTGAAAAAAATATGTGGGTTCTATTTAAAAAAATCAAGTTATCCATGGCCGTATTCAGACGAGGTCAGCCGCTGAGCCGCTGAGAAATCCAGGCCAATCAAATGCACGCATTTAGCTGAATTCTTACTCAGCGGCTCAGCGGCTGACCTCGTCTGAATACGCCCCATGATTGAAGTTTTCAAAATTAGAGCGTCGATATCAGCCATGACAAACAGAGTTCATAATTGACTTTTTAGCTCTTGGTAGTATGGAGGGTGGTCAATAATTTCCCCCAATCACAGCCTCCTATGTTCTAGACATCAACTTTTTGTCAAAATATCGAATAACGTCCAAACGGTACATTTTAGGCACCAAGTATGGTACATACATACACCGAGGAATCCAAATATGTAATAATATACAGGAGGTTCCATTCAAAAATATGTAACTTTAATATGAATCACCCTGTATATGTCTAGGAATTTAAAAAATATATTTAGTTTGTAGCTCTTACACTCCCCACCCCCCACCAACATCAGATTTTAAAAATATATATCAGTATAACCACAATCTTCCGTCTACACACTATTGGCCCACCCTGTATACACCTTAACTACAACGATTAGTCAATAAAAATGCCAGGAAAGTGTAGTGTACGATTTGGTAACACCCTGTACAAATCCCTTTCAATTTTCGTCGTCGACGAAGAATCTTATCAAATCCGAGGACACATGCAGGCCTCGATTTGACTTCAATTATTAATCTACAATCGATCAACGCAGTAGGTACTTGATATTTGGATCAAGGCTAGATGCCACCAGATAAAAATGCGAGTCGATCCCGGCCCTGTCCTTATTATTTTCGCCCACGTTAAAGTAGCGGTGTTGCCAGTTCGCAATATCGCGCGCTGGATTTTTCTCAAGAAACCTATTTGGTTAACAGGAGCTGATATTTAGACTACACTGCGACTGATAAAAAATAATTCGTGACTATAAGAAAATATGGATATCGAGTTACGTGTAATATTTGGTCTAAGGTCGGTTCCTTTGATTAATTTTTCCATTTTTTTACATACAGAATGTATAAGGGTTCCCATGAACTATATGGTTTCGTTGGTGACATCTATGAGGGATTAAATGACCTTTTTTGTCAAATGAAATTTGTTATGAAATGTTTTATATGTAGTATAGAATGTCCATATGAATGATGTATCTTAGAAAAAAAACTAAAAGCAGATATATAACAATTCATAGCAGTTTTTGAAAAATCCCAGAAAGTCAGAAAAAATAGTTATCACTATGCTAATTATACCTACAAGTTTCCTCCAGGGCGCTAATAGTTTACAGGCTGACACGTTATTTCAAATAAGAAAAAAAAAAAAGATATCTTTATCTATAAAAAACTAGTACGACTTGAATTAATAAAAATTATTAAATATTAAGGAAAAATCAATAATAAACTTTTATAATAATAACAATTTTATTAACATCACTTTCACCACTTAAACTTCATTAACAATATAACTAATCCGCCCGCTCTGAGTGCTACGCCACGACTAACTGCCTCTCCCACCTGACTCAGCAACGGTTCTCTATCGCATGACGTAACTAGTCCGTTAAGATCCGTTACAGTCGGCCACGCTACGGATAATCTGCGCCCCTGCAGATTACTGTTGATGATCTAGGGATGAATTACGAGGCGTCTAAATGAAATTAAAAACAAAGTCATTACATGAACTAATACATATATATGTTTAAAATGGCATTCATTCATACACTCCTTAATAATTCCTTAACCGAACATGCAATCAACCCTTTTTAATTGCTAACAGCCAACACCAGTAATGAAACCAAATTAGTTTATATAATCTATAAGTGGTGGTGACAACGCCAACAGCTTCCTTCTGGCTCATCCTACTATGCGTCCCTAAGAAAAATCATTATTCGTAAAGACATATAGCTTAACCCACTATGAATACAAATCATGCCCCCTTATTAGCATACGCCTAGACCCCGTTAGTCTAGTATAATATGCCATGCATCTGTTAGTAAAAAGTCGCCCGTTTAGCTTCACATGTCTAGACATTTTTAGTTTAAACGCTTCCTTTTAAAGCGATTTACATATGCTTTTATGTTCACCTGAGGATGATAATTCTTCCTCCTCTTCGGTATTTTCTTGTCCCACTACAAACAATTTCATTTTGTCAACTGCACATATACCTTTATATGGCTTTTGGGATCTATTAGCACATTGCATGTCTTCTATGCAATACCGGTCATGAGGTAATACTTTCGTTATGACAAAAGGCCCTTGAAACTTTGGTAGAGTCTTTCTACTCATACCATCCTTGCTGACAGTATGTTTTCTTATAAGAACGTGCTCTCCCACCTTATACTGTCTAGGTTTAGTTCTATTTTTGTCATATCTTTGCTTTTGTTTGTCTTGCTCTTCTTTCATTCTTTTCTCGGCTTCCTCTCTAATTTCTTGTAAGGACAACCTTTTATTGTCCATGGCTGTAGCATTCTGTAGGAATGCATTTTCCAATCCTCTTGGTTTGTAACCAAACAACATTTCATAAGGACTCTTTCCCGTGGCTGCACTGACAGTGTTATTCATGGCAAAGCGTATTTTTGATACTACTTTGTCCCAGTTTTCTTCGGACTCGATTGAGGCTGTCAATGAATTTAGAATTGTTTGGTTGTACCTCCACTTGCCCATTAGCTCGTGGAGTAGCCGTAGCATTATATACTGTTTTAAACCCGCACTTTTGCGAAAATTCAGTAAATTGTTTAGAAGTGTAGCAGGAACCTCTATCACAGATAATTCGCCTGGGAACACCGAATGTATCAATTATTTCCTTCAAGAAATTCGTAACCGGTCCGACCTTAGTACTTTGAACAGGTTTTATGAATGCAAATTTTGTATATGCATCTATGGCCACTATAAGGTAAGAGTTCTTTCTTCTAGATCGGACAAACGGTCCTAGATGGTCGATATGGATAGTATCCATAGGTTTACTTCCCTTATCGATTGGGTTCAAATAACCTGGACGTTTTCGAGATGGGTTTTTGTTATAAAGGCACCTTAGACAACCGGATATGTACTTCTTTATGTAACGACGCATCGATGGAAACCAATAATTTTCTGCAATTGCTTCAAAAGTTTTGTTTATTCCAAAATGACCATTGTCATCGTGATACTGTATCAGTATCTGACGCTTTGCGTTCTTAGGAATAACCCACTTCAGTCCTGATAGAGTTTTCCTATATAACCGATTATCTTTAAGTACGTATTCTTCATGTATCTGTCTTTCCTCGCTGTCCGTTGGTTTGGTGTTTAGCACTTGTATCAAATAGCAGCACCTCTGGTCTTGTAGCTGAGCTGCCAAAACCCAGTCCTCTACTGTTATGTCGACGTTTAAGACTTGCAGTTCATTCGAAACCACTGGATTTCTACTTAGTGCGTCAACATGAGTCATTTTAGTACCAGGCCTGTATTCTATATCGTAGTCGTACTCTTGACTCTCTAACCACCACCTACCCACACGAGGTAATAAGTTTTTCTTCGTCATGGTAGTTCTCAAGGCGTTGCAGTCTGTTACCACTTTAAATTTCCGACCAAGTAAGTACACCCTGAATTGCCTCAGAGAGTTTACGACTGCTAGCGTTTCGAGTTCATATGAGTGATAACGTTGTTCTTCTTTAGTAGTTTGGCGACTAAAGTATTGTACAGGATGTAAGTTTCCATCTTTCTGTTTCTGCATCAAAATACCGCCTACTCCCCATTTGGAAGCGTCGGTGTGAACTTCTACGTCAGCATCATGGTTGTAGAGAGCTAGCACCGGCCTATTTATTAACTTATTTTTCAGCTCGGTAAATGCCTCCATTTGAATCATACCCCACTCAAACTTTACGTCTTTCTTCGTCAGACAAGTTATAGGTTTTGCAATAGTGGCAAAATTTTTTATGTATTTTCTGAAATATCCGGCTAGGCCTAGAAATTGCCGTACTTCATGGACATTTTTAGGTGTCGGAAACTGCTCTACAGCCTTTATTTTTCGGGAACCTGGTCTAATTCCTTCTCGGCTAACTTCATGCCCTAAATAATCTATTTTGTGTTGGAAAAAGTAACATTTTGATAATTTCAATGCAAGATTAGCACCTCTAAAAGCATTGAGAACGTTCCTCAAAGCGTCTATGCCTGTTTCAAAAGTTGCTGAGGGTATTAAAACATCGTCCATGTAGGCTAATGCTTGTGTAAACCGTAATGGCCCCAGTACTTTGTTAATCGTCCGTTGAAATACTGCTGGCGCATTGGCCAAACCAAATGGCATTTTCAAATATTCATAATGACCGTCGGGTGTTATGAAGGCTGTTTTAGATATCGATTCTTCGGCCATAGATATCTGGTGATATCCTGACGCCAAGTCGAGAGTCGTATAATATTCGCAACCTGATAGTCTGTCTAGGTGTTCGTCGGTCCTTGGAAGTGGATAACGGTCCTTAATAGTTTTTGCATTGAGCGACCGATAATCCACACACAAACGCATTTCGCCTGTTTTCTTTTTTACTAATAAAATTCGACTAGCATACGGCGATTCGCTATCTCTAATAATATTATTATCCAGTAGTTCATTTACGAGACCACGTAATTGTGCACGTTCCGAAAAAGACAATCTGTAAGGTGTGTAAGTAATTGGTTTGTCATCAGTTAGATTTATTTTCATCTCTACTCCTGTGCAATTTCCAATCTCACTCATTTTCGTTGCAAAACAGTCTCGATATTCATTGATTAGACCCAGAAGGATTTCCTTCTGCTCGTCCTCAAGATCGTTATTAATTTGAGGAATGATGTCTGACATAGTGAAGGGTTCTTTAACCCTGGAGGTTAGTGCAAAGGCCCCTACCCCACTACTTTTAGGTTCATGCTCCAGACAACAGACATGTCCCCGAGCAAGCACCCGCGAAGCTTCGAACATTATGGGATGATTAGACGTATTCATAATTGAAAGAATTCCATCAGGTAAGGAAGTAACACATTGAGTTAAGAAATACTCATTACCTGGTATAGCTCGCACTTGGCCCTCTATAAACACATCCCCGACGTAATTTTCTCTGCAGCGGACCCTTACGTAAGAAACATGCCCTGGTGGAATTACTGTAGATTCTTCAGTGTAAAGAGTCAATTTTTTTGGAGGTAAAGCTTCGAATTCTTTCCCGAGTACTCCGTCGTCAGACATAACCCTCCTTTGACCCTTCTTGACGATTAGAATCTTGTTTTTGTTTATAAAACTTTGACCAATCATAATGGGTACCGATTGTACTTGGTCCTTAACTACGAGAGCTTCTACTTGGTCTTCTGCTAAATCAACTTTCAGGTTAATCATTACTTTTCCAATGGCTGTTGTCTGTCCGTTACTATACCCTTGTATTACATAACTGCAGGGTTCCACCTTGACCCCTAACTGCTTTACTACGCTGTCACGAATTAAAACCCCTGAACACCCCGTATCAATGTATCCACAAAAACCGAGACCGTTTATCTCGCAATCCACAAAATAGCAGCTATTGCCCTTGGATTCGTCGTTGTTTCTAGCTATTTTGCTTAGTAGCGCAGTGTTTTTGCGACACTCTGAAGCCGTATGCCCTAAAAGTTTACAAATACTGCACTGTTTTCTTGGTTTGGGACATTTTGACGACAAATGACCAGTCTCTGAACAGTTATAACATTTCTTTTTTTGTTCACCGGTTTTATTCAGATGGCTACTAGTACTTCTATAAGGATGTAGTTTATCTCTTAATTTGTAATTACTGACGAATTTTCTGTGACGCAATCGATCTCGTAAGTCGTCTGATTTAGCAGTGTCACTGTTGTTTAATGTAGTGAAGAATTGGGAATAGATTTCCTCTGGGCTACCATAACGACCCGCTTTAGCGCCGGTTCTTATGACGACATCTTCGATCCCATCTATTATACAAGATACTGCATTCTTATCATTTATTTCGCAAGCTCTAATAAGCCCCACTTTATCGAAATAATAAGTTGACCAAGATTCGTCACTCCTTTTTTTTCTATTAATCATCATTTTCAATAGATGGGCATAATCGTTGTGTTCAGGAAATGTTTTTAACAACAAAGTCTTCCATTCCTGCCAGGTATAGTAGTAAGAGGTTAAACCGTCGTACCATTTTTTGGCGTTTCCCGAAAGACGATTATGCATATGTTGAATTTTTATCCGTTCGTCCCAGTTATTTATTTCTGCCAGTTGTTCAATTTTTGATATCCACTTTGAGGCAGTCAATTTTCTGTCTGCCGGATCGAAAATTGGAATACAGTCTGACGCGGTTTTGTAAGAAATAGGTCGCCTGGGTTCAGTCGTAGAACTAGAAGGTGTGTTCTCTCTAATACTGCGGACTAGGTTTTCGAGTTCCTTAAGTCTATCCTTCGTTCTTCTTTGATACAGGACGACGGGATGATGGTAACGGCGGCGTACGCGACCGTATACGTTTTTCTGTGGTAGCTGGTTGATGCACTACCGCTCTTTCACTAATAAATCGTCGTCCTTGTCTTCTGTCGTCTTCAGTATCTGACGAGCTAGATTGCTCACGAATCTTTCTTTTACCCATTACGTAAGTGAAGATGTTAATTGCAACGTTTGTATATGACCTTATGTATGTGATCGTGCTGAAAGGCAAAATAAAGAAAAGACCAATTATCCTTCTTATTTGTACCAAAGCGTACGAGACCAATTATCCCGTTTTATAAATAATATACATAAGGCGTACGAGACCAATTATCCCGTTTTATAAATAATATATATTACGTAACGTATATTAACATCAAAGTATAACAATTTCAGGAGACCACTTATCTCTATCTTGAAAATGCGATACGTTATGCAATCAGCTGCGTTGCAACAAGGACGAAAAATTGTACCTGGGTAAAACAATTTTATCCTTTCTGTAAGTTTACTACCGTGTGTCCATATTTTACCGTTTATAAAATATGAATACTTATCAAACTAATGCAATATTATCATACGATAACACAGATTTATCTCGTACTTACAGTAGTTTTCCTTATTTACACTAAGAACTATTTGTTTAACACTAATAACGTCACTAAAGCCACGTGGTGTATCCCACCGCTGCTCTATTAAGGAAAAATCAATAATAAACTTTTATAATAATAACAATTTTATTAACATCACTTTCACCACTTAAACTTCATTAACAATATAACTAATCCGCCCGCTCTGAGTGCTACGCCACGACTAACTGCCTCTCCCACCTGACTCAGCAACGGTTCTCTATCGCATGACGTAACTAGTCCGTTAAGATCCGTTACATAAAGATTTTTCATTGTGTAAGGTACAGAGTTATTCATTATATGTATGTAGGCCATTCTTTATTATCGTTATTATTAGAGACACAAAATACAAGATACGTTTCAAATAAAAGTTGTAGGGCTGTAACTGAACCCCTTAAATAAGTTAATGGAAGCACAGTGGCGTACAGAAGTTTAGGAATACAAGAAGCAATAATATTTTTTAATGGAACGCCTTGTGTATTGTTGGATTTATGAATTGTTCTTTTTTTATTTAAAAAATATGACATGGCATTTCTATCTTTAACCGTTTTCAAGTTATTGCATATTTAAAATTAATAAGTTATGAAGAAAGTTACAAAACATTTATTTCAATTTCAATTGTTTTGATGTCATATAATAAGAAAACACTTGTCATTTTCATAAACTACTTTAATAACTAATTTCATTTCGTATATAAAATAGCTTCAAGGCGATGGTCAATGTTCAATAACTTAAAAACGGTTAAAGATAGGAATACCATAGATCTTATTTTAATTGAAACATTCAACAATTTACAGGCGTTCCATTAAAAAAAATAAATTATTGATTTTGTAATAATAACGATAATAAATGTCATATAATAACACAATTCTTGTCATTTTCATAGACTAATGTAATAATTGTAATTTATGTTTGTATAATAAATAGTTTAAATACGATTTCTATATTTATGTACTTGCTCACGTTTTACACTCAAAATGTGACATCCTTACGGCAATTTTATGCATTTATCTAGATTATGTAACACCACTGTCGCATAATTATACTTAGGCAACACCACACGATCTCATCTTTGTCAGCCAGACTTGAGCATACCCGACCCGAGCTGGTGCAAAACTAAGTGTAAATACCGAATTGGCAACGCCGCTATCTACCACTCGTCCTTGTTAACAATTATTTATTATCGTTATGAAAAATTACGTCTCTCTTACTGCTTCCTGCATTAGAATGAGAATTTCGGAGACCGCACTTTCTCAGGCCGCGAAATAAATATGAATGCAGCGGGTGCAACGCGAACTTTGGACCGACATTAAGGACGATGGCTATAAATATCAACAATTTACTCCTGTGCTAGTCCTAAGCAGAGTTGGGTCAAACTAATTTCACATGACGGATAACGGATAAATTATGTTATTCGATATTTATTTATCTATAGACAGATATCCATCATTTGTTGTTCGAAGAAGACAAGTGTAAAATTAAGATTCCAACATGGTTTCTTAGCTGGTAAGTCCACCTCTACGGCCATTCATGCATATTATAATTGTGTATTTAATTTTTTAGATGCAGGAGAGTGCCCTGTTGGGAAACTCTGTGATCTCAGCAGGGCATTCGACTGTGTAAATCATAATGTTCTACTGGAAAAACTAGAAAGATACGGCATCCGAGGTATAGCATTGCTCTGGATAAAAAGTTTTCTTTCTAATAGAACCCAATATGTGTCGGTGGGTGGTCTTAACTCGGACACAAGAAGCGTATCACAGGGTGTTCCACAGGGCTCTATTTTGGGTCCTGTCCTTTTTTTGCTGTACATTAATGATCTAGCTAGCTTGTCTAATGAAGCATGTTTTACCTTATATGCAGATGACATTTCAATAATTCTGTCTGATAAGTTGGATACAAATTTGACTAATAAATGTAATGTGCTGTCAGTTATGGGTGAGTGGTTTTCACAGAATTTTTTGTACTTGAATCCAGACAAAACCCAATTATTACGATTCCATAGCAGTCAGAAACATTGTGAATCACTTAATGTACCTGTTCATTGTTCTGATAGTGTGAGATTTCTTGGTCTACAGATGGATGTACGTCCAGTGCGATAGTTTGATTCAAAGACTTAATTCAGTATCGTATCAACTTAAAACCTTGAGTAGCATTTTAAACGTTGATCAGTCAAGTCTGAGATATGGGATCTGCTTTTGGGGCCTCTCGTCTCATGCTGGGGCCGTTTTTATAGCTCAAAAGAGAGCTCTTAGATGTATGTTTGGTCTCTCTTCCAAACAAACTTGTAAAACCATTTTTACTTCATGTAAGATTTTAACACTGCCAGCACTTTTTGTATTCGAAATGTGTTTGTATGTTTATTTAAATAGAAATAAATTTATTTGTGTTAAGGATATGCACGCGCACAATACCAGGCAAGTGAATCAGTTACACGTGCCATTTAATAAACGACGGATTTTCTATAACTCTCCCAACTGTATGGGACGAATTTTATTTAATAAATTAAAACCAGACATAAAAAACTGTGATACATTAAATTCATTTAAAAAAGCATTAAAAGCAATTTTAATTGAGAAATGTCTATATACACTGGACGAGTACCTTGCCATTTAAGTATGTGTACATATCTGTGTTTGTTTGTAATATTTGTTTGTAGTAGTTTGTAACTTGTGACCATTCCTATACAGTTGTACTGTATTATCATTATTATTCAAAATGTTACTTTTTCTCCAACCGTCACAAAACTGACATTTTTTTACTGTCAGGAGATTAGTATACTGTGGTCAGGAGCATAAACAAAATATTTTTCTTGTCTGTGGTCAGGAGTTTCTAATACTGACATTATCCTTACTGAGAAAGAAAATGGTATCTTAGTATCAAAAATATTTGCTTTTAATCCTAGGAGCTAATGTTGACAATTTTAATCTTTAGATTAAGCGTTAATCAAGTTTTAATTTATAAAAAAATTTTAAACAATATTTACAGTAATGTTTGTTTATTCACATTGATATTAAATACACGCTTTGAACAAGTATTAAAATTAAATAAACTGCCACTACCTTTATTTATTGAGCAATTCTCAAAGCAGTCCAACACATTTTCATTAATAGTTATATTATTTTCAGATGTTGTGAAATCAGAAATGACAACGGTGCTTGGTTTATCATTACCATTATCAGCTTTCAGTATTCTTTTCGCAATATTTTTTTTTTTCAAAAGTGAATCTTCAATCTAGCTTCCGCCACAGTCTTCATTCTCCGTGTCTTTTAAGACAAGTAAAGTCACCACCACCGTCAACTAAAAGAAGACTGTGGTTTTAAACAAATTGTAAATTATGATACTAGAGTAACTAATATATCATCTACGAGGATTGATCTAATAATAACGAATATTTACAAGTTATTTCCCTTACCTCCTATATTTCCAAAAATTACAGATCACTCAATCATTGGGACTGCTTTAGATGTCGAGGTTTCTTATAGATATGAAAGCATTAAATTTAGAAATTTACACATTGATAACATAAACAAAATCAAAGTTGAGTTAATTGGTAGAGATTGGAAATACGAATGCTCTGATTTAGATATGCTATATAACAATTTTATAAATCAAATTTCATCTGCAGTAGATAAAATTGCTCCAGAAAAAAATAAGACTGTACGCTGGAATAATAAATGGTATAATTCGAAAATTAAGGAGGCGCAAAATAAACGCGATAGTGCATATAAGAAATTTAAGTTGACACGTACTGAAGAAGACTGGACACACTATAAGTATAATAGAAATAAAGTAATAGATATGATTAAAAGGGAAAAGAAAATGTATTTAGAACAACAAATAGATATGCATAAGAATGATACAAGAAAAATGTGGCAGACAATAAAACAGTTGGTAGGGAATAAAAAAGAACATGAAATAGGAAATACAGTATTTCAAAATAGCACTCTTCCCATATCAGAAAATTTTAAAAATTTCTATGCAAGTAGTATCGAAGACATTGTGAATAGTATAGATAATATTTCTAAGAATGAAAATACCCAAGATAGAATAAAGGGAACGAAGTTATTTTTGGTTTAAAAAATAAAAGTAGTGCAGATGATATTTTGACTTAAATTGCTAAAACAAATATTTGATAGTATAGGACATCCATTATCGAATCTAATAAATAGATCGATTATCCAAGGTAAAATATCAAAAGACTTAAAAACAAGTGTGATAATTCCTGTTCCAAAAGTGCAACAACCCTGTCAACCAAGTGAATACAGACCAATAAATTTAATTGCTATCGTCGATAAAATATTGGAAATTATAATAGCTGAACAATTACGAAATTACTTCGAAAGTAACAAACTGTTGAGTGAGGTTCAATCGGGTTTTAGACAAAAACATTCATGTGAAACAAGTCTGCAGTTAGTTTGTGCAAAATGGAGAAGAGATATAAATGAAGGTGATGTAATTTTAAATGTTTTTGTGGATTTGAAACGTGCTTTTGAAACAATTGATCGACTTAAATTGTTGATTAAGAAATTAAGTGAATACGGAGTGACAGCGACGGCATTGTCTTGGATTAAACATTATTTAGTGGAAAGGTGTCATAAGGCCAAGATAAAAAACAACATTTCAAATGCAGTTCCGAGCGTGTATGGTGTACCACAAGGAAGAGTCCCTGGACCACTTCTGTTTCTTATATATATTAACGACATAAATAATATTTTAAATGATTCATATGTAAATTTATTTGCAGATGATATCTGTATCAGGGAAGGATCTTTCACAAGTAACTGAAAGGATGAATAATCAGCTTTATAAGCTATATAACTGGTTATGTATGAATAAGTTAAAACTAAATACTGATAAAACTAAATGTATGGTGGTTGGGACTAAATATAATTGTGAAAGATACTTTGCTGTTAATAGAAATATACACATCAATAATAGTCCAATTGAATTTGTAAAACAAATTAAATACTTAGGCGTAATATTGGATCAGCAATTATCATTTGATTGTCATGTTGATTTTTTATGTAAAAAAATAGGTAAAAAAATATCTTTTTTTAGAAGAATTTCACATGAATTATCATCTTGGGCCAAGATGACAGTGTATAACTCGATCATTTATCCACACTTCAATTATTGTTTTTCATTACTGATAGGCTGCAATAAAGCGCATATTAATAGATTGCAAGTATTACAAAATAAAGCAATGCGTATTATACTAAACTGTAATCGTTACACACCAATAAATTATATGTTAAGTACCTTAAAATGGATTTCTGTCGAGCAAATTGTAACGCGATCATGTTTGACGCTAATATATAAAATTGAAAAATGAGTTTTTAGTTAAGAGATGTGATTTGCATAAGTATATAAGGTCTGCTGGAGAATACAATATTGAATATACTAAGTTTACTTCCTTAAAAAAGTCTCTCTTTAATGAAGGATTACATTTATATAATGCTTTGCCTGAAAAAATAAAAAAATCTGTAAATGTGAAAGTATTTGTTAGAAATATCACAAATTTTTTTCCTAATGATAGGGCCTGGTAAACATTGTCTTTTGTTGGTATGTTTTTGTGTATGTATGTAAATAGCATTTTTTGTTGCTAAATAAATAAATATTCTATTCTATTCTATTCTAAAAGGATAGCAGACATCCGTCGTAATGCATGTTCACTTTCCAGTTGACCAGCTTCAAAAATTTTGTCACTTATTGTGAGACGGCACTGATTTTATGAATACCGACCATCATTCGACGACACTTTCCACTAATCTACACTCTACCAATTCGGGTGGACATAAGGCAACATAATATGTTCGATAAAAACTTAAATAATTGTATTCCAGTACAGTAAAAGAACGTGGTCTCTTGGTTTTGGTATTGGGAATTTTTATAATTAAGGCGGATTTCACATCTTCAACATTATCAATTGTTAAATTGACTAATTCATCAGAACGGCATGCGCCTGCAACCCCCAATATTAGAACAACCTCTAAAGAAGCCTTTTAAAAATGTTGTTTTTTTTTTCATTTTTAAAGCATTTACATTTACCTTCACCATCAAATACAAGTTATAAGGTACACTATTCAAAAAGCAATAAACTTGTTTTTTTGTAAATATTGCATATCTCTCATTCTGCCTCTTGAGAAAAGCACGTAACTGTGAATATTTTCTTATATCAATCCCCTTCTTTATATCCAACGTTGACCGCAACATTGAATATTGTGACCAAAACGTTGACGTCTTCATTGTATTTGCTAAGTTTGATAAATACACCATCAATACATCTTCTGAATACAACTTAATGTTTTTTTCTTCCCACCAATCCATAAAATGTTGGTAGACACAAAAATAGCATGTTTTATTCGAATTATTGCAAGTGATATGGCTTAAAGTTTGAGGAACTTATTAGTTTGCATAACGTTCCAGACACCACCCCATCAAAAACTACAAAACCATGAAATGATTTTCAATGGTAAATATTTCGTACTTACAACAACTATGCTAACATAAAATTGGTGTTTATTTTGCTATATGGTGTTAGATTTAGTAATTGTTACGTAATAGCCACTTAACTGAAGTTGCGGTACCAGTTTTCGTTACTATAATGCTACTTGGGATTATTATTAAAATAATTCTAGTTGCATATGCATTTTTGACAGCTTAATTTTAATTTTTTTCAATGCATATTTAGTACGAGATAAACTTCACTAATTTCGATTGCTGATAATCAATTTTGGATTAGTTTTGGTTTACGTTACGTGTACTATTTAGATTGCTAAAGGTACTTGACTGCAACCTTTAGATCTAAGCAAATTAATTTACATGATACACAAAATGTAAAAATGTCGTAGGTTGTCATGTTGTCAAAGAATTCTCATCATAAACAAAATATAATAGTATATTATTCAGTATTTCTCATTCTCTTTTTTAAAATCGTTAGTCCGTCAGCAAAGGAAATAATTACTCATCTCTGAAAACAACAAACACTATTTCACCTACTACTACTCAGTAACATCCTTATTAATATGCTGACGACACCTGTATATTTATTTACTAAAATCAATGGATTACTCCCAAACCTCAAGCTCTGCCTAGTTGACAGGAATTTTATTACACGAAATGTTATTTCCAACAATGCAAGGTTAAACGGTGACCTCTACAACTTCGGTAAACAATGTTACCGAAATGTTGTAGTTCGAAATGGTAAACATTTTATATTGAACAGGGAAGCAAAATATTATAGGCTGTACCATACGAACGCCTATAAAGCTTCGTGTAAACATCGTTGAAATTGTACAATATGTAAACAACTCTGGGAAAATATGGAATTGATTTCTGAGAATAGTGTGAATGACAGAAGATTGTCATCGCAGTATAAATTCGAGTATATTCAATATTCAATTTTGATTCTGTTCCTTGTCACCAGATTTATAAATTTTTACCTACAGCTGTTTTATAATCTACAAATCGCTGCCCTAAAACAAGGTTTTATACATTAGACAACATCTGAGAAAACGAATTTGAAATTATTAGCGAAAGTATTATAAAAGTTAGAATAATAAATACAGTGTGTTCAGTAAGAATTTAAGAATGGACCATACTTTAAGCCTAACTTTCTTGGATAAAAATGATACGAATTAAATTACTTAGTTAATTTTGCTTCCTAAGAAGTTATAAGCCTGAGTTTGTTTAATTTTCTTACGATATTTTTTATATTATACTAGACGGCCAAAAATCTAGACTGACTCATGTTATAAATCCGCTCACAATTTATAGCAGCCGACACAAAGAAACATACATGCAGTACAAGCTAGCGATTAGTCACTCTGTAGATTTTCGGCCGTCTAGTAGTCTATAGTTTGTTTAGAAATGAAAGAGAGTAATAAAAGCTTATTATGTATGCAAATCGTAAATAAATGTAGTACTGGTGCTTATATTCAATATTTGTATATTATGTATTATCGATATAGATGAGGTGTACAATAAAAAAACTTTGTGTGATCGAACCGTACTAAATTGTAGCAGGTAGCTAAAACTTAATCCCCGACAATCCGTCGTTGTCTATGCCGCTTCAATTTCTCGGTCCATTTCTCTTATAAGTAAACAATATAAAAACAGCATATCAAAACATGAAGCAACATAACCCGATTAAGAGGGTTATTAGCAAATCAAATAAAATTATTCAATATTATTATCAAAATTTATTTAAATTTAATAAATAGACTTTTATTCCATACAAAAATATATGTATTTTGAAAATTGAAATTATGATGAGTAAATGTAGTGTTGTATAAATGTACAATAAAGAAAATAAAAAAGTAGGTATATTAAAATTCATCCTCTGAATATTTTGATGAATTATCTTCATCTCCCAGATTGATAACGATAGGTTCCACAGTAACGTCAATTAAAATATCGAGTTCCCACATTTTTCCTCTTCTTTTTGTACATGATGTATACATTTTAGCCAGGTATATGCAGTTACTCGTTCAAATCAATTTTTTAACAAAATTTTCACGTCACTTAATTTAAACGTCGTATTATTTCGCGCTACATCTCCTTTTATCTGCGCCCAGACTAATTAAGTTCACAGTGATAAGGTGGTAACCGTAGTACCGTTATTTGGCGATTTGTTGCCATTTCATCGATAACATATTTTTTCTGATCTTTATTAAGATTCACTTAAGATTGACAAGTGTCAAAAGTTCCTTTTTTACCATATTTGTTTCAAAAGAAATGTTTTTTTCCGGATAACCATTGAATTATACCGGCTTTCCTCCAAGCAGTCGTAGGCGTCCGCTCGGTCTGCCGTGAATGGCAACTGGCATTATCCATGACAATTACAGACCCGGAGGAATAACATCAAACATCTGTGTAAAATACTATTCGAAAACATCTGCGTTCATGTCTTCGTGATAGTCACCTGTATTTTTAGACTCAAATAAAAGTAAACCGCCATCTACAAAAACACTCGCACTACCTATATGTGTCACTATTAATCTTCGCCCTTTACCTAAAGGTGCCTTGAACCCTGTTGAAAGTCCATCCAAAAATGCTTGTCGAAAACTTGTTACATTTTTATCTTGCCATACTTTTGTTACAGTATATCCCTCGTTGACCCAAGTTTAGTTTAGATAATAAATATTTCTCCCTTCGTCACGGAATTTTCTGATTGATCTTAAGTAGGGTCTTCGCCAACAAATAATTTTATCATTATCGATAAGAACTGACTTCCTGTTCTGCTTTTCCCAGTAAAAATTCAACTCTCGTAGAACGGCCCATAATTTGTTTCTACTGATTTTTGGAAAATCGTCGTTCTCTGAGAGTTCACTTAAAATTTTGCTTAGCGTTGGTATTTCTCTTTTAAAATAAAATGAGTGTAAAGCGCACATATTTTCACGCGTTTAGCAGGTACGTAATCTGATAAGCTCGACATTTTACCCAAACAATATTATATCCACTGGCACAATAGTCACTAAACACAAGTCGAATTTTACTCTACTGCACTAGCACGTCTTCGTATATTCAGCTCTAAGACTGGATTGATCTGTCACAATACACTGGCTCCTGCTCTATGATGTATCCAGTAAAATATACTAATGTACACCCATTACCTGTTAGCATTAGTGTTACCCGATAATTACCTGAAACGAAATATTACCACGCCCATGGCCGGTTCTTATCTCGTTTTATTACTCTCTTTCATTTCCAAACAGACTATAGTATAGGTTAAAACTTTAAGAGAGGTTGAAACGTTTTTGTATTTAAATACAGACAGTAATAAAAACTCTTCATTCTTTCATGTTGTCATATTTCTTTGTATTTCTCGTGCTATTTTATAAGGTTTTTTATATGTACATTAATGAAATTTTGCAACAGTTTATTGTGCAATTTATTGCAATAATAATGACATTACCTCAAATCAGTTTTAGAACTGGAAGTTCTGAGTAAAAATTTTGAAATCTATTGATGAGTGAACAACTAAGAAAGTGGATTTCATTACTAATACGTCAGCAGTTAGAAGTAAATTGCCAAATTAGTTTTAAAGAGTGCCATTCATATTGCAATAGATTATACGTATAACTCACCATAAATTTAGCCATCAGCAATTACAACCTTTACAAAGTTACTATGCATTGATTAAGTAATTATTTCTGATTTAGCAATTTGTTTTGAACTACTGACGTATTTGTAATGAAATTTATTTCCAAATTTTAACATTAGTTTTATCCTACTCGCCAATAGATTTAATGACCTTTCTACTGCATATAATTTCTAGTACTAGTTTAAGAGCATGCCATTATTATAGCAATAGACTGTTCATATCTATCAATCAAAAGTATGTATAGTTCAGAATTTGTCAAATGCATTTACCTCAAAAAAAATCAGGTCAATATAATTAATGCCTTCTGAAATACAAATAATGTTTTTTAAATGACACTCTCAAATATACTCATTGGTTATATCACATATAAAGTTGTTTGTAAATAGTGTTAATCTGAAATATTAACTCCATAAATACTTTATTCAATTTTACATTAACCTGAATCCGTGATACATATACAAACATACAGTACATCTTGACTTGAACTTTACACAGGCATATCTTTCTTTATAGTTCCTTAATATATTCATATATGTATTTAACGGTTATGGGATTTCTAGTTGGCTTGTTTTTATGGCCTCACATATATATTACTCTATTATCACAAATCAAAAAAAAAAATCCTACCGTATACACATGAATTCATCATAATATTCAATAAAACACAAAGAAGAAAGAATTGTGTTAAAGGTTTCTTTCAGCGTATAAGTACCAATTGTACTTGTAAAGTATTTACATATTCAACACATTGTATGTAGATCTATCATGTAGGCCTCTATTTAATGCTTTATTAATCCAAGATTATGAAGGAATTTGCAGTAAATTGTCAACATAAAATAGAACGAACAGCTAATAAAATTATTTATAGTGCTCTAGAATATACAGAGGTAGTTCTACAAGTTCTATGACAAACATTCTCAGATGATAGCTGGGTTAATTTCAAACCTATTTTCTTATATGAACACAGGTCTATTCGTGTTTGTTTAGAGGTTAAAGCATTTTAAAAAGTATAAATTCAGTCAAAGTGGTCTGATAAATAAAAATGAGGGTTGCTATAACAATAACCATTATTTGTGTAATTTTGTTTATTCATTTGACCTTTAGTGTTAAAGTGCTAAATAAAAAATGCATTTAGTTACAACTGGAGAGTATGCAAATATAATAGCAGATTCTCTTTGTATTCTAATAGGAACGCCAGACAAGCAGCTCGAGAATACCTAGGAAGATACCCAAATAGACATCAACCTACCCACACAGTCTTTAGTGTATCATTTCGTAGATTTCGAGAAGAAGGTAACCCCGCTCCAAAAGAAGCCATTCATGCTACTGTAGTGAATGTACAAAATGAAGAAGACATAATAAATGATGTAATTGACAATTCTTCAATTAGTGTTCGTCGTATAGCAATTAACCTTCATGTATTATCGAATTTTATATGGCGTGTATTGGACAGAGAAGTGTTAGATCCGATTAGAAGTTTGTCGCTGGTTACTTCAATAATAAGCACAAAATGATAGATTTATTTCGTTTGACTTGTGGCGTGGTGAAGCGTGTTTTACTAGGACATAAGGCATACAAAATAATCGTAATGAATGTATCTAGGCCTTACAAATTCCGCATGCAATTAGATCAAGACGATTTCAACAACGTTTCAGTGTACCCAAATAAATAGATAGATCAACAAGAACAGCATGGCCGCCGAGTTTCACAGATCTAAATTCTTTGGACTTTTATTTATGGGGACATATGAAGCTTGTCTATCATGTTGAAGGTACTACCCGTTAGCAGTTACTTGAATGAATTCAGGATGTAGATAACCAGATAAGAAATGATTCAATGTTTATAGTAATTTTAAAATTAGTAATGTTTTGATGGGTTGAATTGAAGTTGAATAATGACATTTTAAATAACTAATAGCCAACATGGCTTTAGAAAGGGCAAATCTACTAAAACAGCCGTGTGTAGCCTCACCGAATGTGTATATAGACTACTAGATAAAAACAAACATGTTGCAGGTCTATTCTTTGACTTGACTAAAGCAATTGACTGTCTTGTATTTCTTTTATTAAAACAAACTTTATAATATTGGGTTTAGAGGAATATTTTTGGAATGGATAATTAATTATCTGTCGGACAGAGTTATGGTTGTTAGAGTTGGCAATAGAGCTTCTAACTGTCACGATATTAACATGGGGGTGCCCCAGGGATCTGTGCTGGGACCATTAATTTTCTTATTATACGTTAATTACCTACCAAATTTTATTGATGCATCTAATCTGACATTGTTTGCTGACGATAAATCTCTTGTGGTATCAGCTCAGACCCCTGGAGAACTCCTGGAAGAATGCCAGAACTTTATTAGTTCTTTTGTCAGCTGGTGTAAGGCCAATGGTCAATATTGATAAAATCGAGATAATTTATTTTCGATCTAGGAATGAACCTGACAAGAAATTATTTCTTGCATTTAACAATACCGTTCTGGAATCTTCAGAGAGCATAACATTTTTAGGTATCTATCTTGACTGCCAACTAAAGTGGTCAAAGCACATAGATATGCTTTGCAAAACTCTTAACAAGTCATCGTACGCGATATCTCGAATATGCAAGACCATGCCCTTGACCGCACTATTAAATGTATATTACAGTGCAGTTTATAGCCATCTGTCGTATAATATTATTTTATGAGGTAATGCTGTTAATAGTAATAGAATATTCTTTATTCAAAAACGCATTATTATATTAGAATTATATTTAAACTTAATCCCCGTCAAACATGCAAAAACTCTTTTAAAGACAACAAAATACTAACTCTACCTTGTATTTATATTTATAAATCATTAATGTACATTAAAGATGTTCAAAAATTCTGATTTTCACGACTATCCAACGCGTAATCGTGACTTGTTGAGTGCACAAATCTAAGAAATTTGAGACGTCCGTAAATTATTGTGGTTTGAAACTCTTTAACAAATTGCCTCATAGTTATAAACGCTTGAATAATGTTTCTTTCAAAAAGTTGGTGAAAAAAACTACTGATCGCTAAATGTTACTATAATAGTATTGAAGAATATATCCTAGACAATAATATTTGATTATGTTCGCCTTTTGCTGTTGTATGACTTGTTCTATACATTGTAAATACTATCATTATTATTATTATTATAAAATGGCAAGGTTGTATTAAATGTAGGTATGTTGATTTTATTGGGAATAGGTTATTTAATTTACTTTAACGTTAAAATAATTTTATTCAGTAACAAACAGTTAGAAGGTGTGGCTTGTTATATGTATGGCATCTCAAATACCATACTAGTTCCTTACATCTTAAAAAAACATAGCACTATGAAGTGACCAAATCGATTAGTTTTTGTAATAATAAATACTTACATAAAACCTCAAAATATAATCTACTTTTTTATATTTATATATTTTTAAACTAAAGGCTCACTTTCGTTCTGGGAAATTTACACATGACCCAACATATTTGTTGCTGATTAGGGAAAACACATTCTATTCTTCGTGTATAATCTTGGATGCGACAGAGTACGTCACATGATATAATGACAAAAAAAATATATTTACTGTTGAACGAGTACTCGTTGAAGAATTTTCCTCTATGGCGTGCATTCTTTATGAAATGAAACCTGGCAGGAAACCACTATGCATACATAGAAGCTGTGTTCAAATTTTGAGGAACAAATTTAATCTTGACTTAAAATGAAAAAAAATCTCTTTTTTTCATAAAATATTTTAAAATTTTACACAGACAACATCTTTTTCACATTTGTGGTAACATTTAAAGGGTTCAAATGTAGTCGTTTGAAGGATTAAAAAGAGAACAAAAGGTTGATTTATCTTTTTTTTATTTGGTTAAATCAAAATCTTAATTATCCTAGATAATTGTAAGAAGAGATGTAGTTTAATCAATTAACTCCTTTCCATGAAATAAAATGCTAGTACAGTCTCCACTGAGACTGTAAAGTGTAAACTAGTCTTCTCGTACATTGACTCTTCATATATGTTATAGAAATAAAAAAATCTTTTATACTGCTGCCAACGGAATAACAACTCAGCTATATTGCCAAATTTTTCGGCGAGTTAGTATTGCAATAATTATTTTTTAAATAAATTTATGCAGATTCAGCATATTCTTATATTTAAAATTAGTTTCAATCAATTTGATAATTATTCATTTAGGGGAAATTTTTACATATCGGCAACACTGGTCTCAGTCCGGCGAATTAATACTCCGCCAACTTGGGGTAAAGCGGAGCAACCTTTACCAACCTGACCTGACTATGTAATTATTGATTTACTCTACTCCACTCATTTCTCATTAATTTTGTATTCAATTTTTGAATCAGTGTACTTTATAGAGCATTATGATTTATGAAATAAATTAACTATTTTAACAATTTATTTTCTACGGATATTTAAAAGTTGTGTTGCCCTACTCTACCCGTATCACACTTGTCGGCAGGCTTTGACAATTTTTATGTCTACTATAGGTATGGAAATAACTACTAGTATACACTTACAGTTCAGTGCATTTGCAAGGTATTTTCGACTAAAACCATTACAAGTTCAAAAGTTAACACCACATCTTATGTATTCCAACTCCATACCTTCTAACTGAGAGTAATTATTTTTTTCTCTTAGCGTCGATCTAGTAGAACTGACCTAACAAGTTTCATTGTGGCTATTTTGTAACTATTTTCGAGAGACCCCTTTTTGTAAACCAGATATATGAATTTTTGCGAAACAACATAATGGCCGTTTCTCGTGTTCTTAACTATACACTTCCTGTTTTCAAATTGCTGCTGGTGATAAACAATTAGGGATTCCATCTCTATAATGTACTAAATAGTTACAAGTGAAGCTATTCTCTTAAGCCTCTTAAAATGAATTTCAAATTCGGATAGGCTTATCCTGCACGGATGATACTATTAAGTATGCTTGAGGAGAAAGGATTTTGTGGTATTTAAGCAGAAGTCATGTTAAAATGTGTCGACGGAAACGTTATTATATTGGTCCTGAATACATAAAAGACAGTAAATGCTTTTAGGAAAGTTTCGTTTAATTTTTCAAGCATTTCGTGCCTAACCAGCTTTTATTGCAAATTTCAGTAAAAACTTCACAAATCGTATGTATATTATACCGATTGATTGTAAGGTTAAGAACTGGCACTGATACTAAAAGATTGGGCGGTCAATATGAGGAAAAAAGATGAGACACAATTCAAAGAAGCAACAGTAAAGATTATGTGGAACATTCCGTGCAAACATTTACAGGAGAAGTACTATAAAGATTATGACTGACCCCTACAACATCCCTGACGGTCTTATGCGTAAATTCTACCATATTGCTGCTGCAGAATTAGCGTGGAGAGGAGGCAAGGCAGTTGCCTGTCTCTTGGATTTTTTTCAAATCGAGAAAAAAAGTATTATTTATATTATTTAATAAGTCACTAAAGTCAGCTATATTATGCCCATTTCAAGAGTGGTGCTAAAGATAATGTTGAAAATTATAGAAGTATAAGCATTCCTTCTAAGCTAAGTTATTTGACTAATTAGTTACACATCAATTGTACCAGGTCGTTCAACAGTTTCAAATTTAATTTTATTTCATGAATACGTTTCCAGTGTTTTGGAGGGGTCGATGCAGGTTGATACAATTTACACAGACTTCTCCAAGGCATTTGATAGGGTATCCCATGAAGTACTAATAAAAAAGTTACATGCGATTGGTATAACAGGGACTATGTTACAGGTCACAATCGGTTCGTATAGATTCATATACATCTAATGCCTTTGTAGTTAAATCTGGTGTCCCTCAGGGCTCTCATTGTGGTCCATTATTACTTTTTTTTATTTGTAAACGATATTGCTTCTGCTGTCAAAACGTCAAAATTCCTGTTATTCGCCGATGACTTAAAATTTTTTTCTGTTGTAAAAGATGCGAAGGATGCTGTGCTACTTCAAAGTGACTTGAATAATATTGAAGAATGGTGTGAGACAAATAGTCTCCACCTTAATGTTAACAAGTGTTTCTCGGTCACTTTTAGTAGGCTACACAATCCAGTCATTTTCAAGTATCAATTAAATAACACAGTATTAACTAGCAAAATTCAAATTAAAGATCTTGGACTATTTGACAACAAAATGTGTTTTAAGGATCATGTTAATAATATTGTCTTAAAAGCGCTAAAGATGTTGGGATTTATAGTGAGATTATCCCCAGACTTTTCTGTTCAAACGCTTAAAATGCTGTATTGTGCTATGGTGACATCTATTTTGGAATATGGTAGTCTTATCTGAGATCCTTACTATAACACATATTAATCAGATCGAAAACGTTCAGAGAAAGTTTTTACGAAATTGTGCCTTTAGAATAGGTTTTGTTGTTGGTGAGTTTAATTATGATGATTTAAGCCATATTGTTGGACTGAACAGCTTACAGTCTCATAGGTCACACATTTCTTTGGTATTTTTATATAAAATCAATCATAATTTTGTAGATTGCTCTGAATTATTGTCACTAATAGGTTTACGTGTTTCGTTGAGGGCCACTAGACAATCAAAATTATTTTTTGTACCATACCATTCCACCGACTATGGTTATTACTCACCAGTAACTCGTATATTAAGATTAGGGAATTCATTTTGTAATGACATTGATTATTTTCATTGTACTTCGAATCAGTTTAAGCATCAGTTGGGTCTTACAATGCATGGATGATGCATTTCAGTGTTGTTGTGGTTATTGTTGTTGACATACCTTGTGCGTTAGTTGTGGTGTATTGAATTGTAGTTTATTGTGGTTTATTAATTGTTCCTAAGGCAGTGTGTATTGCTTATAAATGTTTTTCTTAATTTTAAAAAGGGGTTAATCCCGTTCGTAAATAAATAAATATAAATAAGGATGTTTCTTCAACAAATCGCATTGAATATAATCCGGTGTTCAGTAAAACTTGCCAAGCCGATTAAAAGAGCTGTACAAATAGCAAATGGTTGATTGCCATAGCGAAAGTCAAAACTGCCCTGTATGCCTTTTTCTTAAACTGATATCAAAATGAGGCGAACATACTACCTCACCACGGCTGTTCTTAAAACCTAATCGACACTGGAAAACAGAAACCGATAATTGGTACGATTATGGATGGACTAAATCATCTGCTGATGCTATTGCCCTGAATAATTGAATAATAAGTTTTATATATTACTCAATGCCTGAATGTAAAGGACAAAAAAAATAACAAACCATTCGAACAGGTCAAATGCTTTAGTCAATTGGCAAACAATGATGTGCAAGAATAACAATTGCTAAAAATACTGATCATAACAATCCAAATTCTATAAAACAATACTTAAACATTTACCAAGAACACCACAATAAGATTGTAAATACTATGCGTGGTAATAGATCTTCAACAATATAAAAAACTAGTCAAATAGTAGCGTTAATTTTTAATAACTGTATATTTATCAGCTGAATTTTTAATAAATAAATAATTGTTTCGTTGTGTTGCGACTTATTTGATTTTTTTGTTAAAAATTTTTCTGATCATTGACAAATGTCTCATAATTTTGTCAAATTTCTCAAGCACGTGTTGCCCCCTGTTAATATTAACATATTACCTACTGTTATGCTAATTTTGCATTGTCATATAGTTTCATTGATTATGTTAATTACTTATTATTTTGAGATTGTTGAATTACTCAATATGTTATAAAATTTTATCTCACAATAAGTAAATGGACAGTAATTTTGGTCTATCACTTAATAGTTATTTGTGCAACAAGTGCAATAAGCACTTTTTGTACGAGTTGCATACAATATTTTTTCTACGTTCATGCAAAAACCAAAAAATGTTATTTAGATGACACTAAGTCTAGAAAAATGTGACGTCGAATTGAAGGTTTGTGTTTGTATGAGTGCAATAAAGAACCACTTTTTCCACTAAATATAGTTCAATAAAGTATTGTTTTTTGCATGAACGTAGAAAAAAAATATTACTTTCAGGACTAAAAAATTTAAGTACGCTAATGGATTAAACGGATCAAATAAATATAATTTTAACCGTAACATATTACAAGAGGGATTAAAAAATGCATTTTTCAATTTCCTCGTGTAAGTCAAAAACGAAGTGATATGAAAATTTTGTTCACACATTCAATTGTTTCTCGTAGTAGCAGATTAGTACGATAACCGCAAGCTGTTTTCAATAATATGAATATTCATAAAAAAATAATAAATTTTGTTTATTAAAGGTCATAAAATGGCCAAAAATAGCCTTATAATCACATTTGCAAATTTTTACAAAAATCAAAATAGCTGTATGGGAAAAACCCAAAACAAATATTCTGTTCTGTGACGTATCATTGTTTCATTTGTGTCCTTCGTTTTGTAGATTTTATTAAAGTAAGGAAATCCACTAAAATAGCAGAGAATTTTCAAAAGGAAGACTCACATAACCTCCCAATTGTGAACGTTATTATGGTGTCAGAATTTTTAGCCATGTCATCAGGCAGTGATGAAAAAGTGAAAATAAGTATTGTTTTGTATAAATAAATACTATACAGTACAAAACCTTCAGTAGTTTATTATATACGGTTACAAATTAAATGTGATAGATTTATTACGTCAGAAAAAAGAAAGCGGAGAAAATTGCACAATCGATGGCCAATTTTTAAAAATGCAGTTAACAAAGTATATAGGAAGTATAAAAATCTTAACCACGTGCTCAGGGATGCCTAAAAGACAATACAATTCTAAATGTAGAAACGACAAAAATTAACGTTTTTATTAGTAATAATATCCAATTAGCTCCAGTATTTTGCATTCGTTTTTCATTATTTCGTTACAAACTGGCAAAACTACATTTTCACTCATTTGTCTCACTACCGATAAAACACACTTCCCGTAGGTACAGTTAGATAAAATGCCCATTTCTTATAAAAAAAATCGAACGAAATAAATAGGTAGGTACTAATAGATAATAGAAAACTTTTAATGCACCCGCGGCGGTATTGTCCCATAACCTGGAAAGACAAACTGGCGAACTATATTGAGGGAAAATATCTGTACCCGACACAAATTCCTTTATTTAATAACTATAAAACGTAATAAGGCACTAAAAACGGAAAAAGAACACAAAACTACAACGTAAACTTAGGAATTAAATTATGACATGACAGCAAAGTTTACCGCTGTCTTGCTGGTTGCCTACTCTGACTCTGTAAACGTGAGAAGAGGTCGCATAGGCGGCGTTAAATAACAATTTAACATAATATCGAAAAAAAAAATATTTATTTTAATTTATAACAAACGTTATATCTGAGTTATCCATGAAAACTATCAAAAATGGGAAACACTGTAGAACTAAAATTAATGTGATGGCACGAACTCAGAGTAAAATTGATGTCGCGCCTCTGGACCTATGGAGGACGCCTGTACTTAGCTCTAAAGCTCGAACGAGAGTTTCTCCCAGTAAAAAAACTCAGATTTAATGACTTGACTAGATCGATATCTCCGCCCCAACTCAAACGAATTTTTTTAGGCAAAGGCAATACACGTGTATTGTGACACTTTTTGTAAATACAATTATTACCGCCTCTCATAGAACCCCTTACGTCACTGTAAACGGTTATTTAACTAATGATTACTTCATCCGAGTAAATATGTTTTCATAACATATTTTTGCCGCACCATTCGCCGTCCTTGATTCGACTTATCAACAGCGTAGCTGCTAATGAATGCTATTTTAACTTTATTATGTTCGTTTCAATAAGTCAAATTCGAAATGATAACTTAGAAAATATCGCCGAGTTCATTAATATATGGGTAGTTCAACGGCCTGCCCACCTATTTAACTGTCGAAAATTAATGTCGTTTGAAGCATTTTTTTTAGACAGACGATATTGTGTTGAGAGGTTTATAGGTATTGGAATATTACTTTTATAGTCCGGGAGATTCGGCTATTAACAGAGTCGTACTTTCCCCAACTGTCATTTAATTATAATAATAATAATAATAATTTTATTTCGACGGGCTCTCCCAATTACAAGAACATCACAAATCATACATGATTAAATATACATACATATACAATATCAGAGTAGAATAATAAAAATAAACAAACAAAATAATATGTACTAGGAAACATAGAATTAATTAAGAGAAAGAAAATAGTAAATATTACATACAGTTTTACTATAATAGATATTTTCATGTCTCAACAATCTGACTTTAAGTATTGAAATTAATATTACATAAATGTGAAATTTGATTGAAAAGATTGCATGTTCCCCTCATGCATACTCATCATCTCCGGACACCCTGTATATTAATTTTTCTTCGGTACCTTTGAATATTCGCAGGTGGCATGAGATAACATTCTTGTTATTTGCTAAACTCTATATTATTCGGTTCTTAAATGTCTAAAATTACTTGTATTTGTACAAAACACTATTTCAAGAATACGGCGCCCTTAACCAAAGCATTAGTGCGGCAAGAAATGCAGTAAACAGTGTTTTCTTGACGTGTTTGGTGCCTAGTTGTTACAAATTGTTATTTCGCTAAAATCAATTCACATTCAATTTGATTGTGTAACAGTTTGTATAAAAAATTCAATGCCATATCGCGTCTTCTAAGTTCCAGAGAATTTAAAATAAAATCTAATACAATTTTATTATCTATACCTTTGGGAGGATAATAATTATTAACTTTAAAAAATAAAAATTTCATACATTTTCTTTGAACCGATTCCTAGTATAGAGTTTTGGTAGATTGGAGACCAAATAAAAGACGCATATTCCAATTTGCTTCTTATTAATGTTGTTACATAGCTTTAATATATCAACATTAGTAAAACCCTTCCAATTCCTTATTAAAGCCTAACAATTTATTAGCAGATACCATTTGATTAATATGACAAGTACAAGTCAACATATCTTTAACTTCATCAGATCTATTAACTATTTGGTTATTAATTGTGTAATTAAGTATTATTGGATCTTGTTTTCTAGCAAAAGACTATTTTACATTTAGAACCATTGACTTCCAAATTGTTATTCCCACACCAATCACAAATTTTATCTAAAGTATGTTGCAAACACATGCAGTCATTTAGAGTCATTTATAGAACTAACATTGACAAACAAATTTAAATCGCCAGCAAATAACGAATGCGAACAATCGATAACATTAATGACATCATTAAAAATTATTAAAAACAGTAACGGCCCTAGGATTGACCCCTGCGGAACACCAGAACTAACCAAATACTGTTGAGATGTAAGTCCACCATATTCAACAAACTGTTGTCTACCACATATATATGATTGAAATAACGATAGTAGTTCTTCTGAAAATCCAATCGCTCTAAGCTTATTCGTAGTAGGAATGAATCTATCCTATCAAATGCTTGCCGAATGTCAGTGTAGACAATATCCACCTGTCCGCTTGCACATCAATAATTTCTAACATGTACTGTGTTACACAAACCAAATTCGTAACTGTAGACTGTAGAGAAACTTTGGTTGTTAGCGGTAAATAATTAATTTAAGGTTATGTTTGTATATTTTTGTGCGATACAGTGGTAAGAAGAATAAGATTTATCTCTAATTAGTCCAGACTTGCACAGGCGAATAGTCCAGACTTGACTTGATCACCTGATACATTTTTGTAGGGCTATTTAAAGAATAGTGCTTATAAAAATAGATCAACTACTATTTTAGAAATTCAAGATAGAAAACAAGAAGTTATAGATTAGATAAACCAACACCCAAAAATGATGAATAATTGTTAAATAATTTGGAAAAGCGATACAGGTTTTGCATAGAAAAACAAGGAAACGAGTTTGAACAATTTTTATAAACATTTATTACAATGTATCCTACGAACGCGAATTCACTATTCACTATTTTTCTGTATAAAATTTTTATTTGTTCTACGCTCATGCAAAAAACAATACTTTATTGAACTATATTTAGTGGAAAAAGTGGTTCTTTATTGCACTCATCTGTCATTCTACTGCAGCGTTTTGTCATCATGACAAACATAAACCTTCAAATCGACGTCACATTTTTCTAAACTTAGTGTCATGTAAATAACATTTTTTGGTTTTTGCATGAACGTAGAAAAAATATTGTATGCAACTCGTACAAAAAGTGCTTATTGCACTTGTTGCATAAATAACTATTAATACATACATATTATAATAAAAAGGTTTTATAACAATTATAAAGAAAACATTGATTTTTTGAGTTGATATTGAGTTTTTATGAAATATAAGAATTGTTATAAAACTGAAAATATGAAATAAAAAATAAATCAAATATAATTTTACACGTAGTTTGATACATTTCAATATTGTCATTAGACATTTTTTTATGAATATTATTTAAATAGCTTTTTGGAAAGATATTGGTAAAAAAATAATTTTATTGACATGATGCTAGTCTTCTCGAATGGGTGTAAAATATGTAAATTTACCTTTTAATGGCAACATGAAAGTTTCAATAAAACCCTTTGTTTAAGACAAAATACTCTTATTATAGGTTTTATGAAACTTTCTAAGCTTGAATCTAGACAACATGATAAGTTGTTCTTAAGTAGGATAAGTTTTATAAGTGTTTGTGTGTTCATTATTATTTGGGCCCTTTTTATATTTATTTAACTCTTAAGGTTACTGTCGCAGAAATATAGACTGATTAGTGGTTTTATAAACACTTTTTATGAAAAAGGTCATTAAAAAAATAACATTGTTACTTGCGTAGTTAGTAAGTAGTCTTATTTCTTAAACTTAATAAGTGGTTGGCGAAAAAAATTAAACTATTTTCATTCTGTATCTTACAAACTAGAAGATTTAAATTTTAAGAGACACTTATAGTTGCTCTATTATGGGAACTTGAATTTCATTGACCTCCAACAGGAATTATTTTATGTCCAGAAGTTATCTAGCTAAAAAAGTTATAAATAAATACCGGTTTGTAAAATTAAACTGTTTGGCAACATGTGAATAAAGAATTTTCAACAAATCGCCAATGTAACGGTAATCGAACTACTGCAAATGCGATCGAAAATGAAATATTACAATTAGCATTTTTTTCAAACAGAAATTATTAGTAATGTAAGCAATATTTTTACTCGTTCGCTATGTACCAATATTAAATATAACTGCAAATCGCAATTGTTTATGAAGCCACGCTAGATGATGGTAACTGGGTCAATTTCAAATACTTTTCTTATAAGAACATCATTCTACATCTTTGCCTGCTTCGTATCTCTCATCGCCGGATTCTATTTGAACGCAAGCGGTTACTTTGCATTTTCTTAGTTCCAAATTTAAAAAGTTATTATCAATTATATTTTCAGAAACAGTACATAAATTCATATAATAATTAATCGTTTCAAGAATGCTCATTTATTTCAGGAGTTATTTTGAAACTAGTTTCAAGACACCTAAAGAGACCGCTTAAAACTAGGGTAATTAAACTAAATGTTGGTTTGCTTTTCTTATAATAATGTATGTAGTTTCCAGATATTATTAGTACGCAAAAATACAATGTTGGGAATGGATGTAATTCTCCACTACTATAAACACAGCTAAATATTCCAGATGATCACGGGAAAAGACCGTTACATTTTTAAATAATCTTGTACTTCGACGAGATACATATAATTTATAAAAAAATCTCATGAATCCTAATATTCACGTAATTTTTCTATGATAAATATTATACTCACAACAATGATATAGCATTTTAAACGAAATGCACCTAATTAATAAACTTCAGTTCATAATAGATTGCACCATTAATTAAATTAAACAAACAACTATTTAAATAAATATCAAATACTCAACTTTTTTTATAAAGTTGAAGGTTAACATCTCATTGCTAAGTAACTATATTTCTCAGTAAAAAGTAAATATTATTGTTTTTCTTTGCTAGGTAATTTTAATAACTTTCATTACAAAATGTATTGGAAAATTTTGAAACAAATGAATCCACTTCCTGCTTACCGATACTGTTAAAACAATGCTAGTGTGAATTTATTTAAGATCACAGAGTAATATCAACTGTTTTGAATTATGATTAGTCAGATGAAATAATTTATGAGATGCTAGATAAGGTCAAAAATAAAGTTAGGATAGGTATGCATTCGGTATACGTATACGTATGCGTTTTTAAGTGAAGTAGCAAAAATGAGACCACAGATTCCTTAGATGAAAATAAATCGACTTAACCCATAGACCTTATAAATCATGAACGCGCCCAAAACCGTTTTCTGCCTATACAAATCGTTGATGCTCAGATATGTGCGACAGAGATAGAGCTACTCCGGGCAAAAACCCACAGATCATTGGACGAAAAAAACAAAAACCGTAAATGACAGACGTATGGCATTTACGGTGACAGACCGACTCCACTATGGTTTATGAGTTTTTAAAAACTATTGCTAATAAACACACTAAACACAACTAAATCACAAAAGGCACACAAATCATTAACAATATTAACAGGAAAGGTTTTGTCAGGTTATGTTTATATATTTTTCTGTCATAGAACATCTGTTTTTCTCGGACTAGCTTCATCCCTCTTGTACACATCAGGACACCGGACCTCTCTTTCTAGGGCCGATCCATGATTTATATGGTCTATGATTTAACCTAACATACCTATATCCCAAGTCGCATAATGAAAAAGATGCAGGGGGTCAAAGTTAAAATATTATTTTCGATATTTGTAGATAACTTCTTAAAAAATCCAAATATTTACATAACATTTGTAAAGGGGTTTTTGCGGGCGATGGCACTTCATGTTTCTTTTAAATGGCAGAACTTTTTTGCTGCTTATTGTATAGAAACAATCCATTCTCCTACCTGTTATACCTGAAAAAGGTATACCTTGTTGAAGTCGTTAGGAGTAACAGTTTTCGAAATAATCGTATTTGAAATATTCAGTGCACCGATTGAAAACTGTTATCGTTTCAGGTAAAGAGCCATTTCTACTGAAAATACAGCAAAATGTTACTTGAAAAGTTTGTTCAGAATGGTAAATTATGGAGACGTGCAAAAATTTTAAAAAGATCGGCCTGCTATGATGAAATCTTTGTGCTTTGTTGAAAAATGGTTTCATCAAATCTCTTCTCGAAGATTTGCACGTCTTCATAATTTACCATTCTGAACAACTATATCAATTAACATTTTGCATTTTACCTGAAATCAAAACAGTTTTTACTCGGCGCACTGAGCATTTCAAATAGCGTTATTTCAAAAATGGTTACTCCTACCGACTTCAGCAAGGTATACCTTTTTCAAGTAAAACAGATAGCAGAATCGATTGTTTCCATAGTCAGATGGATATACTAAGCTGCTGTGGCGGCTCATATATTTCTATACACTCTGTATAAACTAACATATTTATTTTTGTATATATTCACTGTACACACTGCATAAGTTAAAATATTTCTTTCTTTATATAAATTCACTTTATCTTTTCGTTAGTTCTGTGTTTAAATTTCAACGTCTGTTTTTAAGTGTTAAATATAGATTTCCTGTTTTGTAAATATTATGTAAGTAGATACATGACTAGCGTACCCATAAATCTTCTCAGGGCTGCATGGTGAAAACTAAAAAATACAGATGTTTTAAGAGACCCTTCGAGGAACTACCTACACTATGGGCACAGCTGACCAGTGGGTAAGCTGTGCTATGGGTACGACGGCAGTCACATTTTTGTGGTCAGTCATAAACATCGACTCAACGCATAACATTGTGGGTGCTAACCAACCGCAAGCAATAATAAATATTAGTGCACAATACACTGTCCTTATTGAAATCACACCGTCCCACAATAATTGGTGACTCCGACGTGATTCGCAGCACCAACAAATTTGATTTTCACGCCCGAAAAAACTAACTCAATTTACAAAATGTAAATATTTGGATTTGTTAAGAAGCTATTTATAAATATCGAAAATAAAATTTTAACTTTGATACTATTTGTAATATGTTTGCTTGCGAAAAATCATTTCTCTGGATTGTAATTATCAAGACTATGGTATTTATAGCAAACGAAAAGCTATTAAAAAGATAAACAAACAAATATATTTTCTCTTAAATAATTGAATATTTCTAACTCCTCAAACAAATAAAACAACCATATTGTTGGCTATCTCGCAAAAAAAATCTAAATCTTGTAACCTACTTCGTCCATCATTGCTCTGGTCCGACTTAAATGAATCAATAGGTTCGTTCCTGCAGCAGTTGGAAACGGTTTGAAACTATCAGAAATGTCCGTCCAACTACTTCTTGCGTTAAATTCACTGGGAACTCATTCTCAACATACCTGGTCGAATATTTCTGATAGTTTCAAATCGTTTCCAACTGCTGCAGGAACAAACCTAACATTGATGCACTAGATGACACTAGGTGATCGTGGTATCGAACTAGTAAAGTCACCTTAATTTGAACAATAAAATAGCTGAAATAATCACGTTTTATATGCTTTTTTACTAACAACGTCATTACGGGTTATTACGTATTAGATTGCAACTAAAATTATTTCATTAGATTTTTGGATAGAAAAGCTTCGTAAAAAAAGAAGCCGAAAGAAGAAGATACAAAAGGCTTATGCAGGATCCTGCAGGGAAACAGAACTTGAAATAAAAGAACGTAATCAATATTCAAAGAAAAAGGAGAAAAATATTGTTCAGCCCATCAACAAATAACACAATATCAGAGCGACTGGAGAATAAAACTTCCAAATTATAAAGGGACCATGAAAGTTCATCAAGCAAAAATGGACTTATTTCAAAAAAAAAAAAAAATAGCAAACTTAATTTTTATTCAGTAAGTTCTTGGAAAAAGTGACTATGAGTATAATCTTGACTAACTCACCCATGCGTTATCATCTCTTGATGAAGATACATCATCAAGCGATGAGGACATACGACTCTTAAGAATTTCTGTGGTTCCACACATGTGGTTGGATTTCGTTGGGTTGGAAGTGTCGAAAACAAGAACTTGAGTCAGCATTATCAAAAACGGAACATATTTGCTGGTTCAATTGAAAAAAATGAAATCTGCAGATATGTTTTTGTTGTGTAGAAGTGACAGTAAAGTAAGAGTTATCTAAGGCTATGCAAACTAAATAACACATATCTTTAAAATTGATGAAAAGGACTTTTCATATGTGGGATTCGAAAATTATTATAAGTTTGATAAAGAAGAGATTGATGATTTCGAGCAAAGATCACGGATTTAAAGTTATTTTGTTCCTAGTTATCTTTAAAAATTTCCAAAAAGAAAAAGTGTTTTACATATATTATAAATTATCTGAAAAATTGATTAGCTTCATTATTATAATAATGCCCGCAATAAATTGTATTTATATATTTTTAGGTATTAATAATATTGTGCGAAACTAACTACTCTGTGGACTAAAGCCCCAACTAGCGTTGAATTACACCCACAATATCTACCCATATATTCTTTATTATTATCTTTTGTATTTACTTATTACTTAGCAACATATTTGCATCATTCCTCTTCCCTCGTGGTCATTCCTCTGGCAGGTCTATTTCTTAACAAGGCTATTAAAATTGAAAATCAGTTTGATCACTGGGTAATTATATTATATCAATATAAACGAACCAGCCCAATTATTATATGCAAAACAAAAACAATTTTTGTTTCGAAATCTTTTCTCAGCAAAATGATCATTTTGAAAGAACCACCCATATATCTCCATTGTAAAGCCGAGCGACCTTTAAATTGATGCATATCTGACAAGATATATGTATCTAATTATTGATTAATACCAATCTATTTCCCATTAATTTTGTATTCAATTTATCTGAATAAGGGTACTTGATAAGAGCATTATGATTTGTTATAACATTTATTTTCTACGGTTTAAAAATTGTGTTGTGTGACCTACTTTTCTAAAATAACGCTTTGCAGTAGGCTTTCATATTTTTTATGTCTACTATAAATATGAAAAAAACTATGCGACAGACAGCGATGGTTATAAATCAAACTTCTTATTTGCACTGGGAGCATCTTAAATCATTACTTGATAAAATCAAAACTTTCACACCCACTGAGACACTCAAATTGACGGAATGAATCAATGGCAAGGGAGAATGGTTTTTTGCACTTCTAATCTATGTATTTCGACATTATGATTTATTTGCAGATTTCACAGTAAATAATAAATTTTCACATACGTATTCAAATAATTTATTTAATTCATACATTTTCTGTTGATGAAAAATTTTTCAAATTGTTTCTATTGCATAACATGCAGGGTTTCATTATCAGTTCGCGTCTGATAATTTCTGATACACCTTGTATAACAGAGAACGAAAATATTCTACACAAATTATATCAGTTGATTATTTATAGAGCTTTGTTTATCAATTATGTTGTAATATTAGACTTTACTTAATTAATATTTATGTAAATATTGATTACAATTTGGATTCAAGTATTTTATAATACTGGTTGATAGTCTCATCGTGACAATTTGCCAGCGTTCAGTAGATTCTAAAAACAATATTACGAAGAATAACGTATCCTAGTTACCGTTTTATATTTCTGGACTTGAAGCAGAAGGTAACGCTGTGTTTAGCTGTATTGTTCTCCGAGTTTAATTAAAATTAATTCAAAACAAAAGACAGACCAAAAGCAGGTTCCATAAGCTGAGTAAACTCTTAACTCAAATGTTGAAAAAAACGTGTGTAACAAACATTAGCGCGTGCGACAAAATAAGCAATTATCGCTATACATACAGAGTGTAACGGGAAAATGTGGGAAATTGGGAAATCTCTCATATGCAGATAGAACATGAAAAAACTAAGACAAGTTCCTATAAAATGTTTTCCTATAGGCCCTCCATACGGAGATATGTATCTCTGAAAGACAGCGCTGGAAATCGTTTTTTTTTTAATAACTTTTAAAGTACTTAATATAATTTAATAAAAATTTAATGTGATGGACACTATAGTCTGTTTCGAAATGAAAGAGAGTAATAAAACCTAGAGATAGAACCGGCCATGGGCGTGGTAATATTTCGTTTCAGATGATTATCGGTAACACTAATGCTAACAGGTGATGGGTGTACGTACATCAGTATATTTTACTGGATACATCATAGGGCAGGAGCCAGTGTATTATGACAGATCAATCCAGTCTTAGAGCTGAATATACGAAGACGTGCTAGTGCAGTAGAGTAAAATTCGACTTGTGTTTAGTGACTATTGTGCCAGTGGATATAATATTGTTTGGGTAAAATATCGAGCTTATCAGATTACGTACCTGCTAAACGCGTAAAAAGATGTGCGTTGTACACTCAATTTATTTTAAAAGAGAAATACCAACGCTAAACAAAATTTTAAGTGAACTTTCAGAGGACAACGATGTGCCAAAAAACAGTAGAAGCAAATTATGGGCCGTCTTATGAGAGTTGAATATTTGCTGGGAAAAGCAGAACAGGAAGTCAGTTCCTATCGATAAGGATGGAATTATTTGTTGGCGAAGATCCTACTTAAGATCAATTAGAAAATTCCGTGACGAAGGGAGGAATATTTATTATCTAGATAAAACTTGGGTCAACGAGGGATATACTGTAACACAACTATGGCAAGGTAAAAATGTAAAAAGTTTTCGACAAGCATTTTTGGATGGACATTCAACAGGGTTCAAGGCACCTTCAGGTAAAGGGCGAAGATTAATAGTGACACATAGGTAGTGCCAGTGGTTTTGTAGATGGCGGTTTACTTTTATTTGAATCTAAAAATACAGGTGACTATCACGAAGACATGAACGCAGATGTTTTCGAAGAGTATTTTACACAGATGTTAGATCGTATTCCTCCGGGGTCTGTAATTGTCATGGATAATGCCAGTTACCAGTCACGGCAGACCGAGCGGACGCCTACGACTGCTTGGAGGAAGGCCGATATAATTCAATGGTTATCCGGTAAAAACATTTCTTTTGAAACAAATGTGGTGAAAAAGGAACTTTTGACATTTGCAATCTTAATAAAGATCAGAAAAAAATATGTTATCGATGAAATACAACAAATCGCCAAATAATGGTACTACGGTTACCACCTTATCACTGTGAACTTAACCCAATCGAATTAGTCTGGGCGCAGGTAAAAGGAGATGTAGCGCGAAATAATACGACGTTTAAATTAAGTGACTTGAATATTTTGTTTAGAAATTCCTTGGAACGAGGAGCTGCAGATAACGGGCAAAGATGTATACATCATGTACAAAAAGAAGAGGAGAAAATGCGGGAACTCGATAATTTAATTGACGTTACTGTGGAACCTATCGTTATCAATCTAGGAGACGAAGATAATTCATCAGAATATTCAGAGGATGAATTTTAATATACCTACTTTTTTATTTTCTTTATTGTACATTTATACAACACTACATTTACTCACCATAATTTGAATTTTCAAAATTCATATATTTGTGTGTAATAAAAGTCTATTCATTAAATTTGAATAAATATTTTGATAATAATATTGAATAATTTTATTTGAATTACTAAAAACCCTCTTAACCCGGTTATGATGTTTAAAGTAGCCTCTAGTTTTGAATTGCTGTTTTTATATTGTTTACTTATAAGAGAAATGAACCGAAAAATTGAAGCGGCATAGACAAAGACGGATTGTCGGGGATTAAATTTTAGCTACCTGCTACAATTTAGTCGAGTCCGATCACACATATTTTTTTAAAAGTACACCTCATCTATACCGATAATACATAATATAAAAATATTGAATATAAGCACCAGTACTACATTTATTTACGATTTGCATACATAATAAGCTTTTATTACTCTCTTTCATTTCTAAACAGACTTTAGTAAGGACGTCTTAAAATAGTGTCCTTGAAATATATTTACCTTTTTGAGTTTATCAGGGGCGGGCTAAGCTTTACAACTTAATGCCTAAATTTTTAACACCTTGTATGATAAAGACTAAAATAATAAATCTGGATAGCTTCAACCTTAGACTAAAAAAGGTACTAAGTTTTTCAGTAATTTCATTAAGGTCTCCTGGGACACCACTGTCTTTTTTAAATTTTGTATTTTTTTGGGTTAAACATCTTAAAATGAAACTTCCCTGTTGTTTGAATAACTCATATTGCACTTTGTTGTCGAGGAAAAAAATAAAACGACTCTTTTTATTAAAAATAAAACAAGGAACCATTTTATAGGAACTTGTCATCTTATTTTTTCATGTTCTATCTGCACCCGAGAGATTTCTCACATTTTCTCGGACACCCTGTATATCACTATTTATAATAAATAATAAATAGCCAAGGAAAAAATATAATGATTTAGTAGTTATATGACTGTCATGTTATATCATGATTCAAAGTTTAAAACCTACTCTTGATAAAAACAATTCTGAAGTGGTATCATTCGTGTCGAGAATAAAAATAAACAAAATTAAGTCAGTTGAATTGCCCCCCTCCCTCCACCGCATGAGACAGACGTAATTTATATAAATATCATCCGAGCTTCACTGAGATAAAGGCTGGTATCTGACCTACTTATTTTATTTAGTAGGCTGGCAAAAAACGTAAATAAATGAATAACTGTTGTTACAATTTTGTCGCTGCTCCTTTTTTACGTCTCTGTCTTCCCAATTTACGTAACAGATCTAAACAAATAATTTTATTTGTTGCTGAAGGTTGGATGATATTTTATTTTTACAATCTGGAAATTTGTCATATAACCAATGTTTTAACGTATATGGTATTGCGACATATAAGTAGTGAAATTTATACATTTTACTGAAATATAACCCTAGTTTCTATTGTTTCATACGAACAAAAACAATAATTAACAAGAAGCTATTCTAACGCACCAAATATTTTTACATATCATACATAAAACCACTTAATTTATGCATACAGTTTTGTACAGTTTTTGAATGCCTATTTATTAATAGGCACAGTGTATACGTATATAAATTACTCACACACATAAGCGTAGAAATTTGAAAATTGCTGGGGAGCTAAATATTGGTGATGCGAAAATTCCACTTCTAAATACATACACTGAGAAAAGACAAACTCTTGGAGCAACAGTTTTCTTAATGTCAACTTTTTTATTGTTGTCGTAAGAACATGTCTTGAACTAAAAGTAATAAAACAAAGATGATTGAAATAGAACTACTCTATTTAAAAAAAAACCAAGAGTATCTTTATTTATTAAACAATTTTGAAATGTCATATTTTTCAGCCAAAAGTCAAAGCAAATTTCTCTCCTACCCTCTCCCCCAGGCTGGAACGTATTTAGAAAACATTTCATACTGTCCGGTAAAGACTATTTTCCGGAGTCATTTGCGGCCAACGGACCAAATCTCCATGGTCAAGAAAATCCTGACTACATGCTATGAATATGGGATTAAAACAATGGTCTTCAGGAAAGTATATGATTTGGCCAAAAGGAATAAACTAAGTAAAATATGGGAACAATTTGGGATACCAACCAAACTGATTAGACTAAATACTAAAAGCTGAATGTTCGAAAGGTTATACTATTGACACAGGACTGAGACAAGAAGACCCACTCTCAACGCTTCTTTTTAATTTAGTACACATATTGTTTAAAAGTCACCAAATAGTAAGTTATGCAGATGACGTGGCCATTATTGCTAGAGATAGTAGGGAATTAGAAGAAGTAACGAGAAAACTTGTGGAGGAAGCACGTAAAGTGGGATTGCGGATAAATTAAGAGAAAAGTAACCTTTCGGGAATAGCAGAACAAAAAAAGATACCAATTTCAAATTGAGAACGCAGCATGGAGAGATGGAGTTTGAAGAAGTTCAAGAATATGTGATGAGGAACAAGAAATTAATAGGAGAATAATAAAAGCAAACAGAAGTTCGGCGGCAGTCAACCACTTAATGAAATAAAAAAATTTGTCTAGAGTAAAATTTAGAATGTATAAAACAATTTTCAGACCGACAGCGCTGTATGGCAGTGAAGCCTGGATCCTCAATAAGAAGTCAAAAGAAAACCTGTGGGAAAGGAAGATCTTAAGAAGAATTCCAGGGGGAAAGAAGATGGAGGAAGGTTATGTAAGGAGAAATAATGAGGATATATTATATTCAATGTATCAGTCACCAAAAATAGATGAAGTTGTAAAGCCTGAAGACTACAGTGGCTGAGGCATCTGGAACGTATGGAAGATCAAAGGACAGTTAAGCAAATTGTAGGGAGTAAACCAAACTACAAGAAAAAGAGGAGACTGACGAAGCGATGGAGAGAGGCAGTGGCATTAGATCTAAGAGAGGAAAATGTAACGAACTGAAAAATAAAGGCGAAGGAAAGAATGGAACGCAAGGCTTGTAAACAGTTTTATATATACAATTTTGAGACACCTTGTCTCTACCAATTTACAATGCCTTAAGTACAAAATTCTGAAAAAAAGTATTTTTTTCAAACTGAGCATCAAAATGAAATACTTAAAAAGATTGCATTACCACTCTCTGACTATCAACAAACGTAATTGTGAACTCAATAAAAATTTCAAGGCTCTGGACGATATTTATAGAATACTCGTATTACTTACTATACAATATTTTGGCAACACAGTCGTCATAACCGAATTGTTTTTAGAACGAGGGATTCATGTCGCTAATTCTGACATGGGCGCCACTGGAAAATTAAACAAGGGGAAAAGGGAAGTTTTCCATTACAAATTAATGTTAAAAATATATTAAGAAATTTGCTGAGTATTATATGTTCATAATTAAAGTTGTTAAAACAAATGATACAGCGTAGTAAAAATGTACCTGGTGTTCCGTTAAACTTGTCCTACAGTTTCCACAAAAAAATATTGATAACAAAAGTGACTCCGAGAAATCTATTAAAATTATTTTCCATCTTCCAATTTTACCGCTAGATGGAGTATTTTTAAATCTAAATCGAAAAACGATATTTTTCTATATAATCAAAGTGAACATATGTGAAATATTTAATTTCATTTCGATATTTAATTTGGCTAAGTTTGGCTACATATTGTTTTGTTGTATCTTGTTGTGTGTGTCCAATTAATTCAGGACGCCCTGTATATCAAAACATCGCACACTCGTTTTACCCAGCAGTCGTTAAAATACAAGTTTCGGGTTGCGTTTTATCCGCCCAAGTATTTGAAGCCAAATACGCAAATAAACCTAGTAAAAATTAACAAAAATAGTAGTTATTTATTATTAAGTTACATTTTATCCACGCAAAAATGTTTAAACGTTTAATATTCTTAAGTGGATAAAAGGCAATTAAAATACGAATGCAATACAACGTTTTTTTCCCTAATCACATCACAATCATATTTGAGGAGTCAGAACTATTGGAATTTAATAAAAAAATATTCGCACAGCTTGATTTTTCTTAGTACTCAATGAAACGTGGCAGATTTTGTTATACCTACTGGTTGTTATGATACCTTGTTTATTATCAATTATTTAATAAACAGTTCTATCTGAATTTGGTAAAAATAAGTAATAGTGGCTGTTTTTAAAGAGGCTCAAGAAACAATTTTCCATTTATTGCCAGTGAAATCCAGGGAACATTACAAAAATGTGTTCGCCGAATTTAACAAATGGAGGAAACACGGAGAGTAATGACAATAAAAGAAGTCATGCTATCGAATTTTTTAAATTTGAAGTATTCGTGATGAAGGCTGATATAAAGGGCTACAAAAATATACATATTGGAAAATATAAGCTTACTGCTTATTTGAAGAGTGAATCGGGAGGATACAAAGCAAAAAACGCTGCAGCATGGGCAATAATTTTTTACTGGGGCTAAAGAATATTTAATGCTTAAGGTAACATCTCTTTACATTTTACATATTGTTAGGAATATAGTCAACTTTGACGTTGGCAGTTATCTACTTGTCTCAATACCAAGACGGGCATTTCAAGAAAATTTACAATTATAAATGAAGGATTTTGCGTGGATGCTGTTGAAATATTCAGAAAGTATATTTTGCGCGTAAATTTTTAAGATGCATCAATGAAAAATGTATCTCTCAGCCTGGTTGGAATCAATACATTGGGGACAGTACCCTCAATAGTTGTTTAATTCCTGATTATCGCAGGTTCAGATGCATATACTGTCCATTTTATGAGGCGAACTTCAACAACTTTATTGGCCAATAAAGGTGCTGATCTTACAACCATTAAACGGAATGGCATGGTGGATGTAAGAGCTCCTCTGTAGCAGAAAGTTATGTTGAGCAGTCCTTATGTAACAAACTGGATATTGCAAGGAAAATCCAAGGAAAATATAGCTGTTCCTTACAAGAAGAGACATCCGTAACTTGTGCAAATTCTTCACAAACTTCGGCAGATATTATGCGTTCCGAAAATGATGGCAACAATGCTACAACGGTTGTTATTAAAGCTTACGGTGAGCGCTCTATCAAACGGTATATAGGATCTGTTCCAACAACCGTCGAGAACTGGTTCAGAACCGTGAGATATGTTTGACCAACACCGTTTTACGTCGCATTCGCCGAGAGTACATTAACAACTGAATTGACTGACTTATTCTTAACGGTTCGGAATCGATTCTTGCTGTGTTGGAACAAACCCATAGTTTTCGATCAGTAGCTCCTTAACGGATAATGATAAAAATATGGGTTTTTTTTTAGGAGACTATAAATATTATTTTACGTCGACGCTGTGTTTTGGAATTTTGAAAAAGTGTAAAATTAATTTTTTTTAAATGAATTTTGCATATTTTCAAAATTTCAAAACAGAGTCGACGTAAAATAATATTTGAAGTCTATTAAAAGAACCGCACATATGGAGTAAAAACTATATCCCTTTGGATCGGGCACTCACCGTAAGCCTTAACGGAAATGAGGTTAAAAGTGATAAAACAAAAAACAAAATGTCTATTATTATAAATGTAAATGCAAATGTTAATAAGTAAATAAATTAAATTTGATTTATTATAGATTTGTTAATTTTTTCAGTATTGCTTTAGACAGTTCATATGTGTGGGTGTGGATAAAAGTCTCATAAGGTGATTGTGGCTAAAAATAATAAAAATAAAGTTTAACATAAATAAAAAACAAGTAAAAATTATTTAACTTTTTTTACTAATAATTACTTTCTAGTTCCTCTAGTTCACTGGTTGCATTCAATTGTGCACCGATTTCATGCTCGGTAGCAGCGGCTGCCAGCTCATTCGAATTAATTAATTTAATGTTGAAAAAGTCCATTCGCCACTCCCAACTGTGATTGGCAATTAACAAAATCCTAAGTGCTACAACCACATTACTACATTAGGTGAACGTTTGCTGACGCAAGTAATAGTAATTCATCATCGGTTTTTGACCTTAAAATGGCAAAAAAAAACTTTTTAATACGATTATCGAAAATTACCCTGTACTTCCTGAACTAAAAAATAATTACGTTGGCTTTGGAATTTAAAATTATTTGTCATAAAATATTGTCGCTCATAATTTAAATTTGGAAAATGACAGCTGCTTCCGATTTGCGCAATTTTAAGAGGTGTAAAGGTGTAAGAGGACTGTAAAATAAAAGATGCAGTTTTATTCATGAACATTTGAGATTTATCTCTGGAATAATAATAATAATAATAATAACTTTATTTCTCATATGTATAGTTATACAGAAAAATACGTCAAAATAGTACAAACTAAAATAAATACCACAATAATACACATATAAACACACAAGTGCAAAATACAAAATACTGGACGGATAAAAAATCTATTAGAAGACAAACATCATTATAAACTACTGAACAACATTGTTCTGAAAATATTCATCAATATTATACGGGCAAATTTCAATAAGATATTTTTTAACTCTTTTCTTAAATGTATAAATATACTTTAAATTTCTAAACTCGATTGGTAAAGAGTTGTATATACGGCAACCATTATAATAAGCCCCTTTTTATGTTATGTTTATTTCGCGTATAATATAAATGATCGAGATTATTTTTTGTGAATAATTCTAAATGACGAAAAACAAAACACACTATCTCCAATATATACACACCAGTTATGGTCAAAATTTTACAATTTTTAAATGTTTCCCTACAAGATTCTCTAAACCCTAAATTGCCAATAATACGGACGGCATATTTCTGTATCACAAATACCCTATTAATATATTGTCACGGAATTTGCCCCACTCACTCCCAAACCGACGACTGTGGCACCGCGAATTGCCTAAGATTGCCCCGATCGCCCCTACGCCATTCTGATAAACAAACAACATTCCGTGAATCGAGGCGTTACTAGAAAATTGTGGAAACGACGAGAAGCGTTCCAGTCGTACGAGAAAATGGATCTAGAGATACTGGAATATATCTGGAATATTCGTTGGGTCTATAAAAGAAGAATAAACGGCCGAGTTAGTTAGTCTTGTATTACAGTCTGAAGTGAAGTGTTTAGTTAGAGAGATCAAAGCGATTAATTAAATAAGTGTTTAGTTGACCTGTAATTAGTAGTGTTCAGTAGTTAATAAAGAAGTAATTTATTAACGGATTGTTTTTCTGGAAGTAAGAGAAAAGACGGATTGGGAAATCCGTGACAATATTTACACAACCTCCAGTGAATAATCCCATCAGTAATCACATCTACAAATTTTTACAAAAATCAAATAATTAGTTGTATGCGAAAAACCGAAATGAAATATCAATATTCGTTGAAAGTGCGAAATGCTCTGTGACGTCACAAGTTAGCACGCGAGAGTTAGTGGTTAGGTTAGGTTTCCATGTAATAGTCCGCGTTGTGCCTTTCTTCGTTCTGTAGTTCATTTTTAAAATGGAAGATTTGAATATGGCAGTGGTGTAAGTATCTATTGTTCTATATAAATACTACACTAGTACTATATAGGGTGATTCAGAATGTATCTAAAAAAATTTGGGAATAGCTGCGTCATGAAAAATGAAGTCAATATACTAAAACAAAATGTTGTAAAATCCTTACAAGTGTCAAAAATGGCTTATGTGTATAGCAACTCGGAGATATTGTTGTAATTTATGACGATGTGAAAATGCTTTAGCAGAACGATATCCCGGTAAACATACGCCAAATGCAGCTACTATTACCACGGTGTGCAGTGAGCGCAAGTGTAGTGCAACGCGAGGGAAATTTGAAACCGAATCGTCGAGGAGATGGAGGTCAAGGACGTCCACGGCGCATTGCAGCAGTGTGGCGCATCATAAATGAGACTCAATTATATCCGTTCCATGTGCAGCGTGTCCAAGCGTTAATACCAAGGGATTGGATGAAGAGGATTATATTAATTAAAACCACAAATTAATTCTATTATAAATTAATAACAGTAACGACAAAAGCAGTCAAACTTGCTGTATAAAATAGGTGTAATTTTAAAATAAAATTTTTGTTTTTTTTTACAAAATTGTATTTATATGTTCTGAATCACCCTGTATAAATAAGTACTATATAATACGAAATCTTTAGTAGGTATTATAGAGGGTGTTACAAAAAGTTGCATAATAGGTGACCAATTCTTGCAGTTAACAAAGTATTTTTAAAATATAATTTATTTTCAAGAAAAAAAAATGTTTTTCTTCTAACTTTAAATAGGCAATAAGTATAATAATAAATGGCTTATATCACACACATTTGTTGTATCACAAAATGTCTCGGTCTGCGAGGTAGCAAGTACAATAATATATGGTTGATTTAATTAAAAATTAATGTTTATTTACCTGAATCATACGAAAAAGTTGTAATTAAATTAAATTAGTATCTCACTGACTATTTTTTAAATTATTTTCAAGTTTGCACTTTCCGTCTATATAACAATACAATTCTGTAGAAACAAATGCTCATTCATAAAAAGTAGTATAAACGAAAATAAAAAGTTGTAACGCAGATTCAAAGAAAACTTTAAAGTGACCACTGAGTTTTATTGAGACCGCTCCCACATCACTAGTATATTTTGATATTTTATGAATTTTGCGATTTATTTTGAACTGCTGACGTGTTTAGAATGAAATCTACATTCAACTTATAACATTAGTTTTTAATTGTTTCACTCACCAATAGAGATTTAATGATTTTTTTAATCAGAGCTTCCACAAACTGTTTTGAGAGAGTGTCATTATTATTGAAGAAAGCATGTACATACGCCAACTGGTGGTCTATTCCGCGGTGTGATGTCACAAGCGCTAATCTCACTGTAGGTACCGTTTGCTAGCCCCGTTAACTTCGGTATTTTAATTTTTAGTTTATTCAGAAAAAAATATTTCTTTAGCCTATAATTTTTTTTCTAACTCAAAAATAGTGAACAAATGCATAGCAGTAGATGTCCAAACAAATTTATACGTACAGGTCAGGATGCCTCTGCAAATTGGCCACCAGGGCCTCCAGATTTAAATTCATTAGATTTGAAGTCTCGTAAACCTTTCAAATTTTAGCAAAACTGTATGATAAAAAATACAATCATTTCAAAACTGACAGGGTCATCTCGAGGTCTAAGTTAAGCCTAATTAAATCGGCTTCGAGTAATTTTGATTCAAATATTTAGTAAAAGCCTGTTATAGAAACACTGTATAGGCATCATAAAAATCTTGCTATATTATGCCATTTTCATGCCCCTTTGGTGACCTCATCTACTTCATAAATGTAAATTTAGGTTAATAATTGAAAAATGCCGTATCTAAAAAAAACATAAATTTTGTTGTAAGGCGAGGATTTACTACAGAAAAATGTATTTCAGGCTCTCTCTAGGTTCATATTATTTTATACCACATTGACGTAAACGCCTCTAAAAATAGTAGGAACTCTTAACAAATCGTTACAGAACAAAAAAAAAGATAAGAACAAATATGCTGCAATGGGATCAGTTTATGTCAAAGTTTCATAAAGCTGAATAGTAATTCTGCAAACAATCTTTGTGGCATTACAGTTCATCGACAGCTAGTAAGAGCAAACTTGTTTCTAACATACTTTTTATAGTAATGTAAACTGGTTTCCAAGTTAATTTTACAAAAAAATGTTAGTGTATGGATGTTTTTATTTGAGGTCTGACAATTTTATACACGTTTTGTTATACATTTTTTAATATGTATTAATAACCATCTTTGAAATACACTCACAAGATTTTATCCTTATATTGTATTAGCTTTAGTATTTATTTTTTTTTTTTACTTTATTGTAGGTATTTGAGCATATTCAATTCAATTTACTTACAATTCCTATCAATAAAGTCATGCTTTTTGACACTACATATCTAAATACACTATAGAAATAATTCTATAGATAAAACTGGATTCAATAAATATCCAAAGTTAACACTAATCGAACTATTTGAATCTATTAACAAATAAACAAACATGGCATAATTGAATTATTAATAACATTGTGCCAAGTAGTTTAAAATCTTTCCAGTTTTGAAAACCAAATCATGTTTACTATCACACAATATAGCTGATATACGGTCTACTGGCCGCGGGGATCGAACCCACAGCGGTCTGGCCACATCGTTTCAAGTACTCACCGATGAAAATAGTCTTCTAAAAATATTACCCCTTCTTATATTTGCAAAACACTGACCGTATCAATATTTCTTGTCTTGTCTAGATGTTTTTTAAATATTATGTTCAATACGAGCTGCCAAGTCTTTTCTTGTCTTGTTTTATAAGACCAAGGCAAGATAAGAAAAAGCAAGACAAACGGCCAACACTAGTCTCTTGTTTGTATCGTTCCAACGTATTGTATTTCGATGTTATTTATTGTGATAGGCTTACTTATGTTTTTATGTCTACAAAAATGTTGCTTTATGACTTGCCATACATTTTGTAATTTAACATAGTAAAAAAATACTACTAAGTACTATTACTACTAATACTGCTACTACTATAAAATCAAATTAAGTTATAAATATGTTCAAAAGTGAAGTAGAATTTTGAATATCCAAAAATTTAACTAGATTATTTTAGATATCTATTGAATTCACCCTTGTCTGTAAAGTGTTTAGTCTCAAAGAAAATACATGATTTTATTGATTGTAGAAACATTGATTGTGAAGCCAAATAAGTTTGCAATAAAATAAAAGATGTGTTTATACACTCCGAAATAAAAGTTCGAGAAATAGTAAGTTCATACAAGCTTTTTCTGTCAAAAGTTTCATAAAATCATATTAATACTATAAATAGCGAAATATCAAAATAATACAGTTTTAATCCGCTAGGTATTCAAGTTATTTCAGATCAAATTCTACTGATTTTGAAAGAAAAATCAACGCTGACATCCTAAAAGCATAATCCTCAGCAAACATTTTTTGTTACTAGGCAAATTGCATATAAATAAAAATAACAATACATGTAAGCATGTGCTGTACCTATATATTTTATGAGCCGATAGTTTATCGAGAAATAAAAAAACAGTTACTATTTCTTATATAATATGGAAAGCATGAAGGTCGTAAGGAAACATTATCAGCCTTGTGTATACAGACGAAAAATATTTTCATTTATATTGCCTAAACACTGCTAGCTTATTAAGTAGTTATGACCACATAGCCCCTAAATATTTGTACATTATTTTATCAGACAAATACGTATAAGTAGTAACGTGGAATTACACACAACGTCAAAAGTCTTGGACCCCCTGTATATAAAAATGATTCGATTAAACCTACCGGTTTTTTTTTAATGTGGTTTTGAATTTTTGTACATTATAATGCCAGGACGTGAAATTTTTGCGTTTACCCGAGCAAGAATGACTGCTTTACATGATGCAGGGCATTCTAATCATCAGATATCGAACATGTTGGGCATTCCTAGATCATTTGTTGTACGAATAGTACGCAGATATGAAGAATTTGATCCAGTGGAAAACAGACCACGTAGCGGACGTGCTCGAGTGTCTAATGAAAGGGAGGATCGGTATTTGGTGTAATATGCCCGTAGATACGGCACATCTTCAGCTTCAGCTCTCAGGGCCTATTTTCGCCGTGTATATCAGGTCCTACTATTCGAAGACCACTCCACAACGCAAATTTATGTGCCAGAAGACCATTACGGGTCCCCACTATACTTCTAAGGCATCGTGCTGCCCGTCTCCAGTGGGCGCGAGAGTATAGGGGTTGGTTCTTACGCCAGTGGCGGTAGGTCTTATTTACGACGAACTTGGCTGGTTACTGATGACAATCGACAAAGTCTGGAGAGAACCAGGTCATCAACAGCGCCTTCATTTTCCCCGTGAAGTTGTTCCGTATGAAGGGGGTACCGTAGTGTTTTGGGGTGGAATAACGTTCAACCGCCGCACCCTATTAATTCGCATACCACAGAATATGACCAGTCAAATTTACATCGAACAAGTTATTATGCCCATTATCTACCCCCTCCGTAATGGATTATTGAAAATTTTGTGTTTATGGACGACAACGCCCGACCACATCGCGCAAGAAGGGTTCGAGAGACACTCGAAGCAGGACATATCAATAGATTAGATTGGCCAGCCAACTCTCCTGACATGAATTCTATTGAAAACATGTGGGATTTCGTTGCTAGAGCCATAATCACATTCCTCCACCTCAGACTGCAGTTGAGTTAGTCGTGGCAGAAGAGGAATGGAACAATATTCTGCAAGAGATCGTTAACCGCTTGATTATCTCAATGCACAGACGTGTGAATATGCTATTGGAACGTGGTGGAGGTCATACCGACTATTAGTCAAGTAGAGAACTGGCTTTGTTACTTGTTTTTAATTTAATAAATTTTGTCAAATATGTCACACATATTCTTTTCACAAAAAAAGATTCAGACTTTTATAAATGTATTTGGTTTTTCTGACAAAAAGATTTCTTTAACAAGAATGATGGGGGGTTCAAAACTTTTCACGTTGTGTGTATAATTATGTTTTAGAACAAAAAATGAATAAGCTTTTCCCATACATTTTACAAAAATCGCCAGGTATTGAATGCACTATACAATAAATACTGATTTGGAATTTGTAATTTAAATTAATACATAATTTTAAGTTCGGCTCGCAACGTATGCATATGTATTAGAATGAATATGTCAGATATCTTCTTGAAATTTTGCACGTCTCCAGAATTTACCGTTCTGAACAACTTTTTCAAGTAAAATTTTGCTGTATTTTCAGTAGAAAAGGCACTTTACCTGAAACGATAACAGTTTTCAATCGGTGCACTGAATATTTCAAATAGGATTATTTCGAAAACTGTTACTCCTAACGACTTCAACCAGGTATACCTTTTTTAGATACAACAGGTAGGAGAATCGTTTGTTTCAATAGACAGATGAATACACTACACAGCAAAAAAGTTCTGCCATTTAAAAGTAACATGCTGTGCCATGAGTGGCGCCCTCTACTAGTGATGTCAAAATTATTATTTGGCGTGCCAATTTTTTTTAATACTCCGACAGGTTTCAAAGTTATTGAGATATTTCAAAATAAAATTCTAGTATTGAACACCCTGTATTTTTTAAACCAGCAACATTCGGATAAGGCATATTTGGCTCGATCGCCATATTTTGGTGTAGTATCTCCAGTTCAGAGACTGCCCATTCTTAATGAATCCCCCTGTATAAAGTGAATAATGGCGGCTAAGAACGTTAAATATCGATATTTACAAATTTGTAGACTAAAGGCAACCGCCCCTAAACTAGTTGCGTGTACGTACTAAAAATATCACAAATGTTCTGTTACATATGCAATCAAGCATTTTTTAGCAGCAATCAAAACACGTGGACATGTGGCAATGATCTCGAAGGTGATAGACCATGTAACCATGAGTTGGGCCTTATCGGTCATTTTTCATGCGTCTTCCCAAAGTGAATGTAAATCGGATGCATCATGTTAACATAATCGTGGAATTCGCACTATTCTAGAGACGGAACAGAGAGGTTAACATTTTTTGGTAATGACATTTAAGATGCCTAGGTCGCACAGTTGGACCGCATATTTTATTGGTGTACAAGGTATCTTAAATCGTAACAGAGACTAGACAGATTTAGAGCTCCTTGTTTGAGAATCTATTACGAGTAGTTAATACTATCTTTAAAGAGTTAAACAATCGGTCAGTGGTCGCGCGGTTTAAGGCGTCAGTACTTGAATCGAGGTGACTGGATCGCTGTGGGTTCGACCCCCGCAGCCGGTAGACCGTATATAAGCTATATTCGTGGAGAGATTGGCACCCTCTCTACGGGTATGGTAGGGTGGAAGAATGTTGGCTTGGGTCAATGTGAGAGATTGATACCGGTTGACATTTGACTACCCCCCTAATTAATGAGGTTTTCCAGGTTTCCCTCATTCCTGCACTGAATGGTGGTTAGGGCCTACCAACGTAAGTCGTTCCTGGGCGCAAATGCGGCCTGCTTAATAATAATATGCCGCCCCCTCTCCCGCACAAGTCGTCGACTTCTGGGCTAATCCTCGCGATTAAAATGAGGGGTAGAGATATTATTATATTATTATTATTATTATTATAACAGGAAGCTGAGTATACAAAATTTATTTTTTCAGCAAACAGGTTTTGAACAAACATCAAGCAAACGCTAGGTACGAAATGCACCAAGTAAGTACGTACAATGCACAACTATTGTGATTTAGGTTCGAGGTAATGGATTGCAATGTTATCGAACGTGACAGTACGTTACAGGAAGAACTTACGTTAAAAGAATGTTTTCTTAATTGTACTTTGTTTTGTAATTTCGTAACACAATTTTGCATTTTATAATAGGTGTATTTTTATTTTTCAAATGTATTTCTAAAAAACTATTCGCATTAGACATTCTTTTCATAATAGTTTTTTTGTTACTTTCAGTCAGATATACAAGCCCTTCCAGTATTGGTACTTATATTCGGGACACCCTGTATTACGAGTTGTAGTTGTTTCTATCTCAAAATATTGGCGATGCTATTCTGATTCAAAGCCAAGATGCAGCCAGATCCACAAATAAATTCGGTGGCTGTATCAAAAACAGGGTCCTTAAAAACATATTATTTTACATTTCAGAGTACAACACAATATGCATATGAATAAAATTTAAATTCAATACATATTTTTTTAAATAACATGTTATATTCAGTAGGTTTTTTTTATCACGAATTGGAATGTAAATCAATTCAGTTGTACATACTATAATTTTTGTAGAAAAAATAAGAAGAGGTCTGGACTCCCAAAAATATTTGGTGATTACTGTAACTGAATATTAGATATTGTATTGTTAAATGAAGAATTTTCAAAAAGTATTTAGTCGTATAATGAATATAATTATTCATTTGTTCATATGACGTGCAGCCATTTCATAGAATTTTTCCAGTGTGAAAACTTTTTCATATGGTTTTTAATATCTTTTAACTTAAACCTCAGCTTTTTCTAGGATAAATTGTTTGACAACTCGCCTGGCATGCCGTCCGTATCATTATAATATGACGGATTTCATCTAGGCAAATTGTAATTTTCGCGAAAGCTCAGTTCGACAATCAGACTAAGAAGTAGACGGCCTATTACAATACGCCTTAAAATTGTCAGTAAAATTGTAATGTTTAATATCGTATTACAATACGCCGTCATATTGAAAAAGCCTAAGCTCAGATCGGTCAGTGGTCGCGCGGTTTAAGGCGTCAGTACTTGAATCGAGGTGACTAGATCGCTGTGGGTTTGACCCCCGCGGCCGATAAACCGTATATAAGCTATATACATGGAGAGATTGGCACCCTCTCTGCGGGTATGGCAGGGTGGAAGAATGTTGGCTTGGGTCAATGTGAGAGATTGATACCGGTTGACATTTGACTACCCTCCTAATTAATGAGGTTTTCCAGGTTTCTCTCATTCCTGCACTGAATGGTGGTTAGGGCCTACCAACGTAAGTCGTTCCTGGGCGCAAATGCGGCCTGCTTAATAATAATATGCCGCTACCTCTCCCGCACAAGTCTTCGACTTCTAAGCTAATCCTCGTGATTAGAATGAGGAGTAGAGATATATTATTATTATTATTATTTATAATATGCTTGATTTTATTTATAATAAGCATTTGCAATGTTGTGTGAATAAAGATTAGAATCTTCTTTATATTTACTTAATTAATATTAAAGAGTTTAAAAATAACACAAGGGAATATTTTTGGTTTAATCAGATGTTTTCGTGTATTACAAGATACAATTATGGAGTAAATTAAATACTGATAAGTATTTTGCAGAATAGGGAGCTTCCAAACTTCATAACTAAATAAAATTGACGAAGTATTAACAATTAAGAACTTTAAATAGGCATAAAGTCTCAAGTAAATTAAATATCTAAAGGCTTTCACGGCATTTGAAGTATAAAATTTCTTGACATAAACAAGAACAACTAAATTTAGGGTGTACTTTGGCTTCTAAGCTGAGAGTACCTTGTTAACACTTTCAATTGATCCTTGAATTTCTTGAAATACAGAAATAAGTTAGATCTTATGTATTGTAGTTGGTTGCGTATTGGTATATGTCCAAATATGAATCTGAATTTTGAAAATTATTTAATGATAACAGTATAACAAGTACGTTTTTTTCTTAGTAAATTTAACTACATAAAATTTTATTTTAGATTGAATTGACTCTAGTCTGTGGTGTCGTTTCTTTAGTATACCTAGATATTTGGTGTCAAAGAACATTGTAGGAATTGTAGGAAAATTGACCAGCAGAATTATTTAGATCGTGAATAGTGCTAATCATAACCGTCATTGTCTATCGTATAGAAGCCTATTGACTTTGTCATCTTAAGCAATATAATGGCAATACCTGAAATTTCCAGTAATGTATATTCAGTTAATATTTACTATACACTCTAAAAAATGCCTGTAAAATTTCAAATATACCTACATAATATTTACCATATTAGTTACGGTAATTTTATATTTATCTCCGTAATGCAATTTTACAAATATTAAGGAAATTTACAATATTAATAATACCTAAAGCGTGTAATAATCCTGTTATTGGCGGAATATATTGTAACAGTTCAATTTATCTCCGTAATGCAATTTTACAAATATTAAGGAAATTTACAACATTAATAATACCTAAAGCGTGTAATAATCCTGTTATTGACGGAATATATTGTAACAGTTCAATTTCACTTTGTAATTTTAGCGCAAAATTGTGTAAAGTTCTGCAAATTTTATAAAAATTATCAATATTATATTTTTACAGATAGTTATAGCAAACGCATGCGCCTACAGCGTCCCGATCCAGTAATGGTCGACTTGTCTATACAACTAATTACGTGCGTTATGGATATTGTAGTACAGTTGAAATAAGTGGTATGAGTCATTTCAAGTGGTACGGTTATGGGTACGGTTTAGTCTGCTGTAAAACAGTGTATGAGAGGCCCTCTGAAGGTGATTTAAAAAAATACAACACATTTAAACCACCTTGTGTGGTACTGAAATTAGGTACAAGCTGTCTGAAAATGCAGTAGAGATAGGTACATCAATATGTATTATCACAGACATAGAAAAAAAATATGTAAAAATGTGTTTCATGATTTATGCAGTGCAGTGACTAATCGCTAGCTTGTAAATTTGAAGACGATCAGATATAAAAAATATACAAAAATGACAAAAATAATAATTGCATTACATAACATCCATTATTTTTAGAGTAGAAACAGTTATATAACAGTTTTTACCAATTTCTAGGCGTTAGATAATAAAAATAATAAGAATTATTTCAAAATTTAAAGTTTTTATCTTGTACTTATTATCAATTACCCAAGGTCGAAAATAATAGATAGTGACTAATTCACAACACAGAGATGAGTACGGAAGAAACGGGTGGTATGATTACCTAAACGTGCCACTTCAGAAGAGTTAAAGCACACAAAATTATCAAAAATAAGTTGACGTTGGCTGAACCTAGCATATTTACAATTTACTTTAAAAGTGCCACTTGTGTCATCCTCTCTACAAATTAGAACGCCGTCCTTATGGACTAATATCACTATTTCGTCCTTTCTATCAGAATACTCTTTTCGATTTCATTTATACGGACTAAGTTTCATCTTATAAAATATAGCAATAGAATTTTTTTTTGGTCGAAAACTCATTTTAAAAATACAATCTTTCTTCCGCGAGTTTCCATGTAACGGTTTAATTTTCATAGTTACGGTTTCAGAATTGATAAATCTAGGCAACCAAGTATACCTTTTGTTGCATATCTTTAAAACTAATTAAAACTCCATAGTATCAGTATTTGACTAATACGAAATTATTATCTAAGTAGGAAAAATACAAATTTTACCTATTTATTTATTTTCTTTCATGTAAGCAGTAAAATATAGGTATATTAACCAATTTTCTAATATCCGTACATAATTTTCTTTATTCCTATATCAATTCAAAGAATAACTTATATCGATCAGTTAATAAATCAAACTTAGAATTAACAGAAAATCTAGATTACACTTTAAGAGATACAAATCATTATTATTTAAAACGATCGTCGAGTAAATATTAATAAATATTTTATAATTTCGCGGCTGTACATATTCAATAGGAATTTTGTATCTTCTTACATCCTTTTTTTGCCCTATGATATCGCGGCTTGGCCATAGGAGTACGCCAGATATTGTCTTACTGTAGTTCTTTTAAAAATCAATACCCGTGTCATTATCATATTTAACATAATATAATTAATTTTACTGCTTATCTATTTAATATATCTGAACAACTTGTATACAAGTTTGCAAATTCTTTAATTTTTTTTATTAATAATTTTCATTAGCATTAGCTATGTTTTGACTACAGCCATGTATTTTCCATATAAATTTGGAATAGTAATTTCGTGTTAAATATTGGTATCCATACGAGGAATTTCCGGAAAAGAAGGGGGCGTGTAAAAGAATCTTACTGTGTGGCTCGAGGCGAAGGCTTTTGTTTTCCTAAAAAGAATTGGAAGGAAGATTTTGCAATCATCATCCTACGGGGATAATCTAATTCTTTAGAAAATATTATTGGATTGTGTGCATTAAGCTTTAAGTGGTCGGTATTTATGTGTATTTTGCGACAATCTGCCTTAAATAGGGATTTATATTTTGCCACGCCGGAGTCAACTATTCAGCGAGTTCCATTTACTCGCATTTTATACAGTGCCCTCAGAAGAGGTAGTTAAAAACTAGTAAGTAAATTCTGAAATCTTAACTAACTGCTACTTTATCATTTTAGGGTGCTTAGTATCGTGCATAGTATCGTACTTAGTATCGCCTAGTATCCATGATTTGAATCTAAACTCCTTCACTTCTGTATCTACTCGTCTAGCTACAGGTTCTGCCAAGACAAACATTGCTGTTACGTTGTGCTGCATCTGCTTGACCATAGGCTTGCCGAACCTCCATTTCTTGGGTAATAAACCAACTATAAGTCTCATCGACGGACATCATCTCAGGTCAGTTAACCTTTACTTGTGGGACCCAGAATCAACTCTGTTCGTGACTATACATATGCATATTACTAAAATGATTATAAATATTATGCACTTGCGTCTTAAGTGATATTATTAGATATTTCTCTTTAAATAAGTATTTAGTTCAAAACATATGTAAACGAGAATATATATATATATACTGGTGATTTATATCTCATGAGATTTATATAATTAATACCTAAAAACAATTTATTCGAGTCCTTTTGACTCCTACATTCATTGTCACTGAGAGCACTTGTGTACAACTGATTCTTATTATTATTGTTAATAGAAATTTTGTTTTTTTTTTGGTTATTTTCTTGCTAACACTTTATGTCACAATTAGATATTTAAATCTAGCCGGGCATAACACCACTTCAATTTTGGAAGTTTTATTATATTTATCGAACGTGGCATCCATCACTTTCCGTTTCACAGTTGTACTTCTTTACCACTTTTTTATTTGCACACATATGCTATTCACGTACAATTTTGTTAATGAAATACATATTTCAACATCACTTACACTCATATTTTGACCTCGCGCTCTAAACTCTTCATACATGTAATTATCCGATATTCCTCACTTGTTAAATTAGAACGATTTTGAGAATACGTTGTAGGAACTTGAATTATTCTCCATTCTTAAGAACACAAAATCATGAATAAAATTACATTCATAATTAAATTAGCGAAAATATACCTATACCCGAAATTTTGCCCGCCCGAACGTTATATCTGCCCATTATAGCGCTGGAAATGAAACAGTTGGATCCAACAATTCGTCGCAGCCAATCAAAAGTTGCAGCGCATGCGTACTTACTGCAGCAGAAGCGTGTGTGTAATCGGGTATGTGCTCTCAGAGATACGCGGCACACGATTTTGTAGGAAAAATATACGGGCTGCATGTACATTTCTTTGTGTTGGTATAAATTGTGAGAATGTGAGCAGGTTTATATAACATGAGTCACCCTCATAGACCTTATAAATCATGGACGCGCCCAAACCGTTTTCTGCCTATACAAATCGTTGATGCTCAGATATGTGCGACAGAGATAGAGCTACTCCGGGCAAAAACCCACAGATCATTGGCCGAGAAAAACAAAAACCGTAAATGACAGACGTATGACATTTACGGTGACAGACCGACTCCTCCATGGTTTATGAGTTTTTAAAAACGATTGCTAATAAACACACTAAACACAACTAAATCACAAAAGGCACACAAATCATTAACAATATTAACAGGAAAGGTTTTGTCAGGTTATGTTTATATATTTTTCTGTCATAGAACATCTGTTTTTCCCGGACTAGCTTCATCCCTCTTGTACACATCAAGACACCGGACCTCTCTTTCTAGGGCCGGTCCATGATTTATAAGGTCTATGGTCACCCTCTACAATTTTGGAAGTCAACTATAATACGCATATGCATCTAATTAATTATATGATATTAATACCATAAAACCTAGATTCTCTTTCATCGAACATACTTTATATAAGACTTACATACTGTCAATATTTCAGAAAATTAAAAACAAATTCTTCTAAATTTATTTATTTATTTCTTAACATATTCAAGCCCATTTATCTTGGTAACGAAATATTTGCGGATTCATGTTTATAGAAATTTCTTGTCTACTGGAATACTTATAATTTTTACATAAGTAGGTATACTCAAATCAAGAATTCAGACGTCTTACGTCACGGCTGACGTTTCACATTTGTTTTTATTGTCAACGTAATTTTCGATATTTGGTCGCGTTAAAAACAATATTTTATTGCAATTTAGTCCAATATATGATGCAAACTTTTAGTGTAGTATATAGTTTTATTACTATCAGTTGCAGTTTCTTAAATATTTTGATGAAAATATAATGAATTGTTCATTTGTTCGTATGACGTAAGTCGTCTGAATTCTTGTCGCGAGTATATACCTAAATATATATATTTAATTTCGTTTTACGGAGAATTAGTTAATTTACACAGTTCATTAGCTAAGTAAAAATAGATATAAGTATATTTTTTACATGTATTAAATGAATAACTAAATTATAATTTTACAAAGAATTAATAAATTTACGTATTATGTACATACAAGTATACGTAATTTCCATAGTAAAAATACATATAATTTTTACATGCATTACATGTTTAATTACAATGAAATTTTACAGAACATTAATAACTTTACAAATCGTAAGTAAAATTACTATGACAGTTATGGGCATAAAAAAGCCAATGATATCATGTTAAATTTACATAAATCATATTTTAGTATATGATGTACCCCAGCAGGAGCTGATTTTACAGGAGATTACATTTTACTACCATGTCTAAACTGAAATACTCTATTTTCGAGTAATTGCTCGGACATTGGCAACACTGCACACAGTGTGACAAACTGTAACAAATAAAAAATATACTTATACCCTTTCAGGCAAACTTTAGCCAATTAACTGATATAGCTAGCACCATTTCCCCTGTTACTTCTTTATCTTATTAGAGTGTAGCAAAGCATCAAAACAGTTTTCCCGCTTTTCCGGTTGACGCGAACGGCTTAAAATGAAGACACAACAGTAATAAGACAGAAAAACAAGATTACGTAGATCTTCCAAAGCAAAATTAGGAAAAGAAATATGTGCTAAAAAGTATAACTGGATAAAAGTCTTTTGCCCTGGGGTGTGGGGATGAGATGATATTAAAAATGCTACGAAAAATATCACAAAATACATATACAGAGTGTCTCGAAATTAAAGCAACATAGAGCAAGAGTAATAATAATAATAATAATAATAATAATAATAATAATAATAATAATAATAATAATATGTTCATCCTTTGAGACATTTACAGTGTATAGGGCAAGTCATAAAACAGATATAACACAACAAACAAATACTATTTTTTTAAATAAATTCATCAATGCTATAATGCATTTGGCGATCAGAACTTCTTTGATGGTCTTTTTTAAATAAAAAATTATTCAAAGATTTATAATTCCTGGGAAGCTTATTATAGACATTTCATATCTTTTTGTTTTATGTTTTGGTATACTGAACAAATCACAGTGACGAGTTGAATAATCATGAAGATTAGCATTTTTTATAAAACGATTAATGTTTTCCTTAATATAAATTAGTGATTTATATATATGGATGCACGGTAAAGCTAATAGTTTATTACTAGATTTTGTCGGACTTTTTATAGGGGAATGTTCGTCTTGGAAAGCCCTACAAGACTATCCACTTAGATTTCGGGGAGAAATTTTCCGTTGCTCTTAAAATGCCTACAATCATCCAAAAATTTTCGCATATTAGACGAACGTTTCTACTGAAAACTGGGAAAGTATTGGAACAAATCTCATCTCACAAAAATTATTTGTACACATTCAAGAAATCCGCAAAAAATGTTTCAGAATTTTTGGATACATTTTTGGATATTCACCAAAATGGCCACATAGGTACAGAGATTTTCCAAATTTTCCCGTAATTCTGAAAAAGGTCAGAACGGTTCCATAAATGATTTTGGGAATTCAATTTTTTGACAAAAGTGGCCGCTTTGCGCCACTGTGCGCCGGTGCCGTAAAAACGGTAAGCAAATGGTTGTTTGTGTTTTGAAAACGGCGAGCGTTTTTATGAAACCGAATCGCAAAGCAGTTAGAGAATACCAAATTGCTGATACTATACGTGAATTGACGTCATATGCACTATGCGTTTGAAAACGCTTAGCGAATGATAGTTAGAGAATACCCGTCCAGTTCTATAAATATCACCGTAGTACTTTCTGACCATTTTAATGCCATTTTGTTGTCCTATGACTTGTCAAACGATTCAAGCCGACTGACAAATATTCACACGCTTTGAACACGTTTCAACTCGTCTGAAGACCATAGATTCATAACTTGAACGATAAAGCTTGAACGGGTTCATATTTTGTGGATTCAATTTAAATTTAACTTGACCTTTCTTCGAGCTAAACTCATCTGGCCGCGCTGCGTAGTGCCTTTTACTTAATTTCCATTACTGCGCGCGGCTCTACGCCTGTGAATAATAAAATGTAAACGTGACTTTGGCTGAACTCTCTATGGTGGGGAAAATTCGGCGCTCTATAATTTAGAAGAGTGGTTGGCATATTTTGGTATATTTTAGCGTTTTCTCGAGTTTGGTTTTTTTTTCAGCATCCTGTATTTTAAATATTGAATCGGGTAGTTTTTATAGGATGCTAAAAGTTTCATAAATTTTTTTTTATTTCATGAATTTAAAGGGTTTTTAGAAAATGGGTCGTTATTTTTAAACACTCTGTATTTGCTACGTTAGTTAGTGTCATCAGTAGGGTAAAACTAACCTGTCTCACGACGGTCTAAACCCAGCTCACGTTCTCTATAATTCTTGATGGAAGTTTTATCAAAACAATTTTTTAATTTACTTAACTTTGAGTTTTTTTGCGGTGAAATTTTTTCCAACACTTTGTATACGAAACAGTCTTTCGCACGTTCGACAACCGTTCCGAAGCGAAAAAACCGAAAATTTCCTCGAATTTGGAATTTTATTTTTTTGTCAATTTTTATTCTGTCTATCAAGCTTTTTTGAATCACCCTATAAATTGAAGCGATACGGCAATGAAATGACTACCGCCATATTGTCTAGCTCATTTTTACCTCATTTTCCCTTGTATTTATGCAAAGTTCAATATAAAAACGACCTCAAACCCCAGCGCTCAGGTATGGGACATTTTCTAGACTTCAAATTTACAGTTTTTGGTCTTTGCCGGCGTCCAGTCGGCCCATTTTTCCAAATTTCCTACGTTTTATACAGAGATGTCATCGCCGTAGCATACGTTTGACGTTTCGGTGATTTTGGTCGGCGGTGTGCCTCGTAGTTTACTGAAACTTTAAAGATACCAATTCAGATTTTGGGCTATAAAATCATCACCAAAGGACTCAGATATCAGACAACACAATATCAACTTCTCGTAACTGGAAGGGCCCGAAAATTGTTCCAGAACACATAATCTGTTTTAATTTATTTCGACGTTTCGTTTGACGTTTGTTGAATTTCTACAAAAGAGCCTAAACAACAAAAAATTTGTTTGACATTTCTGACGTTTATGCCGTGCAAGACGCATTTCGTCTGCCATTTGTCGAATGTCTACAAAGGGGCGTTACCTACTCGCTCTATCGTCGTTCCACTCGAAAAAATCGCAATCTTCTATAAAGGGGCGTAACCGACTCAACTATCCTCGTACCACATCAAGAAATCGACCGTTTTTGGCCGGGGAACCTTGGAAAAATGGAAATTTAGCTAGAAAAACGCGAAAAAATCGGCATCAAAATACGCCGTAGGCAATCGAGAAAGACGGCAAAAAAGCCTTTGTGGCGATGGTCAATTTTCGAGTGTGCGAGCGAGAGTAACCTACAGCTTTTAATATATAAGGATAATAATAGTATGAAAACTTTGGTAGGTATACTTTAGAAGAGTGCAGTAACGAAATAACGACTTACTAATTTAAGATTGATATAGTTCGCTTTCTAAAAGTATACATGGTTTTTAGTCGTGATTATATAATAAATAATGGAAAGCAACAGTGAAAGCGAGTTTGAAAATGTGCTTGTCGAAATTTCCAATGGAGCAGCTGCTGCTACGGCACAATTATTAGCTGAAAAATCAAAGTATATGTACGAAAACGTTTAAAATTTTTTCAGGAAATGGATGGATGGAACGGAACGTAAAACTATTACAAAAGACGTAATTTTGGCTTATTTGGCACAAAAATCAGAAATTGTTATATCCCTTATTCTGTGGAATATACTCTATGATAAAAACTACCATTTTAGTAGAGAATAATGAAATATAGCCAGATTTCCGAAAGTTATCGCATTTTTTTAAATAAAAACCAAATATATCAAAAGCGAGCAGATCAACAAATTTATTAGTAAAGCAGACAATGAAACTTACCTAATGCTAAAGGTAGTTTTAATTTAAAAAATCACGATTGTAGGAAATAGGAATTAACTGAGTTTGTTTTTACTTCCAGGTATTGGGGAAGATCAATTGATCATATAAACGACACAGGAAGAAATGTTGCTTGTGAAAATACCGGATTCCAAAACACACATTGGGATAACATTATTTGTTGTAAGAAAATTTGAAATTGTATAGGTTATATTTATGTTTACACCGGATTATATTCAATGCGATTTGTTGGAGAGCCATCGTTATTTTTCTCGATTTGAAAAACATCCAAGAGACAGACAACTGCCTAACTTCCTCTTCACGCTTATTCTACAGCATTAATATGGTAGATTTACAAATAAGACATACAGGGAACAATATTATTCGGTTTATGTTTGACACGAAACTGTACTGGTCTTACGTCTTACGTTTACATAGATCTGTTTGCAACTTGGACGGATAAATCATAATCTTATAGTCATTAGAGTACTTCTCCTATAAAAGTTTGCATGAAAGGTTATCAATCTTTCAGTAGCAATGCCAGTTCTTCTAAGCTTCGATGTTCATTTAACCCTATTTTCGTTCACAGAAAAACAAATATTTCCCACGTGTATTTGTGATATTTTTTTGTAAAATTTGCATTGCCAAAATGCGACATTTTGAAATTTATTTGAAATATAAAGCTGTCAAAATTAAACAATCTTGATGTCATAGGCATCCCTCTGAATGCTGTTATCACTTATAATATCACAATAGCTCAAAAAATTTCCAGGAATAATTTACGCTCGTGTGGTATTCGGTAAGAAAATTTCACACCCCAAGTATAAATCAAACCTGACAGTTTAAATAAATTTGACTCGGCCAATATATTATTGTTGTTGACATATATTGATTTGTCATTTTTATTTAAATGGTTCTGTCACAGTAGATGCCAATTACTAGATCGAAGCGTATGTACGTTGAGTTTAATAAGTGTACAGAGAAATGTCGAGATTTTATAAAGAAAATCAACAAGTCATAAGACAATAAATTCAAAACCTAATACCAGATAACACTAGAAAATCAAAACCAAGTGTATGGAAATAATATGCCAATATGTAGCGCATATATGTTTACCTTCTCAACTGTCAAAAAATTTCCACTTAATTATCGCCTGGCCTCGAAAAAATGTCCGAAAATGTTTCTGGTTGCCATGGTAACGTAAAATAAAGGCATCTTATTGGTTTAAAAGTAGAGGTGTGAAACTTTCAGTTAAATGTTCAAATATTGAGTGATTTGATGACAAAAAATAACGAAATTATGGCTGTTAGAATTCTTACTTTTCTTTTACAAGTACCAACAATTTTAATTATCAGCACGTTCCATTTACCAGCAAACTTATGATTCATTAATTTATTTTAATAGTCGCCCATAAATTGCTTTAATTCTTATAGCTTTTTAAGAACTATTCTTGAAGAGATCATTTATTATTGCCATATGGGTACCATTTCAGAATGAAGCAACCGCTAAGAATCAAAATATCTCTTTCCATTATTAAGACGTCGGGTCGGGAAGTTTTATGTTAATCACCGTATATATAAGATTCAATTTTGATATTATATTGCAGACACACGTAAGATTGTGCACTACATGTATCATTATTTGTAAAATTTTAATACCACATCAAGGCTAGATTCTCCGTACGATTAGAATGACAAATCTTGTTCATGCCATCAAACAAGCAAGTGGCCTTCTGATGATACAGATAATAACATATCTCTATTTATAAACACTATCTAGGAGAGTTTATTTATAGCGAGATCCTTCCTCCAAGGAGAAGAATTTAATTATGGATGTTACAATTATTAACGTAATTAGGGACTGTAATGTGAAACTCAAAACTCTTTCATTCGATTTGGACGAGAAAGATGGGGTATACAGCGCGGAAACGAATACAACTTGAAGCCCTTATCATATTTTTGCAGAAATGTTATCTCCTTTATGCGTGATTCTTTTTTGTCGTCATTTGTTTGTGATATCAAGTTGTGACGTAAGAACAGATTTCTATTCTCGCAAAGTTCTCCGATACCTTACAAAATACATACGATAAAAAAAAACTAAAATCAGATAAATAGAATTGATCGTAACGAGTTTAACCGACTACATTTTTCGAAACCATTAACAGGCAAATGAATATGCAAAACACATGACTTTTTATTGAGTTTAGCAACTACAAAAGATCTACAATTTTCTACAAAATATATTTTGCTTAATTTATTTTGGTTTTTAGAACACTTGAAATGAATATTTACAGAATGAGGTTTTTTTACCAGTTTGATCAAGTCATGATGACTGGCACTAATATTTATAATGTCGCATAAATTTTCTGTGTGCAGTGCGTGTAAATTTCAGGAAACTTTATGTTGAAATACAACAAGTGAATTCTTATTCTAAATATGACTTGTCAACAAACTCTTATACAATCTGAGAAAACTTGTATAATTAACACAGGGACTATATAGTTTTTATAGCCTGCTTGGACTTTTCTTAGACTGCCTGTAAAAATAGCAATCAATTCATTGAAACTTGTGAAAAAATGCCGTCCTTAAAAAGAAGTAGAAGAAAAACTAAAAGCTAATTCGTCTTGCAAGTCCTTACAATAATTTTAGGTTATAGAATACGTAATACGTTTGAGTCGATTGAAAAAAAATATTAAAAATTAATTATCACAAATATTGTAACACTTGGTATATAGGTATGTTTGTTTCAATCGACCCAAAATCAAGTTTTTTTTATATATTTTTAGGTATTAACAATATTGTGTGAACTACTCTGCGGACTAAAGCCACGACCAGCGTTGAATTACACACACACAATATCTACCCATATGTTCTTTATTATTGGTTTTTGTAACATATTTTACCGTATTAGAAAGGTTCTTCTACTATTCCTATCAATGAAGTCATATGTATGCTCTCTGATACCAAACATCTAGGTATGCTAATGAACAATTCCACAGACAAAGCTCTATTCAATAATTATCTAAAAAATTAATCTAGCTAAATTTACTAACCTGGTTTAATGAAAACACTCTATAAATATCCAAGTTCACTTTTGAAACTGTAGGAACTTGAAAATTCAACCAAAATAGATGAGATCTGACCTATTTCTGCATTTTTAGGATTGTGTTCAGGTGGCTTCCTTTAAGTTGAGTCAAAATCAAGTATTCTATCATCTCCTAAAATTATTGTAACGGCTTGAAAGAAACCCTGTATAAGTATGTATTTCATTCATTTGCTATTTCTATTATATTGTTGAAGTTTTCAAATTCTTTTATAGGAATCATAAGTCTCAATGGAAATTCTGCAGATAGAATTTCTTTATTTCATAAATCAGATATTTCATATCTACTATCTTTCATTAAATCTTATTTGTATATCTATGGACAGTAGTCTACTGAATTTTCTTTCTGGAACACCATAATTTGCATGCTTTCTATTTGACATGTTATATTCCACAATAATTTTAGTTGTGAATACTCGTGAATACAAAGAAGTCAAGAAGTCCTCATTTATGCTGGAAGCTATTTCTATAATAAATTGCGACTTCGCATCAAGGAAATGAATGTTCTCTTTATAAATGCGAAATTCAATTAAAGTATTTCCTCTATGGAGACTATTTTTATACAAAAGCAACTTAATTAGACAACTTTCAACAAAACTGAATCAATTTTAAATAATACTAAAACTTACTTCGTGTGAAACTAAATCTATTTAACATCTACGTCGTAACAATATCATTAAGATAAAAAGAAATATAAGATTGAAAGAAGTATATTTTTACGTTCTGCAAAAAGTCTTGTACTGAGGTAAAAACAGATGCATTTGATGCAGTCAATACAATGACAGCACAGAAAAAAATATCATATTGTGTAAGTACGAGTACAAGCTTTCGGCTTTGTGTTCAATATACCGGATGTTATGGAATGATGTTACTTTTTTGTTATTTTTAAATAGAGATTTTCTTCACATCATTATGTAACACGCTTTTATTCAGATATGATAAATTTGATTTCATGTAAAACTAAACAGTTAACCTAATTAATGCTATACAATGTTGTTAATGGAGAGAACTTACCAAAGCTTTCTACACGGAAGCGAACCAAAAAATTGCTTACCTGCAACAAGAAATAAAAATTAATTATGAATGAATAAATACATTTCTTAAGTAATAATTTAAGTGTAACGAATTACTGGTATTATAAAATAGTTATTACTTTATTTGCATTGACGACAGAATATTCTAGTGAATTTATCGAAAAAGAACAGTTAGTCATTATTTTCCCAATAACGAAAAAGAGTAATAGGTAATTAAAATAGAACTTGATATCCTGTATGAAGCATTATAAACATTATTAGGGGCCAAAATTTCTGAGAAACAAATAAGCCTCGCAACTTATAATGATGCACAAATCTATAAATACTGTGTTTACATCACAATTTTGTTGCAACATTTTTCATCCTTCAAAAACCACGTCAAATGTTGCGTATTATTGTTTACAAGTTTGGTTTACTCATTCCCCGTAGTTTTAATATTTATACGAGCCCAAAGTATTAGTTAGGTCAGTATGATTCAGCGAACTGTCTTATAGCTTTTCTATGTTATAAATATTTGTCATAACTGAAAAATTATTTACAAATTTTAAAAAATTAGCTTCGTTTTTCTCATTTAACAAGGAACCTCACGAAAGAAATTTATTATTTACCATCCAGTAAATATATTACAAAAAAATATCTTATATATAAAAAGTATCTTTACCAAATTTAAAAAATCAGTCATTTCTCTTACATTTAAGGAGGTTGTGGCCCTCAATTTTCGTAACAAGAACTATGGGGAGTCTGCCCCACAGAGCCTAGTCCGACAACAACTAGGGCAGATCAAAGAATCCCCGCTAATGCTGGGGATGAACACTTTAATTCTGTTTCTGGGAGCGACCAGTTACCAAGGTCACGGCATAATAAACCGGAAAATCACTAGTATCAAAAGTAACAGAGTGTTAGAAAACAATTTTGTAAAATGTTTTGCAGTATTTAATAAAAAAAAATGTTTAGCTATACTTGTGACGTCATTATGTTTAGCTATACTTGTGAGATCATTATTCTAAGGCTCATCAAGTGAATTTACTTTATTTTAATAATAGGGTTATTAACAATTTTGAAGTGATGTGAAGACGTTAAATTTGTAGATCCGTGTGTAAAATGTTATAGTAGTATGTGTTTATAGTGGTATTTGTTTTATTTCATTTTAAAATAGTGATTTAAATATTATATATTTTTTATGAAACAAAACAGCAAATAAATGATTAATTAGGTACGCCTATGGAAAAGCCATAATCCGCTTGTGTGAAATTGCTTAGTTAAAAATTAATGTTAGAAAAAGAGCATTACAAATCAGATTCCAGTAAATATATTGTAAGGAATATTTAGTAAAACTCAACTGCAAGTAATAAATAATACAAAAGTAGTGCAGTGCAGTTCGTTGTATAGAACACATAGTTAATAGTTTTGCAATCGTTTTGATGTTCGCGTATTTTGTCGTTTTATCGCTCCCATCAGTACACAAGTACATTAGTAGTGCAAGGTGCAATACTTTTTCTGTTCTATTTCAGGCTTCCGGTATTTAATATTAAAAAATATATATTTTTTTATAATAGTAATATTTATTATTCCCAAAGATTTTATTTTCTTAATGATTACACATAATATTTACTTTTTTATATTTGGTATCATTTATACATGAACTGACAACGGAATTTAGTTTTTATTTTTTGATGTGACAGATACAAATAATGCCGCCTCTTAATGACAAAAACATGCGAATCTTATTCCCTATCCAGTAAATTTATAAAAAAAAATTCATAAAAGATCTCCCAGGACTTTTTAGTGTCAATGGCACTCATTATTTGCAGAAATGCGACTAAGATCTAAACTTTGGCAGTAAATAACAAACCAAATTTGTAATTAACCTCTCTAATTTGAGAATTAATGAATTACAGCCAGTTTAATTGGTCCCACAATGGAACTAAGAAGAGGCTTTTAGGCATCTAATAAAGCCTTATTATCAAAAAATCAGTGGAGAGCGGGAACATATAATTGCTGCAAAGTTAAGTTTTAAAAAATGAGTTATAAAAAAATTTAATTTAAGTGGAGTTCATTAATTTCTATCAGTCATTAAATAAAAATACTACTGATTTGCAAATAAACACACATACAAGTACATGTATTGTAACATTCCTTTTATTATAAAATAAAGAATGTCACAATTTCAATATGAAACGTCTAGTAACTAGGTATTTTTGCACATCCTGTATAATGTTGGTAGATTAAGTAAGAGTAAACCATATCCAGTGTACCATGTAACTTTAGATTTCTTCAAGTAAGCCTAAAATGTAAACACTTTGTACGATAAATATTTTATTAATTATTTACTTACCATTGCTGTGAACCAGTTACGTCGATGTATATCGTAATGTTATGTTTTCTAATCTGTATAACATCCTGGAGTAATTTGTTAACAGTTTATTATTTAATTATTATCACTTGTTGTAATAAGCTTTGTTGTGGCAAAAAGCAAGGTTAAGGTAACTGTCATAATAATTCAATTTGATTCGAACTATTGGAACAATGTGCTAAGATCTCGAACGAACATTTGACCGAACTTACATAGAAACCGAACCAATCAGATTTCAGAGTTTTTAGATCTTTGTAGGGTATAAAACCTACAGGAACCTAAATTCTAGCCCTTTTCGTTCTGATTTTGGTCGACTGAAGTATTTCCATATTACAGATTTAGTTATAGTGCGAAGCCACATTTTGAAAATAAATCTGAATTTATTGAAGTCATCAATATACATGGAGGTAATATATTTGATTAATTAAGATTATTATCGATAGTAGATTTCATTTTAAACTATATTGTATGTTAATTTTTGAAACTAAGAATATAAAAATACCTAACCTGATCTTGATCTTTGCTAAAGCACATGCTAATTATTTTTTATTTTCTTTTGTCATTTTCTCAACTTTAGAGGCCAATTAAATAAATTAATGAATAAATGAATAAATTAATTAAATAAATTAAATGATTAAATAAATTAAATGAATAATTGATTGAATAAATTAACAATTAATTAAATGAACAATTATATGAACATTTAAATGAATAATTGTATGAACATTTAAATGAACAATTAGAAGAATCAAAATTGAAATAAGAAGGCCATTCTAAAGCTTTGAAATCTAGATTGTAAACGGCACTATCCAGGTACCAGGAAAGCTGCTGTTCTCGAAGCACTGCTTTGAAAATCCAGATTGTAACGGCCCTAGTCCAGGTACGACAGGAAAGCTGCCCATCTCGGACTCATCCAACGTTAACAACGGATGAACTTGTCAACTGCTTCAATTCCACTTCTGTATGTCAACTTCAATTCCACATCTGTGTATCAACTGGTGGGCAAGTTAATAAACTGTGTTTATTTTTTATGTATGTATTTTATTTCACTTTTTGACTTCAGCAAAATTTATCATCCTCCTACAGGGGTAAAAAGGCAAACCGAACAGAACATTCTGTAGGTGGCGCCCAATTATAACATCATTTTAAACAGTTTGCTAGTCAAGAACCCACGACTATAAAAAAGTGCCCCGACTAAAAGAGCAGCCGTCCGCAACATTGTACATTTATCGTTGTAACAAACGATAGGTAACAATGTATGTATAAAATAAAACAGGTCCTTCAGAAATTCAAACGCTGTTATATCAAAATAATAAAAAAATGTCTAGACTGCTGCTATAATTTGAAACCAAATAAAAGAGAACAGATTATTATGCTGTTATCTTACTATTGTGCAACTTTTTATCTGTCGATATACATAATTGCGGTTATGGTTAGATTTGATCAAGATGTAATGAAAGGATTTTTTTCATTACGTAACTAACATAAACTATACTACCTACTTCCATAAAAAAAATACGTGGCTGCTTATGGTGTGGTGTTACATCTGCTATATTGCTGTCTTAAAATTATAAGATTGATTCTATGTTAGAATTTTGACACTACGTGACTTAACTTAACGTTGCGAGGTTCTCTAAAATAAAACAGGTCCTTCAGAAATTCAAACGCTGTTATATCAAAATAATAAAAAAATGTCTAGACTGCTGCTATAATTTGAAACCAAATAAAAGAGAACAGATTATTATGCTGTTATCTTACTATTGTGCAACTTTTTATCTGTCGATATACATAATTGCGGTTATGGTTAGATTTGATCAAGATGTAATGAAAGGATTTTTTTCATTACGTAACTAACATAAACTATACTACCTACTTCCATAAAAAAAATACGTGGCTGCTTATGGTGTGGTGTTACATCTGCTATATTGCTGTCTTAAAATTATAAGATTGATTCTATGTTAGAATTTTGACACTACGTGACTTAACTTAACGTTGCGAGGTTCTCTATGACGACTACTGTTGGCAATCGTGTCTTGCTTTTTCTTGGTCTTGTCTTGGTCTCGTACGACAAGACCATTGTTACCAAATTCATAATAAAGGTACCTACAGAGGACCTTTAAGTAAAGCAATTGTACAAACAGGAATAGAGTTTATTTTAGTAGTGGTTGTTTATTATTAACCATATTTTCATTTTCTTGTGTTTAATAAACCAATAGGTCATTATGTGAATATTTTTTTATACAGAGTGTCTTAGATATTACTGGCATCCTTGAAAGGGTGATTTTACAGTCAAAATAAATGAGATGAAACTATGAAATGCAGACTTATTTTTAAATAGCAATTACCTAAATACGATGCATTTTAAAGAACAATTATCTGCTCAAAATAATCAAAATTTAAAGTATCTTACGTTTTTTTATAATTAAGACAGTGGTGTAGGTACCATTTTTATTTTAAATAAAAGAAGAGTGCTATAGGGTTTCTACATCACTGGTCATAATAGGAATATTTAAACATACTGAATAACTAGATTAAATATATCTCATTAAAACTTAGAACTATTGTTAGTTAAGTTAGCTAAGTAAATAAAATATATAATAAAAAATTTCGAAATATTTAACACCCTATATCTCGAGACCTAATTATGCTTCAGTAATACAGGGTGTGCCGAAATTAATGCACCATAGGGCAAGAGTAAACAGAGTTCCAGAAGATAAAATAATGCGATATAGTAAAACTAACTTTAAACACAAGTTGATGGTTAAAAAGTTACAGGGTTTCAAAGTAAAATTTTATTTTAGATATTTGTAAATAATTTTTTTAAAATCCAAATTGGATACATTTTGAAGATCGGAGATTTTTGGGAGCGAAAAGTTCAAATTTGTTTCTAATTTTGACATTACTGGTAGAAGGCGCCACTATGGATTCCATAGATTTGGATGGCACTGATATTGTTCGATCACATTTACAATAATTTGATCTGCATTCCACTACATTTTACTTCAATATACTTACTTGCTCGGTAAAACGTCCACACTGCAAACTGCAAGTCCTATTCAACACGTGCTCGCTAACAATTTTTTTGATCTTACCGCTCATGCACCGAACTTCAGCCGAACTCGCAAAGCGAACACGAGCTGCTCGCGACCTTTGGTACACATTCAGTTCGTCAGGTGTTAGCTAAACAGCTCTCGAACTTGGTTTGTACGCACCTTTAGACAGTCAAGTCGGTATGATAAAGGGAAGTGTACCAATCAAATGAATGGTATTAATTAATACATTTGGATCACGTCCCTTGCAATTTACACGTTATCTAAATTAGACGATCATGAGAAATACACTGGCGTTTCAACGTACGTCCGCTATCATTATGGCGAATAATCCAACAACAAGTAGGATGAAAATCGGCAGCTGTGGTGACTGATTACATTGAAGGGAGTATTAGCAACAAGAAGAATGTTTTAAACATTATTGGGAGTGACATTAATGGAAGTGCCACCTCATTGACTTCCGAGAATGTTAGCAGTATTAATTTAAACAGCATTTCCTCCGATTTAAAAAATCGAACTACAGTAGACTCGCGATACCGTGAACACAAAATGCACCAGGGGCCTTCACGGAATCGAATTTGTTCACGTTAATGAAAGTATATAAAAAGTGAAAAAGAAGCAAGTAATCTAGTCTGTAGCATTTTATTTATTAAGCTCTACATCTGTTTTTATAAAAAATGTAGTTATTTTACTTTGAACTTGTTTAGATGACAACTTTTTCAATATTGCTTTTTTCGTAAACAGCTCTAAGACTAAGAATATCACTGATCTCCAATGAATTCTGCTCCGCCCACTTTAATACAGTGTTGATTGCTTCAATAGGCAATTTGCATGAAATTTTTAAATGCTTAAAAATATTGTTATTTTATTATATATTAAGTACTGAACAAGAATACCTTGCTAATTCTGTAAAATTGTTCTTATATTTTTCATAATTAATTATTTTATATAGCAATTTATTCAAATATAGTCACGGGTTCGGAAACAACATTCTGATTAGTCCACGTCATAGTATATGGAAACGTCCATGGTGGCACATGTCAAATTGTCAAATCGACGTAGTTTAGTTAAGTCGGTTAGCAAACTCGTTCCGTAACTTCCATAATCTGTGTTTGTGTGGTGTCCAGTATTGATTATAACATAAGTTTTGGAGTCGAAGGGGATGGAACCGATAAAACACAAATTTTATAAGTATTGTGTGGTACCAAACTGCAAAAACACTACGGTAACCACCCCGGAAAAAATATTCTTCTCAGTTCCTAAACATGAGAAAATGTGTAAGAAATGGTTCATTTCAATGAATAGAGACGAAAAAGAGAATGCAACATTATCGAACACAACGGCGTTATATTGTTGCGAGAATCATTTCACCGTAAGTCATTTTCACTTTATTCAGAGATTATAAAGATGATGTGTGTTTTAAAATTAATAGTTGGAAGAAGATATGGAGAATTATTGGCAGCACAAATTAAATGGGAATGTACAAAGACTACAACTAAAAAAAGTGTAATACCCCATAATTTTAACTGTCACGGGAAAATGGTACCTGAGCAACAAAGTAATGCAAAACGCAGACGTCTTGAAATAATTCACCATATAATTTGGAATTTCTTCCAGAAACCAAAACATTGACAATGAGCCAATTTTGGGCAGGTTATCTGATTGTCCTTTGACAAATCTACTCTGTTCCATTATTTACTAGTATTATATGGATATTATACACAATGCACAGCAACAAAACAAATAATAATTTGACTTTGACAGTTCGATTTTGACATTTATGTCACGCATATAAAACAACATGACATGTTCATATACTGTGACGTCACATAACCGCCATTTGTATTTCTCGCGTTTTTGTGGTTGGGAAAGAAGTAATGAATTTATTAATTTATTACCGCTTTATTTTTGTAGAGAATGTCATAAAACTAAGACAGTACACAGAAAATGAACTGAATAATATTTTGGTAATAAAATAAAAATATGCAAATTGCCTATTGCTTCTGTGTGTGATACCCGCCGTTGAATAAAACGTTGGTTTACGTTACCAGGAGAAGCGGTGTTCACGTTACAAGGTAAATAATGGAACCAATATAGTGTTCATGTTACCGCAAAGTTCACACAAACGCAAGTTCATGTTATCGCGAGTCTACTGTATTAATATTTAAAATACCAACTGCACTTTCAATGTACCTTATACTTATGTCAAAATTAGAAAAAATATTTTTTATCTAATAAATAAATGAATGTTTTTAGTTCATATGTCAAAATATCTGTAAAACAAAGCTTCTTCGTGAATTTCCTCAAGAGCACTTTTTTCAGAAAATGTAATAAAATGTGAATATTTGTACTGATATTTCACCATTGTCGTAGAAGTTTAGGGGGTACAAGTGTGAACAAAAAAAATTATTCATTTTTAATTATTCATTTTTCATTTTTATTCATATTAACCTTTTATTAATATTACTGCATACCAAGTTTTAATGAGAAATATTTATTTGATTAGTAGCATAGAAAATAAAATATTTTTTTCAAGTTGAACTCCTTGTATCAGGAAAACGGAGTGTCATAGAAAAGAATACTATTATATTATTTCATTTCTTCATGTTCTATCTTTCTCAAAGTCAAGAACGAAAACCGGGGACATCTTGTATAAAATTCACGTTCCTCGGTTGTTCTGTTGTCTCAAAGCAATCTTTGATAACGATTTTCGGTATCTAAATACGTTTCGTTTTAAGTTATGCCATGTCCAACATGTGCCAGTTCAATGACCTGAAATCCAAAACGATTTCTTTAAAATATGTTTGGGTTAGGATAAAAATGCAAGTATCCACACACTATTTGGAAAAGGCGGCACGGCACGTTCAGGAGTAGTCAAGTTAATCATCATCTTTTTAACTCAAGTAACTGTTGTTTTATTTTGGGCGAAACGAATTGGCAAAGATCTATTTGCGTAAAATATTTCGGAAACTAATAAAGTGTAAATAGTTCCATTATAATACGAAACGCCTTAGTGTAGCTCAACTAAAATATACATAGTGGCACTGGCTTACAATGCAACGAGATATACATATACATTTTTTAATTTATGTAATGTAGATACATTGTAGTTACTGATAATAGTGACAGTATATGTTAAGAATACTCAATTATATCAACAATATTTACCTATTTTAACGTCTATATTGCGTTGGATTTTGGAGATGTAAAATAGATAAGTTGCAACTAAGAGGTGCACTTGTCTGTTGTAAAATAAAACAACAGAAACACCCACTGACTAGACCTTTCCACTAACAGAATAGTTGTCTGAGCTGGCCTTGGAATATAGTCGACCTGTATTAGGTAGGATTTCTACGAATACATCATACGTATGTTTAGCAAGTGTAAGAAATGCAACGAAAACAATGCAATTAAATATGAAATTTAACAAACAGAAACGTTATAATAAATTGGATATGGTTACAAATGGAGAGTATATATTTTTGTACTCACAATACAATAACTGACAACAATTGATTAGTTTTATTGTTAGTTAGTGGTGCAACATAGTTTTTTAAAAAAAGGTTGAGGGAGTACTTATAATAATAATAGCATTTATTTCCAACAGGTTACACCCAGTTATAGGAAATACAAAATTACACTACCTTATGCAGCTTAAAACTATAAAATAACAAAGATTAATAGAAAGATATGATAATAGAAAATTAGATGACTAATAAAAAAAATATATACACAAAAGGAACAAAAATTATGAGAAACTTAACAGAACTAGAACACTATAATAATCTAGGCGCTGCAGTATTCAAAATTGTAGTGAGAGAATCATTGTTTATATCACAAGAACGGCATAGATTATTAAAGTTCCGACACATTCTATATATAGGGCAATAAAGCATTATGTTGGTATTGATGCCATGATTATAGAAAGTTACAGATTGTCTGGATTCAGCACGCGGAACTAACCAGTTAATATGTTGGAGTAACAGCTGACAATCGACATTGTTATGCACTATATTATATAAAAATTTGATAGTATATATTATTCGCCTGTTATTCATCGATATCTCACCAAATCTAGACAACAGCAACTCATGATCGTATCCTCTAGCTGGGTATTGATGATCTTCTTTAAATGATAGAAATTTAAGAAACCGACGCTGTACAGATTCAACTTTACTTATATGGCAGTTATATATGGGTGACCAAATCAATGCACCATACTCCAGTTTTGAGCGAACAAACGAGTAATTTAATAACTTTATAGCATTAATATTAGTAAAATGATTGGTATTACGGATGACAAAACCAAGAACCTTAAAAGCAGAGGACGTCATCAGTTCAATATGCCGTACAAATGAGAATTTATGGTCAAACAGTATTCCCAAGTCCCTAACCTCATCAAGCCTTGTTAAAGTAGTGTAATCAATATTGTAATTGCAAGGAATTGGGCCACGCTTTCTATGATAACTAACGATATTACATTTGTCTACGTTAAGATGTAGATTATTATGGGTACACCAGTCTACTATGATGTTTATATTATTCTGTAGTGAAAGACAGTCATCAGAAGACCTTATCCTAGTAAAAACTTTCACATCATCAGCATAAATCAATTTACCACATTCAATTTGCATGATCAAATCGTTTATAAAGATTAAGAAAAATAGTGGTCCAAGATTTGATCCTTGAGGCACACCCGATAAAGGGACAAATGTTGGCGACTTGAAACCCTCAATTTCTACAAACTGCTGGCGATCAATCAAATACGAGCGGAAAAGAGAAAGCAAATGTGTCGTCATACCTACTCGTTCAAGTTTATGCAACAATATATAATGGTCGATTTGATCAAAAGCTTTTTTAAAGTCAGTATAAACAACATCAATTTGTTCCTGCTGATCTAAATGTTTACAGATGTATTGTGAGAGACAAGCGAGGTTTGTCATACAAGATCTTCCAGAAACAAAACCATGCTGTTCAGGGGCTAGACTGTTCCTAATATCATTAAATAATGCATCGTGAACAATAATTTCAAACATTTTTGAAAAATTGCATAATATGGACACAGGTCTGTAATTATTAACTAATGCCGGGTTGCCTTTCTTCAGAACTGGACATACTCTTGCTATTTTCCACATATCAGAAAATATAGAGCTATCTAATACCAGGTTAATAAATAACGCTAACGGTTCGGCCAACACATATATGCAGTCCTTCACGAGAAAACTAGGTATACCATCTACCCCTGCTGTCATTTTGTTTTTAAGTCTTTTACAAGCAGCAATAACATGAAATTTAGTAACTCTAGGTACTGTCAGTAACGTATCAGTAACGTAACTTATCATCTGAAAATAGGCAAAGGGTTGTATTTTAAAGTATTTAAGTGCTTCATTAGTCATTATATCCATTTTTCATCTCGCATGAGAAGCCAGATAAGTAAAAAATAGTTACATGATGCGATTTTGTTATTAATTGTACATTACTATTTTTGTTTTACAACTGATAATATAATTACATAACTATTTTTATACACTCAGTTCCAAAAAAAGTGACGCACTTGATTTTTGACCTAACTTTGTTTTCTTTTTACTTCTAAACCAGTCGGCCGATTTTTATTTTTTTTTATTTGTTGGTAGGTAATTCCTTTGCCTTTCAAAAAAAATTAAAGACGTCGAAATTTTTTCAAAGCCTTCTGGATGATAGTGGAAAAACTCGAGTTATGTTTTTTTTTACTCATTTTTACCTATCCTGTTTATAAGTCAAGTAATGTTATAGTAGGTGATTACACTCTATATGAAAGATGCTTCTTTTGCGAGCATATTGTTTTTTATTCATTGATTTATCTCTAAAATTGTCCAAATTACAGCTTAAGTTTTGTATATACCAATTTTTTTAATTTATCATTTACGTTTAGCCCGTATTTCTTTGCAGGATCATATTGCCTTTGAAAACAATTGCCAGTTGCAATTTGACGTTTTGTCATTAATTAAGTAGCATTAAACAAGTTTTAATAACAAAAATTTTATAAAATGCCTCAAATAAATTCAGAACAAGTAGCGAGATTAGTTACTGTAGTAAACGTTACGCCGCTCGTGCAGTAACGTACGATTCGCACGTATGAAGAAACAGGAAGCACTGCTCATAGGTAAGACGGGTTCTGGTCGGTCTCGAAAATCTTCTCCAAGATTTGATCGCTTCTTGGGAATGCGAATTTTACGGAATCGATCAAATACTGCGGTAAATGTTCAACAAGATCTTTGGCAAATTCGTGGTGTCTAAAAGAGGTTAATTTAAAAGCCAGAAGACCTGTAAAGGGTTCTAAATTATTGCCCGAATATCGTGCTGCTAGACGAAATTTCGTTGAAAATTATGGAAACTGGAATATTCCTGCATGGTCGAATGTCTTGTTTACGGATGAGTCAAGGTTTTGTCTTAATATGGTTGATGGAAGAAAAAAGTGTGGACGCGGAGTGGTGAAAGATTTATTCAGAACTTAATAGTAGAATGCCAAAATTTTAATGGTGGGTCGGTTATAGTGTGGGTAGGAATTCCAATGAATGGAAAGGCACCCCTTCATATTTTTCCGTTGAGGCGGTCGCTGACAGTCCAAATATATACCGAAATTTTAGAGCAGTATGTCTTACCTCGCACAGAGTTAATGGGTAATAATTTTATAATGATGCACGATAATGCCCGACCACACACCGCACCAATAGTTCGGAACTTTAGAAGCTACGGGTATCACCACATTACAGTGGCCTGCGAGAAGCTCCGATATGAACGCTATAGAGCATTTGTGGAATGAATTAGGGAGAAGAATACGCTCTCGCGAGATGCCCGCCGGAACTCTTGCAGAAATGGCAGATGCATTAGTGGAAGAATGGGATCGTATACCAATGGAAAGGATAAGAAACCTAATTTGCAGTATGCCGCGTAGATTAGAGTTACCCCGGTTTATAATATTGCGTTTAATAAAACTGTTTCGTGAAAATCGTATTTCACTATAAAACTTTCTCGATAAATTAAGAAGGTTTTAAGAATTGAGCAAAAAGCTGTAATTTGAACAATTTTAGAGATAAATCAATGAATAAAAACAAAATGCAAGAAGCATCTTTTATATAGAGTGTAAGCATTACTTAATTAACACACAGGGTGGGTCAAAATGAGTAAAAAAATATAGCTCGAGTTTTTCGACTACCATCCAGGAGGCTTTGAAAAATTTCGACGTCTTTAATTCTTTTAAAAGACAAAGGAATTACCTACCAACAGATAAAAAATAAATAAAAAATGGTCGACTGGTTAAGAAGTAAAAAGAAAACAAAGTTAGGTCAAAAATCAAGTGAGTCACTTTTTTTGCAACTGAGTGTATATTACAGTGTATAATACAGCTATTTGCTCTTAGAAATAAAATTGGGTTTGTTCCAACAAAGCAAGAATCGATTCCGAACCTTCCAGAACTAGTTAGTCACCGACGTAAGACGGTGTTGGTCAAACATTTCTCACGGTTCTGAACCAGTTCTCGACGGCTGTTGGAACAGACCTATCGTCTCCAAGTATCTTTTAATACGAGTATAATAGTTTTATAGGTTGACAACCCATATCTAACAAATAATTATAATATTTTTATAACGCTTTTAGAACTACTAGAAACATTGCTAAACAATTATTATAAAACAATTTAGTTTTCCTAGCTAAAATATTTTGTTTGTCACATAAATGTTTATAAAATAGTCATTTATTTGCCATATAAGCTGTATAATTATTTAGCTGCCAAAATGCTCTTACAAAATTTTTCAATTGTTGACATCAAACTAATGGTACTTGCCGCTATAATAAAAATATTTCAAAAGTAATAGTAATACGACAATAAAACATAACTGTCGTATAACCTGAAAATTATAAAACTGTTTTGCTGGTTGGGATGTTCAAATAAGATTTTAGATGAAAGACCCACATTATTTCACAGCGAATGGCGCCTCAATTTTTTCGCACTTGCCATGCTGTATATAACCGCATTGAAAGAGATTTTTAGTAAATATTTCACATACTTAGATCACAGACCGAGGCTATAGGTACTATTTTAAAGATATTTGTATATTTGGGTGTCATACTAGGCAGGACGTAAATAAATCATTCTTTATAAATATAGTAAGAGAATGCATCAACAAAAGCAGATCCAGTAGTAACCAGTACGAGTAGTAGCTAAAAATATACAGAGTCTTGGCATAGGTGAAGTAGGTACCCGGAAAACCACTGAACTAGCATATAATCGGTAGACATTGCGATGTAGAATAATTGTAGCTACTTAAGTGCCAATTTATTTTATGTAACAGCATTATTAGCTATGTATTACTTTAAATGTTACAGAGTATATTTGGAGCTATTATTTAAAGTTGTTATTCATGGCGAATTATATAAGTTAATAACGTTATAATCATTGAATAAAAATATGTAATTGTTAAAATTTAAACGTGATGGTTTATTAACCATGTGTCGGTGACAGTCAAAGAGGATAGATATACAAGGTGATTCAGAACTGATCAAATATTTTGAGTGTATAGGGGACTCTTACAAACATAACTGCTAAATTTGTTCCTGGCTCTAAAGTTCCGCAAGGATTTACTCTTGGAGCCCTCCTCTTTAATGTTTATTAATGATATTTGTTCTTGTATAGGTTCGCCGCAATTTTTATTTGCGGATGACCTGACAATCAATGTTTAGAGTGGTGGATCACATCTCAAATTGTCAACTTTTATAGCGTGACTTAACTTCTTTAAGTAACGTGAATGAACAATAAGCTATAAGTAAATTAAAGTAAGTATCATTATGTCATTTGGTCGAAAGAATACAATTTTACATATAATTGTAACGTTAATGATGTTATATTTGCTAGTAAATTAGCCATTACCTACCTGGGTAGATGTTTGATTCAAAATTAACATTTACGGTTCATATCAATAACATAGTATCGGAGGCTAGCAAAATGTTGAGGTACTTGATTAGAAACTGTACTGAATTTGTATCTATTAACGCTATAAGTATTTTATATTTTGCTCTTGTAAGAAATAAACTGGAAAATTGTAGATAGCGCTATGATATGACTGTAGCCACCAATGATTTACTGAACAGTTTGACACACACTTCCCGTTCTTCTGCGTTTAATAAAATAATTGAGGTTTCTTTTAATTTCCTTTTTGTTGTATTCTCCTTTTCTAAAATGTTTGCTCGAACTTAATTCAATTAAATGACCGTTTTCCCAAGCGTGTTCGCAAATGTTTGATTTTTCAAGTTCCCGTTTTTTTTTATATAATTGTTATGTTCATCAACTCTAACATTCATAGGCTGAAACGTTTCTCCAACATAATGTTTATTGCATTCACCAGGTATGCTGTAGATGCAATTATTTTTAATGTAGAAGAGCAATTCCATCCTCAGGCTTATAAAATTCAGGACACCCTGTATAAAATAGATGTGGGAATTTAGATGTCGACAAAGCAAGTAATCTCAAACTTATCACGAGTTTGTCCTATTCGACGCTCAAGATAACTCTATTTGTTTACTATTTCACAGTACATATTGGCTGTGAATATTTGGGAAGACAGATATACCATAAAATTGTATCAACGTGTTGACTCAGCTGTTGACCCAATTTATTTTGACTGAAACCGATATCAGCGGAAGCTATCGGCTCAATACCATTTTTATCAGTTACACCTTTTGATGTCTGAAATCGAACGAATTTTTCCAGTGTCCCTGAAAATAATGACTGTGAAAACGATGGATGGGCAAGTCAAAGGAATATGAGTGTCCGGTTTGTTATTTTCTCAATATGAGAATATGAGGCGCAGCGTGTTTACTTTGTCAAGGAAACAGGAAATTTTCTTATCGGAAATATTACATTGTTTTCAAAAGATTTACGTAAAATATTTAAACACAAAAAGGGGTTACATATATTTTTTTTATTTTGCAAGTATTTCATGTTTATGTCTAAGAATTGTATTTAATTGTCCCTTTAAAATATCTTATAATTTTTTGGTTTGTACTTGGTGAGGCACGTTATGCTTTAGTAATATTTTATTTATGATAATCAAAACATAAAATATCTTACGTTTTTTATAATTAAGACAGTGGCCTACTATTTCTATTGTAAATAAAAGAAGAGTGCTACTGGGTTTCTACGCCACCGGTAATAATTGGAATATTTAAACATACTAGAATAAAACTTCGTTGTTTTGTCAGGAAGAGTTTTCAGGTAAATCTGAAATATAATCAAATATTTTCCCGTTAAAAAGCTCTCTTTTTTCTAATAAATTTGTATTAGAGAAATTTTTCTGTATTACTTCTATTTTAAAAGTAATAAGCAATATCGTCCTAAAGAGTCTCAAACCAAAAAATCACATTGGCGGTGGAAGGATCAAGTAGTCGTTGGAAAATAATTGAATGTTCGTTGTTTAAATTGCATATTTGTCACAAAACATTAATCATTACTCAATACGAACGTCATACTTTTCTGCTTACAAAATGTTTTCTCATTCAGAAAAAGTTGATATCTCGCTAATTTACGGCGTCAAAAAAAAATCAAGAAGAGCTGTACAGTTATATCGAGAAAGGTATCCAGAGCATCTTATTCCTGATCACAAAACCTTTCAAATAATTGACCGAAGGATAAACAATGTTAATACAGCTAGACTGTCACAGTATTTCGAACAAAATCCAGGAAACTCTATACGGCAGGTTAGCCAGGAATTGAATTTGGATAAATCAACGGCCAACGAATTTTAAAGACCAATGGGTATCATGAGTACAAAATTGACAATTTAGAGTATTTGCCTGAGCGTCACATTGAAAACAGACTTAATTTTATAGCTCAAATTGTAGTAAATGTAGAAACTGTTGATCAGAACCTTTTTTGGAACGTGTAATGAAACACTTTAATACTTTAATATACAATTTATTATTTAAATTGCAATTAAACATATAACTTAACTGGCAACCATCTAGCTCGAACAAGTAACCAAATAGGAATGAATATCAACTCTAAAACCAACACTTTCGCTAAAAATAACAGTTCACACACTTATATCGTTAGTTATGGGTCTGGCTCGGTTGCATGGGCGAAGATAGGTTATCAAATCTGGGGGGCTAAAGCCTTGGGTGGACTATGTTTTAATTTCGGTTCTGCGAGTTGTTGATAAATATTTTTGGGGGGGCTAATTCGATTTATGGCCCCCATTAACTTCACCCATACTCGGTCGCCTAGACAGCTGGACCCTTGCCTGTCATCAGGTGATAAGTAGTCTCTTAACAATGTTATTTGGACGGACGAAAGTCGATTTGTCAATAATGGTTTGCCAAACAGGCGCAGCTAACACTATTGGTCCATTGAAAATTCAGTCAGAAACTAAGGTCATTTGGTAGTAAATGTATGGTGCGGGATCATAGGTAGGCATTTAATTGGGCCTTATTTTTATGAACATACATTGAACAGCGCGAGTTACCTAAATTTCCTACAAGAAGAAGTTCCTGCATTTCTGGAAACTGTGCCTTTGCAGCTAAGGAGAAACCTATGGTTTCAGCATGACGGAGCTCCAGCCTATATGGCCAGGATTATGCAGCAATATTTAGTGTTGCAACAAATTTGTCAATCAGGTGTTTAACGTACTGGTGGTTTACATTTTTTTCAGCATGATTGGCATTCAAAATTCGTGCTGTAGCTTTAGCGCAATCGTGATTTCGATAATAAATTGCAACAATTTCTACTCTTTCCGCGATAGAATAAACCATTTCGAACACACGTTAATACTTTCAATAACGGCTGAAACTAACGATTTCTTGGTCACAAGCAAAAAGCACCGACTTTTTTGTAGTACTGATTTTTTGTTATTTTGAAAAGGTCTGAATTCCTATAAAATTAAGTATCTTCTCCTAATAACTATTTTAGTATCTAGTTTTATTTGCTTCAGCTTTTTTATTTCATTTCTGACTTTTTTGTAAACTGATAGACACATCAATAACAATTAGGTAATGCGGTCATGTGTAGTAGATGAAAAACTTATTAGTGGTGGGCATTTGTGTAGAAATTATTACGCGTAAGTTGGTTTGTCATCTTTTCGTTTGTAACCAATAATTCTGTCAAATCTCAACCGATTTCTAAAAACGGTACGTCACTGTATTCGCAATGAAGGGGCTTTAAAATTATGTGCCACAAGTGGGGTAGTTGCAGAAATTTGAAATTATTAAGTTGGGGTTGCTAGGCATTAGGGAGATGAAAATATCGAGTTGGCTTGACTGTCAAAAAAGCACCCCCCAAGAAAAAAAATCGACGGGTCTCGGCGAATTTTGAAATATTATTCGGTTTTCCAATTATAGGGGGGGGGTCAAATTTTCATTGGGATACCCTGTATGTACATATCTGTTTACGCATATTACGTTTGACAAAAAATATGTAGAGAAAAACTGTTAAGATCATTAACTTGACCATTATTTAAGGCTTACGGTGAGCGCTTGATCCAAGGGTTATAGTTTTCGCTCAGTAACTCCTCAACGAAAAATGATAAAAATATGCGGTTTTAATAGACTACAAATACTATTTTACGTCGGCGCTGTGTTTTGAAATTTTGAAAATATGCAAAATTCATTTAAAAAAATTTATTTTACACTTTTTCAAAATTTCAAAACACAGCGCCGACGTAAAATAATATTTGAAGTCTATTAAAAAAAAACGCATATTTTTATCATTATCCGTTAAGGAGTTACTGAGCGAAAACTATGGGTTTGTTCCAACACAGCAAGAATCGGTTCCGAACCGTCCAGAATTAGTCAGTCAGTTTAGTTGTTAATGTACTCTCGGCGAATGCGACGTAAGACGGTGTTGGTCAAACATTTCTCACGGTACTGAACAGTTCTCGACGGTTTTGGAACAGATGTTATATATCGTTTGATAGAGCGCTCACCGTAAGCCTTAAGAAAAATATTTAACGAACCATACTCAATTTAATCATCCATCAGCAACACATAACTTATTTTATCACCATCTGGTGAGGTTGTACGAAGCCGTAGAAGGGTCACGTCCACAATTTTTTTTAGATTCAGACTTTTAACTCTGAATTCAGACTTTAAACTCTGAATTCAGAGTTTAAAGTCTGAATTCAGACTTTAAACTTTGAATTCAGACTTTAAACTCTGAATTCAGACTTTATACTCTGAATTCAGACATAAAAGTCTGAATTCAGACTTTAATGTCCGAATAGGGCCTTCAATAGTATTTACAGTGTAGGGGGTCGTTTTCTGCTTCTAGCTTTATTGGGGCCCAGCCATTGAGTAATCAGTGAGTACCAAATGTAGACACTACATGCTACACCTCGCATACTTATATGCTCCGTCGGTAATAACACAACATGAACAGCCAGGGTTGTTCGTCGTTGGCCTCACCTATAGCATACTATTGAGACAGCTCGAAACTGATATATGTCTGATGGCACCACTTACGACTAACCGTGGTTGGTTGCTATATATGGTCAGGGCATTTGTCCACAGAGTAGTTATTTCCTAAAATTCCGCTTTTAAAAATATGGCAATGGTTGGAGCTTTTAATAGTAGATACTCTCAGTACAGTGGATTGCTTTCTGCTTGTGACTGTATTCAAGCCCAGCTTTGAGGAGCCAATGACTACTACATGTGTACACACGTGCTACATCTTGCGTACTCATGTTCTGTTAACTATTATGACAGATTGTGAAGAGCTAAGGTTGCGAGTTATTGGCTTCATTTGTGATATACTGATAAGAACTGACCAGTTCGAAACCAGTACATAAATAGTGGCACCACTGAAAACTAACTGCGGTTGTTTGCTATAGGCAATTCCGGCGTAATTCAAAGATGCAACGTTATTTAGACATCCAGTTCTTAAATAATACTGTTCATGGCAATGATACAATCAAATTTAATCAGGAAATTGGTGTTAGCACATCACGGAAATCTAGATCCAGAAATAAAAATAGGTTGAAGGAAATTAAGTGGTCTAAATCATTTCCCAAACAAGTACCGTCACTCCTTAAATCGTCTCTAGAATCAAAAACAGTAAAATTATACAGGGTGTTGTAAAATTTCATAGTTGATGACAAATATCGTAAAGTTTCATTTTCCCCTGTATAGTATGTCCTCTAAATCTCAATCCTCTATCTAGAAAACTCTGAGTACTATGACTTGTCCTATAATTTCGTTAGCAGTTTAAATTCAGAGATTAAAGTCTGAATTCAGAGTTTAAAGTCTGAATTCAGAGATTAAAGTCTGAATTCAGAAATTAAAGTATGAATTCAAAGATTGAAGTCTGAATTCAGAGTTATAAGTATGAATTCAGAGATTAAAGTCTAAACTTAAAAAAAATGTAGACATGGCCCTTCTAGGGCTTCGTGAGGTTGAACCAAAATAAATAAAAAGAAACTTCTGATTCATTATGAAGTAATGAATGAAATAGTGAATACTGATTAGGCGTCCAGATTCTTCGCGACTACCTCGTAATCGTAAATACTAACCAACAGCGATTGGTAACGATGGTGAAACGGTAGCGTAAATGCGAGTGCGTACTTGGCGGACACAATATCGACTCTGTATCCAAGGTAATGAGCGCACATAGCGACAAATACACAACCGAGATCAAACAGTCAACGTCGCGCCGCTGATTCTTTTGCCGAGTCCTCACGGGCAGCTATTCTATAAGGGGGCTACAACAACAAGATACAGAACCACCTCCAACCAGTGTTGCGAGCACTGTTACTTTCGTAGTAGATCTATTACCATTAGAAGCTCTCTATTACACTATTACACCGCGACAAATATTTTTTCGATATGACGTTATTTATACCGATAAATGGTTGAATGCTACCCATAGAAAATATAGTCCATATTTTCTATGATGCTACCAATACCAATAGCATGAATACAACCCGTGCTGATGTTCAATAGTTTTATTTTATTTTGTGGTACTGTTCAGTAATCTGTGGGTACTGGTTACTTTGTAGTATACAGTAATTTTATTTACTTTTAAGTTATTTTTTTTTTATCTTAAATCTACTTGGTAGTATTTACACCTTTTGTTTAATAAAAGCTCGTTTTATTTATTTTTTGTGTAAATTATTTTTCAATAAAAGATAGTCTTCATTTTTCATGAAGATCAATTATATTCCCGTGACATCGTGTATTTACACGGGTATGTTATAGCTCTTCATCGAATTCCAATACCAATATTCATAAATATAAATATTTAAATGTATTTAGGTATTTTAACAAATAAATGTTACGAACAATAAATCAAAGGTTATGTTATGATAGTTATAGGATTTAAATCTAGTGACTAGGGACTTTATTATCTATCACAAACCTAGAACAAATATAGACTGTGCCAGTGTCATATTTCCGGCGACCGCAAAATCATGGCTGCCCTAAAATGTCCAGAATCGCTAAAACTTGATTTTTATGCCAATTTACGTTGGTTGTATTGTAGCGTGAAACTCATTTGTTTACGATTGGTCACATTCATGTCACATTCTTTAATGACATTTAAAATGACAGCAAGTTGGTTAATTTCAGATTGCAATGCAGCTATCATGTTTGCACAACCGCCAACATAAAGCAAATAAAATATCCATATTCTGGACCTAAGGTCCCTAGAAAACGCGGCACCTGTCACGTGACCTATATCATGGACCGACGCAGTCTATATTTTTTCTAGGTTTGTGTTATCTATGTACAAACAGTGTTTATATAAAGTAGTAGATTAAAATTACAGTGTCTAGGCACTGTAGTGCCATTAAAATGTAATAAATTTTCACTGTTTTAATGTATGACCGTTTGCTAGAGAGTAGACAATTTTTGATTATATAAACTGCAAGATAACATTTTTTTTCTGGTAGAAAAAATCTATTACGAAAAGTTGAAATCTATTACTAATTTACTGTGTTGGTTAAACATTTCTGACAGTTCTAAACCAGTTCTCAACGGCTGTTGGAACAGACCTAATGACTAAGTACAGTGCCTTCATAAACGATTACAAGCCACGTGACCAGGACTGTGATTCTCGAAGAACAACTCGTATGCAAATAGATTTCTTGTCTCTCTCAATTGCCGTAGTGAGGAAAAGGATATTCGCATATGAATTGCTCTGCGATTGATTTGAGAATATCGACCGTGATCACGTGGCTTGTAATCATTTAAGAAGCCACTGTGCAAATATTTTTAAGAGGGGATAGAGAAATATAAGAATTTACGGAATCACCCTTCAAAAAAATTCCTAATTATATATTATATTCCTATTTATAAAGCGAATTTTTTTTTTCAATATAATATTAAATGCTTATTTAACGCCGCCTATGCGACCCATCCCCGTACATTTAACGTTTATAGAGTCAGAGTAGGCAACCAGAAATCATTCATAATGTGCAAGAAGAATTTCTTCACAGACTTGCGCATTGTCAAGAAGTTGGTGGATGGCAATTCGAACATTTAATTTAAGTATAAAATTTAATCAATTGTATTTTATTTTACATACCTCAGAATTGTTACTTTTTTATGGATAAAATTTACGTTTTCTAACATTCAATCGTCATTTACTCGAAAACTTTCCTATGTAAGAGGGCAAAATTTTAGTACTGTCTGATAGAGAATTAAACGATCTTTCAGAATCAAGGAAAAAATATGGTGTTGCCATTTAAAAAAAATCGATGACGTCATTACTCGAAAACAAATGACATTTGAAAATCGCATTTTACGCTAAAATATGTATTTTTTAAATTAAAAATCGACCTGTTAGAGGATTTTTCCCAAAAAATAATTGTTTCGTTTTTATTGAATTTATTCCATACTTTTGGCGCATACTGTATAATTAATAAAAATCTTAATATTGCAGTTTTATCAGTGGTCATAAACAAGTTTTCTATTGAAAAATCACAAAATTCAAAGCTGCCACAACATAATCAACCAATAAAAACCCTTAACGCAAAACGTAAAAATATTATGGTCGCGATACCAAACCAAATTATTCTAAAAGTAATTACCAACAATGCGCATTGAATTAAATAAATGACAATAAAACTGCCAACGAGAACTATTTTCAAAACACCCCAAAATTCTATTTTCCGACTGCACCGTGATATGTCGAGTATGCACCCTAGAATTATGTAAGAAATTCGAGACGTGCACGAAGTTTCGGTTCCCTATAACCTATTTAAGCAATATTAGAGATCAGAAAAAGCAAGTTTCATCAATTTTAGGTGATATATTCGTGATAGAGATTCTGACGATTTGAATAGTGATTCGGGCAGTAATTAATTGGCATTAATAAAACTTGTACAAGTTAATGATCTGCTGTTTTTGTGAGTTGAAGAAATAATTGAAGGGAAAGTCAAAATATAGTCCTACGTTTTCTAAACAATGTTTTTCTTTATTTCGCGTTATTATCACTAATTGAGATACACATTAATTTTTTCTCTCTAGAAGTTCAATCTTAGTCATTATTTAGAAATAAACCTATAAATTAAAATCAAATTAGTCGTTCTTTAGAAAATCAACTTGTAGGATTGGTTTTCCAGTAGATCCTATAAAAATATGTGGAACATTCTATTTTAAAAATAATAATATATATCATTATCGCTAACTTGACAGTAATTTTAAATAACGATATAACAATATGTCTTTAACTCAGTGATGAAATTTGATGCATTTATATTTCTAATATTACATAAGACATCGCCAAAAGTGTGTGTCATAAAGTTGAAGTGTGTTATATAAGTTCGAATTTCATATTCGTTTTTCTAATTATTTTCCATAAAACAGTACATAAATTATCATGACACCTTCATATACTATACTATATTTAAATTTTTATTGATATGTTGATAATAATTTCGTTACAGAGTTGATCCTTTAGCATAACTAGATATTGGTGTCAAGGAAAACATGGCACTTTATTAGATCATAATTAGAATAATAAACTATATACAGTGTGTCCCAAATATAAGTACAGGGTGATTATTTTTACAACGTCTAGTACAGGGATCTCGGAAAAGGTAATGTATAGAGGGTGGCTTAAATTAAGGTCGCCGTATTTCTCACCGTAGAATGATCAAAGGACAATGTTAAAAATAGCCGATTTTTGGCTTATCCGGGGAACGCATAAATCATAAAAAAATCAATTGATTATTGTTAATTAACATTAGAAATGGCCCAGAAATACGTCAGATAGCTGGGGAAATGTCGCTACTACCCCTAAACCTATATAAACTACCCTTAAATAGCTTTAAATGGATAATCATTCATTATTGTTATAAAATTCGTGTAAAATGAAAAAAATGCTTGAAAATTATTTGAACAGACAGTATGTCAATATAAAAAGTGATAAATAACTGGATAAATTGCCATTTTTTCAGTACGCTCTCGCAAAGTGAGAACAATTGGCCCTATTTCGCCATTGAATGGGCACTTTTACAGTCCTTTATCACTTTTTATGTGGACATACTGTCGGTTCAAATCATTTTTAAGCATTTTTTTTTCATTCTAAACGAATTTTACAACAATAAATAATGATTATCTATTTTAAGCTATTTAAAGGCAGTTTATATAGATTTAGGGGTGCAATTAATATTTCCCCACTTACTTAATGTACTCTAGTATCAGTTTTTGCATTTTTGACAGTAATCTAAAAATTTTTGTAGCAATAAGCGTTCCCTTGAACATTTAAGCATTTTCTATTTTTGATGTCGAAGTAAGCTCACCATTAGCTTTTTAAAGTAGTTTTATTAATTTTTAGGGGTGGAATGGACATTTTTACAGTTATTTATCACTTTTATATTGACATACTGTCTGTTCAAATCATTTTCAAGCATTTTTTTCATTTTACACGAATTTTATAACAATAATTAATGATTATCCATTTAAAGCTATTTAAGGGTAGTTTATATAGGTTTAGGGGTAGTAGCGACATTTCCCCAGCCATCTGACGTATTTCTGGGCCATTTCTAATGTTAATTAACAATAATCAATTGATTTTTTTATGATTTATGCGTTCCCCCGGATAAGCCAAAAATCGGCTATTTTTAACATTGTCCTTTGTGGTGTTTTTTAGGTACTGAAATCTCGAAAAATAAAACACGTAGAGCAAAAGGACTATCAAAAATAAAATTACTGATGTTTTGTATATCCACATTTACTATTTAAACCCTTCTCAAATAATATAATAACTTTTAAAATGCATTTGTATGACGCACATTATTTCGCTATTCTAACCCCACATTTTAACAATTATTTTCACATACTTATAAACAAAACTGAACAATCTCATATGCAGAACTATGTAAGTTTATGTTATAACAGTGTTTACATCTATAGTTGAATTTAAAAAAATACGTATTTTGAAAGATTTCAGTACCTAAAAATTTGCTGGACAGATCGCTTTCTAACGTTATATGTATATTGATTGTACTTCGGTACCTTTGAATATTCGAAGGAGCATGAGATAACATTCTTGTTATTTGCTAAACTCTATATTATTGAGGTCTAAAATGTCTAAAATTACTTGTATTTGTAGACACTATTTCAAGAATACGGCGCCTTTAAGAAAAAAGTTGTGCATTTTTATGCCTTTCCATTTTCTAGAAAGAAATATGAGATACTTTATACAGGGTGTACCATTGAAAACTTTGCACCAGGCTTATTTTGATCTACGTCCCAAAATATTAAAATTGCCGCGACACCTCCATTTTGTTTTCGAGGGGGACACATTTTAGCGTTAAATACAGACTCGTCAGAACAACCCCCTTCGCGGGGGCGCATTCAACTTTAGAATCTTAAATGGCACTCTAGGTCGAGTGACACCTCATTTGAAAGTGTTTTTTATTCTGGTTGTCGTCATGTAATTTTTTTTTCAATTTTAGTTCATCCGATGATATGTACCTTGAGCTTTTGAATAACAACATTTATCCAATGATTGTTGAAACTATGGAAAATGATGATAACATTTTAAAAGACAATGTTTGGTTGCAACAAGATGGCGCACCTCCACGTTTTACAGCTGCAGTTAGTCAGTTTTTAAAGGAACATTTTCCAAATCAATGGATAGGTCGCCGTGGACCTATTGAGTGGCCACCCAGTCTAAAGTCTAAAATTTATGCCACTCAGCCGCAGTCTTTAGAAGAACTCAGGCGGCGCGTCGTATCATTGAAGAATGGCCACCTAATTACCCCCGAAATTCTTAACAATGTTCGTCGAAATGTTGAATAACGTTTTTATTATTGCATGGAAGTGGGAGGCGGACATTTTGAACAATTAATACAAAATTGTCTTTTATTCCTAAGCATAAGTAAACATTTTTTTTTCAACCACGGATGAACTAAAATTGAAAAAAAAATACATGATGACAACCTGAATTAAAAACACTTTCGAATGAGGTGTCACTCGACCTAGAGTGCCGTTTAAGATTCTAAAGTTGAATGCGCCCCCGCGAAGGAGGTTGTTCTGGCGAGTCTGTATTTAACGCTAAAATGTGTCCCCATCAAAAACAAAATGGATGTCTCACGGCAAATTTAATATTTTGCAACGTAGTTCAAAATAAGTCGGGTGCAAAGTTTTCAATGGTACACCCTGTATAGTTCTTAAAATAACGGCTGAAAATTGAGAAAGTGTATTTTTTTCTTCTTGACATAACTTTTTTATTTTTTTCTACGTTCATGCAAAAAACAAAACTTTATTGAACAATATTTAGTGGAAAAAGCGGTTCTTTATGGCACTAGTGCAATAAAATGGTTATTGCATTCATCTGCCATTCTACTATAACGTTTTGTCATGATGACAAACATAAACGTTCAAATCGACGTCATATTTGCCTAGACTTAGTGTCATCTAAATAAAACATTTTTTGGTTTTTGCATAAACGTAGAAAAAATATTGTATGCAACTCGTACAAAAAGTGTTGCATGCGACGTGAAATTGTATTTTTTGCATGCGATTGACACTGCTTTTTAATATTTACTTTGCCTTCTCTTGATATTGAACGCATATATCAAGCTAGTTATTTTGTTATTCCATGTTTTGTGTTTATTTTTAAAATCTGTTTTACCCACTACGAAGTACGAAATGGTTAGCACTGACACGTTGTTTGAGGTTCGGCGAAAATTAACTCTAAGGTGTTATTAGAATATCATAGTTTTTTTGTGTTTTCTTCATAAAATAATTTACGGGTATAATTTGTGATAATCTTTCTAACAGTGTACAATGGTATTAACTCTGAAATGTCGATAACTGTTTAAATAGTTGGTTTTTCAGTAAGTAGGAGGGCTTTTATGTACGGTTATGGATAATTTTTAGAATCATTGAACAATGTAACTTCTTAAATACTTTTTTAATTGATAGTATAGAACTTGCGGAAATTCATATTTTAATTATTTATGATATTTTACTTTCCTTATTGTTAGAAACAACCGCAAAAATTCAATTTACGTTAAACAATTACACAGGTCCACAAAAAAAAGTGGTGTGCTGAGAGTCCCATTATATTTTTTCCATGTATTTTTTCTTGCTGAACACGAATCTGAAGTCAAAATGGGGGGTCGCACAGCAAATTTTAGAGAAAACCCATAAAAACGATAAAAATCACATCAAAAGTTTACACAGGTCCACAAAAAAGCTACCTTGGCATACTTATAGCTGTAAAATAGTAAATATTCACTAATTCACAGCATTTTTGTTTCAGTTTTAGAGAGTATCATACAGAATAAATTACGAGAAAGTGATTTTTATCGATTTTTTTAGGTTTTCTCAAATATTTGCTGTGTAACCCCCAATTTTAACTTCAGATTCGTGTTCAGCGGGAAAAATACAAAGGAAAAATATAGTCTAACTCCCAGCACACATGACTTTTTTTTGTGGACCTGTGTAAACTTTTGATGTGATTTTTATCGTTTTTATAGGTTTTCTCTAAAATTTGCTGTGCGAAACCCCATTTTGACTTCAGATTCGTGTTCAGCGGGAAAAATACATGGAAAAAAATATAATGGGACCCTCAGCACACACCACTTTTTTTTGTGGACCTGTGTTATTTATCTTAGAGACGATATGGCAACCTCACCTTCAGTAAATCATATGGTTTATTTTATTAGGTAAGTCAGTGGTCTATCTGGTCAGCGGTCTTCAAAATGTGGGTATTCAAAAAAAAATACCTACATTTCACTAGACTCACCTATAATAATGAACTACACCTGCAGTTAAAATATTTGTACTTATTTAAGGTTCCCCTGTAGATTCCTGGAATTTGGGACAGCCTGTATATTAATCAATTACTCTATCGCTGATTTCCATTAAAATAATAGTATGTTATATTCATAAATGGTATTTTTAGCTCCAGGACCACACATAATACCTAATATTTCTTAAACGTTATTTAAACTACTTTGTTAATAAGAATAAATAAAATCAACATGCTTGGACATCACTCATTAATTCTTTTTTTAACTCATTTCGTTATCATTGTATTGACCAAAGTCAAACTAGTCAGCATTTAATTTGCCATTTTTAAATATCCATTTGTGCTAATGACAAGGTCATTCATACATATCAGTTTCATTATGATAATTACCACATATAAGTATGCAAAAAGTTTAGTACATTTCTGCATCTATATTATTTGTTTTTACGAGCCAAAAAAGTGTGATTATTGACAAATTTGCGCGTCACTATTGTGATCGAAACTTATTTAACGTAGATAGTTGTGAAAACAAATTAATTCTAAATTAAACAATATATAGATAGGTACAGCAAGCAATACGATTTATAACAACTGCCAAACGTTTTTTAAAAGGAATAGGTAATCCAAGGCAACTGTGACCATGCATACTGTGACATAAGCAAGCATTAGAAAGCTTCTCAATTAGACAGTAATGATACGCAAATGTTAAGTCCAACATTTAAATTTACGTTCATTTACAATACACTAGAACCATACATTAATAAATACGGTGCGTTCATGATAAAAGGGACAAATTCGTTTAAAATTCAGGTAATTATTCCGCTCGAGTTGCGGATTTTTGACATAAGTAAATTATATACAAGGTGTCTCAAGAAGAACATATGCAGTTATTTTTTTTTAATGGAAACCCCTATTTATTAAGCCATCTTTGAATAGTATGGTAAATTCTGATTAGTTTTTGTCTCTAAAATCAGCAGTTTTTGTAAATAATAACGTTTGCAATGTGATATACTCGCGACAAGAATTCAGACGACTTACGTCATACGAACAAATGAATAATTCATTACATTTTCATCAAAATATTTAAGAAACTGCAACTGATAGTAATAAAACTATATACTACATTAAAAGTTTGCATTATATATTGAACTAAATTGCAAAAAAATTTTTAACGCGACCAAATGTAGGTATACGTTCGCAAATGTATTCAAGTGAACGGTGAACATTTTGAAAATTTTTTAAACTAAAAATAGTAATTGCATTTTTCAAATTTAACAAATTGTTTATTCATAATGATGTGCATTTAAAAACTAAATCCATTTTTTTTATTATGTTTTATTAGGTTTTAAAATCGGTTTACTAAATAAGTATACCTTTTCTTCGTAGAAATAATCGGTCTATACAATGCGTTACTCTAAATTCTGCTAGGACGTTCCATAAAAAAGTTTTAGCTGAAAATAACACCAGAGTCACGCGCAAATAGCGCCCTCTAGCAGCTGTCGTAAAAACGACATCAAATTCGAATTTCTTGCCACCCAAAACCCCCAGTACCAAAATTTCATATATTTTCGATGATAATTGCAGTAATTATTAACTAAATTTTAAAAATAAAAAAAATATTTGGCACCCTTTATATGGAAGAGGAGCGACATTTTATTAAAACATGTTTGGTGGAATCTTGATATTTTGACATCTAGAATCTAACCTTGCTCTTTGGCGCATTTTTTACTACATATACACCCTGTATAGGCAACGTGAGTTCTTACTGAAATTAATATCTGATTGTTTGAACTACTAAATTAACAAATTACTGTTATTTATTATAGCACGGAAAGTATAAAAACTGGGATAAGAATTTACGACTGATAAACTCGTGGTAGAGGTATAGATAGTGTAGTTGTTATTGTTTATGTTATATTCGAAATTATCAGTCTCTTTATCGTTTATGGCTGCTTTCGAAATGGCCCAGTAACAATCAAAACCTTAAGATAAGACAAGTGGGCTGACGTATAAATAAACAAGAAGTTCTATTTATATTAAAAATCGGGAAACGGTATCTAACATCGGCGCATGCACCATTTTCTCCATATACCTTCAATAATGTCGAAGTTCCTAAGCATCCCTGATTTGTACAACATTTTACTCATTCCTTAAATGGTTAAATGTTATCAGTTAGTTTTTAATTCCAATGATCAATGTACCAACTTTATCGCGGAAAATTTTAGTCGAACCACACTCAATTAGTTAATAACACTTTTTTTAGAAAAGAATATATCTACTTGAACTGAAATCATTGTTATATAAACCAAAACAACCAGCAAAATTTTCTAGGACAACAATAATAATAAATATCGCTGATAACATATAATTCTATTGCACTTAACAATAATATTATTTTTGTATTCATAGTATTGTATATCGAAAAGTTAGTTTTGGAACAACAGCTCTTATAATGCGAGTACATTGCCAGATTTATTAGAACATAGTACAGGGTGTTTTTAAATGAAGTAGCAAAAATGAGAACAGATTCATAGGGGAAAATAAATTGATTTAACCTAGCATACCTATATCCCAAGTCGCATAATAAAAAAGATACAGGGTGTCAAAGTGAATTTCTCGTCCGCAAAAACCCCCGATTTACAAATTTTATGTAAATATTTGGATTTCTTAAGAAGTTATTTATATACAGATTTGGAAAGTGAGGATCTTGATGGTGAATTATATTTTGCCGCTTGCGTGTATTTGTGTCATGCTACACGCATACTTCGACCACAGCGTATTCGCATCAAGCAGTGTTGCCAGGTGGGAAAAATTCAGTGCATGAGAATAATTTCAAAGAAGCATGAGCTTTGGAGAAAAAAGCATGAGATGGCTTAATTTATCAAAAAACACCTCTTGACACAGCTTAATTTTTAATTACTTTTGTAATGCCATTTTTATTTCATTAAAAAGCATTATGTTCTGCTATTTTATCATAATATTACATTATAAGTAGGTAGTTACAGGTAGTTACTTAAAAGTTATTAACCACGTAACTTTTCTAATTTATTTTATTGTTAGGCCGGGCGAACGTGGAGGCGCAGTTGACGTGACGCAGGGTGACTCACGGGTCGTAAAATCTGTTGTTTCCAGAAAATGTAGGTACCCTTACGGAATAGAGTTAAGAATCACTGCAATACAGAGTGAATACAGCACACACACCGCATATCCGTAGACTGTCATACCCGTTTATGTATTCATTGCTAATTATTAAGAGAGCAGTCTACAATAAAGGACATTTCAAGTACCCAAATATTGTAGATACCTACCTCTATCTATTCAATTCCCCTCGATGTTGCCTTTATTTTTCGTTAGGTCTTTGTTTTGGTAGATTTCAAAGAATGATTTTAATAATTTTATTATTTCTTTTTGTGTATATTAAAAAGCATGAGATTTTGTAATCAAAATATGAGAGCATGAGATTTCCTCGGAATGCATGAGATCTGACAACACTGGCATCAGTTGACCGGACAGTTAGATTTGCAATGGCGAATTGGCGTTGGCGATACGGAACCGATTACCGTAGTAGTGGGGAATGCTAGACCAATGCACGTCGCCGCCCCTCTTAAAGTTCATACCTTCTCTGGGATGAAGCGGCAATTTCTACTTTCTTTGTAAAGATCCGCAATTTCCGAATCTGTATATCGAAAATCAAATTTTAATTTTTCTTTAGTTTTATTGGGTTTTTGCCACACTTCTGAAAAAAATAAAGATTAGTTAAATAAGCCCTTGCGTCAAACGGATCAGTCAAGGGTTATTTTTGAAAGTAAGTTTGCCTAATCAAAAAATATCAAACGTACAAAAAAGTAGTTAAGTAAAAAATAACAAAAATCACATCACTATCGCACACTTTTGTGTTATTCACGTTTCGAAAAACTCTCTGTTTTCGTTCTAACTTCAGTTTCGGAAAAAATGTTATAGAAAGAGGTAGCATTTATTTTCGGTCTAGAATTATCCCCAGAATTTTTTGCTAATCATTTCTGAACACTCCCTACAATGTAATTTTGTGGGGTAGTGCTGTTAGGAGTACAAAGATCTTCGTAACCCAAAAACAGATACTTAGAATTAATATATATATTTGGAATTAATGCCAGGGAATCGTGTAAGAAAGAATTCATTAACAATAAAATACTGCCACTACTCTGTATTTATATTTATAAAACCCTATATATCAAAGAAACATTCCTTCTTTAGTTAAAAATTCTCATTTTCATAATTATTCAACACGCAAATGTAATTTGTTGTGTATTTCTAAACATAATTCAAGTAAATATGAGATGTCTTCCAAGTATTTTGAATCTAAGCTTTTCAATGTATTACCTAATAAATTTTAATCCCTTGACAATGCATCATTCAAAAAATCTATTATTGCTAGGCTACTCAGCAAATGTTATTATAGTATTGATGAATTTATCAATGACAATGACTTTTAAAGTGTTTGTATGTATTTTGTGTTTTGTTTGTGACTTATCCTATGCATTGTAAATGTCTTAAAGGATTTATAAATATTATTATTATTATTATTACAGTATTTAAGACAGAAAATTTTAAACAACCTGTATCTCGAAGATGAGGCATTTTTGGACCCATGTTTATATCAACTCTTTTTTATCATTTTTAAACATTGAACCGGTCCCTAGATTTTCTTAACATCTCCTGTATAAAATTAATATCACAATCACCAGAAGATTAATTATGCAAATAATTAAGCATCGATTTGACCTTACGCAATTCAGGCAACGTTATGGGTTGTTAGGACGAAGTTGTACGTACTGCCACACAAACCTATATATAACATCCCTGTTGCCCCTAACTAAGTTTAGTTTAGTTGATTTAATGCAAAGTGAAAGGCCTTACTGAATAATTTAGCAGTATAATATTGTTACACTTACTCGTGAAATTTTGACTTGATGGCCTGGATATAGGGTGTTTCAAAGGTCAAACAAGATTCCATGAGGTGATCATTGTATTATTAGCAGGTTTGTATCATAATGACCATTTATGATTAGATTTGCATACGTAACTTTATCTGCCGGCATCAGTCAAGATCCTTAAACATTTAAATCGAGTGAAGCTGGTAGAAGAAAGGAATTGACAGGTTTGTTAAGGCTTACGGTGAGCGCTCTATCAAACGATATATAGTTTTCGCTCAGTAACTCCTTAACGGATAATGATAAAAATATGCGGTTTCTTTTAATAGACTATAAATATTATTTTACGTCGACGCTGTTTTGTGAAATTTTGAAAAAGTGCAAAATTATTTTATTTTAAATACATTTTTCAGTCGATGTAATTAATATTTGTAGTCTATTAAAAATAGGTTATAATGTATACAGTGTTTTCGAAAATAATAATAATAATAATAATATTTATTTCCAAAAATAGAACAGGACAAAAAAACAATACATAGTAATACAATGTATGGAAATAAATAAAAAGTTGTTAGACTAGTACGTGGGAGCATGTTTATATATTTCCTAACGGCAAGACAGATTTTTTAAATTCAAACAAAATAGCATTGTAGAAAAGTAACGAATAAATTAATTATTTTTGAAACTGAGAAGTTTTTTCGAAAAAATCCCCTGGCACGCCGATTTTATTTAAAAAAGGCACTTTTTGACATACGACCCACATTTGTGACGTCATCGTTGTTCGAGATATGACCTCATCGACAATTTTTTTAAATAGCAACCCCCAATTTTGACCATGCCATTTGAAAGAGCGTGTCATTCTACATACATACGTCATGAAAAATGATTGTGTTACATAACAAAAATTTTAAGAGATATACGATGTATCTCGTTTAGTAACGTATACTTTGCTCTTTAAGTGTCCCCACAAGAAATAATCTAGGGGTGTCAAATCAGGCGATCTGGCTGGCCACTCAATCAGCTCCCTTCTCCCTATCCAACGATTCAGGAACAGCTCATCTAAATAAGCACGGACAGGAGATGCATAATGGAGAGGTGCACAGTATTGTGAAAATTAAATTTTAAAATCTTCAAACATTATTTTCTTGTAACATGTAACATCATAATTTTTGATGATTTATGTATGTAGAATGACACGCTCTTTCAAATGGCATGGTCAAAATTTAAAAAAATTGTCGATGACGTCATATCTCGAACAACGATGGCGTCAGAAATGTGGGTCGTATGTCAAAGAGTGTTTTTTTAAAAAACAAAATCGACGTGCAAAGGGCTTTTTTCGAAAACTTCTGAATTTCAAAAATAATGAATTTATTCGTTACTTTTTTAAATAGTAAAAGTGAACAAATAAAACATCAAGAATTTTATATTCGATATTACTTATGTTCTACGCGTTTTATTTTTCGAGATTTATGTACCTAAAAATAACCACAAATTTGATCATTTTACGGCGAGAAATACGGCGACTTTAACCACCTTATTCAGATAAAAACGGTTCGAGTTGAATTAATACGGAAAACAACCAAATTACATCGTCTCATGCTCGTCATCTAGGAAACCTCTATCAAGGAATAGACAATGTACACAAAAAAAACCCACTGATTGAGCTAATGATTCCGAATTATTTCGCGCTGGGAATAACCGCAGCAGCTGTAATTTGAATTTTCGTCCTACATTCCGACTTTGTGCGTAGAGTGCCAGACGCCGTGGGGGGGGGGGGGGGGGTATGTCTGCGCCCGCTTAGATGGTGTAGTGTGTTGCGTTCTTTAAATTCGGAATCGGCGGTTGTCATGGATACGGTTCGGTAAAGCCCTAGCGCGCCTTTTAAAGTGATTCCCTTCTTAAATATTTTGTGCAAAAACGATATGAGATACGGCGGGGGAGCACTTTGTGTGCTTACGGCCTCACTTGTGCGCCCCAATGTTTGGAATGTTGTTAGTCGCGAATGTAAACAGTTTTGCTCTTATTTTTAACAAGATTTTGCGACTTAAATAAATAAGTATCTGTATGTTTTTTGCACAGAGTACTATAAAAATATTGAAAACACTAATGATGCCAGAGAATTGAATGATTCTTTCGATTTTTCACGTTGGACACGAGTGACCTTGACCTAGCTGTCTCTTGAAACTAGTAGAAACAAACTGCGTTTTCAATGAGTAAACACTGTCGATTCATTGAATTGACCAATTGGCTTAGTCTATCGACTAGTGTTGACAACTTGAAAATATCAAAATCTCCCAATAACATATCTATATGTAACATTAACCATATTAATATTCTTATTGCTTTTCTTTTTCTAGACATTAAAACATAACATAATACAGGGTTAACTATGACTATGTACAAATATTTTAAGAGGGGATAGAGAAAAGTAAGAATTAACAGAATCACCTTTCAAAAATATTCCAAATTTATTTATAAAGCGAAAAAAATTTTTTTCGATGTTATATTAAATCCTTATTTAACGCCGCCAATCCGAGAATCAGAGTAGGCAGCCAGCAAGCAATGGTCGCTGTCGGTGTCATGTCATAATAATTCAATTCCTGTGTTTACGTTGTAGTTTTGTGTTCTTCTTCAGTTTTTAGTGCCTTATTTTAATTTTAAACGTTTTATAGTTATTACCTATGTGTAATTTTATGTCATTTCTGCATTTAGAAACGCCGCAAAAAGACGACCGCATGGTAGTTGAAATTGTTGACAGATGTAAGCTTTATCTATGGATCTAAGCCATATCAGTCGATGCTTATCATAGGCGCCCAAATTGTATCCTTATCATTTTACTTTAGTTTAACATTTAATGCTACAAGACCCTCTAGCTAGGTTACGGTTTATACAGTTTCTTCACCAACAACAAAATGATTACCTTCATTTGCCAAGAGAAGTACAAACAACAAATTAGCACATCCTATCGTAATAAGAATGTCAATTCTTTCTGTAACTGTTAAATATATCTTGCAAATAATCACTAACGATTGGTTACAATCAAATAAACGCTGCAGTTGACAGATGTCAATTATGATTAGATTTTGTTTAGCTGCCAGAAACAGTTTCTGAGGTGACTTGATTTAATTTGTTGTTTTTGCTATCAAAAGATGTAATATTCTAACATGCAATCTAATAAAACAAAATAATAAATTAGAGGGTCAAATACGATTGAGGCAACCAGAATTTAATTATTAATTAATTAATTAGTTGCTTATTGTTAAATTGTTTTAAAAATAAAGAGTCCTTATTTTGTGATACTGCGGATGAATTCACTATCCATTTATTATATATCCATTTTACTCTCAACCAGCCCATCACAGACACAAATGAGAATATTTACATTTTTTTCAAGCCGATTTTATTGGATCGGTTATTTTTTTTCTCGGAAAGTTGAAGGAATAAAGTATTGAAATTATACATTTTTGAATTCAGCAAGTTAAGTTCTACAAGAATCCGATGAAAAAATATAGGGGTTCTATTTAAAAAAATATCCAATGACGTCATCACGCGAAACAAATGAACGTCGGAAATGCGTTGGTATAGAAAAAAAAATCTTTTTAAAAAGCAAAATTGACGTGTCCGAGGAAATTTCATGAAACTTCGTTGTTTTAGAAATAATGAATTTATGAATGAATTTAAAAATGCCTGAAATCACAACAAATTTTCCTGTAACTTTGCCTTTCGGTACAATTTCTTACGACAAAGCAATGTGAACAGGCATGTACAGTAATGTACACGCATAATCGATAAATTCAAATACCGGCGCGAGAAAAACGAAAGCGTAGACACCACCAGACGCCAACGGCGTTCATTGTTTATCGAGACCGCTTCGCTAGGAGAAACTGGAGCTGAGCACTCAACAGGTTGCCTATTTTCATTTTCTACCCAGACCCAGACGGTCAAGGTCGGAGCTGTTCCCCGACGGTGGCATTAGAGGATGGCGTCGTCAGGGACATCGATTCGCCACCTCCGACCCTTAACAACATCAGACAGCCCCCGGCTGCGTAAACCAATTTGTAGCAGGCCATCCATCTTTTTGGAAAGGGTATATTGAGGCTCGGTTTGAGTGCACGTCACTTTTCGCTGGTGATTGACAAGCAGGGGGCGGGGGTTGGAACATGCGCGTGGTGTCTGAAGCGTAAGGTGGTTTTTTATTTTAGTTATACGGGGTGTTTTTTTATAATTACAGTACTAAATTTAAAAGAAAGGCAGAATGGCTGGGGATCATAGATACCAATATGTCATAAGTCGTATTTTGCATGTTTTGTTTTAAAGTTTGCTAGGAATCTCACAGCCATCCTGGCAAGAAATTAGATTTTAATCAGATCGGTCACTGGTCGCGCGGTTTAAGGCGTCAGTACTTGAATCGAGGTGACTGGATCGCTGTGGGTTCGATCCCCGCAGCCGGTAGACCGTATATAAGCTATATTCGTGGAGAGATTGGCACCCTCTCTGCGGGTATGGTAGGGTGGAAGAGTGTTGGCTTGGGTCAATCTGAGAGATTGGTACCGGTTGACATTTGACTACCCCCATAATTAATGCGGTTTTCCAGGTTCCCTCATTCCTGCACTGAATGGTGGTTAGGGCCTACCATACGTAATATGCTCTCCCGCACAAGTCTTCGACTTCTGGGCTAATTCTCGTGATTAGAATGAGGGGTAGAGATATTATTATTATTATTAATTACTTATCATAAAAATCGTCAATAACACAAAACATAAAATAGATCGGTATAGGCAAATGTAATATGGGAAATACAGAACTTCTCTAAAAAAATTTGCCGGTAAATTTGTGCCAAATGCAGCTACTTTTATCGCGGTGTGCAGTGAGTGCAAGTGTAGTGCAACGCGAGGGAAATTTGAAACCGAATCGTGGAAGAGATGGAGGTCCGGAGCGTCCACGGCGTATTTCAGCAGTGTGGCGTGTCATATACAAGGCTAAATTATATTTGTACCATGTACAGCGTGTTCAAGCATTAATACCAAGGGATAGGACGAAGAGAACCGGTACCATGGCCGCCACATCTCCTGACTTTGAGTTGCTTTTGTTGTAACGTCAGATGTGTCAAACTATTTTATTAATTAAAACCACAAATTAATTCTAATAATAATTAATAGCAAAAGCGGCAAAAACAGTTGAATTTGCTGTATAAAATGTTCTTTCCTTGAACATTTCTTTCGATTTTTGTCCGGTCGTTGATTACACGCTTTACCGCCTTATCAAGTTTTACAATGGACCAGGTTCCAGTGTCGTGCAGAAGTGAATTTTTAAATCAGTTTTTAATTAAACATATACGGTGTTCCGTTTTTGAAAACTTGTTTTTGTGGTGACATTTAATATAATACGGTTATTTTTTCTCACTCCTGTGTAGAATGGTTAAGTTTATTAATACTTAATAATAAATCAACAAATGATAGGTACTTGCTTTAATAAATTTATTTTAATTAAATATACGGTGTTTAAATAAAAAAATATTACTTTGAATACCGTAAAGCAACTTTTTCAGAAAAATAGATAATGACTTCTGGTATAACGGAAAGTGCTATAAGAATTACATTATTCTATTTGAAAAGAGGCCCCTGAAAACCCCAAAGCCTACGTTTTCAAAATTCAAAATCGAAGTAGTCTTTGAAATATTCCAATGGGACGTCACCGTAAGATAGCCTGTATACATTTAAAAAGTGATTTTATTAAGTTACAATAACAGCTTCTTTCGTTTAGCGTACTATATTTTTCTGCCATATACAATATTCTTTTATTTAGGTTTCTGAAGTACTATGTTCTACAAAAAAAAGTTGACAACCGTACTCCAGTATCTCTGGTGCTGTTATCGAATTTGTACGTACAATTATTTGCAATAATAATGACACTCTTTAAAATTAATTTTGCGATTTATTTTGAACTGCTGACGTATTTGTAATGAAATCTACTTTCAACTTTTAACATTAGTTCTTAGTTGTTTCACTCATCAATAGAGATTTAATGAAATTTCTACTCAGAACTTCCAGAAGTTCAAAAATTGTTTTGAGGGAGTGTCATTATTATTGCAAAAGCATGTACGTATACCTATAAACTCAATTTGCCATAATGTTGCAAGTCGACTTATTTTCTCTAAATTTATATTTCTCCACTTCTGTTGTTCAAATTGTATAGCGCTTATTGTCAATGAAACATATAAGATGGAGAAAACAAATCAAACGTACATACAAATAAGAAATTGAAGCGATTGTTGTTCCAAATATAGATATTGATTTTGTCTGATGACGTGACTATATTGAAAAAGACAAAAAAGTTTTCTAAAAACATTCTGTCACCTCTGGCAAAGTATTATTATGGCCACTGATATTTTTAGAGAACATTTTCGAATAGTTTGATTGCCAATTGTTAATGGTTAACAATTTCCGGGTAGGTTGCCATGTCCACGGTTTAGGCTTCTTGATGTTTCGAGAGACAGCTCTCCGTCCTCGGGAGTAACTCTTCAGACATGGCAATCAACCCGAATGGTTTTATTTAATTCAATATACTGTTTAATAATAACTCTTGTTTATTTTGATATGGCATATTCATACAAGATGATATATACAAAGTCTACTTCGTTGCTTTTTGTCCTGTCTGTTCAACAGGTCACAAATTGTATCGTTAAATGGGTTTCATTACGCTCCTTATGTAACTACTTCCGGGGTGCCTCAAGGTTCTCACTTGGGGCTACTGCTTTATATTATCTACATTAATGATATACATTTATACTGTATCATCATAGTAAATTTTTAATGTACGCTGATGACATAAAGATATTCTCTGAAATAAATAGTTTAGCTGATTGTCCAAATTGTTTGCATACTGTAAAATAAACAGTTTGCTTGATTAATTACTTTTACTCACTAATAAATACTGCGAATCATGATTGTTTGAAAAATTGTTATACTTTTAACAGAAAACTTGCTAATAAATACTCTAATAAATACTCATGCGACTATAATTTTGATTAAATTAATCTGAAACAAGAGTATTTCGTACGTGCTGTTCATGAGCATAAAAACATTGAGTATAAATTTGTAAACTATCTCTTCTAATATAATGTAGTTTTTTTCTTAATTGATAAGTGTGTGTAATGTCTCTTTGAAACACCCTGTATAAAAGCTCTAATTTCGTTCTTTCAGTAGTCGTGATAGTGACGTAGTTGACGTTATTGCAAGTTCAGAACGCAACGAATCTTTTCAGAGAAGTCTGAAAGCAAGTCCGCAAGTCTCTGCGTCGTAATATGAATTTTTATTTAAATTTAAAATCAGCAACGGCTGCAGCCGCCACGGAATTCATTACATTAAAATATTCAGGTCAGTTCTTCAGATTTATGTACGGTTCGGAGGCTTTTATTCGATAAAATGTCCCTATTTTAGCTGCTTTGTCGTCGGACTAGTGCTGATCAGAGCATTTTTGCTTACGCGCGTTGGCCAAAGCGCGTATACGCTCGCATACAATAAAAATGACCTTAGTTATGCAGTGTCTAGTAAAATTATGCAAACGACATTTATGTCTGTCACACTCTGATTTGATTCTATCGAACATGCCCTGGCTGATTATTTGTATTTCTTTTTCAAGATATGTCTTTGTCCAACATGAAATGAATTGCATCTATTTTGTAGGCGATATGGTCAATACGAGTATATCCCAAGAATATCATACTTAGAACATGATTTCTTTAAAATTGTTAATTTTAAGGCTGTTGATTTTTTTAATCGCCAATATTTATGATGGTTAAACCTGTTTTACAGTCTAAAAGTGTTTCTTCAGTCAATTTCTTGTCGAATCGCTTACAGTTTACAATTCTCTTGAACTTTATAAAAGCTGCTTTACAGTCTGCAATTCTTTCTGCAAGTTGCAAGTCTCTTGCACGTAGGCATGCGCTCTGAACAGCAGCGTATTGCAAAAACCGTCATATCTTGTACTTTCAAAATATACACCAATAAGAATGGGTGGAAATTTCCATGGTCTTTTTATATATTTACTGTAAAATTGTACATTATATATTAAAGAATAATCAAGTGCATGTGTTTTTACTTAAAAAAATTTGAAAATTTCAGAAATAGTACGGTGTACTAAAATGGAACTGAAAACTTGATTCATTAGAAAATAATTATGTAGTATTTTCAGCGAAAATATTCAACATATTTTCTAATACGAATAAAATCCCTACACTGCAATACATTTCAGATGATGGATGAACAATACACTTTTACAGAAAAGGATGGATAATTGACACTTAGAGGATGGATGGACAAATTCCACTAAAGAAATTTTCCTCCAAGATCTTCCTCACTATTTAGAAATAAAAATGTGACCCGCACAGTGTATTTATTACTGAATTCTAATAATAAAACCTAATGTATTTCTAATAATGTGTAAGTAAGAGGCATCCTGTATATTATACAGTATGCGCCAAAAGTATGGAATAAATTCAATAAAAACGAAACAATTATTTTTTGGGAAAAATCCTCGAACAGGTCGATTTTTAATTTAAAAAATACACATTTTAGCGTAAAATGCGATTTTCAAATGTCATTTGTTTTCGAGTAATGACGTCATCGATTTTTTTTAAATGGCAACACCATATTTTTTTCCTTGATTCTGAAAGATCGTTTAATTCTCTATCAGACAGTACTAAAATTTTGCCCTCTTACATAGGAAAGTTTTCGAGTAAATGACGATTGAATGTTAGAAAACGTAAATTTTATCCATAAAAAAGTAACAATTCTGAGGTATGTAAAATAAAATACAATTGATTAAATTTTATACTTAAATTAAATGTTCGAATTGTCATAAGTGTACTCAAATTACAAGCAACGTGTTGTAATTCAATTTTTAGTGAAATCTGGCGAAAAACCCTAGGAAATCCTTCGAACATTGCAGGTGGTGTATGGAGACGAGTGCATGCCGAAAACACGCGTGTTTGAATGGGCAAAACGGTTCAAGGAGGGGCGTGAATCGGTAGAAAACAATCGACGTGAAAGAACCCCCGTCACCTCTCGTACTGATGCGAATGTTGACCGCTTGCGTGCACTGATCACGTCTGATCGGCGCCTAAGCATTCGTGCGTTGTCTGACGAGATAAACGTCAACAAAGAAACCGTTCGCAAGATGTTACACGAAAACTTGAATATGCGAAAGATTTGCACAAAGATGGTGCCAAAAGTGAACTGACATGCGAAAATCGATCTGCGAGGATTTGCTGTCCCGCATTCGGAGCGACGGCAGAGACTGGATGAGTCGGATAGTCACTGGAGATGAGACCTGGATATTTGAGTATGACCCCAAGACCCGTAAACAAAGTCAGCAGTGGGTAGAAAAAGGTGGAGAGCGGCCAACAAAAGCGAGGATGTCCAAGTCACGACTGAAGGAAATGTAGATCGTTTTTTTCGATATTCACGGCATCATTCATCGTGAATATGTTCCTGCCGGCCAGACAGTGACTGGACAGTTCTATGTTGACGTCCTGGAACGGCTGCGGGCCCGCGTTGAAGATGAAGTCACAATTCAAGGGAACTCATCATGGCGGCGTACAGGAGGTCAAAGTAGCTGTAACCGTGGTGCTGAACGGGTTAACTGCAGAGGATTACCAAGGGTGCTTCCAATCGTGGGAGCAACGTTGGAATCGTTGTGTAGAGATAGAGGGAGACTATAGTGAAGGTCGATAATAAAATTTCGACGAAATTTAATTTCCTTGATTTTTCATTGACAAATTCCCGGAACTTAATTGACACACCTCGTGTTTAATATTTCTCATTTTCCAAATAATTTTGTTTGATTGATGCAGAATGAGTAATTTAGACAGGTAAACACCTAAACACTAAAAACCAAAAAATGGGTGATGTTACCACATTCAACAGACTTGCTGAAGAAAAGTTTTTGCTTGAGTTTGAAAAACAATCAGCTAATCATGATTTCGTCAGATTTTGCCTTCACTGGGCATTTTCAACACAAGAAACTTGCGACTAGAGCGAAAACATTTCTGACTGTAAAACAGCTTTTAGCAATTTCATATTCAAAATTGAATATATATCTATAAACTGCGACACTCTGTATATGCAGGCGGAATCATTAAAATTAACATTAAATATAATATAATATCTGTCAAATAATGTTTCAATAAAGCAAAAATAAATCTATGCAAATTTACACAAGTTTCCTTGAAAATTTATTATTATAGATTTTATTCTGTTGTCAATAATTCACCACATACTAGTTTGACATTAACTTAAAATAGCAGTACTTTTTTCGTTTTTTCCTCACTGCATTCAAATTAAAAATGGTAATGCATAAAAGATTATTTTTAAGATGATTGGTCCACAAGTTCCGTAAAGACAGAGATATTCTTGTAAACGGTCTTTGTTTGATCACAAAATTTATTGGGTTTTATCTAATGGCACTAGTTTTTATATTTTATACATATTTTTAATAATTATTTATATTCCCATGCCGTACAAATTTAAAATTATATTTATTGCTTTTTCAGAACTGCAATAAATAAAATGATGCAAACATGTTAAGATGAAGGATTTCATTTGAACTCACTTATTTGAATAAACAATTTTAAAAGGACTACCAACAACATAAATAGGTATTCGTAACAAAGTTAATTTAACTAAACTGAAAGCTAATATAGGTTATATGTATATGTTACCACTATATAAAATTAAAAAAAAATGATTTTTCAATAGTTACTTGTTTCTTCCATGTATTTATTTTTTATTTTTCAATGAATCATATAAAAATAGAGAGAAAAATACTACTCAGTTAAATTAAAACCTATATAGATATACCGGGTGTCCCGTTAAGATTGGTTAGCGCCTGTATCTTGGATACTTGTCCTACAGCTTTCGGAAAAAAATATTGATAATAAAAGTAACCCCGAGAAGTATATTAAAATTATTTTTCACTTTCAGATTTTAGCGCTAGATGGAAAACTGAAAGAGTGAGATTTTCTCAATAAAATCAATAAAGGGTATTATTATTAATATAATAATAATAATAAGCTTTATTCCGTAGACACCCTACAGTGTATAGAACAAGTCACAAGAGATAACAATAGTAAATATATCACATTGTCAACAAATAAATGGTAAAGAACAAACTAAAATACAGTAATACCACAAACAACAAAAAATATATTTAAACTAAAGATGACATTCAAAATATTCTTGCAAATTGTAAAACGAGTTGGCCAACAACATACGCCTAACAATTCTTTTGAATTTGATATTATTATTATTGTTGCTGAAAAAGTGGGAAAACTCTCAACTCTTTAACGAATTCTAGCGAACTTGTTTAAGCTTAAGCTTTTAGATAGCGTTAAGTGTATTTGAAGTTTGAAAAAAATAGCTACTTTCAGTTTGTGTAATTTTTTAAATAATTTTACGAGTCAAGAGAGTAAAATAAAAATACAATATTCCATTCAACTTTTCATAAAAAAAATTAAGTACACTTATAGAGATATCAAATAACGCCATCTGGCGGTACATACTTAAACAGATGCTTAAGTATTGTTATCCTTTATGATTTGGCTATTAAACAGCTTTAAAACAAGACCAAGTTTGCTAAAATCGGTTAACGTAGTCGGCAGTTTTCAATTTTTTTTCTGAAATACGATTCTCCGTCCCTTACTTTAAGAGAGAATAAAATATAAAATAAACAATTTTTAAAGTGTCAATAGGAGAGTCCAAAACCGTTCAATATAACAGACCTTCAATATTGATTTATATGCTAAAAATCTCACTTTTCGATTTGGATTTAAAATTTCGCCATCTAGCGGTAAATTTTGAACGTGGAAAATAATTTTAACAGACTTCTCGGGGTCACTTTTGTTATCAATATTTTTTTCCAGAAGGTGTAGGCCGAGTAGTTTCCGAGATACAGCCACTAGCCGACCTTAACGGGTATTAATGTATGGGGCATGAGCTGGTATACTGTATAGGTAAACCTTAAACAGAATCCTCAAATCCAAGTTCACATGTGGCGTGCGAGCAGAACCTGAATTCCACCAACAATTTATAATATGGCTTCTCAATATGGTAATCTCTTTGTAGCCGAGAGTCAAAGGGATCAGCCTCACGCAAAGCAGTTGATTCTAACACACAATACTGCATCAGTTAATTTTAGGTATCTACATAATTTCTGGTATATCCTAATTGCTGTGTTCCGACGTTCACGTTATTTGAAAGCAACTTAAACTATTTCGCATCGCCTCAAGTCTCAAGATGAATGAATATTACGAGTTAAACCGAAACAATTATGGAAATTTTAAGGACTAGGTATTTGGCAGTTAAATTTTATACATATTGCCGAGGAATTATGAGTTATAGCAACTTACGCATTAATTTCAGGCTCCACTACGTCACTTTGATCAGATATCCCAGCTGCGCGAAGCAGTTTTTCAGTGAGAGAAATTTCTTGAAGGACTAACAATTCCTTACGTACCATACATAGCATGGTGTTACCAAGTGTGGACTGTGGAGCAACCACAGAGCGTCGATTGCAAATTGTGGTTTGAAGCACATGAGGGGATGATCGGTATGCATACAGTATATCGTCAAATACAAAGTTTTGGCCTCTTATTTTATCGTCGACATTGGGTGCTGCCTCTAACTAGTCAACATCGAGCTAACCGATTACAATGGTTAGAGAAGAATCACGTTCCTGTCTGTGGATGCACGATGATCGAAGTTGACGTTGTGAAAGGCGCGATCCCCAATTTGACGGAGCATGTCATGTTCACCACACAGGTGTTACGGTATGGGGTGCTATCGCGTATGGTAGCAGATCACCACTAGTTTTCATTAGAGGCAACTCAACACGACAGTCCAACGCTACATCCAGAAAGTGGTGGTGCCATATGTAATTCCGTATCATTCCATATGAAGAGTAGACTTCGATACGGTTTGTGTTTGTGGGGTCTGCCTACTTTTTTCATATATTTTCAGGTATTAACAATATTGTGTGAAACTAACTACTCAGTGGACAAAAGCCCCAACCTGCGTTGAATTACACCCACAATATCTACCCATACCCATATATTCCTTTATTACCCATTAGCTTTTATATTAGCTTTTTTACTGTTTACTGTTGAAATAGTATTTTAAGCTTAATATGTATCAAATCTCCTACAAATATCAATGAAGCTTCATATGCATACTCTCCTTACATACTCCTGATACAAACATCTAGGTATCTAGCTGAACACCCACAAGACAAAATTCTACCAATAATTATCTAAAAAATGTATTCTATTTACTAACCTGATATACTTTATATATGAAGTGGGAACTTGAAATTCAACCACAATAGATGAGACCTGATCTATTTCTGCATTTTTTTTTGGATTGCTTCATCAGGTGGCCTCCTTTAACTTGAGTCAAATATCTAACTATAAAAATTATTATACCAATAAATTAAAATTATTTGAAATTAAATGTCAAAATGAAATTAAATAATGTCGTCTGCCTACTGTTTGGCATGATGTCGTTATTGCTCGGAAACGTATTATACGCTGCATGTCGGGGGTAAGAAAGGTTTGTAGGTTATTTTTGTTTGAACTAGCAGTGTATATTTTTAATAACACTGATAAATTTTTATAGACACAGAGATGTTCATAATATGAATACGAGATAATTTTTACATACCATATAGTAGAATAAATGGTACTTTTAAATCTCCCAATATACAGGGTGTCCCATAATGATGTGCGCTCCTTTGGAGGGCGTGTTCTTTGGGTCATTTTAGGGGGGGTACTTTCTATAATATTTTTCAATTTGAGCCTTCACTTATGAGATAAGGGCTTCTAAAAAATTGAAAAAATTTCCGAATACCCGAATTTTTTTCAATTTTTTTGAAGCCCTTATCTCGTAAGGGAGGGCTCAAATCGAAAAATTTTATAGAAAGTACCCCCTCTAAAATGACCCAAGGAACACACCCTCCAAAGGAGCGCACATCATTATGGGACACCCTGTATATTGGGAGATTTAAAAGTACCATTTATTCTACTATATGGTATGTAAAAATTATCTCGTATTCATATTATGAACATCTCTGTGTCTATAAAAATTTATCAGTGTTATTAAAAATATACACTGCTAGTTCAAACAAAAATAACCTACAAACCTTTCTTACCCCCGACATGCAGCGTATAATACGTTTCCGAGCAATAACGACATCATGCCAAACAGTAGGCAGACGACATTATTTAATTTCATTTTGACATTTAATTTCATTTTGACATTTAATTTCAAATAATTTTAATTTATTGGTATAGTCATTCGTCAGACGCCCGACTCTAGCTGTTGCTATAGGTTTTCCAGGTGTAATTCAATGCTGGTCGGGGCATTAGCCCGCAGAGTAGTTGTTTCCTGGAATTCCGTGTTTGCAAAATATCGTTTCTCGCCGATCACGATAAAGGTCGACAGCTTTCAATGGTGTCTACTGCATGTAGAACGCTTCGTGCCTGTGACATTTTCAGTCCGGCATGGAGTAGCGAACGGCCGATAGATGTAGTTAGTTCTACACCGCGTACTCATGGTCCCTTCTGTCGGGTTAGACAGACGAAAGCAGCTAGGATTATTCGTCGGATACCTCACCTACAGCATACTGATGAGAGCTAATAAGCTCGAAACCGGTATATGTCTGGTGGGCGTCTGACGAATGACTCTAGCTGTTGCTATAGGTTTTCCAGGTGTAATTCAATGCTGGTCGGGGCATTAGCCCGCAGAGTAGTTGTTTCCTGGAATTCCGTGTTTGTAGGTGTATACATATTTATGATGTTTGATTGTTATTGGTCATACCTGTTTAATTTCTGTAGTGTAACATCAGACTACAAAGGGGTAAAGTTTAATATATTTGTATTGTTAGCAAAGACAATGGCAATGAAAAAATATCTAAACTACGGTTATTTATACCTACCTAGTACCTACTACTATTTTATGACAAGCAGCCTTGACAAAAGTGAATGTGAATGTGAAAAAATATAAAAAATTATAGGACAGCAGGTATACAAGTCTGGTTTATAATAAACCTAACATTAAAACATAGTAATAGCAACACGTGGAATAATAGATATAGAACACTACGAAATCCAGCATTTGCCGTTGTAATAGTGAAATTTACAAGCCATAAACAAAAATATTTTGCATCAATTATACACATATTTTACTTAAGTAAAATGAAGTCTAAAATAAAAGATGATTTTTGTTTTGAAAAACATCTAACTTTTACCTACGATATTTTTGTTGAGATTATATAAGAAGGTGGTTAAAAGGATTTCCTTTTTTTAATAACTGTTATTTAAAATTATATAAAAATTTGAAATATTAGCTACATAATCAAATAAACACAGAAAACTGTAGATTGTATCACTAATTACTTGATGCTCTTAGACATATTCATGGACTGGCATAATCTAGAAAAAGCCGCTGCTGAGTGATTGACACTACAGAGTAGTCTTATCAGATTGAACCACTTCAATATGTACGACTGTAGAAAAATCTTGGAGAAATGGAGAAAATAACTTATGTACATTATATAATGGAAAAAAGGAAAGCCTTAGAAGACTATCATACAACAAAACATACAGGAAAGCAACACAGGGACATCTAAAACTTTTCATCATTCATGTCACTTTCATCAGCAATTCTGCCGTACCGTATAAGCTGCAGAGTAGAAATTGTAAGCTAAAATGAACTATTTACGTTTATCAAAATCATAGAATTGATTGTGTCCAGCCTTTATAACTGCTTGAAAAGTTGTCACACAAACGCCCTCAAATAACGTCGTAGACGTTGTAATTCACAATAAAATGCTTTTTCACAAAATCGATAATTCACAAAAAAAGAAAAATGACATTTATGTCTCCATATACGAATACGATAATGACATACACAAAAATAACAATAAATAATAAAGCGCACTCATTTTGTAAACACTAAAAAGTGTACAGAAAGAATTTTTATTATGGCACTCTTCTACATACGTGCTACTGTATCAATTGGTAGTGTCAATATCGAATCCTTCAAAACGTTCAATGAACTTGAGCATTTTCAAGTCAGTATTTATTAGGAATATTATGAAAAGTTAAACGTATTGAACTTTAAATAAAGTGTGGTTATTTGTATTATTAACGTCAAACAGAAACCAACTCAGATCTAGTAAAAGTCATAGTTGAATGTTGTTACCCATTAATTCTAAACTGGTTTCACTTTTAGGGTATTTTTATCTCTAGTAAATTCTTTCTCCAATACTAAATGAAACAAAACTTCTTACTGTTGCAATAATGAAATAATGAACTAGAAAATAACTTTTTAATATACTATTTCTACACTAACACGCTCTTTATATACATACGAGTATGTATATCAAACATCGATTGCTTTTCTACTAGCATCAATTACATAAATTCACATGTTATTTTGTAACTTACCACACGTAATTTTACGAAATCATCACGCAATGATCGGACAAACATACCTGAAACAAAATAATAATATTAGTTCTCATATTTTTATGCTTAGAGGCTTACATAGTACCGATTTATATTAAAAAGTAAACTGATATACAAAATTGTTGAAAATTCATGTTTATTTATACACTAAACATTCTTAAAATTTGCTTATAATTTACGATCTGTTATAAAAGCAAAATAATAATATACAACACATCAATATTACAGAAATAATACTGTACGCACTTACACTCAAATACAATTTAAACAATGCTACGATACTACACTGAAAAAATGAGTTATGTAAATTTACCGTGATTATCATTAGCTTTCTTATGACTACAATAGTAATTTTAAATATGATTTGTAAAGTTCCTATTGCGTTGTAATATTACGGTTGATTTATTGTCCAGTTCGTCTTACATACTACTACTGTATAAGTTAGAAGTGTTATTGCACTATTAATTAATAACATTACATACATTTTTTAGAGTGTACATTGCTAATATGCAATGTTACATAAAGTATTGCCGACTTACCTACATATATTTTTTTCCAAAGTGACTGTTTCAAATGAGTATTTTTATATAATAGACCATCACAAATAAATGTAGTATACATTTTTTTATACATATAAAGTAATTTTACATCATTCTTTTTTTTAGTGTAGACCTACTGTTTTCAACATCGAGTGAGCAGTAGGAGCCGAAGAGTAAGGGGGCCGTTTATATACGCAAGTTTCCAACGAATTTCATAGCTGTTTGTTGGGACAGTCTAAAAAATCTGAGTAAGTTATAAAGAATATCTAGGTTGTATAACAGTGTCCAGGCTGACAAGTCATTTAGAATAAGAAGAAAGACATCATTTTCATCTGTTCAGATCAACTGCACATTGAAAAAAATGTTTACAACATTATAAACATTATCACACCTCGCAGAATTCTTTTAAAAAGCTAGTAACACTTGAATTGATGTAAATTATTAAATATTTTTAACGGTGTCTGGAACACAGTGACAAGGTAGATTTCACGATTTTTCATGTTCTCTAGCAAATTTTCCCCCAAAAAGGAAATGATTCAATTTCATATTTTAGTACTACGCTAATAAGAATCTCCTACCTACTGAGTGAATTTTATTTGTGCATCTGTAAATACGATTCATTGTCCTTGAAACGCCAGCCTTAATGCAATATTCGGTTACCGTATCCAATTATTGTAAATGTAAAACATAAATCATTGAGGTATCTGTCCCGTCATAAGCTTTTTATCACTTGTTTGTGACACACAAAACAAACTAGTGCTAATAAGTTGAACATACACATCAAAACATGACATATCAGCACAAGTAGTGGTAAACAAGATACAAGATGGTGTACAAAACATTGAATTCAGATTAATTATTATTCGCAACACTTCTTTGGTCGTTGCATTGCAACTATGTCTACAAATTTAAAAAATGTCTACCTTAAGTGCATATACAGTAAGACAGTTTGAAATTTTAAATATTTGGTAATGGATTCCTTCGAATAGGTAATCCTTGACCTTATCGACCCTTAAATCCCGTCAGCGTAAAAACATTAAAAGACTTTTACTGGCAGGAATACTTTACAGAGGCATGGTTTCTGTGTTTTAGAACACATTTTAATATAAAATATTCAGGTTACAATATGTATACAATGTTATTGCAAAAAATTATCAAGTGCTGGTTCATGGACTTACAGTGTATGGTAAAGAATCAGAAGCTTACAAGGACACCGTCTTTATATGCAAATTTTCAACGAATTTATAGCTGTTTGTTGAGACAATCTAAAAAATCTGAGTAAGTTAGAATGAATATCTTTTCATCGTGTCAATTACACAAGATTTCTCTAGGTATGATTTCCAGGCTGACAAATCATTTATAATAAGAAAGAGGCATCATTTTCACCTGTTATGTTTTATCATAAAATCTCTTGAATTTTATACGTCAACTGTCCATTGAGAAAATGATATACGGCATTATAAAACCCCGCAAAATTCTTTTAAGAACCTAGCAACACTTGAATTGATGTAAATTATTAAGTCATTTGATTTTATTAAAGTGTAACCCTATTTGAGTTAAATTTATAAAAATCCTTCAAGGAATCAAATTGATTTTTGGCTGATGTGTATACTACTACACAGTCTATATGAGTCGGTCAGTGGTCGCGCGGTTTAAAGCGTCAGTACTTGAATCGAGGTGACTAGATCGGTGTGGGTTCGCGTCCTGCTGCCGGTAGACCGTATATAAGCTAAAGGAGAGTATTGGCACCCTCTCTGCGGATATGGTAGGGTGGAATAATGTTAGCTTAGGCCAATGTGAGAGATTGATACCAGTTGATATTTGACTATCCCCCCTAATTAATGAGGTGTTCCAGGTTTCCCTCATGCCTGCACTGAATAGTGGTTAGGGTCAACCAATGTAACCCTGCGGCCTGCTTAATAATAATATGCCGCCCCCTCTCCCGCACAAGTCTCCAACTTCTGGGCGAATCCCTGTGATTAGAATGAGAGATAGAGATATTATTATTATTATATCGTGATATTATTAGATCTAATATCCTTGGCCACCTCATATTGAAAGTTGTTTTATTGAAACTTTTGTGCCCTTATATTTTCGCCATGTGAATTAGTTTTAATCATTCAGCGACAAATTTTCAACAAAAAAAGTGTTCTTGTTTCCCTGCCGTAAAATATACCGTTTTCGAAAAAATTAAGTGGTAATTCTGACTCCATAATTGTTTAAGACAAAATATCATAATTTTTAGTGCGTCTTGTAACTTGTTTTTTTTTTCTTTGACAAAATATAGGTTACTGTGATTACAAGCAACAAATATTTTTCAGCGATGACACACTTAGACATTCTGTCATAATTAAACATATTAGATTAGATTAATCTCATACATTTTCATATCTATAATAACAGGTATAACAGATACAGTGTAGCAGCAGCTTGGAATGTACACCGTTTAATGTCTGGAACGAATTTAAAGCAGCTGGTTTTGTTTTTCATTGAGATAACCTACTAAATGATCTATAAATAAATCGTTTAAACAGACAATCTTGGAGCGAAGGATAAATGCTAATAGGATAATGAAAATATACTTAGGTTTCGTTTAATTTTCGACAATGCACACGAAAAATCTGTTTTTGTTTCACAGCTTGCGGAGCGTGATACAGACTGATAGATTAGGAGAATCAATTTATACTTACAGGCAGTCGAAATGTCGAAAACCTTGACAACTTCACGCTGCTAACTCTTTAAGATGAGGACTTCTGCCGTTACAGAAAAGGATGGCGCCACGGGTGTTTATTTTGTTGGATTTACAACTTTATTAATAGATAACTTTTAAAATTTCTCTTCACAGGTATATTTTAGAATAAAAAGTTTCTAACTTGTTTATTTCAAAATGGACTACCTTTAGGTCCCAGAATAGGCCTTTCTACACTACTCCTCAAAGACAAATTTCAATACGAGACCTAGTACTTTAGAATCAGTAAAGTTTACATACTCGCATATTCTCTTAGTTCAGCTTCTATGACAGATGTCACTAATACGTTTTCATGAATAGTTTTATGAGAATATAGGAGAGATAATCAGTGGCGGCCTATTTGATGGATTGATTTATAGTGACTGAATATAAATATAGAATAATTTAATATACGTGACGTACCCACTTTGATTTCCAACATAAAATGTATACAGGATGACCCTTAAATAAGTACAAATATTTTAACCAGCGGTACAGTTCACTGTGTAGAACACATAATAGTTTTATTTTTACAAAAAAATCAGGAATAAAGATAAAATAAATTTCTTAATTTTTCAAGTCAACTTATTGAGGATCACTGATCTGACTTCGATATTAAGATGTTTACGAGTCATGGTGGATGTGTATTCCACAGCATTGCCAGTATTAAACTAATGTCTTGAAATAGGCTTCAAGAAAGTTAATTACTACAGTTTTTAAACATGTCAAAGAATGTTATGTCTATTTATAAAAATATTAATGGCCTCCTCTCCTTTGTCATTCCTATACCTCTCCAATAAAGTATGTCCATGTATCTAAGTACCTGGAATTGAAAATGTAAACCAGATTATCCACTCACAGTTATCCACAATTTTGTTATTATCCACTTTCACTACACTCCAACTGGTTTATCACAATCCATACTGTCATTATCACTAGCACTGATTATTACTACTTAATATGCTTTTAGCATGTCAACTTTTCACTGTTTGAATAATGGGTCATATTTTACTTTAACACTGTATTTTACCAAAAATATTAATTTAATCAAATACATACACTTAAGAGAAAAACACTGCCCGTGAAAATAATGAAACGATTTAAATACGTTTTATACGTTTTTGCCGCAACTCTTAAAACAGATGAGTCAAGCAAGCAGTGGCATTACTTACAGAAACCATTGGCTTTGTTCGGTTTCAAAAGATGCAAAAAAATATCTCGTATAACTTTCAATTTACATGTATTGAAATTATCCTTTTCCACAAATACATATTACATGTTTTGTTTTAACTTGTACGTTGCTTATTCCTTTGCCTTGGACCAGTGCACCGGTATCAACATAATAATCTCTTCGTCGACGTCGCCGACTTTCAATTCTAGAGGATGGGGCTGGTGCGGGACATGCCTGTGACACCTACCTGTTACTTGTTTAAGACACCAGTTGCTTTTTAGCATGCGATTGACATTGCTTTTAAATATTTTACTTTGCCTTCTCTTGACATTGAACGCATACATCAAGCTGGTAATTATTCAATGTTTTGTGTTTATTTTTAAAATCTGTTTCACCCACTACGAAATACGAAATGGTTAGCACTAACACGTTGTTTGAGGTTATGTTGCGAAAATTAACTCTAAAGAGTTGGGTGAAAATCATAGTTTTTGTTATTCCTCATAAAATAATTTACGGGGATAATTTGTGTATTTTTCTAACAGTGTACAATGGTATTCACTTGTGAAATGTGGATAACTGTTATAACTCCATTATTCAGCAAGTACGTAGTTTTTATGCACGTTTATGGATAATTTTTGGAATCACTGAACAAAGTAACTTCCCAAATATTTCAAGTGGTAGTATCAAACTTGCGGAAATTGGCCGCAACAAATACGCATGCGTCAGATCAGAATGTTCAATTTCTATTGGTAGAGCCGCCTTGACGGATCCAGCTGTTCCATCTACTGCATTACCATGGGCGTGTGCTTGGGAAAATTTCGATATATCTTTCCGCTAATTTAATTGTGATTGTAATCAATGTATTACTCTTAAGAGTGGATAATAATTTAAGTGTACAGCTTGTTTTCTAAATCGTACACGCCATAATCTAACAAGTGAGGTATATCAGATAATAAAAAAATATATATTTAGAAATTAGGGCTCGAGACCAAAATATGAGTGCAAGTGATGCGGATGAAATTGTAGTTCATTAGCAAGTGTGTTTGGGACGAGGGGAAAACCACTGGGGTATTTTACTGTACAAGCTGTAGGTAATTAAAGGTATTTTTTGGGTATTTGTGGGTAATTATGGGTATTTTTTCGTAATTTTTGGGTATTTTGTATATTTTTGGGTAATATCAAGGTAATAATGGGTATTTAGTAGGTATTACGAAGGTATTTATTGGGTATTTTTGGAGAAAATTAGAATTTTCCCGCCAATTCTTAAACACAATGACGATGGCGCATGCGTCCAAGAAAGAGTAGATTTACTGAAATAAAGTTTGAACAGCCGTCTCCGGAAGAAATTTCCTATATTGATATTAACCTATTAGTTAATAGAGAAATTGTTGATGCCTACAAAGACGTGAAACTATTAGGATTAAATCAAGATAAAGATGTTGCGAATAATTTTGATATCAAACTTCCATCCGAGCATCCAACAGAGGCTAGTAATGAGGATGATAACAATTATTATTGTCAAGAACTCATTCAGACATATGATACTGCTTCAGACGATCACATCTTTAACACATTTTTAGCGAATGAGGCAGAGTTAAAAATTGTTACTGAAATCAGTGAAAATGTCTTGAATAATGATATTGATTTCATAGATTATTCTGACAAAAATCCAAGTTTAGCAGTGGAAAGTCTGTATTTAAAAGTAATCCTATCTAATAATAAATCTGTAATAGTAAAAAAATCTTCTTTTTGTTGGTTGCTGGATGAAGGAAATGGAGAAATTAGTACGGATATAATGAAACAATTTATAACAGGAAAAAGAAAATTTGCCGGGACAAATACCGATATAGCAAACAAAAAATTAGTTAACTATAGAAAGAAAGCTGTAAGAAAATCTCAGAAAAAAACTAGAAGAAAACTTAAATCTCATTCTGAATCTGAATGTGACTCGGAAGAGTTTAGTGATAGAGTTGTTTTAGACGATTCCACTGACACAGAAGATTTTTTTCTTCGGAAGAAAATACCATTGAAGAACAATTAGACAGAATGCCAGTTATTATATTTGAGGAAGAAAAATATTATGCTGTATCATATGATGAGGGCTGGTTTGTGGGAAGCGTAGTTAATACAGTTGATGAAGTTAAATACAGAATGAAGTTTCTTAAACGAAAATTAGGTTCATATGTTTGGCCCAAGCAAGACGATATTGCAGATGTTGAAAGAAAATATATATTTTATGGCCCGCTACTAATAGGTATTCTTTGAGCATTTGTGGTTTTGGGTATTTTTTAGGTATTTATTTATTTGCTGGGGTATTTTTTTGGGTATTTATGGGTAATATTTTTAAAAATGGGTATTTCGTTGTACAAATTTCAAGCAGTGGTTTACCCCTCGGTTTGGGAGTAGTGTATATCGTGCAATAAAGAATATACAACAACGAAACGAAAAATTCTGGAAACTCACGGAATGAAGAAGATAGAGCTCGATGATACAAAATACGCAAATAATTCATGCGTGGTAGTTTAAAAATAAGCTCCCGGCAATAAAAAAATTCTGGTTTCTATCTCAAAAGAAACTTTACTTCTAGAATATCTAGAAGGGTGCTTTGCGAATTATACATAACATTAATTTTCATTTTATAAAGCGAAATAAAAAGAGTATGTGGAAGACGAAATAATCATTGGCGAAGAACTTATTTAAGACAAATATTAGAAGGTCGAAGTCTGAATCAAGGAATATATTTTATATACTTATAGATTATAAAAACACTGACGTAACATCAATAACCATGACAAAAGTATGGCACTGTTCTGCCACATATGGAACCTGCTGTCGTGGTTGTATCGATAATGCACCTTATGACCAGAATCAGTCGTCAGAAGCATGTACACTGCATCTAAAAGGTAGGTGTAAGTGGGTGGTGGTAGACCATCGACGTCTAAAATGACGGCATTCTACGGTTGAGTATAAACCTTTTAAAGCACTAGCTTCACTCAAAGTCACCTTAGTTTTGGAAATTTTATGTTCTTTGAACCTTTCTCAAGTGGCACGCCTATGGAATCTTGAAACACTATATTATTTTGGGCCTCGGGTACAGTAATTACTCTAATGCGATGTTGCCAAATAAAATCCGTTCAGTCCATTCCGTGCGATGTTAATAGTATGCTTACGCTTATGCTTTATACTAACTTGTAAGTAAACTATAACACTGTGACGTCAGGAAATTTCGATCGTTGACTGTCACTTGAAAAATGACACACAATCTTTGATCACAGCGATTGTTTACTTTATAATGTACCTATGTGGTATTTTATTATCTAACCAGCACTTAAATGGCCAACACTGAAAACATGTTATGGTTATCAGTCAGTGAAACGTTTATCTATTAATGTTCTATACGACAAATCGCAAATGGTCAAATTACTAGAACATATGTTACAAACAAACTCGTCTAACGGTTTAAAACGTTTTTATGGCTTACTTTTACAGCAATATGTAATTTAAGTACGAACTTCACATTTATCAACATAATGGGATCATTTAGCATTTTCTTATTACATTGTCTGAATGCTTTTGTAATTTTAGTATGATCTGAAAAGAGTTATAACTTTCTGACGTCTCTTAAAACCTTTAAAATAATTTGAGAACATGGACTCGCGTAAATCGCTGTGTAACGACACTTAGTTGCGCTCCCTATCGTTTACTTACATTTAGAATAGGAAGCGTAAGAAGGCTGTCGGGTCTTTAGGATTGCGGTTTACATTTCAATTGTGGAAAATTTAAATACTGAAGGTGTTATGAGAGACTGCTGCCGAAAACAAATTACAAATATGGAAGCTGATATCGAACTTAAGAGAAAAATCTCTTTCATGCAGTTATAAAAAATAATAATACAGTCGTTGTAACAACAGCCTTTTTGTCCCAAAAATCGCTATACAACTACCATATATGTAGGTTTCCCATACCCCCATCTGACGAGACCTGCCTGTAAAAGTACGAAATATTTTAATTAAAGTATAATGGGGAAATTTGTATAACATAGTCGTGACTTGTAGAATATATTATCTGCATGGGGAAAGAGAATTTCATTACGATAGATAAGATTTATTTGATTACTAATAGAAACTGATTTCCTTATAGAAATTTAGTAACATATTTAATTTAGACCATTCCAAACCTTCTCCATTTCCACTTCTAGATGTTGAAGTTAAAGAATTTTATTAGATTTATTAAATAAGATTGAAATACCACAGTAAAAAATATGACCACACTGTGGATATTAAGTGGAACAAATCTGTTATAGTAGGTAGTTGCTTACGAAGCATATTTGCTCTATAATCATTGCAATCGACACAAAAATGTCATATTAGTGAGAATCCATAAAGCCTTTCTTTCTGTCGCCATACTGTGAGGAAAGAAAAAAAAATTTTCATTAAAAATATATGCAATATAAATAGGTGAAATGATACCAATAATATGGATATCCTTACTTTTCGACTATTTTATATACAGTTGGTTGTTAAATTCACAAATTTAGAAATCATTTATTTTATTAAATTTCAAGCTTCATAGGAAATATAAGGTTAACTGAGGGCGCGTCAAAAAATGACCATTATGTACCACATATTTCATGATAAAACTTTTTCCGCATTAAAATTTACTGCTCCCTGATGGACAAACCAACTAAGCAATTGATAATGATGTGAGCACTCGTATGCAGGCTGATTAGGTCCATCTTATTGGTTCTTATTGGCCCATTCATATTATTCTAACATGTGCGATATAGAAAAATTTTGTTTTTAAAAGATACAATTAAATGATTTTAAAGTTCTCTAAATAAAACACCATCGCTTTGTAACTGTGTTATAAAAATTCTTGAAGACCTGTGAAACGTTTATTCAACAATGCTATAAGTATTTCCTGCAGATGTTACAGAACAGCTTAAAGAACTAAAAAGTTCTATAGAACAGTGGCCATTTTTATGGTATAAAAGTTGTAAGAACGTTTTGAAAATGTTCTTAGAACAAACACTGTTCTATAAAATTTGCTCTGAAAACGTTCTTACCATTTTTATAGATCAGGAAATTGTTAGGGTATAGGGTTTCGTAAATTGATACTAATAGTTTCGAAACGTAGCTCCTAGATATTTATCGATTTCTTGTTTCAACAGTGCCCAACGAAAAATTTAAGCACATTGTCGATTACTTTGTGAAAACAAAAATTTATTTCGTGCCGCAGTGAATTTTAAAAGCTGGCGGGGCAAATGGCTCAGAAAAGCTCCAATTAATCGAATTTTCAGTTCGTTCACTACTCTCCTCTTTCCCGCCAAGGCGAAAAAGGAGAGCCTGTATTAAAACCCGCAAATGTATCGAAAATCAATTCTAATTTTATCTTCCCCTTACCAGAGATACAAAGTACACCGCTTTTGAATTAAATAGATGCGAGAGTACCGCCCAAAATGTAAAATGGGGTAAAGCAATATTTCCCTATTCAATTTTCGTTTATTTTTAGAGTATTTTTGTGAATAATCGGAAACGGTTTGTGTAGACAGATGTCGCTAATGCATATTTTTTAATTCACAACAGTTACAAGATTTCTAAAATATATAGACAAGGCTGGTTGACCTCTAACGGTTCTATTAAACCGCGCATTGAAAAGATTATTTTATTCAAATTTAATCGGCTATTAAAAATTTTTAGTTTTTATACAGGGTTTTCAGTAGGCGGTGGAAGACAAACCAACACAGTAGAGATTCATTTCGAAAATCATTGTAAACACAACGTCAAAAGTCTTGGACCCGTATATAAAATGATTCGATTAAACCTAGTGGTTTTTCTTAATGTGGTAAAAAGGTACATGTACATAGGGAACAAAAAAGATATTAAAAAAATGCAGACCATGAACCTTTGCCTTATTACCAATGTTTTTACAAATCTGGTCAGTTTGGCAGTGTATTCAGCCAAGTGTTCCTTTGAATTTTTGTACATGCCGGTACGTGAAATCTCTGTTTATTGAACATATTGTTCTCACAAAAAAAAAAGATTCAGAAAAAAATATACTTTTATAAATGTATTTGGTTTTTCTGACAAAAAGATTTCTTTAACAAGAATGAGGGGTCCAAGACTATTGACGTTGTATGTAGAAACAAACACATCACATATCACCAATGTACGCCGATTAAAATGGGATGTTTCAAAACTAATAAAAGAAGTCAGTTCTACGTTTTGTGTGAAAAAAAAGTCTGTAGAAATTAGTGAAATCTGTAAAATCGTGCAAATCACCTAAAATCGCATGAAATCATGCGAAATCTTGTAAAATTATCCGAAATCAGCAAAATCACGTAAATCACAAGAACATTTAATAATTGTTTCAAAATATTTTTCTCCTTAAATGTTTCAAATAAGCTTACTTCGCCAATTACGAAACAGAATTAAGCTTAATAATATAACAATTTATTTTATTTGGTATATTTGTCATATGTCAGATAACTTTACATTACAAATTTGAATATTATTTGATTTTGTTTTTGTTTAATATTACAGTATATTTGCTTCATGGTATTGAAATATAGTTGTAATTATTAGTGTTATATGTTGAGTGCAAATTAGTAGAACTGTTGTCCAAGATTAGCTTGATTAAACATACTTTAAAAACGAGAATGGACAAAATTTTATTTAATTTTCTATATCTGTTTGCATGATCTATTAAATAATATTTATTTATAAGTGTGGTAATTGAATAAAAAAAGAAAATCTTAAGTGTTATATCTTTGATTTTATTTTTCTATAAAGTCGTCGTCCGTAAGGTCGAATATTACATGTAAATTTTAGCGCCAATTTTCTCTAACTCCACTTTACTTTAAAAATATACATATACCTTGAAGCATTCAGAAAAAACATCGAATTATTCCGATTATACTATTATCTAAGTCTTAAAAATTTGTTTTGAAGTTTTATTTAAATACTATCAATTACTATTAAAATCATCAAATTCCAATGAAACCTAAGGAAATCAAGTGAAATCAGAGCAAAATCGTCGAATTCAGCGGAATCAACGAAATCAAGTGAAATCAGCAAAATCAAGAAAATTCATATAAAATCTGGTAAATCATGTAAAATTTGATTTCTTGATTTGTACGCTGATTCCCATTAAAATAAGAGGGGATCTGAAAGCAGGTGTACAAAATTCTTGGAAGTGTCACACCCCTCGTACTTAGTCCAAATGTCGAGTTTAATAAAATACAAAATAACAATATTTGGAATTCACAATGCTTCAAATTTTTAAACAGTTCTCAATGCATTGCTTCGAACAATCTTTAGTCTCTAGAGCAATGTAAAATTTTCAAAGCAGTTCATTGAGAACGTTGATATCCTGTACCATTTTAAACATCAACTTTTGAACGAAAGTCAGTTTGGCTAGATCACTCTATTCAGTTTTAAGGAATCTACTCTGCTCTTTGACTCATTAATTTAGGGACACCCTGTACACTCAATAAGCTTCATAACCGATGAGAATCATTGCCAATCGGATAGTTATGTGAACAAGAACTAGCACTGTTCACTTCAAAGAGAATTTAAAATACTTACGTAAATAATGTCTTCACATTCATACATTTTCATTGTCAGATTAGATTGAAGTAAATCAAAACGAAATACACCTTAAGGTTTACTTTTAGATTCTTCACTGACCACAGAAAACCTTTAAAATGAAGATAAAACTGAATTAATTCACAAATTTAGTTTAGATTTCGTATATAGCATATTTTAATCAACTATAACATAAGAATTGACAATTTGTTTTATTATTTGCCAAAAGTAGGTATGTCAGACAAGACCACAAAGTATTAAACTATATGTACTTTGTGGGCAAGATATTTATTTGTCTATGCATCAGTCTACATAAATGCAGTATAGTAGGCAATAGACATTGTTTCTATGGAAAATGTTTTCTTGACTCTAGCACAGCTTTTAATATCTTATAATACAAAGTAGGGTTTTTGCATATTTGTGTATGTATATATTTATATTTACACGATTCAGAGTTGGATTCAACAATCAAGTAAAGAATTGTCAGAGGATAGCAGTTTTGTTTTTGCGTTTATTGATGTTTTGTTCAAAATAAACACGATGAATTGTATGTGTCTAAATTAATAATTTAACATTACATCAGGAACAAAACAAATACCAAACAACTCTTGTTTTATGTTTTCTTGATTTCTGATTATATAAATAATATCAAATTTCCTTTCAAATATTTTCGAGTAAAACATGTTGATGTCAATTTTTAAATAAGGTGCATTATTCAACAGTAAATTTATTTGTTTTATATCTATCTTCTATTCTTCGTCAATTTATTGCGTATTTTGTATCTCAAGGATCACAAAACATCAGTCCTGTTATCCGAAAACAAGTGACTCATGAAATATGTATGGAGCATCTTCGAATATTTTCCAGTAAGTTCTTTCCTGCAAAGCATAGTTTCTTTTTCTTCGGAAATCAGTTAAATATGTTTTGATGTTCATTACTCAGAATAAATATCATTTTTGCAAAGAACCGCAATGAAAAATATTTACAATGAATTTACCATAAAAACATCATAAACAAAACGCGTAAATGGGGATTTTCTATGTATTTGGTTAATTCGTGATCATAGTTGTATTATTATATTTGAACATATTTTTCTTACAGATATTTAGAAAGTTTTAGAGGAGTGTCATCTCAGGTGCTGTAAACATTCCAGTTAAAAATCTTCAGGTGTAATGAAATAGCCTAAAATGTAGTCACGATATTAACAAACCTTTTATTTATCTTACAAATTTACCTACAAGTTTCTTGAAGAAATATGAGAAGACTAGATTCAAGTTCAACTTCTTTTGAAACGCCTAGACTAAAGATATTCCTTAGTGACTATGTACGAACGTGTAAAGCCAGCTGCCTGTTCGCAAGCAAAATCTTAGGTATACGAGGGTGGTCCGATAAGTACTTAGCCTACAAAAAAAAAACGAAAATTTTGGAAAAGTGGTGATTTATTTTTCAATATAGTCTCCTTTTAGTTCGATACACCTGACCCAGTGCTGCTCCAACTTCTTTAACCCGTTTGAAAAATACATTTTCTCGAGGTTTGCAAAGTAGGCCTCCGTGGCGGCGTTGACCTCCTCATTCGACTGAAATTTCTGCCCGGCGAGTGACTTTTCAAGTTTGGAAACAAAAAGAAGTCGCACGGGGCCATATCTGGAGAGTACGATGGATGGGGCAGCAGTTCGTAGTCTAATTCGACCAATTTGGCCGTGGCGAGGTCGGAGGTGTGAGCCGGTGCGTTGTCATGGTGGAAGAGCACTTTTTTCTTCGCCAAATGCAATCAGCGTTGAATCGGCCCAATAATTCGGCATAGTACAGCCCTATGACCGTTTTGCCCTTCTCCAGGTAGTCGATGTAGATCACACCTTGTGAATTCCAGAAAACGGTGGCCATCACCTTTCCGGCCGATAGGCCTTCTTCGGAGCACGTTCGCCGGGTGAAGTCCACTGTTTCGACTGTTCCTTGGTCTCTGGTGTGTACCAGTGGATCCATGTTTCGTCAACGGTCACGAAACGACGCAGAAACTTCTTCGGATTACGCTTAAACAGCGTTAAACACTGCTCTGAAGTGGTCTCATGGTTGCACGTGTTGTCCGAAGTGAACAAACGCGGCACCCATCGCGCCAACAGCTTTCGCATGCCCAAAATTTCATGCAGGATATAACCCACATGGTCTTTTGAGATGCCTACTATCTCAGCTATCTAGCGCGCCTTCAATCAGCAGTCTTCCAATACGAGATCGTTGATTTTTGTCACGTTATTCTCCGTGGTAGCCGTTTTTCGGGCACCTGGACGTGGCTCACCAAAAACAGACGTGCGACCACGTTGAAACTCGTTAAACCAATTTTTGACGGTAGTCATCGAAGGAGAAGAGTCACCGTACACAGCATCCAAGCGCTCTTTGATTTCACTGCACGATTTCCCTTCCAAAAACAAGAATCGAATCACCGACTGATATTGCTCTTTTTCCATTTTTCTAATATCCGCGGACACGCTCGGTTCCATATGCGGTCAAAACAAAACTACGAGTCCGATTAGGCTGAAATTTTGACCGTAGCCGTCTAGGAGAATGTACTACACGGTAGTAAATTTCTCTTGCGATAGTGGCGCCATCGGGCGGTGAGGCTAAGTACTTATCGGACCGCCCTCGTAAACGGTTAGGTACGCATCGGTATGTTTCTGTCCTATCGTCATAAAACGGTAATTAGTGCAATTCATAGGCAGATATCCAAGTATTACATTTGCCAATATAATACACATTTTTCATACTTCTCTGCTAAGCAATAGGTACATGCTTTTGCAATAATAATGACACTCTCTCAAAACAGTTTTTGACCTTCTGAAAGTACTGAGCAGAAATTTCATTAAATCTCTATTGGTGAGTGAAACAACTAAGAACAAATAATGTTAAATGTTAAAAGTATATTTCAATACAAATACGTCAGCAGTTCAAAAGAAATCGCAAAATTCATTATAAAAGGTGTCGTTATTTTTGCAAACGATCGTACATAAGGTCATCTATTATATTTAGGGTTATCTCGGTTAATAGTTGATTAAGAAAAAAAAGTTATAATTACAAATGTTGAACATAGCTTTAAAATAATTTGACCCAAACTTATCTGTCTTACATGGAACATTCTGTATATTTTTCGATATGTGAAATGTATGTGTTTCGCCTCTAAAATTATATGTATATTATAATAAATATATATATTTATAGTAAATAAATAAGATTGCCATATAGAGAAAAAATAATTATAGAGACAGTTTACTCGATGTTCAATTGTTTTTGTTTTAAGATAAGCATAGATATATAAATGTAGCATTAGAGGAAACTCTTTCGCAGGATATTTTGATTTTGTTCCGCTCGAGTCACAATTAGGGATAATTAATCTCTGTTTTTTCGGAATGTTATGGCCTAGTCTAAGATGGGATAGGATTTCTACTGTCGATACAGTTGTTCTTCAGACATTGGTGGTTTTCCGAGACGGTTGTATCCCATGTTTCAAAAAGCTTCGTCACAGAGATTAGACCGATAGCAACAAGGGCAGATCAAAGATTTCTATTTACTGCTAGGAAAGTGCACATTCATTCACGGCATAACAACCCGAAAAATTAAAACAATAACAGCACCGACTATGAAAGTCTTAAAACAATGAAGAAAATATTGCCAAATCACAATATCAGGCAAAATCATCACCGCCATACACTTTTGGACAGTGGTTTTCAATTGTTTGTGGGGATGATGACAGTACCAAAGAAAAATACAGTTTTAAAAATATTCAATTCTTCATCTTCAAAATCAATTTATTGTACATAACTAAATGTTAACTCACATTTAGGAGAGGTCTACGGATTCTACAGTTTTAAGTAATTATGATACAAGATGCATGCTGGCTCCTTCATTCTTCTTCCTGTATTAGATAAAAAATATACCTACTTAATTCGCAATTTGAAGCAAAATGATCAGCGCTCAGAATAACTTTTAAATTATTTGTATGATCTTTTTATTCCATCTCTAAAAGCCAGTATATTGTGAAGATTTAGAGAAGGTTTATAGAGTTTTCTTATTCTATAGATTTAGGTGTGAAACTTTTGAAATAGTTAATACAAATTGCCTACACCACAATACTACTGTACTTGCTTCTTCTATCTACTAAATGATGAAAGTATCTTAAATTTAAATTTTTAAGGAAAATCTTCAGCATCGGCAATAGTTTTGGGATGGTGGTTTTTAAAGTGTTTGTATGGAAGACGAATATTGTGATGGAACCAAAGGATAAATACAGTTTTAATGAAGAAAGATCTATGGAGTTTTTAATTCTACAGTTAGGTTAGTTAGTTGGTGCCAAACTATTGAAGTAATTAGTACAAAATACCTACACCACAATGCTGCTGGCAAAATTATCAGTTAATTATTTTTGAACGATGGTTTTTAATCACATGGAACAACAGTGTTGCGATAGAATCAAAACATGATTTGGTTTAAAAAAATCAACGCTACTTCGCTTCCAAATGTCAGTATATCGTTTCACTGAGTGAAGATGTAGGGCCTCTGTAGGAGTTTATATGGAGTTGATTCTATAGTTATAGTTATCAAAATTTTTAGATATTTAGTACAAAATGCCTATTCCACGACGCAGCTCTACTTCCTACTTCTTATAATAGATTAAAGACAGTATTTTCAATTCACAATTTGAGGCACAATTATCAGTAAACGCAGTAATAGATGATAGTTTTCAATTATTTGTATGGATGTACCAAATGCCCACACTACCACACCGTTGCACTTGTTCTTGTTCAATCGTTTGTTTGGAAAAAACTAAGAAAATATGACATGAAAAAAACAACCCTTTTTTGTCTTCAAAGTCTTAGTATATTCTTCCACTGAGTGATCATTTAGGGGAGGTCTATGGATTTTTTATTCTAGTGTTAGGTTTCTAAATTTTGAGATTTTTAGTACAAAATGTGTACACCACGACACTGCTGTATCTGTTTCTTGTACGAGATGAAAAAAATATCTTCAATTTACAATTTGAGGCAAAATCGTCAATTTCTGCAATAATTTTTGGCCGGGGCTTTTCAATCGTTTGTTTGAAAAAAAAAACTAAAATATGATTAAAAACTCTTTTTCGTGTTCAAAGCTTAATAATTGTTCTACTGAGTAACGATTTAGAAAAGGTCTAGGATTTTTTTCTTCTAGAGTTTTGGGTTTCAAAATTTGTGATCTTTAGTGCCAAATGCCTACACCACCACACTGATGTACTTGATTCTTGTACCAGGTGAAGAAAGTATCTTCCAATTGACGAGGCGAAATCATCAGCTTCTGCAATCATTTTGGACTTTAGTTTTCCATCGTTTGTATGGAAACAACTAAGGAAATGTGATTTAAAAGAAAAACAACTCTTTTTCGTCTTCAAAGCTTAATAATTGTTCCGCTGAATAACGATTTAGAGGAGGTCTAGGGATATCTTTACTCAAGAGCTTTAGGTTTCAAAATTTTAAGATCTTTAGTACAAAATGTCTACACCACGACACTGCTGTTGCTGTACTTGTTTCGTTTAGATGAAGAAATTCTTCAATTGACGTGACAGAATCATCAGCGCCTGCCATAATTTTAAGACGGCGGTTTTCACTTGTTTGTATAGAAAACAGGTGTTGCGGTTTCAAAAAATCCACTCTTTTTTCATCTCCAAAGGTCAATTGTTTGTTTTGCTGTAAAATTCCTGGGCTATAAGTTGCAATGAAACAAACAGTCGGATAAAAAACAAAAATAACTCAAGCAAGACTGGAGTTTTATCATCAGAATTAAAATTGTTGTTTATTTCGCCATATCGAGCAGAGCCGGTCGGTGCAACCGAGCGAAGGTCATCGCTATGATAAATAGTTATTTGTGCACATTCAAGCAAACAACTGCTTATAATAATGTCCGGGCCGCGTCCGCATTTTTATCACTTCACTCGGCGTATGTGAAAATACCCACAGTGCAAGCACCTATCCGCTGCTGAGGATGATGATCATGATGATGATATAATGAATGTGTTTGGGGAACTAACCTAGGCGGTGTTTCCATCATGAAATTGTAGGCAGGTCGCGGTGGCGGGTACCACGGGGTCGACATCGTGTCCAAATAACTTGCACTGCTGTCACTCTGATATAACATAACTAGAACTCACTGGGGAGCGTGAAATCCATCTTCGGCGGAACGCGGACTGTTATTTTGTAAGGCTGTTGAGTTTAATTGCGCGACGTGTTGGCGAGCGAGCGGCGTGCAATCATAACGAACGTTGGCATTCGACTAGCCAACTGCGCGGTTTCGCACCACATTGGCGTCGCGCTTCGACATGTGCTACGCCGGTCGGTGGGCCGTGGGCGCAGGCCCCCCAGCCGCCGGTATGCCCTTGGGGCGGCAGGGCGAGGGTGGGTCTCCGGTCTTCGGAAAAAAATAAGGGGGTTTTTCTTCCATATACGGTGTAGAGCAGAAATCTCTTTAAATATATTCATGTAGATTCTGTTCTTGCCAATAGTTTTGTTTTATAAAACCATATTGTTAAGAATGTAAATTATAACAAGATGACTTACTAAACCCATAATCTGAATGCTGTCAGGGAGGTTGCATTTTATGGTGTCATTTCTTTATATTTTCAGGTGAGTGTATTTTAGGAGTAATCAAACTTTAATGTGAGATAAATTCCTAGAGTGCACATATACAGGGTGATTCACAACTCAATGGACATAAAACAGATGCGTGTAGAGAACACCAAAACAAGTTGATTTTTCAGATTTTTTGAAGTTATACTTCTTTGCGCCCGTTAGACACATTGGGATGGGATGTTGGTCGAGAAACCGCGTCACGCTCAAAAGGAAGAACAAATTTTTAAGAACAAATTTTTAAGAACTAATATAATAATAATAATATATATATATATTTTTTTTAAGAATTTCTTTTTTTTTACGTACGAGTGTTTTTTTAAGATTTTTTTTTGTACGTACGAGTTTTTATTAAGAATTTTTTTTTTGTACGTACGAGTGTTTTTTTAAGATTTTTTTTTAAGATTTTTTTTTTTTGTACGTACGAGTGGGTGTATGAGAATGAATTGTTCTACGATTCGCATATTTTGTGTCGTCATCAACATGATCTTCCTTTTTTGCACGATACACACACACTACTCGCATACACTTTTGTTAATGAATTGCCAACCGCATCAGTTACACTTATGTCATGGATCCGATTTTTCTCACTTGTCAGATTTTCAGACGTTTACGATTTTGATAACACGCTGTAGAGCTTGAACTATTCTCCTTTATTAAGAAAACAAAATCGCTAATAAATTAATTACACATAACAGTTCTGTGTATTTGCTGTTGTGTAATTGGGTATGCGGTATGCTCTACAGTCTACGAGGTATACGGAACATAAAAATCAGTACAATTTCAGCATGTATTTCTATTTGTATTGACTGCTATAAATTGTGAGCGGGTTTGTAATATGAATCATTAGCATCACTACTATTTTGAAACCCGACTATGTGGCAAATAAATATTAAGATATAATACAGATTGGTATTGTTTTCCATGCTGTATATAGAAATCTGGTTGAAATTATTTTATTAAATGTATGTTTACACCGCTTTCATCCACTGACTCAAAGGAATACGATATTTCTCTACCTACACAATAATTCTTTGAAACTCTGTAGGGCGTCCCAGTGAAATTTTGTATCAAAATTATGTTAAAAATCACTAAAGACGCAATGCGTAAACGAAACAAACAAACTATCCTTTGAACATTGAAATTAAACTCTTGGGAGGAAACGACGGAAATAAACCGCCAATCTCTGGATTGCATAAGTTTAATATGAAATTTAATAATATCATCTAAAAATACACCATAATAAGTTACATACAGTTAGAACAAAAAAGTTATACAGGGTGATTCAGAAATTCTGAGTGTACAGGGGACTTTTACAAATACAATTTTGTAAAAATAAAATCAGAAAGAGCAGTTCACAAATGATTTGAAAATACTCTGGAAACTGGTCCAATGTAAAACCTGATAAGGCGTATAATCGGTAACCGGACAAAATATTGAAAGAGATTCCCAAGGAAAGAAATAAATTACATTTTATAACACCTATTTTTATACAGCAAATTCAACTGCTCTTGCCGTTATTAATGTTAATTTGTGGTTTTAATTAGTAAAATAGTTTGACATACGTGATGTTGCAACATTTTGGGCCCGCAAATTTCTCGTGTCAAGCCAGTGTTTGCACTACACTTGCACTTACAGCACATCGTTGTAAAACTAGCTGAATTTGGCACATGTTTACCCGGAAATCGTTCTGCTAAAGCATTTTCCCTTCGCAATAAATTAAAACGATATCCATCAAGCTGCTATAAACGTAAGCCATTTTTGATAATTGAAAAACTAATGTAAATACTGCAGCGCTCTAGACCGCAATGTTATGACTGTCTATGGATGGTCCAACTTGTATTTTTTTTGGATTTTTTTTTATTCAGGAATATAAAATAAAATGTCTTCTATCATCTTATGCCCTTAGAATGGCTTGTCCGGGTACGATAGTGTCCGTAGAAATTTTATTATTGTAGCGCTCTAGACCGCAAAGTTAGGGCTAAGTCTGTAGAAGACCCACCATGTAATTTTTTAATTTTTTTTGTTTAAGGGTATCAAATAAAGTGTCTTCTATCATCCTATGCCCTTAGAATGGCTTGTCCGGGTACGATAGTGTCCGTAGAAATTTAATTATTGTAGCGTTCTAGACCGCAAAGTTAGGGCTAAGTCTGTAGAAGACCCACCATGTAATTTTTTAAATTTTTTTGTTCAAGGGTATAAAATAAAGTGTCTTCTATCATCCTATGCCCTAAGAATGGCTTGTCCGGGTACGATAGTGTCCGTAGAAATTTTATTATTGTAGCGCTCTAGACCGCAAAGTTAGGGCTAAGTCTGTAGAAGACCCACCATGTAATTTTTTAATTTTTTTTGTTTAAGGGTATAAAATAAAGTGTCTTCTATCATCCTATGCCCTTAGAATGGCTTGTCCGGGTACGATAGTGTCCGTAGAAATTTTATTATTGTAGCGCTCTAGACCGCAAAGTTAGGGCTAAGTCTGTAGAAGACCCACCATGTAATTTTTTAATTTTTTTTGTTTAAGGGTATAAAATAAAGTGTCTTCTATCATCCTATGCCCTTAGAATGGCTTGTCCGGGTACGATAGTGTCCGTAGAAATTTAATTATTGTAGCGTTCTAGACCGCAATGTTAGGGCTAAGTCTGTAGAAGACCCACCTTGTATTTTTTTTTTTTTGTTCAAGGGTATAAAATAAAGTGTCTTCTATCATCCTATGCCCTTAGAATGGCTTGTCCGGGTACGATAGTGTCTGTAGAAATTTTATTATTGTAGCGCTCTAGACCGCAAAGTTAGGGCTAAGTCTGTAGAAGACCCACCTTGTAATTTTTTGGATTTTTTTTGTTCGGGGTATAAAATAAAGTGTCTTCTATCATCATATGCCCTTAGAATAGCTTGTCTGATAGCGATAGTGTCCGTAGAAATCGTGATAAATATTATAGCCTAACTTTGATAACGGGTGCACAAGGTGGACAAAAACACGACAAGAAAATTGTGTTTTAGTTACAACATCTATCATAAGTTCTTCATTTCAGGTTATCAAACTCGCATTATTATACAGGGTGGTACGCTAGCAATAGTCGACGGAAGAATGCTAGATTTTTGACAAAAATAATACTATAATTTGAGTTAATAACTTAATAATAAAGAAGATACATAGTGTCAAAGTTGGAATTTAAAAATTAATTTTTTTGATTGATTGATTATAATGTTTTGAATGTATAAACATAAATATATGTACATATTTTGATGTACTTTATAGAGAGCGCACAGGCCATGTTTTTGATGTAAATATTAGCTGACTTTAAGGCCCAGCGCAAAATGAGACGCAGCTTGGTGAGGTGAGGCAGCGTGAGTTTTATTAAGGCTTACGGTGAGCGCTCTATCAAACGATATATAACATCTGTTCCAAAAACCGTCGAGAACTGTTCAGTACCGTGAGAAATGTTTGACCAACACCGTCTTACGTCGCATTCGCCGAGAGTACATTAACAACTAAACTGACTGACTAATTCTGGACGGTTCGGAATCGATTCTTGCTGTGTTGGAACAAACCCATAGTTTTCGCTCAGTAACTCCTTAACGGATTATGATAAAAATATGCGGTTTTTTTTAATAGACTTCAAATATTATTTTACGTCGGCGCTGTGTTTTGAAATTTTGAAAAAGTGTAAAATAATTTTTTTTAAAATGAATTTTGCATATTTTCAAAATTTCAAAACACAGCGCCAACGTAAAATAGTATTTGTAGTCTATTAAAAAAACCGCATATTTTTATCATTTTTCGTTGAGGAGTTACTGAGCGAAAACTATATCCCTTTGGATCGAGCGCTCACCGTAAGCCTTAACAGCACCTTAGGTGGTGTTGGTTTTATGTGGGAGGAAACTGCTAGCGCGGGTACCGCGCAAATACGATTGCAGTTTTTACTTCGCAGGAAAGCCATGTTACTGAAAAGGGCAACTGCTACTGCAGTCATGGATTCTCTGAAGACGAGTTTAAGTCCGAAATGGCATCGTATATCACCCAGACGGGTAGTAATAATAAAAACCAAAAACTCATGGCGAATTTGCCTTAACTAAAGAATTTAGTGACGATTTTGTTCTCTTGTAGTCTCCATGGTTTGTATCGTACAAAACTTGTCGAATTCGCACAGCCTCGATTAATTTTTCTTCCATGTTTTCAAACATGCTCCGTGATTTCTAGAGAAAACTGCGGCAACTACACTGCGTTCCGCAGGATCACGTTGAGCCAAAACTGCGTCACGTCACGCTGCAGAGAAATATGCGCAATAACTACGAGAGTTGTTCGTATATTAAGGTCTCCAACAAGCTCCCCTAGCTTAAATCTGACAACAGCACCGTGTTCCTTGCTTCCCCCACCACTAATCTGGCTGGTCACTACCTCGCTGTGACGGTCAGTCTTGGAGTCTTGGCTTAGCAGCCGTTAACGATGGAAGGAAAAATCGACGCTCCCGCCAAGTGTGAATTGCGTTCGGTAATTCGATTTCTGTGGTTTAAGGGGTCACCCCCTATTAAAATTCATCGTCAGTTGACCGATGTGTATGGAGAAAAGTGCATGGACATAAAAAATGTGGTGTAGAGAGTTCGCAGCCGGTCGTACAAACGTGCATGACGAGGCCGGCCGCGGGCGTCCATCAGTTTCGGACGAGTCAGTGACGAAAGTTGAGGAGCATTTGCTTGTGGAAATCATAGACCATCCTCCTTACAGTCCTGATTTGACCCCTAGTGACTACTATTTGTTTGCCAACCTAAAACAACACTTAGGAGGAATGAAATTCTCCAGCGACGAAGAGCTGAAGGCAGCCGTCGATACCTTCCTGCGCGAGTCGGCGGGAGAGTGGTACGACGCGGGTATGAAAAAGCTCCCAGAACGACTCCAAAAATGCATTGATCGTGACGAGGACTACGTTGAAAAATAGCTGAAAGTCCAAGCTTTTTTATTTTTAGAAAACCTTAAATCTACATTGTTTTTGAGGTACTCTTCATAATACTGATGCTACTTAAACCGAAAGGGCAATGGGTATTAAACCAAGTAAAATTTGTATATATGGAAGGGTGATTTAGGGGATTTTGGAGGAATTTAGGGTGTTATAGGAATTCGGGAAATTTAATCAGTGGTATTAATTTTAGATAATTACTGATCAGTTTGAGGGCGACAAAGGACTAAAGTGGCTCATGTTTCTGCATTAGCTCACACACACTGATATTTAAACACCAATAAGGACAACGGTATCTATAACTGGGACCGCGGCGTTTTTCAACTTTATCTTAATTTATGTTTCAATATTTATATATAAATATGACGGTAATGTATGCAAGTGCTGTCATCAACTGCGTTTCAATATGTATTAATTAGTACGAGCCAGACGAAAGTTTTATAAATATGTATACTCGTATGTGCCGGTTACTTTTGCGCAAATCATTTAAAACTGGCACTTCTTCTGCACACGGTTCATGTTAAATGATAAATGGATTAATGTACCAAATTCTTAAATTATGTTTAGTTTGAATTCAATCAGTCCCTTATTTATTTATTTATTTATCAAGTTTGGAATGCAAACAGACTAGCAGCCCAAAACTGCACCCACTAGAACAAAATAAACATAGCCCAGCTAGCATAGTAGTTCTATAAATTTAAAGTAATAGGAGTTTTATATTCTGTTAATATTTTATAGTTGTATTTAGAATACTAAATTGTTGCATTAATGTAGCACATGAGACTTCAGAAACTGAATTATTTTTTAAATTTGTTGCAAGAACGTTTTTAGAGCATAATTTATAGAGCACTTATAAGATAACTGCTAATGTAGCCCTATAAGTGTGTACAATAACACAATTTTACAGCAACGGTGCTTATAGAATCAAATTACTGTAAAACCGATGCAAAATACTGCTTTATAGAATTATACCATCTCCTGTGATGGTCGATCGTCGACAGTGGTCGATTGGTAGTATACAGGGTGTTAAAAAACGTATCAATAAACATGGGTCCGCAAAGTAACGGTTGCTGAGATATGGAATGTTTTATGTTTTTAGCCCCTTTTTTATTTTGCAAAAACGTTGTGTACTTTCTTATAATAGTTGGTTGATGTTTAGTGAAATAAACAGTACGTATTTGACAGTTGTTCTCAGTGCACAAGTTTTCTTTCGCTATGACTGGTTACAGACATGCATTTCATGTAAGGTCGTGCTAATGGGAACGCTTATCCAAATCGCCAGATTCCTTCACAACGCATGTTTGGAAGAATTCACCAAAGATTGCGTGATACCGGGTCCTTGAGCAAACAGTGCCATTTATCCGGAAGACCAAGGTCGGTATCCACTCCTAGAGCAGAAGAAGAAATTCTAGCACTGGTAGAGCAGAATCCAGGTACGAGTGTGCGGAGAATATCAGCCGAGGTAGGAATTAGTGGTCCTCTTGTTTGGAGAATCCTTCACGAGCAACTGCTTTATCCATACCATGTGCAACGAGTACAGGCCTTAAATCCAATAAATGATCATCAAGCACGTTTGTTTCTTTGCCGCTGGTTTCTACGTCATGCTGAAGACCCTCGTTTTCTTGCAAACATTCTTTTTTCTGATGAGGCCGGATTCACACGAAATTGAGTGTTTAATTTTTATAATACGCATATTTGGGTCGACGAAAATTCTCATGCTCTAATAGAATCTGGACATCAGGCACGTTTTTCAGTAAGCATTTGGATGGGTAATGTAGGTGACAGGTTTCTAGGTCCTGTTGTTTTACCAAACCTATTAACAGGCGCTGCTCACCTCAACTTTCTGCAGAACACACTGTATGAGATTTTGGAAGACATTCCTTTGAATCAGAGACAAAAAATGTGGTTCCAGCATGATGGTGCTAAAGCTCATTTTTCCATGGCCGTTAGAGAGCATTTACACCAAACTTTTCCACATAGATGGGTAGGAAGGGCCGAACCTGTTTTATGGCCTCCAAGATCGCCTGATCTGAACCCTCTAGATTTATTTTTTTGGGGATATTTAGGGGATATTAGTGTATGGTACTCCTGTAAATAGCCTGGAAGAGCTGCAGCTACGGATTAATCAAAAGTGCCAAGAAATCCAAACCAAGGACGGTGTTTTCGAAAGAGTTCGAATATCGTTGAGACGAAGATGTCGTGCCTGCATGGAAATGGATGGAGGGCACTTTGAACATGTTCTGTAACTTTGTTCTTTGTTTGTTTTATTCCTAATAAAATAAAATGTTTGAAAAACGAATAGAGATCTAGATCTCCGCAACCGTTACTTTGCGGACTCATGTTTATTAAGACTTTTCTGCTTATTTTGCTTCATACTACCTCCTGAAATATTTTACACGATTTTTTTAACACCCTATATAAACTATAAAATGTAATACTTATTTCATGTAATGTTCACTTGATTGCCCCTTCTTTGCAAGACTTATTGCCGTAGCAATATTTCTCGTCTTGGACCGAAGGACTTTTTTCAATATTGTATTGTTTTGAAATTCGAACTGTCAAGTATGACGCCTTTGGAAGTAAGGTATCCTACATCTTATCTATATAAGGAAATATAACAAATTTCAAAAGATGCCGCAGCAAAGTCGAGGGATAGAGTGATGCAATATAATTCCAAGCAAGTGACAAAAATCATTAGAATATGTGGATATATGCATAACATATCATAATTCTATAATATGTCTATTTTAGTCATCTAAATTGATATTATTCTAAGCGGGTGGTTATTAAGGAAATATGTAATATCTCGTCGTCAAATCAGTATTATTTTACCCCGATCGAGCCCACTGTTCGAATATTAAAACTTATATCGGAATGGCGGTTACAAGCCGCTATTTGAATGCGGCGTTGTAACATCTCACACGATAAGGTAACCGCTTTCTGTACACAACGGAAAAGCGTTCTCATCTTACGAAAATTTAGTCTTTTAAAAGATAATGTTTTTAAGAAGTCCTTTAATTTTATGAATCGTCAGCAACAAACTTAACAACTGTGCAGTCCATAGTTGCCAGCACGCCGCACGACATCCGTCGTTCTTGAACACAGTAAGAAAGAGAAAGAGGGCAGTTAACGATACAACTTGTTTACTTTGCTGACTATTCTTTGCTGGCAGTACAGGATAGCACTTTTCAGTGCTAGGTGATTTGGCAGGCACAAGCATGTTATAATTTTTGATTTCCTGATATGCTAGGTGTTTTTTAATTACGTGAATACATAATTATTTAAATAGCATTGTCACAGAATTTGCCCCGCTCGCACCCAATTCGACGACTGTGGTATCGCGAAACGCTGGTAAACAAAAAATAATGCCGGATATCGAGGCGCGACTGGAAATATTGGGAATCCACGAGAAGCGTTAGAGTCGTTCGAGAAAATGGATGTAGAGACGCTAGAAAATACCTGGAATATTCGTTTCGTCTATAAAAGAAGAATAATAGAGTGTTTAGTTGGAAATTTCCTGGAGATTCAAAGTGAAATAGTGTTTAATTGAGCTGTGATTAGTACACAGTAGTGTACAAAGTAGTTAATAAAGGTAAGTGATTAATTAACGGATTGTTTTTCTGGCAGTAAAGTCGGGTTAGGAAATCCGTAACAGTATTGTGAATCATACATTAGTGTTGTATTGTTGTGTGTGAGTGTCATTTTTTCGCCTTCAAAATATTGTTCTATTCGACACTGCATATCTAATAACATACGGAGGGAATATTCAGACCTTGGGAAGATTTCTCAGAAGAACCTCATCCTGGTACAAGTAAAGATCAAACGAATAGTGATAGAGAAGATGCGGAGGTTAGGACGGACGACGAGCAAGCTCATTTAATTACATATAATGTATATAAAAATATAAAACACAATTAGGGAGAACAGAGGACATTAGAAGAAACGGCTTAAATAATAATAGTATTAGACAACGCTCCATGCCATTCGAGACTTTCAGAAAGGATTTCATATACTGGAACAAAAAAAAGAATATTCAAGAATTTCATATGCATACGATGCTAGTTTTAAGAAATATGCGTTGCTGCATATAATAAAGGGCAATTATTTTGCAAAGAAATACATTATTGATGAGATGACTATGGTTCAGAGACACTGTTCTACGATTGCATTCATACTGCTTTGTTTTTAACCCATTGAATTAATATGGAACCAATTAAAAAGAGACATTAAAAAAAGAGTGCCTTTCCAAAATTTGACAAAACAATAATTATAATGTTATAAGAAGCGGTGTGAATAAAATTACATTAGCTAATTGGAAAAAATGCATCGAACATGTATGTCATAAAAATTGAGGGAGATTATATAAAACTGCACCAATTGATTGGACTAAAAAAAAATGGTTTCAAAATAACTGTTGATGAAGAATCGGATACAAGTCACATTAGCAGTGATTGTGACGAATGTTCTAGTAGTGTGTTTTTCTTATTATAATGTAGAAGTATTTTTTTCTGCTGTGTTTTTTATGGTGTCATTATTATGAGTATATGAAATACATGGAAAATATATTATTTTTGTTATATAGTGTATCTATATATCAATAGGATATAAATACATCGAAAAAATATTTTTATCTAATTGTTTTTTGTTTTGTTTTTATTTTAAAGAGATATATTTTAACTCATTAGTGCTTTTTTTCTATGTTATGTACTCTTACCCTTTCCAATCCTAATTCCACCCTCCTAGCAGAGAATTTCGTACCTCCAACTGGTTCGTGCTGGGAAATAATAATTTAAAATTACATAATAACATCCAACATTTAATCAAAATATGTATTTAGCATTTGTTTTTTTTCCAAAAAGTAACATTTACATTCATTATTAGATATTTAATTTTATTTTCAATTATTAATGGCGAAATTGAGCGAATACTGATATCTAAAGTAAATACGGTTCAGTCTACGGCTTACCGGGTACATGCCGGGGAAGCCTTTGATGTTTTCATGGAAGTTTCTTATGCCGCATTTTTATACACTTATACCGATGAAAGAAAAAATACTAACTTCAGTTCCACATTTCGCCCAATGCAATAAGTCTAAGAAATATGACATAAACAATATTTCCACCTGTTGTTTCTAAAAAAGGTCAAATATGTTTACATTTAAAGGTCAAGATTTATTGTATCCAATAAAAATTTCCTATATTCCTATTTCATCACTAACTATTTTCGTTAAAGTTATTTTTGATGTGCACGCATATAAACCGCATTCTGTATGGTACTTTGATGATTTTTCTTGAAAACAATTAATAGAAAAATGCTGGAAAACGACAGTCCACTCAATCATTTCGGCGATTTCCGTCATAAAACTTTAATTGTTGGGCGTTTATGACTAGATTATTAAGTAAGTGCCCAAGAATAAATAAAATGTGGTAAATAACGTCGCTGCTGGGTAAATTAAAGCGATGCGTAGTGTTTTTGGTATTTTTGTAATAAACAATAATGCTTGTATCATCAGGAACTGCCGTTCCCAAACCAGGATGACCTTTTGAATATATTACAAGAGAATTTCATATTAAAGGGCGTCGATGTTTCATAATTTACATGACTTCGTAAACATGTTTGCATAGATGTTGAGCTATCCCACATATTTAATTTGAAGAGTAAAAACCTAAAAGGATAAATTAAGTATAACCACAGCTTTTGTTCTTTAAGCTGTGGTATAACTTTGTTACGCAGGTAGAAACTTACTCGCTATAGTTAAAAAATAAATTATATGCATCGAAAAAATTCAGCAAACAATTCAATTTATTTAAACACAGTTATTCTCTTTAAATAAATCTTTTTTGGTGTAATGATAACTTTTTTGTCAAAAATAATTCGATTTATTTGGTAAGATTTAATTTTTGACTATTTGTTTAAATGAAACAAATAGTTAATCCATTATTTGAATATCTTATAAAAAATTAATTCTTAAAAAAATTATCCTCAAATATACAGTGTGTCCACGGATGGAGTTGACAAGAGGAGAAACTCCTTTGTTTTTGACTTTATCGAGAAATGTCACTCTTTATAAAAAGTTCAACAGTGTAATCGTTATTTACCATTACCATTCCCAATTACATCGAATAGATGTTAAAAAGAATCTAAAACTATCTAAAGCTTTGTAAAAATCTAAATTAGAGGTATTACAGAAGACAATCTTTAGATTCATCTATAGTAGACAATATTTTATTTATTTATTTAGAAGTAGTTAGACTAGTTTTTAGATAAATTAATTAGAAGTTGTTAAGATAGACAAAAAATGACAACATAAAATATACATCATTTAAACTACTCTATTAAACCATTCGATAAAATAGACTGTTTTAGAGAAATAAAGCACTTTTATTCCGCAAAAGACGAAAACCGCCTTCAACCTAAAAGCAAGTCAATCATCTATAACAGAAATGTCCGCTAATAAATATTATGAAATATATTGACATTTTGTTGACCTCATTCAAGTTCTAGCTCTATCACCTAGTATAGGTATGTATAAAAAATGAGTAAACTATTGTTTTTTATTAGTCTGCGGACACGAGTTTTAGGTAATTATAATGATTTTCGGTCTTCCATATAATTATTCATTATGTTCTTAGTAGAAAAAAAACTAATATACCGTCTACTTCCATGTTTCCTTCTATGCAGATGACACAAAATTATATGGATATCCGTTAACTTCGCAAATTGAAATTCAACATGATCTAGATACATTGCAAAAATGGTGCTCCACTTGGCTCTTCAAATTGAATATAGATAAGTGCTGCATTCTTCATCTTGGTAGAAATAATCCTAAAATTAGTTACTCTATTGAGAATCATCAGTTAGAGTCCGTATCTACCCAGTGTGACTTACAGCCAGTTCCATAAAAAGAAAATAAATGACCTTTTATACAAAGTGTACTTTACGTTAAAGCTGGCTTTAAAGATCGTTTAAAGTGCGTTACGTTCCATAAAGTAGTTAAAAGGAAACTTTGGTTAAAGTACACTTTATCAATATATTATAGTGTTGGTAATTCCGAAAGCCAATTGTAGAAATTAAAAGTACCCAAATATGGGGACATTTTAAGCGGGAAAGTCATGAATTTACTGTCAACTTTCAGAATAAAATAAACATAACCTTATTCATTTTTGCGTCTTTACCTAACGGTAGAAACAGATTTTATTTCGATATGGATATGGAACCTAAACTGAAAAAAAAAGAAAAGCTGTGTGTTTAGTGTGGAAGATCAGATTAAATTGTTAGAGTTGATAGAAAAGGAAAAGGGTATTATAGAAAATAAAACGACAAAGTATCAAATGAGAAGAAGGGTTCTATTATTATGTGTAGTATAGTAGCTATAATATAATTATTGCAAAATATTACTGGCGACAGTAGATAATTTGATGGGTATTTTATTAGGATTTGGCCGGAATCATTGAAAAAACTCCAAATCGTCATATTTTGTTAAACAATGCTGCCTTACTCTGTAAATTTTAGGTCTTCTTAAATAAATTATCACTTCATCTTCTGAGGATAAGCTTGAACTCGTATCATATATGTAATTATTCATTATTTATCAAGAAAACGTTAATAATTACAGCAAAACACGTAGGTGTAAGAAATTCTTGAAGATTATCCACAAATTTATATAGGTTATGTTGTGCTCTTGAAGTCTCCTTTAACCTCATAAAGATCCGAAATCCCGCCTTTATTATAAAGCACACTTTATCGCCACTTTAACTTTAAAATGCCTTTATGTTTATTGGTAAAGCTCCCTTATAATATTAAAGAAAGCTTTACTTCTTGATTATGGAACTGGCTGTTAGGTGTTATCATATCTGAAGATTTAAAATGGGAGCCGCACATATTTTCTGTGGTGAAAATGCTAATAAAATGTTATATCTGTGGTCTCTTTTATTGAGTGTGTATCAAACTGTTCCGTAAACATCGATCATTGTTGGCTACAGTTGTATCAAGAAGAAGTAAGTAACAATAAAATAAAAATCATTTAACATCTTTATGGAAACAAATTTGAAACTGTCAAACTTGACTTACTTTTAATACATTTGCAATTTTTAAGAACGAAATCACCGAGTGTTTCGAAACATCAAAAATACGGTAGTATTGGTTATAAGCTTCGCTAACAGATAAGTCAAAGTAGTTTTGGCGACAAAATTTAGGCCGTCAAACTTGACATACAATTAAAATTTTACTACTATTTTGAAAACGAAAACAGAGATTTTCGAAACGTCAAAAATACGTGCGCGATAATGATGTGATTTTTGTTATTTTTTACTTATCTGCTTTTTTCAGTGTGAGATTTTTTGGTTAGGCAAACTTAGTTTCAAAAATAACCCTTGACTGATCCGTTTGGCGCAAGGGCTTATTTAATTAATCTTTATTTTTTCAGAAGTGTGACAAAAACCCAATAAAACTAAAGAAAAACTAAAATTATGCCACAAATAAATAGCTTCAGACAATACGTAACATATCTAAAGTAAAATAGAAGGAGATATTCCTAATTAAATGCAGTTTTCATTTATAACGCGCGGTGCAATATGATTAATAACCGTGCTGCATTCTTCTACCACTAAGTAAGTAAATCTAGATTTACACATCCAATCATTAAATTGAATAGGTTCCATAATTTCCAAATGAAATTCCACCCCATCCATCTGAATTGTTTTGTACACAAGTACTATGCAAAACAACAAAACATATTTTTATCATTTTCATTGAGACCTAACACCCAAATTTATATTCATATCCACAGAAGTTTGATAGCTATAGGTGGCATAATAGTTTAAGGCAATTAATATCTAAAATACAATGACAAGCTTAGTGCTTTTAGCTGTATGTACTGCTGACATGAGACAACATTTTCGTCACAGATTACTTTTTATGATAAATAAAAAACGAAAAACTACTATTTACTTTGACTTTTACACTTCATGTCGAAGTGCGAGTTTTTTTTCAGCAATAAAAACGATAATTATCTCAAATCATTTACCAAGTCTTTGGACAATCTAACAATTTTTAGTCAAACGCATGGCATCTTTTATAAAATATTTCTTCTATTGCGACCAATTTGTGCTTGAGTTTCTATAATAAATACAAAATTTGTTTCTGGTTAGCCGTTTTTCAAAAATTTGTGATGTTTATTTAATATAGGGATGACAGATGACAGATATATTACGTTTTCTCGCATCCGACATTAAGGGCCGGTATTATAATGTCCGATTGACCGGAGGTTGAATTTCAACTGTCGGTTGAAATTATTTTGAAACTACAAATATCTACAAAAGTAAAAGTGTGTGTAAACTCGTATAAACAAAAACAGAGCAACTATATTTAATATATTTGCTTTAAATTTATCTTTACTGGTTAATAGCTATTTAAAAATGATACTCTTTTAACTCATTCTAATTTATGTTATAATTTTAGAAAATAATTTATTTTATATTTTTTAAACCTTCAGAAAATGAGTTTTATTTGTAATGTTCAGAACTGATCTGTAGAAGTTACAATTAAATTATATCAAAGAAATATGAAGAAATAATTTTTATTTTGTATTTCATCATTCTCCGTACTTACACAAGCTAAAATTGTGGAACTCAATAAAATGTATTTCTCTTTGTCCATCTAACTGTATATATTAATTATAACATACATAAAATTATAAGTATCTGCAGTTTTGTCCCAAATATCGTTGTGAAAGCAAGTTCATAAAATAACATGCTCTTACACTTTATAATATTTCTGTAGTTATAATAATTACATCTACTAGACGGAGATGGTCTGTATCAGAATAAATAACTCTATTACTCTTTATAGTAATATAAGAATGTCACCAAGATTAATGTCACTGTCAATAATTATAATTTGCAAAACGTCAAAATAAAAGACAGGTTATCTGCGAAAATTGGCGGGAAAATATTCTGATATTTCATTGGCTAAAATTGAGCTGACAGCGTAGCCAACATTCAGAAATACATCTCAACGTCGGGTTGACGAACCGTGACATGAAATAGTGTTATAATACAGAATTTTTTTCAACCGCCGCCGCCGGTTCAAATTCAACCTACGGTTGAACAACCGGAGGTTCAACCTGAGCTTTATAATACCGGCCCTAAATGTCGAGTGGCTGAAACCACTCGTTGCAAAATCCACTAAAAATTTTAGAATGCGACATTTGAGAATATCAATTTGAACATTTTAATAGGGATTCTCAGAAAGTCGCATACGACATGCACCGATAGATATGGTCCCTGATATACGTATCCGTACCCGTACTTGCGTAGTGTGCGATATTGAATTGCTGTAACGATTACTCTATAAATCAAATACTTGATTACTAACAAGTAGCGAATCCTTACAATATTAACACCACTATTATGTGCTCTTAATCTAAACGTACTGACCTTGGCAACATGAGTCCCCCGCCCGGCGAAACGCACGTCTCTGGCGCCGAATCCTCCTCTGTCTCGTAGTCTCCGCTGTCCATGTTTCCACCTGCAACACACGAAAATTGCGGTTTAGTGTCGGTTCGGGGGCTCGTAAGAGACACCTGTTCCTCTCCGGGGGAGTACCCCAATCCTCCAAATGTTGGAGAGGTCGAGACACGACGGCAGGCGCGCCGGAGTGTGGCCACTCCATTATTATCGCAATCGCTCTACCCGCCGAACAATGACTCACTGCCATTCCGCGTTACCGGGATTTTCTAACCCAGCGTCGAACCACACTCTCGGATCTCTACTTTCGCCTAACCGCAATATGGTACGCGGATTATTACATCGGCGACCAGTAACATAAAGCAGCAACAAACTTAGATCTCACAGAAATTAATGAAATTATAAAAATATTCATTTTGTTAATTTACAATATGTCAGTTAGCAAGCAAGCAACTTAAAAACCAATAATAACACAGCCACACAAAAAAAAGTTCCGTGCCCAAGCTCTGACCTATGGTTCCCCATGTATTTTTGGCTTCCGAAACCGATCCCGGGGTCGGTATAGCCCAGACGTTCCATATTTGCGTGATACGGTAAAAAAAATGACTAAAATTTGGCCATTACCTGGAAATAAGCGCAAAGCTTTATCTTCGTGCCATTGAAGGGTCCAAACATGAATTAGTTGTTGACGTAGGAAGTATTGTAGCTCCTTTCTTTCTTTTTTAAATTTTAAATTTTTTTTTTATTTTATTTTTTTTGTCTATTCACTGTGCAATGCTACATGAATACAATCCTCTTAAATCAATTCGATCCTGAATACGGTGAAATCATATGATTTTTTCTGGTAATTTGAAATTTTTTAGGACCAATTTTCTGCCAATTCGTGGCCCTCAAGTGACAATTGGGATGTGCGAGGTCCTATCCAACAACTGATTCATGTTTGGCACGGAGATAAAGCTTTGCGCTTATTTCCAGGTAATGGCCAAACTTTGGGCATTTTTTGACCGTAGCGCGCAAATATGGAACGTCTGGGCTATACCGACCCTGGGATCGGTTTCGGGAGCCAAAAATACATGGGAGGAAACCATAGGTCGGAGTTCGGGCACAGAACTTTTTTTTTGTGTGCCTGTGTTATTAGTATGATTGTAGATCGTAACTACCCACAATGTTTATAGAGTCAGCTACTGAAAACGAGGACAGTTTAATATTGTCATTTAGGAAATCAAGTTCCTGTGGAATTGATAGTATTAATGTAAATATGTCAAAATCAATTCATTATTATTATTACTCATTTCGGGTGTCCCGAAAGTAATGGGATCCAGCTTAAACATAGCTCACTATGATCAAATAAAACCGATTCAGACAAACTTAGCTTAGTCCAAAAGTGCCTCGTTTAGAAGTTACAGGGCTTTAAAAGAAAAATATTGATTTCTTGTTAAGGTCATACAAGCATTGCGAAGGAGTAAGTAGTGCCGCATATCGTAGAGGGCGCCCTAAGCAGTTTTTTTGTAACTCATTTTTAGTGCATTTTTTTTGTTGGTCCTATTCTGATACGTTTGACTGAGAATTATTATAGAGAAATCAATTCTGCGCAGAAAGGTTATACCTGTTCCATGGTGATATAATGCACCGTTTTCGGTAAAAAACCGTTTGAAAATTTCTGCACATTGAAATAAATTTTCTAATTCGATCAAGTTATCACTTGTCAAATTGACGTTAATGCGCTTAAATTAAATAAAATTTGATCAAAAGCCTGTCAGGTTAATATTAATTGTATCTTGGAGGCCATAAAACAGGTCCGGCCTGATCTGAACCCTCTAAATTTCTTTGTTTGGGGATATTTGAAGACATTAGTGTATGGTACTCCTGTAAATAGCCTGGAAGAGCTGCACCTACGGATTAATCAAAAGTGTCAAGATAACCAAACCAAGGAGGGTGTTTTCGAAACAGTTCGAATATCGTTGAGACGAAGATGTCGTGCTTGCTTGGAAATGGACGGGGGGCACTTTGAACATCTTCTGTTTGTTAAAAGCTTCCTTTGTCGGTTTATTCCTAAATGTTTGAAAAACGAATAGTGGTCCATATCTCCGCAACCGTTACTTTGCGGACCCATGTTTATTAAGACTTTTCTGCTTATTTTGGTTCATGCTATTACCTCCTGAAATATTTTACACTCTTTTTTTAACATCCTGTATATGTATGTAAGTTTGTCAGTTAATGTCAGCCATTGTCGGGATAAATTACAATGTAAACTTGTCCTGTAATTAGGTACCCGTTGGACATTTTATTCTAAATAAATAAATAAATAAACGTTTACCGCCTTCAGTTTTGTACCATATTTTCCAAACACCCTGTATAAATAGTCAATCTAAGATCTACCTGCACGTAAATCGGATACCTACGTAAGCCACATACACATAATGCTTCTCTTATTTTCAAACAGCAGAAGAATTTATGATAATAAGAATACGTCTATCAATCATTCCGCAGCAAGAGATAATTTTTTATTTTATTGTTTACTTTTCATTGTGCAATTAATTATCTGAAAGTGGTCACTGTGTATTTGAATTAAAAAATAATGTGTTACGCAGTACTCGACAGCAATGTTTTTCACTAGAGTTGATTAATTAAAACAATAAGATATTTATTTAAAATGGTAATGTATGGAAATCGGTAGCCATGCATAAAAGTGTGCCAGTGATCTTAATTAGGAACGCAACTTTTGTTATTACTTGTATGCCAATTAGAGAGGATTAGCAGCTTAACTGTCGTTAACCCTTTAAATTAATAGTCGGTGATTTCTTTAATATCGTTGGTAATTAATTTATAACAAATTTGCTTCAAGAACAGCGGCGTAAGAATATTTCACATTTCAATTGTAGTGTACGAAATGAGAAATCAAAAATGACAAGTGGAAGTTGAAGAAATAAAATTGTATTATTTATTACACTGTTTGAATAAAAACTTAAGACTAGGTTGTTCCAAATTTTATACAGTGCGATTCAGAACTTATATAAAAAATTTGGGAATAGATGTGTCATGAAAAATATTTTTGGAAAATCCTTATAAAAGGTGTACCAATAGTAGTGATAGAATTTTGAACGGAGATGCCGCCGCCATGTTGGACATGTCACTGTCAAGTGTCAATGTTTTTCTTATTCAATAAGGCTTGCCTTTCATCATGGAAATACTAACGCCACAACGTTTACAAATTGTTAAATATTTTACCAAAATCAAGAGTCGATCTGCTAGGCACCGTGCTTTACGTACAGTGTTTGGTAGGCATAATCGCCCAAGTGAATTGATGATTCGTCGTATTGTTGAACGTTTCAAAGAAAGTTACACATTACATCCCCAAAAGCCACCGATTTGAAGAAGATGATTTTCCTCGAAAACTCCTCGTCAATCGAAGCCCAATCCGCAAACTCACGACGCAATCGATGGTCAGCAGGCTTTAATTCCTGCGTCAGCACCAGTTTGTAAGGATGTAGACTCAAATCCTTCTGCAAAATACACCATGTTGACATTGTGGATAGACCTAACTTTTGAGCCGTCTGACCCTGACCGATGTCGAAGAAGATTCATCAGCACTGGCTCGTACAGCTGCGATATTTTCTGCAGAACGTGCAGTTCTTCTTCGAATTGGTGGCTTTTGGGGATGTAATGTGTAACTTCCTTCGAAACGTTAAAAAATACGACGAATCATCAATTTACTTGGGCGATTATGCCTACCAAACACTGCACTGATTTTGATAAAATAATTTAACAATTTGTAAACGTTGTTGTGGCGTTAGTCTTTCCATGATGAAATGGCAAGCTTTACTGTCCAACACGGCGGCAATCTCCGTCAAAAGTTCTATCACTGCTATTGGTACATCTTTTAGTTTCCGAGAAAAAAATTATTAAATCAACCTTTACATTGCTGGACTACTGTAGTCCCTAGCTAGGCGATTTCAAATATCCGATTTCTTATCGTACTAACTTTTGTGTGATGAAATTATTTACATTAGTTTCTGTTTTAAGAATCTGAGATCTTATTCAGACTTCTCGCATTCTCCATGATACACTTTTCATTGACTTATCTTGTGCGTTTTCATTCAATGATATTGAACGGTTTCAAGGTCACTTCCTTAAATTAAGAGGAGAACATTTTAGAACCACAATACGTCAGATTTTGTCTCTGTCATTATTGTATGTTAATAATAATAGTAAATAAATAATATTTGGCTGCGAAATACGAACTTATACATGCCAAACCTTGTATTAGCGGTAATCAGGTATAATCTTCGTAGCCGCATAGTAAGTAAATATTTCAACACTGCCAGTTAAAAAAAATGCCGACAGGGCCCGCCTCAAACGTCAAGGACGATTTGTTCCATTCTGCAGTCCGTGAGCTGAAATGGGCGAACACAGTTCCGAATACCTACGGACACACCTCCACTTCGCCATTTTCTATCGATATCAAGATTAAAAACAATCGCTAGCGCATAAATTACTGCATAGGTCGTAGCTTTCGATACCTTCACACACTCAATATGTAATAGGTAGCAATGCATGAGCGATTCTCGATAAAATAGCATGCTCTGTGTTCAAGTACAACTGCTGAGAACGCTAGAGGATCTTTATCGGAAACAGTGGGTTCTTAAAAGGCGTTTTCACTGCCTTCAGTTGCTGTACAACGACTATCGACAATAAAGTCGTTTAAATGAAAGTTTATCAAGTTGTTTTGATCGTTGATAGAATTTGGAAGTAACAAATGCAAGATCGTTAAAAACAAGCAAACAACCTGGTTATGATTAGCTGAATTTAATTTTCAGTATTGAATCACAAAAACAGCTCTGTTACTATAGTTTTAGTGCTTATATTTACCTAGATAGTATGCTAAAATCATTTGGCAAGCTTTTAGCGTAAACATTTACAAAAGTCCGGTAGGTGATTTATTTTACTCCTACATTATATATATATCTAAACAGTAACATTTACATCATTTTGATGTAACTGATACAGAGGTGAAAATTTTGAAAAAAAATCCAAGGAAAGAAATAAATAATGTTTTACTACACCTATTTTGTTGCAGCAAATTCAACTGCTTCTGGCGCAATTTGTGGTTTTAATTAGTAGTAAAATAGTTTGACATACCTGATGATACAACAAAATTTTGGGCCCGTCTTAACCAGTTTCTACAAACTAATACAAATGTTTCTGCTTTTTATGCGTTTTCAACTTGTAAGTTATTGGCAGCAGCTGTGATACGTGCAGTCCTTCGATATTTTGCCTAATTTATGTTTTTCAAAACACCCTGTTTAAACAAAAAGTATTTTTTTTATTTCGTTAGAATATTTCACATACACATTTGTAATTCCGTCATATCTGATTAGATAGGTATAATGATAAGTTGCAGTGTCAACAACGGCCAATAGTACTAATAATAGAGCGAGTTTAAAAACCGGAAAAATTGTACCTGTGCATAAACAACATAATGTACATTGTGTAGAGAATTACCGACCCATCACTCTAACTTCAGGGTTTTCTAAAATTTTTGAGTACAGCTACCTACATCATTTTATGGCATTTCTTGATAAGCATCATATCATTTCGACTAATCAGCATGGGTTTTTGGTGGGTAAGTCTACATGTACCGCTATGGAGAACTTTTATGAAAAAGTGTTGCAATGTGTTGAAGCAGGAGAGTGCCCTGTTGGGGTTTTTTGTGACCTCAGTAGGGCATTTGATTGTGTCAATCATGAATTATTGTTGTCGAAATTGTCATCATGTGGTATTCGTGGTTTGGCTCTAAAATGGATTCAATCATTCATAATAAATAGAAAGCAATTTGTAAGTGTAACACATAACAAGAAAGGAATTGTAAATAAAATCAATTCGGAGTGTGCTTTACTTAATTTAGGAGTTCCTCAAGGCTCTATATTGGGTCCAATATTGTTCTTGCTCTATGTTAATGATTTTGATAAAATAATTAATGATGCTTATTTGACAATGTACGCTGATGATACATCTCTCTTAATTTCTCATAAAACAGATGTGTCGTTGCAGACCAAGTGCAACATTATATTGAATGAAGTCGCAAATTGGTATGCGGCAAATTCTCTTCATTTTAATGTTAGTAAAACCCACTTTATAAGATTCCACAATTGGCAAAAATATTGTTTAGATTTAAATCTTCATATCTATGATATTCCTATTTCTAGTTGTAAAAGTGCAAAATTTTTAGGGTTAAAATTGGAATGTTTAAATTGAAAAGGGCACTGCATTGATTTAATATCAAAATTACACACATTATGTTATCTTTTTCGAAATCTAAAATATGTATTACCCATGGACACAATCATGAGTTTGTACCATGCACAAGTGAATTCTAGGTTACGGTATGGGATTGTATTTTGGGGAAGTTCTGTATCGGCAAGAAATGTATTCTTGGCTCAGAAACGTATTATTAGATACATTGCGGGTGTACCCAGCAGGTATTCTTGTAAAGAAATTTTTAAACAATATAAAATACTAACGTTCCCAAGTCTTTATATTCTTGAATTATGTATTTTTGTTTTTAATAATAAGGATAATTTTAACAGTCAGTACTCTGCATACATACAGAACTAGACAAGAGAATACATTTTATGTACCATTCTGTAATTATAATATCTCTGTAAAGTCTCCATATGTATTTGGACTCAAAATATTTAACCATTTGCCTGAAGAGATACAAAAAATTGATAGTCTGTTTAAATTTAAGTCCAGGTTAAAATTTTATCTAATTGACAAATGCCTATATGACATTGAAGATTTCTTTAAGTAACAAAGTTTTATTGCTGTAAACTTATTGACTATCCATACACTCTGTTTATGGATAACGAATTTTGTTATTGTTATTTTTATTCAATCCTGTTATATTTATAGTTTGTTTTTTGTGTTATTTTATGTGTTTTATATTTTATACTATATTGTAGCTGATACCTACATTTTTGTTGTGTGTGTGTTTTTTATCTGATTTTATATTATGTGACATACACATCTGTATCTTGTATTTTTGACTACTTCCCATACTATATTGTATAGTCCGTTGGAATAAATTATTATTATTATTATAGAGTAGGTTTAATAGTAAGGTGGAACTGAATAAAGAGAATATCAGATATAATCGTGTTCACATCAAGCAGGTTTTGTCCTTTCAAATATATGAATATTAAAAATTCATTGTGCTACATCAGAGATGTAGGCAGGTATACAAACATTCCATAATATCTAAATTAAAATTTAAAAATCTATATTTATAGCCTCTAGGGTCTAAAGGTTCAGGGTGACATTCGATATTTCAAATTAACAAGAATATAAAACTACAGAAAAAGATTTTATGGCCGATATTGACTAAGAATAGAAAACCATTGTTTTTATAGGTAGTTAAAAGTAAACAATAAGTTTGTAATAAACAAGCGTTAATTAAATGTGGGAAAAACCTAAATTATGTGGTCAAATATATATACCTACTTATTTACATAGGCAACAAAAAATTTTAATAAAATATCAATAGCCAACATGAAAATCAAGTCGAAATTTTACATATACCAGTAAATACTTATATATTGTTATAAATTGTATTTGTATATACATAACATCATTAAATTATTATCAGATTGAAAAGATGATAAAATATCTCTGACCTTCATTTACCGTCCAAAGATATAATATCGTTAGAATATGCTACAGAACAGAGGTCCTCAAAACTTTTTTTACGTACCAGGATAGCCAAGTTTCAGAATGGCAAAAAATTAGAATCATTTATAACAGTGTTCTTTATTTATTTATAAAAAATTTGTTAATTTTGACGCAAAAAGTATTATAGTTTACAATTTGTGGACGAGAAATTTCTCTATTAACTTCTCCAACATACGCGTGTCTCGTAACATCGCAATGCGATGTAAACATGTAAAGCCCCGTACACACTTGTAACAGAACATCGTCGTTAACTACAACACGACCATGTAGACAAGATTCTGTAACCTCATCACGTCATATCTTAGCGAGCATGGGTGTTCGGGTTCGCATCGATCGCAGTCTTTCCAATACTTGTTTCTGGCACTGGAAATCGAAGTCGCTCGATAAGCACCTAGAAATGTTCAAGGTAGGACAAGGCTTCAGACTGAGGAGTCCAAAGGAATGTAGAAGAGTATGTGAAGAGTCTGCAAGATTTATTGGATAACTTTTATAAAGGGGGACTGTGATGATTTCATCATGTACATGAGGCGAAGAACCATCCAGTGTTGGAACTGTGGACCAAAGAGACACCTCGGGAATCAATGTCCTTGGAATATATCCAATCAAGATCAGAATTAGCCTGGTAATTAGAAAACAAGCGACAAAAGAGTACAACCAGAAAGTTTCAATATTGAGACACAGAAGAACCAATTATTAGAATTGAGACATGAACTGGAAAAGAAGAAGAAAATAGTAATTGATCTGGACAACCAGAATAAAACTTTGGAAGCTACTAATGCCTCTTGAACTAGATAAAATTAATTCAGTATCAAATGAAACAAAAAGACGCTCAGTGGGTTAAAGAAAAAGAGGAACTATCGAAAAACTCTAAATATAAAGATCAGTTGCTGCGGAAGTTAAATACCGATAAAGACAAATTGGAAAGAAATAAAGAAAAAAATCATTAGCGGAAAAAAATTACAAAACAGCATAGTAACTACAACTGAACTGAATGAAACGAAAAAAAGACAAATTGTTATGCCAAAGAATTAAGTTGCAACCCCCGAATTAATGGGACAATAGAACTTTTGCTAAAGAACAAAGTGAAGATTCAAACCTCGGGGCTGATACCAATGGAAAATTAAAAACTTGGATAGACTTAACTGGAGTGACATTTGTGACAAATCTTCGTCTTTAAAAAATTACTGGACCCTATGGGATTCCTTAGTAATACACAATGGCGTATTAAAAAAGTACTAGAGAGTCCTAATGGCAAAGAAAGGATTTATCAAATTCTATTACATACATACATCATAAGTTCTTGAAGTTCTGCATAGTGGTATAGGTGGCTGCATTTAGGAAGAAATGGGACTTTGAACAAACTCAGAGAACGATTTTATTGGTTTGGAATTTGGAAGTCGTTCCGATGTGGAAGAATAGCGTCGACATTGTATCAACTACACGATAAATAAATATGGTTATGCAGTGGAGTAACCTGATCGTGACGATCATATATAAGAGGGGGAGGGCAATGTTACAGAAGATCACCTACCTGATTAGTTTGTCAATTATGTTCCTGTTTGTTTTCGTAATATCTTTATTTTGACATTTTCTAGAACATTCCAGGTTATATTCGATTTAGTTCTAGACGCGTTCTCGAGGACCTAGAAAAATTCGATAACCGTAAAAACATATATAACCGGATCGGTTTCGCCTCCACAAGGCAGTTTATGTTCAGAAGCCGAACGCAAGTGATAAACGTCAAAGTAAAAATTTGACAGTTGAGGATTAATTGAAGTATATTAGTTATGTAATCAAGTAGTGACAATAAAGTTTGTTTTTCTACTACAAATTTTAATGGCAGTCAATTGAAACAATGTTATTTAAAAAAATATATGCATACTGGAAACCATTCATATTTCTATTAACCTCAATATAACACAACTGAAAACGAATAAGTAAATTTTCAATGATTTAAGTGATTTTATAACTACACAGCCTTGGTACAATGCTCGTCAGCTTAAAGTCACCACCTTTTGGAAGCTTCTCATTCTATCGCGCCCCACCATAAATAACTGCGGAATGTTTCGGACTAGAAGTGGGGTTTGTAGATACTACACTGTGGCACCAAAACTCTTATATTCAATAGGGTTTTATTATTTTATTAATATAGAAGTAATGTAACATTTCCTTGTTTAGTGAAATCATAATATGGAAGAATTTTTTTAAAATTAACAAAGTATGCAAAATGTATTTTTTTAAATTAAAATAAATATTTAAACAAAGACGTAAACGTTATATATTCGAAAAAGCTTAATAGACAGAGTGTTACAATACAAATTGCCGAGAAAAATAAAAATTACATTCGAGGAAATTTTGGTTTTGCGCTTCACGATGGTTATCAAACGTGCGAAAGACCGTTCCGTATGCAAAGTGTTAAAAACTCAAAATTAAGAAAACAAAAAAATTGTTGAAACCTAACAAGGGTCTATTAGAACATTAAATAACGAAAAATACAGTGTTTAAAAACCTTTAATATCAAAAATAAAGATAACATGATTCAACTTTTAAAATACAAGGCGTTTAATATAAACCGAACCAATCTCTAAAAACTCATGGAACTAAAAAAAAAATTGATGAACCGTTTATCGAGGGTCTATTAAAACACTAATGAACAAAAAAATAAAGGTTGTTTAAAAAAAACGAACCAATCTCTAAAAACCTTCCAAATTCATGGTACTCAAAAAATGTTTTGATTAAACTTTCAACAAAGGTCTATTAGAACATTACATAATGGAAAAATATACAGGGTGTTTAAAAAAACCAAAACCATCTCTAAAATAATAATGTCTGCTTACTTTTTCGGTTACTGGTGGTAATTGTGAACATTATCGTTTGAATAATATTTTTCATTGCTTGCCATTATAATTGTGCAGGTATAATTTGACGTTTTAAAACACACTGATAATAGTTCTAATTATTCTTGTCGTTTTTATAGCTATTTCAGCAAAAAACGGCGCATTCACGCCAGTTAAGTTTAACAAAAATCGTAATTTGCACAGAAAGTAAGTTAAATAGGTATGGTGAAGTGTAATATCTACAGAATAAAAAATAAAAAAATATCAACAGCGTTCTATTTAAAAATAAAATAGTTTTAACCATAGATTTATTATAAGTCTTAGTTTTAACGGTTTCGAGTTATATAAAATTCAGCACTTGACTTTCAACACCTTGTATGAAATTAAGCCACTTGTAAGACATTGTTAGAAAGCTTAAAGGTTCAACTATTCCTTGAATAACATTTTTTTCTTTAACCTGCATAGCATTCAATATACATAGCTAATTTCAAATAAAGCGATACAACATTATTATTTTCCGTAATATTTTAAATATCTCGGAAATGACAAAGGTTATGTGTATAGGAAAGTCTTATTGAAATAACGTGAGGATCCAAAAATTGAATAAAAACTATATCATTCCATTTAAAATAACTAAGTTGGTGACGACATCCGGTATAATCGGAAGCGACAGCTTCTTGAAAATATTTTCGTTGAATAGGTCATATTGGATTATGCAGGGTATCAAATTAAAAAAAAAAAATCAGTACAACTCTGAAAATTCCTAACGACACTTTGCCGTGAATCAACCTATACTCGTATATTTAACACAATGATAATATAGGTATAAATAAAATATAATACAAGTAATTTTAGACATTTAAGAACTGAATAAAATAGAGTTTAGCAGATAACAAGAATGTTAACGGCAGAAAGAGGTCTAACCAACAAATTTTTAGGTACAGAAATCTTTTAAAAATACGTATTTTTTAAATTCAACTGTAAATGTAAATATTGTTATAACATAAATTTACATAGTTCTACATATGAGATTGTTCACTTTTGTTTATAAGTATGTGAAAATAATTGTTAAAATGTCAGAATAGCATAATAATGTGTGTCATACAAATGCATTTTAGAAGGTGTTATATTATTTCAGGAGAATTTAAATAGTAATAGTGAATAAACAAAGCATCAATAACTTTATTTTTGATAATACTTTTGCTCGACGAAGGAAAGTAGGTATAGATGTTTCTGACAAACTCCTAATCGCCGAATGAATACGCTGCCCTTTGCACTGCAAATATACCCAAGCGGGAGGGTGTAGTAACTTATTAGCTATGCACATGGCGCACATACAAAATTCAGTTTCTTGAAAACCCATCCACCTAGTGAAGTATTTTTTTTAAACAACTTTTTTATACCTTGACTATATTTGACTCGATATTATGTATAAATTTTCAATATTTAATACAGCTCTTCGCATAGTGTTTTTTATATAAAGTTGTGAAAACATTAATAAAATTTACAAGCGTGATTTATGTTACGAAAAACATAATTAACAATGCATTCCTACTGAAAAAAGTTTTCGAAATAAAAATATTTCAGAACTTTCTTATATAAAGATGTACCAGTGTTTTTTTTAATTGTTAGTTTATGCTGTGTCAGAGAAAGCAACTTGCAAACTGTGATGCACTGGGCTTGTTACATTTAATCTCTTCTGATCATTTTGTAACCATTTTAAGGCACTCCCCACGAAGAAAACTACAAAATATCCACCAAAATATTATTCATTGTTTTTTTAAATTATTTGTAGTCATAGGGACATCTGATGAGGATTCAGAAGAATCTAGTACGGATTCAAAAATATCTAATAAAGATTTAGAAGGCTCTGGTGTTTAGAACTCCGTCCTTCATATCTATTACTTAATTAGAATAGTGTAATCTCTAAGATTAATACATTATTTTTAAATTTCCTAAGATATAATTTCCTTAAATTATAAAATCCATGAAAATTGTAAATTTATCAAATAATTGACTTGTTGAAACAAAATAATATTTACATCTATTATTGTAGATAACTTTTTCATATAGCATTTCTCGTTCTCGCTGTATATATTTTTTAAAAATTTGTATAGTGTTTTGCAAACCAAAATATTACAAGGTATCAACATATAAGTTGTCTTTAAGACCTATTCATATCATCTGGGAATAAAGTACTGCTACATTTGTCACACTGTGCGACGGCAACCACGCGAAAGTATTTAATAAAACTTTTAATTAGCTGGACTTTTTTGAGTTAACGATTAGGTAGTAAAAACAAACCTAATCTAGGTATATAATAAATAACAATTTATTATATTTGCCACAATAATAACAATAGCCCAGATACATACATGTATAAGTGTATTCTTAGTTTAAACTATTATCAGGTGGTTTATGACTCAATATTTATGAAACACCCTGTATTATGGTTTCATAAAATTAGATAATTTTAAATTAAATCGATTAGTTTATCCATCAATGAAGCTATGGATGACACTTTGTAGTAATGACGCGGTCGCGGCAAGTCAGCATCAAGAAAATAAAATCCTACAATGCACTCATATACAGCCATGGCTTTTAAAACCGCGTCGTTGCCACTGCCGTGCTGTGTCGCCTTTACCGCGTTGGTCGAGCGGCCATCATCGGTAAAATACATTTTATTTTATATAAATGAATATACAGTAGAGTCTAGAGTCTCTATAATCTATCATATATGGGACCATAGACCGACGGATTATTAATGCGAAACATAAATTAGAGCGAAAGTAATTCCATTAATAATTAATAACAATAGCAGCAAAAGTATTGAATTAGCTGTATAAAATAGGTGTTGTAAAATGTTACATATTTATTTCTTTCCTTGGAAATTTCTTTTGATTTTTTGTCCGGTTGCCGATTGCATGCTTTGTCGCCTTATCAGGTTTTACAGTGGACCTGTGCCGTGCGAATTGTATTTTTAAATCACTTTCTAACTGCCTTCTTTTGATTTTTTTAACAAAATTGTATTTGTAAGTCACCTACACATTCAAAGATTTTTTTTTGATAAATACTGAATAACACCCTGTATAACAAACCAAATCGACGAAAGCAGTCACTGAATTCATACGTGTTTTCTGGCTGTAGAATATTCAAAACAGTTTTAAAAATTGGCCAAGGATTCATCGCAAGAATACAGTTTTACAAAAGTCATCAATGAGAAAACACTTCAGGTGCATGTTTTTTGTCCCCAGCGAATTCTCCACCTGGACCCATGTGGAAAGAGTTCTACTCATATGACTAAATATTTAGTTACTCGTATGGTTCTACTATTCTATTTTGTATTTTATTATAATTGTTTGAAGGATATAAGTATCCGATAGTATAATAGCGCATCAACCACAAGCTATTTTTTCTATTACTATCATGTAGTTTTATGATCAACTACGCTTAAAATTATCTCGCTTAAAAAAAAACTAAAAAAAATTGCAATACATTAAAGTGCACTAATATAAATACATACTTAAAATGTTGCATGTAACATTTAATTAAAAAATGAAATTTAGCTCCTCTACTAATAATAATAATACCTCTACCCCTCATTCTAATCACAGGGATTAGCCCAGAAGTCGGAGACTTGTGCGGGAGAGGGGGCGGCATATTATTATTAAGCAGGCCGCATTTGCGCCCAGGAACGACTTACGTTGGTAGGCCCTAACCACTATTCAGTGCAGGAATGAGGAAAACCTGGAAAACCTCATTAATTAGGGGGGTAGTCAAACATCAACCAGCATCAATCTCTCACATTGACCCAAGCTAACATTATTCCACCCTACCATACCCGCAGAGAGGGTGCCAATCCTCCCCACGAATATAGCTTATATACGGTCTACCGGCAGCTGGGCTCGAACCAACTCCGTCTAGTCACCTCGATTCAAGTACTAACGCCTTAAACCGCGCGACCACTGACCGATCTACTTTTTCTTAATTTTAAATAAAATTATACAATGACGTGTAATTAAATATGATTTGAACTTTTTGATACTCACATCCTTCCAACAGCAGCAACAAACGATTTAAATTTGCCTATTTAAAAACCTGAGTTAAAACAGAAATACGAGTAATAAACAAAAATGTTTTGTCCAATGGCTAATAAATGGTAGTGACATTTAAAGCACATGCGTGAATGTTGTTTCTGCAGGTGCTTTGTCAAATTTTTCGTGCCGTGCATTCCGAGACCAGAATTGTTATTTAAGCTGTGACCAGAGTTAGAATTTTAAATCCCATGCATGCGTAATGCACTATTCAGCAGTAGTAGGGTGGATCATAGATGTCTTATATATACCGACTATGTTTTTATATTTAATATTTATATAAATTAAGAAATTTCGCTACGCAGTTGCTGTCTATAGAAACTCAATAGTTATTAAGATAGTTATGGACGGTGAGCGATACTATAATATATATGTATTTCTTTGTAATGAGATATATTTCTACAGACAAGTAAACGGCATAGATATAAATATATATTATAGCGTCAGTGCGTAACGTTCTATGCATTTTAATCACTAGTGATATTTTTGTAATATATCCGATATATATTATAGCTCACCGTCCGTAACTAGCTTTAATATTATTAGATATAGAGCTAGCGTTACGAGATAAATGATTTAAAAAATAGGGTAATACAAAATTTTATGAGATTGAATAAAAATATATGAAAATATATTATGTACTGTAAAAACCTAAATATTTTATAAATCAATAAATATTCAAAAATACCCTCTTTATTATTCCATTTTTATATGCATATTGAAGACCAGCACATAACTAAAATTTGAAGAAACATTACACATTTCTGTTATTTTGCATGAATCAATGAACCATGCACCTGGAAATCTGCACAAAATATATTAATTGCAATAAATAACATAACATAGATAAATAGTAAAAAAGTCTGTTTTTTATGATCTAACATAAGAATTATTGCTGTAGGGAAAACCCAAATTTTATATTAAACTAAGTTTACATTTGATTAATGAACAGATGTTGGATTTCTTGTAACGGCCCAATTAGAAAAAGAAAACTACATATGCCGTATTACAAGGAATACTGAGAATATAAGAAATAATTTTATAAATGTTCGGTAACTCCGACGTTTACTTTTTCATTTTTTTTGTCATAATGAAAATATATGAGACGCAGGCTCATATTAATTTATGAGTTCGATTTCTATACTTATTATTTAATAGCACACCGTTTTTTTATTGGCCCTTTATTAGATTCCTTATTTATTTTGTTGAATATACGATACCAATTTCAGTAATGGCAGAATTATTTGAATTAATGGAAACAAAATATAAACGAACAGAGTAATCTATCGTCACTTCATAGTCTCACCAGTTTTTGGTGCCATCGTATAGCATGTATGCATACATATCATCAGATCCCACTCCAGTTTGAATTTAAAAGCGGTCCGGACTTATGTGTGGTGGGGCGATAGAATGAGAGCAGCGCAAGAGGTGGTGACTTTAAGGTGACGAGCATTGTACGTCAGTGCCATGAGAGAATGTCAGACATATCTATATTTACTCAGATATGTATCACTTCTCATCTGAGGAGCAAAGCATTATACGGTTAGATGTGCATTACTGAAATTCTTATTTTATCTTAATTGTATCGCATGAATGTCAGTAAAGATAAGTATATAATACATTATGTAAACTTTGACATGTTTTTAACATTGGAGATGTGAAGAATTGGTACTTTCAAAATGTAACAAATGTTCACTCGCGACCACTCAGTGCAGGAATGGCGTGATTGGAACGATTTTGGCATCCCTGCGCCGAATAGAATATTCGACAATTACGGTGGACGGCAATGAGGAGGAAAATTGTGATTATCTACATTTTGTCTATTTTTAAGATGTTTGACTTTTAAGTTAGCCTGAAAACTAAGTGCATACATATTACAAGGCATATAAGGAAGGAGGTGAATTTGTGTGTAGAAACGACAATCAATATACAGGGTGTTCGAAATATGAGCGTCATAATTTTAAGGGTTTATATATCCAACCAAAAGCAACAAAACACTTTATGAGAAAAATGTCGAAAATGAATAGTTCTTCTACAAATACATTTCAAAAAAACAAAATTTAACTGCAATGAAATGCAAATCTGTTATGGTTAAGTACAAGTTTCTATAACGTAATTTGTTTTTTGGGTCAGTATTAATGAAGTAAACAACTGTCGTTTTTTCAGAAAATCCTCAAAGCTGTAACGTAGTATACGTTTAATGATGTGTGAGAATGTGAATTGATCTAGACCGTAGGTCGAGACAAAAAATCATTCGAAAGCGCCATAAAACACTGATTTCGCGCAAGAAATATAAACAATACTTTTTGTCCAAGTGGCCAAAGTATTTGCCACTGTAAGTTTATTATTTTTCAATATGTTTTTATCTGATGTTAATGTTAATATCATGATCGTGAAAAAAGTACCCGAACTGCGAAAAAAACTAGCGTACCTTTGTTAATCGCCGTTAAAAAATGGCTAATTTTGCATATCTATAGCGATTAAAAAATTTCGTATTTTTTGGCACTTTGACAAAAAAGTATTTATTAGTAACAGTAGTATCGTGGCTAGTGCGCTGCATTTTTCTCGAGTGCTTGCTTCACAATTTGCCAGTGTATATAAACAAAAATAAAACAAGTAATCATGACCTAGCTGCATGACATGTTAATTTATGACAAATCTGGGTAAAACTCTCTATTTACGAAACGTTTGTAAGAATTAAACAATTATAACTAATTCATTTTATTCTGTGTTCTGAAAATAGCTCTAAGAAAATCATTCACAATATGTTTGTGTATTTGTAATTATTATGTACAGACAACTGACAATCCTGACATGGTATATGAGCGACCTTGTCACATATTCAAGACATGGTTACGTTTGGTAAGAGAAACAAAATTGTTCACTCATATTCTGGATACCCGGCACAATGTTTAGTCGTAAAACAATTGAACATTTGCAAGAATAAGAAAGATTGTTGATTTGTAGATAAGGGTATGCAGCTGTGGTACGTGTAGGGTTTTTCGGCGATTTTTAAAGTAGCTTTGTGGTGTATTGCTTCATCATTTTGGAACTATAAGGCGATTTTAAATTTTAGGTAAAATTCATAACTCTATTTACATTTACAATAGATTTTGCCAGACACACGCCGTAACAGAGTGTTTAAGTCAAGGCAGAGCTTGATCCAATAGACTTTGATGCACGCCATAATGATGCTCTTGAAAGTACGCGATTTCAAAACTACACGGAGTGGTATTTCTCTCAATATGTTGGTCGAATCGATGGAATAGTGCAAAATATTTCAGGAGGTATTAGTATGAACCAAAATAAGCAGAAAAGTCTTAATAAACCTGGGCCCGCAAAGTAACGGTTGCGGAGATATGGACCACTATTCGTTTTTCAAATATTTTATTTAATTAGGAATAAACCGACAAAGGAAGCTTTTAACAAACAAAAAACAAAGTTACAGAGATGTTCAAAGTGCCCTCCGTCCATTTCCAAGCAGGCACGACATCTTCGTCTCAACGATATTCGAACTCTTTCGAAAACACCCTCCTTGGTTTGGATTTCTTGACACTTTTGATTAATCCGTAGCTGCAGCTCTTCCAGGCTATTTACAGGAGTACCATACACTAATGTCTTCAAATATCCCAAACAAAGAAATCTAGAGGGTTCAGATCATGCGATCTTGGAGGTCATAAAACAGGTCCGGCCCTTCCTACCCATCTATGTGGAAACGTTTGGTGTAAATGCTCTCTAACGGCCATGGAAAAATGAGCTGAGGCACCATCATGCTGGAACCACATTTGTTGCCTCTGATTCAAAGGAATGTCTTCCAAAAACTCATACAGTATGTTCTGCAGAAAGTTGAGGTAAGCAGCGCCTGTTAATCGGTTTGGTAAAACAACAGGACCTAGAAACCTGTCACCTACAATACCCATCCAAATGTTTAATGAAAAACGTGCCTTATGTCCAGATTCTATTAGAGCATGAGGATTTTTGTCGGCCCAGATATGCGTATTGTGAAAATTAAACACTCCATTTCTTGTGAACCCGTCCTCATCAGTGAAAAGAATGTGTGCACGAAAACGAGGGTCTTCAGCATCATGACGTAGAAACCAGCTGATCATTTATTGAATTTAAGGCCTGTACTCGTTGCACATGGTATGGATAAAGCAGTTGCTCGTGAAGGATTCTCCAATCAAGAGGACCCCTAATTCATACCTCGGCTGATATTATCTCCGCACACTTGTACCTGGATTCTGCTCTACCATTGCTAGAATTTTTTCTTCTGCTGTAGGAGTGGATACCAACCTTGATCTTCCGGATAAATGTCACTGTTTGCTCAAGGAACCGGTATTACGCAATCTTTGGTGAATTCTTCCAAACATGCGTTGTGAAGGAATCTGGCGATTTAGATAAGCGTCAACATAAATATGTCGCGTTCCTATTAGCACGACCCTACATGAAATGCATGCCTGTTAATTCTGCGTTAGAGTAACCAGCCATAGCGAAAGAAAACTGGTGCACTGAGAACAACTGTCAAATACGTACTGTTTGTTTCACTAAACATCAACCAACTATTATAAGAAAATACACAACGTTTTTGCAAAATAAAAAAGGGGCTAAAAAACTTAAAACATTCCATATCTCCGCAACCGTTACTTTGCGGACCCATGTTTATTGAGACTTTTCTGATTATTTTGGTTCATATTATTACCTTCTTAAATATTTTACACTCTCTTTTAAACACCCTGTACACCAATAAAATTCCAATGATTTGACCGCAGTCAAGGCTTTGCAGCGGCAATATCACTGATATGTAAATTGTTCAAGTTGTCGAAAGATTCTTCTTCTTCAGACAGTCCTTCATCATCGAGAACGGTTGTGGCACTGCAATTTGTATCAACAATTGGTAACAACGTTGAGGTTCTTACGTTCCTAAAATGGTATTACGCCCACACCGTTATTTTACTGTTTTGTCATTTTCACCAATTTGTACTAAATTGTTAGTCAAGCTGTTATTATTCGGTGTTTGAATAAATACATACGAATTCATTAATATATCAATGACTAGTTGCTTTATTTTATCCAAAATAGCTTCGTTCGCTTCCAATGCTATCAGAAGATTGTTTCGTGTTGATTTCTGTAAATTTTGTTATCAAACATCCAGAAGTGGAAACACCAATTCAACAACAGCGCTACGCACATGCTATTGCGTGAGGTCACGTGACGCATATATATTTAACGCGGTTATTTGATGTAATCAAATTTTATCTGAATTTGTCAATATTGTTACAGATCTAATCAATTTAAGTACATGTTGACAAAATTATATTAGTTGACCCAAAAACAAAGCAGATATTAAAGCCCAAAATTTGTTTCGCTCGACTAGATATTACACAATGACGAACAGCATGCAAGTTTCCAACTAAAGGGAAACCACGTGGTAAAATTTACTTCATGGTACATTTAAAAAATGATACGCACTTTGTAGTTGCTGTGTTCGATGATGCTTAAAACTTCTACTAGTAACGATAACGTTGTTTGGACTAATACATATTACTTACAAGTTCCACGACTTTAAACAAACAATTAAAGTTTCTTGAACGTCGCGGCAACTATCATAGCTACTTGAAAGTGATTGCAACTTTGAAGTGATATTTTAGTAACATGAGTTAGTCGCTGCTACGATCATTTGCCACTTTCAAGTTCTGTGAACTTAATGGTCGTTCCACTAGTATTAAGACGTCTAAAACCAGGAAAGCTACTTAGAAGTCACATAATAGTTGAAAATACGTAGCAGTGACTGTAACTTCGTTACATGAAATTATTTATATAACAAAGTAGCAAATTTAGTGGCGGTTACGTAATAGTTACTTTATGATGGTTCCCGTGTCAGTTAGTGTTCCTTTGGTGCTATTTGGGTTTTAACGTACCTCTTAGCCACTCCCCGCTTTAAAGAAAGCCAATTTTGGCGACGATTTTAGGGTGAAGTTGAAACCAGAAAAATATATAATTTTTTGCACATAGGATTTTCTGATAGAGAACTTCGATTAGCGAAATAAAAATAATCCAAAATTACTCCATTCCGATCATTTCTAAACGCAGGTATAGTAATTTCCACGAGTTCTAGTACTTCCTGTTAGGTGAATAATTAAAAGAGTACAGGTTTTTTTGCATATTAAATGAAATTATAGTATAAATATTCTATTTATTGAACCATTAAATTCTAATGTTACATTAATTTCTAGATTTCTACTAATACATGTATGAAACACCTCATTTTTTATATTTCCAATTAAAACTAAACTGGCTCCACAGACAACAACACAATTTTATACAGGAAGCACCCAAAGGTCAAAAGATGACGCTCATTTATTCGTATAATGGTGCAACCCTGAGGTGCATACTAAAACGTACAAGTATAAGTTATGCATGGCCTTAAACTTTTCTAGTTTATTTCTTGCGTCAGCGTTATTTAACTATAAATTACGTATAATTTGGCTAAATGGACCGGCGGAGGCTGATTCTGAACAACGAAACTCATTTTGGATTTTGAAACATCTGTTGCAACGCGATTGTGGGCTATTATGTTACGTCGGCATCGCCGATTGGCTGTAAGAATTAAAAGATTATAATTGTATACATTATTTAAAATACACATTTGGAAAGTGAGGATCTTGATGGTGAATTGTGTTTTGCCGCTTGCGTGTATTTGTATCATGCTACACGCATACTTCCACCACAGCGTGCTTCCACTGTTCCCATAAGGCAGTGTTGACAGGTGGGAAAAATTCAGTGCATGAGAATAATTTCAAAATAGCATGAGGTTTGGAGATGGCTTAATTTATCAAAAAACACCTCTTGACACAGCTTAATTTTTAATTACTTATGTAATGCCATTTTTATTTCATTAAAAAGCATTATGTTATGCTATTTTATCATAATATTACATTGTAAGTCGGTACTTACAGGTACTTACTTAAAAGTTATTAACCACGTAACCTTTTATTTTATTGTTAGGCCGGGCGAACGTTGAGGCGCAGTTGACGTGACGCAGGGTGACTCACGTCGTAAAATCTGTTGTTTCCAGAAAATGTAGGTACCCTTTCGGAATAGAGTTAAGAATCACTGCACTGAGGTATGTAAAATAAAATACAATTGATTAAATTTTATACTTAAATTAAATGTTCGAATTGTCAAAAGTGTACATTAATAAACCACGTAATTTAGAAGAACTTCAAAATCGCATTCGGGACGAAATACGCAGAGTTACCCCAGAAATCATTCATAATGTGCAAGAAGAATTTCTTCACAGACTTGCGCATTGTCAAGAAGTTGGTGGATGGCAATTCGAACATTTAATTTAAGTATAAAATTTAATCAATTGTATTTTATTTTACATACCTCAGAATTGTTACTTTTATGGATAAAATTTACGTTTTCTAACATTCAATCGTCATTTACTCGAAAACTTTCCTATGTAAGAGGGCAAAATTTTAGTACTGTCTGATAGAGAATTAACGATCTTTCAGAGTCAAGGAAAAAATATGGTGTTGCCATTAAAAAAAATCGATGACGTCATTACTCGAAAACAAATGACATTTGAAAATCGCATTTTACGCTAAAATATGTATTTTTTAAATTAAAAATCGACCTGTTCGAGGATTTTTCCCAAAAAATAATTGTTTCGTTTTTATTGAATTTATTCCGTACTTTTGGCGCATACTGTATACTGTTCATTTATAGGTTTTCACCCAAAACGTAAAATAAAATATTCCTGAGCTAAATATCTATTTACTGCATAAATTCTTATTCATGAAAGCATGTAGTATGTAACAAAACAAATCACAAAACTGCTATTACGTGTTATAGTAACTTTAGAACCATTTGCCGCGACTTCACATCGAATTTAAAAAGAATAATAATATCCGCGCAGAATTTAATTTAAGGTCGCCGTATTTCTCGGCGTAAAATGACCAAATTTGTGGTGTTTTCTAGGTACTGAAATCTCGGAAAATAAAACACGTAGAGCAAAAGTAATATCAAAAATAAAATTATTGATGTTTTGGTTATACACTTTTACTATTTAAACTCTCCTCAAATAATATAATAAATTTTAAAATGCCTTTGTATGACACACATTATTTCGCTATGCTAACCCCACATTTATTTTTACACACTTTTAAACATCTTGCAGAAATTCCAAATAACTTTCGCCATTTAATTGATTTGACAAAATGGTCCAATTAAATAACGATCAATAATATCGGCCCCCAACATTTAGGTATCTTAAATTCGCGTTGAAAATGTCTACATAGTGGTTTAAACATCGGAATATTCACGAAAATAGTGCACATTTATAATTCCTCTACGAATGAAGCAATCCTCATCAGTGAAAAGAATCTTCTTGTGAAAATTAAGATAAACTCGCAAAAATCGATCCAAATCTTGAGGTAATAGCATTCATAATGATGTGCATTTAATAACTACATCCTAATATTTTAACGCTTAGAATTAAATTTTGCTTTTTGACGCATTTTTTTATTATGTAGGTACTCCTATTTACTATGTCAGGAATTAGGTTTAGAAATCGTTTGGAGACGAATAATCAATAATAATATCAAAAGCGGCTCGTTCTATCGGTTTCAAATAAGTATGCCTTTTATTCGTAGAAATAATCGGTCTATCCAATGCGTTACTCTCTTAATTCTTCTAGGACATTCCATAAAAAAGTTTGAGCTTAAAATAACACCAGAGTCACGCTTAACTAGCGCCGTCTAGCAGCAAAAACGACACCAAATTCGAAGTTTTCGCCATCCAAAACCCCCAGTACCGAAATTTCATACATTTTCGATGATAATTACAGTAATTATTAAATAAATTTAAAAAATAAAAATAAAATTAACGCCCTGTACATCGAAGAGGAGCGACATTTTATTAAAGCATGTTTGGTGGAATCCTAATATTTTGACGTCTAGAATGGAACCTTGCTTTTTGCCGCATTTTTTTCGGAACACACTGTATGTATGTGATCCTGAGTGGCAACGCTGGACTTCTATACTCGAACGCGTCATCAGAAAATGTGCAGCTTACCAGGAACGCCGTGTTACTAATTGTTATGGGATGATTTGTTTATCTTTTGGAAGGGTCGAGTAATTTTCTTTTATTTTCTGTCTTAGGGTTTCCGAACGCGTGGTTAAAATTAATGACATTATGACTGAATTACCCTGTATACTTAACTTTGAGAAATGTTAACTTGGAGATAAAAGTGGGTAGTATTTAATAGTTTTTAGTTTGAAATATTACTAATATACAGTAAACTTACTTAGCGAAAATAGTAATAGTTCTTTATAATATATGCATTTGATTAAAAATGCACATATTTTACATTTTAAATCTATCTATTTGGCAAACCAATGTCTTTTTGTGAAATAAGATGTCAGTGGCACTATGATGTTTTTAAAATTACATTGAAAATAAAATACCAACCATCTTTACTAGATATTTCTTAAAGTGGCCAAAACTGGTGGGTTGATCCCACAGGTTGATCCTATAACCAAGATGTTTAAAATAAAGCATACACCAACCTGCAAATCTGTGGAATGCTATATTTTCCATTTATTCCTTAATTTCTCAATGATAGGTTAATTCTATTGCGATTATTGCAATATCTGAATATTTGGACCATTAGCGAACGCACAAAGCTATCATTATTTCTTTAATTAGTCAATATCGATTTAATTATCAATAAATAAACAAAAAATAAGCATTTATAAATCCTGCACTTGGCAAGCGGAACCCATTTCAGCGTGCATGCACACATTACATAACTCACGCCGATAATAACTCGATTAATACATTAAAAATGGCAATATACGGTAGAGCCGTGCTGCACACATTACCGCAATTAATGCATCAACGCAAGTGTCAACGTGATCTCGCAACTAATTTATCTCTATTGCAGACAGACGCGCTAAAATAGGAACTGCAACTACGCAGTGCACTTATAAGGACACTAGATTTGCTTTTATCATAAAATTGCATTAGTATGATTAGTAGTTGTTTTGCAAAATGACATGCAGTATATCGAATGCGTAAATATTCCTAGTTATTTTAGAAGCCTGCATTACACAGGCGCGTAGTGATATGATAACTAAGTTAATTTTGCAGCACTAGAAGGTCACTGATAAGTATGTACCATGATTAGAGATAGTGGAGCGCCGAGTTTAACAGGACCGTAGTCAGTTTACGAGTGAACATATTAATATCTTAACAGAAAATATGTGGCAACATAGTATTATTATCAAATAAAACGGTTAAGTCGAGGAAAAATATATATACCATGTGCTCAGGGAGGCCTAAAAGACAATAACAAAATTATTCCAGAATTTTAGCTCGATATTTAAAAATGGGAAACCCTTTTTCCTACGGAAAGTCGACGCCTATGATAAGAAGCATAGTATATTTGGTCTGCCATGACAAAATATTACAGTAAAAAAATCAAACAATATGTCACAATAATAGCGAGTTGAGAAAGTAATTTTCAAATCTAAGTTTATCGTTTTCCATATATTTATGTCATTCGCGATACCTATATCAATAAAAATACAAATTTTCCTTTCATTTTGCAAAATCCTAATCTTTACTCGCAATAATTGTATCTACAGCAAACAACAGATATATTTTATATTTTTCAGTTTTCTTCTATTATCGCGCCTTTGAAGGTATGGAGTATTGTTAATTTATATTGCACTTCGCTGTCTGTTAACTCGTTAAGCAGCTAAATGCTAGGTACGCGCCATCTAACCACAACAGCACTAAAATATATATTATTTAGCTGCTATTAAAATAGCAGCTATTTTTAACTGCTAAATGAAAGTAGCAGTAGCAGAAAGCAACTGCTATACAAAAATAGCTTGGTCGACACATCACTAATCCCATGGTTCCTTTCTCATGTATAAACTAATTACTACTAAAAAATAATAAACTAGCAAATTAATTTGTATAATAAATTTCAAAATTATTTTAAGCAGAAGCAATTAAAACAGATGTCTATGCAAATGTTTCAGCATTTTACAAATAAGTTATTATTTTTTCTTTAGTTTTGTTGGGTTTTTGCCACACTTCTGAAAAAATAATAAAGATTAATCAAATAAGCCCTTGCGCCAAACTTGACATACGTTTAAAAATTTTTACTACGATTTTGAGAACGAAAACAGAGAGTTTTTCGAAACGTCAATAACACGGAAGTGCGCGATAGTGATGTGATTTTTGTTATTTTTACTTATCTGCTATTTTCAGTGTGAGATTTTTTGGTTAGGCAAACTTAGTTTCGAAAATAACCCTTGACTGTTCCGTTTGGCGCAAGGGCTTATTTAATTAATCTTTATTATTTTTTCAGAAGTGTGGCAAAAACCCAACAAAACTAAAGAAAAACTAAAATTATGCCACAAATAAATAGCTTCAGACAATAAGTTTTTATTGTCCCATTGTTTTTATACTGACGATGTGTACCTTACCTGATTACAGTTTTATTATGTGCTATGTTACTGATGTTTTTAAGGTGTATTTTACTTGATTTATTGTTCCGATGTTTTGTACATGTTTTATGACAATTTCATTGTGTATTAATTGTTTTTGTGTGTTTTTTTTATTATTATTATATTTGTTATTTTTCTAATGGACTGACTAGAAATGTACATCCCATGCATGTATGACTGGTCAATAAATTATTATTATTATTACGTGCTTTTCTAAGTTTTCTGTAGTGAAACGGCGACGTTTATCACTTAAGGCTTACGGTGAGCGCTCGATCCAAAGGGATATAGTTTTCGCTCAGTAACTCCTCAACGAAAAATTATAAAAATATGCGGTTTTTTTTAATAGACTACAAATATTATTTTACGTCGACGCTGTGTTTTGAAATTTTGAAAATATGCAAAATTCATTTAAAAAAAATAATTTTACACTTTTCAAAATTTCAAAACACACCGTCGTCGTAAAATAATATTTATAGTATATTAAAAAAAACGCATATTTTTATCATTATCCGTTAAGGAGTTACTGAGCGAAAACTATGGGTTTGTTCCAACACAGCAAAAATCGATTCCGAACCGTCCAGAATTAGTCAGTCAGTTCAGTTGTGAAAGTAGCAGTAGCAGAAGCAACTGCTATACAAACATAGCTTGGTCGACATCACTAATCCCATGGTTCCTTTCTCACGTATAAACTAATTACTACTAAAAAATAATAAACTAGCAAATTAATTTGTATAATAAATTTCAAAATTATTTTAACCAGAAGCAATTAAAACAGATGTCTATGCAAATGTTTCAGCATTTTACAAATAAGTTTTTATTTTTTCTTTAGTTTTGTTGGGTTTTTGCCACACTTCTGAAAAAATAATAAAGATTAATTAAATAAGCCCTTGCGCCAAACTTGACATACGTTTAAAAAATTTTTTACTACGATTTTGAGAACGAAAACAGAGAGTTTTTCGAAACGTCAATAACACGGAAGTGCGCGATAGTGATGTGATTTTTGTTATTTTTTACTTATCTGCTATTTTCAGTGTGAGATTTTTTGGTTAGGCAAACTTAGTTTCGAAAATAACCCTTGACTGTTCCGTTTGGCGCAGTGTTTTGAAATTTTGAAAATATGCAAAATTCATTTAAAAAAAAATAATTTAACACTTTTCAAAATTTCAAAACACACCGTCGTCGTAAAATAATATTTATAGTATATTAAAAAAAACGCATATTTTTATCATTATCCGTTAAGGAGTTACTGAGCGAAAACTATGGGTTTGTTCCAACACAGCAAAAATCGATTCCGAACCGTCCAGAATGAGTCAGTCAGTTCAGTTGTTAATGTACTCTCGGCGAATGCGACGTAAGACAGTGTTGGTCAAACATTTTTCACGGTTCTGAACCAGTTCTCGACGGTTGTTAGAACAGACCTTATATATCGTTTAATAGAGCGCTCACCGTAAGCCTTAATACTAACTTGTGTAGGGAATTTGACCGTTCAACGTCTACTGTTGACAAAGGACAGTACGAAAAATTGAGGCATGAACTATATATTAATATATTGTTGATAACTCATGATATGCACCAGCTAAAATTTTACATATGTTTTCCAAAATGATGTATCCTTTTTTTAACACGTTTTGCATTTTTTCTTTTATCGTACTACTGACTGAGCGTATATTATCGGCATCGTATATATTTTTTCTACATCATCCATTATGTCAAATTGTTCATTTAGGGATAGTCCCTGTGATTCCAATTCCCTTACTGCACTAACTCATTGCGAATATTTTGGTCCTTCAGTAAGTTCTGCAGTGTGTGTGTGGCGCTGCTGTAATTAGGATTAAATCGATAAATAACATCTTTTATGCCATCGAAATGTTTATCATAATATATGCTACAGCTTCCAACCAAGTACCCCAACTAGTTATAACTGGTTTGAGAGGCAAAGCTATGCTTGGCTAAGCCTCCCTAAAAACACCCCATCTTGTAGGCGCTTTAATGAAAACTTTTTTGGTAGTTGATATAAAACAGTTTACTAAACAGAAACTTCTTATTTACTCAGCTACCCGATTAAGTGCGCGAGCAGCACATGTGAAATGTATAATTTTTGAGATAAAATCTGTCCTGCTTTTAACATGTATGTGGCTGTAACACTTAGCAAGAACTTTATCTGAAGTACTCCGCGCTGACACTAACTCTATCATCATAATACAGAATGCTTATACAGGATGTCGGGAATATGAGTGCCTTTACTTTGCTGTATGATTAATTATGCCAAACAAAACATATTTGAGTTAACATTTTTTTTCTGTGACCAACGTTAATATAATTATGACAGCAAACAGGTCTTGAATATATGACAACGTCGTTAACATAGCATGTTACAATTGATAGGTATTTGTACATAATAATTACAACTAGGTACACCTAAACATAGGTACTAACTGTGAACGGTTTTTCTTTTCACAACACAGAATAACAGTTACAAGAAACAACTTCAAAAGTCAAAGCATTTTTGGTAATTTTGTGTTCTTTGAACCATTCTCAAGTTGTACGCCTATGGAATCTAGTCACCTGCAACCCTCACATCCCGTTCATTTAAGTGTTGTAAATTAGTCACTCTCTACTATTTTGGAACTATAGTCACACTGTTTCAAAATGATTATTTTGTACGCTACCTATATTACAGACTTAATTTAATCCTATATTTATATAACCTAGAGACATTAGATAATGTAAATTCTTAACAAAACGGTAATGGTATCTGTTAGCAGCACATAAATCATAGCCAAGGACTATTTACTTTAAAATATGCAATCGCCAAACACATTTTCCTGAATTTAAACTTTGGCGTTGTATATATATTTATAAAATAGTTTTGTGCAAAACTAATGACAGATATTCAGACACGGATGCAATAGGCCAATAGAGCCAGAGGCCAGAATACTGCACGGTGTAAACAGGAACTGCATTTATCCATCCAATTTCAGCGAAACTCGGTAATTGCATCGACTCCATAAATAAATACTTTGTTGACTATAAAACGCATCTGTTTTTAAGCTTTTCAAAGAGCAGGCTTGATATATTTGTTTCAAGGTCTTTTTATCAGTGGTGTATCATACCGTTGTTGATTGTATGCATGCATCGCTTCGATTTATCGTGTACACGTACTATGGAATAGCATATATACAGGATGTTTCTTTTAAAGGATAATCAAATAAACAATTTTCGACGACTAAAATATCATATTTTCAAAAACAAAAGGAACTGTCAAATTAGAAAAACACAAATCAAACGTGCTATCGACTTCAACCTTGGACTGAAACTAAAAGGAAGGTCCCCCTTTTCTAGAAAAACGTTGACGAACGGAGCAGTATTGCCAGTTTCCAAGTTATATCTAAATTCCCGGAACTTAATTGCCACACCTCGTATGTTGACGGCAAACTATTAAAAAGCGTCGATCAAGAATTATTATATTCTTGATTTATTTGAAGAAATGCATTTACTTCAGAAACGCTTTTATAGAAAATAATCGCCCAAATAAATTCATAAATTCGTGTAGCAGCTGTTCTAGAAAATGTCCTTGCGCAAAAGAATAAATTTTAATATAAACAGAAAATGGTCTCGAGTTACCGCCAAAATATCTTTCCTGAAATTTCATAATACGTATTTGCTAATACGAGTTCGAAAAACAAGAACAGACTGACGGGAAAGGTCGTGATTTTCGCAATATGATTCCCAAATTTTCGTGACCTCTATTTAGAACAGCATTACATCAGTATAAAAGAGGTTTCAATTTTAACTTTGGTATAGTGTACCAGTGCAAGCCTACAAAAATTTGCCTGAGGCTAGACCAGACCAAAATAAGATAAAATTCTTATAAAAAATCCGTGATGCCTAGCGAGTTGCAGGGTATTAGCTTGACAAAAAAAATATAATTTTTCGCAAAAACTTGATTTAGGTCATTTGGGCGACGTGTACATCTATTAAAGATCATTAAAACTACATGGTGTTTGACACCTGTGAAGGCGTAGATCTACTCTTCCTTATAATATTGTCGTCATAACTCTAGTATATCCAACTTTTTTGTGAATTGACTAAGTTTTTCTTAACCAGCGACCAATTCTGAACAAAAAGGTGCTCTTGTTACACAACTCTAATATCAACTATTTTCGAGCAAATTGAGTCTACCTACTGCATCAATTTATGCAGAAAAATACAATACATTAACACTTATATATCATATCGTATGTTTCCGTATGTTTCGTCAAAATTTAATATATTCTTCAATCCAAATTTTTAATATTTCAATATTTCTTTTAAATTGTTTCTTCGCCATATCACTATTTCGTCTTCTTCTATCAGTATACTCTTTTCGATTTCATTTATACGGAAATTTACATACCATAATTCATATGTCACATATAATTCACAAAAGCATCCTTAAGGTTAAGTATGACTAAGTACAAAAGTTTTAACCGCGTGCTCAGGAAGGCACAATAAAAAAATCATTCCTCGATATTTAAAAAATGGGGCAAAACCCTCTTTTCCTACGGAAAGACGGCGCCTATGATACGCATCGACTGAAATGGCTTAGATCCATAGACAAAACTTACACCTGTCAACAATATGTACTACCACTGTCGTTTTTTTCAGCATTTCTAAATGCAGAAACGACAAAAATTAACAATAATACCTGATAGGTAACAATTAATCCAGTTAGCTCCACTACTTTGCATTCGTTTTTCATTATTTTGTTACAAACTGGCAAAACTACAACATTTTCATTCATTATAACCACTCACTACCGATAAAACACACTTTCTATAGGTACAGTTAGATAAAATACATATTTATTACGACAAAATCGAACGAAAGGAATAGATAATAAAAAACTTTTACCCGCGGTAGTCTTGTGCCATAACCTAGAAAACCAAACCGGCGAACTATATTGTGGGAAAGTATCTGCATCCAACACAAATTTCTTTATTTAATAACTATAAAACGTTTAAAAATTAAAAAAAGGCACTAAAAACTGAAGAAGAACACAAAACTACAACGCAAACACAGGAATTAAATTGTGACTTGACTGGAAATTTTACGGTCATGTTGCTAGTTGCCTACGTTACCTACTCTGATTCTGTAAACATGTGGCGGAAAAGTCGCATAGGCGGCGTTAATTAAGGATTTAATATAATTTCGAAAAATATTTTTTTCGCTTTATAAATAAGTTCGGAATTTTTTTGAAGGGTGATTCCATTAATACTTAAATTTCTCTATCCCCTCTTAAAATATTTGTACTTAGTCATAGTTAACATATAAGATATAGCAACCCAATATAAAATACCATCTTCCTTCCGTGAGTTTCCACTATTTTCTGTTTCGCAGTTGATCTTCTTTGCCACTCTTTTTTTCACTACACATACAGATTTGGAAAGTGAGGATCTTGATGGTGAATTGTATTTTGCCGCTTGCGTGTATTTGTGTCATGCTACACGCATACTTCGACCACAGCGTGTGTGCATCAAGCAGTGTTGCCAGGTGGGAAAAATTCAGTGCATGAGAATAATTTCAAAGAAGCATGAGGTTTGGAGAAAAAAGCATGAGATGGCTTAATTTATCAAAAAACACAGCTTAATTTTTAATTAATTTTGTAATGCCATTTTTATTTCATTAAAAAGCATTATGTTCTGCTATTTTATCATAATATTACATTGTAAGTAGGTAGTTACAGATACTTACTTAAAAGTTATTAACCACGTAACCTTTCTAATTTATTTTATTGTTAGGCCGGGCGAACGTTGAGGCGCAGTTGACGTGACGCAGGGTGACTCACGGGTCGTAAAATCTGTTGTTTCCAGAAAATGTAGGTACCCTTACGAAATAGAGTTAAGAATCACTGCAATACAGCGTGAATACAGCACACACACCGCATATCCCGTTTATGTATTCATTGCTAATTATTAAGAGAGCAGTCTACAATAAAGGACATTTCAAGTACCCAAATATTGTAGATACCTACCTCTATCTATTCAATTTTGCCCTCGATTTTTCCTTTATTTCTCGTTAGGTCTTTGTTTTGGTAGATTTCAAAGAGTAATTTTAATAATTTTATTATTTCTTTTTGTGTTTATTAAAAAGCATGAGATTTTGTAATCAAAATATAAGAGCATGAGATTTCCTCGGAATGCATGAGATCTGACAACACTGAAATCAGTTGACCGGACAGTTAGATTTGCAATGGCGAATTGGCGATACGGAACCGATTACCGTAGTAGTGGGGAATGCTAGACCAATGCACGTCGCCGCCCCTCTTAAAGTTCGTACCTTCCTTGGAATGAAACGGCAATTTCTACTTTCTCTTGAAAGATCCGCAATTTCCGAATCTGTATATGCTTCTCACGTACTACATATTTTGACATCACTTACACTCATACTTTGACCTCGCGCTCTAAACCTTTTATACATGTCATCTTCCGATATTCCCCACTTGTTAAATTATGACGTTCACGATTTTGAGAATACACTGTAGAGCTTGAATTATTCTCCATTCTTAAGAACACAAAATCACTAATAAATTAATTACATGTGTAATCAAGTATGGTCTCAGATACTAGATATGCGGCACACGATTTTATAGGAAAAATATACTGCAAGTATGTTTTTTGTGTCCACTGCTATAAATTGTGAGCGGGTTTATAACACGAGTCACTCTCTAAATTTTTAGCGGTTGAGTATAGCAAGTTGCGGTTACTACTAAGTTACTAGAGGTCAACTCGGCTGCACAAAATAGTAAGTTATTATTTATTATGAAATTTTCCAATAAGGAATATGCTGACATGACACAAATAATTCTTATTTGGTTTGGACCCAACGTAATCTGACTGCACAGTCTTAATTTGCTATTTCTGTACCTCAAAACGGTAAAAACAGGTTGTAAGTACTAAAGATTTGCGTCACTGTTTCATTATTATCATTATCACTCATTAGCGCACACTAGTCGAATCTGTATGTTATTATTACAAAACATGTGTACATTTTGCAAGGAAAAGCCTTGCAACATTACATTGCATTAACTGTGAAACAAATGTGTAAATTATATATTAATATATTTTTTGCAATGTGTGTGCTTAAAAATAAAGGATTTGCAAACCATTTACAGTTCATAATAATGAATAAATTTAAATTTAAAAAATTTAAAAATTAATATTAATCACCGATTTTCAGATTTATAAATTTAACCGTTTTTGGGGGAAAAAATGGAAAACCGATTTTTTTCAATTTTTTAGAGGCCCTTATCTCGTAAGAGGGGTTTCAAATCGAAAAATTTTATAGAAAGTCGCACACCCTGTATAAAAATTTGGAAGCGTGTGCGTTTAAACCTAATATCTGAAAATTCGTTTAACACTGTATTATGAAATTTTCGGGACACTGTCAAACCAAATGGCATGTCACCGACTCTTGCATACAAGAGAATCATGGAACTTTATTACGAATTTGGAACAGTGGTGGTTACACTCGGTCGGCTACGGACTGGCTTGGAGTTCGCACCTAACTATCATCATGGTCGATTGTTGACTGTGGTCGATTGGTGTAGACGTTATAAAGTATAGAAACGGCCAGTTTTACACAATAAGTTATAAATAAAGAACGAAATAAGCGAAATAAAATCGGAGCTTTTTCAGTCAAGTGACAGTGAATTTATAATTAGTTTAGTTCAGCAATATATATGGTGATGAATGTCCTTGAAATAAATTATATACCTACAATATGAATGCTATATTTATTTTTTCAACGTTCACTCAAATATTACCCCTTCTTACATTTGCCAGACCTTACCGTAGCAATTTTTACTATTACATATATATATTTTCTTTAATGTTGTCTTTTCTTGCAATTTGAACTACCAAGAAAAGGTAAGACAAAATTGCCAACACTAAACAGGACAATTAGGCGATTGCATTCCCCATAAATAATTAACATATTTAAAAAGTCATTACTATATCCTAAATAAGCCATTTTGCATAATTATTGCAGTAGGTAAATTGAAATAATTGACGACAATAATTGGGTTTTTGCCACACTTCTGAAAAAATAATAAAGATTAATTAAATAAGCCCTTGCGCCAAACGGAACAGTCAAGGGTTATTTTTGAAACTAAGTTTGCCTAACGCAACAAAATAGTTATTTCTGCAACAAGTGCAAAAAGTAAGTGTTTATTGCACGCGACGTGAAATTGTCCAACGAGGCCGTCAGGCCGAGTAGGACAACACGTCGAGTGCAATAAGCACTTTTTGTACGAGTTGCATACAATATTTTTTCTACGTTCATGCAAAAACCAAAAAATTTTATTTAGATGACACTAAGTCTAGAAAAATGTGACGTCGATTTGAAGGTTTATGTTTGTCATGATGACAAAACGCTGCAGTAGAATGACAGATGAGTGCAATAAAGAACCACTTTTTCCACTAAATATAGTTCAATAAAGTATTGTTTTTACATTAACGTAGAAAAAGAAAATTAAAAGAGACCGCGGTTATTTTGTTGAACGGAGATAAGTGTGTATCAAACAGTAAACATCGATCATTGTTGGCTACAGTTGTATCAAGAAGAAGTAAGTAACAATAAAATAAAAATCATTTACATCTCTATGGAAGCAGATAAATAAATTTTAAACTGTCAAACTTAACATATGTTTAAAAATTTTTACTACGAATTGGAGAACGAAAACAGAGTGTTTTTCGAAACGTCAATAATACGGAAGTGCGCGATAGTGATGTGATTTTTGTTATTTTTTACTTATCTGCTTTTTTCAGTGTGAGATTTTTTGGTTAGGCAAACTTAGTTTCAAAAATAACCCTTGACTGTTCCGTTTGGCGCAAGGGCTTATTTAATTAATCTTTATTTTTTCAGAAGTGTGGCAAACCCAATAAAACTAAAGAAAAACTAAAATTATGCCACAAATAAATAGCGTCAGACAATATCCTATAGTTTGTTAACGAGAGCATTTTAAAAACATCGAAATTTGCCACACAAATACATCAAACATTTGATCTCTTAACCGGTATTAAAAATATTGGCTCTAAATCACGCAGTTGTTCCAAGAAAGCTCTTGCTCAAACGTCATCTATACAAGAATGGGACGGCGAGAGCGCCCTATCCTCTTTTTTTTAGATTAATTAACCAGTCTGGGCCTGTGGACGAAATAACTCAATTGCCGCGACGGAAACAAAAAAGAAGCCGACGTTATTTGCAAACAAACATGTCCGCTGAAACGAGCCATGGAAAATGAGAATAATAAAAGCCGACCTTGGACTTATTGAGCTCTCTGCTGTTTATTTGACTTGCGGTTAGGCGGGCTGGAAGTGCACCGGCGGTAGGACGAACGCCGGTCGATATATTCGTCCTCTACATGACCTACCCTAATCGCACAACATGCAATGCATTTCGCCAAGCCCGACTGCGGCATAGGAAAGTGAGTCACGTCCAAGGCCGCTGGTAAATTCACCTTACGTTCGCAATTAGCCGGCAGTTTCATAACGCATTTCCATTAAATTGTTGGATAGTTCCCAAAAAGCCAAATCGATGCGGCTCGCCGGTCCGCTTTGGCGCAACTTATCGATTATTTACTGATGAAATTCCGGATTAAATCAGCAAATGACATCAGAGCTAGTTCTGGACATCCAGATGAAAGTTTCACGTGTTTATGCTAACTTTAAACCGTCTACTTGTTCACGTTCGTGGATAGAAATTTGCTGGTTTCACAGACAGTGATTATTGGAGAAGTATACTGAGAAGAGAATACTGAAATATACCAAAATGGAAGGACTGGATATTGCACAATAAGCCCACAAATTTGTTGGATTTTCTTTTTATTGTTACTAAAGCTTGCACTTCGTCCGCAGATCTCAGGTCCGGATTCGGCGTTAATATTTAAATGTACTTTATATTGAAAAAAATTTCACATATGCATGCCAGCTAATCGACAGAACCATCCCATTTATTTACTTGCAGGGGCTCGGTTCTCAAGGGGAACACATTCCCTCAGAAAGTAACGTAAATTATCATGAGACAATGCAAATCTGTATTCTTAACCATTCTCATTGTAATTTCCCATATATAATTAGGGAATTATTTCACTTGGTTTTTGCTAAACAAAAATAAAGCTTCAAGAATTGTAAATATACACACAGATAATAATATGCTCAGGAATAGTTTAAGGGGAATGAATGTTCATTTTGACGGCATAATAGTATATGGAATATGCCATTCTAAACGTGTTATAGACTATACTTTCTCCAACAAGATTTTAGAAATCATACAAAAAAGTTGCTTATTTGTACATATTCCATGACAGTATGCTGGAATGATATGTATTACAATCTAATTTTTAGTTGTGGAACGTGTACTTTCTAAAATCGTTTTGGAGAAAAAGTATTCTACAGCGACCACTCAAATTATATTTATGTTTTATATCCTCAATGGATATTTAACGATTCTAGAATTCGCAAAGATTTAGTATATACTCGCGACAAGAATTCAGACGACTTAAGTCATACGAACAAATGAATAATTAATTATATTTTCATCAAAATATTTAAGAAACTGCAACTGATAGTAATAAAACTATACAGGGTATCCCAACGAAAATTTGACCCCCCCTATAATTGGAAAACCGAATATTTCAAAATTCGCCGAGACCCGTCGATTTTGTTCTTGGGAGCTTTTTGACAGTCAAGCCAACTCGATATGTTCATCCCCTAATGAACATATCGAGTTGGCTTGACTGTCAAAAAGCTCCCAAGAACAAAAATCGACGGGTCTTAACGAATTTTGAAATATTATTTGTTTTTCCAATTATAGGGGGGGTCAAATTTTCGTTGGGGTACCCTGTATAATACACTAAAAGTTATATTGCACTAAATTGCAAAAAATGACTGTTTTTAACTCGACCAAATATCGAAAATTACGTTGACAATAAAAACAAATGTGTAACGTAAGACGTCTGAATTCTTGACGCGAGTATACCAACATTTTAATTAATCACGAATACCTTCAGCTATTCGCCGTATTCAAGCAATTGTGACGTCATCAATGAATAACGCAGAGTTAATCCGGTTCCATTCATCTTTCCTAAGAAAATCGAACAAAAGGAATATTAGTAAATAATAGAAAATTTTAATGCACCCGCGGCAGTTATTATGTTATATAAAATATTGTCCGATAACCTAGAAAAACAAGTCGGCAAACTTTATTATAGGAAAATATCTGAGGACTTCCAGTTTTAAAATGTGCATACATATGTGTATACTAAATACCAAGTTGTGGGTGTCATAAACCGAAAATGATAAAAAATGCTGATGTGTCAAATCAGCCGAATTTGAATCTAGAATTTTATAATATAGGTACTGTAGTGTGGCGACTTCAGTATTACTATTTGGAATCACAAATGTCAGGGTGGCAAATGTCACAATTTTACATTTAATATTGACACTGCAATAGCTTACCTCAAGAGTATTTGTCTAATTCTCTTTATAAAGAAAGTTGTATATATTTTATATACTATTTTAAGACTAAAATTACGCCACTGATACGAGTTTTTTTCTCCAAAGTGCTTATGTCTAGATATTTTACATATTTGGGAAACATATTGGTTAGAATCTAAAATAAAATAAAATAACAACAAACAGTCTATAACATCAAACCAGACACAGACTTTTTGAACCTGAATTTTTCAAAGAATGTACGTAAAAAGAGGTACATAATATTTAATTTTCAAATTGCGTGGTTTGAGGAATTAAAACTGTTTTTCTGTAAAGACAAACAAATCTGTACACAATTGATTATATAAATATGCTCATTAGTATTGCTAAAATACTGAAATTATTTTGTTGATTTGTGTCTATTGGTTTGGTACTATAAATCATAAAAATAGAGAAGCAAATAGAAGATCAATGTCTCAGTACTCAGAGTAAATAAATACTGTGATATTAGTGAAAATATTCAGGATTGTGGTATGTGGTAAGGTCTACCAATCGACCACTGTCGACGATCGAGCATATCGATAGTTACGTGTGAGCTTCTAGCGAGACCGTAGTCGACCGAGAGTAACCACCACTGTCACCAAATTCGTAATAAAGTTCCATATTTCTCATTTTCTTTCTCAAAAAACAAGACTTTCAAGAAACTTTGCACAAGATTTCTTGTTTCAGCTAACACTAATAATACGATAGATAATGACGGTTATATCACCAATGCTTCGAATTTATATAATATTGTCCATTCGTAGTTCAAGCATCTCACATCTCTACTCAATAAAATCAAATCTTTCACACCCATTGCGGAGCATTCAAACCTAACACAAACATTCACCGGCAATCCTTCGATGTTGAATTAGCTCCTATCAACTACTAAAGTTCCCCTCCTGCCTTGGATGGAAATTTTATATAACTGAACTGGAGCAAACTATGTAAAAATCAAGCAAACCTACATTTCCGCCGTCTGACAACTTTGGATTATTTTCTCTGTTTGACTACCTTAAAATAAGAATGAAGGAGGACAAAAGGAAACGTTTGTATTTTTTGAATTTGAAAAAACATCAAGCTAAGATTTTCCTTATTAAAATTTAATATTGTTATATTTTTATGGGTGATGATATTATTTAATTAAATTTATTTTTATTATTCATTTTTAATTTTTTTATTTTAAATATTTTATTATGTATTTAATGTCAAAATTTTAATATTAATTTTGTTGGGCGGCTTGATCTTTTTTATGTATTATGTTTTATGAGTGTATGTTGTGTTTAAGCTGTACTTTGTTCAATACAAACCTTTTTCTTTAAATTCTTTTTTATCTTACTTTATTTATACAATTTTTTTTTATTTATCCCTTGCTAGACACAGTTTTACAAATTAAAAACAGCAAAAAGAAACTTAACTCAGGAGTCGGTTCAATAGTTTGCAGGGTTTTATTTTATAACAAATGGTAACACAATTGAAAGATTACTGGTTTTGGTTTTAAAATTAATTTGAACAATAAAGAATATTTTCTTCTTAAGACTACTATACTCCTCTGATGATAATTTTACCAAACCACTATAAGTTAAAACTTTGTTATTGAATTTAATTGAAATTTTAGAAATTATGCTATTAAATATTCTTTAATTTGTAATGGTGATTGCATTCCTACAGAGAGTATTTATTTAATATAATACAGAGTCCTAATATATTACTAAAATTTAATGGCGGTTCATGATAGATATTAATAGTTCTAGTGAAATTTTGTGGATATTATTATTTTATACAGGTAAGTCCTGTGGGTTATTCTTAATACTTTGCAAAGATTGAAAGAATTGAAATCTATTTTAATTTACTATAGCTATAGAAATTTAGAGTGCACTTTATTAAAAAAAAGGTACCTGAGGTTGGAAAATTTATTATTTTCCTTGCTGGTGACCGAAACAGTCTGGAAACTGGAAACTGTCCTGTAGGATTCTATGGAACTGCAAATTCCCTGGGGATGGTTGATATTTTACTGGTAGTAGCAAAATAACTTTCCTGGAGGATGGAGACTAGTAGATTTCGCTGGTGAGTCGATATTTTCTTAATTCATATTTGTTTGTTCTAATATAATTTGTAAATTTTCGGGAGCTCTCTTGCGATGCTGCACCTTGTTCAAAATCCAAGCCGTAACTATCAACAACTTCTTTGTTTTTTATCCTTTCTGTAGATTGCCATGTTAAAAGGTCCTTTCACATGATTTTTTTACAGTCTTTGGATGTCTTTTTATGCACATTATCACAACACTACTTATAACTAATACATTTTTATAAATGTCCTTTTTGTTTTTATTGTACAATTTTAATTATTTTATTAATGAAAATACTCTTTATTTGGTGTTTTAGGTCATTTACAACGGATTCTTGCAAAGTCACCTTTTCACCTTTCACCTTTTGACAGTTCTGGAATTAATTCTTATATTTTGACATTTACATTTATTTTTCATGATATGATTTATTTTGAATGGAAATATCTTTAATAATGTTACTCGTCTGCTTACAATATGTATATCAGATTAATCTATAGACTTTCACCTTTCATTTAATATATAGTGGAGTTTAAATTCCTTTTCTTTATGTACTGAGTGATAACAATTGTCAACGTCATGCAAACTTATGAAATTTTTATGCTATGTAATATTATTTATTATTACTAAATTTATATCCAGGATATCTATATTAACAATTCTTTGTATTTTCTATAAACTTACACTAATAATTATTAATTTTATTCAACTTTAAATTCGGTCAGGTATTATTTTCATTTGATTTTCTATGTGCATATTTCAAATTGTTACAATATATATATATATATATATATATATATATATGTTATTTCAACTGTCTGCTCATTTTGTGAAGGCGTATGAAAATTTCATTTGATTACTAAATATTCTACCTGTACTAACGAAAATTTGGTGTGTGGAGTAAATTATAAGGTCTGACGCAAGTTTTATCGCTGCAATTTTGTGTGCCTAGGATAACAAACACATCCAAGGTCAAAATGGTTTCGTTTGAACAGTGGCTTTCTTGTGTAGATTCAAAACTTAGCCATCGTAAAACTTAACGCCCATCAATTTCATGCATTTAGTTCAAATGAATTGAGCAAATATATTGGGTAATCAAGTTAAAGAAATAATAAAAGACATAATATTGTAGCTTAATTATGATTTTATAAAATTAAAATTGTACAGGGTTGAGTAGTGTAGTAGTCTAGTTGTACTGGAAATATATTTTGTTTCGGAGAAATCAGTCAAGGAATACATGTAATCTCCTTTAGAGATAAGAAATTCGAATACATCACGAATAAAGTTTATTAATGCATCAGAGAACTAAATTTTAAGAGATATTAACGTTAATCTACAGAAACCTTCTATTTTATAATATTTAAAATAAACTATGGGCAGTTGTTTACCCATTATTCCCATTAAAAACTTGTTTTTCAAGGAGATACTAGACTTTTTTCTTAACTTATTTATTTTGCGATATAATAATTACACAAATGAAGTAATTTATTAATATTTTTATCATCTTTGTATATTATCGCTGATGAGGTAATGATGTCAGCAAAAAATTAAGTGTAAGAAAACACCTGATAATTAAGCTCGTTTCTTTATTATGATGACGACCAACACTCAATTGCTGCAATCCAAAATAAAAAAAAACAGAACTCGTTATATAACCGTACAATTACTGCTGGCAATCGCTCGTGAAAATACCTGATTATTTAAAATAGCTCGCGAAATTCGCATGAAATGCATAACAAGCTAATTTCTTCGATGTGACGATTTTAAAGCATATTGTCAATTTTTTTAGTAACATTTAAGCTATATTTTCAGCAGAAAAGGCACTTTACCTAAAACCAAAACAGTTTTTACTCGGTGCACTGAGCATTTCAAATAGGATTATTTCAAAAATGGTTACTCCTACCGACGTTTCAAATAAAACAGGTAGGAGAATCGATTGTTTCGATAGTCAGATGGATACACTAAGCTGCAAAAAAGTTACACACGCAAAATACCAAGGGCCGTACCCACCTCAATGGACCTTGTGGAAATAAATGGATTAGTCCATCAAATTGCTCATAAAAATTTAGCTGTGTATACCAAATTTCATGCATTTATCATAACGCGATTGAGAGATATTGCAAAAATTATTTCCATTCCTCCTCTTCAATGGGTCCCTGTGCCCTTAGGTAGCATTTCCGGACCCATGTTCATATGAACTGTTTACTTAGTTTTGATTATAGAATCGGCGTGTTCGGGGTTGGCAGCTAAATTATTATGAGACACCCTGTATAGTGGTCGTAGGTAAATATTACTAACTTTATCGGAAATTCCAGCTAGCAACACTGAAGATATCTGCGCATGTCATTAGAAAAGACATTAAGATCACTTTCAGTTGTTGGATAACACTCAGAAATACGTAATTATTTACATTTTGAAGAGATTTGAAATATAGCTATTCATTAATCAGGTTATTTTTAAGAGGTAGCTGGTTTTACGTCAATAAATTAAAAGAATCAGAACGCGATCTAATTTTCTGGCAATTTTATAGATAGTCGTAGACATTTTTATTTATTTCTATATGCCCACCTTGTAATTGAGTGATTCTGTTTGCTTTATCGATGTTTTTAATTTGTTCCATTTACATACGCGTCGAAATGATTTAGGTACCTTCTTTTCTTATACCTAATAGAAATTTGCATTTTGGAACCAGTTGCATTAATTGAGTTCAGCCTACGAATCACATCTTGGGCAAAATAATTATGTAACAAACACTTATAGTGTTCTAAATATTAATAAAAAAGTTGGGAACAATTAACAGTAAATATAGGTTGTAAAAAACGGGTTAACTTTTTAAGAAAAACATGGTAACTCATTTTGTATCTCATTTCGTCAAAAATACTTAATAATTGATCAAGTATTAATGGTTTTTAATACGATTATACTGAATTCTTTGCTGTAAACAAACTATATTGTAAATTATGTACGGCTTTTATGAGAATTTGTAGCCCGTGTATGGTCTCCTTAAGGCTTACAGTGAGCGCTCTATCAAACGATATACAAGGTCTGTTCCAACAACCGTCGAGAACTGGTTCAGATCTGTGAGAAATGTTTGACCAACATCGACTTACGTCGCATTCGCCGAGAGTACATTAACAACTGAACTGACTGACTAATTCTAGACGGTTCGGAATCGATTCTTGCTGTGTTGGAACAAACCCATAGTTTTCGCTCAGTAACTCCTTAACGGATAATGATAAAAATATGCGTTTTTTTAATAGACTATAAATATTATTTTACGTCGATGCTGTTTTGAAATTTTTTTGAAAAAATGTAAAATTATTTTTTTTTAAATGAATTTTGCATATTTTCAAAATTTCAAAACACAGCGTCGACGTAAAATAATAGTTGTCTATTAAAAAAATAGTTTTATATGTAGAATTATGATTAATTATATGACCGTGTATTCAAGTACTGGAGATACATTATTATTGTCATCATTATTAGTTCTATTGCAATAGCGACAGCGATTCTTTGAATTATTGTGATCGGGGTTTTCTCTGTCGTGCTCTTTTCCCCCGTGAATTCAAGGCTGAGTACGGGCACTGATAGGTGGTTAGGTAGGCTATTACACCATTGACAGAAAACTAATAAACGAGGTGTATTTAGTAATTTGTTTTGTTTTATTTAAAACTACTCAAATCTCCCTAATTTCGTAAATATGTAGCACATTCAAGGTAAGTTAATAAATAATATAAATAAACACAACGTAGGTAAATCTTCTAGATTATTGGCCAAATACTTCCTCTTTTAACAATGTTGAACGAACCCGGGTATGTTACACTATAGTATATCTCTTTTTAGCATGCAATAAAAATCAGTCATCATATTTAAGCCCCGCCTTCCTTATTAATGGGTTTATATTACCTTTAGGTCTTGGTAGAAACGTTCTCCTTTTTCTTCACTGAAATGACCAAAATTATAATCTTGGAACCGTTACCAAGGAAGATGGGACGTAAATTTGATGGCTGATTTTGGTTGAATGCTAAAAAGAGATATATCAGACGGAGAAAACTCCATTGCGCATGAATAAAAAATAAGTATAAGTATGTCCGTAGTTCATCTTCAAACACCATTTTAAGGGTTACAAGATGTACAAAATCCGCTCACGCAACCTTCTCGTGGTGTACATTGGATAAATCTAACGCCGAGAGCACATCTCGTTTTTCTGAAAGAAATACAACTTATTATTGTTTAAGGGGTTATGAGGTTGTGGGGTATGGCAATCTTGGGTTGTAGGGTTGTTAGGTTATAAATTAATGGATATGTTTTGTTTAAAGAGCGCTAACATATCGCGTGATATAAATTCAAGTTCTGAGTAACGCGGTTATTAGGTTTATTGGCTATGGGATTGTGGGGTCATGGGGTGATTGGTTTCTGGGTTTGGAAGTTAACACGTTGGGTTTTGTGTTTAAAATTTGAGTTATGTTACATGACCTTAATAGTGCTGAAAAGCTTAAATTATTGGGGTTTTTTAGGTTATGGCCAATCCCTGACGTGATGGGGTTAAACGGACCCTAGATTCGTATTCAGAAACCTCAAAAACATATAGTAAACATGGTCTGACCTCCAGATCTGAGAATTTTTGTTTTTTGTTTTGTGGGGCTGTGTGTTACATAAAACTCGTATCCTTTACTAAACCCTTCAAAATGTACATCCTGTTGCTACCATAAACGAAACAGTTACATAACACCGAGGCAAATATAATACATTTATTTAAATGGAAACAACAATTTCCACCCAAGGCCGATAAACAACTATCATTAGCGAAAGAACCGATCTGTAATCTTTTCTGTCCTGTTGAAGTTTCAACGCCAACATGGCAGCGCTATTTATTTATCTTCATTTAATAACATCCACAATGTCCCAAGCTATTCTCACACCGGTATGCATGCATACAATGCGCAACTACTATAATTTGTACAAATTAGTTGTGCAGTCAATCAAACGTACGATTAAACGCTAGTTCGTCCTTGGTCTCTAAACCCCTTCATTGTGGACATTTTCTGCTGACCTTTTCGACGACAACAATCCTGATCTCTACTTAATAAGGATAAGAAAGTTAATTCAAGCATACTTTTAATATAATTAATTTAATGAGAAGCCAAGTAATTAAATTAGGACATTTATTGTTTTACGGTCATAGTAGCAAATTTGAAAATGTTCAGTGTAATTTCTAATTAAACTACTTGGTATTCAGGACAATACAGGGTGGTACGTAAATAATGATTCATGAAGACATACTAGATTTTTCACTTCAAAATACACACAAAGTCAAAAGTCTTGTTAAAGAAATCCCTCATTATTGTTAAAGAAATATTTTTGACAGAAAAACTAACTACATTTATAAAAGTATATTGTTTCCTGAATAATTTTTTTGAGAAAAGAATATGTGCGATAAACTGAGTACTTAGATAATTAAAAATGAGCAAATGTGTGACATCTTTTACAAAATTTATTAACTCAAACAGAAGTAAACAAGCAAGTTCTCTACTTGACTAATAGTCGGTATGACCTCCACCATGTTCCAATAGCATATTCATATGTCTGTATTAGAGATGGGCGGAACATGACTGACCCGGCTCACTGAGCCGGCTCTTAGAACTGCTTTGAGTGAACCGATTCCTTCTAAAAATCCGACTCGGATCTCAGATCTTTAGACAGGCACAGAATGTTAACGTGCGGTATTGTACCGAAGTCATGAAATTAAGAGTTGAGCGAGCAGCTCCGAGTCCCGACGCGACGGTTAGAGGACCACAGGTGCTCGAATAAAAACATTGTTTTTCTGTGTTATTATTATTTTTGTTGGTATACTAAGCCTTTATTAAAGTCTGCAAATTTAGTGTGTCCCTGAATTATGAAAAATATATCTTATGCAAATTAGATCGTTTGGCTGGATCGTTATATATGATTTATAGTAGGTACTTACATGCTTTTACAAGCTCCTTCATGTATCAACCTTGTCGTGGTGAAGGGGCTTGAGTATCAATGAGTCTGAGAGCCATGCCGACGGTAGTTTCTACCGGTAGGGTCTCCCATGTCGGACGGGTCTCGGAGGAGATACCAGACAAACTGATACAGCACACACACCACTACTACACTGCCACACTCACAACACAACACTTCATAAACACGTACACTTATACATACACACATATAGGACACATACTTTCAACACGCTCGGGCGCGGTCATTCTGACTCCCCTACTCTTCCGCTTGCAATTCCGAGGCTGGACCCCAGAGGAGGAGGAACCTGGAGGGGTAGCGGTGAAAGAAGCTACGACAGCACAGGGGCCCACCCTTGCCTAGCCGGTGTAGGGGCTGCCCTATCATCGAGTGTATAATCTCGGAACGTGTAGTAGTGCCAGGTGGCGCCTGGATAGGGCCCTGCTGCATGTTCCGGGGCTTCACCTGCGGCTGCCAGACCTTCTCACTGGGAGCAAACGTTCGGCCATGGGTTAATAGTGGAGGTGGGGACTTGGAGTACTGTGAAGTTTATGGTACCGAGCAAAGACATCACCACAGAGAAAACACTTTAAAAAAAAAAAAACATCCCAATGGAAGACAGCAAAATAGAAAACGTAAACGTACCACAAAAGGTAGAAACAAATACAGAGAACCCTAACTCTACGAGGGAAGATGCGATGGAGGTGGGTGGGGCTAATTTTGCCTCGCCCAGCTCGTCGTTAAGAGAGGAAGAACTTCTGAGGTCCTCAGGGGGTGAAACCGAGGAGGCACAGGAATGTGCTCCCATGGATTTAGCCACCAGGGAGGCCCGGAGGAAAGAAAAAAGGCAGGAGAAAAAAAGAAGGCTAAGACAGAGGAGAAGGAAGGAGGAAAGAGAGGCCAGAAAGGGGCAAGGACTGCAGGAGGCACCACAAAGTGCCCCAGCAGCTGCACCTGAGGCCTGTTCCTCTGCGCCGGAGCCGATGCACTGCCAGCCAGGGACCAGCACCACCATGGAGGTCCCAGGAAAAGGCAACCAAAGGCCGGCGGCCCTCGTGGCTCTCTTGCAAGGCGGGGGCGGAGGGAGGACAAGAGGGAAGCCAAAGGCGATCCTTTGTCCTACCCACTGCTCCTGCTGCGGTTAGGGATGGGAGGCCGGGAGGTCCAGAAGGACAGCCAGGCCCTCATCTCAGACTGAACGCAAGAGGGTCAGGACGGACAAGGCTACGCCGCCAGAGCGGCAGAAAAAGAAGATAAAGCGTGCTGACCCCTCGTCTCTGCGGGGGGCCTTCCCATGTCTCTCCTCTGCTCAGGGGCAGAGAGGGGGCGGTCCCCCGGCAGAGGGCGGAGGGGAAAGCGCCAACAAAAAGGGAGAACCAGGTTGTCATACTGTCCAACCGGGAGGATGGTGTGATAACCCCTGCTGAAGGAGGAAGACTGCGGGAGTATCTCGTCTCTGAGATGTTCCGAGCCATGGTGGGTCCTGAAGGGGGCCCCCGAGGACCGGAACTTCGTTTCAGAAACTCTGGCCTGGTTGATCCGGGCTGGTTTCTGGTGACGACCAAAGATAAGATCTTCATGGGCTGGCTCCTTGAGAACTGGAAACCTCTGGTCGAGGAAGGCGTCGCGTTCAGAGCGATCCGGGCGAGTGACGCGCCATGGCCGGAGAAGATTGGGTTCTGGTTGAGGAGCCCAGAGGTGGACCTCTCTAAGGTGACGGTAATGTTGGATCTCCAGAACCGCTCTTTGGAGGTCACAAGGTGGAAACATCTGGAGACAACAGGAGGACCTGGAGGGTGGCACTTGACCTTTATGGTAGGCCAGGACATATCCAGGCGCCTAGAGGAGGCCGGGTGGGTGCTCTACTTTGAGCTGGTTACGTTGGCGGTTCGCCGAGTACAGGCTTGAGTGGAGTGGCACGCCAGGCACCCAGGGCGTCAGGAGAGTCCAGGCCAGCCGAGGGGGAAAAGTGAATACCCCCCTGCACCATAGGCCTCAAAATGGATACATTGCAGGTAAGACAAATTAATCTTCAGCACAGTCAGTCGGCTACCGGGGAACTGGTAAAGCTACTGACGGGTAAGACTGGAGTATTAATTTTGATTCAGGAGCCTTATGTTTACAGGAATAGAGTAGTGGGGCTGGAAGGCATGGGCTATCAGCTGATAGTCGGTAAGGAAGATGGTACCGAGGCACCGCGGACTTGTATACTGGCGTCCAAGGAACTCCAGATGGTGCCACTACCACAACTGGGGACCAGGGATGCTACTGCGGCTATCCTCGAGTATAAGGTGAGTGGAATTAGTTGTAAGGTAGTAGTTAGCAGCATATACCTCCCATATGACAATGAAAGATTACCACCTACCAGAGAGTTAGAAAGTATAGTAGATTTCGTTAAGGATATAGGTCTGTCTGTAGTGATTGGGTGTGACGCGAACTCACACCACACAATATGGGGTAGCGGGGGACATCAACTCCCGAGGGGAGGCGTTACTGGAATATATAGCAACAACGGATCTACAAGTTATTAATAGAGGAAGGGAACCGACGTTTGTGAATCGTATCCGAAAGGAGGTGATTGACGTTACGTTGGTTTCACAGAACTTGAGTGAATGTATCTCTGGATGGAGGGTGACGGACTATATCTCGATGTCCGATCATAGGATGATTGGATTCGAGATGAGGTCTGATCTAAAAACAACAACCCTCCGAAGAAATCCGAGAGCAACTAATTGGGAGATATATCGTAATAGTCTGGGGAGTTCTGTGATACAGAACAACCAGGATGAACGGATTATCTCTCATAGGCAGTTAGATGATGAAGTAGAGCACCTAAGTAGTTGCATCATCTCAGCATATGAGGAAGCCTGCCCTCTCAAGGCGGTTGGAGAGCGCAAGGTCCGCTGGTGGAATAGGTCCCTAGAGGATCTCCGCCGGTCGGCCAGGCGCACACTCAACCGAGCCGTCAAGGGAGGGATGGGTCCTCCTGGGAAGACTACAAGGTGGCAAGGAGAGATTTTAAGAAGGAATTAAGAAATAGTAAAAGGTCTGGCTGGAAGGCATACTGTAGCGAGCTAGAGTCACTGCCGGAAACGGCTAGACTGATGAAAATCTTAAGTTACGATAAAAGGGAGAAGATAGGTTCATTAAAAGGGGTGATGGGACGTGGACCATCTCCAGCGAAGAATGTTTAGATCTCTTGCTGGAGACTCACTTTGCGGGTGAAGGGCACGTTGCTGGGACTACCACAGCGGGGCCAACGCTAAGCATAGATTGGCCCTTGCTGGGGAAATATTCAGCGGCGCAGCGGTAACCTGGGCCCTGAACGAGTTCGAACCCTACAAGGCTGCAGGGCCAGACGGAGTTTTTCCTTCGCTGTTACAGAAGGGCCAGGACATTCTCTTGCCAAGCATGGTAAGGGTTTTTCGGGCCAGTCTGGCGATGGGATATGTTCCACTGGCATGGAGGGCAGCCAAGGTAGTCTTCATCCCCAAAGCTGGGAAGGAGGACTACACAACGGCAAAGGCGTTTAGAGCAATCAGTCTCACATCCTTCCTATTCAAGACGATGGAAAGGATTGTGGACAGGTATCTCGTGGATGGGGTGTTGATCAGACACCTGATTCATGTGAACCAGCACGCTTATAGGCGAGGCAGGTCCACGGAGACAGCGCTACATAGTATTGTACACAAGGTAGAGAAGGCCCTTCAGTACAAGGAGGTCGCATTGGCCATGTTCTTTGACATTGAGGGTGCCTTTGACAAGGCAAGAACAAAACTATATGTGACTCACTTCAGGACCGGGGCACACCGCCTGCCATGGTCGGATGGGTGAGATCCGCATTGGAGGAGAGAAGAGTTAGTGCAACTATGGGAGATAGCCACAGGGACCTGGGAGTGAGAGGTGGCTGCCCGCAAGGTAGCTGCCTTTCGCCGCACCTATGGTGCCTGGTGATGGATGGTCTCCTAAATCGCCTTACTCAAGAGGGATACAGGGACACTCAAGCCTACGCTGATGATGGCGTGGTTTTAGTGGTAGGCCGGTTTCTGGGCGTAGTATGCGACAGAATGCAGGGAGCTTGTAGGATTGTAGAGAGATGGTGTGATGAGACGGGTCTCTCAGTCAATGCAAGTAAGACTGAGTTGATCCTCTTCACAAAAAGGAGGAAGATAGAAGATTTCAGGGCCCCAACTATGTATGGAAAACCCTTACTTTAAGTAAGGAGGTAAAATACTTGGGGTAACCTTGGACAGTAAGTTGTCTTGGGGGCCACAGATTGAACGGGTTACCCGGAAATCGATGGCAACCTTTGGCAATTAAGGAAAGTAGTAGGCAAGAACTGGGGACTCAACCCAAGGGTGCTTCACTGGGTGTACACGGCGGTGATCAGGCCGAGGCTACAATATGGGGCCTTGGTCTGGTGGCCGAGTGTGGGCCGGGTGACTGTAGCCAGGGTGTTGTCGAGGATCCAAAGACTGGCTTGCTTAAGTATTACAGGAGCAATGAGGACAACCCCAACTGCCGCCCTGGAAGTTTTGCTGGGGTTGCCACCCCTCCCAACATGGATTGTAAAGGAGGCGATGGCGACCTATCTGAGAACAAGGGATGCAGGCTGCTGGAAGGCAGAGGGTCGTGTGGAGGGTCACGCTTCTATAGCCTTGAGGGCGGAGAATGAAATTCCAGTATCCGCTCTGAGGGTTATTGAAGCAAAGGATAAACTAAGGCTGGGTAGGAGATATACCACTGTTTTCCCTTCGAGAGAGCAGTGGGAGAGGGCAGAAAACATGTTTCCGGGATCTCTGATATGCTATACAGATGGATCCCGGGTAGGGGATGAGTTTTCTGGAGCAGGAATTTATCTGGAAAACCTGGACATCCGGCAGAGCTTTTCGCTGGGTACACACTCCACGGTTTTCCAGGCGGAGGTTTTTGCTATTTTGATGGTAGCAAGCAAGGAAGAAGTAAGGAATTGTGTGGAGGAGAAAATCTTCATCTGCTCGGACAGCCAGGCTGCACTCAGGGCTCTTAGCTCTCCGGTGACTAGATCTAGTCTGGTCCAGGAGTGTGGAGACGCCCTTGAGTCCCTGGCCAGACAAAGAGAAGTGGAGTTGGTCTGGGTTCCTGGCCATAAGGGGATCCCCGGTAATGAGACGGCTGACTTGCTGGCCTGTCTTGGATCTGGGGCACCGTGCCAGGGACCCGAACCCTTTTGGGAATTACGCGAGGTAGTGTGAATAGTGCCCTTAATAAATGGGCCTATCAAACACTAGGAGGGAATTGGAGAAGGAACGGGGATGTAGACAGGCCCATGACTTCTTCAATGAACCTAATAAATCTAGGACAAAGTGGCTGCTGAGCCTTAGTCGAAGGTCCCTGAACCAAATGGTGGGGGTCCTGACAGGCCACTGCAGACTCAGGAGGCATTTGAATTTGATAGGCATAGAGGATAGTCCCTTATGTCCGGAATGCGGAGGGGGAAGAGACCCTATCCATTTTCTAGGACACTGTGCGGCTCTTGGAAGACTAAGATATAGAATCTTTGGCACCGAGGAGCTGCAAAGGGAAGAGATGAGGGGCCTACCATGGACCAGGATCCTGGCGTTCATTAGGACGTCGGGTAGGTTCGAGGAAGGCCGAGGGCGAATAGTGGAGGGGTGATGGGATGCCAGGGTAGGCAAAAAGGGCCCACTTGTGGCCTACTTGCCAGGCTAAGGCCGCCCGTACTTACTACTAACTAACTAACTACATGCTTTTACAATAATAATGACACTCTCTCAAAACAGTTTGTGAACTTCTGAGTAGAAATTTCATTAAATCTCTTTTGGTGAGTGAAACAACTAAGAACTAATGTTAAAAGTAGATTTAATTGGAAATATGTCAGCAGTAGAAATCGCAAAATTCATTTTAAAGAGTGTCATTATTATTGCAAACGATTGTACACATTTATTATTTTTTAATCTTTATCATTTTATGTAGAAGTTGTAATGCTACAGGAAAATTTTTGTTCGCGCTTAAGGAGAAGAATTTATATCAAATTCTATACCGACATGGGAAAACAAACTTGCACCGGACAGTTTGAACAACGCAGGTATAGGTTGTGCGCTGTGTGCTGTGCTGTGGCCTGCATAAAACAGATACATGCGTCTGCGTACAAATACTGAAGGGATCTATTGTGAGTTTGGGATTTGGGACGAATCCGGTCCTAATGTGCCGGTTCACTGTACCGGTGCACTACAAAGATCCAGAACCGGTGAACCGGATCAGTGAAATGAACCGGATTTCCCATCTCTAGTCTGTATATTGAGATAGCGAGATCAAGCGGTTAACGATGTCTTGCGGAATATTGTCCCATTCCTCTTCTGCCGCCACGACTAACCTGACATCTGCAGTCTGACGAATATGATTATGAATGGCTCTAGCACCGAAATCCCACGTTTTCAATAGGATTCATGTCAGGAGAGTTGGCTGGCCAATCTAATCTATTGTTATGTCGTGCTTCGAGTGTCTCTTGAACCCCTCTTGCGCGATGTGGTCGAGCGTTGTCGTCTATAAACACAAAATTGTCTCTTAATTCATTACGTAGGGTGTAGATAATGGCGTAATAATTTGTTCGATGTAAATTTGACTGGTCATAAGCTGTGGTGTGCGAATTAATGGGGTGCGGCAGTTATGGTTTTGTCTGTAAATAAGAGTCACCGCCACTGGCGTAAAAGCTTACCCCTATGCTCTCGCGCCCACAGGAGATGGGCAGCACGATACCTTGGAAGTAGAGTGGGGACCCGTAATGGTGAAGGTGGGCCCTGAGAGCTGAAGCTGAAGATTTGCGGTGTCTAGGGACATATTGCACCAAATACCGATCCTCCCTTTCATTAGATACTCGAGGACGTCCATCCACTACGTGGTTTTTCACTGTATCAAATTCTTCATATTTGTGTACTATGCGTACAACAGATGATCTAGGAATGCCCAACATGTTTGATATCTGATGATTAGAATGTCCTGCATCATTTAAAGCAGTCATTCTTGCTCGAGTAAACGCAGATATTTTACATCCGGGCATTATAATGTACAAAATTCGAAGAAACACTTGCCTGAATACACTGCCAAACTGACCAGATTTGTAAAAACATTGGTAATAAAGTAAAGGTTCATGGTCTGCAATTTTTTATTGTCTTTTTTGTTCCTTAAGTACATGTACTTTTTTACCACATTAAGAAAAACCACTAGGTTTAATCGAATCATTTTATATGCAGGAGATCCAAAACTTTTGAAGTTGTGTGTATTACGATGTAAGCCAACTTGCCTGAATAAAATGTTGATATAGGTACTCGAATCAAGAATTCAGACGTCTTACGTCACGGCTGACGTTACACATTTGTTTTTATTGTCAACGTAATTTTCGATATTTGGTTGCGTTAAAAACAATGTTTTATTGCAATTTAGTGCAATATATGATGCAAACTTTTAGTGTAGTATATAGCTTTATTACTATCAGTTGCAGTTTGTTAAATATTTTGATGGAAATATAATGAATTGTTCATTTGTTCGTAAGACGTAAGTCGTCTGAATTCTTATCGCGAGTATAATAAAAAAGATACAGGGTGTCAATGTTGGAATTTAAAAAGTCATATTTTGTAATAATTAAGGTAAAAACACCAATGATTGACAAATTAAGAACTTTTTTTCAAACATTCGATATTTTCTGAACAATGACTATATACAAATGGATTATATAAGCAGAGGTGGGTAAAACGAACTTAGACTTAGTGATATGTCCAGTAATATTTGATAATTAACTATTACTACCCAACAAAAAATATATGTTTTAAAAACCTAATAAAAGACCCTTAATTGACATAACCGAAATCTTTACTTACCAATGGTTGACATGATTTTGATCCAATAGTTGACATTACTAATAAAAAAGGGATACTGTGAATGTTAGAACAGGATGAAGTATTTCTCAGTACAGGTCATTGCTTCTCACAAAAGGAAATACGACTTATTTAAAATTTTAGATAGTTTTGTGGAAGATAAAATATGCTTTTCATAACGAAGTATCAAATACCAATAATTGACATGTCCGTTACCATTGGTTGACTAATTGGTATGATGGAGAGACTTTCGATTTAGTTAGTAATTTCGAACGTAGTATTAAAACAAAATTCATTCATTTTTATTTCATTACTATATATTAAAATACGCGATTGCCTCTCGCTCCCACCGGGGGGTGAGAAAAGTGGCATTCTGCCGCCACAAAGGCTTTTTTCGCGAGCCGCGCGGCGGCGAGCCGAAGGGCGCGAAGCGCCCTTCGGTCCTTCGGTTGTCCGGTAGGTGTATTTTGGTACGTTCTTTTTACCTTTTTCGGGGCGAATTTTGCGTTTTTCCGGAGGTCCCCGGCCGCCGGTTTTCGATTTTCGCGAGGAAACGAGACAAAAGTCGAAAACCACGCCCATTCTCGGAAGTCCGGAAGCCGCCCGGAGGCCGATTTCGCTCCGCGCGACGTTTTTCACGGGAGCCCGTCGAGGACGCGGGCGCGGGCGAGCCTCCTTATTTGGTCCTTTCTCCGTCGCGACGAGGCGCTCGGCGGGCCGTTTTCCGCGTTTTTCTAGGTAAATTTTCCGTTTTTCGGAGGGTCCTCGCCGGCCGTTCTCGGCGAGAGGGATGGAGATAGCGCGGGAGGAGCTTATCGCCCGGGAATCGGAGAAACGTCAGTCGGATATGGGTAGACGTCAAACTATTTCCGATTCGATATTTTCGTATTTTCCCGCATTCCTTTCCACAAAGCCATGTCGAAACGTAAACTTTGAACCTTCTACAATGTGTCGCGTGCCTCAGATTTAGGTTTAAAATTCGATTTTATAGTGAAAATAGCGAAAGTTTTGGTCAATTACACGTTCGGCGGCATTCGCGTGCGCTCGGCCGCCCGAAACGTCAAACGGCAAGCCGGACGGTGCGGTGCCGTTGACAGCTCCGGATAAAACTTAGGAACGTTCGCTAAACGGATCGATCGGAGGCCCGCAAAAGCCGGAAAAGGTAAATTTAAAGTCCCTAGATGCTTTCTGTTATGCGAGCGCTGGGTTTTGAATTCGAATTTGTATCGAATTTTGCGTAATACCGAACCGAGACGTGGAGAATAGCCTGGCAATATGGCGGGTCCTCACAAAACCTTCAAAACGTTACATTTTGCAAAGTAAGTACCCCTTTATTTCCATAAAGCCATATCGAAACGTAAACTTTGAACCTTCTACAATGTGTCGTGTGCCTCTTATCTGTCTTTTAAATGCGATTTTATAGTATAAATTGCTAAAATTTGCGAGGTCATATGTCGAGTGCGCGGTGACTTTTCCGAATAAATCGCAGAAAATTTAGCTAAATGGGCCGACCGGAGGCCCCAAAAGCCGAAAACGGTAAATTTGAAGTCTCTAGATACGTTGTGTTATGCGAGCGTTTGGTTTTGAATTCGTTTTCGTATCGAAATTTGCGAAAATTCTAAGCAAGACGGGGTCAAAATGACGGAAGCCATAGAACAGCTGTCAAATATTTCCATCCGCTATTGCTATTTGCATTGAACTTTGCATAAATAAAATGAATAGGTGGTATCAGTGAGCTAGACAATATGGCAGACCAAGACGGGGTCAAAATGACGGAAGCCATAGAACAGCTGTCAAATATTTCCATCCGCTATTGCTATTTGCATTGAACTTTGCATAAATAGAATGAATAGGTGGTATCAGTGAGCTAGACAATATGGCAGACTTCAAGTCGCTTCGCTTATATACAGTGCGACTCAAAAAGCTCGATGTACGGGGTGTTACGATAAAATTGTCGAGAAAAAATAAAAATTACAGATTCGAGGAAATTTTCGGTTTTTTCGCTTCGGAGGGGTTCTGTGACGTGCGTAGGACCGTTTTATATACAAAGTGTTGGAAAAATGTCGAACGTTAAAAAAATGTAAAAATTAAGGGAACTGAAAATTTTTTTGGTACGAAACTTCCGTCGGGGGACTCTTACCGCACTAATTATCGAAAAAAATACGGGGTGTTTAAAAAATTCGAACCGTTCCCTAAAAATCCTGGACATTCGTGGATTTAAAATTTTTTTTTTGCTTTCTGATGAAACTTTTTACAATAGTTTGTAGAAAAACTGTAAAAAATATATACTTTGGTATTATTATGTATATGAATACATACTTATGAAAAAATACAGGGTGTAAAATAAAGAACCATTCTCTAGATCCACAAAATTTATGGAATTTATTTTTTTTTATGAAACTTTTTACGATTGTAAAAATATTATACTAATGAAAATATACAGGGTGCTTAACGAAACCAAACCATACTCTAAGAATCCCCACAATAATTCATTGAATATTTTTTATTAACCTTATCACGATGTTGTATAAGAAATATATACTAATTAAAAACATACTGTTTGTTTAAGAAAACTGAACAAATATTGAAACTCCCAAAATTCATGGAAATTTTTTTTTTATTTATTAAACTTATTAAATTTTATACAATGTTCTGTAGGAAAAATATACTAATTAAAAAATACAGAGTGTTTAAAAATAACGAACCATTCTCTAAAAATTTTCAAAATTCTTGGAATTAAAAAATTTTGTTTGATGAAATTTTATACAATGTTCTGTAGGAAAAATATACTAATTAAGAAATACAGAGTGTTTAAAAATAACGAACCATTCTCTAAAAATCCTCAAAATTCATGGAATTAGAAAATTATTTTTGATGAAACTTTATACAATAGTTTGTAAAAATCTATATTAATGAAAAAATACAGGGGGTTTAAAAATACCGAACCGTTCCCTAAAAATCCTGAATATTTGTGGATTTAAAATTTTTTTTTTCTTTCTGATGAAACTTTTTACAATAGTTTGTAAAAAAAACTATAAAAAATATATACTTTGGTATTATTATGTATATGAATACATACTTATGAAAAAATACAGGGTGTAAAATAAAGAACCATTCTCTAGATCCACAAAATTTATGGAATTTATTTTTTTTTATGAAATTTTTCACGATTGTAAAAATATTATACTAATGAAAATATACAGGGTGCTTAACGAAACCAAACCATACTCTAAGAATCCACTATATTTCATTGAATATTTTTTTATTAACCTTTTCACGATGGTCTCTTAGATATATATAATTATTAAAAAACTACTGGGTGTTTTAGAAAACTGAAGAACTTTTGAAACTCCCAAAATTCTTGGATTATTTTTTTTTATTTATTAAACTTCCATCAAGGATTTATTATGACACTCACTATCGAAGCAAATACAGAGTGTTTAATAATAACGAACCATTCTCTAAAAATTTTCAAAATTCATGGAATTAAAAAATATTTTTTTTGATGAAACTTTATACAATGTTATGTATGAAAAATATACTAATTTAAAAATACAGAGTGTTTAAAAATAACGAACCATTCTCTAAAAATTTTCAAAATTCTTGGAATTAAAAAATTCTGTTTGATGAAATTTTATACAATGTTCTGTAGGAAAAATATACTAATTAAGAAATACAGAGTGTTTAAAAATAACGAACCATTCTCTAAAAATCCTCAAAATTCATGGAATTTGAAAATTCTTTTTGATGATACTTTATAAAATACTTTGTAAAAATATATATTAATGATTAAATAAAGGGGGTTTAAAAACTGAACTGTTCCCTAAAAATCCTGAACATTTGTAGATTAAAATTTTTTTGCTCTCTGATGAAACTTTACAATAGTTTGTAAAAACTATAAAAATATATATTTTGGTATTATTATGTATATGAATACATACTTATGAAAAAGACAGGGTGTAAAATAAAGAACCATTCTCTAGAAATCTAGAAATTTATGGAAGTTATTTTTTTATGAAACTTTTCACAATGGTCTGTAAGAAAACTATACTAATTAAAGAACTACTGGGAGTTTAAAAGACTGAACCAATATTGAAACTCCCAAAATTCATGGAAAATTTTTCAAAATCATTGAATTAAAAATTCTTTTGATGAAATTTTATACAATGTTCTGTAGGAAAAATATCGCAATAAAGAAATACAGACGATTTAAAAATAACGAACCATTCTCTAAAAATCCTCAAAATTCATGGAGTTAAAAATTCTTTTGATGAAACATTTCACATTAGTTTGTTAAAAACTATACTAATGAAAAATACAGGAGGTTTAAAAACCGAACCATTCTCTAAAAATCAACAAAATTCATGGAATTAAAAATTCTTTTGATGAAACTTTTACAATGTTCTGTAGGAAAAATATACTATTGAACAAAGGGGTGTTTAAAACCGAACTGTTCCCTACAAATCCTGAAAATTCGTGGATTTAAATTTTTTTTTTGCTTTCTGATGAAACATTTTACAATAGTTTGTCAAAAAACTATAAAAATATATACTTAGATTTTATTATGTATATAAATACATACGTATGAAAAATATAGGGTGTAATATAAAGAACCATTCTCTAGATCCACAAAATTTATGGAATTTATTTTTTTATGAAACTTTTCATGATTGTAAAAATTATACTAATGAAAAATACAGGGTGTTTAGCAAAACCAAACCATTCTCTAAGAATCCTCACAATTCATAGAATATTTTCTTATGAACACAATGGTCTGTAAGAAAACTATACTAATTAAAAGACTACTGGGTGTTTAAAAAATGAACCATTTTCTATAAACCTTCATGGAAGTATAATATTCTCTTGATGAAACTTTTAACAATGGTCTATATGGAAACTATTTTCATGAGAACAATACAGGGTGTTTAAGAAAATCGAATCATTTTAAAAATCCTAAAAACTTGGAATTAATAACTCTATTTGGTTTTTGATTAAACTTTTAAGATAGTTTGTAAAAACTATAAAAGTACATACTTAAGTATTATTATGTAGCTATATAAATACATGTTTATGAAAAATACAGGGTGTAAAATAAAGACCAATTCTCTAGATCCACGAAATTTATGGAATTTAATTTTTTTTATGAAACTTCACGATTGTAAAAAAATTATACTGATGAAAAAATACAGGGTGTTTAAAAAAACCGAATCATTCTCTTGACCTCCTCAAAATTGATAGATTTAAATTTTTTTTATAAAACTTTTCACAATAGGCTGCAAAAAAACTACCCTAATGCAACAATGCACAGTGTTTTAGAAAACCGAATAATTCTCTAGAAACCTTCATGCAAGTATATTCGTGGAACTAAAACTGTTTTTTTATGAAACATTTTACATATTCTGAAGCAAAACTATACTAATGAAAAAATACTGGATGTTTAAACATCCAGTCTAATCATTCTAAAAATCCTTAAAACTTAGAATTAAAATTTTTTTTTGGTTTTGATAAAACTTTTACAATAGTTTGTAAAAAAACTATAAATAATACATACTTAAGTGTTATTATTATGTATACAAATACATACGTATGAAAAAATACAGGGTATAAAATAAAGAACCATTCTCTAGATCCACAAAATTTATGGAATTTAATTTTTTTTATGAAACTTTTCACGATTGTAAAAATTATACTGATGAAATAATACGGGGTGTTTAACAAAACCAAACCATTCTCTAAGAATCCTCACAATTCATGGAATATTTTCTAATGAAACTTTTCACAACTGTCTGTAAGAAAACTATACTAATTAAAAAACTACTGGGTGTTTAAAAAACCGACTGTTCTCTAGAAACCTTCATGGAAGTATAATATTCCTTTGATAAAACTTTTAACAATGGTCTATATGGAAACTATTTTAATGAAAACAATACAGGGTGTTTAAGAAAACTGAACCAATATTGAAACTCCCAAAATTCATGGAATAATTTTTTTTGCCTCGGATGGGTTGTCGGATGTACGAACAACCGTTTTATATACAACGTGTTGGAAAAATGTTGAACGTTAAAAAAATCTCAAAATGAAGAGAACTGACAATTATTTTTACTCAACTTTCATCGGGGGGCTCTTAACGCACACATTATCGAAATAATCCATGGTGTTTAAAATAAACTAACCCTACTCAAGAAAGGTCAAGTCCACCTTTCTAGTTCTTATATATTAAAATCCGTTGTTTTTTCTCGCTCCCTCCGGGCGGGCGGAAAAGTGGGGTTTTGCCGCCACAAAGGCTTTTTTCGCGAGCCGCGCAGCGGCGAGCCGAAGGGCGCGAAGCGCCCTTCGGTCTTTCGGTTGTCCGGTAGGCGTATTTTGGTGGGTCGTTTTTACCTTTTTCGGGGCGAATTTTGCGTTTTTCCGGAGGTCCGCGGCCGCCGGTTTTCGATTTTCGCGAGGAAACGAGACAAAAGTCGAAAACCACGCCCATTATCGGAAGTCCGGAAGCCGCCCGGAGGCCGATTTCGCTCCGCGCGACGTTTTCACGGAGCCCGTCGGGGACGCGGGCGCGGGCGAGTCTCCTTATTTGGTCCTTTCTCCGTCGCGACGAGGCGCTCGGCGGGCCGTTTTCCGCATTTTTCTAGGTAAATTTTCCGTTTTTCGGAGGGTCCTCGCCGGCCGTTCTCGGCGAGAGGATGGAGATAGCGCGGGAGGAGCTTATCGCCCGGGAATCGGAGAAACGTCAGTCGGATATGGGTAGACGTCAAACTATTTCCGATTCGATATTTTCGTATTTTCCCGCATTCCTTTCCACACAGCCATGTCGAAACGTAAACTTTGAACCTTCTACAATGTGTCGCGTGCCTCAGATTTAGGTTTAAAATTCGATTTTATAGTGAAAATAGCGAAAGTTTTGGTCAATTACACGTTCGGCGGCATTCGCGTGCGCTCGGCCGCCCGAAACGTCAAACGGCAAGCCGGACGGTGCGGTGCCGTTGACAGCTCGGATAAAACTTAGGAACGTTCGCTAAACGGATCGATCGGAGGCCGCAAAAGCCGGAAAAGGTAAATTTAAAGTCCTAGATGCTTTCTGTTATGCGAGCGCTGGGTTTTGAATTCGAATTTGTATCGAATTTTGCGTAATACCGAACCGAGACGTGGAGAAGAGCCTGGCAATATGGCGGGTCCTCACAAAACCTTCAAAACGTTACATTTTGCAAAGTAAGTACCCCTTTATTTCCATAAAGCCATATCGAAACGTAAACTTTGAACCTTCTACAATGTGTCGTGTGCCTCAGATCTGTTTTTAAAATTCGATTTTATAGTGAAAATTGCGGAAATTTGCGTCTACTACAGAAACGTCAAATGGCGAGTGCGCGGTGACATTTCCGAATAAATCGCAGAAAATTTCGCTAAATGGGCCGACCGGAGGCCTCCAAATGCCGAAAACGGTAAATTTGAAGTCTCTAGATACGTTGTGTTATGCGAGCGTTTGGTTTTGAATTCGTTTTCGTATCGAAATTTGCGAAAATTCTAAGCAAGACGGGGTCAAAATGACGGAAGCCATAGAACAGCTGTCAAATATTTCCATCCGCTATTGCTATTTGCATTGAACTTTGCATAAATAGAATGAATAGGTGGTATCAGTGAGCTAGACAATATGGCAGACCAAGACGGGGTCAAAATGACGGAAGCCATAGAACAGCTGTCAAATATTTCCATCCGCTATTGCTATTTGCATTGAACTTTGCATAAATAGAATGAATAGGTGGTATCAGTGAGCTAGACAATATGGCAGACTTCAAGTCGCTTCGCTTATATACAGTGCGACTCAAAAAAGCTCGATGTACGTTACGATAAAAATTGACGAGAAAAAATAAAAATTACAGATTCGAGGAAATTTTCGGTTTTCGCTTCGGAGGGGTTCTGTGACGTTCGTAGGCCCGTCTTAAATGCAAAGTGTTGGAAAAATGTGAAACGTTAAAAAATGTCAAAATTAAGGAACTGAACATTTTTTTGGTACAAAACTTCCGTCGGGGGACTCTTACCGCACTAATTATCGAAAAAAATTCGGGGTGTTTAAAAAATCCGAACCATTCCCTAGAAATCCTGAACATTTGTGGATTTAAATTTTTTTTTTTTGCTTTCTGATGAAACTTTTTACAATAGTTTGTAGAAAAACTGTAAAAAATATATACTTTGGTATTATTATGTATATGAATACATACTTATGAAAAATACAGGGTGTAAAATAAAGAACCATTCTCTAGATCCACAAAATTTATGGAATTTATTTTTTATGAAACTTTTACGATTGTAAAAATATTATACTAATGAAAATATACAGGGTGCTTAACGAAACCAAACCATATTCTAATAATTCATTGAATATTTTTTTATTAACCTTTTCACGATGGTCTCTAAGAAATATATACTAATTAAAAAACTACTGGGTGTTTAAGAAAACTGAACAAATATTGAAACTCCCAAAATTCATGGAAAATTTTTTTTTTTTATTAAACTTCCATCAAGGATTTATTATGACACTCACTATCGAAGCAAATACAGAGTGTTTAATAATAACGAACCATTCTCTAAAAATTTTCAAAATTCATGGAATTAAAAAATTCTTTTGATGAAACTTTATACAATGTTCTGTAGGAAAAATATACTAATTAAAAATACAGAGTGTTTAAAAATAACGAACCATTCTCTAAAAATTTTCAAAATTCTTGGAATTAAAAAATTCTGTTTGATGAAATTTTGTACAATGTTCTGTAGGAAAAATATACTAATTAAGAAATACAGAGTGTTTAAAAATAACGAACCATTCTCTAAAAATCCTCAAAATTCATGGAATTTGAAAATTCTTTTTGATGAAACTTTATACAATACTTTGTAAAAATCTATATTAATGAAAAAATACAGGGGGTTTAAAAATACCGAACCGTTCCCTAAAAATCCTGAATATTTGTGGATTTAAATTTTTCTTTCTTTCTGATGAAACTTTTTACAATAGTTTGTAAAAAAACTATACAAAATATATACTTTGGTATTATTATGTATATGAATACATACTTATGAAAAAATACAGGGTGTAAAATAAAGAACCATTCTCTAGATCCACAAAATTTATGGAATTTATTTTTTTATGAAACTTTTCACGATTGTAAAAATATTATACTAATGAAAATATACAGGGTGCTTAACGAAACCAAACCATACTCTAAGAATCCCACAATAATTCATTGAATATTTTTTATTAACCTTTTCACGATGATCTCTAAGAAATATATACTAATTAAAAACTACTGGGTGTTTAAGAAAACTGAACAAATATTGAAACTCCCAAAATTCATGGAAATTTTTTTATTATTAAACTTCCATCAAGGATTTATTATGACACTCACTATCGAAGCAAATACAGAGTGTTTAATAATAACGAACCATTCTCTAAAAATTTTCAAAATTCATGGAATTAAAAATTCTTTTGATGAAACTTTATACAATGTTCTGTAGGAAAAATATACTAATTACAAAATACAGAGTGTTTAAAAATAACGAACCATTCTCTAAAAATTTTCAAAATTCTTGGAATTAAAAAATTCTTTTTGATGAAATTTTATACAATGTTCTGTAGGTAAAATATACTAATTAAGAAATACAGAGTGTTTAAAAATAACGAACCATTCTCTAAAAATCCTCAAAATTCATGGAATTTGAAAATTCTTTTTGATGAAACTTTATACAATACTTTGTAAAAATCTATATTAATGAAAAAATACAGGGGGTTTAAAAAAACCGAACCGTTCCCTAAAAATCCTGAACATTTGTAGATTAAAATTTTTTTTTTGCTCTCTGATGAAACTTTACAATAGTTTGTAAAAAAACTATAAAAAATATATACTTTGGTATTATTATGTATATGAATACATACTTATGAAAAAATACAGGGTGTAAAATAAAGAACCATTCTCTAGAAATCTAGAAATTTATGGAAGTTATTTTTTTTATGAAACTTTTCACAATGGTCTGTAAGAAAACTATACTAATTAAAGAACTAACTGGGAGTTTAAAAAGACTGAACCAATATTGAAACTCCCAAAATTCATGGAAAATTTTTCAAAATCATTGAATTAAAAATTCTTTTGATGAAATTTTATACAATGTTCTGTAGGAAAAATATCGCAATAAAGAAATACAGACGATTTAAAAATAACGAACCATTCTCTAAAAATCCTCAAAATTCATGGAGTTAAAAATTCTTTTGATGAAACATTTCACATTAGTTTGTTAAAAACTATACTAATGAAAAATACAGGAGGTTTAAAAAACCGAACCATTCTCTAAAAATCAACAAAATTCATGGAATTAAAAATTCTTTTGATGAAACTTTTACAATGTTCTATAGGAAAAATATACTATTGAACAAATACGGGCTGTTTAAAAAAACCGAACTGTTCCTAAAAATCCTGAAAATTCGTGGATTTAAATTTTTTTTTGCTTTCTGATGAAACATTTTACAATAGTTTGTCAAAAAACTATAAAAATATATACTAAGGTTTTATTATGTATATAAATACATACGTATGAAAAAATATAGGGTGTTATATAAAGAACCATTCTCTAGATCCACAAAATTTATGGAATTTATTTTTTTTTATGAAACTTTTCATGATTGTAAAAAAATTATACTAATGAAAAAATACAGGGTGTTTAGCAAAACCAAACAATTCTCTAAGAATCCTCACAATTCATAGAATATTTTCTTATGAACACAATGGTCTGTAAGAAAACTATACTAATTAAAAGACTACTGGGTGTTTAAAAAAAATGAACCATTTTCTATAAACCTTCATGGAAGTATAATATTCTCTTGATGAACCTTTTAACAATGGTCTATATGGAAACTATTTTCATGAGAACAATACAGGGTGTTTAAGAAAATCGAATCATTTTAAAAATCCTAAAAACTTGGAATTAATAACTCTTTTTTGGGTTTTGATTAAACTTTTTAAGATAGTTTGTAAGAAAACTATAAAAAGTACATACTTAAGTATTATTATGTAGCTATATAAATACATACTTATGAAAAATACAGGGTGTAAAATAAAGACCAATTCTCTAGATCCACGAAATTTATGGAATTTAATTTTTTTTATGAAACTTCACGATTGTAAAAAATTATACTGATGAAAAATACAGGATGTTTAAAAAACCGAATCATTCTCTTGACCTCCTCAAAATTGATAGATTTAAATTTTTTATAAAACTTTTCACAATAGGCTGCAAAAACTACCCTAATGCAACAATGCACAGTGTTTTAGAAAACCGAATAATTCTCTAGAAACCTTCATGCAAGTATATTCGTGGAACTAAAACTGTTTTTATGAAACATTTTACATATTCTGAAGCAAAACTATACTAATGAAAAATACTGGACGTTTAAAGAAATCTAATCATTCTAAAAATCCTTAAAACTTAGAATTAAAATTTCTTTTTTGGTTTTAGATGAAACTTTTACAATAGTTTGTAAAAACTATAAATAATACATACTTATGTGTTATTATTATGTATACAAATACATACGTATGAAAAATACAGGGTATAAAATAAAGATCCATTCTCTAGATCCACAAAATTTATGGAATTTAATTTTTTTTATGAAACTTTTCACGATTGTAAAAAAATTATACTGATGAAATAATACGGGGTGTTTAACAAAACCAAACCATTCTCTAAGAATCCTCACAATTCATGGAATATTTTCTAATGAAACTTTTCACAACGGTCTGTAAGAAAACTATACTAATTAAAAACTACTGGGTGTTTAAAACCGACTGTTCTCTAGAAACCTTCATGGAAGTATAATATTCCTTTGATAAAACTTTTAACAATGGTCTATATGGAAACTATTTTAATGAAAACAATACAGGGTGTTTAAGAAAACTGAACCAATATTGAAACTCCCAAAATTCATGGAATAATTTTTTTGCCTCGGATGGGTTGTCGGATGTACGAAAGACCGTTTTATATACAACGTGTTGGAAAAATGTTGAACGTTAAAAAAATCTCAAAATGAAGAGAACTGACAATTATTTTTACTCAACTTTCGTCGGGGGTCTCTTAACGCCAAATTATCGAAAAAATACATGGTGTTTAAAAAAAACTAACCCTACTCAAGAAAGGTCAAGTCGGCGATAGCCGACTTGCCACCTTTCTAGTTCTTATATATTAAAATCCGTTGTTTTTTCTCGCTCCCTCCGGGGGTGCGGAAAAGTGGCAAAGTATCTCCTCAAAGGCTTTTTTCGCGAGCCGCGCCGCGGCGAGCCGAAGGGCGCGAAGCGCCCTTCGGTCCCGGGGTTGTCGCTTAGGCGTATTTCGGTGGGTTCTTTTTACCTTTTTCGGGGCGAATTTTGCGTTTTGCCGGAGGTCCGCCGGAGCTACTTTTCGATTTTCGCGAGGAAACGAGACAAAAGTCGAAAACCACGCCCATTATCGGAAGTCCGGAAGCCGCCCGGAGGCCGGTTTCGCTCCGCGCGACGTTTTTCGGGCGAGCCCGTCGGGGACGCGGTCGCGGGCGAGTCTCTTTATTTGGTTCTTTCTCCGTCGCGACGAGCCGCTCGGCGGGCCGTTTTTCGCGTTTTTCTAGGTAAATTTTCCGTTTTTCGGAGGGTCCTCGCCGGCCGTTCTCGGCGAGAGGGATGGAGATAGCGCGGGAGGAGCTTATCGCCCGGGAATCGGAGAAACGTCAGTCGGATATGGGTAGACGTCAAACTATTTCGGATTTGATATTTTCCTATTTTCCCGCATTCATTTCCAGAAATGCATGTTGAAACGTAAACTTTGAACCTTCTACAATGTGTCGCGTGCCTCAGATTTAGGTTTAAAATTCGATTTTATAGGGAAAATAGCGAAAGTTTTGGTCAATTACACGTTCGGCTGCATTCGCGTTCGCTCGGCCGCCCGAAACGTCAAACGGGAAGCCGGACGGTGCGGTGCCGTTGACAGCTCCGGATAAAACTTGGGAACGTTCGCTAAACGGGCCGTTTGAAGACCCGCCAAGGCCAAAAAAGGTAAATTTAAAGTCTCTAGATACTTTCTGTTATGCGAGCGCTGGGTTTTGAGTTCCAATTTGTATCGAATTTTGCGTAATACCAAACAGAGACGTGGAGAAGAGCCTGGCAATATGGCGGGTCCTCACAAAACCTTCAAAATGTTACATTTTGCAAAGTAAGTACCCTTTATTTCCATAAAGCCATATCGAAACGTAAACTTTGAACCTTCTACAATGTGTCGTGTGCCTCAGATCTGTTTTTAAAATTCGATTTTATAGTAAAAATTGCGAAAATTTGCGACGTCAAATGGCGAGTGCGCGGTGACATTTCCGAATAAATCGCAGAAAATTTCGCTAAATGGGCCGACCGGAGCCCCCCAAATGCCGAAAACGGTAAATCTGAAGTCTCTAGATACGTTGTGTTATGCGAGCGTTTGGTTTTGAATTCGTTTTTGTATCGAAATTTGCGAAAATCCTAAGCAAGACGGGGTCAAAATGACGTAAGCCATAGAACAGCTGTCAAATATTTCCATCCGCTATTGCTATTTGCATTGAACTTTGCATAAATAGAACGAATAGGTAGGTGGTATCAGTGAGCTAGACAATATGGCAGACCAAGACGGGGTCAAAATGACGGAAGCCATAGAACAGCTGTCAAATATTTCCATCCGCTATTGCTATTTGCATTGAACTTTGCATAAATAGAATGAATAGGTGGTATCAGTGAGCTAGACAATATGGCACACTTCAAGTCGCTTCGCTTATATACAGTGCGACTCAAAAAGCTCGATGTACGGGGTGTTACGATAAAAATTGACGAGAAAAAATAAAAATTACAGATTCGAGGAAATTTTCGGTTCTTTCGCTTCGGAGGGTTCTCTGACGTGCGTAGGACCGTTTTATATACAAAGTGTTGGAAAAATGTCGAACGTTAAAAAATGTAAAAATTAAGGGAACTGAAAATTTTTTGGTACGAAACTTCCGTCGGGGACTCTTACCGCACTAATTATCGAAAAAATACGGGGTGTTTAAAAATTCGAACCGTTCCTAAAAATCCTGGACATTCGTGGATTTAAAATTTTTTTGCTTTCTGATGAAACTTTTACAATAGTTTGTAGGAAAACTGTAAAAATATATACTTTGGTATTATTATGTATATGAATACATACTTATGAAAAATACAGGGTGTAAAATAAAAACCATTCTCTACATCCACAAAATTTATGGATTTTATTTTTTTATGAAACTTTTGACGATTGTAAAAATCATACTAATGAGAAAATACAGGGTGCTTAACGAAACCAAACCATACTCTAAGAATCCTCACAATAATTCATTGAATTTTTTTCATGAAACTTTTCACAATGGTCTGTAAGAAAACTATGTATACTAATTAAAAAACTACTGGGTGTTTAAAAAAACTGAACCAATATTGAAACTCCCAAAATTCATGGAAATTTTTTATTTATTAAACTTCCATCAAGGATTTATTATGACACTCACTAACGAAGCAAATACAGAGTGTTTAATAATAACGAACCATTCTCTAAAAATCCTCAAAATTCATGGAATTAAAAATTCTTTTGATGAAACTTTATACAATGTTCTGTAGGAAAAATATACTAATTAAGAAATACAGAGGGTTTAAAAAACCTAACCATTTCCTAAAAATCAACAAAACTCATGGAATTAAAAATTATTTTTGATAAAACCTTATACAATGGTTTGTAAAAATCTATACTAATGAAAAATACAGGAGGTTTAAAAAACCTAACCATTTCCTAAAAATCAACAAAATTCATGGAATTAAAAAATTCTATTTGATGAAATTTTATACAATGTTCTGTAGGAAAAATATACTAATTAGGAAATACAGAGTGTTTAAAAATAACAAACCATTCTCTAAAATTCCTCAAAGTTCATGGAATTAGAAAATTCATTTTGATGAAACTTTGTACAATAGTTTTAAAACATCTATACTAATGAAAAATACAGGAGGTTTCAAAAACCGAACCGTTCCCTAAAAATCCTAAACATTCGTGGATTTAAATTTTTTTTTTTGCTTTCTGATGAAACTTTTACAATAGTTTGTAAAAACTATAAAAATATATACTTTGGTATTATTATGTATATGAATACATACTTATGAAAAATACAGGGTGTAAAATAAAGAACCATTCTCTACAGCCACAAAATTTATGGAATTTAATTTTTTATTAAACTTTTCACGATTATAAAAATTATACTAATGAAAAATACAGGGTGCTTAACGAAACCAAACCATACTCTAAGAATCCCCACAATAATTCATTGAATATTTTTTATGAAACTTTTCACAATGGTCTGTAAGAAGACTATACTAATTAAAAAATTCTGGGTGTTTAAGAAAACTGAACCAATATTGAAACTCCCAAAATTCATGGAAATTTTTTTTATTAAACTTCCATTAAGGATTTATTATGACACTCATTAACGAAGCAAATACAGAGTGTTTAATAATAACGAACCATTCTCTAAAATTCCTCAAAATTCATGGAATTAAAAAATTCTTTTTGATGAAACTTTATACAATGTTCTATAGGAAAAATATCCTAATTAAGAAATACAGAGGATTTAAAAAAACCGAACCATTCTCTAAAATCAACAAAATTCATGGAATTAAAAAATTCTTTTTGATTAAACTTTTTACAATGTTCTGTAGGAAGAATATACTATTGAACAAATACGGGGTGTTTAAAAAACCGAACTGTTCCCTAAAAATCCTGAAAATTCGTGGATTTAAAATTTTTTTTTTGCTTTCTGATGAAACTTTTTACATTAGTTTGTCAAAAACTATAAAAATATATACTTAGGTTTTATTATGTATATAAATACATACGTATGAAAAATACAGGGTGTAATATATAGATCCATTCTCTAGATCCACAAAATTTATGGAATTAATTTTTTTATGAAACTTTTCACGATTGTAAAAAATTATACCGATGAAAAATACGGGTGTTTAACAAAACCAAACCATTCTCTAAAAATCCTCACAATTCATGGAATATTTTCTAATGAAACTTTTCACAACGGTCTGTAAGAAAACTATACTAATTAAAAACTACTGGGTGTTTAAAAACCGACCTTTCTCTAGAAACCTTCATGGAAGTATAATATTCCTTTGATGAAACGTTTAACAATGGTCTATATGGAAACTATTTTAATGAAAACAATACAGGGTGTTTAAGAAAACTGAACCAATATTGAAACTCCCAAAATTCATGGAATAAAATTATTTGTTTTGCTTCGGATGGGTTGTCGGATGTACGAAAGACCGTTTTATATACAAAGTGTTGGAAAAATGTTGAACGGTAAAAAAATCTCAAAATTAAGAGAACTGACTAATTTATTTTACTCAACTTCCATCGGGGGTCTCTTAACGCACTAATTATCGAAAAAATACATGGTGTTTAAAAAAAAGTAACCCTACTCAAGAAAGGTCAAGTCGGCGAATGCCGACTTGCTACCTTTCTAGTTCTTATATATTAAAATCCGTTGTTTTTTCTCGCTCCTCCGGGCGGGCGGAAAAGTGGGTTTGCCGCCACAAAGGCTTTTTGGCGAGCCGCAGCGGCGAGCCCGGGTTTGCGGAGTCGGATTCGGTCTTTTGCGTAGCTTAGGCGTATTTCGGTCGGTTCTTTTACCCTTTTCGGGGCGAATTTTGTGTTTTTCCGGAGGTCCGCGGCCGCCGGTTTTCGATTTTGCGAGGAAACGAGAGAAAAGTCGAAAACCACGCCCATTATCGGAAGCCCGAAAATCGGTCGGAGGCCGGTTTCGCTCCGCGCGACGTTTTAGAGAGCCCGTCGGGGACGCGGTCGCGGGCGAGTCTCTTTATTGGTCCCTTCTCCGTCGCGACGAGACGCTCGGCGGGCCGTTTTTCGCGTTTTTCTAGGTAAATTTCCCGTTTTTCGGAGGGTCCTCGCCGGCCGTTCTCGGCGAGCGAGATGGAGATAGCGCGGGAGGAGCTTATCGCCCGGGAATCGGAGAAACGTCAGTCGGATATGGGTAGACGTCAAACTATTTCGGAATCGATATTTTCGTATTTTCCCGCATTCATTTCAACAAAGCCATATCGAAACGTAAACTTTGAACCTTTTACAATGTGTCGCGTGCCTCAGGTTTAGGTTTAAAATTCGATTTTATAGGGAAAATAGCGAAAGTTTTGGTCAATTACACGTTCGGCTGCATTCGCCTTCGCTCGGCCGTCCGAAACGTCAAACGGCTAGCCGGACGGTGCACGGCCGGTGACAGCTCCGGATAAAACTTAGGAACGTTCGCTAAACGGATCGATCGGAGGCCCGCAAAAGCCGGAAAAGGTAAATTTAAAGTCCCTAGATGCTTTCTGTTATGCGAGCGCTGGGTTTTGAATTCGAATTTGTATCGAATTTTGCGTAATACCGAACCTACACGAGGAGAATAGCCTGGCAATATGGCGGGTACTCACAAAACCTTCAAAACGTTACATTTTGCAAAGTAAGTACCCCTTTATTTCCATAAAGCCATATCGAAACGTAAACTTTGAACCTTCTACAATGTGTCGTGTGCCTCAGATCTGTTTTTAAAATTCGATTTTATAGTAAAAATTGCGAAAATTTGCGACGTCAAATGGCGAGTGCGCGGTGACATTTCCGAATAAATCGCAGAAAATTTCGCTAAATGGGCCGACCGGAGCCCCCCAAAAGCCGAAAACGGTAAATCTGAAGTCTCTAGATACGTTGTGTTATGCGAGCGTTTGGTTTTGAATTCGTTTTGTATCGAAATTTGCGAAAATCCTAAGCAAGACGGGGTCAAAATGACGTAAGCCATAGAACAGCTGTCAAATATTTCCATCCGCTATTGCTATTTGCATTGAACTTTGCATAAATAGAATGAATAGGTAGGTGGTATCAGTGAGCTAGACAATATGGCACACTTCAAGTCGCTTCGCTTATATACAGTGCGACTCAAAAAAGCTCGATGTACGGGGTGTTACGATAAAAATTGACGAGAAAAAAATAAAAATGACATATTAGAGGAAATTTTCGGTTCTTCCGCTTCGGAGGGGTTCTCTGACGTGAGTAGGACCGTTTTATATACAAAGTGTTGGAAAAATGTTGAACGTTAAAAAATGTAAAAATTAAGGAACTGAAAATTTTTTGGTACGAAACTTCCGTCGGGGACTCTTACCGCACTAATTATCGAAAAATACGGGGTGTTTAAAAATTCGAACCTGTTCCCTAAAAATCCTGGACATTCGTGGATTTAAAATTTTTTTGCTTTCTGATGAAACTTTTACAATAGTTTGTAAAAAAACTATAAAAAATATATACTTTGGTATTATTATGTATATGAATACATACTTATGAAAAAATACAGGGTGTAAAATAAAAAACCATTCTCTACATCCACAAAATTTATGGATTTTATTTTTTTTATGAAACTTTTGACGATTTTTCATACTAATGAGAAAATACAGGGTGCTTAACGAAACCAAACCATACTCTAAGAATCGTCACAATAATTCATTGAATATTTTTTCATGAAACTTTTCACAATGGTCTGTAAGAAATCTATGTATACTAATTAAAAAACTACTGGGTGTTTAAAAAAACTGAACCAATATTGAAACTCCCAAAATTCATGGAAATTTTTTTTATTTATTAAACTTCCATCAAGGATTTATTATGACACTCACTAACGAAGCAAATACAGAGTGTTTAATAATAACGAACCATTCTCTAAAAATCCTCAAAATTCATGGAATTAAAAATTCTTTTGATGAAACTTTATACAATGTTCTGTAGGAAAAATATACTAATTAAGAAATACAGAGGGTTTAAAAACCTAACGATTTCCTAAAAATCAACAAAACTCATGGAATTAAAAATTATTTTTGATAAAACCTTATACAATGGTTTGTAAAAATCTATACTAATGAAAAATACAGGAGGTTTAAAAAACCTAACCATTTCCTAAAAATCAACAAAATTCATGGAATTAAAAAATTCTATTTGATGAAATTTTATACAATGTTCTGTAGGAAAAATATACTAATTAGGAAATACAGAGTGTTTAAAAATAACGAACCATTCTCTAAAATTCCTCAAAGTTCATGGAATTAGAAAATTAATTTTGATGAAACTTTGTACAATAGTTTTAAAACATCTATACTAATGAAAAAATACAGGAGGTTTCAAAAAACCGAACTGTTCCCTAAAAATCCTAAACATTCGTGGATTTAAATTTTTTTGCTTTCTGATGAAACTTTTACAATAGTTTGTAAAAAACTATAAAAATATATACTTTGGTATTATTATGTATATGAATACATACTTATGAAAAATACAGGGTGTAAAATAAAGAACCATTCTCTACAGCCACAAAATTTATGGAATTTAATTTTTTATTAAACTTTTCACGATTATAAAAATTATACTAATGAAAAAATACAGGGTGCTTAACGAAACCAAACCATACTCTAAGAATCCCCACAATAATTCATTGAATATTTTTTATGAAACTTTTCACAATGGTCTGTAAGAAAACTATACTAATTAAAAAAATTCTGGGTGTTTAAGAAAACTGAACCAATATTGAAACTCCCAAAATTCATGGAAATTTTTTTTATTTATTAAACTTCCATCAAGGATTTATTATGACACTCATTAACGAAGCAAATACAGAGTGTTTAATAATAACGAACCATTCTCTAAAAATCCTCAAAATTCATGGAATTAAATAATTCTTTTGATGAAACTTTATACAATGTTCTGTAGGAAAAATATACTAATTAAAAATACAGAGTGTTTAAAAATAACGAACCATTCTCTAAAATTCCTCAAAATTCATGGAATTAAAAATTCTTTTGATGAAACTTTATACAATGTTCTATAGGAAAAATATCCTAATTAAGAAATACAGAGGATTTAAAAAAACCGAACCATTCTCTAAAAATCAACAAAATTCATGGAATTAAAAAATTCTTTTGATGAAACTTTTACAATGTTCTGTAGGAAGAATATACTATTGAACAAATACGGGTGTTTAAAAACCGAACTGTTCCTAAAAATCCTGAAAATTCGTGGATTTAAAATTTTTTTGCTTTCTGATGAAACTTTTACATTAGTTTGTCAAAAACTATAAAAATATATACTTAAGTTTTATTATGTATATAAATACATACGTATGAAAAATACAGGGTGTAATATATAGATCCATTCTCTAGATCCACAAAATTTATGGAATTAATTTTTTTATGAAACTTTTCACGATTGTAAAAAAATTATACCGATGAAAAATACGGGTGTTTAACAAAACCAAACCATTCTCTAAAAATCTTCACAATTCATGGAATATTTTCTAATGAAACTTTTCACAACGGTCTGTAAGAAAACTATACTAATTAAACTACTGGGTGTTTAAAAAACCGACCTTTCTCTAGAAACCTTCATGGAAGTATAATATTCCTTTGATGAAACGTTTAACAATGGTCTATATGGAAACTATTTTAATGAAAACAATACAGGGTGTTTAAGAAAACTGAACCAATATTGAAACTCCCAAAATTCATGGAATAAAATTATTTGTTTTGCTTCGGATGGGTTGTCGGATGTACGAAAGACCGTTTTATATACAAAGTGTTGGAAAAATGTTGAACGGTAAAAATCTCAAAATTAAGAGAACTGACTAATTTATTTTACTCAACTTCCATCGGGGTCTCTTAACGCACTAATTATCGAAAAAATACATGGTGTTTAAAAAAAACTAACCCTACTCAAGAAAGGTCAAGTCGGCGAATGCCGACTTGCCACCTTTCTAGTTACTATATATTAAAATGCGCGATTGCCCCTCGCTCCCACCGGGGGGTGAGAAAAGTGGCATTCTGCCGCCACAAAGGCTTTTTTCGCGAGCCGCGCGGCGGCGAGCCGAAGGGCGCGAAGCGCCCTTCGGTCCTTCGGTTGTCCGGTAGGCGTATTTTGGTTGGTTCTTTTTACTTTTTTCGGGGCGAATTTTGCGTTTTTCCGGAGGTCCGCCGGTGTTACTTTTCCGTTTTCGCGAGGAAACGAGACAAAAGTCGAAAAAAACGCCCCTTATCGGAAGCCCGGAAGCCGCTCGGAGGCCGGTTTCGCTCCGCGCGACGTTTTTCAGGCGAGCCCGTCGGGGACGCGGCCGCGGGCCAGGAGGCTTCTTTCGTCCTTTCTCCGTCGCGACGAGCCGCTCGGCGGGCCGTTTTTCGCGTTTTTCTAGGTAAATTTTCCGTTTTTCGGAGGGTCCTCGCCGGCCGTTCTCGGCGAGAGGGATGGAGATAGCGGAGGAGGAGCTTATCGCCCGGGAATCCGAGAAACGTCAGTCGGATATGGGTAGACGTCAAACTATTTCGGATTCGTTATTTTCGTATTTTCCCGCATTCGTTTCCACAAAGCCATGTCGAAACGTAAACTTTGAACCTTCTACAATGTGTCGCGTGCCTCAGATTTAGGTTTAAAATTCGATTTTATAGGGAAAATAGCGAAAGTTTTGGTCAATTACACGTTCGGCTGCATTCGCCTTCGCTCGGCCGTCCGAAACGTCAAACGGCTAGCCGGACGGTGCACGGCCGGTGACAGCTCCGGATAAAACGTAGGAACGTTCGCTAAACGGGCAGATCTGAGACCCGCCAAGGCCGGAAAAGGTAAATTTAAAGTCCCTAGATGCTTTCTGTTATGCGAGCGTTGGGTTTTGAATTCGAATTTGTATCGAATTTTGCGTAATACCGAACCGAGACGTGGAGAAGAGCCTGGCAATATGGCGGGTCCTCACAAAACCTTCAAAACGTTACATTTTGCAAAGTAAGTACCCCTTTATCTCCATAAATCCATATCGAAACGTAAACTTTGAACCTTCTACAATGTGTCGTGTGCCTCAGATCTGTTTTTAAAATTCGATTTTATAGTAAAAATTGCGAAAATTTGCGACGTCAAATGGCGAGTGCGCGGTGACATTTCCGAATAAATCGCAGAAAATTTCGCTAAATGGGCCGACCGGAGCCCCCCAAACGCCGAAAACGGTAAATCTGAAGTCTCTAGATACGTTGTGTTATGCGAGCGTTTGGTTTTGAATTCGTTTTTGTATCGAAATTTGCGAAAATCCTAAGCAAGACGGGTCAAAATGACGTAAGCCATAGAACAGCTGTCAAATATTTCCATCCGCTATTGCTATTTGCATTGAACTTTGCATAAATAGAATGAATAGGTAGGTGGTATCAGTGAGCTAGACAATATGGCAGACCAAGACGGGGTCAAATGACGGAAGCCATAGAACAGCTGTCAAATATTTCCATCCGCTATTGCTATTTGCATTGAACTTTGCATAAATAGAATGAATAGGTGGTATCAGTGAGCTAGACAATATGGCACACTTCAAGTCGCTTCGCTTATATACAGTGCGACTCAAAAAGCTCGATGTACGGGGTGTTACGATAAAAATTGACGAGAAAAATAAAAATTACAGATTCGAGGAAATTTTCGGTTCTTTCGCTTCGAGGGGTTCTCTGACGTGCGTAGGACCGTTTTATATACAAAGTGTTGGAAAATGTCGAACGTTAAAAATGTAAAAATTAAGGGAACTGAAAATTTTTTGGTACGAAACTTCCGTCGGGGACTCTTACCGCACTAATTATCGAAAAAATACGGGGTGTTTAAAAATTCGAACTGTTCCTAAAAATCCTGGACATTCGTGGATTTAAAATTTTTTTGCTTTCTGATGAAACTTTTACAATAGTTTGTAGAAAAACTGTAAAAATATATACTTTGGTATTATTATGTATATGAATACATACTTATGAAAAATACAGCGTGTAAAATAAAACCATTCTCTACATCCACAAAATTTATGGATTTTATTTTTTTATGAAACTTTGACGATTGTAAAAATCATACTAATGAGAAAATACAGGGTGCTTAACGAAACCAAACCATACTCTAAGAATCCTCACAATAATTCATTGAATATTTTTCATGAAACTTTTCACAATGGTCTGTAAGAAAACTATGTATACTAATTAAAAACTACTGGGTGTTTAAAAACTGAACCAATATTGAAACTCCCAAAATTCATGGAAATTTTTTTATTTATTAAACTTCCATCAAGGATTTATTATGACACTCACTAACGAAGCAAATACAGAGTGTTTAATAATAACGAACCATTCTGTAAAAATCCTCAAAATTCATGGAATTAAAAATTCTTTTGATGAAACTTTATACAATGTTCTGTAGGAAAAATATACTAATTAAGAAATACAGAGGGTTTAAAAACCTAACCATTTCCTAAAAATCAACAAAACTCATGGAATTAAAAATTATTTTTGATAAAACCTTATACAATGGTTTGTAAAAATCTATACTAATGAAAAATACAGGAGGTTTAAAAACCTAACCATTTCCTAAAAATCAACAAAATTCATGGAATTAAAAAATTATATTTGATGAAATTTTATACAATGTTCTGTATGAAAAATATACTAATTAGGAAATAAAGAGTGTTTAAAAATAACTAACCATTCTCTAAAATTACTCAAAGTTCATGGAATTATAAAATTCATTTTGATTAATATTTGTACAATAGTTTTAATAAATCTATACTAATGAAAAAATAAAGTAGGTTTAAAAAAACCGAACCTTTCCCTAAAAATAATAAACATTCGTGTATTTAAATTTTTTTTTTTGCTTTCTGATGAAACTTTTACAATAGTTTGTAAAAACTATAAAAATATATACTTTGGTATTATTATGTATATGAATACATACTTATGAAAAATACAGGGTGTAAAATAAAGAACCATTCTCTACAGCCACAAAATTTATGGAATTTAATTTTTTTATTAAACTTTTCACGATTATAAAAATTATACTAATGAAAAATACAGGGTGCTTAACGAAACCAAACCATACTCTAAGAATCCCCACAATAATTCATTGAATATTTTTTATGAAACTTTTCACAATGGTCTGTAAGAAAACTATACTAATTAAAAATTCTGGGTGTTTAAGAAAACTGAACCAATATTGAAACTCCCAAAATTCATGGAAATTTTTTTATTTATTAAACTTCCATCAAGGATTTATTATGACACTCATTAACGAAGCAAATACAGAGTGTTTAATAATAACGAACCATTCTCTAAAAATCCTCAAAATTCATGGAATTAAATAATTCTTTTGATGAAACTTTATACAATGTTCTGTAGGAAAATATACTAATTAAAAATACAGAGTGTTTAAAATAACGAACCATTCTCTAAAATTCCTCAAAATTCATGGAATTAAAAATTCTTTTGATGAAACTTTATACAATGTTCTATAGGAAAAATATCCTAATTAAGAAATACAGAGGATTTAAAAACCGAACCATTCTCTAAAAATCAACAAAATTCATGGAATTAAAAATTCTTTTGATGAAACATTTTACAATGTTCTGTAGGAAGAATATACTATTGAACAAATACGGGGGTTTAAAAACCGAACTGTTCCCTAAAAATCCTGAAAATTCGTGGATTTAAATTTTTTTTTTGCTTTCTGATGAAACTTTTTACATTAGTTTGTCAAAAACTATAAAAATATATACTTAGGTTTTATGTATATATACATACGTATGAAAAATACAGGGTGTAATATATAGATCCATTCTCTAGATCCACAAAATTTATGGAATTTATTTTTTTATGAAACTTTTCACGATTGTAAAAAATTATACCGATGAAAAATACGGGGTGTTTAACAAAACCAAACCATTCTCTAAAAATCCTCACAATTCATGGAATATTTTCTAATGAAACTTTTCACAACGGTCTGTAAGAAAACTATACTAATTAAAAACTACTGGGTGTTTAAAAACCGACCTTTCTCTAGAAACCTTCATGGAAGTATAATATTCCTTTGATGAAACGTTTAACAATGGTCTATATGGAAACTATTTTAATGAAAACAATACAGGGTGTTTAAGAAAACTGAACCAATATTGAAACTCCCAAAATTCATGGAATAAAATTATTTGTTTTGCTTCGGATGGGTTGTCGGATGTACGAAAGACCGTTTTATATACAAAGTGTTGGAAAAATGTTGAACGGTAAAAATCTCAAAATTAAGAGAACTGACTAATTTATTTTACTCAACTTCCATCGGGGGTCTCTTAACGCACTAATTATCGAAAAATACATGGTGTTTAAAAAACTAACCCTACTAAAGAAAGGTCAAGTCGGCGAATGCCGACTTGCCACCTATCTAGTCCTTATATATTAAAATCCGTTGTTTTTTCTCTCTCGCGAAAAAGTGGGGTTTTACCGCCACAAAGGCTTTTTCGCGAGCGCGCAGCGGCGAGCCCGGGTGCGCGAAGCCGAGTTCGGTCCTTCGGTTATCCGGTAGGCGTATTTTGGTGACTTCTCTTTACCTTTTTCGGGGCGAATTTTGCGTTTTTCCGGAGGTCCGCGGCCGCCAGTTTTCCATTTTCGCGCGGATGTCGCGAAAAAAAGAGATGGATATAGCCGGGAATTCGAGAAACGTCAGTCAGATATGGGTAGACGTCCAACTATTTCGGATTCGATATTTTCGTATTGTCCGCATTCGTTTCCACAAAGCCATGTCGAAACGTAAACTTTGAACCTTCTACAATGTGTCGCGTGCCTCAGGTTTGAGTTTAAAATTCGATTTTATAGTGAAAATAACGAAAGTTTTACTCAATTACACGTTCGGCGGTATTCGCATTCGCTCGGCCGCCGGCCGTCCTAAACGTCAAACGGCTACCAGGACGGTGCACGGCCTGTGACAGCTCCCGATAAAACTTAGGAACGTTCGCTAAAAGGGTCGATCGGAGGGCCGCCAATGCCAGAAAAGGTATGTTTAAAGTCTCTAGATACTTTCCGTTATGCGAGCCCTGGATTTCGAGTTCGTTTTTCCATAAAAATTTGCTTAAATCCAAACCGACGGGGAGAAGAGCCTAGCAATATGGCGGGTCCTCACAAAACCTTCAAAACGATTACATTCTGAAAAGTAAGTACCCTTTATTTCCATAAAGCCATATCGAAACGTACACTTTGAACCTTCTACAATGTGTCGTGTGCCTCAGGTTTAGGTTTAAAATTCGATTTTATAGTGAAAATAGCAAAATTTTCGTCGACTACAGAAACGTCAAATGGCGAGTGCGCGGTGACATTTCCGAATAAATCGCAGAAAATTTCGCTAAATGGGCCGACCGGAGGCCCCAAAGGCCAAAAAGGGTAAATTTGAAGTCTCTAGATACGTTGTGTTATGCGAGCGTTTGGTTTTGAATTCGTTTTCGTATCGAAATTTGCGAAAATTCTAAGCAAGACGGGGTCAAAATGACGGAAGCCATAGAACAGCTGTCAAATATTTCCATCCGCTATTGCTATTTGCATTGAACTTTGCATAAATAGAATGAATAGGTGGTATCAGTGAGCTAGACAATATGGCAGACCAAGACGGGGTCAAATGACGGAAGCCATAGAACAGCTGTCAAATATTTCCATCCGCTATTGCTATTTGCATTGAACTTTGCATAAATAGAATGAATAGGTGGTATCAGTGAGCTAGACAATATGGCACACTTCAAGTCGCTTCGCTTATATACAGTGCGACTCAAACAAGCTCGATGTACGGGGTGTTACGATAAAATTGACGAGAAAAAATAAAAATTACAGATTCGAGGAAATTTTCGGTTCTTTTCGCTTCGAGGGGTTCTCTGACGTGCGTAGGACCGTTTTATATACAAAGTGTTGGAAAATGTCGAACGTTAAAAAATGTAAAATTAAGGAGCTGAAAATTTTTTGGTACGAAACTTCCGTCGGGGGACTCTTACCGCACTAATTATCGAAAAAATACGGGTGTTTAAAAATTCGAACCGTTCCTAAAAATCCTGGACATTCGTGGATTTAAAATTTTTTTGCTTTCTGATGAAACTTTTACAATAGTTTGTAGAAAACTGTAAAAAATATATACTTTGGTATTATTATGTATATGAATACATACTTATGAAAAATACAGCGTGTAAAATAAAAACCATTCTCTACATCCACAAAATTTATGGATTTTATTTTTTTATGAAACTTTGACGATTGTAAAAATCATACTAATGAGAAAATACAGGGTGCTTAACGAAACCAAACCATACTCTAAGAATCCTCACAATAATTCATTCAATATTTTTCATGAAACTTTTCACAATGGTCTGTAAGCAAACTATGTATACTAATTAAAAACTACTGGGTGTTTAAAAACTGAACCAATATTGAAACTCCCAAAATTCATGGAAATTTTTTATTTATTAAACTTCCATCAAGGATTTATTATGACACTCACTAACGAAGCAAATACAGAGTGTTTAATAATAACGAACCATTCTCTAAAAATCCTCAAAATTCATGGAATTAAAAATTCTTTTGATGAAAGTTTATACAATTTTCTTTAGTAAAAATATACTTATTATGATATACAGAGGGTTTAAAAAATCCTATCCATTTCCTATAAATCAACAAAACTCTTTGATTTAAAAATTTATTTTTGATTTATCCTTATACAATTGTTTTTAAAAATCTATACTTATGATAATATACAGGAGGTTTATAAAAAACTAACCTTTTCCTAAAAATCATCAAAATTCATGGAATTAAAAATTTCTTTTTGATGAAATTTTATACAATGTTCTGTAGGAAAAATATACTAATTAGGAAATACAGAGTGTTTAAAAATAACGAACCATTCTCTAAAATTCCTCAAAGTTCATGGAATTAGAAAATTCATTTTGATGAAACTTTGTACAATAGTTTTAAAACATCTATACTAATGAAAAATACAGGAGGTTTCAAAACCGAACTGTTCCCTAAAAATCCTAAACATTCGTGGATTTAAATTTTTTTTTGCTTTCTGATGAAACTTTTACAATAGTTTGTAAAAACTATAAAAATATATACTTTGGTATTATTATGTATATGAATACATACTTATGAAAAATACAGGGTGTAAAATAAAGAACCATTCTCTACAGCCACAAAATTTATGGAATTTAATTTTTTTATTAAACTTTTCACGATTATAAAAATTATACTAATGAAAAATACAGGGTGCTTAACGAAACCAAACCATACTCTAAGAATCCCCACAATAATTCATTGAATATTTTTTATGAAACTTTTCACAATGGTCTGTAAGAAAACTATACTAATTAAAAATTCTGGGTGTTTAAGAAAACTGAACCAATATTGAAACTCCCAAAATTCATGGAATTTTTTTTTATTTATTAAACTTCCATCAAGGATTTATTATGACACTCATTAACGAAGCAAATACAGAGTGTTTAATAATAACGAACCATTCTGTAAAAATCCTCAAAATTCATGGAATTAAAAATTCTTTTGATGAAACTTTATACAATGTTCTGTAGGAAAAATATACTAATTAAAAATACAGAGTGTTTAAAAATAACGAACCATTCTCTAAAATTCCTCAAAATTCATGGAATTAAAAATTCTTTTGATGAAACTTTATACAATGTTCTATAGGAAAAATATCCTAATTAAGAAATACAGAGGATTTAAAACCGAACCATTCTCTAAAAATCAACAAAATTCATGGAATTAAAAATTCTTTTGATGAAACTTTTACAATGTTCTGTAGGAAGAATATACTATTGAACAAATACGGGTGTTTAAAAACCGAACTGTTCCCTAAAAATCCTGAAAATTCGTGGATTTAAATTTTTTTGCTTTCTGATGAAACTTTTACATTAGTTTGTCAAAAACTATAAAAATATATACTTAGGTTTTATTATGTATATAAATACATACGTATGAAAAATACAGGGTGTAATATATAGATCCATTCTCTAGATCCACAAAATTTATGGAATTTATTTTTTTATGAAACTTTTCACGATTGTAAAAAAATTATACCGATGAAAAATACGGGTGTTTAATAAAACCAAACCATTCTCTAAAAATCCTCACAATTCATGGAATATTTTCTAATGAAACTTTTCACAACGGTCTGTAAGAAAACTATACTAATTAAAAACTACTGGGTGTTTAAAACCGACCTTTCTAGAAACCTTCATGGAAGTATAATATTCCTTTGATGAAACGTTTAACAATGGTCTATATGGAAACTATTTTAATGAAAACAATACAGGGTGTTTAAGAAAACTGAACCAATATTGAAACTCCCAAAATTCATGGAATAAAATTATTTGTTTTGCTTCGGATGGGTTGTCGGATGTACTAAAGACCGTTTTATATACAAAGTGTTGGAAAAATGTTGAACGGTAAACAATCTCATAATTAAGAGAACTGACTAATTTATTTTACTCAACTTCCATCGGGGTCTCTTAACGCACTAATTATCGAAAAAATACATGGTGTTTAAAAAAAACTAACCCTACTCAAGAAAGGTCAAGTCGGCGAATGCCGACTTGCCACCTTTCTAGTCATTACTTTAAAACACGCTATAGATTAATTATTACACAAACTTAACAGATGTCACATACTATGAAACTATAGGTACCAGGTTCCTAATCTATTATTTTAACCAATTTAATCTCTATCCATCTACATTGAGTTCCTCCGGGAACTCATATTTCAATCAATCCCCAGTGGCATACATTTTTGGAAAGGACAACACTTTAACAATTTGCGATTTTTTAATTGTACTAACGCCCGTTTCATTTAAAACAAATAGTTTGCTATTACCATCTGCAATTTTTTTCATTTCTACAATTTCCTTCAAGCACCTCTTGAATAACACATACAAATTTTAAATTTCTTTTTTTGCCGGGAAAACGAACTATGACATAATCACCTTCTTTATGTTGATAATTTATGTCATCACCTTCCTTTTCATATTCTATTATATTATGTTTTGCAACAAAGTCTTTGTCAACATTTTCAAAAAAACTGATATCGTCAATACTACTTCCCGATTCTACCCACGCATCTTCTGAAGTATCAGAAATCATTCTTTTTTCTCCGCTTTTTCTTCAGCTCCTGTTTCATTTTTAAGGCATTTTCCTTCTCTAAAATTTTCAATTCCTTTTTCTTTTTTCTTTCTTCTAGCCTTTTTTTCTTCAAGAGTTTTCTTTTTTAATTCTTTTTCTGTAAGAATAACCAATAGTTGACACCACCTCTCCATTAATTGACAGGTGTGTCAACCATTGGATCTGGTTACTGTTTATGCGTGTTTTTCATAGTAGAATGTCCGCCATATTTTAAACAGTTATGTGCTTCAGATATCTAAAGAAAGGTTTGCAAACCAATAGTTGACAATTCTGTCAATTATTGGAGCTTGACTTAAAATTGTAATCCAATAGTTGACACCCTTATTTTTAACTTCCAAAATAGAAAAATAGCACTACAAACCATACACAACTAGAGTATGATATGTAGTTAAAAGCTAAAAATAATCCTGGACTAAGAAGGCAATTATTAACTTAATTACTTATGTTTATGTTGGGTCACTATCTTAATAAAATTGTTTAAAATCTTAACAAAATATAAGATGCACTGTCACACGTGTGAAAATCAAAGTCGCCATGACACATTTATAAGAATATTGCATATTGGTCCACAAATCCAATACTAGATGGCAAAACGTATCTTTGGATGGAAAATAAATATTTGTAGAAATTAGAGTAGCCTTATTAATCAAAATATAGTATTAAAGTGTCAACTATTGGAGGTCTGTCAACCATCGGGGCTTTTACCTTACACTGTCTTTGAATGTATCAACTTAAAAAATTGGCAATAGATGTTTTTGAATACGAGAAATCACAATCTGTTGTCTATTTCGACGTATTTCCTAGAAGGCGCCATATCTGTGACCAGGGTCGTAGCTACCGAGCGGAAATAGCATGATTTTCACGCAGACGCCTTTTACGAGGGGCGCCAAATTCAAGTTCATTTTCCTATTTTTTTCTTAAATTGATAATATAGAGTGTGAGCATTCAGAGCCCAACATTCTTACTGCGTTGTGAGTTAGTTACACGTAGCTACAGACACAAATCGAAACTAAATAAAAGTAGTCATGAACGTACCTTTCCAAACTTTACAGTAGGAACGTACTCAGATTCTAATTTCTAAGCATAACATGAAGGAACTCAGAACATCTATTAGAAGTTGAATTAGACAAAAACGATATTCCACCAAGAATTAAGTATCAGAAAAATACTAAATGGAAACAAGAATGGAAATTAAGCACATTATCACGAGGCTCCTGCTATGTGCAAATAGCAAATGAATTTACAGGTTTCCCATGGTTCTCCCTTTACCCATATAAAGACAGAAGACATCTAACCACCATAATTAGAATAAGAACAGGTCACTGCTTAACTAATCAGCATCTTCACAGAATAGGAATTTTGCAACACCCATACTGTGAATGTGGCCAGGTGGGTGACCACATTTTACTGGAATTCCCATTGAATAACGGTCCAAATTTTGATCTACATCAAGAATTATCAAAATCAGGCATGCAAAATCCCTTTTCGATTACCGCTATGATAAACAAAATTGGCAAACGATTTCGTCTTGTTAAAGTTTTTAAATATTAACTGTATCAATTTGTAAATTTAACATGTTTATTCAATTCAAAAAACCCAAAACCTCCTATCTTTCATAAACCTGGGTGCTTCTCTCTAATCCGAGGCAACGTTTCGGTGTATGTAAGTTCGGCTGTTGCCCTCGAGCAAGAAAAGTTGATTCTGTGTTGTGTTGTCTACTTGTAATTGTGTATGATTTTAAATATTGTATCGCATTAAAAAAGTAAATATGTGCAAATAGAATATTCGAAGTTCCCGGGGTTATTTTTAGTTCAACAATCCGACTGTTCAAGTAGATGGCGCTGAGCTGTCACAGTTGTTGCCACCCGTTAATAGGGATATTGGGTTTATTCTTCTTTATATTTTGTGATACATAGTTTAATCCTGCACGAACTATAAACTGCATTAGGCAAGCTTATGCTGAAATTACACCTACAAGTTGTCTAAAAATTACGAGCAACAGAAAACGAATTAACGCATGCATTAGTATTGATGGAGGTTTGACAGAATACAATATAATATATTTTACGTTGTATTTATCAATTATTTTACAGATTGTGTTCTAAAAACTAAATTTAGAAATGATAATTTTTGGTTAAAGATGTACACTAATAATACAAAATAAGCACTAATAAATGCTCATTTTCAGTTCACTAAATAACGACCTCCTCACAGAAGCTGAAAAAATTAATTGCTTAGAAAAAACAAAGTCAATAAGCTTCCAATTACATCGAGTCGAGTGGTTTTTAATCCGATACTAGCGTTTTAGCAAAACGCTGCTTCGGTGGCTATTGGATTAAGATGGATTCACTCGACTGTGTTTAATAGACGTTGTTGTTTACTTCGGTTCTCGGAATAAATTAAAAAATTGAGATAATTTGGTAGACTAAAAAGGCACAATTAAAGGTCAGCCGACAAGATTCCACAATCAATAATTAATTAAACTGAACTCGAAAACAATAAACACAAGATTGCATATTATGTAGAATTGAGCAAAGCAGAGCAGGAATCTAAACTCTAAGTTTCAATCGAGGAGACTCATGGAAACCTTATCACAAATCTTGCAAAATCCTGCGAAATCGTGCAAAATCCCGAAAAATTGAGCGAAATCTCGATAAATCGTGCGAAATTACAAAAAAATACTCGAAAATACAACATTCAGCATCATTTGGAGGCAAATTTACCCGTAAAGACTGACAATACTGTCATATTGTGTCATTATTTCGCGAATATGCCATGGCATATGACCGATAAGTCGAAAGCGGCGCACGACATGTATCACGATTGTTTGGAACTACTAGAAAGAAGGCTGTGTCTTTAAAGCACAAACCTAGAAAAAATATAGACGGCGTCGTTCCGTGATATAGGTAACGTGACAGGTGCCGCGTTTTCTAGGGATCTGAGGTCCAGAAAATGGATACTTTACTTGCTTTATATTGGTGTTCCTGCAAATATTAAACACTAATTCACTATATAACCACTAAGCTCGATGCCAATCAAACTACATAGGTTTGTTTCTAAACAATTAGAATAACCTACAAAAACATAACCATCTTCAGGTTACGGTGTCATCAACGTAAATCGGCGTAAAAACAAGTTTTAGTGATTCTGTACCTTCTAAGGCGGCCATGAATTAGTCCTCGACAATTAATATGCCACTAGCACCGTCTATATTTTTCTAGGTTTGTGCTTTAAAGTTTAATGTTTTTGTTTCATTTTATTGACAGTATTTTAATTTTTGAATTTAGTTTATCTAAAAGTTTGTAAACATTAAAACCGGATACCTTATACCTGAGAGGCGGTGGAAGTCTAAGGTTAACTCAACGGTTAACCTCGGCGCTTGGCACCGAAAGCATTTAAGTATTGTGCATAACTAAGAACAAACAAATCTAAAAATCTTTAGTAACTTCACATATTTTGACAATCTGAGAGATACAATTACAAATAAATTGGAGAAACTAGAAATTCTACTCGCTGAATAAATTGTCGTTCTAACAGCAAACATGGTGGTAGTGCAATATATGTGAATAATAATTGTGAAGCTGAAGCTATCCATGTGCAAAATCTCTGCAAAGAAATGCAGAAATGTAATTGTTTTTGTTCATTTTGTTCAAATTTTTATGAGTAATAGGTTATTACCATTATTTCTTGGTTTTATTTTAAAATTTTTTTCTTTTACTTAGCAGTCACCTTAACAGCTCCATTTTTAGAGGTATTAAATTTGAAACTATACTGACACTCCCCTTACTAACAAGTGACGTCATGAAATAATGCAACCCAACAAACATCACAAAATCTGTGAGTTTGGTAAACACTATGATTTAAAATTCTATGTTCAATATGACTGAAATATTGAAAAATATCTAGATAATATAAAAATGCTATAAATAACACTTCTTGTATCATTTTCCTAGAAAATTAATAAAATCCAATACGTTTCTCAGTTAGTTAGACACCGACAGAAGTTGGTAAATTTCCTTTTAGAAAATTTTGAATATCCAACCAGAGAAAAACCTCGAATTCAACTATAAAAAGATATAAATAATTCGCATGAAAGCAATGTGCATTAAATGTACGGCAACTGAATATTATACTTTTATTGCTAAAACACGGTTACATATAACATTGGAAAACTGCATTACACATACAGGGTGATTTTAAATGAAGTAGCAAAAATGACATCATAGATTCCTTAGGTGAAAATAAATCGACCTCGAAATCGACTTAACCTAACATACTATATATATCCCAAGTCGCATAATAAAAAAGATACACGGTGCCAAAGTTAAAATTTGTAAATCGGGTGTTTTTACGGCGAGAAATTATTCAAATTTGTTTCTAATTTTTACGTCACTTAGTAGAGGGCGCCACTTATGGTACATCATGTTTCTTTCAAATGGTAGAACTTTTTTGCTGCAAAGTGTATCCTTTTGACAATAGAATCAATCGATTCTCCTACCTGTTATATCTGAAAAAGATATATCTTGTTGAAGTCGTTAGGAGTAATAGTTTTAGAAATACATAATCCTATTTGAAATATTCAGTGCACCGATTGAAAACTGTTATCATATCAGGTAAAGTGCCTTTTCTACTGAAATGTTACTTGAAAGAGTTGTTTAGAACGGTAAATTATTGAGACGTGCAAAATTTCAAAAAGATCGGGCTGCTTTGATAAAATCTTTGTGCTTTGTTGAAAAATGGTTTCATCAAACTTCACCGATCCTATTGAAATTTTGCACGTCCCCATAATTCACCATTTTGAACAACTTTTTCAATTAACATTTTGCTGTATTTTCAGCAGAAAAGGCACTTTACCTGAAACCAAAACAGTTTTTACTCGGTGCACTGAGCATTTCAAATAGTATTATTTCAAAAATGGTTACTCCTACCAACTTCAGCAAGGTATACCTCTTTCAATTAAAACAGGTAGGAGAATCGATTGTTTTGATAGTCAAATGGATACACTGAGCTGCAAAAAAGTTCTGCCATTTAAAAGAAACATGATGTGCCACAAGTGACGCCCTCTACTAGTTACGTCAAAATTAGAAACAAATTTGAATTTCTCGCCAGCACAAACCCCCGATTTACAAATTTTATGTAAATATTTGGATTTCTTAAGAAGTTATTTAGATTATCGAAAATAAAATTTTAACTTTGACACCCTGTATCTTTTTTATTATGCGACTTGGGATATAGGTATGTTAGGTTATATCGATTTATTTACAGATAAGGAATCTGTTTTGCTACTTCATTTAACAACACCCTGTACATATGTAATTATTTGGATCCTGGCAAATCTATTCTAACAAATTCTTAAGTTAACACTAGGTATAATTTCAATTTCTGCTTACCTGACCGCAGCGTTTTACGCGACTCTGTCTCCAAATGCACATATAAAAATTGCGAACAGTGCTCAGTTAGCAACAGGCAAAATGACGAAATGACAGTTTATAAATAGCTATACGACGAATGTAGGTAATATTTAAATAATTACGATGCAAGCGGCATGGAAAACAATGAAGAACAAATTACAAAAATTATAGATAGGTGTGGATTGTTAGCACGCAAACTGGCGAAATATGCACTTGTCCTTTGTCTTTTTATGGATCTCGTTGCAGGAATATATATCGCAACCTATATATGCGACGTATTATCCAACTTTTATAAATAGACGGCAGACATAAATGCACATTGCAAATGCAAGTTACATTATGGTAGGACGCAGAATGTCAAACTAATTTTATCATTATAGCTGCATATGCGACGGTGCATGGTCACGTACTGCAATATACCCAGTGTCTGGATTTAACGCAGTAAGAAAATGTTTCCTACCAAGGTGCAATGTATACTCGCGTCAAGAATTCAGATGTCTTACGTCACGGCTGACGTTACACATTTATTTTTATTGTCAACGTAATTTTCGATATTTGGTCGCGTTAAAAACAATTAATTTTTGCAATTTAGTGCAATATATAATGCAAACTTTTAGTGTAGTATATAGTTTTATTACTTTCAGTTGCAGTTTCTTAAATACTTTGATGAAAATATAATGAATTGTTCATTTGTTCGTATGACGTAAGTCGTCTGAATTCTTGTCGCGAGTATATTAAAAATTGTGTTAATTAATTTTTTTTAACCCTATCTGATAAAAGATAAATATATTAGCATAGTTTGCTATATTAATTTACAAAATAGAGAATTATAGTAATAGACAAATAGATGTGTTTTCTGCAATGAAACATGCAGGGTTAAGGGTAGTAACGATAAAATTTTAACCACGTGATCAATGAGGCCTAAAAGACAATAAAAAAAAATTATTTCGGAATGTTGGCTCCTTATTTCTAAAATGAGGCAAAACCCTCGTTTCCTACCCTATGATAAGCACCGTCCAAGATATACTCGCGACAAGAATTCAGACGTCTTACGTCATACGAACAAATGAATAATTCATTATATTTTCATCAAAATATTTAAGAAACTACAACTGATAGTACTAAAACTATATACTACACTAAAAGTTTGCATTATGTATTGCACTAAATTGCAAAAAACAGTTGTTTTTAACGCGAACAAATATCGAAAATTACGTTGACAATAAAAACAAATGTGTAACGTCAGCCGTGACGTAAGACGTCTGAATTCTTGACTTGAGTATAGCTTAGATCTCTGAACTACCATGCGGTGTTTTTTTGCAGCGTTTTCAAATATAGAAACAACAAAAAAATTAACATTTTTATTAATAATACCTGGTAGGTAACAGTTAGCTGCATTCGGTTTCGCTCTTTCGCTACTGTCACAACTACATTTTCACTCATTACAACTACTATTCACTATACACAAAAACAGACTTCGCGTACAGTTAAATAAAATGCCCATCGAACGATAATAGATAATAGAAAAACAGGCAGGCGAACTATATTGTAGGAGAATGCCTGTATCCAAAAATTCCTTTATTTGATCACTATAAAACGATTAAAATTGATAAAAAATCACTAAAAACTGAAGGGAATCATAACGGAACAGAGTATTTCAACGACTTCTACATTTCGATTGGTAGGTAAAAATAACGAAATGAGGCAAAACGGGTAATATAAAAATGGAAACAAAATTAAAAAATGACGATCCCACCATAGGTCTTTCCATTACGCGTAACTGGAGCTATACAATTTTTAAATTAGGATTTCAAGGTGACATTTTATTTAGAAAATATTTGAGAATGATATGAGTATAATGCTTTGCAATTCCATGTTTGCAAAATATTGTTCTCGCCGAACGCGATATAGGTCGATAGCTTTTAATGGTTTCTACTGCGATGTAGAAACGTGCCTGTGGCTCTTCAGTCCAGCATGGAGTAGCGAATCGCCGCTAGATGTAGCTTATCTACACCACGTACTCATGGTCCCTTCTGTCGGGTTAGACAGACTTAAAACAGCTAGGGTTATTCTTCAGATACCTAACCTATGGCATGCTGATGAGAGCTAATAAGCTCGAAACCGGTATATGTTTGGCGGGCCGCCGACGAATGACTTTAGCTGTTGCTATAGGTTTTTCAGATGTAATTCAATGCTGGTCGGGGCATTAACGAGCAGAGTAGTTGTTTCCTGGAATTCGGTGTTTGCAAAATATCGTTCTCGCCGAACGCAATAGAGGTCGATAGCTTTCAATGGCTTCTACTGCGGTGTAGAACGATTCGTCTCTGTGTTTCAGTTCGACATGAAGTAGCAAATGATCGCTAGATGTAGCTTGTCTACACCGCATACTGCAGTTCAGCTGAAATTCTAAATAGGTTAAACTGTAGGGAAAATCGTGTGGTAAACATTTAAATTTCAAATGTAAACATTTCATTTATTAAAACACCTACGTGAAGTGATATTTTTATAGATGCAGCTGTACTTCCCGATCAGTAATAACTAAATGGGTAAAAGCCATAGTGTACTATGATAAACATTTTAATAGTATAAATAATGCTATTTATTAATTCTGCAAATTGCAAACTGATTAAGGGGTGAAGCTAGATGCAATCGTACCGCTAAGCGCACTAAACTATATGACTCCCTTACATCTTCCATATTCACCTGCATCGCATCTCTCATCGCCTGATTCTATTTTGAAAGTAAGCGGTTACTTAAAACTTTCTTAGTTCCAAATTTACGTTATTTAATTTATTATCAATTATTTTCAGCAAGATAGCGTATATAAATTAATAAAATAATTCGCCGCTTCTAGGATGAGGATTTATTTTGTTCTCTTTACTAAGAAAACTGGTACAAGCTGCATCGAAATCATATCATTATTACGGGAGTAATTTTTACTAGTTTCAAGATACCTAAAGAAGTTTTTATATATTTTTAGGTATTAATAATATTGTGTGAAACTAACTACTCAGTGGTAGATATCGTGGGTGTAATTCAACGCAAGTTTATCCACTGAGTAGTTAGTTTCACACAATATTATTAATACCTAAAAATATATAAAAACTTTTACAAAGTGTTCATTATTCAAGTAGGTATTGTCATATTTAATTCATTGACAGTCTGTCACTTTTTGTCATTGTCGATATTTAACTTCAAATAATTTTAATTTTTATAATAATTTTTATAGTTAGATATTTGATTCAAAGGAGGCCACCTGAAGAAGCAATCCTAAAAATGCAGAAATAGGTCAGATTTCATCTATTGTGGTTGAATTGTCGTTTTCCCACTGCCAAAAGGTGAAGTTAGATATTTATAGAGTGTTTCATTAAAGCAGGTTAGTAAATTTATATAGATTATTTTCTTTAGATAATTATTGAATAGAGCTTTGTCTGTGGAATTGTTCATTAGCATACCTAGATGTTTGGTATCAGAGAACATACATATGACTTCATTGATAGGAATTGTAGGAGATTTGATTTATATTAGCTTAAAATACCTTTCTAATACAGTAAAAAATACCTAAAGAAGGTTAAATAGAAAAGTCTAAAGTCAAAACACAACTTTCAGTCCAAATTCACTTTTGTAGAACATACTGTATAATAATTCAAAATGCTACATTAATGTCCATTTACACACATCAGTGACGTATCAGTTCAGAATCCGTGTTATTTGTGGTCGATTACTGATGCCAGTTTACACATATCCGTCCGTAGTCTGTAAAAAGGAGTTAGTAGACGGATCAAACAAAGTTATCTGATTATATTTATCCCGCAGTTCATTAACATTTCGTATCAACTCGATAAGCTTTACATCCATTCTAAGCAATAAAAAAATCTGGTCAGTTCGTCAGTAGAATTACAAAAATATCGTCGCCGGCATATTTAAAGGCCACTGAACGGACCCTGAAGCAGCACTGACAGCACTGATAGGGCACTGTGACGGATATGTATAAACACGTCAATTTAAAATCTAAGCAACGATTTTTTATTTTTCACATTGATACTGATACGGAACTGACACGGCACTGATGTGTGTAAATAGACCTTTATACGTTCAATTAACTGACAAATTCGAATTCCGATAGTTGTCGGCCTTATCCATTTATGTTGACAGACATAGAATGATATTTTTTTGTAATATACAACTATACAATTATTTATTCTTTACATTTCCCTGAATGCTACAATGACTAAAATATACTACTGTTGCCATTTAATTTAGATACCTTACTACCGACTTTTTTTGCATGAAGAATTTTTCAGTTATCCTTTAAGTCGTGAAATTAGCAATTCTACAAAGAATTTAATTATTTTGGTGATTTTAATTTCCCAGTATCTGCTGGGAAAATGTATTACATAACAATATTAATGATTCATCCTCGTTGTTTTCTAGTACTGTACTAGAAGTAGGCTTTACACAATTAGTGTGTAGTAGTCACCCAAAATGTTAAAAAACCATGGATTACAAGTGAAATTATTGCTAAATGTAAAAATTGAGTTGTCAAAACGAAATTTCGAACTTAATCTAGTGCATAGGGGCCAAAAAGCTGTGTTCAAATATACCAGAAAATTTATCTCATCTAAAGTTTCTACTCCACTAGTTCGTAATGCCTCAGGGGACTTATGCGCCTCTGATTTTGAATGTGCTGAAATTTTAGCTACTACTTTTCAAAAAGTATTTACTGAGGAACCTCTGGGTCCTATTCCAGAATTTTCAACTCTTAGGCAGGACCACTCTTTGGAATCTATAACATTTAATCAGAATGATGTGATACACCATCTCAATAACCTACGTGTGGATTTGGCACCGGGACCCGATGGGCTTTCAGCTGCAGTACTCAAACGCTGTGCTTCTTCTTTAGCAGAACCTTTATATTTTATATATAAATTTTCTCTTGTCACGTCATCTCTCCCATCTGATTGGTTGATAGCTACTTCAATTGCTATATTTAAAAAAGGTGATAAAACAGATCCCGACAATTACCGTCAAGTGAGTTTAATGTCTATTTGTCTTAAAGTCCTAGAAATAATCATAGTATCCCAAATAATTCAGTTCTCCTTAACTCATAATCTTTTACCAACATCTCAACATGGTTTTATTCCAGGCAGATCTACTACCACCAATCTTCTGTCCTGTTTAAATCATTGGTCCCTGGCATTTGATCGAGGAGATCCTGTGGACGTTATTTACTTGGATTTTTCCAAAGCCTTCGACAAAGTTCCCAGATATAGACTTATGTTAAAACTTGAGCATTTAGGAATTCGAGGTGAGCTGAACTCATGGATTTGCAACTATTTGTCCAATAGAACTTTTTTTGTTCGTGTCGGATCAGATTATTCATCTTGGCATCAAGTAAGGTCCGGGGTTCCACAAGGCTCTGTCCTTGGATCACTTTTGTTCTTGTTATATTCGGCGGATCTTGATGACCTCATAACTATCTCTCATAGTTTTTATGCTGACGACACAAAATTATATGGAAATCCACTAGAACAAATTCGAATAAGTGTACTGTACTTTACATGGGCAACAAAAATCCTCATAACTATTACACCACTGATGAATCCCCAGTTAAAGCAGTAGCGGAACAGAATGACTTAGGTGTAACAATAACTACAGATCTTTCCTGGTCCACACATATTTTCAAAATTACAAAAAAAGCTAATCAAAGATCCTACATACTTTTTAAAGCATTTCAAAATCCTAGCCCCAGATTGTTTTCCCTTCTATTTAAATCCTACGTAAGGCCTGTGGTGGAGTATGCTGGTATCATATGGTCTCCTCGATTGATTAGAGACTTAACCTACTAGAAAATGTTCAACGCAAATGCAGTAGACAAGTGACTACTCTGAGGAAACATACTTATCATGAGAGGCTGCAAATTCTAAATCTCCCACTACTTTCCGAACGCAGATCTAGAGGTGATATGATTTTCACGTACAAATTGTTACATAATTTTTCAATCAAGAAATTGGTGCGTTGCTGACATTAAACACAGATGACCGCTTACGTGGCAACCAGTTGAAACTACGCAAGGAAAACTTCAAGACATCCATAAGACAGAGTTTTTATTCAAACAGAGTGTTTAACCGATGGAATCAACTACCTAGTGATGTAACTACTGGAAGTGTTAACAGTTTTAAGCATAAATATGACACATTTAAAAAGAATGAACTGATATGATGTTTCAATTGTAGTGTTGTTTAATCGATTAAGATGTCATACTTACTTTTAATGTTTCAACTTAGTAAATATGTTATAATTGCCTTTGTAATTTGAGCATAATAGCTTTTGGCCTCTGCTCATTCCCTTTAGTGTAATAATAATAATAATAAAAAGTCCATGTGCACACTATTAATATTTTACGTTATCACCCGCTATCATTTGAAAATTTAAAGAACGTTTTGTTGTCCTACAATTATAAAAATTCTGATAATACGGCATATTCGTAATTTTTCCGTATCAGACAATTTTTTTTATTATACAATTACATTCATTCATTACTGCATATTTTGCATAGATATACATACATATCTACATTTCGTTTGCGACGTAGAAAAGTATTAAATATGTAAACAATTACCTTTCTAGTTTTGTTTGTAGAACCTATAAATATTTTAATTTAATGGACAAATAAATTGTAGTCAAACTTACTTTAGCCAAGAATTGATGGTTAAAAAGATATAGGGCGTCAAAGTTAAAATTTTATGTTCAATATTTGTATACAAATTTTAAAAAATCCAAATATTTGCATACATTTGGGAGATCGGAGGTTCTGGGTGCGAGAAATTCAAATTTGTTTCTAATTTTGACGTCACTAGTAGAGGGCGCCACATCATGCTTCTTTTAATTAGCAGAACTTTTTTGAAGGTTAGTATTGAAGGTGTTGAACTATCAGTAAATGGGAATTTGAAAATAGAACCTGTCGGGCATTTTATGATAGTACCGTAAAGATAAAAAATCAAAATGAATTCTATGACAGATATCTCAAGCATTTTAGTTTAGGCCTACATTAATATTGGCTATTGCTGGTACTACCATCTATACCGCAAAATGAGACACTACAAAATAACATCCATAATTTAATGTAATTTGCTAGTATTCTATAAGATAAACAAAAAAAAGTAATTTCGCCGTTGTTACCATCATTTGTTTCTTCTCTCTTAGCTTGTAAGTATAAACAATACGTTGATTGCAAATACTTAATATAAAAATCTACCACAGTAATGCTGCTACAAAATTAAATGTGATTTCTGTGAAATGTTAGTTGTAAACTTTCACTTACATTCATGAATAGCAATACCTGGAAAACGTTAAAAATTACAAATAATTGTGTCTACAGCTTTTGCCTTTAATGCATTACATTACTTTCATTGTTGTGAAAAAAACTGTCTGGAACTATTTTTAAAATATAATAATAAAGGCACGCAATATTCGATAGATGATACGACTGAATAGGTTTTTATTATACTGTTCCAGTATAAGAATTCAAGTTTCTCAATAAAGAAAACACAGACACAATACAAATATTATTCGTCGGAAATGAGAATATGATTCCAATGTAGAGTGTGAAATATTTAAGGAGGTAATAGTATGAACCAAAATAAGCAGAAAAGTCTTAATAAGCATGGGTCCGCAAAGTAACGGTTGCGGAGATATGGACCACTATTCGTTTTTCAAACATTTTATTTTATTAGGAATAAACCAACAAAGGAGGCCATAAAACAGGTCCTCCAAGATCGCCTGATCTGAACCATCTAGATTTCTTTGTTTGGGGATATTTGAAGACATTAGTGTATGGTACTCCTGTAAATAGCCTGGAAGAGCTGCAGCTACGGATTAATCAAAAGTGTCAAGAAATCCAAACCAAGGAGGGTGTTTTCGAAAGAGTTCGAATATCATTGAGACGAAGATGTCGTGCCTGCTTGGAAATGGACGGAGGGCACTTTGAACATCTTCTGTAACTTTGTTTTTTGTTTGTTAAAAGCTTCCTTGGTCGGTTTATTCCTAATAAAATAAAATGTTTGAAAAACGAATAGTGGTCCATATCTCCGCAACCGTTACTTTGCGGACCCATGTTTATTAAGACTTTTCTGCTTGTTTTGGTTCATACTATTACCTCCTGAAATATTTTACACTCTTTTTTTAACACCCTGTATTGTTCCATGTTTTCCGTATTTTTTTCTAAACCTGTATTTTTAACAAGTATGATTGAAATCGGTCAATGACTGATAGATTATACTTGCTTATTTTTCTGATAGCAACTGACATAAGAACAATGTTGGGATATTCAAAAATAAGTGATAAATTTTTATGATGTACCTATAGCAATTTGCTCAGATATAAATCAACGAAATCAGATCATTAGCTGCGACAAAAATGAAGAATTTTTTGTATTTATTGTTCAGATCTAAGTACTTCTAGCAATACCACAGTTTAAATACAGGGATGGCCAGAAGTACAGAATAAAATTCATATTTTGAATGAATTAATTTTTCTTTAAACGCCGAAACACGTTAACTGATCTTGATTTTTTCCCATTTTCCGGTTAAGTATATAATAATTAATTTTTCTTCAACCCCCTACCCCAAGTTACCTCTACTTTCTTTTTCAAATGGAAACATAAAGACCGCTTTACATTTATGCACGCATGCACATTAAAGTTAAAATTAATGACCGAGGCAATTTTCAGTCCATTCCACGAATATAGAGTCTGCTCTAATTTGATTTCATTGCACGTGAAATTCTGGTTCCTTTTCTGGTAATATTCAGTTTTGCCATCCTACACAAAAGGAACTAACAGCGAGGAATTAAGTAAAAGTGAATTAACCTCAATTAACTATAATAATTTTCTTTTATTTCATCCATTGAAACTCTAGGTTGATTGAAACTTGACGCCACAGTACACAACACAAGTATGTTTTGATGGTTTTGCAGTAGACCAGCAGATCGAAATCATTTTCATTTTACTAATTTGGCACTGGACAATATATTGCATAAATGTAAAACAAATGCCACCTCGCAATATTGCATGATAGATTTCGCTGCAAAATAGTTTTCATTGCATTGCATGCTCCATTGCCTAAATGTAAAGCGGCCTTAAGGCATGAGGGGCCTCACTAAAGGTTATAGAAAACCGAATCCAGCTATACCAAATTCGTGTTATTTCGGCAAATTTATGCTCTACAACAAGGAATATTATCCAGCGTATTAGCTTTACAGTCATCGAGTAAACAGTACGATCATACTGATCAATAAAATTAACTCACTCGGAATTTATCAGGCGCATCCAGTACAACCATTTTACGGGACAAACAGATCCGATAAATAGCCGATGATCGGCCGTCGATGTTCAGTTGGTGGAGACGGAGAAGTCAAGTTGACAGAGGAGAGAACGAGCGGTGGGGGATAGAGAGAGGTCCAACCGTTAGTATATTTAAATTGTGGCAACAAACAAACCTTTTATAATCCAACTGAATCTGATGCGGCAGATAAAAAATTGCACGTGCACCTCATTCTAGCATGTTACACAACTGCTTGCGTGTTTTATTTCACCGTGTTTACAATAAATAGAATTTCCCATTGAGAAATAATCCGGAACGCCTCAATTACCTAAAATTACTTAACTGCTCACCTAAATATATTCATTCAGATTCCTGAAATAAATGAGGAGGGTGCGTTTAAACGCAGACATTCATTTTTTATTCAAATAAGTTTATTCCTAGATTTCTCCTGTATTCCATGACATCGTTTGTATAGTTTCCCTTAACCAGAACCTGTAAAAACTAGCCAAAAGAACAATATCCAATGGAAATCAAAAACTAAACTGCCTTGCCTGTGCAACCGGTGAGTTAGGTACATGATTTACATACCTATACATTTAAGAAAATTTATTATAGATACTGTCATCAGCTTTGCCCGAATACCCCTAATACGCCCCTACTGCGAGGTCGGTTAACTATGAATTCAAAATATGCAATGGAATAAATCGAGTCTGCAGTGGAATTGTGTAGAAAATTCGAGAGCTTTCCAACATCTCGATTGTGTATTAGGTATAGGTATAGATCACGGTGAATTTAATTCAGTTTACTGAGTTTAGTTGATATTGAACAACGATTGCATATACACTCTATATGTAAAACAATACACTCTATATTATAGAGTGTACTGTTTATATTGTATAAAAGAACAGCTTCTTGACAATATTTGGAATGTGATAAAAAAAATTTGAAATACTACAAAATTGCAAATTTAGTAAAACCAAATGCTAAACCATTGCTTATACGTTAAACTGAAGAGTATGATCTTCTGTTTTATAGATATGAGTAGTTACTTGTAAGAAAACAATTGCTGGAAAAGTGTGGATAAATTATAAACAGTCGCAGGCTCTGTAATTTTTAAAATATGTTTTATGGAACTTTATTCTTCCGAACTGATTTTTGCAAACCAAAACATTTTTTTCTGTTTTTTTTTTTCAGAATTTGTATTGCCTAAATGGGCAGGTCTGCTTTTGCATGAACCATCCTTAAATGAAACCACGAAATCAGCTCCAGTCTACTTCGCCACTATATTGCCTTTCGTTTGTGAATTAAAAGGAGGAACCCACGGCTGCCTTCGAATATAACTTTGTAAATAGTTCGCAGACTACGACGGGCGGCGTCGAAAATAGTTGCGTCCACAAAACCTCCGTCCAGACGCCGAATATACCAAAAGATCGGCCACGCGCGACCCCTGTTGATGATTAGTTGCCCTCGGGTGGTTGACGACTTATTCAACATTCGTTAGAAGTTCGTACGCCAACGCTGCCTCTCATTTATCATAGACGTGCCCGAGGAATAAGAAGTAGACGGCTGAAACTTTGCAAATTACAACGGAATACTTCGGTGGGCATTTATTTCGGTCAAAATCAGGTTTTAATTTGGAAAAGAATATTCTAAATAAACTGCCCACTTATTTGTTCCTTTAATATCTGAAATAAACCCTTTAAAATCGATTGGAAAGATCAATTGTGGGAAATACTATATATAATAAGTTGATGCGTAACTGAAAATTCTTCTATTCAAATTTTGAATGAAGAGTTTTCATATTTTGACCCTAGATAGGTTTGGAAAGCTCACACCGAGAAAGAAAAACCGTTTTTCAGTTATACAGGGTGTTCGGAAATGATGAGCAAAAAATTCAGGGGATAATTCTAGACCGAAGATAAATGCTACCTCTTTCTAAAAATCAAAATATTAAAATTTTCCAAAACTGATTATTAACGTAGTTACCGTAGTTCACGTTAAAATTTTATTTTCGATATTTGTAAATATCTTCTTAAGAAATCCAAATATTTACATAAAATTTGTAAATCGGGGGTTTTGCGGACGAGAAATTCAAATATGTTCCTAATTTTGACGTCACTAGTAGAGGGCGCCACTTATGGCACATCATGTTTCTTTTAAATGACAGAACTTTTTTGCTGCTTAGTGTATCCATCTGACTATTGAAACAATCTATTCTCCTACCTGTTATATCTGAAAAAGGTATACCTTATTGAAGTCGTTAGGAGTAACAGTTTTCGAAATAATTTTTTTTTAAATATTCAGTGCACCGATTGAAAACTGTTATCGTTTCAGTTAAAATGCCTTTTCTACTGAAAATACAGCAAAATTTTACTTGAAAACGTTGTTCAGAACGGTAAAGTATGGAGATGTGAAAAATTTTAAAAAAATCAGCCTGCTTTGATAAAATCTTTGTGCTTTGTTGAAAAATGGTTTCATCAAAACCTCGCCGATCTTCTTGAAATTTTGCACGTCTCCATAATTTACGATTCTGAACAACTTTTTCAATTAACATTTTGCTGTATTTTCAGCAGAAAAGGCACTTTACCTGAAACTAAAACAGTTTTTACTCGGTGCACTGAGCATTTCAAATAGGATTATTTCAAAAATGGTTACGCCTACCGACTTCAGCAAGGTATACATTTTTCAAATAAAACAGGAAGGAGAATCGTTTGTTTTAATAGTCAAATGGATACATTAAGATGCAAAAAAGTTCTGCCATTTAAAAGAAGCATGGTGTGCCACAAGTGGCGCCCTCTACTAGTGACGTCAAAATTAGAAACATATTTGAATTTCTCGTCCACAAAAACCCCCGATTTACCAATTTTATGTAAATATTTGGACTTTTTAAGAAGTTATTTACAAATATCGAAAATAAAATTTTAACTTAGCACCCTGTACCACCGTTAATAATCAGTTTTGGAAAAAATTTATAGATAGATAAGATTTATTTTGTGTCTATAATTATCCCCTGAATTTTTGCTCATTATTTCCGGATACACTGTATATAGCAATAATGGAAATAAAAACAATAAAGAGAAATCATTGAATTAAATCATCAGAAGTTGTGCCCAAATAAAAAATATATTAATATAAAAGAATAACACGTAGATGGCACAAATTATGAAGCTGATTTAACATTAAACATGTGAAATCGTTGAATTAAGCAGTAAGCCGTCAACATTTTTTTTTTGTTAGTTTAAATAATCGGTGTAACTTTATTTGCTGCTTCAAATGTTTGTCTTTTTTCAGTGCAATAGACATCTGTGCTACAGGCACGATTTAAATGATACTGTTCATCTGCAGTGGGAGAATCACAATTCCTTACTCAATAAAATTAAATCTTCCACCTCTTCCTATTTTGTGACACTAACTGAGCAATGAATCGCTCACAAGACGGCCATCAATATTGAGTTGGTAGGAAGGAAGAAAATAAACTTTAGGCGGGAAATAGAGAGTGGACCGACTTATTAATTATAATATGATTAGGCGGTGAGCGCGGGTACTCTATCTATTCTATTTTATTTGATTTAAGTTCAACATTAGCAAACAAAATAATGCTTGTGATTTTTTTCTTATTGTAGAAATTAAATTGGATAAACAAATGTAACATCTACAATCCAACTTAGTTCTATTTTTTTTTAATTTCAAAAAATCCAACTAAATACTGTTGCAACAGATATTCTCAAACACTTTCATAGTTTGATTAGAAAAAAATACTAAATTTTTTAGAACTATAAATAATATGCGTACCTCTATAGTTATACGTTCCTAAGAGCACTCGTACTCATATATGGTTTTAAAAGTACGCTTGAATGATGTAAGTACCATGAAAATTGATAAAAATGACGTGACGTACCTAATAGATCTTCAGTAAATTTTAGTTAACTTCCACTCCTTGTTCTATATTTTCCCATTGTAATTAACTAAAAATTAAAAAGTGAGACTGCAAGTACACGCAGTTACCAAGTAGTGATATGAAAGGTTAAATATATCAACGAAGTTGAAAATATTGTCACAGAATTTGCCCCGCTCACACCCAATTCGACGACTGTGGTATCGCAAAACGCTAGATTGCCCCGATCGCTCCTATGCCATGTTAGTAAACAAACAAAATAATGCCGTGTATCGACGCGCGACTGGAATATTGAGAATCGACGAGAATCGCTCGAGAAATGGATTTAGAGATGCTAGAATATACCTGGAATATTCCTTTGGTCTATAAAAGAAGAATAAACGGCCGAGTCCGTCAGTCTTGAATTGGAGTGCTTAGTTGGAAATTTCCTGGAGCTTCGAAGTGAAATAGTGTTTAGTTGAGTTGTACTTAGTATTCGGTAGTGTACAGTGTTAATAAATATCAGTAAAAATTAACTGCTTGTTTTTCTGGTAAAAGAAAAAGTCGGACTGGGACATCCGTGACAATATGAAAATATTTAGACCACAAATAAACTTTGTGCTAGTGTCGGCTGAGACAAGAAATTTTGAAAAATTTGGAAAAGTTTTGTCTTGTCTTGCAAAATATGATAAAAGTTTCTTCAAAGTCTCGTTCTTGCTCGATCCTGGAAGATCATATCTTGTATTGTCTCGCAAATTTCTTGTCTCACAATTTTGCAACTCTTGCATGATTCTTCAGATTCTTGCTGAAAAATGAGAAACATGAAACTTCTTACGAATTTGGTAACAGTGATGTGGTGCGTACTCTCGGTCGGCTACGGTCCAGCTTGGAGCTCAGTAGCTATCGATAAGGTCGATCGTCGACAGTGGTCGATTGGCATACATTATAAGGCCTATTCTTACGGTAATCAGGGACTAGTTTGAAAGTGTCAGAAATATTCGTCCAACTACTTCTTGTTGGACAACTTAACTGGTCAAATATTTCTAACTTCTTTAGTTTTTACTTCATAACAATGAAAAGCTCAATGAAAGTTTTCTGAAACCCACACTGTATAAAAGTGAAACTGTACGTGAAATATTGAAACGATATGCAAATTATGCTTAGTTATCCACAAATCACTAGTTTAATTGAATCAGTTTGTGGAAATAGATAAATATTAAACATATTAAATAGTAATATTGATTCTATTATGCGTACATGGAGTTTTTATACATGCACATACACCAGTGTTTAATATTCATGCGACAAAATGTAATGATTACTGTAATAATCTTATTTATTTACATAATAAAATATGGAAGCGTATAAATTAATAACTTCATATGTACGAGGTTCGAATAAAAAGATCTGTAGTGATGTATCTCGATTTTTCTGATATTTCTACTTGGTGAAATGCATTTCTTATGTCTAACCTGGTAAAGAGATGTGCTCTCCTGAAATGTGGAAGTAGAATGTCCATAGTCGGTAGAGGGTGAACAGCCTCATTAGTTCGTCTCATATCTATGCATATCCTTACTTTTCCATTTTCATTTAGTACTGGTACCATTGGGGAAATCCGTTTGGCAGGTCTTTTGACTGGTTCTATAATGTCCGAATCTATAAGTTCCTATGGCTGCCATACAGGGGTTACCGTCTCGTCGATGAGTATATCAACTAAAACGTCTTTAATTTTTGGAAACTGTCCTATAGCGTTGACTTTTCATCCAATTTTAAGAACTCCCAGAGCAATAGCGGTCGATTTATCAAGAAGAGACCTGGTCCCATTTTTTATTACATAGAATGTTCCTACTGTGCTATTTTGTCCAATATTAATTTTAGATTTGAACGATCTAAGAATTTTTAAAGGCACCTTGTTTCCAGAAGCAAAAAGTATCTTCTCTGGGTTTTTAGTTTGATCCCATATCTTAATTTTGTTTTGTTTCAAACTGATCCACGTTTAATATATTACTTTTGTTTCCATAGTCTATTAACATGTCAATGGTAACTTCACCCAGGTTACACTCTATGACACTATCATCATCAATTTGGAACACATAGTCAATCTTTTCTTCCTCTTCTTCGCTATTTCGTTTTGAAGACCTCGCGACACTCTTAGATTTCTTCAATTCTTCTGATTTTTTTTTTTCATGTTTACGCTTGGCATTTAAGGATTCGTTGTCGAAACGGCGTTTGCTATGATTTGTTCGACAGTAAGCTTGAAAGTGCACCTTGTATCAACACTTGCTACAGATTTTTAGTTCAGCCGGGCACTTTGGAAAATTTGATGGATGTTTTCCACCTCAACGACCATATTCCTTCTGACGGTTTACATAATTTATTTCAAGCGTTTTTTGTTTGGACTCCTCGAAAACTTCCAATCGTTTATTGACCGCTTCCAGTGTGTTGACTTCTGCGAAAATTCCATCGAAGTTAATCGTATCGCCAGCGGCTAGAATTTTTTTCCTGAGTTCCACGGATATACACTTTTCAACCATTTGATCAATTAGATGTTCCACCATATTGGTAAATTTGCACTTGTTGACTTGATTCCTGAGTCAAACTAGAAACTTCTCAAATTTTTCATCTAGCTCTTGTTTAGTGAGTCTGAAGAGGTGGCGTTTATATATTTTTTATTGCTTCGGGTAGACATATTCGTTTAGTTTATCTACAGCTGTTTTATAGACGTCGATGTCTCCACTGTCATTGGCTTCTACGAGTGCGCCCGAAAGATTGCAGTAGATTTCTTGTAACGTGCTTCCAGCAGTATGTAATACCGTTGCTCTCTATTTTTTTTGGGTCGTCGATGTTTGATGCTTCAAGGTAGCTTTCAAAAAATCGCAACCATTTTTCCCATCTTATTCCAACAGAGGCCGCGTCGCCTTCGCATTCAAAAGGTTGTTTGGTTAACAGATTTGCCATTGTGGATAAAAAGCCCTATGGAAAAATCCATTATTAGTTTTTGAGCTTGTTTGAATGATATACGGACAGGCCAATATTCTTTCACTTTGAACTAGTTTATCTTTACCTATTCAATCTTATCCCCTTCAAAATACTTTGCCTGCTTAGTTACACAGTTCTACCAACATATTGCATATACTGCTGCATATAGTAAATACGTCTTCCGGAATCCTTTGTAGTGGTGTCAATCTTGTCTTGCTCTTTCTTGGTCTTGTCTTGGTCTCACAAGACAAAATAAGACCAATACAAGATTTGATAGCTCGAATTGCAAGACAACAGAATATTAAGAAAAAAAGGCTTGCGAGACGAGCCAATAAATATTGCTAGGGCAAGAAGTCTTTCAAATGTAATAAGGGAAAATATTGAAGTAAGTATTGGCTGAAAAAATAAATATTGTAGGTATATACGCGACGCGTATATACATTATTTAAACGCCATCCAACGTATAAATATCTTTAAAAGTTTATTGGAGTCTAGATCCAGTTCTGCTGAACTGAACTAATTGTAAATTCACTGCAACTTCATTGAAATAGCTCCGATTCTGTTTCGTCTACGTCGTCAATTGTTTATAACTTATTATGTTAATTCAACCGTTTCTATAATTATAACGTCGACCAATCGACCACTGTCGGCGATCGATAGTTAGTGTGAGCTTCGAGCGGGACCGTAGCCCACCAAGAGTAATCACCACATTATTAAATTCGGAATAAAGGTCTCATTTGTATGCAAGAGAGTCACAAGAATCATGCAAAATTATGACACAATAAATTTACTAGACTCAAAACGGAAAATAATACAAGATATGATCTTGCAAGATCGAGCAATAAAACTTTAACTCTTGTTTTGTTTTGCGAAATTTCAAATTTTTCAGGATTTATTGTCTCGACCAACCCAAATCCTGTGCAGATCATCTGGTCATTTTTTTGTATAAATCTTCGACTCTTGGTGCGAAGACTTCAACTTGGGAATAAGAAAAAGTGAACAGGGGACAAATAAGGCGAGTACGGAGATTGGGGTAGAACCAAGGAAGGAACTGCCATATATTTTTTTGTCAAAATGTTTTCAGAATAGACATTAACACACAAGGAGATAAACTATAAATTTTATTGCGTTTTCAACATTACACTTAAACATCATATTATTTACTATTTAATTTAGTTTCATTTTACGTCCCATTTGGATTATATAAGGCACGCCGCTGCAGCTACGTTTTGAGACAAAATAATGTAGCCTATGCGCTTCTTAATCTGACGCAAAATTATACTCAGGCAATTTTCGTCCTACGTATCTCGTATGTCTGTAAATAAAGTCATTACCTAGAAATAATCGTAAGATTGTCTGCCAAGCCACTATCACCCCTTCCGCTTGCACAGCATGCTTCTAACAGACGTGGAAATAATTTTATTATTTGTAATAAATATCTACAACTTTAGCTCTTTTCCAACACGGCACCTGACTGGTTGGAAACCTGTCCCAAGTGGATAGCCAAATCGTTCACCGACTTACTGCAGCGGAGTTGTATCTAATATTAAACTGACTGACGGCTTCGGACAGGTTTCAAACTAGTCAGGTGCCGTGTAGGAAAAGAGCTTTTATCTACAGGTCGGGGAAAGAAATAGTAGTCACCTGAAATGCTTTAATCTCTAAAAAGTCCGACAAAAAAATTTCACCTGTATGAAATGTATCTTCTTCTAAAGAAGACATTGTATGATATAAACATTTGAAATCATTGAACCAAGGAACCCTTCTACTGAAATCAGTGTGTACAATCTATTACAACAATAATGGCACTCCCTTAAAGCGGTTTTTGAACTAGGTATTGGAAGTTCTGAGTACAATTTCATCAGATAGGTTTCTACTGGTGAGTGGAAGCAACTAAGAACTAATGTTAAAAGCTGAATAAGCCGCCAAATTTGTTTTAAATCGTGCCAAGATCTGCTGTTGATATTTACTGTATACCGAGTGTGTCATCTTTAATGCAAAATATTAAGAACCTAGACTCCTGGCAGCAAACGAAGTAAAATAATATAGGTCGATTATGAGATTTGAATATTAAAAATATTTAACAAAAATATTATAAAAAGTGCCGAAATATTAACACCGGTCCTGACTGATCTCGTACACCGAAAAAAAAAATGAGCAAACAATTCAATTTAATTAAACATAATTTATTCTCGGGAAATAAATCTTATTTGGTGTAATAGTCACTTTTTTGTCAAAAATAAATTGTTTTATTTTAATTTTATTAAAAAACTCAATTTCTTAATATAGTTATTGTATTGACGAAAAAGTATTTGTTTGAAAAGAAAAATTCGAAGTGTGTCAATAGATGGCCGCTAGATGTAGCTGTGCTATATTTCGCGTACTCAGGTATGTCGGGTTTGAGAGCCAGGGTTAGTCGCTTACGAGTGACTTGTGGCGTACTGAGCTATAGACTTTTCAGGTGTAATTCAATGCTGGTCGGGGCATTACTCCGCAGTTATTTCTTGAAATTTTTTAGCAATAAGTTGTAGACTTAAATAAGCAGTTGTTGAATTGGAAAACACATCTTAGAAATATGAAAATATTGTTATATCATAGAATATAATTAAATCAACACCAGAAGTAAAAAAAAAATAATGTTTTTAATGGAATCTTTGCTTTTTAAAAAAAATAATTTGGTATCAAGAAATAAATATTTGTTTGTCCCTATACAAGCGAATAATTTAGTTCAATGAAACCAAATTTTTCCTTCAGGAAATGCGGTTATTGAAAAAACAACACTTGTTTTAAACCCTGTCGACCTTTTGCAATTAATTTTTAAAGATTCTAGTATAGACCTGAAGAAACAATAAAAATACCAGGTTCTTATTAACTAGCCTAAATTTCCTTCTACAAATCCAGTTCAAATTTAACTTATGTATGAAAATCCTTTATTTCTTTATTTGTTTGTTTTACAAATTTCCGTGATATCATACCATCGGGTAACACTGACTCGACCTTTGGATAGGCAACCTCTCGGTTCATAGTTGTATCAAACGGAGTCGTTCCAGGATTTATTTTTCCATTACAATTTTGCATTGCAAAACATGAATATATGACTTTTTAATATTAAACTTTTAAATTGCAAGTATTCCCAGGAATCTGTATTTTTGTGCATTAAAGACGCCACACCCTGAATATTTAGATTTCGCGTTGAAGGCAAAAGGAGAAGTTATACATGAACAGACAAAAATCCCCTCAGGCCATTGTGTATCCATTTCCGCATGCACAGCTGAATTTTATATGCCGCATGGGAATAGCTTATTGGTTTATCCAAATCTGCAGTTTTTTTTATATACCTATACGTAGCTTCATATTATTGCATTATATCAAGGCCTAAAAGATAATTTCGATAAATATTATTATTCCACTTATTATAGGACAGAAAGATCTAAGTATTTATAAAAATAGCATATTGACACGTCAGTGCATTGAGATAATCAAGGGGGTAACGATCTTTTGCGGAATATTGTTCCATTCCCCTTCTGCCGTCAGGACTAACTCATCTGCAGTCTGAGGTGGAGGAATATGATTATGATTGTCATCAGTAACCAGCCCAATTCTGGTTTCGTCTGCAAACAAGACCCACCGCCACTGGCGTAAAAGCCAACCCCTATGCTCTCACGCCCACTGGAGACGGGCAGCACAATGCCTTGGAAGTAGAGTGGGGACCCGTAATGGCTTTCTAGCACGTAAATTTGCGTTGTGGAGTCGTCTTCGAATAGTAGGTGTCGATATAATACGACGAAACGGACCTTGAAAGTGAGTCCTGAGAGCTGAAGCTGAAGATGTGCAGTGTCTACGGGCATATTGCACCAAATACCGATCCTCCCTTTCATTAGATACTCGAGTTCGTCCACTACGTGGTCTGTTTTCCACTCTTCTTCTCTGTGTACTATTCGTACTTACAACACATGATATAGGAATACCCAACAAGTTCGATATCTGCTGATTAGAATGCCCTGCATCATGGAAAGCAGTCATTCTTGCTCAGGTAAACGCAAAAATGTCACGTCCTGGCATTATAATATACAAAAATTCAAAGGAACACTTGACTGAATACATTGCCAAACTAACCAGATTTGTAAAAACATTGGTAATAAAGGTTCATGGTCTGCAATTTTTTATTGTCTTTTTGTTCCTAAGTACATGTACTTTTTTACCACATTAAGAAAAACCAATAGGTTTAATCGAATCATTTTATATACAGGGAGTCCAAGACTTTTGACGTTGTATGTATCGGATTAAAATATTTAGCCAATTGAGAAAAATGTATTATGTTAAAATCGAGGTAAAAATTTAAGAAATATATTACTATTACAAATAGTCGTCTATTCTTACCATAGGGCGTCATGTTATAAATATACATATAATTGTGTTCAATAAAATAGTGCAAGGAAATCTTGTGTTGTCCATCATGTTAATACACTTGCTAAAAAAAACTAAAATAAAAAACATTTACACTTTTGCTATGTAAATGTATCAAACAAATTTTTTAGTCATTTTTTTTCTTAAGGTGTCTTAGGCGATCCATTTTCTGTGGGTTTTTGCCACTTCAAAGGGATTTGGTATGTCTAGTGAGACGAATTTGAGGCAGACTCGTGCAGATATTTAGTTCGCAGTGAGACTGGCGTGCAAGGAAAATACATTCAATCTTATATCTACACTCGCCGCAATATAAAGGTTTCCAATCTAAGAGCCATTCCACTTTCAAAGTGGTGAACTATTGGTTTATTAATAAGACTTATGGATTATGGACTTAGGGCGTCATAATTGGGTACATGTGTGACAACTCATATAGACAAGCAGTTCGCTGTCAAAATGAGGAAATTGCATGAATTTTTCAAATATGTGCAGAATAAAGAATATATTGTTTTAGTCGAAATGGCGGTTGTCCTAGATAATTTCATGGAAATATAAACCTAAAAACAGTATTTAAATTTTAGTGAACACCTATGACATCAGACGACGAAGTGTTAAGCAGACACTGGTATTGAATAAAGTTGGAAAACAGACTGGTAAAATGAGCACGGAAAGTGTATTTCACCGGGTAAATGGAAGAAGTGTGGCATATTGCCATTATGTACCAATAAATAAAAAATATTTCACCGTGCCGAAAAATTAAAAGAACAATGTGGTGTAGGGCAATGAATATAGGAAAACGTTAAGCTCTAGCATTGCAACATTGTTTCTGTGAAGACCATTGTAATGTAGGTTAATTGGAAATACATAAGTAGGTAGATTTTAGGAAAAAATTAAAATGTAAAGTGGCAAAGAATCAATTAAACTTTTCTATTTAGCTACCAGAATGTATATAGGGCGTTTAGAAAATCAATGGTACAGCAAACTTAATTTTTTCCATTGATCATATTCAGCGCTTCTTTCTGATTCCAAATAATATGTTCTACATTTACTCCTACCATTTAAGAGATGTAGAATGTTATTTAAAGCATATATACAACTTTGCTAACTGACTTCACTACATTAAATTACTTGCTCTATTCTGAAAAGATAATGAAGAGAAGTGATAAATATTAAAAAATAAAGAGAAATGCAATCAGTAGAAAATAGCAATAAAATAATTAATAAATTAATTCAAAAATTAATAAATCAATTTTAAAAAATAAATGTTTAATATCGTTATGCATTACTTTTACTTTTTTTTCTACGTTCATGCAAAAACAAAACTTTATTGAACTATATTTAGTGGAAAAAGTGGTTCTTTATTGCACTAGTGCAATATAGTATATTATTCAACGAGCGTATAATGATGGGTATTATTCACGAGGTGAAGTTTACGGCCACGAACCGTAGGCGAGTGGCCTAAATCACCGAGAAATCATCTATGCACACAAACAATAATGTTGACATGTTTGAGTCAAATTTGTTTTGTTTTAAAAGCTACTTAGATTTATGAAATGTTCAAATCAATCAAATCAAATCAAGGTATGGTATGTTAAGAAACAGATATACAACACGCACGAACGAAGTCGCTGATGGCTCAGTGTAGATGCTCCTTCCCTTCCAACCGCGGGCCTCGGGTTCGAAATCACTTTTTTAAAAAAAAATGTATATGAACAGCACTGAATTGAAAATATTTAGTGGCTTACACGATAAAATTTTAAAAACCGATTGTTTGTAGCAGAACAATATAATATTATAGCTAAATCAAGGAAGCATCTGACAGTAGTTGTGGAAAAACTTTAAACAAAGACGGGAGAGAAGGGCAAGCGACCGCCGCGAGTGGGGAAAGACACGTAACCCTACCCGGGAACCCGGACCCTTAACCTAAATCAGTACAATATCGATCGGGATAGAGTGTAGATCGATGTTACCTTATTCTATATGTATTATTGTTTATTTGTGTTCTACAGTTGAGTAAAGAGTGTTAACGAATCGGGTGTTTTATTTAACGACTAACGAACATTATTTTACATTTGGTGCCGAAACCCGGGACTCGTGCTGTGGAACCTTTAAATAATAATCAGTGTTTAACGAAAAACTAACGTAACGTAACGAACTAAAAACAAAATGGAGCAAGCTATGAGAAAACGTGTCGTGCACGAGTAACAAAACTAATTAACGTGGCTAACGAACTAATAAAACTGAAGTGTTTGACTGTAAAGAAGCTGGTGTGCTTATTGTCAGAATAAAAGCAGCTCGGGACAGTTTGAATATCGCAAACGAAAAAGTAGCAGTGTTTATTGAAAGCGAACAAATGGATGACGAGTGTGAAAAATTATGGAATACGAGGATAACGTAGTAGCGGTAATAGCAAGGTTAGAACAGCGAATTGCAGAGTGCCAGACAAATACGCAGGCAGTCAGTAGGCGACGATTTCGAGCTGGGAGCCTCATCGTCGAGATTTGCAGTTTTCAACAACGCAGAGCGTCCGCAACCAGTGGCGGAGCAAAATGAGGGATATACACAAGGAAAAATGTCGGTGAGATTACCAAAATTAGATTTAATAAAATTCAATGGCGATTATCACCAATGGCCGGCATTTTGGGAGCAATTTAGTTCAGCTATTCACACAAACGATTCATTGAATGAGACTGATAAATTTGCATATCTAAAATCTGTTTTAACTGGTAATGCAGCGATAACGATCCAAGGACTTACGTCTGGTAAAACTAGCTATAAAGATGCTATTCAGTTACTTATGGAAGAATATAGTGATATAGATAAGATTGTTGATACTTATATTCAACAACTGTTATCTCTGACACCTGTAAAGAGTAGAAGTGACATATTGTCTTTAAGAAAGCTTTATAATACTGCATCAAAAATTATTATGTCATTGCAAACATTAGGAATTCCTGCTAATAATTACGGAATGATGGTCAAGTCAATACTTTTGAAAACTTTGCCATTTACAATGAGAGTTGAGCTCAACAAGCAGCAAGCCATTAGGGATAATAGCCAGGAAAATGAAAGTGATGCCCAGTCGATAACGGGTTCTGATGCTTCGGGTGGTTATCATGTAAAACTGTCATCAGTGTCCTACGAAAAAGAAATCGCTATGCTTTTATCATTTATAAAATTAGAAGTGGACTCTGTCGAACGAGCACGTACTGCAGCAGGGGAAAAAACTAGTGAAAAACAGGAAGTTAAAAATCGCGAAAAACAGAAGTTTTATCGTAATAAAGATGGTAGTTCTTTTACAGCGGCGGGGTTATTTACAACAGTTAATGAACAATGTCTATTTTGCAAATCTAAAGAACATGCTACTGCAAATTGTGACGGACTTTGACTTTAGAACAAAAAAGGACATTTTAAAAGCAAATAAGAGGTGTTTTCGGTGCACAAAACCAATCATAACTCGTGTTTGTCGAACAAAGATACAATGTTTAAAATGTAAAAATAAACATTCTACTTCCATGTGTGATCCGAATTATATTAAAACGAACAGTAACAATGTGCAAAATAAAGTTAACGAACATTCAGCATCTACGTCTACGAATTTATTTGCTAACGAAAATGTGAGCAATATTTATCTGCAGACTGCTTGTGCGCGTATCGTGTTGGGAAACGGTGCGAATAAAAATGATGCTGCACTTGTACGACTAGTTTTAGATGGAGGTAGTCAGCTGACTTTTATAAAAGAGTGCGTGTCGAGGAAACTGAACTTACCCGTTATAGGAACTCACAAAATTGCGGTTATGACGTTTGGTAAAAAATGGCACCAGCGCGATTGTGCAAGCGAGTAGCTTTGACGTTGCAAGGGCTTCATGAAAATAGTGAACCAATTCGGATGAGCGCTGTAGAGGTACCTGAAATTTGCTTCGACTCCCTGGTCGCACCTTCTCAGTCAGATCCCATTCTTCAAAGTTTCAGTAGAAATCATCAGCTGGCAGATGTGTCTTTAAACGACCCTGATGTTTTATCCGGTATCTCAATATTGGTAGGAGCTGACGCGTATTGGAAAATTGTGACTGGAGAAGTGAAAAGGCTCTCGCCTTCATTAACGGCTACTAATACGAAATTTGGCTGGAGTATCCATGGTGGTGGTAACGAATATATGTTCGTAGCAAATATGGTTAACATACTTCATATACAAGTTGAGTCATACAATAATGACGTTTTTGATTTAAAGAAATTCTGGGAATTGGAGACTATTGGAATAAACCAACCTGTTGTTCAAATGAAATTCGACACAGACAAATTTATAAATGAAAATATAACGTTCAAAAATAGTCGTTATATTGTGAATTTGCCATGGATCGATAAAGTTGGTAAACTTGATTCAAATTATAATGGTGCCCTAAACCGAGTCAAAAATCTAACCAAGAAACTTATTCGAAATGAAAAATTACTTGAATATGATAGTGTAATAGGTGAATATTTGAAAAATGACTGTGCAGAACAAGCACCTCCATTAGCTAAAGGAAGCGATGCCTACTATATGCCTCATAGGCCCGTCTATAGAGAAGACAAGGACACAACTCGCATTCGTTGTGTATATGATGCCTCTGCACATATGCCAGGTTTTCCTTCACTCAATGATTTGTTGTGCACAGGTGAAAATTTAGTCCCATTATTGTTAACGATCTTAATTAACTTCAGAATTGGAGAGATAGGCCTTATTGCCGACATAGAAAAGGCTTTCCTTCAGATTGGATTACATGAAACCGACCGAGATTACCACAGATTTTTGTGGTATGAAAAGCCCATTAATGATGCAGAAAAATTACCTAATCTGGTGGAGTATCGAATGAAGAGAGTGACCTTTGGGGTAACATGCAGTCCCTTTCTACTGGCAGCAACTTTAAAGAAGCATTTAACGACACAACCTATAGAATTCCAAAAGTGAGTGAGATCCTCTTAAAATCATTCTACGTTGATGATTTAATAGTTGCAGCGGATGACGTAGATTTTGCTTATCAAATTTATGAGCAAGGGAAGCTAATTATGTCCAAGGCCAACATGAATTTACGAAAATGGTCAACTAACAATATCAGCTTAAGAAGAAAAATGGGACATGAACTTACGGACAATAAGAAGATACAAAAGATACTTGGACTACTTTGGTATATTGATTTGGATGAAATCGGAATAGATATATCTTCTATACTGAATAAGAATCATGATGAACAGGAACCAGCTACGAAGCGCAAAATATTAAAGATCGTGTCCAAGGTTTATGATCCACTGGGTTTTGCCTCGCCATATGTTATAAGGGCAAAGATTCTTCTTCAGAAAATTTGGAAATTAAACTACGACTGGGATGCTTTGCTACCGGAGGAAATAACTAAGGAATGGAATGAATGGATTCGTGAGCTACATGAATTGTCAAATTTAACTATACCGAGATGTGTGGGATATAAGACTGCTGTCTATTCCACAGAACTTCATGTGTTTGCTGATGCCAGCCCTCGCGCCTATGGGGCAGTGGCATACCTAAAGTTAATTATGTTGAACAATGAGTTAATGTGCAACATTCTAGTAGCAAAAAGCAGAGTAGCGCCGATAAATGAAGTTGGTGATAAAACATTAACGTTGCCCAGACTAGAGCTAACTGCAGCCCTTTGTGCAGCTAGACTGCAGAAATTTATATTGACCAGTTTAAATATTGAAGTGAAATCTTGTATTCTGTGGACAGACTCAAAATTACTTTACACTGGATAAATGGAAAAGCCAGCAAATGGAAACCTTACGTTTGCCACCGTGTAACAGAGATTCAAAAGCTGAGTGTTGGTGACTGGAGATACTGCCCTGGGTCCGAAAATCCAGCTGACTTATTGACTAGAGGACTTAAAGCAAGAGTTCTTATCGAGTCAAAATTTTGGCAACATGGACCTATTTGGTTAACAAAGAATAAAAGCGAATGGCCTCAAAACAACAGTGACGTGTCCCTAGAGCAAGTATCAGTGTTTGCGGTGCAAGCGACTGTTAACGATGATCAAGAAGTAATATTTCCAATCGAACGTTACAGTGATCTTGGAAAAATATTGAGAATTACTTCTTATGTACTGAGATTTATAAAACGTTTAAGAAAATCTGCAGAAAATTATAAAGATAAAGACGTAAAATCGAGAGAATTACAAGAAAGTGAAGAATATTGGATAAAAGTTACGCAAAATCAGAAATTTAAGGAAGAGTTGATTTCTCTAAAGGTAGATGGGAAAGCAAACGTACACTCTAAAATTTTAACGTTGAACCCATTCTTAGATGATCATGGAATATTACGTCTAGGTGGACGTCTTCAAGAATCACTTTTATCTTACGAAACTAAACATCCTATTATTCTGCCCAAAGTGTCTATATTAACTGATAGATTAATTTGGGCTTCTCATATCGCAACTAAACATGGGGGAGTCAATGCAACCTTGACGAAATTGCGAGAAAAATACTGGATAATACAGGCTAGACAGCGAGTGAAAACAGTGCTGCATTCTTGTTTAAAATGCAGAAAACTAAGAGGTAAGCCTGCGAATGAACATTTTGCTCCCATCCCAAGGAGTAGATTAAATACCGTATCTCCATTCAACGTAATAGGCATAGATTTTGCCGGACCTTTGTTTATCGTATCAGAAACTGGAAAAACTAAAGTTTACATCATGCTCCTCACTTGTGCAGTAATACGGGCTGTGCATTTAGAACTAGTTCCTGATTTGACCACGGAAAGTTGCATTAGGGCACTTCGTCGATTCATATCTAGAAGAGGTGTGCCTGAAGTAATATATTCAGACAATGCCAAAACTTTTAAAAGAACTGCAATGGAGATCAAAGAACTATCAAGAATCCTGTGTGAGCACGAGGTGCAACAAATGGCCGCTAGAAAACGAATTGAATGGAGATTCATAGTGGAACGTGCTGCATGGTGGGGTGGTTTTTGGGAGAGGCTTGTTAAAAGTGTCAAAGATGCTCTTAAATTGACTTTGGGTAAAACCTCTATCAACTATGATGAGCTCCAAACCAACTTAACCGAAGTAGAGGCTACAATAAACACACGACCTCTGACCTATGTTCATGATGACCCTAGTGACTTAATGATATTAACTCCGTCACATTTTCTATTGGGTTCCCGTAATTGTGGGTTTTCAATAGACATTAATCACCCTGATATAAATAGAGATGATATTCTTAATCAGTGGAAGCTACGAAACAAGCTTGTTAGAAAATTTTGGGATAGATGGTCCACAGATTACCTACAGCAGCTGAGATCTGCTCATACCAATGTCAATGTGAAGTCAACAGCTTTCAAAGTTGGTGACATAGCTATTTTGCACGACCAAAATATGCCTCGTTTAGTATGGAAAATGGTTAGGATAACCCAGACATTTCCTGGAAGAGATGGAAAAATACGAGCGTGCGAAGTTATGCTGCCAAATAGAACAATACTAAGACGACCGATTCAACTCCTTTATCCTTTGGAAGTCACTGCCGCCGGGGAGGATGTGGAAAAAACTTTAAACAAAGACGGGAGAGAAGGGCAAGCGACCGCCGCGAGTGGGGAAAGACACGTAACCCTACCCGGGAACCCGGACCCTTAACCTAAATCAGTACAATATCGATCGGGATAGAGTGTAGATCGATGTTACCTTATTCTATATGTATTATTGTTTATTTGTGTTCTACAGTTGAGTAAAGAGTGTTAACGAATCGGGTGTTTTATTTAACGACTAACGAACATTATTTTACAGTAGTGATTAATGGATATTAATAAGGTCGAAGAAACAGATGTATAATGGGTACATTATGCAATAGTCGTGGGTAAAAATGTTTATTGCACACGATGTGTTGTCCTACTCGGTCTGACGGCATCGTTGGACAATTTCACGCCGCGTACAATAAACACTTACTTTTTGTATTTGTTGCATGAATAACTATTATCAAACTAAAACAAGTAGTGAAATCAGATGGAATAATTTTACCTATAAATACCCTCTATCTGGAGCAACAGTATTATCGCCGTAATTTTCACGAACGGATCTACATTGTAAACAAATGAATAATTTACGTTTATAAATACCATAAGTTCACTACATCACCACTAATAATGATGGTAATGTTTATAACGGAAAATAGCTTGCTTACTTTGACTTCCTGTATTTGCTGCACTATTAAAGTTGTGATTCGCATCAATGACCTTCATAAGTATAAAATTAAAGAAATCTACTAGTGGAAAATTAATAATAATTGTCCGATTATACTTGCACAAAACCCGCTTCCGTCATCGTGGAATTTGAACAGCATTACCTACACCTATTTAAAATATACAGTGCTTTCGAAAAGTAACGAATGAATTCAGTATTTTTGAAATTGAGAAGTTTTCGAAAAAATCCCCTGGCACGATTTTGTTTTTAAGAAAGGCACTTTTTGACATACGACCCATATGCGCCATTCTACATACACATCATCAAAAATTATGGTGTTACATAACAAAAATTTCAAGAAAATTATGTTATGAAGATTTTAAAATTTAATTTTCACCGAAATGTATCACCCGAGAAGGGGGCCGATTGAGTGGTCAGCCAGATCGCCTGATTTGACACCCTTGGATTATTTATTGTGGGGATACTTAAAAAGCAAAGTTACTAGACCGGTTAATTTAGAAGATTTAAAAGCAAGAATTCGTCACGAGATACATCGTATACGTAAAAGAATTATTAATCGTCTTGGCTACTGTCAGGCAGCCAACGGTGCACAGTTTGAACATTTAATTTAGCCGACTTTTTACATAATCATTATCATTTTCAGTATTGTGAAAATTAAATTTTAAAATCTTCAAACATTATTTTCTTGACATTTTTGTTATGTAACACCATATTTTTTAGTGATGTATGTATGTAAAATGACACGCTCTGTCAAATGGCATTGTCAAGATTGGAGTTTGCCATTTAAAAAAACTGTCGATGACGTCATATCTTGAACAACGATGGCGCCACAAATATGGGTCGTATGTCAAAAAGTGCCTTTTTAAAAAACAAAATCTACGTCCCAGGGGATTTTTTCGAAAACTTCTCAATTTCAAAACTAATGAATTTATTCGTTACTTTTCGAAAGCACTGTAGATTACAGAATCGTGTTATTGGATGCGACATGTAACGAATCCAAAAACGGAATCCGACCCCGATTAGTTTGAAACTGTCAGAAATGTCCATCCAACTACTACTTGCATTGAACAAATCCACAGTATCCATAAACTGAACACAAAATGTTCTCTATAACAGAATATGAAAAATAAATAACTACAATTTGATTTGCACCATTTTCAAACATACGTTTATGTGAAAAAACCAACAATTAATATTTACTTATGCTGCACAAAGTTTTGTGAGTGGCATATAACAAGAAATAACACGTATGATACCCACTTAATGTTGCAAGGGTCACCTTAGCATACAGTGTTTGTCTTTCAGACACCAATTAATATTGTAATAATTGAACGACTCTAATGGATTTAATTATCGATGCAAGCAATAAATAAAAAAATACTCGTACACGATATCGGGCCTCATGAAAAACAAATACGTGCATCATCGTGAATAATTTTTACTCGCTATTAATAGCGTCGAGATATTAACTGTGCGGACATAAATCTGGTATCGTGCAAGAAGAGTCGAACAAACAAATTGTTTACATAGATTACACGCAAGGCTACGTACAGGGTGATTACTGCAAAGGGCACAAATAGAGTACAAGGCGAAATACATCCCAACAACAAGCGATAAAGATATTACATTTCCTGCACGGCAACATGTAATCAGAAATGTTAAATAAACATTATTTATTTATTAGGTATAATTGTAGAGAATAAGACACTAGAAAATATCAAATGTTTGAAAGTTTAGGTAAAACAAATTTAGATTTTTATTCAATGAAAGCTGAATTGTGAAAGATAAAGGGAGAAACATGAAAAGTTGAACCATGTATAGTGCTGATGGCACTAGAGACTTTTCTTATGTGTAATCCCTCGCTTTTTGTTATTAGCGCTTGTAATTAACTTTACTTAATTATAAAAGCATTAAATTAATCTTAAAATTTCTATCAAAATCGTCACCAAATGTTTTTTAATTGATTCCAAGTGAAAATTTAAAAAACCAGATTTTTGAGATTGATTGATTTTCTTGTTATTAAAATAAATATCAATCAAAAATAAGTAAAGCGTACTAAATCTGTAAACAATTCACGTCAGCCATGAGCTTTTAGCATCATAGACAATTTTGTAACACAATAAAACAAAAACGGCAATAACCTTTATTCGACGCGATAACTCCGACTGAACACCAGCTCATGTACATTTCCCATTCTTTTATGCAGTGAAGTGGCCAGGGTCGGCTTTTTAGTTCCTAGCCTATTTTTAGATAAATTTAATTATACGAATCTAAAAATTATTTTATAATAGATTCCTGGTCATACTTTATTCACCACCAAGAATCTATGATTCTTTTTATTCACATCTTGTATACAGGGTGTTCAGAATATGACTGTCTTTATTTTGCTGTATGATAAATTGTATCAAACAAAACATATTCGACTTAACATTTTTTTTCTCTGATCAACGGTAACAGAGTTATGTCAAACTGGTTTAGAATTAAGGCTGTCAATTCTGGGAAAAAAATTGAACGAAGTCAAACCCGAAAATCCCGCTAACCAAACTGGCGCCATCCCGAAATTTTTGAAGTTAAAAATTAGCCGGGATTGATTAGTTTTTTTTATACTGTCTCAGCAAACAGCTATGAAATTCGTTGAAAATTTGCGTATAAAAACGGCGCCCTTAAAGCTCTTACACAAAGAATATGTGAAATAGTAGTACAATGTTCAAAACGATTTATATTTGCAAAAACATTTACCGTAAACGTCTCGTAGCCAGAGAGTTTTTCCCAGAATCGCATTAAATTGCATGGCATGCAGATGGTAATGGTTATTATAAAGTGTTCCATTTTTGTTAACGCACACTCACAAATAACAAGCAAGCACTAGAGAAAAACGAAACACATTAGCCACAGTACTAGTATGACCAATAATACTTACGAAACTAATAAACTACAATGTCTTACAAAAACGTAATACGGACCTGGAATGTACGATTAACTCGCGGACCTTAACTATTGAATGAAATGATATGATGAATTGTGTTGATTACGTTAATTTTTCAGAATTTCATTGACTGTATCTAAATGTAATGTTTGTAGTATATAATTTAACATCTGCTTGTTAATATTCACGTCTACAAATAATAAATATTATTATTAAGAGGATAATCATTAAAAAAAAGCATTCCTTTTAAAATATATTTAGCTGTCAACGTAGTTGAAATTCGTATTAATCTTTTCCATAATGATATAATGAAGTTTGCGACACTTTGGGCGGAGACGCTACTGTCACCAATACGAAACTGTTTGAGAGATTTGTCTGTGGCCTAAAAATTTTAGCTATTAGGTTGTATGGTATGTATTTGTTATTTACAAATGTTTTATTGAAAACCATCAGCAGAACTTTACGACATACCTACTACAGTATAACATTACCATAAACATCAGTTTAAAACTATACCGAGATTAAATCACACAAAATATGTAGTTTTCACAAATTCTATTTGAAAACATTAAATCTTAATCATTTTTTTTATGGTGCGTTACAGTCGAATTTACACCGTTCCAGTTTTCTAATCAGAAGCTTGAATTTATGTTAAATGGTATATTTCGCATAATATACCGAAAATATGTATATTTTCACCTACTTTCTCTTGAAAATGTCGTCGACATTCGCCTGATTGTTATAATATTAAGAATGCCTAATCAAGATATCCTGAAATAGCCCACAAAAATAATTTATATGTATATTGTGTGCAAATATTTTCTATAATTCATACTTGCATGTAGGTACAATAACACTTTGAGGAACTGACGCAGTGACATGTTTGTTAGAATATCTGTACCGTATCTACATATGTTATAATAATTTATTCATTAATGTAAACATAGAAAGCTAGAACAAAACATGTATGTGCCTACTTCACTTTTGTGTGCTTTCAAGGATTTATCGTGTTACACCATGTTACAACAAAGTGAGAACGGAAATTACTTGGAAAACTATTTTTATATCAATAAGAATAATTGTAGAATTCTGATTTTTATAAATAGTTGTATAGATAGAGACATACACGGAACAAAATGTAATCTAAGTATAATAATATAAGTACTTAAAATTTTAAACTTCATTCAAGTGTACAATATGTATTATTTCAGTAATAAAGTATATTTCATATAAATATTTACGTACGCTTGACATACAAGCATTCTTATAATTAATCCAACACTTTTCTTGAAGAATAGTGAAACTAAAGTAACGTTCAGATAAACGTTAGTGCAATTAATGGCATTGCAATTGTACTGTTGTATTGTAATTGTATGTTGTATTGTGTGAAATATTATTTACTCTGTTTACATAAAACTACTGTGGACTTAAGTTGGGGAATTTTTCCGCTGTAAGTTGGCGACATGCAAAAACTTCAGATTTTTTACCTTCAGATGAAGAGGTTATGTTCATGTTTTTGTCAACTACGTCCCTATCTACGGAAATTATTGGTTTTTATCATTTCGGTCAGTGATCGCGCGGTTTAAGGCGTCAGTACTTGAATCGAGGTGACTGGATCGCTGTGGGTTCGACCCCTGCAGCCGGTAGACCGTATATAAGCTATATTCGTGGAGAGATTGGCACCCTCTCTGCGGATATGGTAGGGTGGAAGAATGTTGACTTGGGTCAATGTGAGAGATTGATACCGGTTGGCATTTAACTACCCCCCTAATTAATGAGGTTTTCCAGGTTTCCCTTATTCCTGCACTGAATGGTGGTTAGGGCCTACCAACGTAAGTCGTTCCTGGGCGGAAATGCGGCCTGCTTAATAATAATATGCCGCCCCCTCTCCCGCACAAGTCTTCGACTTCTGGGCTAATTCTCGTCATTAGAATGAGGGGTAGAGATATTATTATTATTATTTGCCCAATAGTAATTAAAAGCCTACAATCTGCGGGAATAGATGATGGTCTATTTGAATGGTTAAATGAGGCCGCACTAATTTCAGCAAGTCATCAAACACTGTCATTCAGGTGTAATGAAAAAATAATCGGCATTCTCATTTCGCATTTCTTTATAGAAATTACCTTACATGTGCTTTCTGCGGTTAATAGGTCGCACCCACCATCTCCGAGTTCTTCTTTTCATTTTTTGCATGTATAGTTTTTATACATATTGACGTCGCTGCAAATAAGAGCAGCAACACTAACTGGTTCTTAACCACACAGTCCTCTTCATCCATTTTTAAAAACAAATCAATTCTAAACTAAATATCTAAATTAGAATCTAATTTAAAAACTTAACCTGCAAAAATGTTAATCTTCTGTTTACTGTCAAAAAAACTGTTTTCTGATTGGTCCTTGTATGATTGTTGGAAAAGGAATGATAAAAGCTAAAATGCTTTTAGCCTCTGCCATACAACTGCACTACATAGGCGTAACTGTTAAGTTTATCTGAACGTTACAAAAGTCATCCGTGTTTCTCGTCGTTTTACTTCAGTATCTTTGAATATTTGCAGGCGGGAGGAGTTAACATTCCTATTATTTGCTAAACCCTAGATTATTCAGTTATTAAATGTCTAAAATTATTTGTATTTGTAGAAAACACTATTTTGAAAATACGGCGCCCTTTTTAATAACTTTTCTGCAGTACCAATGCAACCGCACTAATTTTATGTTAATTAAGCTTAAGCTAGCGCTAGAATAAGTTGAGGAATAAGTGTATTAATTCATATTAGTATAGCTTTCTTTATTCGCAGAATATTCTCCTCTTCTTATTTTTTTCTGTTCGGCAAAAGCGGCAAAAATTAAAGTTTTAGTAAATTTTCCTCGAAAACATTCTTAATATTTTACAGTAATGTAGTATAAAAAAACAACTGAACTATGTTAATAAATATACAGTCGATGTATCGCTTCTAATGACCTAATTAGTTTACAGGATCCACCTAATTTACGCATAATAATTCTAGATATTTTCTACACATAAAACATTTTAGACCACAAGTTGCTAAATGAAAATTGTTTACTTCCACGCTCTCTATATCTTCTTTGAAAGAACGCACTGATTTCAGGAACAACCTGTATAGTGGCACTGTCTCGATATTTTATGCACGCAGTGGCATGAAATTAAACTAAAAGTTCGCAACCAAAATTAATTGTTTCTGTTTCTCTCAGAATAAATTTTCCACTCTTTGACAGATCGCACTGATTTCAGGAACAACCTGTATAGTGACTCTGTTCTAGTAATTGTAACCAAAATTGTTTCTGTTGCCTTCAGAATAAATGTTTCCCTACATACTCTCCAAAAGTCTTCTAATCGTCTTATTTTTCTTGTCCTCGGATACCTATCAAAAGCAATGTCTGTTGCATGACTTATATCCCCAGAGAAGAGTTATGTAACGACCTTTGCTCAGTTGAAAACAAGTTTAAAACAAATGTCTCTGACAAACGCTATTCCAAGGATTATGCTAAGACTGGTACATATCTAATTAAAATTCAAATCTGCAGTACGTACTTTAAATATTAATTTTGAGAGACTAATTTCGGTGCATACTGTATACTTTATTTTTAGTATTTATTTGTAACGAAAAGGTTCGCATATACCTGAGCCGTTGCAACAAATGGCTAAATGATCATGGAAAAATGATAAGATGGTAAATGATAAAGATATTTAAAAGTGTTACTATATGAAATAAATTGGGGCAATCCAACTGTGAAAACTGCAGCACTAAAACTCAAATGTTTCATAGATTCAGAAGATGCAAAAAAAGGAACAGGTGTCTTATTTTACTGTTCTTGCTCTATGAGTTTGTGAGGATGCTTAAACTGAAATCTGAATTACGTATTTCTACTGTTGCTGATTTATTATTCCGAATAAATAATGCTAAAATAATTTCCAATCTAAACTAGGTATAGAGAAATTCTGTCTTTTTCCACATTTCCGAATGAAAGAAATTTAAAACAAGCAAAACTTTTAATTTGAGCGTGTTTTCAAATTTCTATATTGGGTGATTTAGATATTATCCAAAAAAATGTTTTTAAATGTATAGAGGATTCTTACAAAAACAATTTTGTAAAAATTAAAAAAGGCAGTTCGGATTTGGCAAAATAACTGAAGCTACATTTTTGAAACGGCAGTCAAATGGTTTCCATGCAAGAAAATCTCTAGTTTTTCAAAGAGAAGACATCGACACATTTTTATCAGAGGCCCCAGATGAACTGTATTTGAGCACGAAATATACTGAAAATTATCTATTACGGATTAAAGAATTATTTTATATTTTAGGTTGTACTTACTGTTGCAGTCGCAGGGGCTTGTAGATCAGATAATGTAAATGATATGGGCGACAAATTACTAATTATGTCACCAAATACTAAGACCAAAAAGTCAAGATCTTTTGTAGTAACGAAATATTTAAGCATTTACAGAAAATATGCAGCATCCAGACCCTCGCATTTGAATAATCGACGTTTCTTTTATAAGTAGGCGAACGGTAAAGCCGAGAGGTAAACCACTGCTTGAAATGTGTACAATGAAATAACATTTTTTTAAATATTACCCAAAAATACCTCATCAAATAAGCAAATACCTCAAGAATACCCAAAAACCACGAATTGCCCTCAAATGCCCAAACAAGACTATTATTACCCAGTAATATCCTTAAGTACCTAAGAATCCCGTTAAGTACCCAGAAATATCAAATAGTATCCAAAAATACCCAGATATCTAAGAAACGAAAAATACATTAAATGACCCATGATTTTACTTAATATACCTTTAATTTTCCAAAACTGTCTTTCATTTCCTTAGAAGTTATTCCATTTACAGATCTACGTAAATAATATAGATTTTTAAGGGCCCCTTTGACTAGATCTGAGTATATCATCTGGAAAGAACATTTTGGATTACGTAAAATGTATCATAAACCCATTGGAGCACCCAAGAAGGGTGGCTTCAAACTAACTAAACACAAACTTCTTCATCGCCTATGAAATCATAATATTCGGTTTATACAGGGTGCCATTAAAAATATTGTCCGGATCCCAAATACTCATCGGGTACCATCGGCGTTTCCAGTACAAAGTACAACCAAATTCTTTCATTAGCAAGTGTAAATGCATGGGTTTGGAGGAGAATTCAATTTTAGCCCATGCTTGCTTTCCATCATGTATGATTAGGAATTAGATAATTGGCAGTTGTTTACATAAAAGGCTTTTTTTATTAAATAAAATATGAATATGAAAACCTAATTTAGCAATATTTTAATTTTTAGTATACTTTCATTCTCTTTTTATTACATATTTTTGATCAATAGAATATGTCGGAGAAGTTTGACCAAACTTATCGTTAACACGTCGTATCGAATAATATGTAATATATTGATTTAAAGATAAAGTTTAAGAAATTATACCATACTAAAATTTGTTAACAGAAGAGGGAATGTGCTACTATGTGAGTGGATATATTCTGCGTAAACGCCTTATAAAACATTCATATGATACTTGTTTATATGGTCCTGTACTTATTGCAATAATAAAGTTGTCTATTTATTTCGAACTGCTGAGATATTCGTAATGACTTTCAATATTAAACATTAGTTCTTAGTTGTTCCACTCACCCGCAGAGTAGCCAAAAACTGATTTGAGGAGTTGCAATTGAATGTATCTAATTCGAATCACCCTATATTATTTTCTAAACTAAAGACTTACGAAGACAATAAAAGGCCACATAGTGGTTTAACAGTGCCTCCGAAAAATTTTACAGAAAATATTTTTGTATCTATTTTTAATAATTTTTATATTTGCCATTGCGTCGGTCAGTTGTTTACTTATATTTAAACTGTGCTATCGTAATAAGGCATGCGCGATCGCCATTGTATTTAAAAATTGGCGGGAAAATACTAGTTTTCTCTTAAAATACCCACTAAATACCCAGTAAATACCCATTATTACCTTGATAGTACCCAAAAATACACATAGTACCTAAAAATACCGAAAAAATACCTATAAATACACATAAATACCCAAAAATGCAAAAAATACCTCAGTGGTTTACCCTCGGGTAAAACACATCAACAATTTATTGAGTTCGGTCAAATGCCACAAGAAATTGCTACTTTTTGGAACTAGTCCATGGGAAAGAGTATACTGGGCACTGCTTTCGCAGAACTTCGGCCACGTGCTGATATATTCTGGTGAGGACATAACAATGTTAAAGCAACATGGGGATGGAAGTCTTCCTCGGTCGCGGAGGGCTACATCGAGAACTCGCTAGCCAATAAGTCAGGAAATAAAATGTTTTCGGGCGTTTCCGGAGTGTCAAGTACTGTGGAGGAGTTCAAGTGTATTAAATAATTCTTCACAATTCCCCATAACTACTTCTAATAAGTAAAAATTTCCTGTTGTAGTTGTAATGTAATAAAATCAGTTTTGCGTTTACCTAATGTCATTGTCAATTTTAATTACCATTTTCATTTAAATTATTACCTGGAACTGCATAGCCACGAACTTTTTTTACAGTAAAAATAGGTACCTACACCTTTTAACCAGTCAAGTGTCATTAAAAAACCGCTTTTAATGTAATCTGGACAAAAAGTATATAATCTTGTGACTGCTGAAAAAGAACTGTTTACATCTTGGTTTAGGTAGGTAAGTATATCAAATATTTTAAGAAAAAAATATTTTTAAATTGATAAGACTGTACCCGCGCGGTCTATTCAAAACCAAAACCTATCGTATTCCATTAACAATCTAGGAAGGATGCAAGTCTGATTTCAGCAATTGTTTCATTATTACATAATTTTGACTCATCCCGTACTCCAACCTTCATGATCTGACTGAGCAGATGCATGCTAATGTTTTTATTATTGTTTTTACAGTGTGCCGGCTTGTACCAAGGCCAAATCAATATAAAGATGTTCATATAATAATAACTCGTCAAATGTAGAACATCATATACATAATGCCTGGGAACTGTTTTGAACGATGAAAAAGGAGGTCGGACGGTGGTGCATCTCATTAGTCTTCAAAATCGGTTTGTCAACATGATTTACATATACTTTAAGGTTATGATTAGTTGTAGGGTGCCATACATTGCCTAGTTCTCCGTAGTTCTCAGCAAATAATTGCACAGATAAAAAAAAAGTTTTTTAAAAAACTTCGACGAGAAGAAGTTGGAAAAGAAGTCAGCTAAACCCGAGGCTAAACCTTAACTTGATTTCTCGTGATTTTACCAGATTTTATATGAATTCATTTTATTTTACTTAGATTCCATTTGAATTTGATGATTTTAATAGTATTTTGAAGTACCTACTAAGCTTTGCATTTACTGGAAAATTTCATATACCTACTGAGTTTGTTTAATTAATTGAATAGATAATAGTATATTGTCACATTAATTAGATTCTTCTCCAAAATGTTCAAGTTGCGACTGTTTTTTTAACAAGTTTACATTTGCAAAAGCTGTAAGCAACCAGTGTTACAAGTGTTGTAAGAAAATTAGCACTAGAATTTACCTACAGTACTCTTATGGAAAATGACTTGGGCAAAAATAAAATCAATAAGATAACACTTAATATTTTCCTATTTTATTCAATTACCACACTTATTTAGGAAATATTATTTACTCGATTATTTCAGTACATAGGTATTCAATTGTAAGTTAAAGTTTTCTGACAGATGATAAGTATACCAAATGAAATTAGTTTATTTAAAACATTTGAAAAAAATATAGTTGCTCCAAAGCTCTCAAATAACATTCATGCAAAGGCTTTATAAAAAAAATAAATGTTATGTACCTACTTAAAAGTTAATATTAATTCCCAATAATTTGATTTAATTTCATAAGATTTCGCCTCGGATTTCGCAATATTTCTCAAAGATTTTATTGATTTCATGTGATTTACATGAAATTGCTGATTTCACAGATGTCGTATGATTTCATGTGATTTTATGTTATTTGCACTATCTTACAGATTTCTACAGATTTTTTTTTTATTTCACGCAAAACATTTTTTACTAGGTAGCTTATAAATCAAGTCCACAATAATTCATAAAGCCTAAAAATCCCCCACTCTCTCAAACATCATTTAACTTAAGATTCAGCGATAATGATTGATTAAATAACTTTGACATTTCACATCATCTATCTAAAGCTTCCTACACGATCCCTAAATAAATATCTAACTTAGAAATTAGAATTATGCTAAAAAAACCTTATTATAGCTAGTTGATAAGTGCTAGCGATATTTTAATAGTTTCTCATCAGTTTTTTATCTATCTAGAGTACGCCTGGGAAAAAATCGATATATAGATTGGAATCGATTTTATTAATAATAACGATTGACGTAGGCTTTTCCGGTAGTAACTGTATAAATATGTTGTTCCTCGGATTCAAATTGAAAACAGAAAAAATACAGCAGGTTAAAATCTCAATGAAACCGGTCGATTACGTACACGGTATCCTAATTTATGCTGATAATTAGTTACGTATATTCAAGGATAAATTAAAGTTCATTAATTTAAACAAACAGTGAAAAATATTTAAAGTACCTAGGTAAGTACTACAGAATAAAATAATTACCTACATTAAACAGCACCTTACAGTTAATCTGTTATCGTAAATAATGTCTATTCACCTTTTCGAAAGGTTATCAAAATGTTTATGTAATCTTACTCCACTGTGTACATTTTAATACATCCCAGTTGAAATAGTTACGGTATTGTGCTGCCATCTAACCTGATCTAATCCAACCCGCCGTATCAGCCTGCACAATGCATTTCATTGACGGGAAGGAATGATTCTTTGCTTGTCTTAGTCGCTATGTTGCCACATCAAAAATATTTAAGGAGATAAGAAGATACTAGATTAATTAACACGATATACACGATTAAACAACGATATTGGCTTAAATGTATTCTTTACTGATATTAGTAATATACTCGCGTCAAGAATTCAGACGTCTTACGTCATGGTTGACATTAGGAGTTTGTTTTTATTTCCAACGAAATTTTCGATATTTGGTCTCGTTAAAAACATTTTTTTTGTAATTTAGTACAATATATAATGCAAACATTTAGTGTAGTATACAGTTTTATTACTCTCAGTTGCAGTTTCTTAAGTCGTCTGAATTCTTGACGCGAGTATATTAGACCATACAGACGAACAATTTGATATTATTTTCATTATATTTAGACCTCACCCACTCTGAACCTATGTCTCTGAACTACAGTATGAATGTTATGTACGACTAGTATTCTCGGCAAAATTTTACAAGTTAAGAATTTTTTATGCAATGTACAATGTACTCTTAATTACACCTACATATAAAATTAGTTGAGGTTATCTAGGTAAAAAATAATTGATACCTACGCCATATTTCGTATGTTAAACAGGTGTTGTTACAGATTTAAGCATATAAAATGTTATAATTTGCAAATAAGGGGTAGTTTTCGTCAGAAAATATGTGATATATTTGGCAACATCGCCTTTCGACGCTGTATCACTCCAGTCATTTATTTTGGAACCTTTCCCCGCTTCAAATGCAACGTTAAATATTGAGGTCAACGACCTCTTTACACAAATTAATTTTTGACCTATATTTCCATTCTGTCATCATTACAATTTATCACTATATTTAGAGGACTTTTAAGCAAATCCCAACACTCAGTAAACATTAAAGACCACAAAACTGTGAACTGTGTTTCAAAAGTAACTGGATCGTTACAATGTATAAATATATACTCTTACATTAATATTATTTAGAGAGTTTTTACTATAATATCGGCAATTTAGTTTCACGTACGTGTACATCGAGAGGCAGGCATAATGCATTCAGGTCGTGTAAAATAAACAAAAAAATATAAATAAACATATTAAAAAATGGCAACAATTAGCTCACCTATAAAAACGTTTTAGGATTATCCAGTCTTCAAATTGCAGTCTTATCGTTTACACAACACTTAAATGTTTTTAACGGCACATTAAAATCGTTGTAAAGAACAAAATATGTTTATAAACAAATGACTGTTCACTCACAGCCCACCATACTTTTTACTGCAGCACATCACCACGAAAACTCACTGCCTGTTATCCAGGAGGGTGAAACAACACATTGCGATAAAACCGTACCAAAAAAAAACACTCTACTGGATATGCACAACACTTAACACAATAAACATAACGTTTGTTGAAGATATGAACTCGTTTTTATGGCGATCATTTAAAAGTAGTGTAAAATTCATAACAAAAATTATTTTGCCAAAATTGTATAACCTAGTGGCTGGTAGCTTAATTAGAAATAGAGAAATAATTATTAGCGCCGATAAATTAGTACTCTGCTAGCTCACTTTCCAGAAAGATGTTAGTACGTACACTTCGACATAGATGGCAGGAGACTGATGAATAGCTTACAGTGCCTGTTTAGTATAAAGGCACTGTAGAATAGCTATGACACACCTACTGTTTTGACAATATTGTTAAAATCTTTAATCTATGTATAGCTGATATACACTACGGATAAAATAAAAGAAAAGTAACAATTATTTATATTAGAAGGTTATTTAGATACGTAGTGGCAACGGTGTTTAAATATCGCACTATCACACATACATAGATATACTCTGCAATTCATCATATTGTGAAGTTGGTTGCCTAACTTCTATTTGTTGTATGCAATATTATCAAATTTATAATGTAGAATGTAGATTGTAGACCAAAGTTCATGAACTTTGTGTAGACAGTGGTCAGTTAGTACAGGGTTAGTACTTAGTAGACATATTTATTCATACTTTTGATATGGCCCTTCGAGAATTGTTATAGTTTATTGTCAGTATTAAACGTAAAGTTACAATATTGGACATTGGACTTTTATTTTAGAAACAACGTCAATCCTACAACAAGCCGCTCAACACACATCACTCTGTTTGGGACTTGGGTACAATGCAACCACAACATATTAACTAGAATGCAACGTTCCCCAACAATACTCATTCTATCACAATTAGGATTGGCACCAGTCCTTAACCCTCTGTGTCATTTCTCATTTCGTCCTTACTTTTATTAGAAATGTCCCTACTTATGAAAATTGTGAATTACTGTGTGACGAAATATGTTTAAGTATGATGATAGTAAGTAACGTGCATATTAATTGAATTGCCAATTCGATAACAAGAATGTTCTTATTTGAGAATATTTGATTCAGGTTATGAAAATCTGATAACTGAGAACTCTAATCACTGTATCACAGGGTGTTCAGTAAAGAATGAGCCATACCTTATTAAGGTTGCTTTTCTTAGGAAAAAATAATGTTAATTAAATCAATTTACCTTACGTAGTACAATTTTGCTTCCATTGCAGTAGGTACTTTTTTATTTCATTTTTTTACCACAACTTTCTTAGTAGTTGGGTAATGTATTCAAATTTTGGAAAGGAACATTTTTTTTATGACATAATCATGAATATCCAATTAATTGATTTTTGAGTTAAATGAACAGGGCGCTCTAAGCGTGAAGAAGTCAAGAGGGTGCACTTGATGGAAATAATCTCGAACATTTAGCCAAAGGTAAGGAGGTGTCCCGTCAAGGGTATATTTTCAAGAAGGGCGGGTAGGTCAATACCATATTGTTTTTGTCAATGCCACCATATATTTAATCTGTGAATGCCACTCAATTCATAGATTAGGCAGTAGTATTTTTTATTGTTATTTTATATTTAAAATGCCCCCTCATAATGATTTTTGAACATTGAAATGAGAAACATGATATGTGTATATGCCCAAGAAAATTTTTGTGGTCGCTCTGCAGCAGCGAGGTACCTACTTAAAATTATATCGAGATAACAAGACAACCCGATCATAGACTATTTAAGAGATTGTAGGAAACAGAATCACATCGCCTGAAAAGAGATATTAGAAGACCGAAAATATTAACGGAGGACCAAGAAGATGATGTTTTAGTGCGAATTGCTGAAAACACACGTACAAGCACACGTCAAATTTCGGCAGCTACTGGCATCAGTCAGTCTTCCATTAGCAGAATACTCTACAAAAAAAATTGTATCCTTATTAATTCAGTTTAACATTTAACGCCACAAGTCTTGTGGCACAAGACCAGTGGCGTAGCGTGGACTAATCTAGACGTGGGCGAAGTCGCATCAGCGAGGCCCTTTTCTTCCGCCATTGGATGCTGAATGAACTGAATATTGTGACACATAATAGCTACATGCAAGGTCACAGTGTGCATCAATTTTGGTTCAAATATTTTCATAGAATCGGGAGAAATTAAAAAAAAATAAATTTTACAAATTTTTTTTAAATACTGTATTTTGAAAACAAAACGCGATCGGACATTAGTGTATATAACTTTATTTATTATTTTTTGGTCCTCTATCGCGTGATACTATGCATTGTAGTTTTTTCAATGTCATCCTGTATATTTTCATGAAAAGAATGGTGAAAACTCAGAAAGTTAGTTTACAAAATTATTCATTTATGACGAAACTAGTTTAAGTAGTGAAGTCTGGATAATCTGAAAATTTCGTAATTATGAGGTGTTTAAATGCTAAAAATAATTATTTTTTGTAACCTCTTCAGTCCTAAGAAATATGTCGAGAATAGAGCACACCCAGCAGACTGTGCAAATTAATTATAGTACGTGTGGTAAAGCCTCGGTAAAGCTTATTCTTAGCAAGGTCTTTTAGGGTGCTATTCGTACTATTTAGAGTTCATGGCGTTTGGTTTTAAATCACCCCCAAGGGGGCCTTGCGCGAGGCCCCTTTAAGTGCGAGGCCGTGGGCGAGGGGCCGCTTGGCCTACGCCTAGCTACGCCACTGCACAAGACCCTCTAGTTAGGTTACGGTTTGCACAGTTTCTTCTCCAACAACAAATTGATGACCCAATATTTTATAATAAAATATTATTTAGGGACGAAATCGCATTTACCCGACGAGGTAATAATCATTATTGGGAACTAGAAAATCCTGATCTGCCAAGAGAACTACATTTTCAGCAACAGTTCTCTCTCACTATTTGATGTGGAATTCTCTCCGATAATACTGTGGGCCCGTTCGTACTACTACGTCCACTTAACGGAGAAAAATATTTATTTTTTCTAATTAATGACTTGCCACTGCTTTTTGAAGATATTCCTTGACATTTACGGCAGAACTTCTGGTACACCGTTGGATTGGACGCGGCAGCGAAGTTCCTTGGCCTGCACATAGCCCTGATTTAAATCCGCTGGATTTTTGCTTTTGGGGTTAGTTATAATAAATCTTTAGTTTACAAAGACATTGTTAATAATCAAGAACAACTGTGAGAAAAGATTCAAGAATCGGTTAATATTATCAAGCAACATAAAACTTTAGTCAACGTCAGACCAAATTTAAATAAGAAGCTAAGAAAGTGCATTGAAGTCGCTGGTGGTCACTTCCAAAATCTTTTATGATTCATAATTTGTAAAGTTATGCATAATAAATTTTCTGTTGTTGCAGTGCTTGTCTTATTGTTAATTTAGTTTTGTATCTCAAGACTCCCTAATTTCTAATTTAGTTCCTGCCGAATTTCAAAAACTTGAATCGTTTGTTTGTCGAAAACGGTTGAATTTATCGATTTTTAACAGGTAGACCTTTTCTATTTAGAGTTAAAGGTAGTTCCATAGTTTCTTATTAAACAATTCAAAAGTGTAAAATACAAAAAGTTAGACATATTTTTAAATCGACAGTACTGTATAATTAGCGTCCCTTATTCATGACATCAATGCTGTTTGCATATTCGTAATTGCCAGCTCAAAAAACATAAGACTACAAATTTTCAAAACAATTGGTCCATACGTTCTTAAAATATAGCACAAAACATGTTTTCAACTTTAACACCCTGTTGAATGAAAAGGAGCAACAATTGAATAAGGCATGTTGGGCTAAATCGCTCGAAAAAACCTATGGACCATTATTACTGACTCACCTTATATAAGTCCTGGTAGCTAATACATTTTATTATTTCATTGACCAGAGGTTATTATCTACGCAGTTTGTTTTACAGGAATTACAGCAATAGGTAACTGTTTCATTTCAATATGATAGAGTGCAATACGGCAATTAAAATTAATTAACACGATGTACAGAAATAGGCTGGATATTTTTACAATTTCATTATAATTATTGCACAGAATTAAAAATTCTAATTATTTCAGTGTTGGCAAGAACTCGATTATCATTTTATCTCAAGGTACAAAAGAACGTGATGTAGTCCGCAGATAATTGTGAATAATTACAATAAGGATCCAGAACATCAAGTAACTACATGATTGAGTCGTTTGGGTGGGTTTTAGGAAATATTTCTTGGTGGGTTTTGTAATATCAGAATATCCGGATTGTTCAAACTATCGCAAAGGTATATGCAATCAAGGCCGTTTTGTTATTTATTATGATTTCTTAATTATGCGATTCTTTTGATACAGTTTGTTACAGAATGAGTTAAAACATTATTAATTAATTCGATAAAAAATAGAATTTGCTTTAGCTATTAGACAGTTAAACTGAATAACTAAAATATTTATACAGGGTATCCCAACGAAAATTTGACCCCCCCTATAATTGGAAAACCGAATAATATTTCAAAATTCGCCGAGACCCGTCGATTTTTGTTCTTGGGAGGAGCTTTTTGACAGTCAAGCCAACTCGATATGTTCATCCCCCTAATGCCTAGCAACCCCAACTTAAAAATTTCAAATGCAACTACACACTTGTGGCACATCATTTTAAAGCCCTTTTCATTGCGAATACAGTGACGTACCGTTTTTAGAAATCGGTTGTAATTTGACAGAATTATTGGTTACAAACGAAAGATGACAAACCAACTTACGCGTAATTTGATACATGGTGTACAACTTACGCGTAGTAATTTCTACACAAATGCCCACCACTAATAAGTTTTTCATTTACTACACATGACCGCATTACCTAATTGTTATTGATGTGTCTTATCAGTTTCCAAAAAGTCAGAAATGAAATAAAAAGCTGAAGCAAAAATAAATCAGATTTATTTGATGAATTGCTCAAAATGACCCCGTTAACTTCCAAACAATAATACATTCTTTTTTCAAATTCTGTTCGAACATTATTAAAGACATCCTCAGTTATTAATCGGTATTCTTCTACAATTCTCTGACGTAGCACTTGCAATGTTTCCGGCTTAGTGGCGTACACTCGTGATTTTAAATGACCCCACAGAAAAAACTCCAAAGGGGACAGATCCGGAGATCTTGGTGGCCATTCGACGGTACCTCTTCTGCCAATCCAATCCCCGGGAAATGGTCATCCAAAAATTGTCGCAAAGCAGCAGCATAGTGCGGGGGCGCACCATCTTGTTGGAAGGTTATTTCATTTTCTAGATTAAATGCGGATTAGTATCACTCCAATAACGACAATTGTGTCTATTCACTTCGCCATTCAACATAAATGTGCATTCGTCGGAGAAACATGTATTGTAGACTTGTAGAGAAGATTTGGATTCAGTAGAAGTTGTTCACTAAAGTATTCGCAAAATTGGTTACGGCGATCAAAGTCATCTTCATGTAACTCTTGAACCAGCGTCATCTTAAATGGATGAAACTTGTGTTTTTTCAAAATTCTATGAACACTAGAACGGGATACGCCAGAAGCCATGACCCAAAACTGCCACTTCAACTGCTTCATTTCGAACTGGCCCAATTACTTCACGTTTCTTGTGTAAAAGCGAACCTGTTGCAACAAATTTGTCAATCAGGTGTTTAAAGTACTTTGCATTTTTTTCAGGATGATTAGCATTAAAAATTCGTGCTGTAGCTTTAGCGCAATCGTGATTTCGATAATAAATTGCAACAATTTCTACTCTTTCCGCAATAGAATAAACCATTTCGAACACACGTTAATACTTTCAACAACGGCTGAAACTAACGATTTCTTGGTCACAAGCAAACACCGACTTTTTTTGTAGTACTGATTTTCTGTTATTTTGAAAAGGTCTGAATTCCTATAAACTTAAGTATCTTCTACTAATAGCTATTTTAGTATCTAGTTTTGTTTGCTTCAGCTTTTTTATTTCATTTCTGACTTTTTTATAAACTGATAGACACATCACTAACAATTAGGTAATGCGGTCATGTGTAGTAGATGAAAAACTTATTAGTGGTGGGCATTTGTGTAGAAATTACTACGCGTAAGTTGGTTTGTCATCTTTTCGTTTGTAACCAATAATTCTGTCAAATCTCAATCGATTTCTAAAAACGGTACGTTACTGTATTCGCAATGAAAAGGGCTTTAAAATGATGTGCCACAAGTGGGGTAGTTGCATTTGAAATTTTTAAGTTGGGGTTGCTAGGCATTAGGGGGATGAACATATCGAGTTGGCTTGACTGTAAAAGAAGCTCTCCTCAAAAACAAAAATCGACGGGTCTCGGCAAATTTTGAAATATTATTTGGTTTTCCAATTATAGGGGGGCTCAAATTTTCGTTGGGATACCCTGTATACAGTGCTTTCGAAAAGTAACGAATAAATTCATTATTTTTGAAATTGAGAAGTTTTCGAAAAAATCCCCTGACACGTCGATTCTGTTTTTAGAAAAGGCACTTTTTGACATACGACCCATATTTGTGACGTCATCGTTGTTCGATGACCCCAATTTTGACCATGCCATTTGAAAGAGCGTGTCATTTTACATACATACATCATGAAAAATTATGGTGCTACATAACAAAAATTTCAAGAAAATAATGTTGGAAGATTTTTACATTTCATTTTCACACCTCCCCATTATGCAACACGTGTCCGTGCTTATTTAGATGAGCTGCTCCCGAATCGTTGGATAGGAAGAATGGGGCCGATTGAGTGGCCAGCCAGATCGCCTGATTTGACACCCCTAGATTATTTCTTGTGGAGATACTTAAAAAGCAAAGTATACGTTACTAATGCCCGTTTGCACCGACATTTTCCTAAGAACAACTTAATAAAGTTGTTCTTAAAGTTAAGTTATGCTTATTTTTTTAGAGTATTGCACCGACGTATTATAAACCATACTTAGCAAAGTACGTCTTTGTATTGGCAACAACGCACACATCTAGTAACTTTCATTAATTTATGTTAGGTATTTTAGTTCTTTTTATTTTTCTTCAGTTTGTTACATGGAAATAAGGTTAGATTTCGGTATAATGTCATATCTATGGTGTTTATTTTTGTTGTTGTCATTATGTTGTCATTTGTAATATAGGTATGGTTGTGATTGATGTTGATCAAGACCAATATCAGAGACAAACTAAAAATAATAGTTTATTTTATTTTCTCTGTGGTTAGTAGAATTAGTTGCCAAATCATCTTCATTCAATTCGTCTATTGTATAGAAATGATCAGGTCTTGTATAATTTAATTTGATAAATGCAAAATCTATAATTACCAAAATTTCCAAATTATCAAATATATCATTCAAATCTAATATCCATTATACTTTTTTTACTACTATAATACTACACTCATTAACATTGACCACTATATATGCCTTTTCCGCATTTTATAAATTTTTATGCTTGTTTGGCGCACATTCCAACTCTGCTTAAATTAAAGAATTTCATAAGTCACTATCAAACATAGGCTTAAATTTAAGCATCTGTTTTCATAATTTAGAACATCTTAACGTATGGTGCAATACGAACAGCTTCCTTAAGCATATCTTATTTTTAAGTAATGCTTATTAACTTCGGTGCAAACGGGCATAAACCGGTTAATTCGTCACGAGATACATCGTATACCTCCTGAAGTTATTGATAATGTCCAAAAAGAATTTATTAATCGTCTTGGCTACAGCCAACGGTGCACAAATTGAATATTTAATTTAGTCGATTTTTTACATAAGTAATCATTATCATTTTCAGTATTGTGAAAATTAAATTTTAAAATCTTCAAACATTATTTTCTTGAAATTTTTCTTATGTAACACCATAATTTTTCATGATGTATGCATGTAGAATGACACGCTATTTCAAATGGCATGGCCAAAATTGGAGGTTGCTATTTAAAAAAATTGTCTATGACGTCATATCTCGAATAACGATGACGTCACAAATGTGGGTCGCATATCAAAAAGTGCCTTCTTTAAAAACAAAATCGATGTAATTTTTTCGAAAACTTCTCAATTTCAAAAATAATGAATTTATTCGTTACTTTTCGAAAGTATTTGAAGCATAGGCGCAACTAACATTTAATGCAAATGCGATTTATTTGTTTATTGTGTAGCATCTCATATAGCGCAGAGTCGTCCTAAAGATGTCCTTAGAACGTCCATTAACAGTTATTAGGACGTTCAGTGAAAGAAAGAAATAAAGATGCTCACTTAAACAAAAAATTATTGTACAAAAAAGAGTATATCTTTTTATTTAGGATATAAATAATTATAAACAGTTATATGCTATTTTATTTCTTCATTTATTCAAGAAATGTCTCATAATAATTAACATTTACAAGAAAAATGTATTACAATTAAAATTACAATTACTAACAGTTCTAGATGTAGAAAATCAGATACTTTGTAACCCTTTGTCTAGGTAACAATAATAATTAGTAATACTGAATGATCCCGAACTTATAAAAAAAGGAATAGATGCATTGTGGCATTAATTTCTCATTTAGAATCACCCGTGAAATATTGACGCATCAGTTCCGGACATCCTGTATAAATACATAAATAAATTACATAGAATATAATGTAGATATGTCGTTTTCCGCATTCAACTTATTTTCTAGATATTTATTTACCAGAAATCACCACCTGAGATATTTAATTTATGGCATAGAGCACCTTAAAATTGTCCATATCTGTGGAGGGTACGACTGCTCACCATTTTTTTTTACAATCAATTGCTCTTAGCTCCCAAATGCGTACAGTGGAAATTATTTTCCCGATTACCTTTTTATATTGGGCGCGCAGCTCCACACATATATTTTATTACATCATATTTTTGCTATGACTGGATCAGGCGAGTGCTTTCCTTCCCACACAAACCCATTAGGGAATTCATTCATCATAGACTTTGTGGCTGCACTCGGTTTACGTGTAAGTACTTTATGAAATGTGTCATTCGAACGAGCACGCTTTGGTGTAGAGGTACGTCAAACATTAATTTTTGCTGGACCACTCGATGCTACCTCATTAATTACTTTATTACTTTACTCTGAATGAAATATTGGGTAGAATTTTGGTAATCGTTTGAGAATAATATAGGAAATCATTTAACGAGATTCATATTTTTTAAATATTCGTTTCAATCTCTTATTAAATGGTAAAAGCAACAGCAAATTAATTCTAATTTCATAGCAACCAAATTAGATTTCGTTAAATCGCAATATTGTTTGTATGTATGTGTGTGTCCTGTGCGCGTATAATAATAATAAGGCTCAGTAAGTATTGCATAAATATAGGATGTCACGTAAAATATGATACAAACTTTTGGGTGGTGATACTACACAGGGTGAATCACAACTTATCTAAAAAAAAAATTGTGAATAAATGCTTCGTGAAAAATCGAGTCAATATCGTAAAATAAATTTTGTAAAATTCTTATAGTTTGCTAGAAAAATAATATTAAAGTTGTAGTATGTCCAACCTTTACATCGCTGAGCTATTGTAGCCTCTAGCGATTCCTTAAATGTTTGGGCAGAAATTATCGATGATCGCTTGACTGGACCATTCATCGAATGGATCTGCCTGGACTTTTGAATTAAGTGCTCTTAGCTGTCTCTGAATATGGTTTTTGCACGATGGTGCTCCTCGTGTATGATACACCACACTGTTGATTGGGATATTCCTTGTACTTGTTGAACAATTTACCTGGTACTTATTCGGAGATTCTCTTCAACAATTTCTAAAATGTGTACCTCAACTGCTGCCATACGCCGTGGACGCCCTGTACCTCCATCTATTCCACGATTAGGTTGCAAATTCCCCGTATCACGCCCGAGATAAGAACCGGCCATGGGCGTGGTAATATTTCGTTTCAGGTAATTATCGGGTAACACTAATGCTAACAGGTAATGGGTGTACATTAGTATATTTTACTGGATACATTATAGGGCAGGAGTCAGTATATTGTGACAGATCAATCCAGTCTTAGAGCTGAATATACGAAGACGTGCTAGTGCAGTAGAGAAAAATTTAATCGTCGTATTATTTCGCGCTACATCTTCTTTTACCTGCGCCCAGACTAATTCGATTGGGTTAAGTTCACAGTGATAAGGTGGTAACCGTGGTACCGTTATTTGGCGATTTATTGCCATTTCATCGATAACATATTTTTCCTGATCTTTATTCAGATTGACAAGTGTCAAAAGGTCCTTTTTCACCGTATTTGTTTCAATAGTGTCTTCGTGATAGTCACCTGTATTTTTAGATTTAAATAAAAGTAAACCGCCATCTACAAAACCATTGGCACTACCTATATGTGTCACTATTAATCTTCGCCCTTTATCTGAAGGTGCCTTGAACCCTGTTGAAAGTCCATCAAAAAATGCTTGTCGAAAACTTTTTACAATTTTATCTTGCCATACTTTTGTTACAGTTTCAGTTACAAGTTTCGTCTAGATAATAAATATTTCTCCCTTCGTCACGGAATTTTCTAATTGATCTTAAGTAGGATCTTCGCCAACAAATAATTTCATCTTTATCGATAAGAACTGACTTCCTGTTCTGCTTTTTCCAGTAAAAATTCAACTCTCGGAAGACGGCCCATAATTTGCTTCTACTGATTTTTGGCAAATCGTTGTCCTCTGAAAGTTAGTTAAAATTTTATTTAGCGTTGGTATTTCTTTTTTAAAATAAAATGAGTGTATTTTGCTGCGAATGACATTTTTGAAGAAATCATCTATAACGACTTTTGACTTCCCTGTAGATGATTTTGGGGGATTTACAGTATCTTGTTCATTTTTTGTTTCCTTTAAAAGTCTGTAGATAGTCGATTTTCCAATCCCTGTCATTTTGGAACACTTTTCCACGATGTCGTCAACACTGTTGGTAGGATTTTGGTGTTTCAATGCATTAAATAATTTAATATAATAATCTTCTCATTCTGAGACAGTGCACATCTTTTCACGCGTTTAGCAGGTACGTAATCTGATAAGCTCGACATTTTACCCAAACAATATTATATCCACTGGCACAATAGTCAGTAAACACAAGTTGAATTTTACTCTACTGCAGTAGCACGTCTTCGTATATTCAGCTCTAAGACTGGATTGATCTGTCACAATACAATGACCCCTGCCCTATGATGTATCCAGTAAAATAGACTAATGGCACCCATTGGTGTTACCCGAAAATTACCTGAAACGAAATATTACCACACCCATGGCCGGTTTTTATACCGGGCTTTTATTACTCTCTTTCATTTCTAAACAGATTATAGATGGGAATCTGCTAAAGCATTTTGTCTTACGGCACAATAAATTAAAACAGTATCCAACAATTTCGAGTTGCTATACCTACACGTAAGCCATTCTTGGCACTTGAAAACTAATGTAAACGCTGTCACAAAAACGTTAATATTAAAATCGGATTTCAATATTCGGAATCACCTGCATTATGATGACGCTAGAGACTACAAATTGAAAATACTACAATAATTTTTTTCTCGGAATTTTTTTTACGATATTTCATTTTTCATAACGCATCAATTCCTATTTTTTTATAATAAATAAATAAATGCATACTTTTTGCAAAGTATAATATAGGGACTCAGTAACAGGCCTATTTATTGTGAAGTATTGTGAAGAAAAATTTGAACTGTGCACACTTACCTTCAAGACTTGATTTTAACTTGAAAATTAAAAAAATCGGTTTTATTTAATAGATTTATGAGGATTGAAATTGAATAATATCTGACCTTTATTATAAAATAATCTCTCCATAATTAGATTTTAATTGAGTAATATTAGATAACAATACTCTAATCACTGGAATTTGATTAGATACAACATGTTTATGATTGTCTTATTTTGTTGTCACATGCGTCAAACTAATTTATTCATGTATGCAAATATTTGAAATAAAAACGTTATCTGTTTTACATAACTGTAGCCATTTATGATATTCCAACTGATAAAACTACGAATACAGAAAGCAGTATATATAATTTTCTGTAAGTATTTATTTACCCAGCCTTTTTTGCATAATCTAAGTAGTATCACGTTTAGGGTCTACGAGTACAAACAGAAGTACTTAACTACTTATAGTTTACAATTTAAGGCATGTCATATGAACCATATAATCTTAAAATGCTGCAGATAAAGGTGTGGGCACGGTGGTAACACCTTTCTAGGAAACTATATATCAAACACCATATACTTCTTAGACTTAAGGCGGCCATACACGGAAACTGAATGAAAGCAAAATACATAAACATAATGGAAACAGAATTGTAAAGTAATGTAGGTAGGTATCTATTATTGAACAATTTTTAAGCTAAACTTGAGTTGTTCAAATTTTACTAAATTGATTTTCCCAATATTTATAAAAATGTTCTAGATTAATATTTTAAGCTTCTCTATCAAGATAAAACTTAGCAGGAAAGGAAAATGCTGTGCATAGAAACGAGCTGCCAAGGCTAAATTTTGACAGAATTTTCTTTAAATCTGTATGGTAGGGTCGGCAAATAAGGCCCATCTAAGAAACTGTATTTTTCTTTAAAAAACCTGCACCTCGTAACACTGGTTAAGCTAATCATATGTAGGTGCTTGTTGAGATGTACGTAGCTCGTTAGGAGGCCTGTGACAATCCTAATATTGCTTCTGAATGCACTTCTGTGCATAGAAACGAGCTGCCAAGGCTAAATTTTGACAGAATTTTCTTTAAATCTGTATGGTAGGGTCGGCAAATAAGGCCCATCTAAGAAACTGTATTTTTCTTTAAAAAACCTGAACAATATAGCGACATTCCAATATGAAAACAGTTTAACCTTTACTTACTTATGTAACCTGGCATAAAATAATAACTCTCATATAAGCAAAATAAAAAATGAAAGGACTATTTTAAATACCTTGAAAGTGAGCCTTATTTCTACCTAGGGCAGAAATAAGGCCCGCGATTGGTTTTAACTCAAAATGTTCTAAATAGAAAGCCCTGGTTTGTCTTGAACCCATCCGTGAATCTGACGAGCCCATTTGAGACCTGAGCTTCAGGATTAGCGAGCCAGGCTTTCCTACTTGGAATCTCTACCTTAAAATTTCTTTGAAGTACATAGGTAGTAGTAGGTATCGTAACGCATAGGGAACTCACAAATAATAATACTTAGACTCATTAATTCATAAAAGATAGGTTATGTAGCACGCTGATCAGTTGATCAGCTAACCTAATTCGTGAAACCTAATGTGGGACATCATCAAAATCCTTAAAATGTACTGGAATCCTGTTCCCGTTTGCATTGGTATATTATTTGATTTCCATCATTCAACTCAGCGCTAGCTATATTTGAATGTTCAATGATTTTATTAATTTCTGTGTGGATGTATGTTGCTAAACAATACTGTTTCTATATTATTAACAGTTTAGAATATATAACAAAATATTTCAATTTGACGGTTTAGTCTATCCACTATAATTAAATAGTTAGGTATGCCAAGTGTTTTCAATGCTGCTACAAAATATGAGCCAAAATTTCGACTCGGACCTATTTAAAAATCATAGCTTTATGAGTTATTTCCAGCGTTAGCAATTCCTACAAATGTTACTGGCACTCTTCTGCTAATTTTATTTTTATTGAGCTCCTTCATAACAAATGTATACATCTACGTTATGCTTGGTGAAAATTAATGGTTGAAGACGTCTGAAAACGTATTTAAATGTAAACTTACCCCATAGTTATAACTCTTTGGTAGATCTCATTTATACTTATATCTGATCAGACAAGGAAAGGAAAGTTGCTCCAATTGGAAGCAGTAAAAAATCATATTTTTTTTCACTATCATTATTTATTTTGCTTAACCAAATACTATAAGGCATCTCAGTTACTGTTCTTAGCAAATTGTATGTTGAGATATAAGTGGTCTGCTTACAGGAAGCGATCTACATTGCAGCAGGTACTTCACGCAGACCTCTCGCCCTGGGCGACAAGCCATTAAATCTGTAGATGATACTGCAGGAAACAACTACTCCACGGACTAATGCCCCGACCGGCATTGAATTACTCCTCCAGTATCTGTGTGAACAGCCAAGAACCCTTGTCGGACACACCACCACGAGACATAGACCGGTTTCGGGCTTGTTAGTCCTCATCAGTATGCCATAGGTAAGATGACACGATTTCAGGAACACAAAAATAATAACACGGGACACAGAGATATTTCTAAAATGCCAATAAAAGACGAAATTTATTCACTAATAATATCTGCCATTTTCGATTTATGTACCAATGACGTTACTCATATGCTAGTGGGGAGGCGCAACGAGGGAAATCCGCTGTTTGTTCAACTTCCTCAGCTTAACGATCTTGGAACAATACAAACTCAGACTGTAATTGAAATGCAAATATTGTTTCAGCTTTTTGCAATGTGTTAAGAAAAATTACTTAACTTTTCATAAGCTATTTACAATTAAAATTAAAAGTATCTTTTGGACAAATTGAATTTTGTACAAATATTCACGAGAACATAAATTTGTATTATTGGCTTCTTCAAAGCTAACGCCATTTATGCAGGGTGTTAAAAAAAGAGTGTAAAATATTTCAGGAAATATAATATAAGCAGAAAAGTCTTAATAAACATGGGTCCGCAAAGTAACGGTTGCGGAGATATGGACCACTATTCGTTTTTCAAACATTTTATTTTTATTAGGAATAAACCGACAAAGGAAGCTTTTAACAAACAAAAAACAAAGTTACAGAAGATGTTCAAAGTGCTCTCCGTCCATTTCCAAGCAGGCACGACATCTTCGTCTCAACGATATTCGAACTCTTTCGAAAACACCCTCCTTGGTTTAGATTTCTTGACACTTTTGATTAATCCGTAGCTGCAGCTCTTCCAGACTATTTACAGGAGTACCATACACTAATGTCTTCAAATATCCCGAAACAAAGAAATCTAGAGGGTTCAGATCAGGCGATCTTGGAGGCCATAAAACAGGTCCGCAACCGTTACTTTGCGCACCCATGTTTATTAAGACTTTTCTGCTTATTTTGGTTCATACTATTACCTCCTGAAATATTTTACATTCTTTTTTTAACACACCCTGTATTTGAAAATGTAATAAATCTTCAAACATACATTTTTTATACATGAAATAAATTATTCGCTTATTATGTTTGCGGTGTACGGTTGCCTTTAGGAAAAATACCGAGAAACTTTGCACTATAAAAACATTAGAATTTTCAAATTAAAGCAAGTACGGTGACAAATCTATCAGCGGAGAGACACACCTCAAAAATGCATTTTTGTGCCGTATGAGCTTAATTGTTGTGTTACAGGTGCACATACGTACACAATGAAGCGCATATAATATTAATTTATTAGCCAAGGACACACCCTTCGTTACAAAATAATAGTAATTACCTTAATCAGTATAATAAAAATAATTATTCATTCATAAGGAGGTGTGTTTGGTCTTTAAGTACCTTCAATACTGCATTATAATAATGTGAATGTCATAAAATGCGGTCTATAATTAATTGTATTGTGGTTATTCATTTTGCACCTGTTCCTTTGATTTAAAAACTGCGTAATGGGCTTTTGGGGTTGCGAAGGGTTCCGCTGCGTTTGACGTGGAGGGCTTTCGACAGAAATCATTTAATCAATTGCCATCAAATCCGCCCGAACGCAAATATGCTACTCGGAGTGGTGCCTCATTCGTACACGTGTTGTACAATTCACTTATTTTGCATAAATAATTAATTACACTATAAAAATAGATTTCTTAATTCAAGACATATTTTTTTTATTGTTTAAGAAAGGTATTTTAAGCTAATATATATCAAATCTCCTACAATTCCTATCAATGAAGTCATATGTATGTTCTCTGATACCAAATATCTAGGTATGCTAATGAACAATTCCACAGACAAAGCTCTATTCAATAATTATCTAAAGAATTTAATCTATGTAAATTTACTAACCTGATTTAATGGAAAGACTCTATACAGTATGCGCCAAAAGTATGAAATAAATTCAATAAAAACGAAATAATTATTTTTTGGGAAAAATCCTCGAACAGGTAGATTTTTAATTTAAAAAATACATATTTTAGCGTAAAATGTGATTTTTAAATGTCATTTGTTTTCGAGTAATGACGTCATCGATTTTTTTTTAAATGGCAACACCATATTTTTTTCCTTGATTCTGAAAGATCGTCTAATTCTCTATCAGACAGTACTAAAATTTTGCCCTCTTACATAGGAAAGTTTTCGAGTAAATGACGATTGAATGTTGAAAACGTAAATTTTATCCATAAAAAAGTAACAATTCTGAGGTATGTAAAATAAAATACAATTGATTAAATTTTATACTTAAATTAAATGTTCGAATTGCCATCCACCACCTTCTTGATAATGCGCAAGTCTGTGAAGAAATTCTTCTTGCACATTATGAATGATCTCTGGGGTAATGTCTTCACTTGAACAGTCCATCGTCTTCAAATTGCATTTTCAGCCATTAACGTCTTGCCCAGATGTACCATCAGCAATCTACAGCCACGATTTTACGCCTATTTCTGAAGAAACTTCTTCCAAATATTTGTTCTCCTAGAACAATCTTCTTCCAAGAAGAAGCAAACTTCAACCCACATGCTGACTTCCGGAATTAACTTACATAACGCGTCTAACGATACGTTTACAATTAATATCATTTTATCACTTATTATATTATGATATTCATAACGACAATACTTCTCTTTTTTCAATGCACGGGTAACAAATTCAAACTTGCTTCATTAGCTTCTGTTAAATTTCTGCATGAAGTTCTTCACCTGATGAATTCATCGTCGATTTCATAAAATTGAAAACAGAGATCGAAATCCTATATACATATGATCAAAGTTTACTGTATATTGATATGTCAAGTAACGTCTGTCACATGAACAATCAGAACCAAATGTTATTTTTAATTGCTACAGCAACAATTATTAATGTAGGTATACGAGGGTTCTTTATAAATAAAACATTTCTAATTTTGCAAACATGGAATTAGTGATGGGTTGCTATTTAGCGGCCTGCTATTTTTTAACTGCTATTTGCTTAGTAGCAGTAGCAACTGCTACGTGCTCAAAAATTAGCTGCTATTGATTTAACAGGTTGGCATAAATTCATGGCTGTCCTAACGGGTGAATGTGAATGCTAATACGCCAAACTGCTTTACTTATTTAGCAGTTTGGCATACGCCGCTCGCCGCTGTCCTAATAACGAGTAAACGCCAATACGCCGAATAGATAGCAACTATAGCTATGCACTGTCGTTTATTCCCGATTTATTATAAATATCTGAGAAATAAAATATATGTTATATGATCTTTAAAACGAGTTAAGTCATTTGTTATATTGAAACGTATCCCAATTATACAAGCATTTTAATTTTTTACTGTATGTTTCTGTTACACTTGAATGCCGTGCTATTGGAAAAAAAATAGTAACTTTTTTCGTTGTAAGAGCATAGTATACATATTTGTCTGCCATGACAAAATATTACAATAAAAAAATTCAAAGAATATGTCACAATAATAGCGAGTTAAGAAAGTAATTTTTCAAATCTAATGTTTATCGTTTTCCATATATTTACGTCATTCGCGATATCTATATCAATAAAAATACAAATTTTCCTTTCATTTTGCAAAATCCTATCCTTACTCGCAACAATTATTGTATCTACAGCAAACAACGGATATATTTTATATTTTTCAGTTTTCTTCTATTATCGCGTCTCTGAAAGTATGGAGTATTGTTAATTATTATTGCACTTCGCTCTCTGCTAACTCGCAAAGCCGATAAATGCTAGGTACGCGCCATCTAACCAAAACAGCACTAAAAAGTAAAAATATATTATTTAGCTGCTATTAAAATAGCAGCTATTTTTAACTGCTAAATAAAAGTAGCAGTAGCAGAAGCAACTGCTATACAAAAATAGCTACAGTAGACACCATTGAAAGCTGATTTCTGACATTCTGAAATTTCTAATTTTATTTATTTATTTATTTTGTTTAAAAAAATGCAAATTAGTTGATAATATCAAACAAAATTTCTAACTTTATGAATAAACAACCTGTAACTTTCATATTTTGACACCACCTACCTAAATTTTTCTGCAAAATTACACTCAAGTATGTGTTCGCAAAAAATTTTCTCAACGCTTGTAGAAAAAATATTATTTAGTAGATGTAATCTAACGACTACTGTAGTAGCTAGCAATATATAAATATACAGAATACGGAAAACTATTTTATAAATTTTTTCACCTTACTCGAACTTTTTATTTTCTTAATTATGGTATCTGTTTACATAGTAGGAAGTTAAAAGTGCATAATGTATGTATATTAGAAATTATTTTTTGAGGCGGTTATCCATGATTTGTTCTGTATTTCTAATTTTAAAAACTGCATTTACATAGAATTCGAAAAATCCAAAGCTTTGCATTAATTTTCTTATATTATAGATAATGATTGCAAGTCGCATTCTGTGTTGTTAATGGACAGGATAATTTCAATATTTAGTAATATAAAATATATCCTTGCAAAATGCATTAGTTTAAAATATGCTTGCGTATGGATATTAATTACACATTATACAATTGTCGAACATAACAAATAGTATCAATGGGAATTTTAATGTCTGTCTTGGTGAAAGAAAAAAATATTTTTTTCGCATATTGACTGAGAATATGCTATTTTACTAAATTCAAAATCGTTTACAAAAGTAGCCACATTAAAATGTCACATTATTATATAGTAATGTCACTGTTAATAAAAAACGGTTTAATAGAAAATTATTTATTTAAATATTGGAAATATTGTTATACAGGGTGAGTCAGTCATAATGTCATTAATTTTAGTATTCGGAAGGCCTAATAAAGACAGAAAATCGAAAAAAATTTTTTTTACTCGACCTTTAAAAAAATAAACAAATCACCCTATAAAAATCGGTAACACGACGCTCCTGGTACGCTACAAACTTTCTGATGTCGCAGCCATATGATAATCTAATTCCGATGGAAGGCATCGTTGCCACATGTTTACATACATAATGTCGTCTAACACTTCAGCGTGCGTATTATTCAAATTTGAAACCATTTAGTCGCACTTTCCGCATTTGCCGCATTTCTTTTCCCCCCAAATTTAGAGATCATACCACACATTTGGAGGGGGGATGGAGAGAATACGAGCAGTAGTTTGTTTATTTCGGTCGTGTATTGGTCGTAAATTCACATCACAATGCCTAATTTTACTAATTTAGAATATGCGGAAATGCTAGTTTTATACGGGGAATATTTACGAAATGCGAATGCCGCTGCTGTCGAATACCGGAGACGTTTCCCTAATAGACTTCATGCACCCAAATGTGCGAACTTTTGTCCAAGTGTTTCAACGTGTTCGCGATACGGGATGTGTTAAACCGCGCCGAGAACTTGCTGGGCATCCTCAAAATGACTTAAATGTAATAGAAGCTGTTTTAAATTTAGTTGAGGAGGAACCTACAATTTCTACAAGAACCATTTCAAGGCGATTGGAGATATCCCAAAGTAAGGTCTGCAGAGTATTACGCGAAAACTCACTGCACCCGTATCATTTTCAGAAAGTTCAATCTTTAGAACCTGCTGATTTTCCCAGTCGTCTTGAATTTTGCAATTGGTTACAAAATCGAATTGCTGCTGATCCAAATTTTATTAATAAAGTGCTATGGATGAGTGCAGCTTTACTCGAAGTGGAATTTTAAATAGGTTAGTACCATACTACTTAAAAAGCAATAAATTTCTAGGCTAGATGTATGTAATTACAAACTGAATAATTATATTATATTATACTTACGACTAATCCTACAAATTCATACTCAATTGTAAAACGTAGTGAAAACGTAATATCAAAATTATTAAAACTAAATAACCTAACAATCGACATTTATTTATTATCTACATTTGTTTTTATTAACAAATAAATCAATATTTAAGGAAAATTCATTCATGTATCTAGATTAAAAAAAATTGTTTTACTCCTTGTCGTTAAATAACAGTACAAAAACTAGGTAACTAGGTTATTGATCTAATAATACGATAGGTCAAGATAAGCTGCGTGTCATTTCAGTCTTGGACAGTTTTCTGTCGACAACACGATGGTTTTTTATTACTTAGTATTTAAACACGAAACACTTTTCAGCTCTCTTAATAATTTACCCATTGGGTATAGGTTTTTTTATGTAATGTACGTAAATGGTTTATTACTCGGTTTATTATTAGACATGTTGGAGTGTTGTTGCAGTCATAACAGCTACATTTGCTCAGAGAAAAATCGACAAGCGTGTGTACGGGTATCGTTTGATTCGGCCGTATTTTCTACCGGAAAACCTGAGTGGACCGCAATTTTTAATAGAATTATTTGATTACTATTATTTGATTTTATTGGATATTAACATTTTAAATTATTATTGGCTGAAGTTGAACTGAGCAAAAAAAATGATATTCTAAAATAGTCAGTACAACCGTTTGTTTGTGATGTCTAAAATCTAGGTAGGTAGGTACTCTATAGAAAAATATTACAACTTGACAACATTGCATCAGGTCGACATCGAATTGAACTGTGAACTGTAAACGACCAAGGCTGTCAGCGGTCAGTGACAGTCTGAAAAGGGGGTTTAAATAATGATTTGAAAATATTTTTTTTCGGCGTAAATATGCATTTAGATATTTTTTAATCACGTATTCGCATTATACTCATTATTCCCTATCTCCTCTTAAAATTAATGACATTATGACTGACTCACCCTGTATACAGGGTGGCCAGATGAAAACAAAACAGAGCCATTTTCAGGAACTGCGTCAAGATAGAAAAACGCTCAGACCCGTCGATTTTAGATTAAACGGGGACGTTATTTGCTGGTATTATTGACTCAGCCACTTTCACCCCCAAGCAAAGGTAAGCATCATCCCAAAATATTTAAATAGCATTGGGGGTTGAGTAATATTTATTTTGAAAGCTCTTACAATTCTCAACAGACTTTAAATTTTATAATTCCGCCCAATACAAACAATTAGTAACGGTAAAAATGCCACTCATTCGAATTAAGTACGCCAATGGTATAAATTTAGTATTTCTTACTTTACATTGGTTTTTGGCGATTTATTACTTTCGTAAAAAAACGCAATTGTAAAAAACAGAAATGAATACTATATACACACACAACGAACGTAAAATTAGTGGAATCCACATTTATTTTCTAGTATTATTTGGAAGCGTTGGTTGGTAGTTTATTTAATTGTGTTTTTTAAAAATTAAACAATTTGCCTCCTCCATGTCTTTTAAGTGTTTGAATATCCGCTCTGTCAACGACGAAGGTGGCAGACGTCCTCCTCAAGCAAAGGCCAGTCTAACTGGATGCATCTGGAAGCTTTAAGTATTCTGCAACTTTTTGATACCAACTGATTGTATTGTGTACTTGCCGTGCTTATAGCAATTGAAAAATCTATTGTGGTTTACTTGTTTGGCTCTCAATCGTAAATACCATATGATTATGATAAATTTCATATCCGTTGCACTCTGATCCTACGGTAAATACACGTTTTCTTTTGCCCGTGTCTTCTATATCTTTTATAGTTAAACTGCACAATTCTGCACACCGACATGCCCCATTTAAACCAAATGTTAGTACCACTTTCTATAATAAGAACTTATCTTTAGGATCCTCCTTTAAAACATGTAGCAACGTAAGAAGCAAGTAACTTTTTATTTTGTCATATATCTTCGTTTATTTGCATAGTACCTTTCAACATGGAATATGTAGATCATAATTGCGATCATAAAAATCGAAGATATTGTACGAAAAACACTAAAGTATGTATAAAAATAGCTTAGCTTATCAAAAAGTGCGCTAGCATTATGCCTGCTACAGACTATGTGTGAATTCGCGATGCGTGATTTGATGTAGAATTCCTGCATAATGTTTAGGGTTTTTATGAACGGGTTTTTAACGAACAAGACCCTAGACACTATTTGCGAATTCCATACCACGCATCGCTCAATACGAACCGCGATTGTCAGTTTTTAGTGCGATTTTGTTATATAATTTTTCCATGGATTTTAAAGGAAGTATGCTCCAAAATGCTTCTCCCGCAGCATTTCAAATTTCTTCAGAACAATTAATATACAGGGTGTTTGTAAATAAGTGCGAAATATTTTAGGAGGTGGTTGTCGAAGTTATTTTGTGAAAAAAGTGCATATGAACGTAAGTCGAAATATGCTTAATTTCCGAGATACATAGTGTTTAAATTTAATTTTCTTTTATTTTTATTAATTATTTCAAAGAGTTTTAAAGATATTGACTCGAAATTTGAAACACATAAAACGGGAAAACGTCAGTAGCGTACCATTTTTTTAATTAAAAAGTTTGTGGCATTCTCGCACAAATGTCACTGGTGCAAGTAGAAATATTCGGATTACCCTAAAAAATGCACATTTATCCCTCCAAAGCGAGTTTCAAATTTCGAGTCAATATCTTTAAAACTCCTTGAAATAATTAATAAAAATAAATAAAAAAATAAAATTTAAACGAAGCATATTTCGACCTACGTTTATATGAACTTTTTCACAAAATAACTTCGACAACCACCTCCTAAAATATTTCGCACTTATTTATAAATACCTTGTATAACTTAGAATCAATTCGACACAATGAAACTCAGATAGTTTTTAAGTTACTCGTACTCAAAGGTTTAGTAAAATTTGCTTTCCTAAACTTGTTGATTAATATACTATTGTAGAGTTCAGATCCTGACATTTGAAGGTTCAAAAGATTAGAGAAAAATGGTCTATATTATTGTATTAGGTATATTGTGATAACCATTAATGGTTCCTTAATCTTTTCTGTTAAAAACCTACTATTTATCTGATCTGAATTATAAATTTGATTTACGTAGACATTTCCTAGAAAACTATTTAATACCTACTTATCTATTAAAGTAGACACCCATACAAAATTACAATATTTGAAAATGCTTAACGATTTTATAGTGTCATAGTAACACGGTGTCCTGAAATTAATGCAACACAAAGCAAGAGTATTGTAATTCTGAAGACAAAATAGTACGATGCAGCCAAACTACTTAATAACTACTAATTTAGAAATATTAGCAGGGCATTCTACTGCATCGATCACAAGTTATTGATGTCTAAATTGTCCTATTATCGTATTAGAGAATGTCTTTAAATTGGGGAGCCTCATTTCTTGAAAGAAAGCAGTATGTGAATTTAAAGCATTCTGAGCAGCATATAGTGAAGTGCGTAACATTAAAATGTTTGTATAGGAGTTCCTCAAGGATCCGTTTTGGGTCCTATTCTATTTCTTAAAAAAAATGATATTGCGCACATAACATCTGCATATTTCACTATGTATGCGGATGATATCTCTGTTATTGTCTCTGGAACATCTGATAAATTAATCCAACACAACTGCGAGTATATCCTGCCTTATTAGATAATTATTTCAGTCAACGTCAGTTCTATATGAATCCTGCAAAGACACAAGTATTGTGAAGCATTGATATCCGTTAAAACATTTATTTCGAAATATTAAACCATTTCTAAGTACAGATTAGGTACAGATCGAAGGACAGTTTAAAATGTTGCATTAAACACAAATTGACTCACGTTTTAGGTATGGTATCTGTTTTTGAGGCAATTCCATCTTAAATTCTAAAGTTTTTATAGTTTTAGGAGCGAGAAATTCAAATATCCCAATTTTGATGTAGAGTAGAGGTCGTGAACTTTTGCACTGAGGTATGTTGGGTAAAATCGCTATATTTTAGCTCGAAGAATACAGCCCTGAAATACGGACCATTCTTTACTGGACACCCTGTATATTACATTAATTTCGGGACACCCTGTATAGGTAGAAGTTCTATCTGTAACTAGAAATTGTATTGTCAATAAAATATGTAGAAATGCATATTTTCTAAATATTACAAGCAGTTGAACTTGATAATAAAAACCAGGTCAATAAATTTTGTTGCATTCTATATTTAAATAAACCTATTAACGGTTTAACAATTTGTCACTTTATATAAATGCAAAAATCACATAGTTAGCACACTAGTAACCTTGTGCACATGTTACTGGAATATATTTTTAAATTTCTTGTTTATTTCTCGTATCATGAAAATTAATTGCTTGCCAACTTAACATCTAGATACTCAATCTGTCCAAAACATTTTGATGCTAGGACCTAAATAACTTAAGAAAAATGCAGTTAAACTTTTAAACAAAAATACAGAACATGACATAAAATTAGAAATAATAAATTTGTTTGTTGTCACCTTATCTATAAATATAATATAAATAAATACCACATAACGCAGTATACAGGTAATAAAGCTACTCAAGCATTCTACCTTTATGGACTCGACATGCATGATCATTCATTCTATACCTATATACATTTTTTTAATTTGAGAATTATGAAAGTTTTGTAAAATACTACGAGCCGGTGTGGCGTGGAGCATAATACCAAATGAAGCGCTAACAAAAAGCTACTGTCTCGTGAATAGTTAAAGATTAAATTTCCAGATCATTTATCTACAATTTCATGAGTTTTCAATTTAGAATTTTTGGAAAATGATATATTTTAAAAAAACTTAGTATGTACTGTCGGAAGAGCTGTAGTATTTTGTATTTGTTTAACAATTTTTTGTTCTTGGGTGATTTTAATATACCGCATTTATATGAAAACGTTCAGAATCCCAAAGCTTCATTAATAAGAAGTTTTATTCAATTTTTAAATTTTACACAATTCAACAATGTCACCAATGATAATGATAGGATTTTGGATTTAGTATTGTCCAGTCATAATTGCAAAGTATTTCAAGAAGATTTCCCTCTCGTACCAGAAGAAAACATTATCCTGCGATATCTGTGCATCGTGGCAGCAAACTAGTGCAAGAAATTTTGCTTTTAGTTCTGTAGATAAACGTTATAATTTTAGTAAGGCTAATTTTTCAGATTTGTACAACTGTCTGCTGTCGACTGATTAGTCACTTGATGTCGATGAACACCCCTTTCGAATATTGGGGTTTCCCCCCAATCACTGTATATACCTAAATTAAATTGTTTCACTGAAAGCATAATTTCATCATTCCAATATACCTACATATATGTTGTTTATGTGTTTGGTCATTGTGTATTTTCCCGCCCTCTAGTTGTATATCCGGTATAACAGTGCATTCCGCAAATAATTAAATAAATCTACCCCGCCAGAGTAATTGTTTCTATAGATGAATCGATTTTTTATAAGCATTTACGTGCGTTGTGTTCCCATTACCATTTATATATGCACAGATAGTGGCTGTTCGGAGATTTAATCATGTGTGGCAATTAATAGAACAGCAATGAGATGATTGATCGTGACAACTCGACTACAATAAAATCTCAAACCAGGATTAAGGATTTTTAATATGCTGGAGGCGTATAAAAATACGCACACGCCGAGAGTGGTGCACGGAATCATAGATCTGCAGCTACAGTTCTTTTTTATTATTCTATTCTATAAATAATGCGGCGAGCCTTATTGGGTTGATTAGCATATTTAAGGGGGTGTGTCTTTGTCATGATGTTTATTGTAACTTTAACTATGACGGTATTTCTTTTGCTGAATTGAAACGGATTTCAGCGGTTAAAGAATGCTAAATAAGGGTTAGACGATTGCAATTTTAACAATTAACCATAGCTACCACATACAGGGTGTTTCTTAAGTAAAGGTAAAACACCCAGGGGCGTATTCTGTAGCCAAAAATAAGACTTTTTTGTTATATAGGGTGATTAAAAAATTATGTAAAAGAATTTGGGAACAGATGTGTCATGAAAAATGGAGACAATATCGTAAAAACATTGTAAATTCCTTATAGTTTCCGAGTAAGACATTGAATTTGTATTATTTTCAGCTTTTACATCGCTTAGTCCAGGACATTTAGATCAAAATCGACCGAATAGAGGAAATTTTTAGGCACAGCAGATATCGAGATGCGGTTTTCTGCATTGTGTTCAGGAAGGTCCCAGGAAAAAAGTCTATATCGTCTGGTTTAGCCATTTTTTGAAAAATGCCTTCTGGGTCAGAAAATGCATTACACCATTATAGGAACGACTGGAAATTCTAGAATTATCCGGGGATGCACGGGGGTGGCTCTGTGGGGGTGTGCGGGGGTGAATTTGGGGAGAAATGGCAGCGTGCACGAAAATCGCTTCAAACTCGTTACTCGGGGGTTTTCGGGGATGCCAAATTCATTTCTGGCATTGGAATTACCCGGGGGCGCTCGGGGGCCGAAGGTATGTCAAACTATTTTATTAATTAAAACCACAAATTAAATTTATTAATAGTTAATAACATTGGCGGCAAAAGTTAAATTTGCTGTATAAAATCGCCGTTATAAAATGTTATTTATTTCTTTTTTAAGTATTTCTTTCCATTTTTGGTCCGGTTGCAGATTGCCGCCTTATCAAGTTTTACAGAGGGCCAGTTTCCAGTGCCGTGCATAAGTGTATTTTTAAATCATATTCGAACTGATCTTTTTGATTTAATTTACAAAATTGTATTTGGAAGAGTCCCCTGTACACTAATTTTTTTTTAGACAAGTACTCAATCACCCTGTATAATGTGGGATCTTAGGATAGCCTTTGTCCAGTGACAGAGTGTCAAAAATGAAAAAAAATCTGTTTTTAATTTCTAAACCGCTTTAGATAATTTAACCAAATTCGATATGCATATTTAGTTTTAGAATATACCGTCGATCATTATTTGCCAGAAATAAATATATCACCCTGTATAATATTACAAATCATATGCGCCGTTGTATTATCTTCACTATTTGTCTCTTTACACTTCTTTGTATTCCAAACCGATTACTAACAAAATTGATTTATTTGGTCAACTTCATTTCTATGCTGTCAATAAAACATATCTTAGGAAGGAACAAAAATAATAAGAAGCCGTCATCTTATTTAATATTGTGTATTAAAGTACATTAAGCTTATTTTTAAAAAGGATTAAGTTTTGATGATTAATTGTGCATATTCAAATGCTGAATGGTCAATATGGTTTACATTTATGGCCTTGCAGATGGAAGTACTGAGGCTAGGCCAATTTAAATGGAAAGAATTCCAAATCATCCATCTCCAAATCCAAAAATGTTCAGAAATGTTTTTCAACGTCTTTCAGAGTCAGGCCCATTTCAGAAACGTCAAATTCCTGGAAGGCCTTTGAGTGAAACTATGCTACACAAAATTGAAAGAGACTCAAATGCTAATACTTACTAGGAAGATTGCTGCTATCTTAATGTGAATCATAAATTAGTTTGAAGCATCAACAGTTATACCCGTATTACATACAAAGGGTTCAAGCCTTACTGCCGCAAGACTATCCAGCTCGCCTATAATTTTGCCACAACAAAACGTTGACTTTACCATTAGTATATTGTTTACAATGCTATTTTTTCCAGATATGTTAAAATTAACTTCCACAATAAACACGTTTGGTCTGAAGAAAACCCTAATGTCATAATGGAATCTCGAATTTCTCTTTCTTTAAATGTATAGATGGGTATTATTGGAAATATGGTTGGGCCTTACTTTTTACCAAGAACTATAACCGGTGTCTCCTCCAGACATTTTCTTCTTTGTCCAAAATTTCGGCGGCTAGCATTGCTCTCTACTTCTGGTGCAAATTTCATAGAAATAATTTCTACTGAGATTCTAATGAGATTGACCGTGGAATTTCTTATTATAATTGTAGTTTCTCTAGCTGTACATTTAATTAAGTAAATAAATATTCCTTTGTTTTAAAATATTTTATTTTTTTTCTATTTTCGCACCATTATCAGTAAATTACTGTTAACACCAGAGCCTTAAAGTGACATTTTAGATACTAGAAGCATGCGTTAAAATTTTTGCTTTTACTGACATTTGGAGAAAAATGGTATTGTACTTATTACATACGAGGTGTGACAATTCAGCCGTTTAGCATCACGGCTACAGCTTCTTTGATCTCGTGTACGCCGTCATGATGAGATCCCTTGAGGTGCGACTTCATCTTGGGGAATAAAAAAATCGCAGGAGGCAATATCGGGGCTATAGGGTGTGTCTGGCAACGTGGGAATGCCTTTTTTGCCAAAAACTCTTGCACAGAGAACGAGGAATGGGCTGGCGCGTTGTCGTGGTGCAAGATCCAGCCGTTCTCGGCGAGTTCGGATCGCACACGGAAAACGCGGGCCTGCAGCCGTTCCAGGACGCCAACATAGAACTGTCCAGTCACTGTCTGGTCAGCAGAAACATATTCACTAAGAATGATGCCGTGGATATCGAAAAAACGATCAACATTGCCTTCAGTCGTGACCTGGACATACTCGCTTTCGTTGGCCACTCTCCCCCCTTTTCCACCCACTGCTGACTTTGTTTACGGGTCTCGGGGTCATACTCAAATATCCAGGTCTCATCTCCAGTGACTACCCGACTCATCCAGTCTCTACCGTCGCTCCGAATACGGGACAACAAATCTTCGCAGATCGATTTTCGCATGTCTTGCTGTTCACGGGTGAGAACTTTTGGCACCATCTTTGCGCAAATATTTTGCATATTCAAATATTTTTGTGTAACATCTTGCGAACGATTTCTTTTTTGACGTTTAACTCGTCAGACAACGCACGAATACTTAACACTTTGCTGAGGACTTATGTCTTTGGAATGTTTGTATAATTATGATATCCTTTTGTTAGGATTTTAATGTTCCTCACTTTTCTACCGACAATACTGACGCATTGGTTACCACTCTATCCGAGTTAGTTAATTTTTTTTCTCTAAAACAGTTTAGCAATATTTATAACGCTCATGGACGCATGCTTGACTTGGTATTTAGTACTTTAACTTGTTCTGTTTCTGAACCACTGTGCTCAATTGTTGAACCGGATACACATCATCCACCATTGGAGATATCACTCGTTGTAAATAACGCCCCGACATTTAATATTGATTTCTCTAATACAAAAAGTTACAATTTCAGAAAAGCGAATTTTATACAACTGTATGATGAGCTTCTATTTATTGACTGGTCTACTTTTGATGAATTTACAGATGTTGATGAAGCATGCAACTACTTTTATAAAACATTATATGACGTTTTTGATAGAACTGTACCCCTTTCTTGCTTAAACAGTAAAAAAAAGTAAATATCCCCCGTGGTTTAACAAGGACATTATTCGTGACATTAGAAGTAAAAAGAGAATGTGGCATGCTTACCATAAATCGAAAGATCCAGAAACACTTACATCGTTTAAAAATTTAAGATCTAATTTAAAGAGAGATATATCTGATGCTTTCAAGTCTTTCATTGAAACAACAGAGTCCAATATTACAACGGAACCTAAGAGATTTTGGTCATATATATCGAATAAGCGTAAAAGTAAGTTTGTACCTAATTGTATGTTGTATAACGGTAACATCTTGGAATCTGGTAATGCAGTATCAGAGGGCTTTGCCGATTTTTAAATCTGCCTACGTTTCCGAACGTTTGGATGACCGGGTTCCATTGGAAGAAATACTTTGCTATAACAATAATATCCTAAATACTCAGTATATGGATGATCATGACGTATTAAAGTACATAAAAAACTGAAACCAAAGATGACAATGGGCCCCGATAATGTTCCTGCTTTTTTTATTCGTGACTGTGCCCATTGTTTATTAACGCCTTTGAAAGTGATATTCAACTTAATAATCTCGACTAATAAAATTCCTCAAGTATGGAAATCATCACGAATATGCCCAATTTTTAAGAGTGGTAATATTAATGACGTCGCAGACTATCGTCCCATTACAATAATAAATAATTTTAGTAAAATTTTCGAGTTCTTCCTTCACGATATTTTATATAGTCACGTTAGGAATGTAATAAGTGTTAACCAACATGGTTTTATGAGGGGTCGCTCCACGGCGACAAACTTATTATGTATTACTCAATATCTTACTGAAGCCTTGGATAATCGGGACCAGGTGGATGTTATTTACACAGATTTTTCCAAGGCTTTCGATCGTTTGCAACATGAGATTCTCTTACGCGAACTTAAAAATGCGGCCTTTCATTTGATTTTCTGACACTTTTACATTCTTATCTTTGTGATCGTCATCAATACGTGAGCTACAGAGGTTTCTCTTCATGCAGTTTTCCGATCTTGTCGGGTGTCCCAGGGATCTATTCTGGGTCCATTGTTGTTTCTTATTTTTATTAACAACATTGTCAACAGTTTAACTATACCTCATCTTTTATATGCAGATGACATAAAGATATACTTAAAGATAAAAATGTACAGGACTGTGTTGAACTGCAGGAGAATCTTAGTAGACTAAATCTCTGGTGTGGGTTGAATAAATTACCCTTAAATATAAAAAAGTGTAATGTATTGACATTTTCTAGAAAGAAAGATAGTGTATATTTTCCATACAATATTGATGATATACCTCTGAACAGGCCTGACGTTGTTAAGGATTTAGGAATTTATTTTGACTCCAAACTCACTTTTAATTATCATATGCATCATATAGTGTCGGAAGCTAACAAGAGTTTGGGTTTCGTAATTCGCAATGCTCGGGATTTCTGCAATGTTGATACTGTTAAGTTATTGTACAATTGCTTTGTTAGACCTCGACTAGAATACTGTTCCTTAATTTGGGCTCCTAACTATGTTAGTTATATTGATCTGTTGGAAAGAACACAGCGCAGATTCTTAAAGCTGTTGAACTATAAATTTTCTAATGCATATCCTCGTAGGTTATCCGCAGCACTTGCTACTTCATAAATACAATTACAAATCTTTAAAATCTCGTCGTGATATGCAAAATGTTATCTTTCTTTTTAATTTAATAAATGGAAATTTTGACGTACCTGAAATATTACAAAGACTTAATTTTAATGTTCCAGCTGCAAATACACGGTCCCTCGAAACTTTTTATTTAAAAATAGCTTGTACTAATATGCTACACTATTCACCTGTATATGTAATGTGTAGGAGTTTAACAGCCGTGCAGGACAGTATTGATATTTTCAGTACCAGTATTTTAAATATTAAGGAACTATTTCGATGTCTTTAGTGTTGTTTGTGAACTATTGTAGGTATGTGATATATTCTGTTATTGTTTCTGCTTGTTTATACATAACTTTCATGAGTTTTATTTTATATGTGTTATTTTTTTGTGTAATTTTCCCTGCTCTGTAAGTGGGTTCATCCCGTTGAGTAGGAGTAGATAATAAATAAATAAATAAATAAATAAATACTTAAGCGTCGGTCAGACGTGATCAGTGCACGCAAACGGTCAACATTCGCGTCAGTACGACAGGCGACGGGAGCTCCTTCACGTTTGTGTTTTACCGATTCACGACCCTCCTTGAACCGTTTTGCCCATTCAAACACGCGTGTTTTCGTTATGCACTCGTCTCCATACACCACCTGCAATTTTCGAAGGATTTCTGAGGATTCTTCGCCAGATATCACTAAAATTTGAATCACAACACGTCGCTTGTAATTTGAGTCACTCATTTTCACGACGCAAAAAAATACACATAAAACACAAACCAAACATGCTATCGACTTCAACCTTGGACTGAAACTAAAAGAAAGGTCCCCATATCTAGAAAAACGTTGACAAACGATGCAGTGTTGCCAGTTTCCGAGGTATAACTATATTCCCGGAACATAATTGCCACACCTCGTAGATATACTTTTTTCTATAAAATTTTTCCCTCATGCTAAATTCTAATGCAGGAACTAAGCTGACATTTTATTTTCTTGATATATATATTTTTAATTTGAAATATATTAAAATACTATTATGTATTAGATAAATATGAAATAGTACACAATTTATTTCAACATTTAATAATGAACTTCTACGAAAATATCCTACAGCTTGGTTTTAACCTAGGCTCTCCAGTTCTTCTATGATTTCTTGTGGTTAATAGTCAGTGGCGGAACCACAAATTTGAATAGTTGCTACACCACATAAAATATATAACAAATACAATATGAACAAAATTATATAGATGTATTGAATAATATTTAATAATGTAATTTAACTTGATGGTCGGTCAATTGTCGCGCGATTTAAGTCGTCAGTACTTGAATCGAGGTGACTAGATCGCTGTGGGTTCGACCCCCGCGACCGGTAGACCGTATATAAGCTATATCTGTGGAGAGAATGGCACCCTGTCTACAGGTATGGTAGGGTGAAAGAATGTTGGCTTGGGTCAATGTGAGAGATTGATACCGGTTGACATTTGACTACCCCCCTAATTAATGAGGTTTTCAGGTTTCCCTCATTCCTGCACTGAATAGTGGTTAGGGCCTACCAACGTAAGTCGTTCCTGGGCGCAAATGCGGCCTGCTTAATAATAATATGCCGCCCCCTCTCCGGCACAAGTCTTCGACTTCTGGGCTAATCCTCGTGATTAAAATGAGGGGTAGAGATATTATTATTATATTAACTAAAGTTTGTTAACTTACACGTTATAAAACTAATTTTGAGGAAAAATATTGATACAATTCTCATTCCTAAAGCCCTCGAAATTATACTGGCATTTACTATGCTCAACTATCACTATCGTAGAGTTAAGAATCCGTCTAATACTGAAAATCCGGGTTCAGTAACTGTAGCAAAATCAAGTAACATTTATTTTGTTACACTCTACTAGACACAAACTTTTTGCATACTAATTAGTTGTTTCTTAGTAATAGGTTTAAAAAAATCTAATTTTCAGGTCAAAACCAACATAAACAAAGGCTGTGAATAAGCTAAGAGAATAGTTGTAGAAAAGTAAAACAACGATATTAATTATTAAAAACAATAGCTTCGTTAAAATCAATTTCGTCTTTTGTCAAAATATAGTTGCCATTTTGTAATTTAATAATCTAAGTAAAAATAGAAATATATTATTGTTAGTTAGTTGTGACGCTTTCATAAAAACGAATCAATTTTGATTTATATTTAAATTGCATTTCAAAATATTAACAGATAAGTATTATACAAGAAGTAATGGAATAGAATATATACCTACAAATCATATTTAAAACTCAAAATTAAATTCTACAAATATCTTAAACAATACAACCACCGAGAAGAAGATAAGAGTGTTACCTTCAAGATGCAACTTGAAATAGTGTAGAAAATTTGAGACGTTTCCGACGTTTCGATTGTGACTATTTAGAGTTGAGATCAGAGATCAGACCGAATAAGACCGGTTCATGCCAAATTCTAAGCGAGATCTTACAGAAGAATAGGACTATTCACAAAAAAATAAATTCTGCTGAAACGTCATAAAAGGTTAAGAATAGCAAATAAATTTCAGTAGCATTTTTGAAGTCCCATGTAAGCAGAAATATTTTAAAGTAGTTTTCTCAAAAAGGGTAAGAATTATCAAATTCTACTAAGTGTACTTTTTTACGTACACACCCGGATAAGATTTTGTATTCAACTACATGGCCGAACCGAGCACATAAATTATGATTCATCTTCTTAAAAGGTTTATCTATCAAATTTGGTAACAATCGTTTGAGCGGTACTCGAATTATTATAAAGAAACGCAAAATAATTTAAATCTTTACATGCTGTATATATTTTCACAGTAAATTTTTACCATATTTTACTAAAACATATTCAGTTATGTCTTCAAAATTTTGTCGCAAAGATGTCGCCCCTGCTTTATGGCCCTTTAAAATGGTTCACCCTGTATAGTAATACTATTCTGTAGAAGTAAGAGCTTATTCTGCGAAAGATAAAAAGTAATATAAAACAATTTATATTAAAATTTGTAAAAGATGCAAAGGAGATTCAAATAAAACGTTTAAGTGACCACTGAGTTTGATTGTGAACGCTTTTCATTTTTCATTTAGAAATCCATTTGAAATTAATTTCTGTAATTTTATTATTTTTTTATAGATCTTTTTATATTTACTTCAAAAATTACATTTTAGTTCTGCCAGAGAAAGTTTCGTTTTCGAGTCGACACTTTCAAAATATAGACCTATCCGACTTTGGTTACAGCTTTTAATTTAATGATTTGTATGGTTACAATGATACGCAAAAATTCCTAGGCTGAACGAACAAATTCAAGCTGCCTTGTTTCGCTTCTACTTCATTGTTGTTTGATTGCTGAGCTCGCAAAATATTGTCACAGAATTTGCCCCACTCGTACCCAATTTGACGGGTAGCGCAAAACGCTAGATTGCCCCGATCGCCCCATACGAGATTCTGGTAAACAAACAAAATAATGCCGTGTATCGAGGCGCGATTGGAATATTGAGAATCGACGAGAATCTTTCTAGAAATGAATCTAGAGATACTAGAAAATACCTGCAATATTCGTTTGGTCTATAAAAGAAGAATAAACGGCCGAGTCAGGCAGTCTTGAAATACAGCCTTGAATTGGAGTTTAGTTGGATATTTTCTGGAGTTTCAAAGTGAAATAGTGTTTAGTTGATTTGTAATTAGTATTTGAGCAGTGTACAGAGTGTTAATAAATATCAGTAAAATTAACTGTTTGTTTTTCTGGAAAAGAAATCAGTGACAATATATTAGCTGAAACCTTTATTTATATGTTATGCTGTTGTCACTTGTCAAATTTGGATAAACAGTTTAGTATTTAGTGTGCATTCGGGAAGTGTTGGTATCACTTCTATTACAATTGCGAATTGACCACTGCAAAACAAATTGCAAATCAGAATTTTAGGAAAGGTATTGCAGGTGCAAAAGCTTGCTGCAAGCTATTGCAAAAAGAATTGCGGACTGTAAAGCGGCATGAACATTAGGAATGCCAAAATGAAACTTCAGTCAACTATTTATATTTATATAATAAGAATAATTTTAATAAAATTGCGTCTCAGTTAAATCAAATTACTTACGTCAATCGGTAAGTAGATATATCATCTTTTTATTTGTCTATAAAAGTTGTTAAATTTCACAGGTACTTACTTCATTACAGAAATTAATTATGTATAAGTTATTAAAGTAGTTGACGCAACAATTTAATAAATATTTCATTCGATGTAGTGAAAGAGTAATCCTAGCAATCAACTGCAAATCTGTATCATTCTCTTATGCTTTATTTTAAAAGTATTAAACTAATTCAAAACAATTTTCCTACAATTTCTATCATTTATGTTTTTTGATATGATCTAGGTATGTTAAAGAAATAGCTTCGTTTATAGAGAGTAATATAAGCTTATTATGTATGAAAATCGTAAATAAATGTAGTACTGGTGCTTATATTCAATATTTTTATATTATGTATTATCGGTATAGATAAGGTGTACTTTTAAAAAAAATTTTGTGTGATCGAACCGTACTGAATTGTAGCAAAGGTAGCTAAAATTTAATCCCCTGACAATCCATCTTTGTCTATGCCGCTTCAATTTCTCGGTCCATTTCTCTTATAAGTAAACAGTATAAAAACAGCATTTCAAAACTAGAGGCTACTTTAAACATCATAACCGGGTTAAGAGGGTTTTTAGTAATTCAAATAAAATTATTCAATATTATTCTCGATCGACAAAGACAAAAGTGACAGCCTGTCAATGAATTAAATATGACAGTACCTACTTGAATAATGTTTAGATACCCTTTATGTAAAAGTTTTTATATATTTTTAGGTATTAATAATATTGTGTGAAACTAACTACTCAGTGGACAAAAGCCCCAACCTGCGTTGAATTACACCCACAATATCTACCCATATATTCCTTATTATTAGCTTTTGTAACACAAAAGTGTCTCAGGTATGCAGGTTTGAGAGACATGAGCAATCAGGGCACAAACCTAGAAAAAATATAGACTGTGCCAGTATCATATTGCCGACGACCGCTAATTCATGGGTGCCCTAATAGGTCCAGAATCACTAAAACTTGGTTTTATGCCAATTTACGTTGGTTGTATTGTAACGTGAAGCTCATTTGTTTACTGTGATTGGTCACATTCTTTAATGACGTTTAAAATGACGGCAAGTTAGTTAATTTCATATTGCAATGCAGCCATCATATTTGCACAACCGCCAACATAAAGCAAATAAAATATCCATTTTCTGGACCCTAAGGCCCTAGGAAATGCAGGACCTGTCACGTGACCTATTTCATGAACCGACGCAGTCTATATTTTTTTCTAGGTTTGTGTGCCAGGGTTGGTAGTCAGTTAACTCACCACTCACCTGTGGCGTACTGATGAGAGCTAATCATATCGAAATCGGTATATGATGACTATTTGCTATAGATTTTTCAGGTATAAAAATTTAATACTGGTCGCGTCATTAGCCTGCAGGTGTTTCCTGAAATTCCTGAGTAATAAGTTATTGACTTAAATAAGCATTATGCTTAATTCGAAAAAATTTTTGAAATAATAATATACAAATAAGTATTATTTTATCATAGAACAAATCAAATCAATTAGTTTAGTCTTTAGTTTTATTGAGTTTTGCCACACTTTTGAAAAAAAGGAAGAATTAAATAAGCCTTTGCGCCAAACGGATCAGTCAAGGGCTATTTTTGAAACTAAGTTTGCCTAACCCAAAAATCTCACACTGAAAAAATCAGATAAGTAAAAAATAATAACAAAAATCACGTCACTATAGCGCAATTCCGTTCTTTTGACGTTAAAAAAACTCTCTGTTTTCGTTCTCAAAATAGTAGTAAAAATATTAAAACGTATGTCAAGTTTGACAATTTAAAATTTGTAGTGTAGCAAAACCCAATAAAACTAAAGAAAAGTAAAATTATGTCACAAATAAATAGCTTCAGACAAATCAAATCAACACCAGAAGTATATCATTAAAAAGAAATACTGTTTTTTTAATTTAAAGCAATGCTTTCTTTACACAGAATAACTGTATTTTTGATTTTTCAAAAAAATGATTTTGTATCAGCAAATAAATATTTGTTTGGCCCTATACAAAATAAATAATTAATTTATTTAATAATAACAATGCAATGTAATTTTATTATTAAATGTTACTTAATATTTTGTACTTTTGTTTAAATTAGCAGTTTTTAAAATTTTATGGTAAAAACGGAATATTTTATTACTTAGGATATAGTATGTGGCCTTGAATTTTTATGTTATATTAACGTTTTTGTTTATATTTATAAAAATCAATATAAATTCGTCTAAGTGATGTAGGTATTTTAACAGTTTCGACTAAGATGGTTAGTTGCAACATAGATAGATTAAGAGAAATACTTTATATAACCCAGAATTAAAGTATTAAGTTATCTGTTAGGAATTACTTTATTTTTTATAGTTTGAAAGCTTGGACGACGAAAATAAAGCAACAAGCCAGTCGAGTTCAAATTTTATAATTAAAGCATCAGAAATTTCAATGATGCGTTAGAAACGAAACGTACCTTCTTTCAATAGAGCATTTACATGTAGGTGGCGCTGCGATCAATGTTAGATATTAAATCTAACCTCACAAATATTTGTTATTTAATTTATGTTGTGTTTCAATTTGCGTAAAAACATGCCATAAGTATAACTATTGTGTACCGCAGTGTTTATCTGTTGCTATTAGCTCAAGATTTAATACTTTTTGTACTTGTACAAGTTTTATTTTGATAATACGTATGCAAATTAGATTTACATTCACTATTTGTCTTACGCGAATTCAAATCAAAAATTATCGAACCATAGACTCGTGAACTAGACCATACAACTTTAATATTAATACTTAACTTTGACGCTAGCGCCCCTATTGGAATTTAATGATACTTAGTTAATGTAAATGCTCTATAGAGATCGCAGGATTATTGCTGGATAACTGTATAAATATAATCCTGTTAAAATATGACTAAAAGTCTTATAAAATATTTTAAATATCGCACGTTCTCTAAGTTACAGCTATTATTATAATTCGTTAATTATAAAGATGTTTTTAAGAAGTTCCTAAGTATATATGTCTAGAAGGCTATGTTTCTGTGAAACACAGTGTACCTATACCTATAATTTTTTTTTCTCAAATATTCATTACAACTTGGGTATAAAGAAATGCTTAGAATTTTTTCATATTGGGGGATAATGCCTTTTACCTAATTAAGGGATATAAAAGCATAAAACAAGCGATAAGAATGTTCAAAAACTTTCACAGTGGCGAAGTGGTGGAGTGCTCAACCACTTTCTTAAACAGGACTTCTACGTCAATGATCATTTAAAAAAAAACTGTTATTTTCATTATCTACATACAGTTTAGCAAAAATAATGTCCTTCTTCTGTTTCAAAATTTTAGTGTTTAATGTGGTAGGTACTAAATTAAGTAATTTATTTATTATCAATTATTGCCTAAATATTTCATTCTTTCTCTTATCTCTTTCCTTTATCTTTCCAATGTAGTCAAAATAAATACTTGTTATATCAAACTCAAATACAAGACTTTTATAAGTTGAAATCTGTTTAGTACAGCCATTTTAACACTCCTTATTTATTTTGTGCTGCGTAAATACTAATTTACTGCAACTAAATTACAAAAAAAAAAAAATTGAATGAATATTGATGTTATTAATGTTTATGGAGAAAATTTTTGAATTTATAACAATATTTGATTAACAATTGTTAGCAATAACGATTTATAAATAACAAGTACAACAATTAATAACAATAACACTAGCATAATAAAATTATACGCTTTTGTTCAAAATGTAAACCGTTCTTTTCAATACACATTTCACAGCGACGTACAATAGAACGTCTTAAGTTAACTAAATGACGCACCCTTATTTCATTGCAAGCATCTCTGATGCGATTGTGAAGTTCTTCAAGTGTATTAACCGTTAGTAATAAATCCCCACACAAAAAAGTCAAGTTGCGTTAAATCGGCGGATCTGGGAGGCCACGCCACTTGACCTCCACGATCTATCCATCTCCCCGGATAGTTATTATTTACTCAATTTCTTACATTTCTGCTATAATGGACCGGGCACCCATCAAGCTGAATTCAAGACTACCTCTTAAATTGAAAGGAATGTCTTCCCACATATTACCATGCTCTTATTCTAAAATTGGTAGGAAATTTTCTGAATTTACACGTTGTGGCAAGAAATAAGATCCAAACACGTGGTTGCCGTAAATTCCAATCCAGACATTTGTACTACATTCATGTTGAAATCTTCTTGGTCGAATGGCATGTGGGTGTTCATGAGCCCATACATGTTGATTGTGAAAATTTACTATACCACGATGAGTAAAACAGGATTCATCAATCCACAGTATGTTGGATAAGAAATCTCTATTATTTTGAATGGACTTAAGAACCCACCTACAATAATAAAGCACCCCCTCCACTCCGCCACTGTGCAAGTTTTTGTGAACAAAAAATGACATTCAACACCCTGTATCTCGGAAACGAAGCCTTCTACGAGATATGTTTATAGGAACTTTTCTTTTTAAAAACATGTGTTCTTCTTAATTTATACTGTCCTATATGTCTAGGTTTATATAAAAATTTGTCCTGGCATACATCGTGAAGGATTACCTTCTTTGAAGCAATGAAACAGTAGTTGAACTAGTTTTTGTAATATTTTCTTCATATCTGAATCATGACTGATGTCACGTACGATGAAGTCTTATGAATAAAAAATGTACCTATAGCGGTAGAAACGTATTCCAATTAACTTTAAATTTTACTGTTTTTTCAACCTTGAGAATAATGTTTGTAAATAAAGCCACATAAAATTTTATGTTTGGGTTTATTCCTAATAATGGTCAAGAGCGGAATAGGTAGATATTCCATTTTGCTCCAATGTCAATAAAAAAAGTATATTACTTTCGGAAGTTGTAGTCGGGTAAAATTCAATTTGTTTATTAAATAAATATAATTTTGTTTAATTTAGGGAATTTTTTCTGGAAGAAAAATAAACGATTTATTAAGTTTTTATTGGAATATTTTTAAATAATTAGTTTACTTAATTTTTCTTAAAATAGATTAATTCATTTGTATAACTGCTTTTTTAACGGATTTGAAAGATATTTAATTATATTTGTCCATTTCCCTAAATTTAAAATTATTTTAAATTGTGAAATTATACTTTTTTACATCCTAAACTGGATGATTTTATTTAAATACTTATTTCATCAGAAAATGTTGAAATGAAAGTAATTATGACAGAATTATGAGGAAAGGATACTATCCTCATTTTAACAAATTTTCTCTGAAAATGTGCAATAATTTCATGTTTATTCGACAATAGGGAACCTGTCTATCTAATATAGATAAAAGCACCGTATTATAGTAAACTTGGTATTTACAACCTAAGATAAAGAAGAAAAAATGGCAGTATGAAGTTTCATTGACAGCGATATTGACATATTATCTTCAGACGAATATTAATTTTTAGTTTGTATAATACCTACCTTTGTTGTATGCACATTTTAAAGTATCAATAATCTGGAAGATGGCTGTTATTTTGATTCGACACACAGCACATGAAGGTCTTAATTTTGTTTAAACATTACATGAAAAATGGTTAGGAATCTCTGTTACCTACATATGTATTAAAATAAAGATTTTTATACAGAAAATAGGGGAATAATAGTTTTTGTTTTTATTATTAAAATTGGAAGTATTTTCATAAATTTAATTAGTCGATCTTGTTGCTCTAGATAAATTAACTTGAACTGAGATTAATTCTTATAATCCTAGATGAAACTGAGTAATCGCATATACATACCAATTTGTACTTGAATAAATTCTTATAATTCTAGTTAAAATTTAACTGTTTTATACTAGAACCTTTATAAGACCTCTTAGCTTTATTGCAGCCTTATGAATGGTTTTATGTTTCCCACCTAAATTTCTAACCCATTTCCTATTGCTTGCGAGTGTTTTTCGTTGGGTACCTATGGTTTCAACACATAGGTACATTTTTTGTACTTTTAAATGTGAGCAGTCCATTTATATTTACCTATGTTAAGTAGTATGTCTAGTGGTTCATAAATATGACTAAAAGTATTTTCAATACATGTTTCTAAAACCCTGATGCCAGTATTGCCCTTCTCCAATATTAGTAATAATTTCTTGAGGAATTCTTAAAAAAGTTCTTGAATCTTGTGGAAAAATTCTTAATACATTTCTATATATGTTGCATACGAATTTATGAAATCTTAGGTTATGACATACCATCAGTCTAATAAAACTAATAAGATTTATAGTATATTTAATAAATAATTTATTGTTTTCTGGCATTCTTTGAGAAAGGTATACTTTCTTATGAGAAGAATGTTTTTAAAAAGTATAGGAGTATTTGGAGTATTTTATAAAGTAGTTTTAAAACCATTTGAAAAAATGCATGATTTTATAGTTGCTTGATTCGATCAAATTTTCATTTCATAAACATAAACATACGGATTCATCAACAAGGCGTAACGTTAGTCAGACTAGCGGAGGTTACGCGAAAAATTTACGCTTCTGTTACACGAATTTAAATAATAGCCATACTCCTATTCACTACTATGTATAATACTTACTTTATGATATGTTAACTAATCCGTAGCACTGACAAGTACTGTTTTTGAATATAAATACTAAATATACAATGGGAAGCGCAAGGAACTAGAGGCCGAAGTTACGCGATTTTTCTGCATTTGGTATCAGATAATCCTTCATTAAAACTAATTAATCTACAAACAACCCTCATAAAACCTTTATAAAACAAGAGCAACTAAACAACATATAAATTGTTACTTGGGTATTGCTCCAAAAGTTTGTCTTTTCTCGGTGTAAACATGAAAATATTAAGCCTTTCAATTATTGTATTACGACAATAGTAATTAATACATACGCCTCGAGCTTATACGAGCTGATTTAATGTTTTTTTTTTATATTAAAATGAAATCATTCCGTGGCCAGTCTGTGATGTAAGTAGCCAATAAAGTAATATTTTTTTATGTGTATCTACTGGCCTTTATTTCTTTATTAATTAGATCAAGTAAGTCTATCGTCAGGGATATGCCTTTTACCGTTTCTCAGAAATTAACTTACAACAATGAAACGAGCAGGCGTGAAAATATTACCATCATCGATAATGAATCGATTACGGTGTAACTACAATAGCCGCATCCTTTGGACTAAACTATAACTTCCTAAGCGTGCATGTTTATGGAAATGTAATACAAGGAGCTTTGCATAAATATCAATTAAAGTATATCGATAAGGCCACTTGATCGTAATCGATAGATCAAATCATATGATTGCAATGTTTATAAAGTAGGTAATGAAACCGGATTAAAAACATTTCAGCTCCAATGGGCAAGTGTGCATAAATTTGTATTAACGCTGCAGCAGATTTTACGTAGGTTTTTCCACCATTTCAGTTGGAATATGCGTTGCTTGTTCTTTAACTAAAATCATCTTAGGTTAAGTGGTGTACTACGGCTAGTCTAGTATCTTTTGAAAAAATGTTTGAAACAAAAGTTGTAGAGAATTTAATTCTCTACAATATTGATAACAAATACAAATAGCGGAAAACCCATAGCAAACGAGATTTTTTTGACCTTTGACCCCCGATTTTTAAAGTTGCGGCCATCGAATCATGTGAATTTTGAGAACAGTTTTAGGATGTCAAAATACAATTTTATACGAGCTTACAGCTGGGTATCTCAATTTTCCGAAATACTTGCCTAAATCTACCTAAAATGACTGAAGTTTGACATTGACATACTCGTATCTATTATCGTGACAATTTTGCTAAAGTAAGACTATTTTATAGTAATTCTCTACAATATTGATTTATTGATAATAAATACAAATAGCGTGAAATCTATAGGAAGCGAGATATTTGCAAAAAATGTGCATAAAATCGTTTTTTTTTTTACCTTTGACCCCGATTTTTAAAGTTGCGGCCATCGAATCATATGTGAATTTTGAGAACAGTTTTAGGATGTCAAAATACAAGTTTATACGAGCTTATAGCTGGGTATCTCAATTTTCCGAAATACTTGCCTAAAACTACCTAAAATGACAGATAAAACGTTGTACGCAATATGGGGGATACTACATTATTACCGCACTTATGTGATTATACAAACATCACATGCGTACGGTAATAATGTATTTATCCCAGTTATTACATAAGTAACTGTAAAACGTATAATTAACATGTCGTTGATTGTTAAACTGTGTTATGTTAGAAAAACGAGAGTTCATTGTGGAGCTCACATACTACCTATATTTTCAATATAGGTAACTATATAAAATTGCATAGCCAACACACAACATCACTTTTATTATATATTGTCTAAAGCTATTTATTTGTGGCATAGTTTTAGTTTTTCTTTAGTTTTGGGTTTTGCCACACTTCTTAAAAATAAGTCGATTTAACTAAACTAGCCTTTATCCTTGCATTAACCAAAAAGTTTCAAATTTGGTACACGTGCAACATTATCCAGTGCTAACAAGTGATATTTTCACGTACAAATTTTCTCTCTCTTGTAGTTTACCAGTAAAATGACTGATTTTGAGAAGTAGTATCTATAATTGCAAATATATACAATATTTTAATTCTTAAGATAAGAAGTGTGTGCTAATAAATTTTGACATCTATTATCGTGACCATTTTGCTAAAGTGAGACTATTTTATAGTGTAATTGTTGTAAGCATATATTACATAGAGATGTTTATGAATTTTTGAATTATTTTCTCTTCCTTTTTTGTCTGTATCCTCGAAAATAGAGAGGTACGATGAAGTAAAAATAAAGACATAAAGAACATTATAGTTTTTGGCTATATGTCCTTTATTGTTTACCTAAAGCCTAAAGCGAAAATACAAGTAAACCAATAAGTAGTTCAAACATTTTTCTTACAAATCTGTCTACATACACTTACATGCTTCATACCATCCATTTTTTTTCCAACTATGTGTTTTCCCCTTTTACAAATTCCAATGTTCATAAATAGCACAACACGTAGCTAAAGACAATCTCATTTGAATAATTTCTCCTTGTATTGCGTTGGCAGTGATCAAAATAAATTATAGAAATCTGGGATACTATTTAGAAATGAGAAAAATTACCTACTTAAAAATTCGTTTCTTACTTAAAAAATAGTTATTTATTATACAAGGGAAAAAAGTATTACATTTTACTTCGAGGTTGTGTTTGTCGGGAAAACACCATCAGTTAAAATTTAATACTTTTACTCGTATATGTATAATACATATTTTGACGTGTTAAACGACGATTTAATATAGAAAAAGTATATTATTACAATATATTAGTCAGTATAAATTTGAAGTTTAAACTGGTAGGCTGTTATACTTTTAGCGACATTGGACGTGCGTTGTCAAAGAAATCTTTAAAACAATCAAATATCTGAGATATAAGTGGTCTGCTTACTTGCTGCTCGGCCTAAGAGGCTTGACTTACAGGAAGCGACCTACATTGCAGCAGGTACTTAACGTAGACCTCTCCCCTGGGCGATGAGCCATTAAATCTGTAAATGAAACTGCAGAAAACAACTACTCCGCGGACTATTGCCCCGACCGGCATTGAATTACTCCTGCAGTATCTCTGTGAACAGCCAAGAACCCTTGTTGGACACACCATCTGACATAGACCGGTTTCGGGCTTGTTAGCCCTCATCAATAAGCCATAGATGAGATTCCTTCATATGTATGTTCACAAATTGAGTGCAGGTGAGATATAAGTGGTCTGCTACTTCCTGCTCGGCACTCAGTTTATATGTGAACATACATATGAAGGAACACCCAGTTCAATTGTCAATCATCTCACCTATGGCATACTAATGAAGGCTTACAAGCCCGAAACTGGTCTATGGCTGGTGGAGTGTTCGACCAAGGTTCTTGGCTGTTCACACAAATACTGCAGGAGCAATTCAATGCCGGTCGTGGCATTAGTCCGCGGAGTAGTTGCTTCCTGCCATTTCTCTTTTATTTGAAAATGCTCACATACAGATCATGCATTTAGAAGATCGTCTGTTATACTTTTACTTAAATCTGAAGAAGACTCGAGGATACTAAAGAAACATGGTGGTTGGAAGTCATCAACGATCGCTGAAGGGTATATTGATGAATTGATGGCGCAAAGGGCATAAATATCTAATAATGTGTTTAGAATGTGTGGCAGTGTATTAGCTGAAATAAGACCCAAGTTGCTATCAGGGCCATCAACGGCAGTTGTATTCATGGCAGAAAATATGATTTCAACTCGCTGCAGCAGACAATCCCTATCGTTTGAAGATGTCCTTCATGCAATGTACATTTAATAACTGTACTTTTAAAGTTTTGTATAATAAAATATTCTAAAATTAAATATCTCCATGTTTCTTTGTATTTGTGTTTATCCGGGAAAAAAATATTAATTTTTTTCCGATGAAAAAGTAATTTCGTAGAAGTGACATTTTGTTACCTGTCAAGAGAGATAAAATGCCAAATTATGTTCACGTCAGAGAAAAATAATATTAGCTATGTACTGAAACAAAAATATAATAAAAGGTATAAAATTAAGTGTTATTTATTCATAAATTTAACATTATACTGAAAAACCTTTGTTTCTAAAAATTAGATACTATGTGAATCTCAATGTGTCATACTAAACAAAGCTGCGTTTATATATACCTATATGTTGCAAAAAGAGATAAATATCAATTTGTTCCTTCCTTTGATGAAATACGCTACAGTTTCTCTTTATTAGAGAATGATTTCAAGTCTAATAAAATTCATGGCGAAATCTTAATAATAACATGTACATATTATTCACGTTAAGTTTTGTTTATTTAAAATGTAATTATAGCAAATTCTCGAATATCGAGGTAATTATCTATCGGAGAAGGATTATTAGTCATCGAAATCTAGGTGTATTATTATTCTATAGCTTCTGATACAGGAGCTTTAACTACTCTCTCAAGGTTAAACAGTATCATTACCTGTTGCTGGTCATCACGAGTTGAGCACGCGAACACAGGATCATAAGAGGTGGAATACAAAGCAGATGCTTGCAAACTAGGCAAGAAACGCTGGCCTTATTTAATTATCATTTCTAAGTACTCATAATTAAGTTTTTGCTTGAAACAATTATATGTTTGCCTTTTAGGAGCTAAGGTGTTGGCCGTAAGGTGTGCGCGTTATCCAAGATTTTATTTCTGCAGATCGTCAGTCACAATTTAGTCCGCAATAGTTATACAGGGTATTTTTAAATGAAGTAGCAGATATGGACTACAGATTCCTTAGGATTCCCAAGTCGCATAATAAAAAAGATATAGGGTGTCAAAATTAAAATTTTATTTTTATTTTTTTTATGTAGGATATTGATTTATATTAGCTTAAAATGCCTTTCTAATACAGTAAAAAATCATTTTTATTGGAAAATATTAATAAACAAAGTTAAAAAATTTACAGAGATGGTAAAGTTAAAATTTTATATGTTTTAAAAATATTCTTACAACTTGTAGTATTTGGTACGCCAGCGCTATTGTTCAAGTAATTTTTTTTTGTAAAATAAAAACTTGATGTGACCGAGCAGAATTACCCCAAAAATACGAACCATATCGCTTCCGTGATTCAACTTCTGCATTAATAAGTTGATCACGTCTCAGTACAGCAGATTTTTAAACTGAAATATAATAGAGTTCATCTTTGAAATCATGTAATTACAATGAGGTTTCCAAGTTAGGTTTCTGTCTAAATACAAACCTAAAAACTTAACATATTCAATGTCATTGGAAACTTTTTTTCCATCTGAATAAATATATATCACTACATATTTTTTTGTTTATTATGGAACCTCACTGCAAACGTTTTGTTTATGTTAAAATGAAGACTGTTCGCCTGAAACCACACTCAAACTGCTCATAACATTAGTGCACATAGGTTTTAACAAAGTATTACTTTTATTTGACAAAATTATGAATATGTCATGACATGCATACGTAGTAATTTGTGCAGATAACGAGTCAATTTCATCCACGTATAATAAAAAAAAAAAATTGAGCCTAGTATGGAGCCAATTTAATAACCAATATTGCTAATAATTTTCATCAGTGTATAGTTTGATTTTCATCTGCGGTAATGTAATATACATATACATTGTCGGCAAAACAATAAGATATTTTGTGAGGCAATGTGTGATACTGATATACTACAGTATACAGGGTGTTAAAAAAAGAGTGTAAAATATTTAAGGAGGTAATAGTATGAATCAAAATAAGCAAAAAAGTCTTAATAAAAATGGGTCCGCAAAGTAACGGTTGCGGAGATATGGACCACTATTAATTTTTCAAACATTTTATTTTATTAGGAATAAACCAACAAAGGAAGCTTTTAACAAACATCTACGTCACGATGCTGAAGACCCTCGTTTTCTTGCAAACATTCTTTTTACTGATGAGGCCGGGTTCAGAAGAAATGAAGTGTTTAATTTTCACAATACCCATATTTGGGCCGACGAAAAACCTCATGCTCTAATAGAATCTGGACATCAGGCACGTTTCTCATTAAACATTGGTATTGTAAGTGACAGGTTTCTAGGTCCTGTTGTTTTACCAAACCGATTAACAGGCGCTGCTTATCTCAGCTTTCTGCAGAACACACCGGATGAGTTTTTGGAAGACTTTTCTTTGAATCAGAGACAACAAATGTGGTTCCAGCATGATGGTGCTCCAGCTCATTTTTCCATGGCCGTTAGAGAGCATTTACACTAAACTTTTCCACATAAATGGGTAGGAAGGGCTGGACCTGTTTTATGACTTCCAAGATCGCCTGATCTGAACCCTCTAGATTTCTTTGTTTGGGGATATTTAAAGACATTAGTTTATTCCATGGTACTCCTGTAAATAGCCTGGAAGACCTGCAGTTACGGATTAATCAAAAGTGTTAAGAAATCCAAACCAAGGAGGGTGTTTTCGAAAGAGTTCGAATATCGTTGAGACGAAGATGTCGTGCCTGCTTGGAAATGGATGGAGGGCACTCTGAACATCTTCTGTAACATTGTTTTTTGTTTGCTAAAAGCTTCCTTTGTCGGTTTATTCCTAATAAAATAAAATGTTTGAAAAACGAATAGTGGTCCATATCTCCCCAACCGTTACTGTGCGGACCCATGCTTATTTAGACTTTTCTGCTTATTTTGGTTCATATTACTATTACCCCCTGAAATAGTTTACACTCTTTTTTTAACACCCTGTATTTGCTTCTAAGGACATTCACATTATGCAAATATTTTACGTCTTTTTGTCTATATCAAAATGTTCGTTGCGTTCAGTGACACGTCAAGATATAGAAAAAACTCACACATAGTTTTTTTGATACAGAAACTATTAGTGCTGCCAATCTTGTTTTGCATGTTTATTGAGTTTAGTCCTAGTTGTACTGATTTGAACTAATTATAAATTCACTGCCACTTGCTTGAAAGAGATCTGATTCTCTTTCGCCTATTTTCGTACATGTAGAATATTTTAGTTACTATAGTTGGTTTACGTGGTTTGGGAGGAAAGTAGTTTTTGTAGGAAATAACTCAGGTGTTGGGGCATTCAGGTGGGGAGATTGATAGCGAGTAGTAGCCATCAATGGACTCCAATTATATTGTTAAAATACAGGGTATCCGGAAAAGACATGTACAACGGAAGACCACAGACTCCTGGGTTCAAAATAAGCCGATTTAGCCCAATTTACTTATTTCCAAAACTGCTTCGTCTAGCCAAGAGCGCCAAAGTTCGCGAAAAATTTTTGTTTATTCCAAATATCTCGAAAAGGACTTGATCGATTTTAACCATTTTTGGGCTGCGCAATTATAAGTCTAACCGACACTTTTTTACATGATTTAAAATATTTTGCAGTCATGAGTGTAATCATGTTTCATGCAAATATAAGCACATATTTGTTTAACTCCCTGTAGGTACTCTCAGTTTTTTTCTATTAGTAGCTGACTTTATTTAGAAACTTTTTTTATGCTTTCAGAATTTTGAATAGATGAGTAATTTAGACAGAAAAAATACTTTTCGTATATCAACGATATCAGCATTCGTTCTGCAACAAATAACGAAGTACTTGAAGTTGGTTCTGATATTTTAAGTGTCAGTGGTGTGTCAAATCTAATCATCTACTGAAATTAGTCTGTCGGTTTATTCTTCTTACTCAATTACTTAGTTACTTTAGATCTTACTTTATTTTTTGTTATTATAAGTTCCATGTTTTTCATTTCCAGCAAGTCTCGCAAGAACAGTCTCTGCAAAATTGTGAGGCAAGAAATTTGTGAGACACTCGCAAGACCATATAAGACATGATCTTCCAAGGTCGAACAAGAACAACGCTTTAAAGAAACTGTTGTCTTCTTTAGCAAGAATTATACAAGATTTCTTGTTTCGGTCAACATTAGACTTCTCGCACTACTCTTCATGACTTTCTTGATATTCTCAGTAAGAACTACGTTCAAGTGATTTATTAGTTCTTCGTAAATGTAATTAAGGTAATAAATATAGGCACAATTCTCTCTATTTGCATGCGCCATGTATATAACTTCACGAATATAAGATAAAGTACACTTAAACTAGGAAATTATGGGTGTTAATCGTTATTTAGCAGTGTGTACAAAACGGTTGTTAATTTAAAAATGGATTTGTGTCGGTCTGCTCACATAGTTTACATCAGTAGCGACTCGTGAAATAGGTATAGTGCGTTTTATGCAGTTGAAAATATTCAGTCAAATGATATTTACCTGGAAATCAATCCGGACTTCTAGATTTTAAAAAATCTCTAAGATAATTTTCTTCAGTTTCTGCTATCCTGACAGCTACATCAAGTTTAACTGGTAATACTTTAGATTGATTAGACAAGTCAGACTCAGAGTTGCAACATGTTAAAGTGGTGTTCTCCAAGGTTCTTATTTAAGACCCTTATTAAATTTGACTTATAGATCATATCAAGGTAATTTTCAAATATTCTCTATGTGCTCATGACATCAAAATTCTTTAATGCTAATATTGCAATATTATTATTTGGAGCTGTCCAAAATACTATCCATTTTTTAAATCCCAACTAGACTTAAAAAGTTGCAGAAGTGTGATCTATTAATCTATGCAAAATCTTCAATATAACCGCTGTGCAATATATGCGTCTCCCTGAGAACCGCTTTGCTTGTCATTGCTCTACTATAGAACATTTTTTGTATAGACCGGTGTCTCAGTGTTATCTTATTATCTAATGTCAACGTTCCGATATATTTTAGAAACTCTATAAACGTCACTATAATGTTCACTACGCAAGTGAACTTAAAAATTGATTTATAAAATGACTAATGCTCTGTAAAGTTTCAATGCAATTGGAATATAATACATGAAAATTCATATGTATTTTTACCATAAAAATTATGTATACAAAACATGTAAATTTACTGACTCTTTGTAAACTTAAAATGCAATTATTTGTATAATCCAAGTAAAATTTATACAGGGTGATTCACAATTGGGGAATAGATGTGTCATGAAAAATGTAGTCAATATCGTAAAACAATTTTTTTGTAAAATCCTTATAGTTACCGAGTTAAAAATTATTAGTTATAGTATTGTTGTACCTTTACATTGCTGGGCTACTGTAGTCTCTAGCTAGGCGATTCCGAACATTGAAATCCAATATTGTTTTAATTTATGACGATGTGAAAATGCTTTAACAGAATGATTACCCGGTAAAAGTGTGCCAGATGCAACTACTTTTATCGCGGTGTGCAGTGAGTGCAAGTGTAGTGCAACGCGAGGGAAATTCAAAACCGAATCGTGGAGGAGATGGAGGTCTAGGACGTCCACGGCGCATTGCAGCAGTGTGCCGCATCATACATGAACTCAACTATATCCGTACCATGTGTAGCGTGTCCAAGGGGTTGGATGAGGAGGACCATGGCCGCCACGATCTCCTGACATTAAATTATTTAGACTTCTTCTTGTGGAGGTATTTAAAAAATAAAGTATATCGCACCGAAGTGGATACCTACTATTGATGATTTATACAAACGTATCATAGTTGCTGCCATTAACTTATAGTCTAAGATCCGGCTGCAAAATTAGTACATTCAAAAAGTAGTTAACCGAGATTTAATTTGTATGTAATTTTATAAATGGAGGAACCCATTTCTCATGAGGTGTCAATTAAAAAGTGCCCGCGATTATTATTAATTAAAATATTATTAATTGGCTTTTCGTGAATCATATCGTTCACGTCCTATGGAAATAAAGCATATTCTACTTCACGAAAATGTATTTAAGGACTTTGAAAAGGCACAGTTGCTATTGATCACTTAGCCGTAATCTCTCCGCAACCAGGTGTAAACAGATATAATTTTGTTAAATTTTTACGTTTATGGCGTATATTCATTTCAATTGTGCCACATTAAAGCTATTTTTTTTCTGTACGTGATGTAACATGTCTGCCTGTAAAAAACAAGCCGCAAATAAGAGTTACCTGCCGTTAAAGATGCTAGGTAATTAAAATAAAGTGACAGAGAGTGAGCGTGCAACGTTACTTGTTAGACGACCTTTATATCATCATAATTACTTTGTAGTGTCGAAAACACCTCCCAATATCACTTAAAAAGAGAGAAAACAATAATGGACCAAGGTGAGATCACTGTGGGACCCCAGATGATACTTTCAAAACAGAGGATTTAAAATTGTTTAGTGCTATATATTGTGTTCTTTCTACCAAACAATTTGAAATTAATTTTAGTAGGTTGCAGTGAACACCGACAATCCCAAGTTTATCAAGAAGACTCTGATGATAAACCTTGTCAAAAACCTTAGAGAAATCGGTGTACACGGCACACACTGACGAACCGTTGGACATGGCATTATATATCTCCTGTACATACGGAGCTAAATTAGTTAAAACTAACCACTTTTTAAAAAATCCTTGTGGAAAATCAGGAATGACATTTTTTTACCATGAAAAACAATTCATCGGAAATAATAGATTCGAACAGTTTTCCAAAATGAAATGTAAATATTAGTAATCTGTTATATATCTGATTGTGGGTAAAATTGAGTTTTTAGTTTTTTTATATTATTCATCCTCGTACAATCATGGAGTTAAGCTGCAGTTTCTCTGGATTCTAAAATTCCCCACGATCGTACTCGCTGCACCCACGGTAGCCGCCACTGCGAATAATAAAGTTAATAACCACAGTGTGCAATACGCTATGTCTATGCGGTTAATGTAACCGGTATCAATAAGGATATCTACTGGAATAGAATTTATTCTCCTTATTCGAATGATCCGGTCATGGTCGCAAAATTAGAGTGTAACATATATGTATATATCCGATAGGATTTAGATTTTTATCGTCGGACAAAATGTAAAAAATCGCAAGGCTACGTTGCCTCAGACTTTTCGTCATGAGCATTTACGGTGTTTGAGTTTAACTAAAAAATTATGAATTACAGCCATAGTAAATAATCTGAACTAATAAACTGTTATAATTTCTCTAATTTACATTACAGTTCATTTCTAAATACAGGGTTAAAGCTATTAAGTACAAACATTTTAACCACGTGCCCAAGAAGGCCTAAAAGACAATCAGTTATTTCGGTATTCTAGTTCGATATTTAAAAAATGGAGCAAAACCTTCTTTCCTCCAAAACCTCGGCGCTTGTGATTATCCGAGATGGCTTAGATCTGTCAACTACCACGTGTTCGTTTTTTTACATCGTTTCCAAAAGTAGAAACGACAAAAATAAACATTTTTGTTATAAGTAATTCCAGATAGGTAACAGTTAATCCAGTGAGCTGCAGTATTTTGCAATCGTTTTCAGTTCTTTTGTTTCAAACTGTTCAAACTACATTTTACTTATTATAGTACGGTCAGGGTTACCCACTAACAACACACTCCGTGTACAGTTAAATAAAATGCCCGTTTATTTTAAGGAAATTGATATAAAAGAATACTAATGCAGACAACCAGTAAACTATATTATAGGAAAATATCTGAAGGCGACACAAATTCCATTTCTTAATTACTCTAAACGTTTAAAATTGAAAATTAAGGAAAACACAAAATCACAACGTAAACACAGAATTTCAATTATTATGACAACGAATTTTACCGTTTAGTACCGTCTCTAAACGTACGTAGGCGGACGGGCGGCCATAGTCGGTGATAAATAGTGGTTTAATATAGTTTAAAAAAAATGTTTTGCTTTAAAAATGAGTTGGGAAACGGCGATTATGTTAATTTTAATTTTTCTCTATCTCCTCTTAAAATATTTGTAAGTCATTGTTAACCCCGTAGAAATGGCAGTTCGATTTAACTAATATTTAATATTAATATAACATAATTTCAATAGTTAATTATTAACTACTATATTATTTATATAATTTTAAGAATTTTATTACTAGATTTATTTATATTTACTTTAGACATTTAATAATTTATTTCCTCTTAAAATATCCAACGGGCATATTCCACTTAAAGAATAAGTAATTAAACAAAGATTAAATAAAAATCTATGATTTAAAATAAAAAATATAATAAAAGTCTAATACATAAGAACAGTTTTAAATCTTCAAAGTAACAACAATATAATGTAAGCCTGAAAGTCAAACAACATAAACATAAATAGAAACAAGTATATATGTATATGCAGTTATTGAAAATAATTTTTTATATCACGCACATTACAAAAGTTAATGTCGATACTAATGTTCAGCATTTGCCATAAATTTGAATTCTGAAGTTCCAAAACAAGAGTTAATTTGACAGAATATTTTTACACCATCAGCGTATATATTGTATATTAAGATGTTCCGCAATATCATTAATAAATATATCAAATAAAGGAGGTCCAAGTATGGAACCTTGAGGAACACCTGATGTTTGAAGAAACGTGTCCGATTTGAATCCACGATATAGCATATATTGGGATCAATTACAGAGACTGAAATAATTTTACTAGACCAGAGAGTTTATGCAACAACCTCGAATGGATGTCTGTCAAACGGTTTAGAGATATATAGGAATATGACTTCCAACATCAAGAACTACAGAAATATATTGAGGTTTACACAGCAAGTTAGAAATTGTGGAACGGTCTGGAAACAGTTGTGCTATTCAGAGAAATAATATTTGAAGTGTTAGATGATATAAAGCTGTGTAAGAGAACTTCAAATACTTTACAAAAATGATTTTAAAAAGCAATAGGCCTATAATTCGTTTGTTACTTTCTTAATGGACAGATGTTATATGTGATATTTTGCAAATATAGATATATTACCATTAACAGTTACAACATTTTATAGTAAATCTTTGATTAAAAGAAATGGGTAGTTTATGTACATAGTTAATTTGGTATTTATAAAGATATAATAAACCTATAGAAAGAATAACAGTCTTAGATCAGGCACAATGTGCATATAAATATTTCCACAGTGTTTAGAAAGACAATAACTTGAGTTTGACATTATAATAGCGAAGGAATGCGAACAATCTTAAGCCTTTTAGGCTGCATCGAGCGGGTTGAAGATAAAATAAAACGAATTTGGGTTTTTCCAGTACGATGGCTTGCCATCCCAGGTTAAAGATGTATATGGTACACACATTAGTGCCGTTTACAATACACACCTCTAATTCAGTGGTTCTTAACCTTGTTATGATGGCCACCCCTTGAATATAAAAATTAATTCACGCACCCCCTCGAAAAATATGTGTCGTAAGAGGTTTAGGAAATATATTAATAATTAATTAAGGCAATTTATTTATCGAAAAGCAAACAGGTACAGAGAGATCATGCGAAGCTCGATTATTTTTTTGATAAAGAAATTGAAATCTATTTGAAAAATTAGTCAAGGAATGCATTAGCAGAATTCTAAATAAAACAAGTACACTGTAATAATTACAGATATACGAGGTGTGGCATAAGTTCCGGGAATTTGTCAATGAAAAAACAAGCAAATTAAATTTCGCCAAAATTTTATAATCGACCTTCACAATGGTCTCCCTCTAACTCTACACAATGATTCCAACGTTGCTTCCACGATTGGAAGCACCCTTGGCAATCCTCCGCAATTAACCAGTTCAGCACCACGGTTACAGCTTCTCTGTACGCCACCATGACGAGTTCCCTTCATCTTGGGGAATAAAACAATGCAGGGGGCAATATCGGGGCTATAGGGTGAGTGCGGCAACGTTGGAATGCCTTTTTTGCCAAAAGCTCTTATGCCCTGCCACACTATGCTCCTCGCGCTGCTCATCGCTACACTCCTCACGCTGCCGCAATGTTGCCCTCGCTGCCCACACACAGCTCTACTCGCGCAATTAATCGCGACGTTTCGCATTTAGTCGCACTCATGTTGTTGCCGGCCCTTTGACTCGCGCCCAAAAAACCGACAAAACAGGGAGTGGTGGGCACGACGAAGAGCATGACGTGCGGTAAGACGAATAATCTTGCCACACTACACATCTGCTTCCTTTCCAGGATACTTCCCATGCCACTCGACGAGTGTGTGGCAGGGGCATTACACAATGAACGAGGAATGGGCTGGCGCGATGTCGTGGTGCAGGATCCAGGCGTTCTCGGTAAATTCGGGTCGCACACGGAAAACGCGGGCCCGGAGCCGTTCCAGAACGCCAACATAGAATTGTCCAGTCACTGTCTGGACAGCAGGAACATATTCACGATGAATGATGCCCTGAATATCGAAAAAAATGATCAACATTACTTTTTAATAATTAAAATTAAAAATTACCAATATCTAAATATTACGTAAAAATTACATAACAAAACATGAGAAGTTCCATCGATTTTTATCAGTGTACTTACAAATCAATATAACAATTTTTAATAACTATATTATTATTGCAAACACGGAATTCCAGGAAACAACTACTCTGCGGGCTAATGCCCCGACCAGCATTGAATTACACCTGGAAAACCTATAGCAACAGCTAGAGTCATTCGTCAGACGCCCACCAGACATATACCGGTTTCGAGCTTATTAGCTCTCATCAGTATGCCATAGGTGAGGTATCCGACGAATAATCCTAGCTGCTTTCGTCTGTCTAACCCGACAGAAGGGACCATGAGTACGCGGTGTAGAACTAACTACATCTATCGGCCGTTCGCTACTCCATGCCGGACTGAAAATGTCCGGGCACGAAGCGTTCTACATGCAGTAGACACCATTGAAAGCTGTCGACCTTTATCGCGATCGGCGAGAAACGATATTTTGCAAACACGGAATTCCAGGAAACAACTACTCTGCGGGCTAATGCCCCGACCAGCATTGAATTACACCTGGAAAACCTATAGCAACAGCTAGAGTCATTCGTCAGACGCCCACCAGACATATACCGGTTTCGAGCTTATTAGCTCTCATCAGTATGCCATAGGTGAGGTATCCGACGAATAATCCTCGCTGCTTTCGTCTGTCTAACCCGACAGAAGGGACCATGAGTACGCGGTGTAGAACTAACTACATCTATCGGCCGTTCGCTACTCCATGCCGGACTGAAAATGTCCGGGCACGAAGCGTTCTACATGCAGTAGACACCATTGAAAGCTGTCGACCTTTATCGCGATCGGCGAGAAACGATATTTTGCAAACACGGAATTCCAGGAAACAACTACTCTGCGGGCTAATGCCCCGACCAGCATTGAATTACACCTGGAAAACCTATAGCAACAGCTAGAGTCATTCATTGTTTGCAAAATATCGTTTCTCGCCGATCGCGATAAAGGTCGACAGCTTTCAATGGTGTCTACTGCATGTAGAACGCTTCGTGCCCGGACATTTTCAGTCCGGCATGGAGTAGCGAACGGCCGATAGATGTAGTTAGTTCTACACCGCGTACTCATGGTCCCTTCTGTCGGGTTAGACAGACGAAAGCAGCTAGGATTATTCGTCGGATACCTCACCTATGGCATACTGATGAGAGCTAATAAGCTCGAAACCGGTATATGTCTGGTGGGCGTCTGACGAATGACTCTAGCTGTTGCTATAGGTTTTCAGGTGTAATTCAATGCTGGTCGGGGCATTAGCCCGCAGAGTAGTTGTTTCCTGGAATTCCGTGTTTGCAAAATATCGTTTCTCGCCGATCGCGATAAAGGTCGACAGCTTTCAATGGTGTCTACTGCATGTAGAACGCTTCGTGCCCGGACATTTTCAGTCCGGCATGGAGTAGCGAACGGCCGATAGATGTAGTTAGTTCTACACCGCGTACGATATGTGTTGTTTATAATAAGCGGTTTCTGGCTGTTGTTTATTATGTCCTAATGAGATAAAAATTCCATTTCACACTGGTAACAAATGGTAAAAAGAGTAAACAAGTTTTTCAATAAATGAAAATAATTTTTTACTAGCTGTTGTATTCGGATGGTAAAATACAGGGTTAACTATGACTAAGTACAACAAATTTAACCACGTGCTCAGGGAAGCATAACAGACAATAAAAAAATTATTCCAGAATTTTAGCTCGATATTTAAAAAATGGGGCAAAACCCTTTTTTCCTGCGGCAAGTCGGCGCCTATGATAAGAACTGACTGAGATGGCTTAGATCCATAGATAAAACTTACATCTGTCAACAATATCTACTACCATCGTCGTTTTTTTGCAGCATTTCTAAATGTAGAAACGAAAATTAACATTCTTATTAGTAATAATACCTGATAGATAGGTAACAGTTAATCCACTTAGCTCCAGTATTTTGCATTCGTTTTCCATTATTTCGTTATAAACTGGTAGAACTACATATTTGCTCATTACAGCCACTCACTACCGATAAAAGATACTTCCCGTAGGTACAATTAGATAAAATAGGCATTTATTATAACAAAATCGCCCGAAATTAGTAGAATAGACGTTTTAATGTAACCGCGGCCCGCGGCAGTCTTCTCCCATAACCTAGAAAACCAAACCGGCGAACTATATTGTGGGAAGGTATCTGCACCCAACACAAAGGTCTTTATTTAATAACTATAACACGTTTAAAAATTAAAATAATTCACTAAAAACTGAACAAGAACACAAAATTACAACGTAAACACAGGAATTCAATTATGACATGACAGCGATACTGACCACATACTGACTGATGAGCGACTGTTGCATGCTTGTAGAGTATGCAACCAACAAGCCAGTTAACATTGGCGGCGTTAAATAAGGATTTAAAATAATATCGAAAAAAAATTTTTTTGGCTTTATAAATAAGTTTGGAATTTTTTTGAAGGTTTATTCCGTTAATTCTTATTTTTCCCTATCCCCTCCTAAAATATTTGTACTAAGTCATAGTTAACCCTGTATATCTGTTAGGTAGGTTATTTTTGAACGGGGAACAAGGCTGTAGTTTCAACTGAAAATTTTTAAATTTCTTTCACACCCTTAAAAATGCGTTTTTGCATCGCCAGGTTAAATTACTGCACGAAAGATAAATAGATATGCTAATAAAGAATATAAATTCTACTACCGTTAATTCTCGAGACTGTTTAAACTTTTCCGGATTACCTTTATTAATAGACTTAATTGAAACAGAAAGTTTAATTTAACTTAACTTAGACTCACGATAGTTTTTAACGCGCACGTGTATAAATTAAGCTAAGCCAATCAGAAACAGGATTGTTTTCCTGCTGGAATTGTTTTACAATACATGCCAATGAAATTAGTTAGACGACAGATTTACTTTGCTTAATAAGTTTTTTGTAAAATTTGTTCAATGTCAAAATTAAAATTGCGCTGTTATGTAACCAATCAATGTGTTGAAAAAAGAAGTCTTGATTGGTGTCGCATTTTACATTTTTGTTTATTAAAAAATGATAGACGCGCCAATAGTTATATAATAAATTAGAGCAGTTTTGTCAGCAGCCATGTGCTTAATTAGAATATCTATATACAAAACATTTAGGGGAATTATACTTTTTTTTTGGTGCCATTTCATTTGATGTTTCTGTAAATATTGCAATAAAACTATGACAGCATTTAAATTATAGGTATTTATACACTAAGTGAGATATTCATTCGCGAAAAAAAAATTAGTCTAATTTCTTCTATAGTGTGTTTGGACATGAAAGAGAATAATAAAACCCCGAGATAAGAACCGGCCATGGGCGTGGTAATATTTCGTTTTAGGTAATTATCGGGTAACACTAATGCTAACAGGTAATGGGTGTAAATTAGTATATTTTACTGGATACATCATAGGGCAGGAGCCAGTGTATTGTGACAGATCAATCCAGTCTTAGAGCTGAATATACGAAGACGTGCTAGTGCATTAGAGTGAAATTCGACTTGTGTTTAGTGACTATTGTGCCAGTGGATATAATATTGTTTGGACAAAATGTCGAGCTTATCAGATTACGTACCTGCTAAACGCGTGAAAAGATGTGCGCTGTCGCAGAATGAGAAGATTATATTAAATGTATTTAATGCATTGAAACACCAAAATCCTACCAACAGTGTTGACGATATCGTGGAAAAGTGGTCCAAAATGACAGGGATTGGAAAATCGACTATCTACAGACTTTTAAAGGAAACAAAAAATGAATAAGATGCTGTAAATCCCCCAAAATAATCTGCAGGGAGGTCAAAAGTCGTTATAGATGATTTCTACAAAAATGTCATTTGCAGAAAAGTACACTCATTTTATTTTAAAAAAGAAATACCAACGCTAAACAAAATTTTAAGTGAACTTTCAGAGAACAACGATTTGCCAAAAATCAGTAGAAGCAAATTATGGGCCGTCTTACGAGAGTTGAATTTTTGCTGGAAACAGCAGAACAGGAAGTCAGTTCGTATCGATAAAGATGAAATTATTTGGTGGCGAAGATCCGACTAGAAAATTCCCTGACGAAGGGAGGAATATTTATTATCCAGACAAAACTTGGGTCAACGAGGGATATACTGTGACAAAGGCATGGCAAGATAAAAATGTAAACAGTTTTCGACAAGCATTTCTCGGATGGATTTTCAACAGGGTTCAAGGTACCTTCAAGTAAAGAGCGAAGATTGATAGGGACACATATAGGTAGTGCCAGTGGTTTTGTAGATGGCGAATTACTTTTATTTGAATCTAAAAAATACAGGTGATATCACGAAGACATGAACGCAGATGTTTTCGAAGAGTATTTTACACGGATGTTGGATCTGATTCCTCCGGGGTCTGTAATTGTCATGGATAATGCCAGTTAGCATTCACGGCAGACCGAGCAGACGCCTACAACTGCTTGGAGGAAAGCCCATATAATTCAATGGTTATCTGAAAAAAACATTTCTTTTGAAACAAGTATGGTGAAAAAGGAACTTTTGACACTTGTCAATCTTAATAAAGATCAGAAAAAATATGTTATCGATGAAATGGCAACAAATCGCCAAATAACGGTACTACGGTTACCACCTTATCACTGTGAACTTATCCCAATCGAATTGGTTTGGGCGCAGATAAAAGGAGATGTAGCGCGAAATAATACGACGTTTAAATTAAGTGACGTGAAAATTTTGTTAAAAAATTCCTTGGAACGAGTAACTGCAGATAACTGGCAAAGATTTATACATCATGTACAAAAAGAAGAGGAGAAAATGTGGGAACTCGATAATTTAATTGACGTTACTGTGGAACCTATCGTTATCAATCTAGGAGACGAAGATAATTCATCAGAATATTCAGAGGATGAACTTTAATATAACTACTTTTTTATTTTCTTTATTGTACATTTATACAACACTACATTTACTCACCATAATTTGAGTTTTCAAATATTCTATTCATTAAATTTAAATAAATATTTTGATAATAATATTGAATAATTTTATTTGAATTACTAAATACCCTCTTAACCCGGTTATGATGCTTAAAGTAGCCTCATGTTTTGAAATGCTGTTTTCATATTGCTTACTTTTAAGAGAAATGGACCGAGAAATTGAAGCGGCATAGACAAAGACGGATTGTCGGGGATAAAATTTTAGCTACCTGCTACAATTTAGTACCTCATCTATACCGATAATACATATTATAAAAATATTGAATATAAGCATTTATTTACGATTTGTATATATAATAAGTTTTTATTACTCTCTTTCATTTCTAAACAGACTATAGTGAATATAGTGAATAAATTCATTTAACTCACATGGTAATATTTTATCCAATCGTAACAGACTATAGATATATATAACGTAATTTTATACTCGCAAACTAATTTAGGACAAACTAACTGAGTGAACAATTAATTGTTTATTAGCTGAAGGCAGGTATGATTCATGTTAACATTCAATATTTTTGTCTTGAGTTGTTTGAAAGTAAACGTGGCTGAAAATAATGGAATAAGACTCAACCGGATTATTTGAAGCACAAGCGGTTTTGAGCAAAAGTAATTCCGAAGAAATCCAAGTTACTTTATGAGAAAGAATACATTCATTTCTGCAAATGGCGCAACAAGCAACGGGTGCAAACGACAAAATAATCATGGCTTAAAATAAAAAAATAAAAAGTCACATGTGTTTACCAGAGAACTATGAACTATAACCAAACTGTGAACAGATTTCAATTTCTAGACCATAAAAAAAATACCCAAACGTCAAAATTTTGTATGGATATTATAATATATTAAGAAATAAATGAAAAAAAAAATAATATTATTATTTTTCCTTTAACGCCCTGTATCTTTTTAGCTATCAACTTTTGAATTAAACCCTAAACTAATGTGTAAACCCGCTATAAGTGGACAACCAATTTACAAAATTTTCCCCTCCCTAGTCTTTTTATGCAAACACGCATTTTCTTTAAAAAAAAAATCCACATACGTACATATCCTCGGGTGTGGAATATGCAAGTAAAATAATTCATATAAAACGTAGTAGGCAGATGGTTTTAATTTTAGACATATGTGCCAAATTTGAATCATTTTTATCAAGTAGTAAACTCAGAAATTGGAATCGGTAAAAAATACTGACTATAATTTGTTGTTGTAAATACATAGCTATAGCTATAAGCTGAATTTAATTTTATTAAATGTTTACATGTGGTGTTCAAAATACCTTCCCAGATGTCGGTCACATAGCTGAAGTCTTCGTAAAAAATTTAAATTTACACTACGCAGTACCTGACAGGAGTTTTTGATTTCGTTGGAAATATTGAAAATTCATAATTGCAATAGAAATTAACAGAAACGAATAACTAATTTATTATTATTATTATTATTATTATTATTATTATTATTATTATTATTATTATTATTATTATTATTATTACAATATAAGAAGGGCAGAGAAAAAAATCTATTATGCCCAAAAGTAGAAAACTTATTCTAAGAAATACAATGCAAAGACAAAATAGTAGAGTACACAAGTAAGTAATAGTACATAAGTAAAGAAATAATGAAACAATGACAAAAAAAACTACTAAGTTAACACACTAGACACATAACGATCGTACTTGTTCTTGAAGACATTAAGAGATGGGGCACTTACGATGTCATCAGGCAAGGAATTCCTATGATGAAACGTTCAGTTCGTTAAAAACTGCTGTCTAACTGTTGTATTGTATTTTTCGTGCAGAAGTTTCATAGAATCCCCTATCAGGAGTATATATTCATTTAAAACAAATAAGCAAGACATGTCGACGGAGAAAAGATTGTGGGTAGAACGATATAACTGAATGAGATCACCTCTTTTTCGTCTCTCGGAGAGGAAGGGAAGTTTCAACAGACGGTCTTCATATGATAAATTTTGATACGCTGGAATCATCTTTGTAGCATTTCTTTGAACTTTTTCCAATACCATAATGTCTTTAATTAGATATGGACACCAAACCGATATACCCTACTCTAGACGAGGCCGAATATATGTTTTGTAAAGGCAGGGTTAGGATTTTGAAAACATTTCTTTAGCAAGTACATTTGTGTGTTAGCTCTTTTAACCACACATGAAGTTTGCTCTGACCAACTCAACTTGGAATTAATTACAATACCCAAATCACATTGCTTTTCCACTGCTGTTATTAAGCCAGATGACAGACGATAAGAGAAATGCGGATTGTTGTTAATTTGGTGGTAGATATCTGACATTAATTGTTAATGACAATCCAAACAACAAAACCATCAAAGTGACAGCTGCTACTACATATGAATTATTTTGCTTGCATATTCTACACCCAACGATGTATACGTATGTGGATTTTATTTTTTTTAAAGAATAGAATAAAATGTTCTAATTAAAAAAAGCAGACGTTGGTGGTTGCCACCCTTGTAGACATTTGGTAAAAATAAAAATCATATTCAACAATGTCACTTAATTAACTAAATGTGTTCACCGATTTTCAGGTTTATAAGTTTAACCGTTTTTAAGAAATAAATAAAAACCGAAATTTTTTAAATTTTTAGAAGCCCTTAACTCGTAAGGCAGGGCTCAAATCGAACAATTTTATAAAAAGTACCCCTCCTGAAATGACCCAAGGAACACACCATCCAAAGGAGCACACATCATTATAGGACAGGTTTCAATGTTGTCCAAAGCGACTACCCACTATATTTAACATGTATTAATTACCTTAATACCTTAAAAAAGATAACGCAGATAAGACTGGTTAATTATTTTTATTCATAAACATTGGAAATTGTAATTTATGTATGTAGAGTATTTTGCACATATTTCCTCAACCAACAAAAGAAAACAATGCTGCTATGTGTGTACACCGATATTATTATAATTTTATTATCAAATCCCTAAAAATAACCCGAAGAACAATACTAACCTAACAGCGGGTATATTTTTAGGTGTCTGTTATAAATTCATTTGTTTAATTTAATTAGTTGCACTCGACTAACGGTGACTCACATAGAAGGCAGTTAAAGACAAAGAACACATTATAATATTTACTAAAAAAGTATTTCTGTAGTACAAGGTTAATATAATTTCATATTTGCAATAAATGCTGACAGAACGAGAAATTCTTTGTGGGCACCTTGGTTTTAATGCTCCTACAATTCGGAGCCACAGTTTTATTCAATAACAAACCATTTTTTGGGACTGGATTAGGATTCGTCAAGTGTCAAATTGCTACGGCCTTCGATATGTCAACATATAAGATTGATATATTATCGATGTGTTCCATGTGTCTAGTAACTCAGCGGAATTTCCAAACGTTTTTAAAATGAACTTGACCTGTAAAATACTTATGGATTAATTAGGAGAATATAACTTACTGATATTAACTTGTAGGTATATATCTATAAATCAAAATTTAGTGACGTTAATAGACTCACGATTAGCTTAACACAATCTGTAATAATAATAATCCCTTCCAGCCATCGTACAAATCGAAATGTATTAATTTATGTATATCTATATTATTTATATGTCAACTGTGGTGCTAATAAATTCAATGCGAATCAGATTTAATCGTCTCGTATGCAAATATGGTTAAACTATGTGGTATACACAGATTTATGACTCTTCTTTTACAAGCCGCCAAACCTACAGAGACATAGGATAAGGGAAGAATGTGCAATAGCTGACCATTCATGAAAGGTCATTTTTGAACAAATCTGTCCCTCCTTCCATCTACGTCATTCCGCGTTTGCAAATCTGGACGGGTATTCTCTAACTTAGCATTCGAAAACTATTCCAGGGCATTTAGATCATTAGATTTAGATCGACCGAAATAGCGGACATTTTTAAGCACAGCAGATATCGAGATGCGGTTTTATGCATTGTATTCAGGAAGGTCCCAGGAAAAAAAGTCTATATCGTCTGGTTTAGCCAGTTTTTGACAAATGCCTTCTGGGCCGGAAAATGCATTTTCCAATTGCATCATTACTTGCACCATTATAGGAACGATTAGAAACTCGGAAAAATCGCTCGGAAATCGTTACTCGGGGGTTTTCGGGGCTGCCGAACTCGATTCTGGCATTAGAATTACCCGGGTATGCACGGGGATGACTCTGTGAATTATTATAAGAGTTTCGTTATTTTCTACTTTAACCAAAGAAACGGAATTGTATGAAAATGGTGTATCCTCCTGTAATCCACCAATATTTGAGTTAAGTTATATGAATAAAAAATAAATTTCATATACAATGTGTCTCACTTTTCATGGAGCCACCCTGGTATCTCGCTCACCTGATATTCAAATATTTTTGGTGGTGAATATAGGACCTATAAAGTGAGTCTTTAGAGGTAGCCATATTTGATTATAGTCAGAGGCGTCCGATTCTATGATGGAGAAAGGAGGTCAATTTTTCAAATAAATGTATTAGCGATTTTTTTTAAGAACTAGTAAGATATTCTTAATTAGCACCTTTCGAAACCCCCTTGTACAAGATTACATCGTTAAGGGTTCAAAGGTGTGCGAAATATGGGTCTTTGAAAAACAATTTTTTTCAACTTGAAATAATTTGTATCTGCAAAACGGGCTCTCAAATGAAAAAAATGTATTCTTTACTTTTTATTCAGAACAATGTATTGTACTGGCATGAAAGATTCTACAAGAAAATAATAATTTTTTTAATAGGGCAAAAATTCTAAATTGAAAGTCATGAAAACAGAAGTTATTGCAAGTGTCAATTTATTCTTGAATGTAAATAAGTTAATACGTCAAAAATGTATGTACCTATGTACAAATTAGAATTTTTGCCACATTGCCACGTTGTGATAAAATGCCTTGATATGATAAATCGACTTATTTTAAAAACGGCTTGAGTTAATCCCGAGTACCGCTTAACCGATTGTCTCCAAATTTGCTGGGAAACATGTTTTAAGAAAAGCGTTGCAGCTCTGCAAATTAAACTTGGTTGTCAATTTATGTATTGTATCTAAATGTATTTAGGTTTAAATATTTTTGTTAAAGCCGGCAACGGCGCATATTCTTTATGTTCTATGTTCTGTGCAATGCAGGCACGCTCAGTGTAAACTTTGACTCAACTGAATAAACATCGTTTTTATAAAAGGTCCTTCGAGTTTAAATTAAATTAAATCTATAACAAGTAATCAGCCTATACTAATACGCTCGCCTGGTCGAAGATCCTCCAGTGTCGAGTAAAGCAACAAAAAGGAATCATAATTTATTTATTAATTCAGGTTTAGGCATACAGGGTACACAATAGCAATGCCTGATGATGAATTATCTCTAATTTTGGTGTTGAAGAAACGTTCTGATTGGGTTAAGTAAAAAATTTAATTACCTAGAAATGAAGAACCGAACGAGAATGTTTCGTCAACAAAGAAAAGAGAGAAAATTATCATCAGGTGTTACAGGAATTATACAGGCTGATTCATTAATAATTGTACATACGCTAACTGGATAGTCCTGGATTGAAAATATGAAGAATTGACACATAATGCTTTAATAAAATGTGGCTCCTTACGGAGTTACAGAGTGTTTTATTTAAACAATTTAAAATGATTTTTGCCCATTGCTTTAACTCTGTTGAATATTTCTCTATCATACTTGGAATAAAGTTTAAATACTTTAGAGCATATTAAAAAATGCTACAAAATCGTTCATGGCTACTACCAGAGGCGTACGACAGAGGTTTATTTATTATTGACATTTTTGACATTTTGATCGGTCAGTGGTCGCGCGGTTTAAGGCGTTAGTACTTGAATCGAGGTGACTAGATCGGTGTGGGTTCGCGCCCGGCTGCCGGTAGACCGTATATAAGCTATATTCGTAGAGTGGATTGGCACCCTCTCTGCGGGTATGGTAGGGTGGAAGAATGTTAGCTTGGGTCAATGTGAGAGATTGATATCGGTTGATATTTGACTACCCCCTAATTAATGAGGTTTTCCAGGTTTCCATCATTCCTGCACTGAATAGTGGTTAGGGCCTACCAACGTAAGTCGTTCCTGGGCGCAAATGCGGCCTGCTTAATAATAATATGCCGCCCCCTCTCCCGCACAAATCTCCGACTTCTGGGCTAATCCCTGTGATTAGAATGAGGGGTAGAGATATTATTATTATTATTAAAATTGTTATTTTTTATTAATAAACTCAAACCTAATTCAACTAATGCAATGCAATCTAATGCCAGAAGACACCGAGTTGAATAATAATAATATGAAAAGTAAATAACACAATAAAATAAAAATGATTGTGCAGCCGTATGTTTAACTTTAAAAATTTCCAGAAATAATGACTTTACCTCGATGAAGGAGGTTAATTGCATAAAAAGTATTGAAAAATTGAAAAATTGCACCAAAATATAAATTCCGCCAGTGGTGTGGAAGTTAGGAATGGGAAAGTGCCCCTCTACCTATGTTCTACGTCTATGGTAGTAGTCATAAACGATTTTGTAGCATTTTCATTCAAACAGATTTAAAGTAGTGGACAAAAATTATTTAAATATTTTTAAATAAAACACCCTGTAACTCCGTATAAACTCTATATATATTTTATATAAGCATTATGTATCAATTCTTCATACTTTCAGCCCAAGCTGAAACACTTAGCGTATATACAGATTTGGAAAGTGAGGATCTTGATGGTGAATTGTATTTTGCCGCTTGCGTGTATTTGTGTCATGCTACACGCATACTTCGACCACAGCGTGCTTGCATCAAGCAGTGTTGCCAGGTGGGAAAAATTCAGTGCATGAGAATAATTTCAAAGAAGCATGAGGTTTGGAGAAAAAAGCATGAGATGGCTTAATTTATCAAAAAACACCTCTTGACACAGCTTAATTTTTAATTACTTTTGTAATGCCATTTTTATTTCATTTAAAAGCATTATGTTCTGCTATTTTATCATAATATATTGTAAGTAGGTAGTTACAGGTACTTACTTAAAGTTATTAACCACGTAACCTTTCTAATTTATTTTATTGTTAGGCCGGGCGAACGTTGAGGCGCAGTTGACGTGACGCAGGGTGACTCACGGGTCGTAAAATTTGTTGTTTCCAGAAAATGTAGGTACCCTTACGGAATAGAGTTAAGAATCACTGTAATACAGCGTGAATACAGCACACACACCGCATATTCGTAGACTGTCATACCCGTTTATGTATTCATTGCTAATTATTAAGAGAACAGTCTACAATAAAGGACATTTCAAGTACCCAAATATTGTAGATACTCTCTATCTATTCAATTTTGCCCTCGATTTTGCCTTTATTTCTCGTTAGGTCTTTGTTTTGGTAGATTTCAAAGAGTAATTTTAATAATTTTATTATTTCTTTTTGTGTCTATTAAAAAGCATGAGATTTTGTAATCAAAATATGAGAGCATGAGATTTCGTCGGAATGCATGAGATCTGACAACACTGGCATCAGTTGACTGGACAGTTAGATTTGCAATGGCGAATTGGCGTTGGCGATACGGAACCGATTACCGTAGTAGTGGGGAATGCTAGACCAATGCACGTCGCCGCCCCTCTTAAAGTTCGTACCTTCCCTGGAATGAAGCGGCAATTTCTACTTTATCTGTAAAGATCCGCAATTTCCGAATCTGTACAATTATTAATGAATGAGCGATACTCTAGTTACCACAAAAAAACTAAAAATGATTTACCTTGACACCCTGCGTTGTTTTCCAGCGACATTTTCAGACATATTAGCTAGGTATATCTTCATATTTTGTCTCAAAGATCTCCCTCCTGCTCTATGGCCCATTATTAATGGTCCACCCTACAGAGTAAAACTAAATTCCTCTTTTCTAGTGATATTTTAGTACCTAATCGATTAGAAAGCAATGTAAATAGTAAACTGAAATAAAAGTCAATCTACATTGCGGAAAAACTAATTTCACTACACTTTCGAATTTCAAAAAATGTTGATCCTGGAAATATTTGGTTTAGTATTTATTTTTTATGTACCTATTATGTGTTTATCGGAAAATAAATATAACAAATCGGCACGTTCTACATCAAGTTGAATCAGCGAATAACCTTGGAACACACTTTTTATACGGTTCTTTCTTATTTTATACTGTACCTCGTAAGCGACGATTGACCTTAGATTATTTCCCATCTATGCAGCAGTAGAATAAAAAGTATAATATTGATGTTAATTAGATACACTATGCTGTACCAATTAATGTTCTCTTTTTTCATTGCGGCGAGTTAATTTGAAAAAGAAAAAAGCAGCATTTAATATTTACCCACCACATAGAACGAGACCGTGGTTGACAAATCGAACAGTACATTTACATAAAAAAGTATAGCATATTTTTCAGAATACCTGAAAAAGTTTGTTAAACTGTCGTTGTTAGAAATGTTGGAAACAAAGAACTTTAAAAAGTTTAGATATATGTTTCAGTTGCCGTTTTTTATAAATAATGTTCCTTTAAGTACGTGTCATAAATTATTAATCAATTGTGTACAAAAAGTATTCATCTACAAATTAAATGCATGTAAGCGATAAAAAAAGTGGAATATATTTGCCAATCCAATTGAATAAAACGAATGGAATACTACAAAAAATTGAAAGACTAATCTAAGCATTTGTTATTGTCAGTTTGTGTTTTGTATTTAAAATAAGATGGAAGTTGAAATGATTAAAGTAATTCATTTACATATTAATTTATTGAACAGACAGTATCAAGCCTGTAAGAAGCTTTATGTATGTTTATTATTATGTTCAGCAGGTGGATTCACTTACTTTAATAAACACTATAAGATGTATTATGATATATTCTTGGTGGATTTTTATATCTATAGATGTTATCATAAACTTGATCAGCAATAATTAGCAATTCTACAGTATAATACATATTTGATTGTATTTATTTAAAATAAAACATACAAACTTTAATGAAAAATTGTACATTAACTAAAAATCCAACACCTAAAGATTAAAGATACACACAGAAAATCACTGTGTTTTCTAATTTAGAACTAGTTTGTTTAAATTTTAGTTATCCAATTGTGACATATTAATATGCCTTTAGTAACTTCAGAACAAATGTAACAAATAATGTTTTATTCACTTACTATTTTTCAACAATATAAGTACCGAAGCCACAAAAGTATTTTTTTTTTTTGTATAGATAAAATGTGAACCTACCTGATTATGTCCACACTTTTAACAGACAACATTTTCTTAAGCTGTGAATAATAAGACCATAATGAAGATCTCACACTATTTGATTTTTCAGATTTATGAGCCATAATTATTTTATCATGTACACCCCTTGCTTTTGTTGTGCCATTCGCAGAAATGAATGTATACTTTCTCATAACTCTTGCGCTTCTTCGGAATTACTTTGCACAAAACCTCTTGTGCTTGCAATAATACTCTAGGCAGTTTTACTTTCAAACAACGCAAGACAAAAATATTGAATGGTCAGTCATACCTGAATTCAACTAATAAGCAATTAGTTGTGGTAGTGTATCCAAGCAACAATCTCATAGATTACTCAGTTGGCTCATTTGTTCTAAATTGGCCACGTGTAATAAATAAACTTTATTCTCGTGAATAAATATACATTTAACACACTTGGTGTAAATATCTATTACACATCGGCCAATAGAGATAGTTCATGTAATTCTAATTTCTTTTTTATACTAACTAAAAAAACTGTCTATTAATATATGTGGCTTAGTCAAAAAAGGGCCTAAGTGAAAATGTAAAAAAATGGAATAATGGGTCTCTTTTACTAAATAAAACGCGCTCCTTTCAATAAAATGGGTCCTAAGTGCATCATTTGTACTATAATATAGTCCTATATTCGCTTTAGACCTATTTTAATAGACTGATGTAACTAAAAAGTTAAGATTCATAAGCATTAAAAGGCTTAAGTGACGTAGCTCAAAAAAAGTTGGGCCTATGCCCAACCCAAATGCAATAAAATGCTTTGGGTCCGAATATTTTATGTCTGGTTCCAATATGATCCGTAGGCCCTTTTCTCTGCATTAGGCCTCCTATTTTTATGGCCTATATACTAAAAAGGAAGATTATATAGGGCTTATGTAAATTAGTCCAAAACTGCAGGGGCCTAAGTAATTAAAATTAAAAAAAATGACAGATTTAAAATAATCGAAAAATTAATATACCCTTTGAATAACATTATCTGTTACTAAATCCGGGCCGAATTTGGCTTAATTTGAATCTGACACATTGAGATTACAGGAATTTTAAATTTAGTCACAAATCTTCGATTATCTCAAAACCCATTTTTTGTAGATATGCCCTTTTTCAACCAGATATGACATCAATCATCACATTTGGATTCTTCAGTAAGTTCTCCAATGACGCTAGATTGGGGTGATAGCAATAAATAACATCCTTTATGTCATTAAAAGACAGGCAAAAGTGCGTCAAGTATCCCTAAATAGAATCTTGTAAGAACTTCAATAATAAAACTTTGCCATTTGACATTAAAGTGTTTAGCAGAAGGATTTACAACAATATACAAACACTACGGAACAGTTCATTTCCTTTAAAAAAAACGTCTTTATAATCTGCAGGATTATTCTGGCATTTTAATTTGTTAGACCAAGGGTGCCGATCCCAATGCCCTCTGGAGACATATAACCAAAGCTGCAGAAAATAAATAACTGAAAGATGCTCAAAATTAACAAAATACTTTATCAGGCAGAGTAAACTCGCTCAGTGGTCACTGGAGGTTTTTGTTTTAAGAACCTTTCAATGAGCAGCCGTTTCAGTTACACGTTAATAAAAACTGTGTGGTTCAGTTCCACGAATTTTCGATAATTAGTTATTATTTATAAGGTTGTCCTGTTAGAAATGTCGCTTTTTTATTAACTTATAAATAATTTAATCAAATGACTCATGTCCCTGTACACAATTTATTAAGTACATTCTTATTAAACGGTTATAATAATTCCAATTATCTAGATGAACACCTGCTGTAGTTTTTATTAAATAATCTATAAGCATTAGACAGAAAAAGTTAGAGTCGCGCGTGTTGAAGGGCGTTCTAATCAGAGCCATCTCAGTCTTGTTTTAGTTGAAATATATCAAGGATGTAATGAGGCTGGTGTACTGCTACACGTTTTATACAACAGGAACAAGAAGAAGCAGTACTTGATATAGTTTTCTCAACCCTCTAATAGTGCATATGTATTTATTTATTATTTTATTCGTTTATTCCTTTGTTCGTTTGTTCGTTTTTTCATTTATTTGTTTATTCATTTATTCATTAATTCATTCATTCGTTTATTCGTTTACTGATTTACTCATTTATTCATTTATTTATGATATGAGGTAGACATTCAGATTTTACTTGCTATTTATTTAAATTATAATTTACTGAGCTCGATTACGATTTAATTTTGGGCATTTATTCATTAGATATGTTTCACTTGAAATTACTTTTAAACTATGCTCGGTATGTCAAGAGAGTATGCAGACCGAAGGGTAATTATTTGTCTAGAACTGATCTCATTTCAGTTATAATAATCGCTTACATGGAATAATAATATACTGAAGGAATTATTATTATTATAGGCACCTCATATAAATATTATTACATAAGGAAGTCATCATGCAAGGTGCAACCGATTTTAATTGAACTCTTGCTAAAATTCTTTTGTCATATCAGTTAACATTTTTTAAAAAATTCTTGGAATGTTCACACTGTTACATTCATAATCACATCACACACGATACATCAATCACGCAAAGTAAATGTAAAATAAATTATGATAATAAATAACAACACCTAAGTACATATCTGGTTTGATAAATATATTCAACTTCCGACGACTGAATCTGACTCGTTCTTAGAAATTGTTCACGTTGGAGATGTAGAACAAGCAAATTCAAGGTCCTAGAACCTTTTACAAGATTTAATAAAAAAATAAACTTGAAACTACTGTGCCGAAAGATTTCTTTTTATTTATTTATTTACCCATCACTGGTTTTTTACCACTATAGCAAATAGCTAAATATTCGCAGCCATAGACATTCACTTGCTGGCGGGATTGGTTCCAGTGTTTAAAAACCGTATAACTTCACTGTTTTTTATACATTCTTGGAATAGAGACAGTTCCTTGTTGCGAATAATGAAGTTGTAAAAGAACGATAATTTTGTGGTTGACAACGATTTAGGTATAGAGAGTATTTAATAAAACTAAGTATATTCACTTATAATACCACAAGAGCTTCAATTATTAATGGAAATTTTTCGAGCACACGAATTTTCTAAAAATATTCGTGTGCAAGAAAACATTTCAGTTTTTAATTGAAGCTAGAGTGTATTCAGTAAGAAAATTCCACAATGAAGTGTTAAAAATATCGACAAAAATATAAAGATATTAAAATTTTTTGATTGTTTTGAAGAGACAGTAGGCTTTGTATGTTAATTCAAAAAGGATCACAGCAGAATAAGATTGTTTCAAAGTACTACATTTATTTTTTGAAACATAGACATTTTATAAATTTTAGTGAATGTGTGCTTGTTTATTCCCCATTAAGAAAAGAAGACGTGGCTGAGGAATTTCAGCAACATTTGGACACTTTAATTAAAACTACTAAAAGTACATACTTGGTAAATAATTATTTATAAATGATTTGTACTTATTAAATTATGATAGAATAAATTTGAACTTAAATATAAATGTTATTTTATTTATAAATGTCAAAAATTTCCAGTGTAATTTCATGCTCCTTATCCTAGGGAAGAGAAAATTTCCGGAAATTTTCTTAGTTGCTATAGTAACGCTACAAAATACAGGCCTTTAATTGGCTGAAAAATACTATTGTGAAATTTTCATAAAAATTTTAAGAATTTAGCAAGGCATCTAAATGAACAAGCATTTACTTTTTTTCTACTGTATTATAGATATTTATTGAAGCTGATATAAATAAATATTAATTATGCCATATGTATGTCCTTTGATACCAGATATCTAGGTATGCTAATGGACAATTCTATAGATAAAGCTGTATTATCTAAAATAAAAATTAATCCAACTAAATTTACTACAAAACATAAATACCTGGGTAAACTCAAAATTTACGTTTGATCGTGTGGCAACTTTCGATCACAATAGATAAGGTTTCACCTATTTCTGCATTTCAAGTGGTCTCCTTTAAGTTCGGGGTATCTAACTATAAAAATTATTATATGTTAAAATTATTTAAGAAAATAAATTTGTATACGGCATTGATTGAAAAAGCTTCTTCCATGATCATGAAACTTTTTGAAACTGTCTTGAAAATGGGTGATATCCAAACAGGTTAATTCGTTATATCAACAAGCACCTGTGACTTCTCTGATCCTTGCGACCTGTAAAGAGTTCAAAATAAAACGCTGAATGTATAAACTGAAATATTGAAATAGTGTATTTTATATCTTAAGTTGTAAATATTCCTCATCTGGTGTTTTTTTTTCAAAAATTCTTCGATTCGGTTTCTCTCCAGTATCTTTGCCTTATTTGGTTGATAATTTCTTGATTCTACTTTGAAATATGAAGTAAGTTTACCGTACTTCGAAATTCAATATCTTTGTGCAATTTCAACATTGATTTTAACATGGAATATTTTGTCCCCTTTAAAGAGACAACAAACAGCTAACAACAGGACAGCAACACCTCTTCTGTAATTGCTCCTTCTCCTATGCTTCTTTTTCCGCCGGTAACAGACATAATGTTGCTTCTTGGGCTTCTTGCTGGATTTCAGTCGATCATGCAATTTTTTTTACTCTTGTTGACAAATAAACAAACTCATGTCATAGAAACGATTCCAAGGCTTCCTGGTATTCAGCTGACAACCAATATTCTTGATTAAAATAATCTTGCCAAAAATGGTAATTGTTCATCTGCTCTCACACGGCTCTCCTAAATGACCCGTTTTGGCCGTGGAAAAAACGTTGAATTACATTCGGGAAATTAACCAGCTTTTAATCCTTTCGGAAATATGTAACTTTCGGCTGCACCTCGAGAATCCATTTTTTGTCGTTGATTAAAGGCTTGTTAATTCCCTCATATAATTAATAACTAAAAGAATGAAACTTTAACTTATTTCACTGTATATACTTTTACTTATCGTTGTCATAGATTCGTGAGCTCATTATTCAATGGTAAAGACTGTGTTAAGTTTGAAGCATAATGTGGACATTGAAATACACAACAATTTGCGTGAATTTTTGAAAAAACAAAAAGAAAGTTATAAACCAAAAAAATCGAGTCTTACGGGAACAGTTCCATAAATTTTTGACTGATGATTCAGATGATAAGTATTTGGGGATAAAAATAATACAATTTCATTTTGTTTGTTTCACATTGTGCTAACCAACTCTTATTTTTTCAGGTAATCATGATACTTGGTATATCTGGGGCATGTTGTTGCGACAAACTAGTGAAGATGACAATTGACGATATTTAAGACATGGGATCTTTACTGCTAATTAAAATTCCCAACACTAAAACTAATAAGAATAGAACTTTCACTGTTTTGGGGGACGAATATTTAAGTAAATATAGAAAGTACGTTAATTTGCGTTTTCCCGATTGTATGAAACGACGTGTTTTTTTTCTAAATATCAGAATGGGAAATGTTATAAACCTGTTATGGGTATCCATAAAATTGATAGTGTTAGCAAAGGATGTGGCATTGTATTTGAAACTTCCACATTGGGAAGAGTATACATTGCATTGTCTGAGAAGAACTTCCGCAACAATGCTTGTCAATAGCGGGGGGATATTACTAGGCTATATAAGACATGAGAGTTGACATCGGATGCGGTTGCTGAAGGATACATCAAAAAATCTGTAGAAAGTAAGACCAAAATTGCTAAGAAAATTCTTCAACGGACAAGCTTTGCGGACAATGTAGAACCATTTACGGGCTAACTACAAGCAATGGATTTTTAAAAGCAACTGAACCTAGAGATATTGTCATGAGTAGTGATTCGCAAAAAGTGGAAGATCATTAAATCATGCAAATCTTCACAATTGTACTTTTACGATACTTATTAATAATAAATATAAAAACAATAAATGTTCTTTATTAAAATTGAATATATAGTACTATAATGTGTTTATACGCATAGGAGTATAAGTACTTATACGTACTTCTAGCCATATAAATAACATTATTTAATATTATTGAGTAACGTAACATAAGTTGTCACTTATTATGACGTTTGAAGAAAAATAGTACATTATACTATAAAGGAGAGAAATGCGTTATTTTGGCAGAGGTGCAATTTGACGACAACCGAGGACAAAATAGCATCTCTCCCGAATGGTATACACTATTTTTTCCACGGTCTCATTAACTTAAAAACACATATTTTGTCATTATGAAGTAAGTAGCATCAGAATTATTGTATTCGGATTTGAGCATTTATTTAGTAGTCGTTGAGTTATTGTCATAACTACAAAATAAACGAACAAAAAGAATTGTCAAATTAAGGTGCTAGTTTGGTTTAGTTTAAAGTTTGTTTAGTGCACAATGAATAATTGTGAGTTATTTCACAAAAACTGTAAATCTAAGCGAAAGTAATATTCCTTCTAATATTAATTTTGAAAATTGTACAAATGTAACATTTAATTTAAATGTCAATAAATAATTTCAACGTCATCTTTTTTTGTTGCATGAAAAACGTTCTCCATAATGTAAACTCCCTTGGGAGCATTATACTCCCTTGGGAATAATCGACTACTTCTGTTTTAATTTTGATGTCATAGCAACTGATTTCTCCTCCCAACCGTGGAAAAAGGCATTTATAATATCTACTTCATTCATATATCTTCATTCTACACATCTATATGTCCTCACAATACTGTTAAGGCCTAATAAATATATATAAAAAATATGCACCGACTTTATTTTATTACTACACTGAATATACATTTTTAATTTTTAAATAGACAGTATAAAAATATAGAAACTGTAACATCAATAAATGGGTTCAAACAGGTTGCGGACTATGCTGGGAAGTCCCAGATGAAGCAGTGGCGATGAATAAACGTTCAACGATACTCGTTTATATGACACATTGGACTTTAGCCCAACGATAGTTGCAGCTTGCTCCAAGGTAATGTAAGAATTAGTGGTTCGTTCACCTGGAGTGCATTATTCTGTTACAAGAAATCCGAACAGTAAAGTTATATAAAGTGATTAATATGTATGAGATAAAAATCTTTTAGTAACCAAATTTCAAATTATATAGGTACTCTAAAAGGTTGGGGAAAATAATATCACATATTTAGGGGACCAAATATAATGGTATAAATCAAGTTACCTTATTCCAAAATTTTATAGTTTTCTAGATACGTGGTGTTGAAGTATAAGTTTATTTTAGTTTATTCCTCAATAACTTAATTATTATTAATTGTAGTAAATACACAAAACTTGGTGGAAAAGAGTTCTCTGGCACGAAAAATTTAAATATGACCTCGAATATATATGCTATAAATCATTAATGGTGTCCACTTCGATGTGATACCGATCATTTCTTAAATATACCCACACGGCCATGGTACCGGTCCTCCTTGTCCAATTCCTTGGTATTAATGCACTTGCACTCAATGTACATGGCAGTAAGAGCAGTTGCATTTGGTACATGTTTATAAAGAACTCGTTGTTCTAAAGCATTTTCACTTCACCATAAATTAAACGCTATTTTTGACACTTAAAAAACTAATATAAACAGGTATCACAAAAACGTTAATATCTCCTATATGTAATGGGATTTCAATGTTCAAAATCGCCTGGCTACAGACTACAGTGGCTTAGCGATGTAAAGGTTGAAAATACTAGTACTACAACTTCAATAATTTTTTATTGAAAATCTATAAGGATTTTACGAAAAAAAGTATTTACGATATTGACTCTATTTTTAATGAAGCATCTATTCCAATTTTTTTTTTAGATAATTTGTGAATCACCCTGTATAGCTATATTTTAAGTAGGCATATGAAAAATATGCTTTTGTGAGTTTATTCTTAGTATAATTTATTTGATTAACCAGAATGATCAAACTAGTCACTTTAAATTCTTTGAAAAGCTAAAAAATCCCCAGAGTAAATTTGTATTTGTTATTTATTTAAAAGTAATGAACAGCAGCAACGACGTACGAAAAAGCATAATGTTTGCGTTGGAAACAAAAAATGTTGAACTCTGGGACATTTATCATCGTTAATGCTAAATTTAAATAACTAAGTAATTCAATAATCTGTAAAGGTGAACAACTTCGTGACGCTATCTTTCGGAGTACTATAATCATATGTCTCGGAGAGTATATTAATTTTAGATCATTCTGAAGGAACTGTAAACTTATGTAAATCATTACACGAATGGAATAGAAAAAGTACATATTAATAATAAAGTTTATTTTACAAATTAAAAATCAAAAGTTCGACATGGTGTGTATCACCTGCCTATGCACTTGTAGACAAAATACATGCAACATAATAAAATAAACAACAAAAAAGTTCAACACGGTGAAAAACTCACCTGTTTGTGAACTAGTAAACAATAACCAAAATATAAATATAATCAATATGTACTATACAATAACAATTATACCATTCTAAACAATACAGCCAACAAACACTATTTTGTTACATTATAACACCATTTGATTTTTTAATCAATTTGTTCTTTTATTTTCAACCTGTCTGTTGTTAATACATATTTCTTTAGTTGAGATTTGAACTTTCTGTAGGTGTATGACTTAATACTTTCAGGGAGAATATTAAAACATCTGGGTCCTAAAAATATCCAACTACGTTGAGCCATAGTGATATTTATTGTAGGCACCTGTAGAAGTAATTTTGCAGATTGCCTCGTATGACACATACTACTTGCTCAATTTTGAGCCAAATAGGCCTCTAAAACACATTTCGTGTAAAATAGTTGTTTTATATCTAGTATACCACTGTCTTCAAATAACTTTTGGGTAGGATACCGTTTTCCTTTACCTAGCATTAATTAAAAAAAAAAAATCAGGATCACTTCCAAATCATATATATGCACATTTAAAGCTCCACCCCATGCAACTATCCCATAATTAAAATGTGATTCTATAAGACTAAAATAAACTATTTTCACATGATTCAAATGCAAATATTTTTTAAGTTCTTCAAATATAAATAAAAAATCTCTTTATTGTAGTCTTGATATGCTCATTCCATCTTAAGTGGCAATCTAAAATGATGCCTAGATACTTTATGCTCTTTGTTGATGCAATAATTTGTTCGTTTCCTATTTTTAAACTGTCGAATTTCGGTAACTTTACATAAATTGCAAAAGGTACGTATTTAGTTTTTAGTATATTTAGTGTTAGTAATTTACTGTCGAACCAGGTTTTAAATAATGTTAAATTACTTTCCACTTTCTCCTTCAGTGAAAGCAAAGAATCTGCTTTATAAAAGACTGCAATATCGCATAAGAACAAAGTTTATCGTTTGTTGGAATTGAGAAAATGGAATTTATATAAAGAATAAATAATAATGGCCCTAGCACAGTACTCTGGGGAGCACCAAATTCCACTGTTCTAGCCTCACTATAAATACCATCAATGCATACCTTTTGTCGTCTATTGGTTAAATAATTTTTTAATAATTTTAAAGAAGCATTTCTAAAGCCATAGTTTTCTAACGTTAAAAATAAGTTTTCATTGCCAACTGTCAAAAGCTTTTTGGAGATCAAAAAAAACTGTCAAACAATTTTCCCTATTATCTAAGGCATTGTAAATGTGAAAACTTAAGTTCTTTATAGTATCATTTGTTGATCTCTTTTCTAACAATCCGTACTGAAATTTCGAAACAATCTTAAATCGTTTTATGAAACCACTTATTCTCGCTTTTAAACCTTTTAAAACATTTTAGCAAAAGTGGAGACGATTGAAATTGGCCTAGACAATTTGCCTCAATTTCTGGATCTCCACCTTTAAAAATTGGAATAATTATTGCACGTTTAAAACCTGAGGGACAATCGCCTTTTTCTATTAAGTTGTTTATAAGAATGAACAGAGGACTTGAAATAATATCAGAAATTTCTTTTCGCACTTATGCCATCTGAACCTGCTGATTTTTTGTTTTTTAGGGTTTTAATGATTTGCTGAATTTCTGATTTACGCGTGGGGGAAATGAAAATCGATTGTGCTCAGGTGTTAGTAGGTTACGATTTTTAGGATTTTTTTCAGCTTATTGCCAATATTTGAGAAAAAAATTACAATCGCACAGCTTGGTAAAAAAATCGTACAGTTTTCCTAGCAACCGCCTAAGCAACAGTCAATACAAACTTATTCAAAAACTATCATAATCTTAAATGATATTTTTTATATATGAGGGTAATATTATAAAGTGAAATTAGTTTGATTACATAAAAGATGTCTAGTGACAGTGAAATAGAAAATGTAACTCCACTCAATATTAGTGAAATTGCAGAAGCTGCTAGAAACAAGTTGTTTCCGGCGAAATATGGATATCGATGCAAATTTACTTACCAAAGATTTATGGAATGGAGACTAAAAAACGTTAAATCATTTTCCGAGAATGTAATGATGGCATATTTCCAAGAACTATCAAAAATTATGAAGCCTTCCTCACTGGTCATTTTTCTCAATATTAAAGGCCACAATTAATATAAGTCACAATATTGATATTGCAAACTACTCCAAATTACAAGCTCTTCTGAAGAAAAAATCGGACGGCTTTCAATCCAAAAAATCTAAGATTTTGACAAGCAAAAATATAAACGATGTTCTAGAAAACTCACCAGATGATAAATATTTGTTTATGAAGGTAATATATTGAGCTCGATATAATAAGTGCTATAAGCGGTGCGTGCAGAAACAAGAGTTGCGTAGTTTAAAACCGTAAGATATTCAAGACACAGGGAATAATCTAATTATTAATATTCCCGATTCAAAAACTAAACGGCAACGTTATTTTGTGGTATCCGAATATTTTTACCCCAAGGTTAAAAAATATATAAACTTTCGCTCTGCAGTAAATACAGCTCCAAGTTTATCTTTTTTTCTAAACCATATAAACGGAAACTGTACCAGACAGTGTATTGGTATTAACAAGTTAGGAAAGATTCCAAAACAAATAGCCATATATCTGGGACTACCAGAAGCAACGACTTATACAGGACACTGTTTTCCATGTTCGTCCGCGACTATTGTTGATGCGGGTGGTGACTTAATAGATTTAAAAAGACATGGCGGATGGCAGTCATCAGCTGTAGCTGAAGGATATGTGCATAATTCCTTACACAGGCACACAAAAAAGAAATAAAAGTTCTGTGCCCGAGCTCCGACTTATGGTTCCCCATGTATTTTTGGCTCCCGAAACCGATCTCGGGGTCGGTATAGCCCAGACGTTTATTTTTTTTATGTCTTTATTCACTGTGCAATGCTACATGAAGACAATCCTCTTAAATCAATTCGATCCTGAATACGGTGAAATCATATGATTTTTTCTGACAATTTGAAATTTTTTAAGTGACAATTGGGATGTGCGAGGTCCTATCCATCAACTGATTCATGTTTGGACCCTTCAATGGCACGGAACTTTGCGCTTATTTCCAGGTAATTGCCAAATTTTGGTCATTTTTTGACCGTAGTTCGCAAATATGGAACGTCTGGGTTATATCGACCCCGGAATCGGTTTCAGGAGCCAGAAATACATGGGGAACCATAGGATGGAGCTCGGGCACATCACTTTTATTTTTGTTTGTGTGCCTGTGAATAGAACTAACAATTTGTCTAACATATCATCTGCAATAGCAAGTACTAGTAATAGTAACTACTAATAGTATTAATGAAAATTTCATTGAGGCAACTAATAATGTAAATCTTACTTATGCATCAACAAGCAAAACAACCAATATACCTTTTGCCTTTAATAATTGTTCTGTAACTATAAATAATAATAATTATTATAATAAGAATAAATAATATAATAAAAAATAACAATTTGTAAATTTAAATAATCATATTCTGTCATTAATGTACTACTATAGAATTATTACAATATATACCTTCTTGTTGATGTTATCAAGTTCTTAAATTATTAAATTATTGATATTGTTACCAGTTCAGATGGAGAACTAAAACTAAATGATTTTGTGTGAATAAGTAGGTCGTAGGTAAAGTATAGTACGTAATACGTGTTGTAATGCAATTACGCACTCATAGAATTACTTTGACTCCATTCGTGCGTAAAATGCTTTTTACAACACTTATTACGTAATATACTATTATCACACAACTCCATTCATTATTATGTACTTAATTCTACTTTAAATTATTAATAGCAAAATTGAGCGAATACTGTCTACAGCTGACAAATCGCTGACAAGATACTTTACACGAGGAAGTAATTGATGTTTTGTGGCAGTGTTTATACCGTTTTTTAATACCCTTATATCGATGAAGTATAGTATAGAAGTATCACCGCGCAGACGATGTTCTTTCTGCCTTTTCTTCTGTGCTGAGAACTTTATGCTAAACCCCAACGTCTATTCATATAAATTGCTTAGCTCAGTCAAGTCATTACGTTTCAAAGATTATTATCTTATTATGGAAATTCTGCGTATTATTTTAAGGTTAGCAACTTACTGAAAAATCAGAGGCTATCAATTATACACTTTATGCTTATTATTATTTATGCATTAAGCAATTAACGACTATTTCTTGGTGCATTAAAAGTGTTTCAATATTTTTCTTGTAACTAGATATCCACAATTAAGGACTAATTAAATTCCTTCAGTGACCACAGCATGTCTTCCTGTAATATGGCTTACAAAATCATATAATAAAATTTTCGCTTAGCGCAAGACTTGTTAATTAGAGTAAGTAAAATCCTTCAGTGGAATATGTGTATAAATCAAGCACGACTTATGGCATTTTTCTCCTTTGCTTTTTTTTTGTAAGTTAATAGTGAGGAAGTAGGCAGATAATCTAATATGCATATTTAATGCAATGTGGGTATTTCTCCACGGCCCCCTACAAAACTATTATTTTTCTATATTGCTATTAATTATCATATTTTAATGAAATCAACTTTGCTTATAAATATTTAATTACTTATTGGTAATACACGCCACAGTAGACCTTACTTTGAAGAAAATTATCTTTTTTGTATTAATGATATATTTTGTGTATGTGCGATTACTGCCAGGAGGGAAATAACTCGATGTTGTTATTATTTTTTTTAGGAAAATCACTCTTCACAAATATTTCTTCTAAAGTTTAGATAAATTTAGATCTTGGTGTACTCGGTGCTTTGAAAATATAACACAAATAAGTAGTGGAAGAATGAATAAGCTATTTTTAAATTTACAAAATGTACTGTTTAAATATCGTAATAAAAAACATAGGAATAAATTTCATTGAATCTAAGGATCACCTTTGTCACCAGCACTGGCAAACATGTACATGGAAGGATCATCTGGTCACACGGACACGATGCAGCAAGATAATTCCTAAACCATATTAATGGAATTCACCCGGATATCCAGTTCACAATGGAGTTGGAAAAAGATGAAGCCCTACCTTTCCTAGATGTGCTAGTGAAGAGAAAACCAAATGGAACCCTTGGACACCGAGTTTACAGGAAGCCGCCACACACACAGATATATACCTACATGCTGAATTACACCACCATCCAGCACAAAAACAAGGAGTCATCAACACTCTAATACGTAGAGACCGAGCCATATGTGAATCGGAACACTTGGATGAAGAGTTAAACCATCTTAGAACAGCCCTCAGATGCAACGGCTATACATCCAGAAATATCGAACGCGCGATCAGGAGGAGGCCCACACCAAAGGAGAGAGAAGAGCTTCTGGCAACAACATATCTTCCCTATATGAAGGATTGCACCGACAAGATAGGTCGCCTCTTGAAGAAGAGGAAAATCAACACTATTTTCAGCACAACAAGGAAGATAATGTCAACCTTCCCCAAGACACCTGGAAGTTGTGAAGATTCCGGTCCCGGGACGAGAGTGAAGGAGCACAAGAGTCATCTTAAGAATAACCACGTGGTGAAGTCAGCAGTTGTGGAACATAGAGCTGACACAGGACACAGGATAGCAATTGAAGAAACAAAAGTTCTGGTGAGGGAACGGCAATTCTGGTCCAGACTTTGCAGGGAAGCCATCGAGATATATAAAATCCAGGAATTTTAACAGATACAGGGGGATAGAATTACCAGGAGTATGGAAACGAATCGTGGGAGCGGAACGCCAGACCACCGAAAAAGCCAACCGTGAAAACCACCCACCGCAGCAGAACGGTCCAGTGAAGACGACCTATATAAATACCGACTAGACATCATATTCTCCAGTTTCAGATCTTCTGAAGAAGAGAGCGACATGTCTCACGAACCGTCAAGAGTCTTACACCGACGACGTGGCCAACAGTCTGGAAGCAGCCAAACCATTGACGGAAGCCTACAAACCAAATATTACACATATACTAATTGTCACAAACACATAATAACTACAAGTACAACAACACAATCTCAATTACTGTTCATAGTTAATTGTAGGTACTTACTTATCTGCATAGTTTTGTCTACATCATAGAAATCATAAAATATATAGAACGCCATAAGCCTTTACATTAGGCACTCAAAAATAGTCAGACTATGGAGAAGCTTAGAAAGCAGCTATCTAGGAAAAATTTAATGTAAGCTGTTAGTTATACTGCGTTTTAATCTCAGCGTACAATTAAAACCAAAATGAAAAGTTTGTTATTGTGTACTGTGTTAGAAAATTCACATAAGTGACAAGTATGAGCAATTCAAGTGGTTAAAACTTAATGAGGGTTATATGGTTCATATGACAACAGCAACACATTTTTGTTTTATAATCTGGGCACATTTGCACTTGTAGAACACTTGTTAAGGTTGTAAGAATAATGTGCTTAATTTCTTATAAAGTTTGCTTTATAAATGTTCTTGCAACTTCTAAAAAACAATTTGCGCTGGTTGAGGCGTCAAAAAATCTAAACCTACCTATTAAGATTATGCTATGTAGCTCCAGAATTACCATGAATGTCGGTGTTCGAATTGCACCACTTTTTTATATGTATATTAAGTAATTAAAAAAATAACTAGCAAAAAACTGTAAGAAAGATCCATTGTTTAGTTTAACCTATTATCTACGCATTGGCGTCCAGCGAACAAGTAAACTAATAATGGCATGCACCGTCACTTTCACTGTTAATTCCAAGAAAAATTATACCATCACCTGCCTGTGCTGCACTTTAAATATAAATTGGTTTAAAAATACAATAACTCATTATCCGTAATTTATTCAAATTATGTTTATAGGTATCATACATTCTAAGCACTTATTTTTATTCCAAGGACGCTCTCAAGTAGATCTTGATGTAAGACTATTGGAAATAATACTTGTTACATGGTTTTTCCAGTTCTTGATTAATTTAGAGCTTCGCGTTAATTTCTTAGGTAGGAAAGCTTTCCAAATAACGTTTCAGTTAAAAACAAATGACGAAAGTTAATATGATCCATCAACGATCGAAACCTGTTAAAATATCTCTTCATAAATAAATACAAATATACATGTTGATTTAAATAGTGTGCATACGAATGCGTAACAGGTGGTGTTAAATAGGCAACTGTAGTTGTTTTCGTTTGAATACTAATTAAAGGATAATTTTAGACATTTAAGCACGGAATAATATAGAGCTTAACAAATAGCAAGAATGTTATTTCATGCCATCTGCGAATACTCAACGGTTGAACGGTACCGAAGGAAAACGAATATACAGGGTGTTGGATTCTACGCGTAATTTTAGGGAGACTTTTATTAATTTTCCTTCTATCTATATCTAATGGTATTCGATTCATACACGATGCTGCCATTAAACAGAAAATGTGCATCCTCAAATCCACAAATTTTATCAATGTCTCTTGTATAAAATAAACTTGCTTTTGAACTAATTTTGTCTACACAGACCATAATATAATTTATTTATATGATTAAAATTTTCAAATTTCTTTTCTAAAATTTTGAGAACGTCATTAACTTCAGGGGCAATTTTGATATGCTTTATAAATTAGTGTAAAGTTGACGCACTAAGTAAACAAAATAATTTAAAAAGTTTCCTTTTATATAATTTGGGACCGAGAATATAGTGTATAGTGACAAACAAATATTTTTGAAATAGCTGCGCCCCTTTGCCTTTCTACTATGTTCAGACATTTGCACATTAATTTTGGATTGTTTGGAAATCTATATATGCCTCATAATAATTTCGTTAAATTCATAACAACCATGTAGATCCTTTTCCAAGAGAATTTTGAAATACTTTCTGCTCAAACAATGTTGTGAAAATGTTTATTACATTATTTAAATCTTTACATTTTGTACATCCTTGTAAACATTTTAACTATAAATATATGTATATATCATTTATATACTAGGTTTATATTATACAATAAAATGTGTAAGTAGAAATTTCAAAGTTGTTAATAGAACCGGAAAATAATAATTTGGAGACATAACTGAAAATATAATAATTAATAGTAGGTAATTTGTTTTATTATTATTATTATAAATTATTTGTATTTGCATTCTAATGCGTTTTATGTAAAGGAACGTAATTAAAATATGTTTAATTAAACCTTTGCAAACAATACGGTCTTGTTTGTATTAAATATTTGTTAAAACGGTCCTGCTAAATATGTGAGAGAGAGATAGGAACCGGCAAGCACCTGTGCCGTTAAACGCGCCTGTCTGAAATAGATCAAAGTACCGACAGTCGAGTCATTTTGCTGGTTTCGTTATGCTGTGCTCATACTATGTAGTTTGAGATACCATGTTCATAAGATGATAAAAAAGAATATTATTGAATAATTATCATTCCACGAGAATTGTTTTTCAAATAAGTATGTTAAATGAATATATGAATCTTTTTAAATACATTAAATACAAACAATATAAAAGTAAACCTTTTTGTGCTTTATAAAATTTTATTTCAATGTTGGAAAAGTGTAACCAATTTTAAATAATAAAGGTGTAGATACATATTTTTTCTCAAATTTTGATATTGTGTGGCAAATACTGTTTGAAGTGTTGACTGTTTTATCACCTCTCTAATTTCTTACGACTTTACGGTAAATGAAACATATAAAAGGCAATAAAAAACTTCAGGAACCTTGCAAGAGATGAATTGAAGTTCAGTCAAGGACCTGTCCGGTTTTAGTGAAGAATGCGGTTCTATTGAGACAAGTTGCTATCTTATAAAGAGTAGCTCGACATATGTATGCGAAAAATCCACGAGATATAAAATTGTTTACCAACTGCTTCTATGTTTGCCATACGATATGCTGATATTTGGATATTTAAGGACGTGATTTCAACATTGAAAATTAATGATAGTTAGATAGAATTATGGTCCAAAAATGTTCCGTTACAAAAATATGGGGTGTTAAAGTTTTAGGAAAAAAAAAGGAAAATAATTAATATTTTCGAAACCGCTTTAGATATTTTCATGAAATTTGGTATGTGGCAACTATTAATAAAGATGCATATTTTTCAATTTAACATAATTTCTATCTTTAACAGTGGCGTGCGCACGAGCACTAACTTTAATATTTTAAAAGAAAAAAATGGTACGTCAATGGTTTTCTGTCAGATAAAAATAATTTGATGACAATATCTTATCCAGCAATTCGAGATATCGAGTCTTGTTTTGTGAAACCAAGAAAAGCAACAATTTTGAGTTCCAGTTTCCACCGTATAAGTTTGGCTACAAATTGTATAACCACCTTGTATTTTCTAAACATTACCGTGTTACTGTACCGTTTTCATAATTTTTAGTACATAATATACACCTTCATTCAGTGTTCGTTAGGCATTTTAATTATGACAAATAAAAAAAATACTTTTGGATCTTAACCATACAGTTTGCATAGTGATTTTTATTACTTTCCTCTAATGGCTTCTCAAAGAAATCGCTAAACTATTTAAAAGGACATAATTTCCTTTTACATTTAATACATTTGTAAGAAACAATGAAAAATCATTTAAGGTAAAATAGGAAGGCACAGTGGTCATAAATATTGATTACTGACGTGATTTTATTTTTAAATACAAGTGTAATATTTGTGAAACTTCCCTCTCAAATTTATCAGTCACTTTTCATTTTGAAATGTATCTATATGTACAGGGTTAACTATGACTAAGTACAAAAAAATTAAGCACGTGCTCAGGGAGGCCTAAAAAACAATAAAAAAATTATTCCAGAATTTTAGGTCGATATTTAAAAATGGGGCAAAACCCTTTTTTCCTACGGAAAGTCGGCGCCTATGATAAGAATCGACTGAGATGTCTTAGATTCATAGATAAAGCTTACATCTGTCAACAATGTTAACTACCATGCGGTCGTCTTTTTGTATCGTTTCTAAATGCAGAAACGACAAAAATTAGCATTCTTATTAGTAATAATACCTGATAGATACGTAACAGTTAATCCAGTTAGCTCCAGTGTTTTGCATTCGTTATAAACTGGTAAAACTACATATTCGCTCATTACAGCCACTCACTATCGATAAAAGACACTTCCCGTAGGTACAATTGGATAAAATGCCTATTTATTATAAGAAAATCGAACGAAAGGAATGGGTGGTACTAATAAGTAGATAATAGAGAACTTTTAATGCACCCGCGGCTTATCCCATAACCTAGAAAATCAAACCGGCGAACTATATTGTGGGAAAATATCTGTACCCGACACATATTCCTTTATTTAATAACTAAGAAACGTTTAAAATAAGGCACTAAAAACTGAAGAAGAACACAAAATTACAACGTAAACACAGGAATTGAATTATGACATGACAGCGGTACCGACTGAGCGACTGTTGCATGACTTGCTTGTTGGTTGCCTACTCTACATTGGCGGCGTTAAATAAGGATTTAAAATAATATCGAAAAAAATTTTTTGGTTTGGAATTTTTTGGTGATTCCGTTAATTCCTCTCTTAAAATATTTGTACTAAGTCATAGTTAACCCTGTATAAAAAATAGATCGCATTTATGTCGACTGATCAATGTTCTTGAATATAAACTTTATTGGAACACATTATTCGTGGAAATAATATGCAGATAATGAAGCCACATGTAAAGAATTCTTTAATTTGTGATGTTTATTTGGTTTTTACTTCAGACCACAACCTGCAGTTATTTGGTTTGAGTGGAATCGACAGTCACTTTAGGTTAGAAACGTGGTAAAACAGTTTTAAATAAAAACATAACTTTATGCAGCATTCGATAATTCTACAGTTGCTGGAATTGGAAGTCAACTTTCCAACTCGCGCTCTGTGGTTTCTCTACGATGACCGGTGCCTCTCGTTCTGTATCCACAGCCTTCCTGAGCCTATGCCTGGTAACGCCGTACTATGGTGAGTAAGGATCTGTAAGTCCTTCTGGAAATTTCTGTCATCGACAAACCTACTTCGCGTAACCCAGTCGCTAAGTTGGAAAATCTGCTCAAATCTACATACTTTAAGCATAATCAGCTGTCGTTTGCAGCAAGCTTCACAACACTTACTACACAAATATGAACAGACATTTTTAAAACAGGCTACGTTATCAAAGTACGACTTTTGTACATTCCAAAAAAACTTAACGGACAAACATGAACATTTAATCATTTGTAAAGATCCAAAAAATTATCAAAATAAAATATGTTTAGTGGGTGTTTAACTTTCCTTGTCATGTAGTATATTGTTATTTATGTTGCAACAACTGTACATTCTGTACTCGTTAAATTGCCATTTGTTATACATTTAACAAGAACATGTGGCAAGTCTATAACTATCGAATTGTTTTTCATACTTTATATTAAACCTGTCCTCAATGTCTACATGTTTGCATATGTAGATATTGAAGACATGTTATTGTTGTTTCTGATATTCATCTGATACCTCTATCGATAAAAGCAACGAAATTAACTCAGACTAATAATTATACCGCCACTAATTAGTTCTCAAGGCGATACTTTTTCATAAAAATGATAATTCTGTAATAAGACGACAACGCACTTAAAAGTAAATCCCATAAATTGATGAATCATGCCATGACAGGCATTTTTTTATAATCTCGAATAATTAGGAAACAATGAGTTACCACTTTCAGTTGCATAATAGGATAATACCCCACGGTACAGTAAATCTGCATAATTGATTATTGAAATATTTAAGAGACTAAAAAAGAGACTATTTTACATTACTGTCAGTTTTAACAATTTACACATATTTAGCAATATTGTGCAACTGATTTTGAATTTCTCCTGATAATATTACCTACAGAAAATAGGTATCCAAGATTATTAACAATCAAAAACTCATTAGAAATTGATATCTTTAAAACCTGTCACTTATGTTAACACTTTTGATTTTTTACCAGCAGTGCACCTTGATCTTATTTCAAGCGGGAACAAGCTAAGCCTACTTGACGTAAGTACATTTTCGTCCGCTTTCGATTTGCGTTCTTACTTTCTAAACGCAAGGCATAAACTATAAAAATGATTCAAGAATTAACTGCAAGAACAAAGCAGATCAGATCAACAATGAAGATAAATTAATTGTTGGTTCTGTAGACGTTTTTTTTATTAAGAAAATTACTTGAAATTAATATTTTATAGGAGAACTTTTTTAGCAAGTTTCTTTCATTTGAGGTATTAATTATAAACTAATTAATTATTACAGTGTTTAATTATACATATAATTTAGATTTCCATTGTTATATATTTTTTAATATATTTTATTTTCAAGACTTTGACATGCAATGTGTGTTAGCTATATCAAGAAAATTGAAATTTTAAAATGTATATACGGTTTCCTGCAATAATATATCCAATGAAATAATGACATGAATGTGCCATTTCCGATTATACCAGAAATGAATGTAAACTTCATTATTTTAATTAAAATACCTTGCGTATTAATGCATTTTTCAAAATTGTATAAATTGCATGCCTAAATTTCGTCCTTTTCGACATTTTACGAATACTTATTTGACAGAAACAAGAGCTTTCATTTCTGTATTATTACATTTTGTATTCCTCGCAAGATTTTAGGACTGGTCCACATAACATATCTAAATTCAATGATTTTATTGTTAAATTATTTTTATTTGATATTATTTCTTTTGAAATCCTTCCGGTTCATTTTCGACATATAACCTGGCCATTGCGAATATTTCACAATTGATGATTTTCTCTTTTCGGGTTGTGTTTATAGAATTTTTACCTTTAGTATTACGTGCAGCTCGTGATGAATTAAACTGTACGTCGGTGAAAGGGTTAAATACAATATTGAATTCATTATTGATCGATCAGTGATCACGCGGTTTAAGGCGTCAGTACTTGAATCGAGGTGACTAGATCGCTATGGGTTCGACCCCTGCAACCGGTAGACCGTATATAAGCTATATTCGTGGAGAGGATTGGCACCCTCTCTGCGGGTATGGTATGGTGGAAGAATGTTGGCTTGGGTCAATGTCAGAGATTGATACCGGTTGACGTTTGACTACCCCCCTAATTCCAGGTTTCCCTCATTCCTGCACTAAATGGTGGTTTGGGTCTACCAACGTAATACGTTCCTGGACGCAAATGCGGCCTGCTTGGGGCTAATGGGCTAATCACAAGATTAGAAATTATTATATTATTATTATTTAATTGTTGTAATTACCGCCTATTTGTAGCCTTTTCTATCACATTTTCACATTTTAAAAGCCCAATCTTGCATATTGCATTCAATTTCTTGATGGAAGTATCTGGCTCAAATTTATATCCTTCCGCATCGCAAAAAGTAGAAAACTGTCGCCAAATTGATGATTGAGTCGCAACTGTATTAGCAGGCATACAGGTATTAACAATTTGACTAATTTCGTTGTTCGTAGACTCACAGAATGTAATCATTGTTAATGTTCAATAATTCAATAAGTTATTGTTGACAAAAATGTCAAACTATTTATTTTGGCAACAGACACCGCGACAATTGATTAAAAAATTAATAAGTGAAAAAACCACTTGAGCATTTGTCGTTGTAAAAGTTGTAGGTAACTTTTGTCGCTGTCAAAGTGACAGTTACACTGTGAAATGTGGGCTTTTTTATATATAAATTAAATTGTCACATCAAACTATTTATTGGAAACTGGCTCTTGTTGTAACACACCCAGTATAGTGTGCGTACTATTATGTAAACTTATCGAGAAGATGATAAATCAATGAACTTGAAAAACAAATTTAAGTAACGAGTTTATTGAAGGCTAGTATTTATATTAAGACTTTTTTCTATTATGTCTTAAGACGGTTTACCAGTATCAAAATGGAATACCAACATACGACAATGTCTTTACACTTATGTGTCATATAAAGTTATTTATTAACTGACATATTATTTAACACTTTCAGGCTGACGTACATATGTATATGATTAATAATATCGTTTAACACACTGCTGCACAGTTGGAATATTGTTATTAATTTCGGATACCTTCACGTCTGTCGAAACCAGTTTGGTTGGTATAATCAGAAGAATTCATTTACCGTAATGAGATTATAGAAATGCTATTTTCGTATATGGGCAATAATTACCTGCGTTAATAGCGGTGAATTACTTCTGCCCTCCTTACTAGAAAAAAAGTTCATTAACTAGAATTCTAGTACGTCAGCTCTAGCAAAGAAATTTCCGTAAACAAATTTAAATATTGAGTAGGCGTATTAAAAAATGCTAAATATGCAAATTGTTTACAACAGCCGTATTTGCTAAAGTTAAAGAAACCTATTTGGCTTTATATCAATATATTATTTATAAGCATTATTAAAATCAACGTTGAATCATTTTCAAATTACTTTTTGTTCACTAGAGTCACTACGAGTCAATGGATGTAATCGATATTGAAACCAATTTCAATCAATTTCAAGCTATGTTTTGTTTACTTAACTCTAAATCAGCAATGAATCCAATGTATAATCAATACCTACCGAAATTAGCGTTGAATCAACGTGTAATCAATATGTACCTACTGAATCTACATACTATAGACTTGAATCATATTTATGTTGCTTTTTATTAGTTAGCGTTGATTCTGGACTAACTTATATATTTTTATTTATTTATTTGCTTTAAGGCTGGCGTTTCAAGGACAAATAATCATATCTAAATATGCACACAAAAAATACACATAGTAGGTGGAGGTCCTTATTAATGTAGTACTAAAATTTAATGCTGAAATTGAATCATTTTCTTTAACTTTTGAAGAAAAAATGTGCTAAATAACAAAAAAAAACGTGAATTTGTACCTTATCACTGTGTTCTATACACCGTGAAAAATACTTGATAATTTACATAAATTCAAGTGTTACTAGTTTTTTAAAAGAATTCTGCGGGATGTGATAATGTTTATAATGTTGTACACAATTTTCTCAATGTGCAATTGACTTGTAAAATTCAGTAGATTTTATGATAAAACGTAATAGGTGAAAATGATGCTCATTTTTTCTTATTCTAAATGACTTGTCAGCCTGAAAATTATTTTATATCCCGGAGAAAACTTGTATACTTGACATAGTGAAGAGATATTCTTTCTAACTTACTCAGATTTTTTGTAGACTGTCTCAACAAACAGCTATGAAATTCGTTGAAAATTTGCCTATAAAACGGCGCCCTTAATTTTCAATAATATTGGTCATAATATTGAAGAGCATCATTTACAACAAAATCACGACGTTTCTTCGACGAACAAAATTTATTAAGTAAATAAACCAAGAACGGAAGGTAATGAGAAGATCTAATGTCACATATTTCAACTACTGAAATTAATTATTAAAGTATGAGATAAACAAAGTAATTTAGTCATTTAATAAACCAAAATATTCCAGGTTTTGCACTAATAATGTAAGATCCAGCCTATCAAATGCCATAGTAAAATCTAGATAAATTACATTGATTATCATCATCTAATAATACCTCAACATATCTTGAGTAATCTCCAAAAGATTTGTGGTAGTAGACCATTCCTTAAAAAATCTATGCTGATAGGGAGTTAGTAAATTTTTCGTTAGAAAAAATAAGTATATTGAAATTAACTCCCATCATTTTCGTAAATATAATTTTTCCAATATCTCAGATCAACAGTGTATCTGATTCGTGAATGAAGAATTTTCTGTTAAAACACACGTTGACCTTCGAATAATCCTGGAAAAGAGATTCAAGGTCATATCTAAGATCAGTATTCGTTAACTCTCGCTGTCTCCAACAACTTTAGAGGTCATTTTCTCAGTATCTGGCTGATATGATGATGATATAAATCTGAAAGTAATGACTGATATTTTTATTAATATGAAATTATTTCAGCCAGTTGGTGTTACATTATATTGAGTAAATTACCATATTTTGTATCGAAAAGCTGAAGAAGTAGCAGTTGAAACTGTGAATATCTAAGTTAGCAGTTAGCTTCATCAAAACAAAAGCAACTGAAGATTTGGTAACATATATTTGAGTCACTTTAAGCATATTTAGTTGTTTAAAAAACAATCTAGCTGTGAATAATTGAGCACCGTACATTTGAGTAAAGATTGCGAATAACATTAATTATTTTTACAGTGGTTCGACCTTTCAAGATTTAAAATTGCAGTTCTAGATCAAATACACCTAAAAGATAACACTTAAGGCAACGAGCGACACGTGCTGTATACTGATTTCTTGTTCTCTTTCCTATATAAATATATTAACCTTCTAAAAATTACACTTATAAAAACAATAACCAATATTTTTTCCTTCACGTAAGGACGCATTAATTGTACTTTGTTAATAGTTATCCGTAATTGTTATTAAAATTATTTATTCAGATTTTATTAACATTAATAAAATATGTGTCTATTATTCAGTCGAGAGAATGGCAATATTCTTAAAAATAGACATATCTGTGTTATTAACGTCAACTAGGTTAATTTGTATAATTTTCAAGGTGTTTCCTCAACGCTTTACTCTTTACCTTTTAACCGTTGTCGATTACATTGTACTAATTAATATTTTCGTATGACGCATTTAGGCGAAACCCACGACTATGCTTTTAATATAGTTTAACTATCGCCACAGTTAAAATCTATACGTACCACATCATATACAATTTTTTTTTGCTATTTTATAATATCAGTTTACCGTCATAAAAGACCATGCACTGATTAGGTATTACTAATTCTTTTGCTACACTAAAACCAGTAGTATTACGTCGTCTCAAGCTGAAAGATTTATTAACTGATAAGATTGAAGTGAATGATTGTTTAGATAAGTTCGATACGGAGATAAACAACAAAGGTTGATTAATTAGATAGTTTGTACTGTAGTCAGTTTACTACCATTGTCTAATTAGTACAAAATTTAATAATAACTATTTATAAATAAAATTTTGAGATATTTCAGAAAGCTATTCGTAGCATTTCAAGGACGAAGAATCGTATCGAAAGATGTACAAAACAATTCACCCAGTAGGTTGAAGTTCTTATTGGCGTATGAAATTGAATCATTTCCTTTAACTTTTGGAGAAAGTATGCGTTAGAGAACATGAAAGACTGTGAGTTCAACCGTATCACATCAATTATTCAAGTGGTGATAGTTTTTTAAAAGAATTCTGTGGGGTACGACAATGTTTATAATGCCATATACAAATTTTTCAATGCGAGCTGACGTGTACATTTCATCAGATTTTATTATAAAACATAATAGATGCAAATATGCCTTTTTTCTTATTATAAATGACATATGACGGGAAAATGGCCCATTGAAGCCGGAAAATCATATTTCGGACATACCAGTCGCAACAGTGGTATTTGTGGTTTCGGAAGTAGTCAGTAGTATTTTTGTTTGTATATGATTGGTACGTCCGAAATATGATTTTCCGGCCCCAAGGGGCCATTTTCCAGGACCCAAACTAGGAATTTCAGCTGTCCAAAAACTTTTTGAACATACTCTAAGGACCAGGATTGAAAAATACATGAAAATCCCACTTTTGCGACTAGTACATCCGAAATATGATTTTCCGGCCCCAATGGGCCATTTTCCCGCACCCAAACTGGGAATTTCAGCTGACCAAAAACTTTTCACACCCAGTCTCAGATCCAGATTTGAAAAACTCACGAAAATACCACAGTCGCGACCGGGACGTCCAAAACAGGATTTTCCCGCCCCAAGGGGTCATTTTCCCGGACCCAAACCCGGAATTTCAGTTGGCCATAAACTTTTCGAGCACAAATCCGGCTTTAGCTCCAAAATTCAGCGTCGACTTCGCCTTATCCCGGGAACCGCATTTCAGGCCATTTTCGGCCCCTGGGGCCAATTCCAGACGTGGAGGCCCAATTCTGAGCTTGGAATCGGATTCAGCGTCGAAAAATACATGGGAATACATATGTCACTCTCTTGCGTATGAACTTTTTTTTTGTGGGGCTGTGTAATTGATACAGCGGAGAGATATTTTTTCTAACTTACTTATGATAACTTATAATAATATAAAAACGGAATCCTTAAATCCGTTTTACATACGTTTTTCTTAAGTCAATTTTTTGTCGAAGTTTCTTAATTCAATTTTCATGTCAAATCGCTTTACAGCTCACAATTTTCTTGAATTTAATGTAATGCAGCCAACTCGAAAGTATTCTAATAGGTCTTTGTTTCACAAATTGCAAGTACTATCTATTGCATTAATAGTGGCACTCTATAAAACGAATTTAGCGATTTATTTCGAACTGCTGACGTATTCGTAATGCAATCTACTTTCAACTTTCAACATTAGTTCTTTCATTCCCCATATAAATCTAATGAAATTTCTACTCAGAACTTCCAGTTGGTGAAAACTGTTTCGAGGGAGTGTCATTATTATTGCAATAGATTGTACAAAAGTTACTGTGACAATCCATCCATATTCACCTTTTTTCCATTCGGCTTTCCATAATTTCCATTAAAAAACAATTGCATGCGGAAAGTACAACAATTCTGCCCAGAGATTTGAGTTGGTGTTACCAAATTGTTCAAGAAAATTGTTGAACTTTTTGGTTCGAACTGAAAATTTTCTTGAACTTGAAAATAATCATTTTCATTATTTTTTAAACGATTTTGCAAATTTTGGTTTGACCTTTCATCTTTGACACTATGTATATGTCATAACTAAAACAGAACAGATTTTAGGAAGAAATACAATTATGTTACTTTTCTATCATTTTTCGAAGTAAATATTTTGATAATTGACCTTGTGATAGACTTCCTATTATCAGTCACATTTACTCATGTTCCGTTCATAGTAACGTAGTTTAGATTTTCCAGTGTTTATCAGTTGCCCACAAAATTTTAAGCTAATTTCCGCTGGTTTACTATGTCGTTATTTATAGATACATTCTCATAAATACACATTAACATTCAAATAAATTAGTAACTTCTAAGTACTGAAATTATACTACTGAATCAACATCTATGTTCTACTATAAATAATAAGCTTTTATTAAAAATAAGTAAACTTGCGTGGACCTTGAATTAATTCTTATTGTAAATTCTTGAAACTGTGACAGACGCTTGCTAATCCAGTTAACAAGAAGTCCAAAATTATAAAAATTACCCATCGGTTTTCCTAAGTTTTCCCACTAACATGTGATAAATGATGTTGCTGCAGAAATACCAATTAAAAAGCAACAGTAAATTGTATAGCTCGTCCACTGAAAACCACATCTTTCTCTGCTTTATTAAATGCATTTCCTGTAAATTTACATAATATTTAAATCAGTAACCACTTAATTTGCTACTTAATGCGGTAGTTAACGATATTCAATACTGCTGTTCTTCGAAAAATAAATAACTAGTTTCATATCTGTATAAAGCGTTACTAATCGATGAAACGTTGTTGGTAGATCCAAAGTTAAAATTTATATTTTTCTTTAGCGTGCAAAAATATTGAATATTTCAAATATATCACTTATTTTCAACATAAATTTTCTAACACTAACAATAAATAAAAATGGAAGATAATAAATGAATTTTCTGGCTCTAAAAACAATAGCTGTTTTTAATCTACTTCAGCAACAGGTCCCTCCACAGAAAATTAATATATATTAAAATTGATTAAAATTATCCCTCAAACCCATTATAAACAAAATATGGAGTTTATGTGAGAAAAAAGTCAATTGAAAATATACACCCAAAAACCCAAGAAATTGCTTGCTCGTCATTGTGTAAAAGATCGCACACATTATGCACGCATGGATCTGCACGGGCCAGCAAGGACATTTTGAAGTAGTAATTGAGTGTAGCTCGGAAGAATAAATTTTTATTTTAACGGTTGTATGATCAATAAAAAGAGAAAGCTGTAGGAGAAAAAAAATCGGTATTTCCGAAGTCACAAAGAAACTTTCACTTGCAGCACCAAAACACAAGATTTCGCAGAGCAGTGTCATTCTGACAACGGTTTAAATTTGTTTAAGATGAATAAATAGAGGTTGTTGGTAAGCGTGTGTGCCCGACATTTCAGCGATACATTCACAACTTAACTGGTCGAATATTTCTAACAGTTTGAAACCAATTCCTGACTTTTATGAGAACATAGCTTACGTTGGAGTAGCGTGATCAAGCATAGAAACTGCAGGCCATCGTCACGACCTGCGGTGACGGTCCATGCAGGTGCTGGTCTAGTGTACGGTGAGTCATTAAATAACATGGGACCCTTCATGAGTAAGCTTTGTAGGTCCATGCTGTGCAATTTACTTGATGCGTTGAAGAATTAATCGAAGTTGTGTTCAGTGTTATTACGCAAAAGATTTTACATATCTTATTGTAGCCATAAGAATGTAAATTGCGTTTGGTTTTATTTAGTTTTATAATGATATAATAGCTAGTAACATAGGTTAAGATATAAAAACATTGAAATGACCTTCATAACAGTAAAAAAATAAATAGATAAAGTAGAGGACTTTTTTAATATCTTGCCATACGACTACAAATCATTTTCGCCCATTTATTATTTGCTTTGGGACGTTTACAGATATCTTAGTTGGAGTATTTCTTGTTGTGTTTGTGCAGCGCATCATCCGCAGCCACCTCAGTTTAAATTTTTTATCTTTGCAGTTGTTTATAGCACTTATAAGCCTACGTTTTTAAATAATTATCAAAATTTTGTGGTTAGACCTATTTAAGCAAATAATATTAATAGGTTAAATGGTGCATCTTGTCAATTTTTAACAAAATACATGAAAGAAAGTTGCCATGGCATGTTTAAGTAGTAAATACAGGTTGTTGATAAGCGAGAGTGTCCGACAGTTCAGAGACTCATCCACAACTTAACTGGTCGAATATTTCTAGCAGTTTACATTACGTAGGAGTAGCGCGACCTGTCATAGAAATGCAGGTTACTGACACGACCTGCATCCACGGTCGTTGCAGGTGACGGTACGTGTTGGTGTTGGTCTAGTATGCAGTGCTCCATTAAATAACATGGGAATCTTCTTGAACAGGCTTTGCAGGTCCGTGTAGGCATAATGTGCGCGATCTTTGAAGTACCCTAGTTCATTTTAATTTTTATCTCTTTCATGTGTTGTTTTGGCTGGCATTTATAGAAAAAAAAATCCACAGGATTTCTATTAGAGTAAAGCTAAGTTTAGGTTTGATTTAATTACTTATTTAACGTAACTATGGTAAGATAGAAATGTGTTATTATTGACTAACCAACTGAAATAAGTTCATTATTTTTAAGCCAGCCATCAATCGCTGTCAGATTACATGAATGGTGTTGTGTTGTTCTAGAGAATTTCCATATATGTTTGTGTTGTTACCATAGAAATTACGAGGTATAGTTGTGGGAGGTCATCAAGTTCCGCCGAATATATCAGGAATAAAAATTATTCAAGACTAGATGTTTATGGAATACCAAACCGTACTTGATGCGAAGTGATCCAACACGAACAGAGAATGTTATATTGCACAAATAGTTGCAGATCCATGAATTCAGCTCACCTCGAATTCCTAGATGGTCAAGTTTTAAAAGAGGTCTAGGGACTTCGATAAAGGCTTTGGGAAAATTGAAGTAAAGAACGTCCACAGGATCTCCGCGTCAAAACCAAGAGACCACAGGACAAGATATATTGGTGGTAGTAGATCTGCCTGGGACAAAACCATGTTGGTAAAAGCTTATGCGTTAAGAAGAATGTGTTGATATGCTTAAAGTATGTCTTGAATGGATGGAAATGCTTATATCAATCCCCTACAAGGGCAGATATTTCAGAAAAATGGTTGAAAATGTTGCGTTTGTATTACTAGCAAATTTCAGTAAATTTTGTACATATTTCTTTAGTTTTAAAAGTACAACCGCTTTTCCAAATTATGTTAATTTTTTTGGCCGATATTGATTGATACAATGTCTGCTACTCCTTTTGAAAACACCCTGTATGTTAAGTTTTCCAGACCTTTATGGAAGAGAAGTAGTAGTTGATCAAAGAACCATATGAATTGTTCTACAATACTCATTATTTGTTTACGTTAATTTCGGAATGGTCAATACGTCTAATTTGTTATTATTATTTTTCAATAGTATTTTATTTGAATTACCCTCCTTGATTATGAAACTTATTGGCGACATTTGACCGATTGGTAACTGATGACTCTGTATTTAGGGCTACAAATCGGAATGTTATATAAGAATATGTATATGTTTAATCAAATTAAACTTAGACTTACTCCTCTATATTTATGTGGTTTTGACTATAAAACATAACTTCTTCACGTTTCAAGTTGCATAATATACGACTTATTAATTACGAGACCTTGAGAACAATATAGAGTTTCTTGTTCATAACAATAATTGTGATTCGTTTTATGTGTTTCATTTGAAAAGTAAATTTATTTTCAAAGTGTACCATTGTCTAAATGTAGGTCAAAATGACACTAAATACGAAAAAAAATATTTTTTTGCTTAAGGTTAAAATTAATTAAATCACTTAAGGTTGAAATAAAAATAATGGTTGTAACAAGAAATCAATTATTTTCTCTAGACTAAACTGAAATGGATAAATAGTTCCTCCTTTATTTCCGGTTTTTTTGGACCGACTTGGAAAGAAATAAATGATTGATTGTTTTATTCAATGTTACAGATAACTTTTTATGTAATAACGTATAATTTAAGACGTAAATATGCACCTAGTTTTTTTTAATACAGTTTAAATCACACATTTTAATGATAAAGTTTCCACCAACGAAATTTTTGTTAGCTCAAGTTCAATCGGCAGCCTTTTACTTAAAAAGTTGCATGCAATTTACTATTTAATAATAATTCTATTGTATTAGGTTTTTATACAGTTTTGTTAGGTCTCATTTTTATCGGCATAATTACTCAATAACTGTTATTATCTGCCATTTGTTTTAAATGACACAATTATACTTATTATTGCATAGTGTTACTTATAATTATTTAATTATTATCTCACGACCCTTAAAAACTCAGCTTTGCGACATCGATATCTGGACATTCATTTTCTGGACCACGTCAAAATGTTTATTCCATTTTTATGTATTAAATCTAGGACTTTTACAATTTAAATTAAGATAAGTTTGATCGGATTTTTGTCTAAGAAGCTTACTTGATCTTTTTAGACTTAGCAACAAAGAGCACTGCGTCTCATAATGATATAATTATATTTTTTTTAATTTTTCTTATAAAAGCTTTCTCAATTTTGCTAAAACATAAATTAATCCTGCATTTCAGGCGCTCGTAAAGTCTGGGATTTGACAGAAATGACTAATGACGTCATCAATTATATTTTTTCCAGAAAACAACTTTTTTTTTCCTGTTAGAAAGCTCCGCTTTTTCTCTAATAAACTATTATTAAAGAATTTCGTGTATTTTATTCAAAATACTGTTTTTGTCAATAGAAAAAATAAAAACTATGCAAGATGTTCCATCTGAAAATCGAAAGTCAATTTAGCTCGATTCGAATTGTTCAGCCATTTCGATTTGATTTTTTCGATGGATCAATTCAAACATACAAATCAATTCGAATCGATATACCGTTTTATTGTAAGCGATTAACTGATTCAAATCGATTCGAATCGAAATATCAATCAACATATCGATCGAAAGATCGACGAATCGCATCGACTCGAAATGTCGAATCCAATCGGTTAGTAGGATCCATTATCGAAAAATCAAATTGGTACATCAATTTCTATCAAATTACTTTTATGTGCAGCTTTTAACATCGACAATATTTTTCTCTGTGATGTTTCGGTTTAGTGAATATTAAATCATCTTCAGAAACTACAGATACATTTTCATAACATTTATTAATTGAATGTTAGTCTCAGTAGAAAAAATTAAAAATATACAAGATGTCCCAGTAGATACACTGTAGTGTTGGCTGAGATAAGAAATCTTCAAAAATTTCAAAAAGTCTGGTCTTGCAAAACAAGACAAAAGTTTTTTAAAGTCTATTTTTTGCTCGATCAAGTCTTGTCATGTCTCACAAACCTGTTTTTCTAAACTCTTGCATGATTGTTGTGAGACTTTCATACAAATGAGAACCATGGCACTTTATTACTAATTTCGTAACAGTGGTGGTTGCTCTCGGTAAGCTACAGTCCAGCTCGAAGCTTACTGTAGCTGTCGATATGGTCGATAGTCGGCAGTGGTTGATTGGTAGATGTTATAAAGTATAGAATCTACCAGTTTTACATAAAATGTAATGGAGGAAATAGTCGAGACAGAATCAGAGCTCTTTCAGTCGAGTGGCAATAAATTTATAATTCAGCAGAACTTTTTTTAATCTTCTCTAGTAATTCGAGCTGTCAAGTCTTGTCTTGTCTCATCTTTCAAGACCAAGACAAGATGAAGAAAAAGCAAAACAAGATGTCAATACTAATAATTTCAGCGTATTTCTGAAATCAGTGCGAGATCAGTACTCAGAAGGGTACAAAACAATTTTCATCAACCAACTGTAGTATAGCAAGCTGTGATACAAAAAAAAAACTAAAATACGATTTTTGACAGAATTTATTTGAAACAAAGGAGCTACAGTTAATAATGTTGTTTAACGATAATTACTAAATTATAGTTATCGTAAACGTAATTAAAAATTATTACTAACACAAGCAATTGTTTGCTCTAATTAATCTGATCAATTATATGTAAAGCAAGTAACTCTCCACTAGTCGGTGTACATATTATACCTTTTAAGGTCACTTAGATGATTTAACAGTCGCTAGGCACATTTAACCACTACATATAAAATTTAGATAGCCTTTATGCAACGTCTGTTGAAGTAAACAAAGAGTACGTGCACCAATCAAAGAAATATCCTGGGAAATATATATATTTTAGAATAATAATGCCTTTTCCCATAATTTAGCATTAAAAATTGTTTAAAAAATAGTACGTACGTAGAATAAGACGGACATTTTATGCTGTCAATAGGTCATTTTATAAGAAAATGGCACTAGGGTTGTTCATGTGTCGCCTAAAATGATTTATTGCTGTAATATTAGATATAGCAGTAGCTGTCTTCTCAGCTACTGTTATCCACTTTTTACAGATCGGTATTTTAAAAGATATTTGCAAAAACTTAACAATTATTGAAAAAAGGTATTATTTGTTTAGCAATGCTTATTTGTAATTTCATTGTTTATTCATAAATGGAACTTGCCACATATTCATGGTCATAAAACCGCGATATATAGAATATTTCCGACTTTTACAAGTGTTTTTCCTTTTCTGCTAAAACCGAAGTACTTACTTATGTTATGAAATCAACTTCTCTTCATAAGGTTTTTAAACGCAAATTAACAAACAAAATGGTAGATTTTGGCTAAAATGTCAAAATATCGGAAATATAATTTTTGGGATCGTTGATTTAAATTTTATAATTTAATACGTAAAAACAAATTTTGGATAATAACTAGATTAAAAATTAATTACAAAAATCTTGAAGTATTTGATACGTAGTGATTTTCCGGGTTGTTGTGCCGTGACCTCGGTAACTGGTAGCTGCCAGAAACAGAGTTAAAATGAACATCCCTAGCATTAGCCGGGATTCTTTATACCTGCCCTGGTTGTTCTCGGGCTAGGTTCTGTGGGGACAGACCGCTATCGGTGTCTCTGGGTCCGTCCATATATTGATTTCGGTTCCTATTGTTGGTATTACGACTGCTACGGTCGAAACCGTTCCTCGGATAATGGTGGTCCTCCGAGGCGTTCCGTAGCCGCCGCTACGGCTGCTCATGCCATTTATATTAATATAATTGAATTCAATATACCATCTGATACTGTCATCAATTGTCCCACTGGAAATATTTACATAGACACATTGCATGTGCCTCGGTTTTCACATTCGGAGGTACCCTCTGCACTTAAGCAATGGAAACCTAAGCACACGCGTGGTCCAGATGGTATTCCGGCTTTTGTTATTAGAGACTGTGCATTTGCATTGGTTACTCCGCTTTCTATTATTTTCAATTTGTCACTAAAGACAGGTGTTTTTCCTGATAAATGGAAGAAGCCTCGTATTTCTCCAGTTTTCAAAAAGAGTGTCAAATTTGATATTAATAATTATAGATCTATGACAATTATTTGTAGTTTCTCGAAAGTCTTCGAAAGTGTTCTTCATAATTTACTTTATCCACATATTGTGCAGGGAGTCATTAGCCATTATTAACATGGGTTCATGAAAAATAGATCCACCGTGTCTAATTTGATATGTGCCACTCAATACATCTCTCAACATTTGGATACAAATACTCAAGTTGATGTTTTATATACTGATTTTTCGAAGGTTTTCGATAAGTTAGATCATAATATATTAATTCAAAAGCTCGAATTCTTTGGATTATCGGATTTACTATTAAAATTGTTCAAATCTCACTTGGATAGTAGATATCAATATGTTCAGTGTGGTAGTTTCATGTCTGAGTCAGTGTGTTCCTCAGGGCTCAATTTTAGGACCGTTATTATTTGTTGTTTATATTAACGATATAGTTCAGAATCTTGATTGCAATTATCTCTTGTATGCAGATGATTTAAAAATTTATAGTGGTATTACTACCGTTGATGATTGTGTTAAGTTACAGCCTTTCCTAAGCCGTATTTGTGATGTAATAGTTTTAGTTTAGTAATTAATTCTTCACTATTTTTATATTTGTTGTTTTACTCACCCTATAATTGGATTTTCTGTTGGTTGATGTATTAAACAAAATAAAAAATAAAAAAAAATAAAATGTTGTATTGTGAAAAATAAAGTTCACATCAAAATTCCATTATTAAAAACCTACTAGTCAGGAACATTTATGGTGAGTAATAAAGAATGGGTAACTTCGTTTAGCCGTTCTAAACGAAAACTTCTTTTTACAATTAAGATTAGGTGAAATCACTCGCCAGCCATTTGGCCACAATTCGATAATTCAATTTCCCAAATAATTGCAATATTTCTAAAGCTTCCGCGCTGTGAAACTGTATCGTTCATTTTTACATGGAACGTTCCCCTGTATAATAATCTGCAGTGTAAAATATTATTTATCATAATTACTGTAAATTATAGATATTGTTTAAAGAATTATATTTAAAAATATTTATTTTATGTTACAGATCATTTTAAAAAGCAGGCATTTTGTCTTTATCAGCGATTATATCAATGTCAGAAATATAGGTTAAGAATAAATAATTAATATCAAATCTTATTAGTTCATTCCGGTAGGTAGTTGGTCTTAATTTATTTCACACAGGTGTCAAGTTAATTATCTATTTGTTTATTTACAATCAGTTCAGTACGGATCACATAAATATTTAAAATTCTAAAGTTGGTAATAACTACTTCACTTAAATTGGCACGATAGATCACCTGTTCAAGGGAACGGATGCGCTAAGTATTTGCTCTGCAGCTGGCACGCGGGTCAAGCGTGATATTCTAACCTCTATAGCGCGACTCGAGAACTCCAAAACCACGAGATTTTTGGAGTTTTAATGCTGGGCATACATTAGTCAAACTGGTTCAAATTGGACTGTGGGTCTAAGTTAAAAAACAATTCTGAGAAACCAATAAGGTGGCTGATAGTGGAGGTGTAGGTTTCTTCCGAGGGCTACGGAAGCAATTCATGGTGGCGGAGGCAGAATTAACATTCAAGGATAGAGACAAGGTGGCTTCTTTTTTGGTGAGATCGACGCAGTAGAGATACCCAAATTTTCTTTTTGATTATTAAATTTATAAATCGTACATATTTTCTTTAGATAAGGATTTATTTGTTTTTGCGGCTTTGAGCCATATTGAAAATCTGCAACCATTATTATTGTTTTTTTTAGGCTAAGAGCCATATGTAAGACCACTGTTAATTAACTATTTAATTTTATTATTTAAAACAGTGTAAAGGACAAAATAGCTATTTTTTCTGAAAATATTAGTTGCTTGTTAGAATTAATTTTTAATACTTTGTATTTATAAAAATTATTCATACATTTATTCCGAACCACGACCTAGCTCCCACTATATAACATTTGAGACCGAGCCAGTGAAATCTCAAAAAGAGGTGACAAAACATAGACGAGACATTGCTTCCGAAGAACGGCAGCCACACTATTGGTAAATAGAGATTAGAGGGATGGAAATCTTCCACCGTAGCGCAAGGATACGTCGACAAGTCTACAGATTCTCAGATTAAAATTGCCACAAAAATATCTGGCCAAAGTCCAGTTGGTTATTCAACGAATGCTGACATTGACCTGGGTTGAAAGTGACATTTGTCTGGGCGGAAAGTAATCCCTCCACCCTGGTAAATGTCACTTTCCATGGATATATGCTAAAGTCAGAAAAATGTTTCTTTCAAACTTACTGTAAATTTGAAATATCAACATCAACATCACATACGGTTGTAAAAAAAAATATTTTACATGATGGCAAGACGGCGATGACGGTGGTGATAATGATAACAGTGTGTAAATAATTATTGCAATACAGGAAAAAGAACTTCACTACTACTGTGGATTTCCCTTTGCAATCCGAAATCATAAATAGGAAACGTTTGGTATTAGACCCGAACCAAAATATAACGTGTTTATAATCACAATTGTCGAAACATAAAAATTCCGTTACCGCGCTCCTTCTAGCCTACTAGCTTATGTTTGGGAGTTCCGACGCACGTCAGAAAGGTTGGTTTCGTGTTATCGCCAATTCCAAGAACCGCGGCTGCCGTTATCTGGCTAGTGACACACGCTGCTGGCCATAGGCGGGCCAAACGGGGCATTTACATAAAAAATGTGTATTGTTTTGTTACTAAGATCTTGTGCGACAAGAGTTAACGTAAACCATATAATAATAATAAATAATAATAAATAATAATAAATAATATAATAAATTCATTTATTGCCCACCAGTTATCCGTTTACGGAGCAATTATACAAAAAATACTTTATTAAGTGATTATATACAAAGTGTACCAAATACAATCATACCAGACACATATTGAATTTAAGAGAGTTAGAAAGATAATTATAGGTATGCTTTACAAATATATTTTAACTCAAAAATACTGCAACAATAAAATATATTATTTTGTCTAGTTGCAAGTTTAGGAACTGCTATATCAATTTGTGATATTAAAGGAGGACAGTCAATTTTACCCTGTAATATATAAAAATAAAACAGATGCTAGTTTTCTACGACGCTCAAAGGATGTAAAATTAAAACTACTCATTAGATCACTATAATCGCACCCTCTTTGGATAATACATCCCACTAGATCTATAACTTAAATATTTTACAGTTCTGTTGAACTTTTTCAATAGCAGAAGAATACTGTAGATATATAGGATTCCATATTAAAGAAGCATACTTCAATTTAGTTATAATTAAAATAAAATACATAGTTGGCAAAGCGGACATATCTGTAAAATTTTTACTATTACGTACAACAAAACCTTGTGCCTTATACGCTGACTTAATATTATTTATATGTTATGTTGAATGTTAATTGATGATCAGAGTAAATTCCCGAGTCTCTTGTATTATTGATTCTTTATAAAGTAACATTATTTTCCATTTAGAAATATTTAGGAAAAGGTGATTTTTGAGGCACCAATTCTTCAATAGAGCAAATTGTTCTTACAAAATAATACAAGACTCCACATTAACAATATATACTTTTAGATCATCGGCAAACATCAATTTGTTACAATCTATTACATTACATAAAATTGTTGATAAAAAATAAAGAGCTTAAATTTGTTTCTTGAGGGACACCAGCAAGCCCTTGCCTCTGCAATACCTTTCACAAAATTCTGACTTGCAATTTGTTTTGCACTCGTCAATTCGCAATTGCAATAGAAGTGGTACCAACACTGGTACCGAATGCATAGTAAAAACTTAATTGTTTATCCGAATTTGACATTTAACAATAACAAACAGGATTACATATAAATAAAATAAAGGTTTCAGTTAACGTATTTTGCAAGCTCAACAATCAAAAAATAATAGAGCGCAGAAGCGAATGAAGGCAGTTTAAATTTGACAATTATTCCCCAAAATTGCAGAAAAACTGCAATAAAAGTCAGGCAAGACCTATATGTTGATAGTGCAAGTGTCTAAAATTATGTTTACTTGTAGATAACAGTACTTCAACAAAACGGCGCCCTTAAAGAAAGAGGTGCAGTGGTAAGAGGTTAATTGTAGTTCCTGCTAATCGATGGATGTCACATATTTCGACAACCCGTTACATTTTGTCATAGTTGAAATTGTGGACACCGAATCTGATTCTTGTGTATTATTTATACTGATACTATAAAAATGAACAAATTCAAGTTAGTTTGCTTTTAGGAGGATTTAGAAGAATAATCATTTGCTTCGTAAAACAGAAATAAAATTGTTACAAAACTTAAATGAAAGAAACAAAGAACAATAGTAAACACTGATAGACATAAAAATCACGACATATAATCAAACTTACCTTATTATCTACAATGCGCATGCTCAGTAACACGAAATACTATTTTATTTTATTAATTCTATAAAATTTATTATTGTTCTACAAATTAAAATATATAAATTGTATTATTCTTTCAGTTTGTCACTGGGAGTTTGAAACTTCTGAAGTATTCCTAATATTGGCAGAATATCAAGATATTTAAGGGCATGACAAAGAAGATATTTTTTGCCACTTGTGTCCAATGTCCAATGTACAATAAGGTCGAAAATTGATCTAGTAAAAAATAGAAAAATTCTTCATGACACTGTGTGTGTATATCTGTGTTTTCTTGAGGTGCACTTTTGATATTACCATTTTATTATTATTGTATTCTCTTATTTTATTATATTTTAAGTATTAAGTTGACTGTTATTATATAGTTTTAAGGCTGGTTTCGCAGTGCCTGAATAAGCCGTAACCCATTTTTCTCATTTATTTTCCGACAGAATAATTTCATTTTTTAACTGTAGTTCTATTTAATAATTATCTATTACTTCCTCGCGTTAAAATTTTGATAATAAATTCAGAAATACAGCAAAAATAATTTTCGATTTTTGGTTCCCTTATAAGCGGAAATTCGGCCACGAGCAAGTTATAGATATATTTTAATGATTTTTCACGTTTGTCCCATACCAATATATACAAAAATGACTGAGAAAAATGGGTTCAAATTTTCCAATAATTTCTTAAATTTACTGAAATTTTAACTTGGTACGTGAGACGTTTGGGTGGAACTTGAAATAAAGCTCCGCCTTTACACGTCACAATTCATTCATAAAATTCGAAGATGTTACTCCTATAATTTAACAGAGTGATAGACAGGGTGTTAATATAAAATTGATAAGGAGAAAATAAAATTTCCAATTTCGAGGAAATTTTATTTTTGAAGATTTAACTTCGGAACGGTTATTAAACCTGCGAAAGACCGTTCGTATACAAAGTGTTGAAAAATTTTTCACCATTAAAAAAAACTTTAAATCAAGAGAGCTAAAAAATTGTTTTTGGTAAAACGTCTAACAAGGGTTCTTTAGAATAATAATTAACGAAAAATACAGGGTGTTTAAAAGAGCCCAACCAATTTCTAAAAACCCTAAAAATGAAGGGAATAAAAAAAATTTTTGATCAGAGATTGAACAAGGGTCTATTAGAATATTAATTAATACAAAAATACAGGGTGTTTAAAAAAACTACAATTTCTAGAAACCCTGAAAATTAATGGATTTAAAAAAAAATTAGATGAATCTTTCAAAAACGGACTATTTATTACCTTACTAATTAACGAAAAAATACAGGGTATTTTAAAAATTAACCAATCTCTTAAAACCCTCAAAATAATAAAATTTCAATAGAGTTTTTGATTAAACTTTTAACAAAGGTCTATTTAACACTAATTAATGAAAAATATACAGGGTGTTGAAAACAACTTAACAATCTCTAAAACCCCTAAAAATTAATGGATTAAAAAAAAATTATATGAAACTTTTAAGAAGAGTCTATTAGGTCACTAATTAACGAAAACATACAGGGTATTTAAAAGAACTGAACCAATCTCTTGAAACCCTCAAAATAATAAAACTTAAAAAAAGTTTGTGATTAAACTTTTAACAAGGGTCCATTACAACACTAATTAACGAACAAAATACAGGGTGTTTAAAAACTAAACAATCTCTAAAAACATTGAAAATTAATGGATTTAAAAAAAAATGATGAAACTTTTAACAAGGGTCTATTAGATCACTAATTAACGAAAAAAATACAGGGTATTTAAAAAACCCTAAAAATTAATGGAATAATAAAAATGTTGTTCAGAGATTTAACAAGGGTCTATTAAAACCCTAATTAATGAAAAATACAGGGTGTTTAAATCTTTAAAACCCTGAAAATTAATGAATTTAAAAAAATATATCTAACTTTTGACGAGGGTCTATTAAAATACTAATTAAAGAAAAATATACAGGGTGTCTAAAAGCTTAACAATGTCTAAAACCCTAAAAATTTATGGAAATACAAAAATTTTTGATAAAACATTTAACAAGGGTCTATCAGAACACTAATTAAAGAAAAAAAATACAGGGTGTGTAAAAAAGCTTAACAATTTCTAAACACCTTAAAAATTTATGAAAATTCACAAAATTTTTGATGAAACATTTAACAAGAATTTATTAGAAGACTAATTAAAGAAACAAATACAGGGTGTTTGAAGGAGCCTAACCAATCTCTAAAAACCCTAGAAATATATGGAACTACAAAACATTTTTGATGAAACATTTAACAAGGGTCTATTAGAACACTAATTAACGAAAAATACAGGGTGTTAAAAAGCCTAACCAATCTCTAAAAACACTAAAAATTTATGGAACTACAAAACATTTTTGACGAAACATTTAACAAGGGTCAAGAAGCAATTAACGAAAAAAAATACAAGGTGTTTAAAAAGGCTAACCCATCTCTAAAAACCCTAAAAATGTATAGAGCTATAAAAAATTTTGGATAAAATATTTAACAAGGGTCTGTTAGAACACTAATTAATGAAAAAATACAGGGTGTTTAAAAAGCCTAACCAATCTCTGAAAACTATAATAAATAAAAATAAATTTATGGAAATATAAAAATTTTTGATAAAATATTTAACAGGGTCTATTAGAAAACTAATTAACGGACAAAAATATAAGGTGTTTAAAAGAGCCTAATCAATATTTAATAACCAGAAATTTATGGAATTAGAAAAAATGTATTAACAAGACTCTATTGGAACACTAATCACTGAAAAATAGAGGATGTTTAAAGAAACATAACCAATCTCTAAACAACCTCAAAATTTATTTATTTTAATTGTACTTTATTTAATTTCTGAATTTGAAGGTAATTAATTTTGTAGGTAGGTATAGGACACATAATTTATAATAATTACGTATATTTATATAACATAAGAATCTGAAATAATTAATGTACTGAAAGAAATAATCACACGTTATGCAGATTATTTATTTTAGTTATACAGTGTGTATAGTTATTTGTATAGTGTGGTGAGTAATAGTCAATGTGCAGTCATTCATAAATGTTTAACTGAACTACTATTTTCAGTGATTTTTGTTTAAAATATTTGGCCGAAGTTTAAACAGGATTATTTTGCAGGAAAAGAATACGTTTTAATCAAATCTTTTACAAAAGTATTACATTTCAAATATTTTTCAGTATATATCAACACATATGCGATTTTTAAATTAGACATTAATTCTAAATTGAAAAGATCTAACTTTTAACTTTTGGAACCACAATAATATGGAAAAATATCCAAACGTCAAATTGTATTATTATTTGCACTTTCATACATTACAGACAATTTAAACTACATACTTATATAAATAATTTTATTTAATTATGACATTTTTACTATTTCAGGTAACATATGATCAGAATAGAAATGTTTTAATTTTATCACCATACATTCCCAAAACTGATCATCTCTTTCAACCTATAATAGATAGATACACAAAATAATTAATGGGCATAAATCTTTACTAGATTGTTCTTAAATTACCTTATCTACAACCATTCCTAGAGGAGTCCAAACTATAAAATAACAGTATTTAGCCCGAGTTATTGCCATCTGCCCTTGTATTTGATAATAATAACTATGCCCTTTTTCAATTTCCATTGCCCGTTTTCATTTTGTAAAAATAGACGCGTTTTTACTATCTTCAAAGCTTACATTACCAGCCAAGGGCTCCGCATCTTGCACTCATAAAAGTGAGTATATTTTTTGATGGGCATCAAACAGCAAGAATTTATTCTGAATACCTCATTTTGAGACTAAAAGTTCCTATAAATATGTTCTAAAATGTTTTGTTAACTGAAATACAGGCCCTTGAATTGTATTATTTATTTATTGAAGTCGATACGACATGGCGTTTTCTAGAAAAACAGAAAACACTGTTTATAAGTCATAAGAGGGCTTCTTCTGGATATAATTGAATACCCTTTCATATTTTCCAAAAACATTAGCAAAATTTCAATTAGGCCACTTTTTTTGCAAAAAATTCATAGACACCCCTCTATTTCCACCACTAAAATTAATATGTGATGATTTTCGGTGACGAATTATTTGCTCTCAAATACCTACCTTTCGCCGCAACATACTGATTTTTGTTTGTCAGCGGTTATTTCGTTAATAAATAAATAAATAAATAATAAAGTTCAACGCCCTGCACCTCAGAAACGAAGGAATTTAATATTCTTAAGTTCTGCTAATTAATAGTGAGACACCCTAAATAGAAATGTCAGAGATTGAATGCTACATGAGTTATAAATTTTAAAAGACGAAGTTTTTCCTTCCGTGAACACCCTGTTTATCACATAATAATAAAAAAAAAATTATCCACACAAAGAACTACATTATACACAGTAGTTAGTTCTACACCGCGTACTCATGGTCCCTTCTGTCGGGTTAGACAGACGAAAGCAGCTAGGATTATTTGTCAGATACCTCACCTATGGCATACTGATGAGAGCTAACAAGCTCGAAACCGGTATATGTCTGGTGGGCGTCTGACAAATGACTCTAGCTGTTGCTGTAGGTTTTCCAGATGTAATTCAATGCTGGTCAGGGCATAAGCCCGCAGAGTAGTTGTTTCCTGGAATTCCGTGTTTACATTATACACACTTTACAACTAAACCAAAAATTATTAAATGTGTCATATTGATTATTTCAGTTCACTTTTTATTTGCGGTAAATATACAAATATTTCAAGTAGATGCGAAGTATAGATATTTACAGATCTGTTATATTTATAATTTTAGAAACATAAAGTAGTACCAACAAATATAATCGCCCTGTAGATTTTGTCAATAGTATACTGTTTCAGCTGAGAAGATACATTACTGCAAATAATAATCGCCCTGTATATTTTGTCGATATACTGTTTTTGTAAATTTATATTTGAAATCATTTCAAATTATTTATGGATACACTACTACAGATATTAAATCGCCCTATATGTTTTGTCCGTACACTGTTTCTTGTAAATTAATATTTGAAATCGTTTCAAGATTATTTGTGGACAGCTGCGAAGACGGGTCAGCCGGGAAAGCACGCTCATTCATATCTGAACAAACGTAAAATCTACACGTGGCTCTTGTTTTTGGGCGGTTACAAATGCGTCTGGTTTTATGCGAGCTTCTCTGATGTTCGCTGTCTTTGTCTGTATCGCATACAAACTGTTTTATCGTAGTGGACGGAAGCCGGGTGTTACTCGCTATGTATAAAACTGTGACACGCCTTCTTTATGAGTCGGTTTCTATCATTTGCGAAACCAGCCTTAATAATTTGGTATAGGATTTATACGTTTTTAACTTGTTTTAACGTTGTGTGTAGGACTTATACATTGTTATTTATGTTTATAACAACTGTTTCACAGTTGAAACTAAAAACTGAAATACCACATTAGTACGAATATATGCTTAAATAAAATTCTATTCTATGGGGTTGCCTATTATTTGATGTATATGACGCCACTACTAAACAGGTTCATTACAACATATCCAGTATATCGCATATTTTTGTTTAATACATTTTTGAAACAGTCAGTTAAATAATGTTTGTAGACAAAAACAAATAATATTTAATTTTAAGTTTTTGATATTACGAGACACGACTAGCTCTGATTGGTATTGAATTACTCTTGTAGAACCAGACACAGACCGGTTTCTAACTTATTAGTCCTCATCAGTGTGCTGTAGCTGGGCCTGCCGAAGAAATAATTATATCAGTGTCTTCTTTACAAAACTCAAACAAAAGAAAAACAGGCATTTGCCAAAGCCCTTTACATGAACTACAACTCATTATACTTTCGACGTTTTACTTCTCTGCACTTCAATTACAGTTTTCAATTTTTTATTTAGATCCTTGACTTTTGTTAAATGACCTTTTTATATAATTGAAGCTCAGGTTACCGTCTGTAATACGAGTATATCTATAAATATTTCACTATTAAGTTTCACATTATAATTTAAATTTACCAAATTGTTTCCATGATAATATAAAAAAAGAACAATACAGTTACTTATTACCGAGTAATTTATATTTACTATATATATCCTCCTGTAGATTGTTTGCTCTGTCTCGTTTTTTATGAAAAAAAAGTAGTTTATGTCTCAAAGTATTACAATTGTTCTGATCACCTTGAACAACCGCTTGATATTAAATTTGTATTAGGAAATCAACCAAATAACAACTTAGCCTTCTGCAATTAAGTTCTTACGTCTATAGACTTAAACAAGGGGTAAGCATAAACACTTCAATATGTTTACATTTTCTCGGTAAATCCAAATCAACTAATACAGCTTGAACATCAAATAATAAAACGGTATTTTTACAGTAGAATTGTTGTACCTATATATAAATGAAATGTTATACAAACATAAAATCGATATACTCTGTTCAACGAGCTATACGCCAGGTTACAAGAAAAGTAGTTAATGCATAATAGTATATTATTCAACGAAGACATATTGATGACTGTAATTCACGCGGTGTAGGTAAATCACCCTAGTGATGTTCAGCCATTATATGCAAGTAGGATACTATACTCTGTCCACGACTATTAACAATATTTTGACAGATTGTTGTCAAAATTATTTCAGTATGGTTTACGACGGGTGACATATGATTGGATGGATATTTACAAGGGCGATTGCATTTGAGCTTCAGTAAAATAATACGTTCAGAGTGCAGAGAAATATATGTGTGAGTACTACAGGGCTCCTTACTAGGCCCAATGTTACTTATTTTGTACACAAATGATTTTCCTTCATGCTTTACTGACGGCGTGTTTGTTACGTAGACTAATGAGGCGTCACGACTGCTTATTTCAGATAAGAGGGATAATGCTGCTCAACCTTTCAGAGAATAGGTAACTGGTTTGGAGCCCATTCTCTATATTTTAATCATATTAATACATCGTCAGTTTGCATAACTCTCACAAATAGTGCTCTGAAAAGAATATTAAAATTACCAACTTATGAATTTATATTACTTATATCGAGGTAGGTATCACACTAGTAGGGGTTTATTTATAGAATTTGGTGTATTAACAATTCTTATTTCTGATTAATTTATTTATTTATGGATTTGAATCAATCGAAATTTATAGAGAAGTTATATTCATGGATAAACACCTGCTAGAAAGAGCCTTGTTATAAATACAAATTATCTTTAAATTCTCATGGCAATGAGGACAACCCCAACTGCCGCCCTGGAAGTTTTGCTGGGGTTGCCACCTCTCCCAACATTGATTGTAAAGGAGGTGATGGCGACCTACCTGAGAACAAGGGATGCAGGCTGCTGGAAGGCAGAGGGTCGTGTGGAGGGTCACGCTTCTATAGCCTTGAGGGCGGAGAATGAAATTCCAGTATCCAGTATCCGCTCTGAGGGTTACTGAAGCAAAGGATAAACTAAGGCTGGTTAGGAGGTATACCACTGTTTTCCCTTCGAGAGAGCAGTGGAGAGGGCAGAAAACATGTTTCCCAGGATCTCTGATATGCTATACAGATGGATCCCGGGTAGGGGATGAGTTTTCTGGAGCAGGAATTTATCTGGAAAACCTGGACATCCGGCAGAGCTTTTCGCTGGGTACACACTCCACGGTTTTCCAGGCGGAGGTTTTGCTATTTTGATGGTAGCAGGCAAGGAAGAAGTAAGGAATTGTGTGGAGGAGAAAATCTTCATCTGCTCTGATAGCCAGGCTGCACTCAGGGCTCTTAGCTCTCCGGTGACTAGGCTAGTCTCTGGCTAGACAAAGGGAGGTGGAGTTGGTCTGGGTTCCTGGCCATAAGGGAATCCCCGGTAATGAGACGGCTGACTTGCTGGCTCGTCTTGGATCTGGGGCACCGAACCCTTTTTGGGAATTACGTGAGGCAGTATGAATAGTGCCCTTAATAAATGGGCCTATCAAACACTAGGAGGGAATTGGAGAAGGAATGGGGGATGTAGACAGGCCCATGACGTCTTCAATGAACCTAATAAATCTAGGACGAAGTGGCTGCTGAGCCTTAGTCGAAGGTCCCTGAACCAAATGGTGGGGGTCCTGACAGGCCACTGCAGACTCAGGAGGCATTTGAATTTGATAGGCATAGAGGATAGTCCCTTATGTCCGGAATGCGGAGAGGGGCAAAATGTTCTAGGATACTGTGCGGCTCTTGGAAGACTAAGATATAGAATCTTTGGCACCGAGGAGCTGCAAAGGGAAGAGATGAGGGGCCTACCATGGACCAGGATCCTGGCGTTCATTAGGACGTCGGGTAGGTTCGAGGAAGGCCGAGGGCGAATAGTGGAGGGGTGATGGGATGCCAGGGTAGGCAAAAAGGGCCCACGTGTGGCCTACTTGCCAGGCTAAGGCCGCCCGCACTTTACTACTACTACTAAATTCTCATGACTGTCTGGGTTTGAAAGTTTTTAGTCTTTTACCACTCCAATTAGGAGGAATCCAAGTTTTATTATTGATATAACATGACATAACATACAATTCAAAACACCTTACTTTCACATTGACATTTGTCGTCCACTTGATAAATTTAAAAAAGCAGATAAAAACTTTAATTAGTAAACTTCTACTATCATTCGGAAAAATGATAATTTTGCCTCGTAACTTCCATAGTGGGTAGCGTTCGACTTTTACACAGGAAGTTCAGATTCAACAGCTGACATCGGAGATTTTTGTTTTGTTAGCTCATTCCCGATTTTTGAAACCAGTTAATAATGATTTCATTATTCTATGGTGAATAATGGATATTATTATTGAGGAAACACACATACAGGGTTAACTATGACTTAGTACAAATTATTTAAGAGGGGATAAGGAAAATAAGAATTAACGGAATCACCCTTCAAAAAAATTCCAAATTTATTTATAAAGCCAAAAAATTTTTTCGAAACTATATTAAATCCCTATTTATCGCCGTCACTGACCTGTCAGCCGCGAGGTTAAGTATAATCTGCCAGAGGTTAGGTTAGGTATAATATGCCAAAGTCAAAGGTGTCAAACATAGTGACAGGTATCACCGCATTGACACGCTTCCAAAGAAAAAAAAAACTACAAAATGTAGATTATTATTTAATGAGAAATACGGTATGGTAGCACAGAGAGGCAGCACCTATCTTACTAATATTTATTTCCAGGATTGATACTTGGAGAGATTTGAAGAATGTTTAATCATCTGTTTTCTTGCTTGTTTAAATTAAAACTTGCAAAGATTTTTGTACTTGCTGTGGACCTCTCCTTCCCTCGATCGTTCTTTTGTGTAAATCGAGGTAACTACTTGGTTTGGCGGTCTTGACCAAGTCCTATTACTTACGTCGGGAAAAAGCACAGATGATAACAACATAATACACGCAAATGTACACAAATACATAAAAACACTGCCACACGTTTACTGCCACGGCATAAAACAGCTGTTCGATGTGGTTCAAAAAGTATTCAGCATAATATTTTGTATACTCGGAAATATGCATTTGTCACACTCCCATAAAGGTCTGTAGCCTGTAGGTCACTAATGCCAGGTGCACTCTTCTTCGTTTTATGTCCTACTCACGGAACATAAACAAGGATAAGAAGAATTTTTAATTTTCATGTGTTGTTAATACTAATAGTAGCAACAATATTAACAGTAATCGACGATGTTTGCATAAAATAATTAGTAATACTTTAAACTATAACATCCCAAGATGTTCACAGTGTTCTGTAAAAATGACCCTTAGATTATAGCTAACTTCGCGTTTCTGCATTGTTTAGAGCATGGAAAGTAGGCAACTAGCAATGCAATATTCATAACCTAGAACTTACTGTTACTTTAAATCAGCTAAGTGACTAATTTTAAACGTGTTATAGTAATTAAATAAAGTATTTTATGTCGGATATGTTAATTATGATGAATCTGCAAGGAATGAAAATGTAGTTTTGGCAGTGTGCAACGAAAGAACCAAGATCCAATACAATATACTGCAGCTAAGCGGATTAGCTGGTATCTATCAGGTACTTAGACATTATTATTTTAATAAATATGTTTATTTTCGTCGTTTCTACACTTGACAATGTTGATAAAAACGACCGCATGGTTGTTGACATATCTAGCCATGTCGGATGATGATTAATTGTCATAGGCGCCGACTTTCCGTAGGAAAAGAGGGTTTTGCCCCATTTTTTAAACATCGAGCTAGAATTCCAAAATACATTTTTATTGTCTTTAGACCTCCTGAGCACGTGGTTAAAATTTTTGTACTTAGTCATAGTTAACCCTGTATATTAATGAACAGTTTATAGAATAATTGTCGACAAATTTGTAATAGAATAATTATAGAACAAATAATAGTATTATATGCGACATAAAATAAACACAGCTACAAATTAGCTAAAAACAATTAGATTAAAATACATTTGTATCATGTTATCGGAGAACAAGTTTTAATATCTTGCAGATTACAAGAACATAAATAAGTCATAGTAAAATAATTAACTATACTATGGTGTACCAGACACTCGACTTTAAGCAACAATTTGTGTAGGCCTGAGTAAAAAAAACTGCCTGTTGTGCTAATTAGTGTATCTTGGTATAATAAATTGAACATTAGATAAATAGTGTCTCACACTTTGTTGGTAGCATCAGTCAGCATCATAAAGAAAAATCTCGGTTCTGTTAAACTGACATATAAGTCATAATACATAAGGTTCTATATTCAAGTCTTGTCCTAATAAAAGTATTGTACAATGAGTACGAGATTGAGGGATTAGGAAAATCTTGAGAATTACGAACCTAGGTTTTCACACCCATTCCTCAAACATATTCGAGAAGTTCAGAATTGAAAACAATGCCGAGATCTGTAATTTCAGATGGCCTTTCGAGAATAAATATCACGACGGATTTTGTAATCAAATATCATTGGATTCTTTTTCGATAAAATGACATTACTTTATATTTCGATACATTCAGGCAATTTGTTATCATTACACCAGTCGGTCAACATCTTGAGGTTATTTTGAAGGTCAACGCAGTCAGCGAGAGTTGAATATTAAAGAGGAGAAATGATGACATTTGACTGAAAGCTTCAAGATTATAAACTTGCATCAATCACATTTACATTGATAATTGTTCTGTTACGTCTTATTAAGTTTCTATGCCCGTTTGCATCGAAGTTAAAGTAAGCTTTTCCTATTATATTATACGCTAAGATCTTAAGTATGAAAACAGATGCTTAAATTTTAGCCTATGTTTGACAGTGACTTATGAAGTGAGTTGGAATGTGCGCAAAACAAGCATAAAAATTTAAAAAACGCGGAAAACGCAAATATAGTGATCAATGTTAATGAGTGTAGTATTAAAGTAGTAAAAAAGTATAATGGATATTAGACTGAATGATATGTTTGATGATTTGGAAACTTTGTAAATTATAGATTTTGTATTTCTCAAATTAAATTATACGAGATCTGACAATTTCCATATAATGGAGCAATTGAATGAAGAATTATGATTTGGCCACTTATACTAACCACAGAGAAAATAAAATAAATTACATATTATTATTTTTAGTTTATCTCTGGTATTAACTAGTCTTGATCAACATTAACCACAACCATGCCTATATTACAAATGACAACATAATGACAACAACAAAAATAAACACCATAGATATGACCCCAGTATACTATAGAATGGGGGTATTTAAAAACTGCCAAACGTAATTCATTCATAAATTGTTTAAGATTCCATACTAATTTGATTAGTATACTGTGGATATGGCCGTCAGAATCTACAAAGGTCTAAAATTTGTCGCCAAAAGTAAAGACTTATTTTCACTTATCTGATAGCAAATCTAACTAACTGGTATATGCGGAAGAAATGTAATCTGTAATTAAGTATAATAATGAAACTAACTAATCTGTGGACAAAAGCCCCAACCAGCGTTGAATTACACCCACAATATCTACCCATATATTCCTTATTATTAGCTTTTGTGACATTTTTTACTGAATTAGAAAGGTATTTTAAGTTAATATCAATCAAATCTCCTACAATTCCTATCAATGAAGTCATATGTATGTTCTATGATACCAAACATCTAGGTATGCTAATGAACAATTCCACAGACAAAGCTCTATTCAATAACTATCTACAGAAATTAATCTATCTAAATTTACTAACCTGCTTTAATGCAAACGCTCTATAAATATCTAACTTCACTTTTGTATATTTGATACAAATATTTACATATTCTTAACATTCAAGCATTCTTATACTTTATTCAACACTTTTTTACTTTCTTGGAATAAGAATAATGTTTTGTTAAAATATGAATAAAATATTAACTAAGATTATTAATATTTTGTAATAGATGCCATAATGTATAATTTGGTTATAGTGCAAAATAATACTATTTACAAATGACATTAATACAACACTTGTGGTCATCACAATATAGCAAACATATTGAAATACTTATTATGTACTTCAGTTGGAATAAGTGTATTAATTGATATTAGTATAACGGTCTCTTCCCGTCTATCCTTAACTCCTAAAAAATCAGTTACATCCAATTAGTTGCTTATGCATAAATGTGCAGTGCACTATGATTTAACTAGCAGCATAAAATTCTATTGTATACATACCTACATCCCCATATTGATGTCCAAAAATATCACGCAAACTTACCTCAAAAGTCCTTCTAGAACTTATTTAAATCGTAAATTGTATTTTTTATTGTATCCCCAAATGGATATGCAAAAATTTCACTTCAAATAAAACAACTCTTTCTAAAACTATAACATATTGATTTGATAACATTCTGAAAATTTAAGTATTCAGTCATTCTAATGTGTAAATATAACTTACCTAATGATTTCTAATTAAACCAAATTTGTTTTCTAGAATCGTTGACTAATTGACTCAAAAAGAGTAGCATGTCTGGACGTCACTAGCTGTTGCCGATTATTCTTCATTTACCTGAGAGACCAAGTAGAAAAAATATATTTAAAATTCAATATAAGTTTGGCCGTTTGAAAATAAAGACCACAAAATACATTTAAATGCTTTCAGAAAATTCCAGAACCTTTCTAACGGACGCTGAATGTGTTATCCTGGGGCCAATTGTGGCGAGAAAGGATTGTATTTTTTATTGATTGTTATGTGCTATTAATCACCAACACCCAATGAGATGGAATTTCCAACACTGTCGTTTACGTTTATACCACCTGTTCTTGAAGATGCAATGATTTTTCTTCGAAACGACGAAGGAATAGTTATTATCTTAATTATTCAGATCAGCGGTAGCCCGCTACTCATTTTAGCTGGTTTTATATGGCTTGGTTTTTATTTCATTTCACGTGAGTGGATCATTATGCTCTAATGAATTTCCTAGAACTGCCATATTTTGTATCATGACTACCATTATTTTTAATCAGGCATCTTTTCGTGGTTGGTTTTTACTTGCCTGTTAATTACTTCTTAGTTGTCTGCGTTATTCGCTTCCGTTTATTTTTAAATCTCTATTATCTAGTGGATTCGTGAAACAGATCTAAAGAGAGTACATTTTTTCAGTTCTTTTAAATCCCTCTGTCATGTCACTTATTTATTGCTATTTTGTGACATCAAATTCAAAACTAAAGTTCCTCTGTAACAGAACTTTGTTAATCTGTTCAAGCTTAAGATTTGTCTCCCCTACTCATTTTATTTTGTTCGAAATGTAGTCTTGGTAGATAACAATTAATCACATTTTTTTTCTCATTGCTTAAAAGAAAGTTTACCCATATTTAAGTATTACCTTCCACATAACACAAAGATGTCCTAAAGACGTCTTTAAAACGTACATTAGGACGTCTAGAGGACATTCGTTAGATGTCCGACGGAAGTCTGCAAGAGATCTGTTTTTGACAAAATTGGACATCCCTGGAATATTCATAAAAAATGGAAGTCTGGATTTCCTCCATTTCTTCATTAGACAACGTAGAATTGAAATAATAATGACACTGTTTGAAATGAATTTTGGAATTTCTTTTGAACTACTGACGTTGACATATTTGTAATGTAATCTACTTTTAACATTTGTCCGTAATGGTTTCATTCGCTAATAAAGATTTAATGAAATGTCTACTAATAGCTTGCAGAAGTTCAAAAACTGTTTTGAGAGAGTGTCATTATTATTGCACAACCATGTATATGTTACATAAATTGGGAAGTACGTTTTGTTTTAAAAATCCAGAGCTTTGCGAAACAATTCATAGACAATTTCTAAAAATTTCGAATTTAAAATTTAAACTTTGACATTCTGTATCTTTCAGACTAAGATGAGTTTGGCCGTACTGCATTATTTTGTCGTCAGAAGTTTGCTGTGTCCCGTTAACTTCGAAATACCATGTATACGCATCGAGCAAACTGATACATATCCATAATGTCAAGCTACAAAACCGTAGAAAATAAAATCTCATTTTCTAAGCTTAACATATTACACCTTGTAGGTAGATACACTGATATAACAATTACTTGAAATATGACACGGTGAATTGATGGCTAGGTCTAGACCAATAGCGTGAAATAACACACTAGATTGTAATAATTACTAAGTGTAAAGTAGTGTCACCAGTTATATGTAAAATCCATAGGTATACCTATGTAACTTTCCATGTCTTTTGTAATATTACCCTGGGTTTTAAACTAACTTTACTATGTAATTTCCATGGAAGATTTATACTTGATTTTCCAATCTCATTGTAATTCCATAATGTTTCTCACTCTTGATCGGTCAGTGGTCGCGCGGTTTAAGGCGTTAGTACTTGAATCGAGGTGACTAGACGGAGTTGGTTCGAGCCCAGCTGCCGGTAGACCGTATATAAGCTATATTCGTGGGGAGGATTGGCACCCTCTCTGCGGGTATGGTAGGGTGGAATAATGTTAGCTTGGGTCAATGTGAGAGATTGATGCTGGTTGATATTTGACTACCCCCCTAATTAATGAGGTTTTCCAGGTTTTCCTCATTCCTGCACTGAATAGTGGTTAGGGCCTACCAACGTAAGTCGTTCCTGGGCGCAAATGCGGCCTGCTTAATAATAATATGCCGCCCCTCTCCCGCACAAGTCTCCGACTTCTGGGCTAATCCCTGTGATTAGAATGAGGGGTAGAGATATTATTATTATTATATTACTCTGCCGTATACCTAATGTGGATGTGAAATTAATATCAATAAGGTATTTTTCAAAACCGTTGTTTTTAGGAGTACAATAAAGCCTTTCGGCATAAAATATGTAATTTTACTGTATTTGCCTGAAGTTTTTGGTAGTTCAGTATGTATTTGGTATTATTTTGGCAGTTATACACAGTATGAACAATATGTAAATTTACTATCACTTTTATCAGTGTACACTGCAAAAATTCACTCTATCGTCTTCATCCATCTCGCGGATTTAGCAAAGTTTAAAGGTTCAAAAGTTAATTTACCAGAAAACGTGTGTATAAATATCAAAATATCTATCTAAAATGCATGGCATGCATTTCTTTATACGAACTGATTATAGTTACAACACAAGGCATTGAAATATTTTAAAGAAATGTCAATATCAGGCACGCAATGAATTCAAAAATTATCTTTGTTAAGCTGTAATTTCGACATTCTTTGTTTATACAATTATTTGACATTAAACCGTATTATTTAATGATTTGCATATTCTCGAACAAATAGAGCTGAAGAAATGCTTATAACATTTGACTGAGTAGATTAAAACAATGTCATGACATTAATCCGAAATTCAGATCTGTAATTTGCGACCCACTTTTTCACATAAAAAATGATACATTTTCGCTGAGTACATTATGAATTGAAAAAAAGTCATAACAATATGTGGGTTTTCCGAAAAAAAAAAGTGTAATTGATCCTATTGTTGTTAGTAAGAAACAAACACAACTTATTGGGTTTTTTTACATTGAAAACTTTTTCTTCATCGCTTTAGTGTGTCAGTAGATAATTTTTGACTCCAAAAGCTGTCACAAACTGTGTCCGTTTTTGTTAACAATATAAAGTACAGATATTTAACCACTTTTTTAATCAATTGTTGCTATAAATAAAATGCTTAGTCCATCTGAACAGAGAACTAAGACAATGCCTAACCAATTTAAACGTGTATGCAAGGCAAGTGACATTCTTTTTATAGGAAAATCCCAGGCTATAAGGGATGTGGCACTTATACAGAAGGAAATATATTTATGTTTGTATCTATAAGTTCGGATTCCATTGGAAACATTGTGAAAAAACTTAGTTATGCGTTTTGGGTTTCATTTTTCAGATTTATGTTCAGAATACCTAAAATAAAGGTCATTATCTATTGGTGCAATATTGTTACAATTTTGTTTTTTTCCTTCTTGGCTTTAGGGAACGTTATCAAAATACACATTTACAACAAATTTATAAAGAAAATAAAAATAAAAACACACATAAAATAATTAAGATTAACAAACAATATAAGTGAAATACAAAATGAAATCAGTAAATATTTCATTCAAATTTCAAAATACAGAAAAACAGAGAAAGTAAAATAGGGTTTAGTTTTTCATTGATTGTATTTAAGTGTTAAAGTTCGGACAAAAATATGTGACGTATTTTTCCCAAATGTTATTTTATCTGGGGATAAGTATTAGTGCAATGCAAACAAAATCTGAGTCTTTTAAATAAGGTAATAATTACCTACTGTTCAGATAATTTTAAGATGATAATTGCCTCAGAGAGAATATTAGTCAAAATCAAAAAAAGATATTCGTGCTATACTCGCGTCAAGAATTCAGACGTCTTACGTTATACATTTGTTTTTATTGTCAACGTAATTTTCGATATTTGGTCGCGTTAAAAACAATTATTTGTTGCAATTTAGTGCAATATATAATGCAAACTTTTAGTGTAGTATATAGTTTTATTATTATCAGTTGCAGTTTCTTAAATATTGTGATGAAAATATAATGAATTATTCATTTGTTCGTATGACGTAAGTCGTCTGAATTCTTGTCGCGAGTATATATGATTCTCTATAGTCTGATCAGTAACCGATCGCAATATTGTGACTGAATATTTGAATAAAATATTATGTAAAATTTTCAATATTTTCATAAAAAATTGAATGATTAAAAAAATGTTAAAAATTAATAAAGCCTTTTTAAGAAGATTTATTTGGTAAACTGTACAGCACAGAATCATTGTATAGGGTGTGTAAAAATTAAGAAAAAATGAAAATGTTGCTATATCTCCTTTGCATAGGTAGGTACTACAACTACTTTGTATAGGCCACAAAACTCAAAATTATGATTATTGTATATAATATCTCTACCCCTCATTCTAATCACGAGGATTAGCCCAGAAGTCGAAGACTTAATAGCTATGTACAAATAGTATGTACATTTTAAATACACTTCAAGCATGTGTGTGCGACAGGGACAAATAATTAAATGTACAATATTAATAAAATAATACAAATATATATTAATAGAATAGTGGAAATAATACACTAAGAAATATGGAACATTGAAAACAACAAAATAAAAGAATGTTCTTAGGTCAATAGGTATGCATAATAGAAGATTACAACTTGATTCTATTACAAAACTTTGAAATTTATAATTCTCCCAAATTTATGAATTTTAAATATTAAATAGATGTTCATAATTAAAAAAATCATTGAATACATACCTATTTTAAATTGCTATTTCATCGCAAGCATATTTTTAAACAATTGTTATAGTTTCTTTGATGTATTCATAGTCAAAATCTTTATGTATTTTACTATTTCCTTTCGCCTTTATTATTACCTATTGTCATTTATATATGTATCTTTGTTTGATTAGCAATAGAAAGTATCTTAATTCGGTATTCAGATATTGATATTAACATCTTTTGATTAATTAATAAGCTGACAATAATCTTTTGTTCTCAGTACATACATATTTAATAAAGAAATAATGTAAGATTGTTAAACATAATTAATTGTTATGTTTTTTCTTTTGCTTTTAATTTTGATTTTAATGTTTATTTTTTGGAATAACTTTCAAAACTCAAATTCACTTTTGAACATTACAAACACGTAAAGCCAGACACAATTGCTGCATTTCTAAGATTGCTTCTTCAGGTGGTTCAAGATTGAGTTCAATAATTACCTTAAGTAAGAATTTATATAGCTAAATTTACTATAGCAAAAAAGACATACCTGGCTTAATCAAATCATTCAATAACTTTCAAAACTCAAATTCACTTTTGAACATTACATAGACGTAAATCCAGATACAATACACATTATTTCTGCATTTCTAAAATTGCTCCTTCAGCTGGTCTCCTTAAAGTTGAATGATATATGTAATTATAAAAATTAATGTACCTATTATTAAAATTATTTGAAATATTTCATCATAATCAATAATAGACAGTAAAAAAGTTTGATTAAATTTTCACGCAAAATCATCACAATTATACACCGTAGACAATTTTGGGTAATATGTAACTCAAAATCAACACAATTGGTTGTTAAAACGAATGCACACCCGATTAACAACACAATTCGTTAAATAATGATCACTCAGTTATTTGTTAGCTAAATAAATCTTTTATGAGTAACACTGGATAACTTTTGAGTTAGCTTACTGAATTCTGTGTTACTACAAACAAAAAATTGAGTTATATTATCAATATATTCCACAGTTTGTTTCAAATCATTCAATAACTTTCAAAACTTAAATTCACTTTTGAACATTACGAACTTGTAAATCCGGCCACAATAAATGAAATCTGACCTATTTCTACATTTCTAAGATTGCTTCTTCAGGTGCTCTCTTTTAGTTTGGATCAAATATCTAATTATAAAAGTTAATGTACCTATTATTAAAATTATTTACAAAATTTTATAACAATTTCATACACCGTAAACAATTTTGAGTAAATTTTCCTGCAAAATCACAGCAGTGTGTTGAAATATAACAAAATAATTTGATGAATAATTTTCACTCAGTTATTTATCAGCTAAATCATTTTTTAAGGATAACGATGAATAATGAAAACCACAAAAATGTTATTTTTGTGCTTACTTTTGTCCAACACATTATATTTTCCCAAATTTTGGTACCTGAAGACACCAGAGGTAATCCAAATACGGCGACCTTAACCGTTTAACATTGACACTCAAAAAACGTGTAAACAACAACAAAAAAGATATTAGTGTGTTAATTAACGCGATGGCAACAAATTACAGCGGCGCCCCCCTCTGACGTGCGTCCCTGGCGGTGGTTCCTCGCCGGCTCCGCCGCGGAGATACCCCGGGGACCTTGCCGAGTCGGGGATCCCGGAGTCGCCGGCATATGACGCAGGCGTGCGGATTTTTCGCAACAATGAAAGGGCCGCGGCGTCCCGCGTGGGGACGCCAAAGAGAAGGGGTTCAAGTACATATAGCGAAACCCCTCGCAGCCGAATCACACACTCGTTTGCTAGACTCGCTAAGAAGCGTCATTAGCCCAATTTTCGACAGACGGTTATCAGTCACTAATCGTGGTCGAAGTTTGCCGGTTACAGAACCAACGCGACCCATCAGCAGTGAAAACTAGTGCTTTCAGGCTGATCCCGTTCCAACTTTAGCGAGTTACGCCCCCGTTGAAATCTCCAAGTTCCGAAAATGGCCGCAGTCGCCGCTGCTCAGAAGAACAGAGAAATGTTCGCCATCAAGAAGTCCTACAGCATCGAGGTAAGTCTGGCTGCGAAAGAAAGGTGCAAATTCGTGTTTATTCAAATCGATCGGGGTGTAAAAGTCTTGATAAATTTGTCAAAACAAGCGAAATGTTATGATCAAGAACGTACATAAATGATTCGAATTCAGTTGACAACATATTTAGTTGGTTGAATGTATTGAAAATAACTTAAATTAGGCTCTTGTTACAAATTTTCTGGCCTTTTTTTGGATTATTGGGTGAATTAAAATATCCACAAAAAGAAATAAATGATATAGATAGAAAACAGTCAAAACATAATATGAAACAAGCATTCTTTAAACAAATTACAGCAATATTATTCTGATCATATTAAGAATCCAAATTTGTTTATTGCTCTGTACTATTTTTTCTACACACAAAAAAAATAAATAAATTTTCACTTAAAAGCTTAAGCGTATAATAATATGCTTAAAGCTCAGTTTTTCTGTAAAATGTTGAATTCACTCAAAATTCATCAATAAAATAATTGTTCTGGTCATACCTAAATATATAAGATTCTAAACATGACATTTTCTATTTTTTTGCTCTGTACTATTCATTCTATTCTATTACGCAAAAAAATAAAAAAATTCACTCAAATTGGTTGTTAAACGAAGTCTACATCCGATTATGTTGATAAGCTCAGTTTTTCTGTAAAATGTTGAATTCACTCAAAATTCATCAATAAAATAATGTCACAATTAATTAATTTGTGGAATGTTATTTTTCTGGGTTTCCATAAAAATGAATAATAGAAAAAATTGTTAACTTATATAAGTACAGAAAATTGTTTATAATCAATATTTGTTTCAAAATACATTTTTAAGTATTATTTTTCCATTTTAAGAGTTTTAATTTCAGTCCAATGCGAAAAGTATTCAATTAAGAACTATTATAAACAAAAATGTTGAATCAAAGATCTAATCTTAAATAAATTCATCAAGATTATATTTAATTAAACAAATATATTTTGTTTATATACGCAAATTATAATCTTTATTATAAAATGCTAATACAGACATGCGCAAATAAACACTTTTTTTCTATGTAATCGAATTTCTAATTCACAGTAAAACATTTGACATAAATTTCTGCCATCTTAGATACTTAGGTATGTCTATAAATATATCGGATACAAGTGACCCTGAATTATTTTCGCAAATTACAGCGATTTAATTGATTAATATTTATTAAATTAGTGGATTACGTCAGCAAATTAAATTACTAGAAAAATGCTCCGAAGCATCCACTAATCGTTAAAATTCTTTAACGGCTTAACAAGTGTAGTATTTCGTAATACGCGGGAAATATCAAGGTAGATATTGCACTTGTGTTGTAATTTTGTATAAACGAGACCATAAACCCGCCATGTGCCGTATAAGTACTTGCAAATTCTTGAATTCTGCAATTATTGCATTGCAACGTTAAATCATAATAAATATTACAAGCTGTTTATGTTTTATACCTAATTATTAAATTTGTTATGGGACACTAAACAAGTTATTTATAAAAATACAGATAGATATTATTTATTTATTATTATACATGCTGAAAGAAAACACCTTTGTTATGTTTTATTGCACGAATTTTAATCAGTTATAAAAATTTAAGAAAGCATTTTTGAGTACTTTGCTTTTGCAATAATAATGATACTCCCCCAAAACAGTTTTTGAACTTTTGAGTAGAAATTTCGTTAAATGTCTATTGGTGAGTGAAACAACCAAGAACTGATGTTAAAAGTTGAAAGTAGATTTTATTACAAATACGTCAGCAGTTCAAAAGAAATCGCAAAATTCATTTTAAATAGTGTCATTATTATTGCAAACGATTCTACATAGGTGAGTCACTTTCAGTTCTTTTTAGTGTTAAAATTGGCGGGAAATATAAATTATTTTTTTACAACCTTATAAAAATCTATAGATATCAAATCTGGCACACCTACAGTCTACTCCAAAATTCCGGTTTTCAGCAATCAGAAATCATACAAAGTGTCATATCTAGATCCAATCAATCAACTCAATGCACATATCAGTCAACTCAACGTCCTTGCATGGTGTCTATTTAGTGGTCTTATCCCTCTTTTATCAACTATTCCAAGTACCGATTGCTCAACTATCCCCTGCAATGACGTGTGCTGCACGAGTAGTGTCAGCAGGCAACAATCTACCTCGACAAAGACGTTAATTAGATTTATAGAGAGTAAGATCACGGTCGGAGAACGCTTTGGAACTCCTGGGGGCATGTAAATGTAAGGACCTTGCCGGGGGGTACAAGTCGAGTGTACCAGCGCGATTGTTGGTTGCCGCCGTCCCGCCCCCGTATTTCAGGGACAACCAGCCGTGCCTCCGGAAATTTACAATTATTTTTTGAGATACCGTCGATAATAATGTGCTTTTAATTTAATTGTCCGAAAACGGAGGGGGTAATTGGCTCGAGCGATAATGAGCGTGGCTTTTTTAATGGTTGGAAATACATTGTAAGGAGTAAAGATATCTCTCTTTGTCCTCGAGTAGTAATTGAATCTTGAATTGAATTGCCATATACTGAAGAAAGGGAAAGAATCTGAAATTTATAGATTCGTTTTATTTAAAGATGTTAGAATGAGCAACTTTTTCGTGAACTGTAGTAGAACATTTTTCTAGTATAGAGAAAGGTAAATATTATTTATGAAAACTAATAGCAAATATCCAAACATAATAATTTTCTGTTTTGATGATAATTATAAAAGTCAAGAAGTTATGGCCCATGACTTTTTCTGTAACTATATTTCTACATGCTTTTTAATCTGCAAAAATATGAGCTTGTTCCATAGCAATATTGACTTATCCTTGTGCAATATCACAAAATCTTTATAAGATAAAATATACTGAAACATATATTAAAAAGACAAGTTTGGTTGATGTATCAGAACCGAAGCATTTGATTGTTTTAAAAGAATTTTGCTCTTGAATATTTTTTAAAGCGCAATAAGAAATGAATATACATTTCTGAAACATAATCGTAACAGAACACCCTGTATATTTCTACGTCATTGGAGGGGCCGTACATTTTTGTAAAAAGATATCAGTTTTGCATTGAAAAAGAATTGGATCATATTGAACCATTCATATAAATTTATTTCTTGTTTTTCATATTTTTCATTTAAATCTTATATCTTTAAAAATACATATATTATGAGTTATATGATGATGAAAACCGTAAAAGATAAGTATCGTGTATATTTTTGAAAAATTCCGTTGACAGTCTTTCCAGTGGCGTAAAATTATTTTATTTCATTTCATTTAAAAAACAAACAAAATTCAGAAATGCGATATTTGATTGTTTTTGTGATATATAATTTAAAAAATACCTATTTAAAAATTCCTACAACTTTCACTCTTACATCTTTTTTGGTATCTCAAATAATAATGGAGATGAGGGATGGCGAACAATTTTGGCGTTACCACTGTGTAGAGTGTGATTTATTTATCACGGGAAATGCGACTTTCTCCCAAACGCCTTAATGAAAATTCGTTGTGTAAAATGTATGTTAACCTAGCCAACCTTGGCTCGAAATTAAGGTCGAAATTTACTAAAATATGAAGCCAACGCTATCTATCTATCTATCTATCATCTATATATCTATCTATCTAATATATTCTAAGAAATTTGATTAACATATTTTTTTCTGTACCTAATCGTAAAAATTTAAGCTAGCTTTTATAAATAGTTTTGTCTTGATTGTATACCCAATTCTATAAAGTAGGCAATTTTTGTTGATTCCCTTAAATCAAGTAGGTATTAGAAAACAAACTGGGATAAATAGCATATAAGCTATTAATTTTTACTTACGTCTGTTTTATTTTCCTAATCTTCTTCTATCAGATTTAAAATATCGGGATTTCATTAATTTTTTTTTAATCTCGATTTTAACATATATGATTTTTTGATATATTTGTAAGTGCAATTGCTACTTTATAGAATTGGGTATAAAATCAAGACAAAAGTATTTATAAAAACTAGCTTTTAACTTTTTCACGGTTGGGTATAGAAAACAAAATATGTATATAAAAAAATTCATAATCTTTTAAAATATACCATAAAAAGTTATGCTTCTGAAAAAAATACTCATATCTTTTTATTCAACAAATTTCCATTGAGCCGTTTGGGAGAAAATAACATTTCCCATGATAAATCACTTTGTACAGTAAAATGTACTTGTTAAAATTGATTTGATAAAACCGTATTACAAATTAATGACATTGAAACCGTTTTTATCAAATTGGGCACTCATCTAAAACTCGTAATCTTTAATTAATTACCTAGTTATTCTTCACATTTCCCTTCTGCGAAACCCCATTATTAAAGTTTCAACTCTAGTCAGTTATAATTTTCCTGCGATGCACTGGAGTGTGTTCTGACGACCACAGAGCTGTCTGTTTCTTGTAAAGAAAGTTGGGAAACCAATTTCCGACAATTTCTCCACATCCGTCTGTTCTAGACAAAAGCTTCCAAAACTCAAAGACCCACTCTTTTTTTCAGAACGGCTATCCCGCAAGACGTCGTTCCCTTGTTGATGACGCTCGCTTTGAGACACTGGTGGTGAAGCAAACGAAGCAAACGGTACTGGACGAGGCACGTCAACGCGCCAATGGTAAGTTGATTTCGATTGAAATTAGAGGCATGTGTCTAGTTTAGTTGTTGTATTGTTTCACTCTCATCCAGTAGTATTTAAACTTGTTTTGCATTCATTTGTTGTTGATCCGAAGTTACGTTGATACCTAAATTGTGCAAACGTATAGCCTTTAACAAGAAATTACAGAAAACTGCTTCTAATTTATTGGTCAATTCTGATGAGTTTAATGGCTTTTATTATTTAATTTTTAGCACAAATTTTAGTTACGTTTTAGGATTTTGACACATTGAATCAAAGTAGTCTGACACATAAAAATAATGGTTGCTATAACAACAATTATTATTTGAGTTGAAACATGAGTTAATCTTTATTAACTAAATTAACAAATCTTAAGACTAGTAAAATATCAGACATGATAAGCGAAATGAATCTGTCTATTTGGCATCTTTGTCTGGCGTTCCCATTGGAATACGCACATACAAAAACAATGTCTGTATACTCTTCAGTTGTAAATAAATAGATTTTTTATTTAGAACTTTAGTGCTAAGGGTCAAATGAATAAACAAAATGACACAAATAATAACTATTGTTATAGCAACCATCATCTTTATTTATCAGGCTTCTATGAATTTATGTTTTTTAAATGCTTGTAACATCTGATCAAAAACAAGATATAAGATAAAATATTTGAAATTAACTCAGCCACGATCTGCCAAAGTTTGCCATAGAGCTTGTAGAACCGCTATTATAAAAAAGGAACTACAACAATAGCAAATTGTCTGTCAATTTCTTAAGCAACTTATTGGACCAAAAAATGGTATTTAAATATAAACAATATTTCAGAAGTATTGTCGTTATATAAAGATATAGTTTTTTTTGCTTTATTAGGTACATTAAATAAATAGTCCAGAGAAAACAATTGATGCATTCAACCTCTTGCTTCTTAAATATTCGGACCTAAGGAACTATATCATTAAATCAAGAACAATTTTAGAAGAATTCAAAATTTGAACTGAAACAATTAAATTGATAAAAAAATGTCAGTTCAAAAAAATATATATTGGGGATATTACACGGTGGATTATTCGTTATTTATAGCCAATTAATAACATACCAGAATGTAATGAAAAATTACTACTTATGAATATGCATTTTGATAGTGAAACCGTGTTTTTGCACACATGAAATGTAATTTAAAACCTTATTATGTAATTGTAGAAAAAATCCCTTAATTTTACATGAAATATGTAAATGTAATTCACATGGAGATTGTGTAATACAGTATGGATTAGGTATTTTTACATTAATTGTACATTAATGAACAACATGTAAATTTACAATCATTTTTATCAGTGTATAATTTTAATTTAAAATTTTGAAGTTCAAAGATACTGAACATGTAAAAAATTATTTTATTGCAATTATACTTATACATATTTATTTTTCGTGTTGTCTGAAGTTACAAGTTTTACGGTATTCTTTTAAAATATTTATTGTACAATAATTACTATTTTGGATATTGAGTGTGACTTAGTAGTATGCATTCTCGATACGCTTTTTTTTATTTCTTGCATGATTGATGTTGCATGTGTTTGTTTTCCATTCTAGACTCTAGTGTAGATCACGAAATTGAATTTGACGACAAACCATCCCAAAAGCCCGAACAGCAGAACGAAGATGGTGAGTATCTTCATTTATATGCATGACTAAACGTGTCCGCATCCCGTACTTCCTGAAATGTAAGTCGGTCCAGATATAAAAGCGGCTGAAAAGCGAAAAGAATATTGTCTAAATCCTTTTACCTTCAGATTTAGAGCCCCGTCATTATATTAACGATTTACTTTTCTGGATCTCGCCATATTTTCAGAGCTTAACCGTTAAATCTGGTTCTTCTCGACAAATGGAGGGTGAAAATTGACTTTTGACACCATAAAAGCTGGACGAAGTGGTTTCAGACCTTTGTGCGAATTGCACTCTACTTGTTACATTACGTTCTCGGCGCAATTATTATGTTTCTTTCGTCGCGGAGTTCTCTCAAAGAATAATAGAATTATGCTCCAAATGTAATATTCAAGTTCAGATAACTGTGTCAAGTTCCAGCACTCGGAACCCAAGGCTGGCTTCACGCGCCGCTAATTTAACGCACAATTATATAAAAATTATATAAAACTGCCGTAGAAAATTGTGGGATTATTTATTATTCCGTTTCGCAAGATCGCTCTTTTAGTTCAAAGCTAACCGAAGATTTATTTTAAGGACATTTTTTATGGCCACGACTGTTTACAAGCCGTGGCTCTGAATAACATATACACACTATAATGTTTATTTTTTCCAATTACATACCGATATGTTGATGATAGATCTTTAAGTAATTCTGTTGTTAGTTCTATTAATTAAAGAGTTATTAAAAGTCAAATTTGTTTTAAGAATTTGTCAACAAAATGCGTAGAGGAATTTTATTTTTATATATAAACAAACATGTGTACAAGGCACTTTTTGAAAGTAAAGGCGGTAGCAAAAATAATCTCGTTTTATACTATATTTTTTATAGGAATTTCTTTTAGCTTTGTGTAGGTAATCCTTAATAGAGTAGTAAATGGTTAATATTACTTGTGTACAGTCAAGTGATGGATCATACTAAAATGAATATAGTAATGTTTTTATTGTTACTATAAGTTTTTGTTTTTGATTCATATAATATATTCATATAAGTTTATGGTGTATATCATATTATCAATTTTATAATTTAGGTATATAAGGATATAAATTTTTTTTTTCTCATACTGTTCCTTGGGGTTAAGTTGAAAAGCAGTTTTAAACTGACACTTCGCCCCTTTATTAATTCTTTTGTGTTTATAATGTACTCAATTTTATTTTTTTTTTTGCAATAAAAGACATTTATTATTATTATTATTATATTATTAATAATTTGGAATAAACAATTAATGACAACAAATATGCTCAGAAAGTCAATCAAAAAAATATTGTACGACGTACAGTCTTGTTTTTTACTGAATTAGAAAGGTATTTTAAGCTAATATAAATCAAATCTCCTACAATTCCTATTAATGAAGTCATATGTATGTTCTCTGATACCAAACATCTAGGTATGCTAATGAACAATTCCACAGACAAAGCTCTATTCAATAATTATCTAAAGAAATTAATCTATCTAAATTTACTAACCTGCTTTAATGAAAACACTCTATAAATATCTAACTTCACTTTTGGCAGTGGGAACACGACAATTCAAATACCTTTCTAATTCAGTAAAAAATGTTACAAAAGCTAATAATAAGGAATATATGGGTAGATATTGTGGGTGTAATTCAATGCTGGTTGGGGCTTTTGTCCACAGAGTAGTTAGTTTCACACAATATTATTAATACCTAAAAATATATAAAAACTTGCACAGTCTTGTAGCTTGTAGCACCACATAGTGTTGGCATTTTGTGTTGCTTTTTCTTGATCATATCTTCATATAATATCAAGATAAGATTAAAAAATTATGGCGGGGAAAGATAAGAAATATTGTTCAGGCTTGTAAATTAAGGGGTAATATTTAAGTGACCATTAGCTAAAAATATAAATATTGCATTCCTATTGCAGGTTATACATTATTTAAAGGGCATACAACAGATAGAACTATTTTAAAATCAAAATTTATTGAGTCTAGGTTCCGTTCTGCTAAACTAGAACTAATTATAAATTTACTCGCCTATTTCGTCCATTGCTTGTAAACTTATTATGTAAAACTGGCCGTTTCTATACTTTATAAGGTCTACCAATGGACCACTGTTGACGCGTATCGATAGTTACGTGTGAGCTCTGAACGGGACCGTAGCCGACCAAGAGTAACCACCACTGTTATTAAATTCATAATAAAGTTTATCATTTGTATGCAAAATTGCGAGACAAGAAATTTGTAATACATGATCTTGAATGATCGAACAAGAACAAACTTCAAAGAAACTATTGTCTTGTTCTGTAAGACAAAACAACTGTCTCAGTCAACACTAAGCATACACCGCTATCCGATTTTTTTTCGCTATAGTAATATAATCCTCTTTACTACACCAGAATACCAGCTCTTCATCATTACTTGTATTTGTTGCTACAATACTTTGCCTACCATATTTTCCTAATTACTGATGCATGCACGATCTCATCGCTATTTGAATTACAAAAATAGACCTCATCAACAATATTACCAACAATTTCTAGCTACAATCGTATAGCAAATTTGTTAATTATGAATACTTACTTGATCTCTCAATTTTGATTCAGAGAATACGTGTCACTTATCCACTTTTTAATGTTCCTTCAGACACCGGTCTCTCCGAAGAAGAAGTGGTGTTGGCCAACGCCATCGCCGAAGGAGGCGACGCCGAGAAAGCCATCCAGCGCGCCGCCTTGATCCTGCGTCTCCGCGAAGGCATGAACTCTCTTTCTCGCGTCTTGAAGACCATCGAAAAGTACCAGGGAGTCGTCGTACACCTCGAAACCCGCCCCAATCAGAGAGAAAACAACCAACTTGATGCTCTGGTGAAGATCGATATGAGTCGCGTTAATCTCCTTCAATTGATCAAAGGTTTACGTCAATCTGGAACTCTGGAACACGTGACTTTGGTCGGTGAGGACAACATATCCGCCAAGAACCCGTGGTTCCCAAGACACGCTAGCGAACTGGACAACTGCAACCACCTCATGACCAAATATGAGCCCGATCTTGATATGAACCATCCAGGGTTCTCCGACAAGGTGTACCGCGAAAGAAGGAAGGAGATCGCAGAAATTGCATTTGCCTACAAATAGTAAGTACATTACTGATGAAATACCTATAATCCACCAATTTCATCTCTTGAGCAGTTCGTAACAGTCTTGTTTTTTTTTTAGCGGAGACCCAATCCCATACATCGAATACACCGAAACAGAAAACAAGACCTGGAATGCAGTTTTTACCACTGTTTTGGATCTGATGCCGAAACACGCTTGCGCGGAATACCGCAGAGTATTCCGTGTTCTTCAGGAGGAAGGTATCTTTCAACCAAACCACGTTCCACAGCTAGAAGAAATGTCCAACTTCATGAAGAAGTGCACCGGTTTCACTCTAAGACCTGCAGCTGGACTGCTCACAGCTAGAGACTTCTTGGCTTCTCTTGCATTCAGAATTTTCCAGAGCACCCAGTACGTGCGTCACACCAAGACCCCATTCCACACTCCAGAGCCGTAAGTAGCTATTATTTTTATTCCCCACTACATTTTCTATTACTACTATAAAAGCCCTTTTAACTATTGCCAAATGGAATACGAAACGTTCATTCCTTTAACAATGTATTTGAAAGCATTTCTGTTCATACAAAATGTTAACATAAAAAAATAGAAATCTATGTAATAAGTAAAGCGCGCACTTCGTTCGCAGATGACTTCCTTGTCAGAGGCGTACTTAGGATCCTAAGTTAACGTTTCTGGAAACCGAAACATATACCTACAAAAACATTACTCATATTAAGTCTACATACCTATTCACTTGTAGTACTGGAATAAAATTGAATAACCAGCAACTGCTGTAAATATTTAGGTGTTACGATGTCGCGTTTGTGGCTAATAATCCATTTCAGCTTTGAAAACGTTTGTTCAACGTCCACAGAGGTCACTGGGTCATATTTAAAGTATGTATATTTTTTCCTGGATGGCACATAATTCTACTTCTTTGCCATCAACAAGATCTACTATACGTCATAAACTCAGGAAATCCCGGATTGTTCTGCAAAACGGCATCAATTGTTTTCTTCACACATTCAACACTACAACATTATTTACTGCGTTATTTATTGAATATCCTGATGCTGTCACAGTTGCTTCAAGACGGCGAATAACGGAAGGTTGAGCATATAAAAATAAAAGTAGCTTCACTTGAGTGTAGTCGCTGTAGAATATTTTTTATGTCGTCAAAATGAACGTAGTAATATGACTTTATTTATTTTATTGCAACTGTTTTGTTTTACGAGTAGTAACCTGCTGTAAGTCTAAACATGTCTAAATAAAAACATCACTCCTGGGCCTCGATTCTCTAATGCAGTGAAATACATTCCAGTGGAAATTCATTCCTCTTAAAAAATCCTGATTATATTATCTATGAGTATATTTACAGTTCTTGAAGCTTTCTATTCCTTTAGCAAAAACCATGTGAAATGATTCCTCAATTTTTTATGGGAAATAACTACAATGGAGAAGGATACAAATTTGCATTTTCTTATGAGAATTTCTACCATTTTCTGAGGTAATGTGTTCCCCTAAACCCGAAAATCGAGCCTCTACAGGTAAATAAATGGGATGTTTCTGTCGATCAGTTGGCATTAATAAGATTAAATTTGATTTAATATAAATAAAGTATATTTAAATATTAAAGTCTTCCCCAAGACCTGAAATCTGCGACCAAGTGCAGACTTTAGTAATAAGAGTGTAAAACAACTTTACTTTGTTGTCAAACCTCCTACGTAATACTTTTAACAGCTGTGTCATAAATTTTTAATTACTTATTTTACATACCTATGATAATTTTCTGTTATTATAATTTAATATACGTGCTTTTCCTGATTTAATTTTAATTAAATATTGACAGAAGTGATGTTTATCAAAAAGTACTATTATTATGCATATTTCAAACAATTTTCCAGACACGACAATTACATTAATAATACCTACGCGTTTGTATTTGCATTTATGATTTAGAATTAGTTTGCTGTTAATTTTACAGAACATTTTATACGTGCAAGGGAAACTTCCGTGCTTTTGTGAAAATGTTCAATCCCAAGTGTTGCATTAGTGCCGAGTGTCATCAAAGAACTTCTCTGATTCAATTAAAACGCCATTATATCGAACGGCTAGGCTAATAGCTCCTCTCGTGGCGTTTAACTTTGCAATTGCAAATTAATTTCGTATCGGAAGGTTCACCTTGTAATACGATTTGCCGCTTTGACGAGATGAAAATTCAGTTCCACTTCTGTTCGGAATAATTCTTTCTTCGAGTTTAAGGGCGATCGTATCAAAATCCCCTTGGGGAATTACCCGATGGGTTTAAAGGATTGTTTTATTAGATATTGTCGACTGAGCTCTTCGTTCTTTTCAGCGATTGCATCCATGAGATTCTTGGACACATGCCTCTGTTGGCCGATCCCAGCTTCGCTCAATTCTCCCAAGAAATTGGACTGGCGTCCCTTGGAGCCTCCGATGAAGAGATTGAGAAATTGTCTACTGTAAGTATTTATAATTTATTCGTTTTACTAGTTCGTATTATCGATATCAGATCCCTCATTTCAAACTAAACGTTTAGAACAAAAAAATAAATCTAACTAGCCAACTGCAGTTTAGAATACTTTGATATAAACGTGAATATGTGAAGTTATTAACCTCACCATAGATTCTTTCAGTGAAAATAATGGGATTTTTTTAAATCGTTTTTATTTATGCAGTCTTTTTCAAGATACTAACATACAGGATATCAAAATTATAATTTCAAAAGACTCTTTTTACAAATAACTAACTATTTTTTGAGATATTTAGTTGAAATTTTGCATCTTATTAGTACCGACACATTTTTTTGCAACATATTGCTACTATTTATTTGGATATTGATATTAATGCATTGTTTAGTTTCGTAAGTTTATTAGATTAAGAGCATTTAACCAAAATTTTTGTCAATGTGGATATTTTAGAATACTCAATTTTTCATAATACCACACCATACGCCTAGTGTGAACAAAAAATCACATACTCAAAACGTTACAGTATCTCAAACACCAAGTCCTACATCAAGTTTTTGCAAAAATGTAAAATTACAAGAATAAATTTGAAAAAATCGGAAGCAGCAGCGGCTATTGCAAATGTCCCCCTTCTCTCCAGCATAATATATAAGTCTGTACAAAATTGCAACTGAATATCTTATGAATAAACGTAAATCCTTTATCTTTGACATCCTGAAGCTTAAAAGAGTCTAGGTGCTTGGATGAAAAATAGAATAAGTTCAATTGTTTTCACTGAAAAAATCTAAGGTTAACTGTTTTACCTAGCTTTTTGTAACACTCTGTATGCAGAAGTGTTAGAAGTTTGACTGCCATAACTTCAAAATGAAGTAGATAAAGTATAAAAGAACAAAAAGTTAAATAATAGCTACAAGCATAACCAAAACCGTTCTTAAATAAGTCAACTTATGGGTATATCAAGGAATTTTATCATAACCTGGCAACAGTGCGAATACACGTTGTCAGGCGAGCGGTTTGTGGGTTGCCTACCACGTGCCAGCTTGTTTTTTGGTGGTGACAAAGATCCAAAGATAAACAACTATTGTGAAAATTAATTAATTTAGTTTAGACAACTGTTTTGCAATTTTATTTTCGAATAGAGAATGGTAGAATTAATGATTTTTTTTACCTATTTATCTTGATTTTCGTGACTTTTAAATGTTTAAAACAGTAACGTAACTTAAACCAAATAGAAATACCCAGCTATCATAACACATAACACACATGTACGATACTACCAATATCAAGAAGACGGTTAGCAACGATCTAAATATATCCTGCTCTTGCAGAATTGCGGCGAGCCTTTTCATACTCACGTATGCTAAATATTTCAACAAACAAAGAAAAAGTAAGGAAATAGTGATACGTATAGGAATTTTCGGTAAGCGACATTTCGCAGTTCAGATACCAACTGGTCTGTAGTCACTGTACTTCTCGCGCTGTTGTCACATTCCGCTATATCAACTTTATTATAATCTATTGCAATAATAATGGCGTTCTTTAAACAAAATTAACGATTTGTTTGGAAGTGCTGGCGTATTTGTAATGAAATCTACTTTCAACATTTTTTGTTGAACTGTTCCATTTTTCAATAGAAATCTAATGAAATTTTTACTAAAACTTCCAACTGTTCAAAAACTGTTTTAAGGGAGTGCCATTATTATTGCAATAGATTGTACATACTATATGCATCCTGAAAAAAGCTTACAATTAAATTGAAGTCGTAACCAAAACAGTTTTGATTAGCATATTGTTTTCATCTTACTGACGTTCGTTTTGGATTAACATACTGAAGCTAAAAATAAGTCAATTAAATGTTAATACTTTTTTTATACAGTCCATAAAACGAAAATAATTTACGACTGGAATCACGCACGGTTCTAAGTAAACTCCTATGTAAAACAGTTTGACTGCCAATAAACGCTCTACAGGCGGACAACCGAGAATGCAACAAATGCAGTATTTAGATGCGTCGACCGCGTATAAGGTGATTTTTCTATGACAAACGCGATTACCGTGTCATGGTTAATACTAGCCACGCGTGACCGAGCATTGAGAGGTACACCGACCACATTTACCTAACTCGAACACGGTCACTTTTGTTTCGCAATCGCTAATCGGGTTGAGATGAAAAATGATAGAATCTCGCTGTTCGACTGACGCGGTCACGTAGTCCTCTATTTGCTGTTTCACTTTCTTTAAATTCAGTGTTTGACGCTTTGAATAAGTTACTAAGTAGCCCAGAGGTTTATCATGCACTAGAATACGAAAATGTAAACAAATTTCTGCCATGAAACTACCTTTGTAAGGGTAGTTAACATTTGCATTAGGAAAACGAATGCTTTTTAATTTGTAACAGACGTTGGTCCTGAAGAAAAGTGTATTGAAGAGACAGATTTGATAAAAATGAGACTTGCTTTCTTTAAGGCTGTAATGTTCGCAATTTTACAAAGCCGTTTTTAGACGTCCACGCGCTTTCATATTTCTCCTCAATGGGAATTCGTATTAAGATGGAGCAAATTTTAATCAACTAATAAAAGTCTATTTTACTAGACAGCAGAGCCATATTTAAAAAAAAATCAGATCTGTACAATATTTCGGTAGCAATATTGCCCACATTTAGGACTGCGGTGAGACGTGAGCACTATTATAAAAAAAGGAAGCTGTAGGCTAGTAAATCAAGTCTTCATATAACAGACTCACATTTCAATTTTTTGCATTCATATTCATGAAATCTGTCCGCCAAGAAGAAGCGTGTTGAGTGACTGTGCTGCTGATATTAATTCTTTCAGATTTTTTATAAGAATAGGGATTTTTGGATAATGATTAGTTATTTTAAAATAAGTTTCGATTAGTTTTAAAGAATATATACTTATTCCATGCTGCTAACATAACTAACAAATATACTTTTTTTAAAGCTAATCCGAAACTGTTTAACAAACTAACTAAAAAATTTTCAAAAACCTTTGTCCTTAACAAATATCTGAAAGGAATAATGTAGTGGTACATGCACTCAAAACGCTCAGTACATTTAACTCAAAATTGCGTCAGATATGCTGTTTTCTCACAAAAAAAAACTTATTTTCCAATGTTTTAGTATAATTACCCAAGAAATAAGAGAAGTATATTAAAAAAATTAAACAAAAACAGTACTTCTGGGGCTTATAACTTAACTAATGTAAGTCGATTTAAATTACATTATTTTTGATTAAACAAGGTAGCCTTAAATTATGGTCATTCTTTACTGAACAGCTTAAATACTTTCAAACCATGAAAACACAAATTTAACTATTATTTGTAATGTAGGATACTCATTTCAGAATCATCTTTAAATTCAGGAATATTTTAGACATATTTAAACATGAATATTGTAGGTTTTGATCTACAACGGAAAGCTCTTTAAAATATGAACTAATTTTTTTGCTTTTATAAAACAATTATTAAACATAAAAAACGTAAGTTTATTCGAGTTTAAAATAGTTACCCAAAACTATTTTGAAGATAACCTCCACTGTTGGAAATTATGACTGTTCTGGAAATTAATTTGTACGCCGCTATCCAATCTAAAAGCCATTCTGTTTTTAAAGGGGTGAATCGATGGACTGTTAATAGGAAATGTGGGAGGCATCAATGAATAACACGTGTGATAAGGTCTGTTCCAACAGCTACAGTGCCTTCATAAATGATTACAAGCCACGTGATCAGGGTCGAGATTCTCAAATCATTCGCAGAGCAGTTCATATGCGAATATTCTTTTCCTCACTACAGTAATTGAGAGAGACAAGAAATCTATTTTCATACGAGTTGTTCTTCGAGAATCACAGTCCTGATCACGTGGCTTTAATCATTTATGAAGGTACTGTATTAACAACTGGTTCAGAACTGTTAGAAATATTTGACCAGCTCCGTCTTACGTCGCATTCACCGAAAGGACATAACAACTGAACTGACTGAATAGTTTTGGACGGTTCAGAATCGATTCTTGCTGTTGTTGGAACAAACCCATAATTGGGCACAAGTGTACCTAATTTTGATTTGACTAAATCAAATTGTATAACCATAACTCAACGTCCTCCTTTTTTCCAGATTTACTGGTTCACAGTAGAATTCGGCCTCTGCAAAGAAGCCGGCGAAACCAAAGTCTACGGCGCTGGCCTCCTTAGCGCCTATGGAGAGCTTCTCCACGCCCTGTCCGACAAACCAGAACACAGACCATTCGACCCCGCTTCCACCGCCATCCAGCCCTACCAAGATCAAGAATACCAACCCGTCTATTACGTGGCTGACAGCATCGAAGACATGAAAGACAAATTCAGAAGATGGGTGTCCCAGATGTCCAGACCCTTCGAGGTCAGGTTCAATCCGCACACGGGAAGGGTCGAGGTGTTGGATTCCGTGGAGAAACTGGAGTCCTTGGTGCACCAGTTGAACACAGAAGTCCTGCACCTGTCGAACGCCATCAACAAAATGAAAGCCCCCTCAATCCTCTAAGCGCTGTTCGTTCTTTTGCTGTGTGGAACAAACGAAGGGATTGGCTATGTGACTGGAGCTGATCGTTCGTCAAGCATCATCGAGTCATCGTGTGTATAAAGTCGTCATTTTACGTGTAATATATTTTAATTATTGTAGGCTAATGAATAGTATTATAGTGTAGTTTTGAGTGAGTAGCTTGTGATCTCACTATTGTCATTGCACCAAACTTATCTGCGATAATGTTATTGTTGTTATTTTATTTTCGTCTAGTACCATTGTAGCGTTTCTTATATGTGTATTTATAAAAGACATGTTGTCATTATTGTATTAATTTAAAGCACCTGCACGAGATCATAAATTATATTGTATTATAGATGTTAATAATAATATACATGTATATTATAAATTATGAAATAATACGTGCAATGATTAAATCGTTTTTGTTTCATTTGTTGGTTGAGTGTGATGTGAGGACAGACAGGTCGTCTCTGAAATCCTAACTCGAGGTCGAAAACTTTTTTAAATATCTTAATTACCTAATTCTCAGTGGCGACTTGAAACTTCCATACTAAAGAAGGTGGAAAAACTGAATTACAAACTACAAACTGAAATAGCAGGTGTATATAGGGATTCCAAAATATTGCAATTTAACCAAGCATACCAATATACAAAGTTGCATACAAGCGAAGCGGAGGATGTAAGGATCTGGAATAAATCCCACACCCTGCGCCTTCCTTCTTTTTTGATCCGTCTGTGAAGATGTTGATAACATCTTCGCTGGTGGTCTCCTTATTCCTGATAAATACCGTGTAGGGTTTGTCAAACACAAACTTGGGAGAAATACTGTTAGTGTCTGCCAGCAAAAGGGGCATCTTCCTGACGACCCCATTCCACAAACGACTTCTAACTTCTCTACATCTCCCATCAGGTATAATACCAGTATTTTTGAGGTGAAGCATAGTTGTCGCAGCTTCTTTTAGGTAAATATTCAAAGCTGGTAGCATCACCTCCATGGTATTGTAGGTGTCGTACGCATAGTTTCAGTTATGCTTAGGCAAGCAATCCTTTGTACCTAGCTGAGATTTAGTTTAACTGTCATCTGTTGGACTTTCGGCCACTAGACAACAGCTCTATAGGCTAACATTGGTCTTACAAATGGCAGTGTAATCCACATGACCACCTTTGGTTTAATTCCCTAAGCTTTACCAACGGTCCTGCGGCACTGCTCATAGGATATGTACGCCTTTTTTAGTCTTCTCTCTAATTGAAGATTCCACGTCAACTTCGAATTAAGCATGACTCCAAGGTATTTTACGTTCGATTCTAAGCTTAACGTAGTGTTTAGGAGAGTTGGTGCTTTTATGGACCCCATTGTCCTCTTCTTCGTGAAGAGAACTGTTTCTGTCTTCCTGGAGTTGACCGACAGAGCATGGTCCTCACACCACTTTTCAATGGCTTTTAGGGCAGTTTGCATTCTTTGGCAAAGAATCCCTTCAAACCTTCCACTGTCCAGAACCAGTGGTGACAGAACACCTCGCTGCGGGCAACCCCTTGCAATAATATCTCTTACGGAGGCACGCTGGTTTGAAATGTTCCACAAATAAGTACTAAACATTTATCTCGAGAAATTGGATTATCAATAACTTCGGTACACCGCATTTTTAAATGTAATCTGTTACATGCATCTCACATTCAAAAAATGCAAGAGCTATTGCCTCAAGATTTGGATCAACAAGTGACCTTTTGCGAGTCTATTTTGCATTTCACAAGAAAATTATTTTCACTGATGAAGCACATTTTTCCTAGAGCAAATACGAATGTCCACAACATTCATGAATATTCCGATGTAAACATCTATGCAATAACTCCTACATATTTTAAACGCTAGTTTAAGATACATGTTTTGGCCGGTATTATTTATCGTTATTTGATTGGACCAGTTATTTTACCAAATCGATTAAATGGCGAATGTTATTTGGAATTCCTGCAAAATACTCTCCCTGATTTAATCGAAGATTTACTGTTGCAACCTGGACTAGAGTTTATGTACGATGGGGCACTGCCTCATTTTAGTGCTACTGTTAGAGACTTTTTGAATTTTAAGTTTCCAAATAAATAACGAATACAAGGAAATAATTGCCTTCAAAATTGGCCATAAAGATTCCAGATCTCAACAAATGTGATTATTTTCTATGGGAAACATTGAAGGATTTTGTTTATTCTTCACCGATTGAACCTCGAGAAGATTTGTGCAATTGTATTACAATTTTTTTTCTGTTTATATTCCAGAAATACTAGAACTTCCCATATAGATTTCTTGTTCTTTTCGAATCCGGCTTCAAAAATATGGGTTTCTATTTAAAAATTTGATTTTGACCTTCAAATAACCTTCAAAATCAATGTCAAAGTCAGCTCTGAATGCACAGCTAGTTGGCCGCCAGATGTTATTGTTTGAGCAACTTTTGTTTGAGTCATTTTTCGTAACACTCACGAATCTCGAGATATTCGACTGTACTGATTAAAATGGCCCACCCTGTATAAGTTAAATTGGCCACACATAACAAATTTAATATTCCCTTCGTTTCTGATTTATTAATTTATTTTTTATGTTACATTGTCAGCTTTCAATAAAACATTTTTAAAATGGAAATTTGCAGGGAGGACAGTGTCCCAGAATCTTCCCACATCAGCAGTCGATGCTAATCTATCTGTCGAAATAGATAATTTTAACATCTGGTTTCATGTAACAACAATAGCTGTCGAATTACGCGTACCAATGTTGAACCAATCCAAATTTCATAAATTTGCCATGCCATGTAGAATACAAGAAATAGAAATATTTTCAAGATTCACAAGACAGATTCAATATAGAAGTATTTATTTTGTTCTAGGAATCAAAAACCTTTTAAATAGCATAAAATATGTATGGGTTTATTTACAAAAAAATAAATATTACAAATTATTTACTAAAACAGACATTAGTGACGACTCGCATTAGGGCACTTTTGCTAAAATAGATATTAGTAATTAATATAAATTAGAATTTAATTCAAGAATTTAACAAGAGGAAAGATAAAAATCAGTATAGAACATCGTTATAATGCAACATAGTGAAAAAAAAGGTAAAAGGTAGGTATTCTTTCGTATTCTTTATATGTGTTCTGTATTAAGCTACACCTACAAAATTAGGTTCTTTTGATCTTTATCTTTTCCACTGATCTCTGCTTTTAAACTGTATTTTTCACATCCTAAAATGCACTTACCGCAGAACTTTTATCCTTACAATCTGCAGAACAATCTGGCTCGCATTTAATATCTTCCGTAGTAGACTTCTGTGCATTCTGAAAATCAAATAACATACATTCAAAAAATATACAGGCTGTTTCAGGAGGAGATGTACATACGTCAGTATGATATTCTCCGTTCAATTTTACGCACCTATGAGCTTAGGTCTAGAAATGCTTCGTTTAGGATATACAGGATGTCAAATTTAAACAAATGAATTACATTTTTTTTATTAACTCTCAACTACATTGAGGTAAATTCATGAAATTCTGGATGCGGAGGTTTCTTTGGACGGGAAATTCAAATTTTATGCACAATTGGCTATATCTCCAAGAGGGCGCCACAAGCTACAATTAGGGCTATTTTAGATCGCTTCAACTTTTTTGTGCCACGGTGTATGTCATTTTGGAACAGAAAAACATTTCCTCCTACCTTTTCTACTTATTGAAGTCTCTAAAGCAGCCGTTTAAAAGGGTTCTAATGGCCACTTGTGGTGCCCTCTTGGAGATATCTAAATTTTAATTTCCCGTTCCTCCGCATACAAAATTTCATGAGTTTAACTCAAAGTAGTCGAGAATTATTAAAGAAAATGTAATTCATTTTTTTTAATTTAGCATCCTATGTATCTTAAACGAAGCGTTTCAGACCTAAGTTCATAGGAAATGTTTTGCTTAAAATTGAACGTAGAATAACATGAAGTATGTACATATCCTACTGAAACACCCTGTATATATAGTTCTAATGTATTAACAGCGAACGAAAGGCTATTCATTGACTACCGATATATTTTGATGGACTGGGTAATCTCAAATATCTACCTACTTATTTAAAATTCATCTCGTCAATGACACTTGGCAAGTTATAGTAAATGGATGTCAAGAACTGTGAACACATTTTGATATTTTTTTCAAATAATCAAACATTTATTCAAGGTAATTTAAGATATCCACAACATATACTGTTTTTAGAATTGAATATACAGGCTGTATCACATAAGAGGGCCACTCCCACGTATCTCGCTTAATATGCGAGACACGTCAAAAATCTTTAATTGTTTTTGGTGCATTTTTGGAGGCCTTTATGCTCGTAACAACAAATTTGAGATCCATGGCCAACTTTATGAGTAATAACAAAAAAACTGTAAAGTGCCCAAACTTTAAGGCTGTCTAACTTTTCTATTTTAAGAGATAGAAAAAACTTATTGGTAATAAATTTTTATTGCAAAATTGATACCTTCCACCTGATATAAACAGATTTTTGAAATATCGTATGTGGATCGCTACGCCCTCTAGGCGGATAAAAAATTTTTTTATTGAAGCAGGCTATGACCACAAAAAATTGCCTGTTTTTTCGTCTTTCATGCAATATACTACATGTTGCCCTTATCTTTCGTATTTATTACATTTTTTTCAATTTTAGTTAAAAATGTACCTAAATATTTTCGTGTTGCTCAAGATAATGTAGAACCTGTTTTAAAGACGCCAACTGCAAAAAAATAATAAACAGAATGTACTTTTTTATGCAAAATACAGATTTTCTTATAATATTATTTTATTGCATTGTCTGTGTCAAAATAATTTTAATGACCCAATTGCTTCTAATGTGAAAACCAATAGAATATTACGTACAAACAGTATATGTCCCCTATTCACTTTAGCTGCGGACGGTGAGTTGTTAGTTATAATATACAGGGTAATTGGGGGGGAATCCCCACTATTCGAAAGGGAGTTCAAGGGGCAAAGTGAACAAAAAGTCTAATAAACATATGGTCGAATATCAACGGTTACTGAGATAGCAATGAAAATATTTTTAACTAAGTTAATTATTGTAGTGCATCAGAGAAAAGTGTTTATTCTGTAGGTATTATAAATTATAACATTTAAGTGATTTTCTCTTACGAGTGCTGCACAACTGACAATCCGATCTAATAGGCATTTCTTGTGTTCAGTTGAATATACTAATGATTTAAACCATCCCCAAAGGCAGTAATCAAGAGGGTTCAAATCTGGAGACCTTGGTGATCAATTCTGGAAATCACCTCGCCCAATCCAGCGTTGTGGAAAGCGATTGTTAAGATGATTGATCAGAACACGACTAAATGGGTAGGGACACCATCATGCTAAAAGTACATATATTGCCTAATATCCAATAGAACAACGTACAGTATCTAGATCTGCCAAATTATTTTTTAAAAATTCTACATATCTAGCTCCAGTAAGACGACCATCTAGCACAACTGAGCCAAGTAATTGATTATTAATCATACCATAGGTTAATGCTGAACCAATGCCGAAAGTTACTTTCCACCGTTCCACGTTCATTGTGACAGTTATTTAATAAATCTCATCAGTAAACAAAATGTGTTTGTAAAGTGTATGGTTTGCGTTTATTCAGTTGCAAAAATGCAACTGCAAAATATTATCACCGTCTTGCAGAATTTGGACGCGCTGAATATGGAAACGTTTTAAAACATGTTTGTGAATGACTTCCTATGGCGCAGTTTGATTCATTTGGAGATGGGTTGCAATGCGCCTTGTACTTACACCCGGGCTACGTTCTACTATATTTGGAATTTCTTCTCCCACTGCTAGACCAGAACCAGCTTGCCTTCAGATGTAATTCTCACACTGGGAAACATTCCAGTTTCACGTGCATTGTTGAAGACTGTCTGGAATACACTTCTATCTGGCACTCTTCTGTTCGGGAAGCGACGTCTATATTCAACAACTGCACCATTAGTGCTACCGTTGCAATGCCCATAAATAAAAATAATATCAACATATCTTCGATGACTAAATGTGGTAGCCATTACGAAATTATTTGTGTACAATACCGACTGAACGAACGCACATGTAAAAATAAATGCGACAGTTATAAATAAGTGTTTAAATCACAAACGTTATAATAAATGTGACAATTAGCAATCACTAATCTGAGTCTGGTTTAGAATGCATGATCTACTCAAAATAAAATATCAAATAAAAACAGCTTTCGTAAAAATAGTAATAAAAATATTTTCATTGCTATCTCAGCAAACCTTCGATATTCAACCATATGTTTAATAGGCATTTTTGTTCACTTTTACCCCCTAAACACCCCTTTCAAGTATTGGTGGTTCTCCCCCCCCCCCCATCACTTTGTATAATCTGCAAAAATGGTATGTCCTGGATATATTATTTTTTAGCAAAATATAAATTTTAAGTTTGGCCTGTTTTTAAATTAATTCAGCAGTTTGGTGTGGTGGAATCCACCAATGCGCTCTTATTGGTTTCTTTAAAGAATTCTGATTACTGATCAATCAGGTGGAATCCACCACACCAACCTGTTGAATTTAATACCATACCCCATGGTGTTTATTCGCGCAAACCAAACAGATTATCAGATTCCTAGTACACTTGCTATTCTGCCGAACTCGTAATGTGTTCCATTTAAATATTGTTTTGTGTGGTAGTTCATGTGATAGGTGCAAAATGGAAACTGATATTTTCCAAGACAAAAGAAAGGCAGTTCCCGAGAATTACACGATGACGATGTTACAATCTCTGATATTACTATCTACATTCGCCTATTTCGTTGACAACTGATTAAATGTTAAGAATTCTGTTTGTAACATTTCCGAAATAGAAATTTGTTTAAATAAAATTAATTACTTATTACACTTTCATTTTAGACTATGCAGAAAAGTCAGATGTCCATTGTTTACAAACATCGTAGAAAATATACAGGAGGCCTCAGATAGTACTGGCATCCTTTGAATGGGTGATTGTCCAGTAAAAATAAATGAGTCATACCCAAATATACCTATATCTAAAAGTTCACCGGTTCCGAGATAGAGGATGTCAAAGATCTCGAAATTTTTATTATCTGGAAACCCTTCGTGATAAAACAACAATAATTCTAGATCGTATTGGGATATCTTAGGTCTAATTATTCAGTATGTTTAAATATTTCTATTATGACCAGTGGCGTAGAAACTTATTTATAATAAAAATAGTACCCACTACCTTAATTATTAAAAAATCCATGTGTTCAGGCGGTACCACAACCAATCATGTTGCTATAACTGAATCTGTTCACTTGTCACTGGCGAATACGTCACGAATTAAGGCGAAATGTACCGAAAGATCGTGAATCAGTCCAATTCGGAGTCATTAATAAGTTTCGTGTGGTTATGGTGTGTACTACGAGGCTGTATAGTTTGTGTGTTTTGGGTAATTTTAATAACTAAGAAATACCAAATATATATCTAAGCGCTTACATGACGATCCATTCATCAATTCATTCAAGAATGGTTATGACCGTCACTGCTAGTTTGAGTGAGTGAGTTTGTTTGTTATTCCGTGTGCGGGTATGGCCTTTTCAGTGTACTTTTAACTATTTTACCGTGATTTTTAATTGGCGACTGTTTGGGAAAAGGGGTATGTCCGAATTTGACGAAAATGAGTTAACCCTACCAGTCTTCTAAAACAGTAATTCCTGTGCCTCGGAATAGAGATATAAATCTCTGCAGGTAGTGAAATTCAATAAATCAATAAAGAATATTACTTGTATGTTTTATTTAGTTACCTTTTACCTACTACATTTTGTGATAAGTTAACTGAAAATGTAATAAATGCTTATAAAATAATAACCAATCCTATAGCAATATAGTTTATATTATTGAAAGTTATATAAGAGGCATATATTTCTGCACCAATACAAATTATTAAAATCTTAGAAGGCTGCTATCTCCAAACTACTTTTTTTGACATATACCTCACTACCAACCACTTACACCTACCCGATGCGCACTCCGCAGATATCACACTTAAGCCTTGTTCTCATGGACGCGAAATTCAGGGATTTTTGCAGGAATTTTGCAACTCCTGTTTTAATTATTTATGACGGAAAAGTCTCAACTTTTGACAATTGCAATTTGCGAAACTGTCAAACAATACAAATATTATTGCCCCTTTCATTATGTGGTGTCAATAAATTTGTTTTGAACTTCTGATAATCTACCATGGCAGTTTCATGATGAAAATGATAGAAAATGTTATAGGTAGTTGACAAAGTTTGTTACAAAAAGAGATTTTTCCACCGTTAAATAAATAGCGCAAATATTTGTGAATTCCGCATTCAAAAGAACAAAAGGCTTTAGAATACATACACACTATTTACAATTGATTACTAGCACTATCACTATAACGGTTACACATTGACACTTATTATAATCATATCGTACCGCTTTCCGTATGATATTCATATGTCCATGTTTCGTCTAAATTTAGTATATTCTTCGATCCAGATTCTTATTTTTTAATATTTATTCTAAATAGTTCGCCATATCACTATTTCGTCCTTTCTATCAGTATACTCTTTTCGATTTTATTTATACGGACTAAGTTTCATGTAAGATGGAAAACTCATTTTAAAAATACAATCTTCCTTCCGCGAGTTTCCATCACTTTCCGTTTCACAGTTGTACTTCTTTACCACTTTTTTATTTGCACACATATGCTATTCACGTACAATTTTGTTAATGAAATATATATTTCAACATCACTTACACTCATATTTTGATTTCGAGCACTAAACTCTTTCATACATGTCTTCATCCGATATTCCTCATTTCGATCAAATCACTAATAAAATTAATTACATTAATAATTAAAGTAACGAAAAGATATACCCGAAATTTTGCCCGCCCGAACGATATACCCGCGACATAGCGCTGGAAATGAAATATTGGATCCAACAATTCGTCGCAGCCAATGAAATGCCAGCGGCGCATGCGTAGCAGAAACTGTGTAATCGGGTATGCTCTCAGAGATATGCGACACACGATTTTGTAGGAAAAATATAAGGGCTGCATGTATATTTTTGGAAGTCTGGTATAGTGACAGATTTTCAGACAACTTGATTTAGCTACTACAATTGAATTGTTTATTTATCCTATTTTATACAACTTTTTTGGTGGAACAAATGTATTTTTACCTACCATTAGTATTTTTTTTCTCAATGTAGGAACCTGCTCTTAAATTTTTCTCCGAAATAAACGCATACCCGGTATATAAATAGCGTATATTTACATTTCATAGAAATATATAAACTTGCTTCATAGTTCTATGATCACGAAATTAAAAAAAAAAACAACTAATATCACCAATCGATTTTATGCCAAAAATTTCATGTAGGGTAATAATTGTCTGATTTGATAAAAGAATTTTTGAAAATAGAGATCGAGAGCGTGTCATTGGTTTCAACTCATTACAAAAAATATATTATTTATATAATATATAAACAACTAATAAAATAAATTAGGAGTAAAAGATGAGATAATCAATTCAATTTCATTTACCTTAGATGCAGTACTTAAGACATTTAACGCATTCATTTGTGCTTCCAACTGTGCTAGTTCTTTTTCCTTTTCTCTAATGAGACTAGTAATTGCGTTTATTTTTGCTAACCTCTCCTCTTCAGACACTAGAACAAGAAAAACATTAAGTATAAAGCTCTTCAGTGTTAGCCAAAATGTTAACGATCTAATTTTTTCCAGTTGAATAGAACAATACTTTTATACTGTATTAGAAATTAGAAAGATATTCTAAGCTAATATAATATATCAAATCTCATGTATGCGCTCTGATACCAAACATTTATAAATAGGTATGCTAATGAATAATTCCATAGACAAATTTCTATTCAATAATTATCTAAAAAAATTAATCTACCTTTACTTATGAACTATTCACCTACTATTATAACTAGAGTTATTGCCAGCGCGAGGTCTAGCACACAGTATACTAAGCAATCAGTAGGGAAACTAAGCTTTCCCGCGTCTTCCAAAGATCCGCCATCTTGTTGGCGACTGACAGTTATTACTAAATTTCTGTGTATCAGTTAGGTTTTTTGAATTTTTGACTGGATTACAACAGTTAATTAAGAATTAATGCAAAAGTATTAAAACTACGAAACAACTTTGGTTATGTTTAAGCCAAATTATTAGCTATTTTTCGTATGTTCTGTGGGATCCGCCATATTCTTGGCGACTTTTTCTAGAGTGGAGGTATTTAAAAACTGCCAGACGTATTTCATTCATAAATTGTCTAAGATTCCGTACTGATTGCTTAGTATACTGTGGTCTAGCAGGAGGGTCGAACGCACGGGTCATTGGCTTTGACAGCTGACCCGCATTTCGAACTGCCCTTGTAATTTTAGTTATTTAAGGAACGCTATAATAGTTGGTGTCGCGTCGATACGTTTCTTTTTTATGTCTGCTGTAATTTGTATTCGACGTGTGTATTTAACGTAACATGCCAAAAGAGTCCCAACAAAGACCACCCCGGGGTTTAGGACGGCCGGCGAAGAAAGAACCTAGAAGACACGAAGAGCGCCAGAAAAGGGCCCCCTGCCGGCGGGGGTCAGCCAGGGCAGGAGGAGGTTCCTCGAGCCGCCAGCATCGGCCGCAACAGCGGTCGAGGCTGACTGGAGAAGGGAACCCACCTCTACGAGGCCGCCCAGGTCTACAGAGATGGTGAAGGATAAAGAGCGATAATACCGCTCGATCCTAACCATACAAGGCCACCGTTCGCCAATAAAATAACGGCGCGCGCCAAAAGAGAGAAGAAATAGACGAGAATTATTTCACATGTGATTTGACAGTGATCCCGAAGGTTATAGGAACATACGTATTAAAGTGTGTTGTGTACTGTGTGTGAACGCATTATAAATTCTTCTGACGAAGCTAACGTGACAAGACATTTGAAGAGCCATGCCTCGTCCAGCGCTGAAAACTTTGTATTTTTCTATGCATACCTTACAGGCACCTTTCTTACAAGCAATATTCCATTAAGCAAACTAGAAAACCCCAAGTTATGTACGTTTTTAGAAAAATATATGGACCGAAAAATCTCTCATGAAAGTACATTATCATGACTCCATTTACTGCAACGTTTCTAATTTAATTACACCGTATCAGCATGGTTTTATGAAAGGTTGTTTTACAGTGACCAATTTGATCAGTATCACACACTTTATAGCCGAAACTATAGATAGTGGCTTGCAAACTGATGTCATATGTACTGATTTCAGCAAGGCGTTCGATCGGCTAGACCACTCGATTTTACTTCAAAAGCTTGGCACGTTTGGTTTATCTGATTCATATTTCCACAATAGAAAACAACACGTAGTCTATAATGGTATTGAGTCAGCTACATGGAATATGTAGCTACATCTGGAGTTCCCCAAGGTTCCATCCTTGGGCCCCTTTTGTTTAACATATTCATTAACGATGTGGTTGGTGGTCTGAATGTAAACTATCTTCTTTACGCTGATGACTTAAAGATATATAGTTCCATACGCGACATTTCCGACTGCATTAATCTTCAAAAAAATCTCGAAGCGGTCAAATCGTGGTGCATACACATACATACATGGGTTAATGTTGAACATCGGTAAATGTAATGTCATGTCTTTTTATAATAGATTGTCTCGCGTTGTATTTGATTATAGTATCGATGGTAATATTCTGTCAAGACCAAAAACGTTTCGTGATCTTGATGTTGTGTTTGATGATAAACTATCGTTCAATGACCACGTAGATGCTGTTGTTTCCGAGGCAAATAGAGCATACGGTTTTATAGTTCGTAATTGTCGCGACTTTACAAATAAAAGTCATGAGGTTACTTTATTTCAGTTTCGTTAGGTCAAAACTGGAATATGCGTCACTTGTATGGGTCCCGCACAGCATGGCTCAAATTAATAAGTTAGAATCGATTCAGCGTCGATTCCTAAAATTTTTAAGTTTCAAATCAGACGGTTACTATCCACACATTGGTTATCCACATGAGAACCTCCTCAGTAGACATTCACTTGCTAGTCTTGAAACCAGACGAAAATATTTTTCCCAAATATTCCTTTTCAATATTTTACATAATAAGACCGACTGTCAGCAAATATTGACAAACTTACATTTTTCTGTCCCTAGATTTAACTCGAGAACATATTCAACTTTTTATTTGCAGACGCCTGGAACGAATATACTGAAGTATTCATATATGTATTTCGATTATTGTATTTATTTTAATCCTTCTTTTTGTACCTGGTCCATAATTGGGTAAATTTGTACCTGTTGACCAGTGGATTTAAAATAAATAAATAAATTAAGACTAAAATATGTGGATAGGATTTACAACAATGTACTGATATCAATACCCGAAGACATTACGGGCGATTTAATTTATTTCATTACAGACGAAACTACTGCAGCTTGTGGCGTTCAGTAACCAATTTCTTAATTGGTGCGTTAAAAAGTGACACTGTTAGTGACAGACACTTACCGATTTCTAAGGTGCTGGACAAAACCAACCACGAAACTATTATAAATTTTGTTAATGACTGTTTTCAAATACAGTTTTTGTAATGCTAAGTAATGCAGCCGCGTACATTCAAAGAAGAACAGATTTTATCTCAGAAATAATACATTTCACATATGCTGCTCAAGCTCTTAATCGGGTAGCTGAGAAAATAAGGGAAAGTTTCCCTATAGCAGACACTTTTATATCAACTGTCAAAAAAAGTGTTCATTCAGGCGCCTACAAGAAGGAACGTTTTTAAACGGGCTTTACCAGGCATACCTCTGCCTTCCCAACAAGTTAGAACTAGATGATGTACTTGGTTATACTTGGTTAGAAGCCATAGCGCACTATGATAAACATTTCGAAGGCATAAAACATGTTATTTGTAGATCTGATCCTAATGACAGTAGCACCATACACACATTTCCTGAAGAACCAAAATATTCGCGATGACATACGTTACATTAATAGATACTATGGTTTCATAATGGAATAAGGAAATTGGCATCACATGGACTATCCCTAACTGAACAATTTGACATAATGGAGGATGTACAAAAAATATATACGATGCCAATAACATACGCCTCAGTCAGTAGTCTAAAACAACAATACAAAGCTTATTGAAAAATCCAGGATACATCGTTTTGGAAAACATGTAAAGTTTTAGCTGATACATATCAGGACTTATCAGCAAATATGTTTCTCATAGTGTCCGTTGTCAACAGTAGACGTTGAACGTTCATTTTCCCTACACAAATTAATATTAATAGTCGCCGTTTTACTACAGAAATCTTAGAAAAGCAGATAGTAATATATTTCAACCAATTTCAATATGCGGAAACCTTGCCCCAACATTATGGTTCGTCGGGTAAGTGTTGTCAATTTTACGAGTTAAATTAATTTATATATGTATTTTATTCTCGACTTAAGCTTACTATTTAGTAATAGTGCTAGTTATATTGCTACATATTTTCTGTGAACATATTAATAAGTACATTCTTAACCTAACTACGGTCCTGTTAAACTCCACGCTCCACTAGATCTTATTATGACCAATATCCATCACTGTTTCGAACTATCTGTCTTTACTTGTTCTATTTCATTTCTTAAGTATATTGTAGGTATACGTTATGTTAATTTACACTTTGTATGCAATGCAAGTGGTTAATTCAGCCCTAACACTGACTTGAATTATCTACGTTTTTAATATAGTCACGCAAATGCGGCCTGCTTAATAATAATATGCCGCCCTCTCTCCCGCACAAGTCTTCGACTTCTGGGCTAATCCTTGTGATTAGAATGAGGGGTAGAGATATTATTATTATCACAAATAAATAACGATATTTGAAAAGTAAGGAGAATAATAAAAGTGCTTATATTTATCATAAGAGCAACACGATATTCTGCATGTCATAGTTGGTTGCATACATTCCATTCTGTAGATGGAATTATAAACATAATCAGTCAGGGCATGAAGCCTAATTGAAAGATTTTATTTCTGCTTCTAAAAGTATTGGCAAAAAACATGAAGCAATAGATGGCGGTAAAAAAAGTCGTCAAAAGGTAAACAACAAAACATCCACCCATATCATTTATGAAGTTGTTTTGTATGTAAGATTATTTGTGTCTTCATGTGCTTTTATTTATTATTTAGTGAATGAAATTAATTTTCTTTTTCTACGTTCATGCAAAAAAACAATACTTTATTGAAATATATTTAGTGGAAAAAGTGGTTCTTTATTGCACTAGTGCAATAAAATATTTATTGCATTATCTGTCATTCTACTACAGCGTTTTGTCATCATGACAAACACAAATGTTCAAATCGACGTCACATTTTCCTAGACTTAGTGTTATCTAAATATCATTTTTTGGTTTTTGCATGAACGTAGAAAAAATATTGTATGCAACTTGTTGCATAAATAACTTTTAATTTTTTGTACATATGCGTATGAAATAATATGTATTTACTAACTACTAATTAGTGTGACATCATGGCCTTTTCAGTTGAGATGTTAGGATTTGAGGTACTAATTAAATTGGTACCTCTTCAACAGGGCAAAGCTGTTTAAATAAGAAAATTATCGATAATAACAATATATAACAACACGAAAATTTACAAACAAAACGAAAATAGTCAAAATATATATTTTAAAATCATTAATTTCACATAAATATAACGAAAACATCAATGTGGACAGTGTTAGGCACGTTTAAGCGTTTTATGATCGAATGTTTAAGTATTCCAGCATATGTTTAAGCCAGCGACTCTAACCATGAAAAATAACTGTCAGAAGAAACGCGTGTCAAAATTAGTTTCAAATTTCTAGCCATGAAGTTTTTCGTTATACATTATTTAAGCTAGTATGTATTAAAATTTTAAAAACTATATTTTTCATTTTGGCAGAATTTTGAAAGGAACTAAGTTCACAAAAATCTACAATGAAAACTTGGCAAAAGTGACGTATAAATAACGTTGCGAACATATTATTCTTTACAAAACCAGGTTCTTATTATCAAAACAGAATGAAAATAGTATAATCTTTACTTACTTGGCGGCACCTGTTGAGTTTCTATAAATGTATAACATCGTTCCATGAATGTTTCCATGCTTTCAATAAATCGACGTTGGTATTCTGGAATACTGGATTCGGTCACCGATGACGTTGCTTTATCCATACTGCTTTTTTATACATATATCCTAATAATCAATGCGTGTTTGACACTACGACACAAGGAATTTCGAAACGTCATTTTTGACGTTGGCATCGTTAAAATCATGTTGCGCTCGCATTTTGTTTAGCTGCCACTACCAAAGGGAACTAATTCTAATATCACTATAATATACAGGGTGTCCCTAAAAGGTATGTATAGAACACTAGCACAAACTGAGGTTAAAATATGAGGATATAGTTCAATTTAATTTATTCCGAAATATCATAGACCTTATAAATCATGGACGCGCCCAAAACCGTTTTCTGCATATACAAATCGTTGATGCTCAGATATGTGCGACAGAGATAGAGCTACTCCGGGCAAAAACCCTAAGATCATTGGCCGAAAAAAACAAAAACCGTAAATGACAGACGTATGACATTTACGGTGACAGACCGACTCCACCATGGTTTATGAGTTTTTAAAAACTATTGCTAATAAACACAACTAAATCACAAAAGGCACACAAATCATTAACAATATTAACAGGAAAGGTTTTGTCAGGTTATGTTTATATATTTTTCTGTCATAGAACATCTGTTTTTCCCGGACTAGCTTCATCCCTCTTGTACACATCAGGACACCGGACCTCTCTTTCTAGGGCCGGTCCATGATTTATAAGGTCTATGCGAAATATAAAGCTGTCAAAAGCATGTTTTTAATTTTTATTGTAAATATTTGTTAATAATAGTATGATTCGCACGAAACATGAGTTTTCTAGGATGATAAATCTAAATCTGATCAGTTTCGGTGTATATTGAGACAGAGGGCGCCACCAGCAGCACTTCGCCTACATCTAAAGCTTCATATTTTTTATGTGCCTTAGCGTATTAAAGTTCCTTGACATCTGCTGTCCAAATAATTTATACCTATACCCGAGGTCCTAAATAATAATGTGATTCATTTACAGCACTTAAATGAGTACGGGAGGTGAGAGTTGTAGGGGACAGAATTCCATAGGCGTGCGACTTGAGAAGGGTTCAACGAACACTAAATTACCAAAAATAAATTGATGTTGAATGAATCTAGCACTTTAATAGTTTACTTTAAAATGTTTAGACTCACCTTTTAGACGGCAATGGCCTACCACTACCCACTTATACCCACCTGATTTGTATCTCGCTGATATCACACTTTAACACAATGCAGTACACTACTTACATACACATTATACACTACAGGTTACTACTACTCTACATTGTCACTATAAAGGAGAGAACGCACAAGAGGTCGCTGTTTAGACGCATCGCAGACTGTTGTATGGCGAACTGATCTCGGACTTTTACAAAATCAGTATACATTACACTAACACTGTTACTGTCAATTGTTCAAGTTTTGGCAGTGTTAATATAAAATATGAGTATATAAAATATATTCTGCGATTCAAACTTCTTCTTTCTAATATTCGTCTTAAATAGTTTCTTTGCCATATCACTATTTAATCTTTTTCTGTCAGCTCTTTCTGTTTCTTTTTATAAAACAAAAATTCATATCACGCATAATTCGCAAAAGCACCCTTCTAGATATTCTAGACAAAGTTTTATTCTGTGAGATAGCAACCTAAATAGTTTTATTGTGGGAAACCATTTTTAAAATATCATTCATGAATTCTTCGCCTATTTTGTATCATCAGCTATCTTCTATCTTCTTCTATCTATCTTCTTTCTTTCGCGAGTTCTTTGCCATTCTTTATTGCACGATATCATCCATGAATTGTTCGCCTATTTTGTACTATCAACCTCTATCTTCTTTCGCTGGTTTTTCCCCATTCTTTATTGCAATATATCATCCATGAATTGTTCGCGTATTTTGTACCATCAGCCTCTATCTTCTTTCTTTCGTGAGTTCTTTGCCATTCTTTATTACACGATATATACTACTCACATATATTGTTGTTAATGAACTACATTTTTCAACCGCATCGTTTATACATATTTTGGTCTTGAACCCTAATTTCTTCATACAATTTTTTTGTCATCCGATATTCCCCACTTGTCATATTAGAGCGTGTAGGATAAGAGCACACTGTAGAAATTGGTTTATTATCCATTCTTAAGAACCCAAACACAAAATCTCTAACCATATCTTCATTACAATTAAATCAGTGGAAAGATATACCAAACATTTTCTCAGGCACACGCCCATGATAGTGCTGTAGATGGAACATTCTGATCTGGCATCTGTTATGGATATGTTTGAAAATATCTAGCATCAGTCATAACCACAAATCAAGAAACATCAAAATTATGACCTTTTACAGTTTTTATTTCGTATAAAGTGATATATAAAACGTCGTATGCACCACGGGAGATACTAAGATGATTATGCTCTTAGGCGACTTGCTTTGTAACCTGTCGCATGCGTGCATAATCATCCCAGTATCTCCCTTGGTACATATAACTATATTGCATACTGAAACTCATTGTAGCAACGAGTTAAGAACACAAGTTAACAATACCGTTATTAGTTACAAAAGAGTATCGGCAAACGATTCATTCTGACAAACCTTTATTATTTTTAAAATTTATCATTTGGGGCATTCCACGCCAACTCAGCAGTCGATCCCACATCACCCTCTCAGATCTGGTTCAAAATTGGTACATCGATTAGTACTATTCCCAAACTTCCAGCCCCTAAGACCGCTTCCTGTCATCAGGGGCCCATAGTGTAATATTTTCTCTAAGACTGGCTGGAGAGAGAAATTTCTGTGTTTGTAAAGACAGGGGGACAAAAGAGACGCTTGGTGAGAGAAAAAAATCCAATTATTACCCAACTGGATAGGGCCAGTGGAGCGGTTACAATGAAAAAATTACAGAAAATCCCATATAAAACTTGTAAAACGCGTGTAGGTTTTTTTACATATAATGATCACCACGCGCGATCGAAGATCATTTTGTTAAATTTTCAGCCAGTTTGAAGCGACCGTATTTGAGATATCAGATTTGTTTACCAAAACACGTTTTTTTGCGTTTTCCGGGCTCCCCTTGCTAGATATCGGAAAACGGATTTCAGACCCTGAAGGTGAAATGATGGTCGAAAACTTCACTGTGGGCCCCTGGTGACAGGAAGCGGTCTTAGGGGCTGTAAATTTGAGAATATCCTTTTTCAATAGTATCAACCAATGTACCAATTTTGAGCGAGATCTGAGTGGGTGACGTGGGATCGACTGTTGAGTTGGCGTGGAATGCCCCATTTACTGCTTAAGTTTTTCTCTATGGCCATACACTTATGAAGAGATGAATATAATTTAAAATTTAAGAATTTGATATTTCATTTGAATTACATTAACTATTTCATAAATTGTCCGAAATTGAATGATAGCATTTCTCCTATGAATATTAGGTATTCCTGTTAAACTCATACCCAATGATGTATGCGCTTACTGATAATGGAGATTTTTCTAAATTCAGTATTAGTAGGAAGATACTAAATCCAATACCATCACTTTATGAATATTTTTTAATATTAGAAACTGTTTCTAGAGACTATTTTTGTTACAAAGTTACATATATGTTATTTGTCTATAATAGATCTTCTTAGAAAACTCATTATTTAGTAATATATAATTCAGAATAAGAGCATATTTATCAAAATTTATTAGCAACTACAACATTTTCATACAAATATCATTATTTACATGCACATATCACGGTACCGCTAGGTGACACATATGCACCATAAGGGACATCTTGAACGTCTTCTTCGTACTCAGTAACATCGTCTTCTGCAATGAAAGCGTCATCTTCGCCTTCGTAATACTCAACAGGTTCTCCACCTCTGGCGTATTCATAAAAACTTGTTTGAGCAGTAGCATCTAAACAGAAAAATTTGGAAAGCTTGACATAGCATAGATTCAAATTAGCTACTAATGGTAGTTTTGGTCGTTAGAATTTGTTACAATTTTGTGTCTGATGACCTCAAGACTCTGTTGGTAGTCTACGGAAAGGAAAACGAAGATCTAGAATGATAAAATATACTCACTCTGTGCCACGGATGCTGGAGCGTATGGCCTTTGATAGCTATATGCAGGAGAGGCCGTATACTGTGAATTAATTGAAGGTTGGCCTCTGGAGGATCCATAAGAAGCCATGTACGACCTTGCTTTGTAAGGACAGGGATAATTGGAATAACTGGAGTAGCCTGTAAATTTGAAATTCACCTATTGTTTGGTCTATTTGGTTTCAAGTAAACCTACTATACCCAACCGCTAAAAATCTAGAAAGTGACTCATCGCTAGCTTGCTGACAAGCGCGAGAGGTAATATTTCATAGGTGTACTAAATTTGAAGGGGATCAGATACAAAAATGACAAAAATAATTGCATTACATAACATCCATTACTTTTAGTAGAACAGTGATGTAACAGCTTTTTCCAGTTTCGAGGCGTTAGATAATAAAAATGACAGTTATTTCCAAATTTAAAGTTTTTATCTTGTATTCTCAAGTCTAAAATAATAGAGGGTGACTAATTCACATCACAGAGATGAGTACGGAAAGTAAGGATTGCATGATTACCTAAGTATGCCACTTGAGAAGGGTTCAAAGCACACAAAATTATCAAAAATAAGTTAACGTCGAGTGAACCTAGCACATTAACAGTTTACTTTAAATGTCCCCCCTTGCGTCCTCTACACAAATTAGAATGCCGTATTATTATATGCCGTATTAGAAGGCCGAATTGTCTTTGGACGGCGATGGCCCACCACCACCCACTTACGCCTACCTAATGCGCACTCCCCGAATATTACACTTAAGCCTTGTCTTCATGTATGGGAAATTTATGAATTTTGCAACTTCTGTTTTAATCATTTATAGCGGAAAAGTCTCACATTTTGCAAAACAGTAAAGCTGTACAAATTATTATCGCTACTTTCATTATTATCTGGTGTTAGTAAGTTTGTTTTGACCTTCTAACAATCTACCCGAAACTTTTCCACCCACACGCCCATGACAGCACTGGAGATGGGACAGGTTGATCCGTCACTTCGTCACTACTAATAGAAATCGAACGTTTCAGTCTGACGCTTGCCTATTTGCTGCAGCAGAAGCTTTGTAATCGGGTATGCTCTCAGAAATATGCGGCACACAATTTTATAGGAAAAATATACGGGTTGCATGTATGTTTTTTGTGTCGACCGCTATAAATTGTAAACGGGTTTATAACTCTTTAGATTTTTGGCGTTGGGTATAGTAGTATTTACTGTATTCTAACGCCTCTTTCACATTATACGGTTTTGACCGCGCGGCAAAAAACAGTACGGCTGTTGAAATGGAAAAAGGCATGGGGTCTTTCACATTATACGAGTACGGCTACGGTTAAATGCCGGTGCCGTGTTGTTGCCGTGCCTGGTTAAAAGCCGCACGGGCGTGTTCGCCAAAGTGGCCTTAATGGGTGCACCCAATAAAGGCGACCTCGTGCTATTCTTTTTCGGCGACGATGAAGCAACCACAAAGCACAAAGTTTTTTTCGATTCATGTTGACACGTACTTAATAAGTTAAATAAAAATATTGCGATAAAAATCCGTGCCAATGTGAAAACAACAATGTTCGCGGCAAAAACTCGGACGGTTTTTAACCGCACGTTTAAAACCGTATAATGTGAAAGAGGAGTTACGGTTGGTTTTTGTGAAAGTGCAGTCTGGGAGTCAATTTATTAAAATGGCTTATCAGTAGGGCTCTCAGAACTGAACCACAGGACATAGGCGTACGCATCATGTTAAACGTAATAAAATAAATTACTTAAAAAATAAGCAATAATAAACCCACCCTGTTATCTAGATCTATTGTCAGTGTCACAAACTGGAGAAGCTGTGTAATAAGTTTGTAGCATCAGGTAAGTTTCTATTGTTGTCTCCACGAGTGACGTTCGTTGAGGTGAAAGAATTTGCTTATATTTTGGGAACGACTGTTCCACATCTGTTGAAGTCATGCAGGCGTACTTAAAATAGTAGTACTCACATAACGGATCTGAATATTCACTAATAGTATCATCACAAATTTGTCTTAATCAAGTAAAACCGTCGTCTTTCTTTAACACCCTCGCAAACTTTTCCCTAACGTGCTAATTATTTGCATCATCTACAGTGTTTAGCAGGCGATTCACTTCGTCGTTTATTTGTACTGAATCCTCGAATGACAACGCACTGTTTGTAGTTTTAAGATGACGTCATGTAAGCTGTTATAGTTAGTGTGAATAGTTTGTAAATCGCTTTCTACGTCACTACTTGCAAATGCTGTCTGGCACTCCTTAAGAGCAGCTGCCTCCTCAGGATTGAACTATTGTACTATTACAGCTTTTATTTGTTGAAAATATCTTGCATAATGAAAAGCTGCCTGCAGCCACGTTCCTCAACTTGTATGAAACGGCTGTGGTGGTTCGGGAATGCCTGGACACTGGCTGTGAAATAAGCGGAGACGTTTAGGAGATTTAAGGATTTTTTTACAGTCTGCTGTCTCATCTACACATAACCGCCGTGTATTTCTTAATACACATTTGATCTTGCCTACAATGTCTTCGCGTGCAATTGGTAGATAATTGCATAATGCTGCACGATTTGGTAACGGCAACTGAGGATTGTATTTGTTTCAGGAGACCCGGAATGGCTGTTTATCGAGTGTATGCAACGGACTATTAAAGACGAGCAACATTAACCGTAAATCAAACATCAAACATAAATTGTGTTGTCAAAGACTACTCCTTTTTTTTATATTTTATTTTTATATTGCACACTATTTACGTGACGCCTTCAATCCCTTTTGTCCCAGCACCTCAGGTCTCTGTCGCACACAAATTATTGTGGCACCATTATAAAATAAATGCAGGTAATTCGCCGATAAATGTATTCACTGTGTCAGCCCTTCCTCACTTGTGGCATACTTTATTATAATTTATTAAAAAGCAACAAATTAAATTGTCTACAATACACCACCATAAACACCAACGGATAGGAATTGATTACGCAACATCCGCATGATTACAAAGGCAACAGTAAACTAACGTGACGTGAAAATCATTCTAATGTCCGCTACAGACTATGCGTGAATTCGCGATGCGTGATGCGTGGTTTGCAAGGAATTCGTGCATCATGTGTAGGGTTTTCATGAATGGATTTTTAACGAACAAGATCCTACAGACTATTCGCGAACTCCTGGCATATCACGAATCGCGCATAACGAATCGCGAATAAACGCATAGTCTGTAGCGGGCCTTAGGCAGTAGCTCGCGTATGCCTCCGTTAACCAGCTTGGTACGCCATTGAATTGCGACTCTCTCTGACAGACTACTGGCACAGAATATATTTCTGTGCTACTGGTCACTACAGTAACAATGAATATGATGAAGCCGTAAAATGCGAGTTAGCTTCATGTCTTTATGGGCAGCAAACAGACATGCACCGGCACCGGTTAGGCTTCTAGCTGTAGTACATTGTAGTAGGTACGTGTAGCGCAGTCTTGAGCACATGTAGCTCAGTCGTGTGCAGAAATAGAAAGGGATCATATTTTCTAGCACTTACTGTAAACAGAGAGCGAGTTGGTGATGAAGACGGCGATACTCAAATGTGGGTTTTTGTATTATTATGCTGTCAATACTTATAAAGAAAAATCATTGTATCGTAATAAATTAGCAACTCACTTGAAGAGAGGTCCCGTCCTGGCACACCACAAATTCTTTTTGGACATGGTGCTTGTGGTCTTCTAGAAACCATTTCTGGAGAACCAGCATCAGTAGAAGCACTAGAACTATGCATATCTGTTACTTCACGGAATGATACAGAACAAGCAAGTTTAAGGATACTTCAAACAGTAAGAAGTAAGAAAGAAAAATGGACTAATTCTAATATTATATCCAACGTTTTCATATAGGTAACTCTATGCAAGGTCCAAGGTCACACTCTTGTTGTGAGAAGTACAAACCTGCTTACTCCATAGGCCAACTGCGCCATCATTGATGAAAAACCCGTCGATCCTTGACTACTCTTGTATACTCTTGGAGGCCTAGACAATAAATAAATCGAATTACTTGAAATATTATCTAATGGCATGTTGATTTAAATTATAGTCGATGTTTTAATGTATTTCATCGTGAGCAATTATGTATCTAAGGCAAATTTGTACTTTAATTAACACCCAAAGTTTTTGAAAAACTGAGCTATTTATTTTCTTATCTATCTGATTATAACATATTACACTTGATTAATTATTTACTTTTTTAAATTACTTCAACATGTGCAGCAGCACAAATAAATACCTAACTTTAGAATATAATAAAACCGAAAATATCTTACGTTTGATAATCCCTGCTGTCTGCGAGATTGCTGATTGCAGATACAGGTGATCCGGTTAGTTCTAAAAATTATTTGATGAACTTGATGGATGTTATAAGGTTTGAAGATTTAAGAACTTACGTGTTTGGCCGGCATACGAAGAGGCCGCTAGAAAATAACATAAATAAGAGATGTTAATAGACTTTACTAATTAATTTGACTGTTACTGTATCAAATACTGCACTTGGCATTGATAGATCGATTTTAGCCTGCTATCTCGTTTAGAGATTTTTAGAGCAGTCAGCGATAAAATATTCACTATCTACGTATTTCAAAGGAATTTTAAGGTAGAGATTCCAATTAGTGAAGCCTGACTCGATAATCATGATGCTCAAGTCTCAAAAGGGCTCATCTGGTTGACGGACCATGACTCAGGAGGATGAATCTATGGACTATGGAACTAAGTGTGAATTTATTTCACTCCCTGAGGAAATCCACCACGGTCTTTCAGGCTGAAGTATTTGCTAATTCTGCCTGCGTTCAAAAGAACAACATAATGTCAGGAAGGGATATATAAACCAAATATGCACAGACAATCAGACGACTTTACTTGCTTTTGTCCTTCAGAATCACCTCTCGTGTGGTTCTGGAACCTGGGCTTCAGATCAAGCAATGAAGGTTGAAATATTGGCTAGACAACAGGTTAAGTAGTTAATTTGTGAGCCCTGAACCAGTATTGTGGTTACCACAATGATATGTCTCAAGTTCTATTGATGAATGGATCAAAGAGCGATCAAAGAAAAATTAGTCGGATAAATTCGGTCTTCGTCAGGCCAGGCTTCTTCGAGAAGGTCCATGGGCTGACGCAAACCCGTTATTATGTTTAATAGATGCAATACTAGGGTTTTCACGGGCTTCTAACGGTCCACTGACATCTCTACAAGCATCTATATAAGATTGGCTTAAGCAATGTCGTATTTTGGGACGACTCTCATGAAGATATTATTTGCAAGCAGCAAGGACCTGTTTTGAACTCTAGTTCAGAGCTGTCAGAGCTTCCAAACAACAAACGACAGTATGGGAAATATTCAAAAATAGGAATCAAATTTCAAAAAAATGTTGTGCCAGCTGAAACATGAATAGTGCAATGAAGTGTATCAACTACTTTTGGAGAGGACAAGTGTCTCGGCTACTTTTCCATATTTTAACAAAGCTTCTTCAAGGCGAAAATTTTTTGGCTGGATCGCTTGCGCTTAATGCCATTTTTGTTCAGAAGTAGAATTGCATTACAGGATTATAAATAATATAGATGGTGTTTAATTAATTTTGAGGTAGAGGATTTATTTTGTATACGAGTGAGACAAAACAATGTATACAGTGTTAGGGCTCTTCCTGTATTATCTTTTGTACTCACTGTATTTGATATATTAGGATGATATTATCGTCAGTTGACCGAGTCTTCATTCATTGCTATACAGATTCAGAAAGTGCAAACGTCTCTGGTTTACAATAAGGAAGAAATAAACTGTTGTGGTAAGGCAGTTATACAGAAAAAAACAGATCCAATGTTGCCAGACTGTGGAAATATCTGCTTATTGGATATTATTTTGTTCGCTTAATTTAATTATTATTCACATAAAATAAACTGAACAAAATCGGATTCATATAACTTTGGTATGCATGTGGAAGTTTTCATGTATATTAATGATATTCGAATATGATGACGCACTTTCCATTTTGCGTCTAAAGTTTCCCTGCTGCCGACGCACTTCTTCCTGCCTACCATCAAAATCGATGGTCGACTTGTCAACGATTTTTGTTTTATGAAATAAAGTTTTGAGATCCCCCCACTTCAAATGGATAGTATTTCGATAGTGAAGCGTTGAGAACATAATTGTCTCATTTACTATTAGAGATATACCTACCTATCAAACTTATATCACTGTAAATCTAAGAAATCTCTCTATCCAAATAAGTAAAAATATACTTAAAAGATATCTCTATTTGAAAAAGTGCAGATTGTCTTGTTTATTTTTATTTTTTGATTCGTTCATTTATTTTAATGAGTTCAAAAGATAGTCTGGGAAGAACCCTAAAACTTTTGCTGTTTATGTTTGTTTAATTGGTACAATAAACCATCTACCTGGGTGCCAAAATGTAATTGACCCTCAAGTACATATAAACATTTTTTGACACATTTAAATCATTCCCTACTTAAACATAGTCTGTAATTTTGACATTTTAAAATCTTGTGCAGCAAACAATAGAAATTATGAAATTAAACTTACGTGTCGATTTACCACGTGGATCAAAACGTATTTTGCTTTTGGATTGTCCAGTATCAGGAATAGATTTCTGAAACTGAAGATTTTAGTATTTGTTTCTTTAAAAATAAGAGAATCGTTATAAAGTCAATGTAGAAACATTTTTAGAGCATGGTGCTTATAAATCCAAAAAATTATAATAAATAGTCGTAATAAGTTTCAGATCCTAGTCATCTTAATGAATATAATAGATATGCATGTGTCATGTACTAAGTATATGGGTGAATGCCTCCAAATGAAAGAAAACAGTTTGTAATTTTAGTTTAGGAACAAAAACATTATTTTTTAGAAAAAAATGAAGGAAAAGCTTCATTTATCAATTAAAAACAAACTTTTGGAGGAGACAGTTTATTTTTGCTATTATTTTTCAATTTATTTGGATTTTTCTTAAATTTAGTAACAGGGGAATGACAGAACAAACACTTATTGGAATCCAACTGAGCAATACTAACACTTTATTTCAAAGTGCTAAAATAAATCCCTGGACCTATCACTTAGGCATTAAATGTTTTTTGTAAGTGCAGGGAAACTGCACGTAGTTGTGGGCACGAAAGTTATCAAATTTTTTTTGTCTATTAGGGTTTGTAGACTGAGTTAGGTATTTGCAACATTTATAGTTGTTTAAGCATGCCACTGTTTTGCAGTTTGCAGGCAATCACCCATATGTTTTTGATACGAAAGAAACCGTATTTAAAATAGAAATATGAATTACCAGTATTGCTCTAGATTCTTTTTCCCTTTGCACGATTATGCTCAGAAGTTCTTGAAGGTAATCCTTTTTTTCATTGTCACACAATTTAACTGTAGAGAAATTCACATAAGAAATATTTTGCAAGTAATAAAAATAACACTCGAGTTATGGCAAATCATTTCGATTGAGAAAGCTAAGAAACTTATACTACTTACATTCCTTTCCTGGATGTCCCTCTTTGGCTTTCTTCACGTAGCTGTGACAGCGATACATGAAATCCACCATATCCCTCAGGAAGGCCTTCTTGTGATCCATGCTTTGCGTTGGTTCCAAGTCGGTCGTATTTAGAGAGCTTGACTGGCCAGACATGGTGCTCAGATAGGCCGCAGCAGGACATCGACGGGTCATGTTTGCTACTTACTGATAATTTTGATCGTGCAAATTGACGTGAGAATTTTATTGACAGGTAAAATTAAGGCGCTTTCCCCATTTCGTTTCTACAGAGATGATTTTCTGTCAGTGGCGGCTCGTCGCATGAAGCAACTTAGGCAGGGCCACAATAACACTTATGTGGGCAGGGCCTCACAGTAAAATTTGGCTTTCACGCTGCACATTTTAATACCCCATAATTTCCAATTACCTATCACATTTATCAAAAATATAACGGAATAAAATGATTATTGCTTTCGTAAGTTATAAATGACGGACCTAGGTTACGCTTCAATATCCCACCCACAAACCTAGAAAAAATATAGACGGTGCCAATGGCATATTGCCGACGACCGCTAATTCATGGCCGCCTTAGAAGGTCCAGAATCACTAAAACTTGCTTTTTATGCTGATTTGCGTTGGTGACACTGTAACCTGAAGCTGATTATGTTATCTTAGATTATTGTAATTGTTTACAAATAATGATCTTCCTTCGTAGTTTGTATTGGCCTCGAGCTTAGTGGTTAATATATTGAATTAGTGTTTTACATTTTGCGTCTCTATAAAAAAATTTACTAACTTCATTTTGTAATATAGTCATAGTAATTGCGGAGCACCAACACACAGCAAGTAAAGTGTCCATTTTCTGGACCTTAGGTTTATAGAAAACGCAGCACCTGTCACGTGACTTCAGATCCAAGTCATCAAGGGAATGAGAGGTCCACAGCAAGTACAAAATTCTTTGCAGATTTTAATTTAAACAAATAAGCAAACAGAAGATGATTCAACATTCTTAAAAACTCTCCAAATATCAATCCTGGAAATAAATATTAGTAATGTAGGTGCTGCCTCTCTGTGATACCATACCGTATTTCTCATTAAATCATTAAATAATATCCTACATTTTGTAAAAGATTTTTTTTATTTCAAAGCGGCTTCAACTGATACACGTGTCAATGCGGTGACCTGTCACTACGTTTAACACGTCTGACTTTGGCAGAATATACCTAACCTCGCAGCTGACAGAAGGTCAGTGACAGCGATAAATAAGGATTTAGGGCCGGTTTTACAAAAGCGGCTTAAGGTAAGCTTAACACTGAACCTGAGTTGAGCTCCTGAACTAACATTATTTGCGTTTTACAATTGAGGTTCAAGGCTAAGCTCGGCTCATTCAGTTAGTTCAGTTGAGCTTCCAATTTTGACGGTTTAAGTTTGGTTCAAGTTGACATTAAGGTTATAAATACATAAAGTTGTAAATAATAAGAAAGAACATCAGATATGGATCAATTAAATGGAATTTTAACTGATGACGAAGATATCACAGAGTTGATAAACATAATTGACCATCCTCGGGCACCTCGATAGTTTCGTAATCGAGATCAATTTGAAAAATGGAATAACATGGAATTTCTTACAAGGTTTCGTTTGTCGAAGAATGCTGTTCGTTTTATTTTAGATAATATTCCAGAACAAATCTCATCGCTCTCAGAAGGTAGTAAAACTATAAGATGATAATTAATTATCATTTTTCTACTTTTAAAATATTAGCATTTTGATAAAATTTTTATACTTATATGAAATTAATGTTGAATACAAATAATGTATGTGAATGTTAATTATAAATGTATTTTTAGTTATTGTTCATGTTCATAATGTTTAAATAAAATAAACAAAAATATAAACTAAATTCTTTATTAATATTTACATAAGTTTGTCTTCGAATCTGATAGCTTACATTCCACAATTTCTTTATATTTTTTACTAGAAATTTAAATTGATTCATTTCTAACGGAAAAATTTGCAGATCTTTTTCTATCATCCATATTCTATGAAATAAAAAAATATATAAATATTTGCAGGAATGAATCCCAAAACAGTATATTTTCTTTAAATTATATACTTACCTAATTCTTTTGACAGTTCAGAATTCAAACTTCAAATCACATCAAACTGTCTATATTTCACAAAACGTTCCCCCCGCGAAAGCGCCAGCAATACCAACATATACATGAAAAAGCTGAGCAGAGGTTTTACTAAACTAAGTCCAATTCTGTTTTGTAAAACGTAAATTATTCTGAACCTGTGCTCAGCTTGAGCTGTGGTTCACTTGAGCTTGTGCTGAACTTGGTATTGTAAAACCGGCCCTTAATATAGTTTGGCTTTATAAATAAATTTGGAATTATTTTAAAGAATGATTCCGTTAACTCTTACTTTTAAAATATTCAGTCATAGTTAACCCTGTATAACATTTCAAATAATAATCTGTATACGCAGTAGACTAAATTAATTTGAAAAATAAGTCTGACACACCATTGACTAATTTATTTCTCTTGTTATTTTCGACTGTACACTTTGAAAATACAAATGTGTGTGATTATCGACTGTACACTTTGATATTACAAATGTAATGTATAAAAACCATTGCGTTAGGTCACATCAATCGTCACAACTGTCATCATAACATTGATCACGTGCAAATTCTTGGGTTTCCGTGATGTACTCGGAGTTGACATAGTCACTATAATAATGTGTTAAAAAGGTTTAGAATGAATTGGATAACATTTCAAATAATCTGAATACGCGGTAGACTAAATTAATTTGAAAAACAAGTCTGACACACCATTGACTCATTTATTTGTCTCTTATTTTCGACGGCACACTTTGAAGACACAAATGTGTGTGATTATCGACTGTACACTTTGAAAATACAAATGTAATGTATAAAAATCAATGCGTTGGATCACATGAATCGTCGCAACTGTCATCATAACATTGATCGCGATCAAATTCTTGGCTTTCTGTGACGAACTCGGGGTTGACATAGTCACTATCCGGAACATAAGCGTTCTGAGATACAGAACCAGTGAAGCAAACGCCTCGACAAACATTTCCTGAAACAGAAAAATATTGAACTTGAGGTTAATGATATTTATAACAATAAAGAGAAAAAACATGTACAAAGATTTAAGTTCTGTAAAGCGACCGTGCATGTTAAAATAGGTATATTTAACTTTATACTTTTACTACACAGGGTATGGGAAACCTCTGGGTAGCTTCAACCTTAGACTAAAAACAAGATACTGTTGTTTATTGTTGACAAAAGCAATCGTTTACAAGAAAAAGAATAATAAACGAATTCATGATGTATTTTTAATAAAAAGAGCCATGATTTCTATTTTTTTTTTCTCGACCACAAAGTGCGATACGAGAGTTATTCAAATAGAAAAATTTCATTTAAAAATGTTTGATCCGAAAAAATAAAAAAATTTAAAAACACTGGTGTCCCAGGAAGCATCTTAACGAAATTATTGAAAAACTTCATAAGAGGGTTCAACATGCGAACATAGGTCGAACTTTTTCTCGTAAACGGTTAATTTTATCGACAATCATAGTCAAGTTCATTTTATAACAAGAGTACCTTTTTTAGTCTAAAGTTGAAGCTACCCAGATTTATTATTTTAAAGTGATATTAAATTATATCATGTACTTTAAAAGTTGTTCAAGAAAAACTGATTACCAGGGAGGACCTGTAGGAAAAAAATTTATAGGAACTTTTCATCTTATTTCATGTTATATCTGCACCCAAGAGATTTCCCACAACTTTTGAAATCGTTCACAATTGCAAATTTTTCTAGTCACGTGTCTTACTTTTTTGATTTTTAACTTCAACATTTTTTTATTCTCCTGAACTTGTAGCAGGCACATATGTTTAAAAGACTGTATCTTTCCACATCATCATTCACCGACATATGCATTTTTAATTCTGGAGTTCTCTGGTAGACACTGTCTATCATGCAATGTTCTTTATTTATTAAAGTCGTTTACAGCTACGCTGATTATTATCAGATTGGTCAGTTAAATTCAGGATCAATTTCATATTAACAAGTTTTTAGAATAACTACAATATCAAACATTATAACGCTTCTTTAGCGGATGCAAAGCTACAGATGCACGTTTTACAATGCAGGCTCGGTCTCGTTTTTCTTTGAACACAATAAACAATACAGGGTCATTCAGTCATAAATTTAACCACGTATTCGGAAGACCTAACAAAGACAGAAAATCGAAAAAAAAATTTACTCGACCTTTCAAAAGATAACTAAATCATCCTATAACAATCAGTAACACGATGCTCCTGATACGCTACAAGTTTTCTGATGACGCCACAGACTCTATAAATCATGGATCAGCCCTAGAAAGAGAGGTCCGCTGTCCTGATGTGTATAAGAGGGATGAAGCTAGTCCGGGCAAAAACAGATGTTCTATGACAGAAAAATATATAAACATAACCTGACAAAACCTTTCCTAAATAATTAAAACCTTTCTTACAAATTTTTATTATCAAAATGTAATTATAAATTAAAATTTTGAATAAATGAGTAAATATCCAATATAATTCGATCTGTCATACATCTGTCATTTACGGTGTTTGTTTTTTTCGGCCAATGATCTGCATAATATAATAACAGCATGTTCGGTGAGTGGAGTGATAGATTTTTCTAAAAAAAACTTCATTTGCAATATGAAATGTATGCATTTTGTATATTCTTTAAGGTAGGTACCTTTAAAAATTGTTGCATTTTTAAGGTATTCATTAAGCGTTTTGTCAAGTTGTGACGTAAAATTCATTCATCATGCCTTTATAATGAAAGTTCAAAAGGTCCGCAAAATTTTATAGAGTAAATAATTTTGGATAAAACATTACAGACATACCTATTTTGTGTCACCTTTTCGTAATGTTCTTTAAAGCAGAATCAAGTTGGGAACGTACGTTGATATTCCCAGGTAATGCAAACAGCATTTCATTTTGAATATGAATCAGAATCAAATCCATTACTAATGATCAGTAGGTACCGTAACACAGACGCACATGGAAAACACAGACGCACATATCTATTAAAATGTCTTATACATTTTTCTACGGCTCTGTTCAGCAGGAGAGAATCGCGGTCTTTCACTATTTCACTTGATCAAACACACGAAATTCAACCTACCTCTACCAGACGAAAATAATGACTGATGGCTGAAGAAGGGAGAGAAGTCGGGTCGCGTGCATCTGTTCCATATCGACGGCGGGCTCACCTTAGGAAAACGGACCCGAACGATGTTCGATTTATTCTGATTTATTAAACGAGAATTTGAACTGACAACTTTTTAGCTGTGCCGAGTGATTACAGCCTATCTGATGTCGGCGCTGATTACTGCGGTGATTGATAAATACGGTAGGTCAAGATTGCGGGACTGTTGATCACTGAATAGGTATGTCTCGGGATGTTTTTTGTTGATAGCACGAGGTTTTTTTTATTATTGCCCTTACGTTCAAATAGTATCAGACGATGAAATATGAGGCAAAGACAAGATGTAAGGGAAGTCTGACGGTTGCGATGCGCTTAGCGGAACGGTCGAGTTGGCTTGCACCTAGCGTTGCGCCTTAAATACAAAAAACATTTCAGCCCTTTTTAATAATTTAAACTATTGGATTTTATTACACTATTTATGTAATGAAATGTAAATGGTTTATTTTGATCCGCTGGAGTTTGTTCATTTCAATATTAAATATTTCTTGTGTTGAAACTGAATATGTTAGTTGCATTCCTTTAATTGACAGCATTAATTACGATATAAGTAGGTACTACAGGAACATATTTAAATTTGGCAACGTCGTGTCAGGCCGACACCGAGTTGAATTGGCCCCCGCGATCAGTGACAGTCTGAAAAGAGGGTTTAAATAATGATTTGAAAATATTTGTAAATAAGCCACTGGCGGCTCGTCGTATGAATCAACTGAGGCCGGGCCTTACTGTCAAATTTGGCTTTCACTGTATATTTTAATACCCCATAATGTCCAACCCGATTGCCTACTACATGTATCAAAAATCAATGTAACGAAATAAAATAATTGCTTCAATCTTAGCCCTCGTATATTATAACGTACCTCTGGTTTACATTTCAATATCCCGCCGTTTCTGTTTCTACCCGCGTGGGGAGTCCGGGTCACCCACCAATCCCACCACAGTGAGGCCGAATTTTCCGAGCCTCAAATTGCGTCGCACATGTCTATACGTTATGGTTTCCCCCACCACGCGAAACGGTTAAAATCGATGTTTTTCGCTCCATGTCCGCTCGAGACTGAGGCCAGATTTTTGGCGTTTCAAGTTTTTAGTTCAACGGCAAATGGACGATGTGATAATGGCTAGTCACCGTAGGTAACTTGTGAACTGTAGATTATTTACGTGTGACGCGATTAATCAATTGTTCAAGTAAGTAAATACTTTTATTTATGCGTTTTAAATTTCCAGTGCTTAGTGTTAGTGGTTGATTAGTTGAATGTGATTTCTTAAATATTCTGAACATTAGGTGGTAAGCGCGGTGGTAAAGTTTTACGGGCAAGGCAGGTAGGATTAATTTAAAGAAATAAAAAACAACTTCCTTACAAGGTAAGACTAAATTTAACATAGAATAGGAACCTAATTTAAATATATTATTATCGATAGGCTCGTCGATAGTTATTTATAATAATTAACCCCTCTCACAATATTGTTTTATCGATATTTGAAACGCCTTTTTCAATACGTAATGAAGTAGAGAACAGACAAATTTTGAATAGTCGGCCAACGCTTTAAAATATCCCGAATATGCAAATAAATTTCTGGAAATATCGTTTGATTGTTTACTGCAGTTTAGGGCTATTGGCGAAGAGAACTCCATAATAAAAAATGGTCAACGGGTCACGGAATATTACCTCAGGGGAGACGTGTAAGTTTATTCCTATTTAGGTATTATTTGGGCCTCACCTCTTCAAGCTACCACGAGCCGCCACTGAAATAAGCATTTAAACAAGTTTTAAATCGCGTATTTCTATTATACTCATTTTCCCCTATCTTCTCTTAAAATTAATAATATATTATGACTGAAGCACCCTGTATAAAAAAATATGAATAAAGCATAAGGTTATCTGTAACGAGCAAATGTTTACAACTAAGCTCTTAGAAATCGACTTACCCTGTTCGGGACCTGCTCTGGGGTACGAAGCCATGGGTTGCATCCTTCGTCCTGTAGAATTAGCGAATCTCTGTTTTCTGCCAGCTGCTGATCTGTCGTACATTGGCGCTTGAGGTCGCGATCTGGGCGCCCTCTGTTCTGGCGAAAAAGAGAAATCTGTCTGCGATGCAGGAATCATTTCCCTTTGTCTTTGTGCAAAGGCTCTGGGCGCTTCTTGGTACGCTCGATAGGGGTCGTCGGTAAAATCTAAACATTTCAACATAAAAATATTTTGTGTTGGCAGTCTTGTCTTGCAAAACCAGACAAGACAAGACCAAGACAAAATTTGACAGGTCGAATTGCAAGACAAGACAAGATTTATAAAAAAAGTTTGCGAGGCAAGACAAGAAATAACGTTACAGCAAGAAATCTTGCAAGTATAAGACGGGGTAATATTTAAATGATCATTATACCTAACCGCCGAAAATCTAGAGATTGACATCACTAGCTTGTGGATGAGCACGACGGGCAAGCATGCGAGGAGCAATAGATGGACTAATTTTGAAGGCGATCATATGTAAAAAATAAACAAAAAAAATAAAAATAATCGTACTATATAACATCCATTATTTTAGTAGATACAGTGATAGAACGATTTTTGCCAATTTTGGATATTAGATAATAAGCACATAGATGAGTACATGAACATGATTATGTAGGCGTGCCACTTGAGAAGTGTTCAAAGCACACAAAATTACCAAAAATAACTTGACGTTGAGTGAACCAAGTGTCATACTATGCAGATATTAGAATGAGTGCGTTCCACTAGGCGATCGCAGGGATCATTCTCATCATAGCAATTTTACCCGTTCCACTAGGTTAAAACTGCTCTTGTGCGCATTGTTCACGGATGTGATTTGAATCCTAGTGGAACAGAGTGAGCAGTTGAGATCCATGTTTGTTTTTATTTGTCAGTTATTAGTTTGACAGTTAGGTACAAAAGATAGTGATATACATATACAGGGTTAACTATGACTAAGTACAAAGAATTTAACCATGTGCTCAGGGAGGCCTAAAAGACAATAAAAAAATTATTCCAGAATTTTAGCTCGATATTTAAAAAATGGGGCAAAACCCTTTTTTCCTACGGAAAGTCGGCGCCTATGATAAGAATTGACCGAGATGACTTAGACCCATAGATAAAACTTACAGCTGTCAACAATATCTACTACCTACCATCGTCGTTTTTTGCAGTATTTCTAAATGTAGAAACGAAAATTAACATTCTTAATAGTAATAATACCTGATAGATAGGTAACAGTTAATCCACTTAGCTCCAGTATTTTTCATTCGTTTTCCATTATTTCTAAACTGGTAGAACTACATATTCACTCATTACAGCCACTCACTACCGATAAAAGACACTTCCCGTAGGTACAATTAGATAGTTTAGATTCCTATTTATTATAACAAAATCGAACAAAAGGAATAATAGACGTTTTAATGTAACCGCGGGAGTCTTGTCCCATAACCTAGAAAACCAAACTGGCGAACTATATTGTAGGAAATTATCTGCACCCAACACAAATATCTTTATTTAATAACTATAAAACGTTTAAAAATTAAAATAAGGCACTAAAAACTGCAGAAGAACAAAATTACAACGTAAACACAGGAATTCAATTATGACATGACAATTACACTGACTAATGAGTAATGAGCGACACAGATTAAATATATATATGAGCGACTGTTGCATGCTTGTAGAGTAGGTATGCAACCAACAAGCATTGACGGCGTTAAATAAGGATTTAAAATATCGAAAAAAAATTTTTTTGCTTTATAAAGAAGTTTGGAATTTTTTTGAAGGGTGATTCCGTTAATTCTTATTTTTCCCTATCCCCTCTTAAAATATTTGTACTAAGTCATAGTTAACCCTGTATTTTTTATATATTCTAGGTAAAAAAAGTGATATTGGTCTTACTCGTAGATTTTACTAATGTAACTAAGAATGTAATGTATGAATATATAATTCTAAGCTACATATGTGACTTATTTCCTCTTCGAATGTCCCAGAAAAAGAATTTGACTCTTGTTGTAAAGCAGCATTAATTAATTTTGTTGCCAAGGCAATATCTGTAAGAAAAATAAATACTGATTAAAAAAATATATAAAAGCATAAGTGAATTACATACCATCTCTTGCACGTCTTGCCTGAGCAAATGGGACCTCGATCTCAATAACAGTGCCCGTTTCACAATTATATAAAGTTAACTTCTCCATCTCAACCATAGATCTTAGACTTGACATTAATTATTTTATTTGACTTTTCTCGCCATTTATGACAAACGATGTGTTGACCCACCTCAAGACCGTGGGCGTTGTGAGCTCGAAGCGGTCGTTTGCGATGACGTCAACTCATGACGTCTGATGACGTTGCAAGCCCAATTGTAACGCCCGTAATCGCTTTGTGGAAACTCATTGGTCGTTCTGGACGTTGCCATCGCTTAGTGGAATGCACTCAATGTCGTCTTTTTGTACGGCGTAGGCATGGCCCACCACCACCCACTTACACCTACCTGATGCGCACTCCGCGAATATCACTCTTTAACACTTGCATTGTCCTCATGGACGCCAAATTCGCGGATGTTTGAGCGAATTTCCCAATGTTTGTTTTATTTATAGCGGGAACATCTCAACTTTTGACATATTTTGCAAAACAGTAGTGAAACAGTACAAATATTATTGCTACTTGCTAATAAGTTTGTCTTGAGCTTCTGATAATCTACCATAACAGTCAATGACAGTTGAAATGATGAAAATGAAAGAAAAATGAAAGAAACTGTTGTAGTTGACAAAATTCGTTAGAAGTAGAAATTTTCCTATCGCTGAATAAATCTCGCAAATATTCGCGAATTTCTCATCCATAAGAACAAAAGGCGTTAGATGCACTATACATACATACTATTCACTATTGGTTACTAGCACTGTCACTATAAGGGCCGCACATTAACACTTATTATATCGTACCGTAGCGCCTTCCGTATGACTCATTTATCCATGTTTCGTCAAGGTGTATTAAATTTTTTCCGACCTTTTAACATTTATTTTAAATAGTTTCTTCATCATATCACTATTTCGCCTTTTTCTATCAGTATACTCTTTTCGATTTAATTTTATACGAAAATTCACGTACCATAATTCATATTTCACGCATAATTCGCAAAAGTACCCTCCTATATATTCTAGACAACTATTTTTAAAACATCATCTTCCTTCCGCAAGTTTCCACTATTTTCCGTTTCACAATTGTACTTCTTCGTCACTCTTTATTGCTCTATACATATAAACTACTCACTCACATTCTTATCAAGGAACTACATATTTCAACATAACTTACACTCATATTTTGACATCGCGCCCTAAACCCTTCACATGTCTTCATCCGATATTCCTCACTTCTTAGATTAGGCCGTTTACGATTTTGAGAATACGCTGTAGAACTCGAATTATTCTCCATTCTTAAGAACACAAAATTACTAATAAATTAATTACATTCATCATTGAATTAGTGGAAAGATGTAACCGAAATTTTGCCCCCGTCACCGTCACATATTAAAGTATCTAGGACCAGCCGTTTCCGTCAATAACTTATCTAAAAATGGTGATGCGTGCAAATTATATCCCAAACGAAGCGTTTCAAGATCTAAGCTAATAGGAAATGTTTTACTTGAAATTTAACATAGAATAACACACTGAAGTATGTCCCAAACGAAGCATTTCAAGACCTAAGCTCATAGGAAATGTTTTGCTTGAAATTGAACATAGAATAACATACTGAAGTATGTACATCTCCTCCTGAAACATCCTGTATAATGAAACTGTATTACAGTTTTCGTAATTAATTATACAAATGTATTTGATTTTAAAGATTTGTATACGATCAATATTCCATTATTATCACACTTATCACACAATAAACTTCAACTCTCCTTATTTGTGACGTGACGTGAGTATATAGCTTCTTATTTTTTCAACATTACTAACTATTGGCTTTATTAACTATTTTTTAACTCCTGTGTCATTATGACTTTTTAAAAAGACTCAATAAATAACCCTTCTACTTCAAAATCTCCAATTTTTTTGCTGTTTGCAAACTTTGCAGCATACATTATCCTTGCACATCGATCTAAGTTTTCTATCATCTGGACCAAAGTAATTTCCTATACAAAGTGACCCTTAAATAAGTATAAATAGTTTAACTGCAGGTGTAGTTCGTCATATAAATAAATGTCCAGTAATAGTCATTTTTTAAAATTTCAAATATTTACAGAAATATTATTCTTTTTATATATCCACATTTTGAGGTCCGCTGAGCAGACATACCACTGACGTAACCTAATAAACCATATGATTTACTGAAGACAAGGATGCCATATCGTCTGTAAGATAAATATTTTTTTTAACCTAAATTCAATTTTTGCGATTCATTCTAATTTAAAAATACTTGTTTTTAGCAGCACTGTAAGTAAAGAAAAATTGGAGAGGTAGTTAGCTACGGAATAATGTTAACCCAAACTGTAACTTGGATACTACCTGTTAAAGCATTTAAGAAATTACTTTATTCAATGATTCCAAAAATTATTTATAAATGTGCATAAAAACTTACCTAGTTGCTGAAGAATCAACTATTTAAACAGTTATCCACATTTCACAAGTTATACCATTGTACATTGTTAGAAAGATACACAAATTATCCCCTTAAATTATTTTATGAGGAATAACAATAAACGTAGAGTTAATTTTTGCCACATAACCCCAAACAACGTGTCAGTGCTAATCATTTCGTACTTCGTAGGTTCGTAGTGGGTGAAACAGATTTAAAAATAAACACAAAACATGGAATAACAAAATAATCAGCTTGATGTGTGCGTTCAATATCAAGAGAAGGCAAAGCAAAATATTTAAAAGTAGTGTCAATCGCATGCAAAAAAGAAGCTGGTGTCGTAAGCATAGGTAACAGGTAAGTGCCACGGACAGTAGGCGAAATGTCCCGCACCTGTCCCAGGGTCTAGTATTGATAATCAGAGAAGTCGACGAAGAGGCTATGTTGTACCAAATAGTGAAAAGGTTGACATCTAAAAGAATATTTGTGAAGCATAAGCAGTGATAATCAGCGATAGTGATAACGATAGTATATATTGTGCAAAATCAATTGGTGTAGTAAAAATGGATAATGACCAAATTCTGGATAACTATGAGTAGAGAATCTGGTTTATATTTTCAATTTCATGTACTTAGATACATCGACATACTTTATTGGTGAGTCATAGGAATAGCAAAGGAGAAAAGGTAGCCCTTAATATTTTTATAATTAAACATATTTCAATCATTCTTTGACATGTCTAAAAATTCTATTAACTTTCTTAAAACCTATTCCAAGGCATTAGTGTAACACTGGCAACGCAGTGGAATACACATCCACATGACTTAAAAATATTAATATTGGAGTCCGATCAGTGATTCCCAACAAGTTGCAAAAAAATATATTTGTACTTATGTAAGGTTCACCCTGTATAAACTTACTGCTGTCTAACGCTTCATTGGTGCAGATGACCACGGCTGGCGGACCGAAATTGTCGTATTGCTGATGGGATCCAAAAGGCGATCTCTTCATTTGTGAGGTTTCATATGTATAGGGGTCTTCAGCTGACCCAAAAGAATAGAACGCTGGTGGACTTGGGTCAGCGTAATCTACAATTTTCGATACGTTAATGTTTAAGGTGGACAAGGTGAATTTACATTAAATGCTGAAAAATAAGTGCGCTTTGTTCTATAATGTTTTGCTTTAGGAGGCTTTATTTTTTAAATATTTACAAGATGTTAAAGTTCAGAATTTTTTTTATCTACGAACCCTTATCGCAACTTCAATACCTGCGTATACATTGGCCTGTGGTTTAGAAGTGGGAATTATTAATATTTTCATGGAATAAATTGTATATATTTTTCTATATAAAAAAAGATCATACTATCCATGCACAGTTGTAGCCGCAATACTTGAAAGATCTTTATTCAAATATGAGCGGGTGTAAATTTTATTGAAATATCGTTAAAGTTTAATAGATGTGTTTTCTCCAAATTTCAACAGCTTATATCTCGAAAATAAGACCTCAAAAGTCAAAGCAGTGTAGGTACTGTATTTATACGTTTTTCAAACATTTTATTTTATTAGGAATAAACCGACCAAGGAAGCTTTTAACAAACAAAAAACAAAGTTACATAAGATGTTCAAAGTGCCCTCCGTCCATTTCCAAGAAGGCACGACAGCTTCGTCTCAACGATATTCGAACTCTTTCCAAAAGACCCTCCTTGGTTTGGATGTCTTGACACTTTTGATTAATCCGTAGCTGCAGCTCTTCCAGGCTATTTACAGGAGTACCATACACTAATGTCTTCAAATATCTCCAAACAAATAAATCTAGAGGGTTCAATCCAGGCGATCTTGGAGGCCATAAAACAGGTCCGGCCCTTCCTACCCATCTATGTGGGAAAGTCTGGTGTAAATGCTCTCTAACGGCCATGGAAAAATGAGCTGGAGCACCATAATGCTGGAACCACAATTGTATGAGTTTTTGGAAGACATTCCTTTGAATCAGAGGCAACAAATGTGGTTCCAGCCGTTAGAGAGCATTTACACCAAACTTTTCCACATAGATGGGTAGGAAGGGCCGGATCTGTTTTATGACCTCCAAGATCGCCTGATCTGAACCCTCTAGATTTCTTTGTTTGGGGATATTTGAAGACAGAAGTGTATGGTACTCCTGTAAAAAGCCTGGAAGAGCTGCAGCTACGGATTAATCAAAAGTGTCAAGAAATCCAAACCAAGGAGTTTGTTTTCGAAAGAGTTCGAATATCGTTGAGACAAAGATATCGCGCCTGCTTGGAAATAGACGGAGGGCACTTTGAACATCTCCTGTAACTTCGTTTTTTGTTTGTTAAAAGCTTCCTTTGTCGGTTTATTCCTAATGAAATAAAATATTTGAAAAACGAATAGTGGTCCATATCTCCGCAACCGTTACTTTGTGGACCCATGTTTATTAAGCATTTTCTGCTTATTTTGGTTCATGCTATTAGCTTCTCAAATATTTTACTTATTTTTTAACACCCTGAATCAATATAAAACAAAATGCACTTAAACTTCAATAAGCGAACAATTCCTAACAGTGAAAGCACTCTGTATATACAGGATGGACCAGCGGAAACAAACTTCCAAGAACTTCAAAAAACGCTACGTATTTTTTTTCGTAGGTGCTCATCATTTGACATAAAGTTCAAGTTCCCGATGTCAACACAGGCAGGCTCAGGTAATTAAATTCTCAATACGGCAGTATTTATTTTTTAAAGTTTTATTGACTTTTAAGATAAGATACAGGGTAGTGAAGATGAAAAATATAAGTTCTTATGACATTCTCATAGGATCAAGATGATCATTAATAATAAAGAGACCAGAATATTCAAACGATTCGTCTACGCTTGGGTCAGGAGAATCTACAATTTCCATATATGTTAAGATAAATAACATGAGTTCACATTAAATGTTGAAAAATAAGTGCGTTTTGTTCTATACTGTTTTGCTAGGAGCCTTTATTTTTAGAATATAAAATGTTAAATTTCAGAAAAAAATATATTTTACTTACGAACCCTTGTGGCAATTTTAGTACCTCCGTATACATAAATAAAGGTATATAAATTGCTGTAATTATTGTTATTATATCAGCCAGTGGCATAGAAGTGGGAATTTCGGCCTTTTCACAAAAAATAGATGCACCGCTGAGTTATTCACTCAAAATAATATTAATGATAAATATACAGGGTGTCCCAAAATAGAAGGCCATACCATTAACCACATATTCTTTGGACAAAAATAATGCGACTTTCGTTATGCCATTTTTTATTTTGGCGCCCCTGTTTCAATATACAGGGTGTTAAAGTTACATTAAAAAATATATTTTTATTAATAATCCCATTGTTTTGTAAGAGACATACTTGAAATTTTGCACGTACTTTTATCTTATTCCCGCATACTTATCATGTAATTTTGGTGAAAAAAGTTGAAGGGCGAATGGAGGTAACTGAGGGATGCAGTACCCTTTATCACCTCCAATTATTTTTAAGTACGCCTATGCAGCTTTTTCTTGAAAAATCAAACGTAGAATTTTCTTCTGATCATTTTATCTTTTGTAATTTTTTGTTTAAATGTCCCGTTTGGGAGAAAAACGGCAATTTGTAGTGCCCATAATTCTTTAATTCACAATAATTTTCAAGTGAAACTGACATTTTGTGGGTATACCTATCATTACAGTACCTTGGCAACTTAGCAAGTCGTAATACTTACTGAATGAATATTTGCTAATTAAAACAAAATGTATAATTCTAAATTTTATAAAATGTAACTTTAACACCCTGTATATTGAAACAGGGACGCCCAAATAATAAATGGCATAAGGAAAGTCTCATTATTTTTGTCCAAAGAATATGTGGTTAATGGTATGGGCTTCTATTTTGGGACACCCTGTATTTCGTAACCAAAATAATGTCATACCCAATTAATGTTGTACGTAATTTTTCTTCAGTTTATCTAAGCCATAACCCCCGATAATCGGCGCTCCGTGTTGGAGACAACTTCCTAGTCACGACATCACATAGTGTCGAGAAGGTGAAACGAGCAACGTCACACTTGCGTTGCCACATCACGGCTGAATGTTTGTGATCTTTCATAGAATCTTCTTACAACTGATTTTATCAACAGTATTAACTTAGCCATGCAAAACAATTTGGTTAAATACAAGTTTCACACAAAATTAGAAAGTCACTTCTTCGACAAGAACAGTTTTAAGGCGATTGCAGATGTCCCAAAGCAAAGTTCGGAGCATGTCTGAAACTGCTCCACAAAAGTTAAGAAAGTTCATAAATATCCAGATTTCTTTTAAAGGTTGACGTTTCCAAATGGTTCTAGATTATAAATAAAATGTTTACTTTCTTGTCTGAGTGGCGTTTTTGCTCATCATTGAGTAACTTTATCAGTTTTCGGCTAGTTCTTATCTTTGATCTTTTTAAGAATTTTGGATCAATCGTTGTGTCGAGTTTATATAGTCAACTCTTATTCAAGACCCTAACAATTTTGTGCAATAATTCCTAAACGTAAACTGAGTGCAGCTGAAGCCAATAGGGCCATTGGAATGATCGAGGCGGGACGCCCTCAGAGAGAAGTTGCTAGCTTCTTTCAAGTTAGTGAAAGCGTAATTTCCAGGCTTGTGCATCGATATAGAGAAACAGGAAATGTTATTCAAAGACCGAGGAGTGGACACCCAAGATCTGCTACCCCTGCGCAAGACCGGTTTCTAACAGAATGCACTATCCACCCGTAGAGAGCTTCTGAGTACTTGTCGGATCATGGGATGCAGGCTGCTGGAAGGCAGAGGGTCGTGTGGAGGGTCACGCTTCTATAGCCTTGAGGGCGGAGAATGAAATTCCAGTATCCGCTCTAGGGGTTATTGAAGCAAAGGATAAACTAAGGCTGGGTAGGAGGTATACCACTGTTTTCTCTTCGAGAGAGCAGTGGGAGAGGGCAGAAAACATGTTTCCCGGGATCTCTGATATGCTATACAGATGGATCCCGGGTAGGGGATGAGTTTTCTGGAGCAGGAATTTATCTGGAAAACCTGGACATCCGGCAGAGCTTTTCGCTGGATACACACTTCACGGTTTTACAGGCGGAGGTTTTTGCTATTTTGATGGTAGCAAGCAAGGACGAAGTAAGGAATTGTGTGGAGGAGAAAATCTTCATCTGCTCGGACAGCCAGGCTGCACTCAGGGCTCTTAGCTCTCCGGTGATTAGATCTAGTTTTGTCCAGGAGTGTGGAGATGCCCTGGCCAGACAAAGAGAGGTGGAGTTGGTCTGGGTTCCTGGCCATAAGGGGATCCCCGGTAATGAGACGGCTGACTTGCTGGCCTGTCTTGGATCTGGGGCACCGTGCCAGGGACCCGAACTCTTTGGGAATTACGCGAGGCAGTATGAATAGTGCCCTTAATAAATGGGCCTATCAAACACTAGGAGGGAATTGGAGAAGGAATGGGGGATGTAGACAGGCCCATGACTTCTTCAATGAACCTAATAAATCTAGGACGAAGTGGCTGCTGAGCCTTAGTCGAAGGTCCCTGAACCAAATGGTGGGGGTCCTGACAGGCCACTGCAGACTCAGGAGGCATTTGAATTTGATAGGCATAGAGGATAGTCCCTTATGTCCGGAATGCGAGGATACTGTGCGGCTCTTGGAAGACTAAGATATAGAATCTTTGGCACCGAGGAGCTGCAAAGGGAAGAGATGAGGGGCCTACCATGGACCAGGATCCTGGCGTTCATTAGGACGTCGGGTAGGTTCGAGGAAGGCCGAGGGCGAATAGTGGAGGGGTGATGGGAAAAAGGGCCCACGTGTGGCCTACTTGCCAGGCTAAGGCCGCCCGCACTTTACTACTACTACTACTACTTGTCGGATCATGCAACAGCGACTATTAAACGCTTCTGGTGCTGCAGTTTCAATTGAAACAGTTTGTAGAAGTCTGCGAGATGTTAATCTAGGTTCACGACGACTTTTGAGAAGGGTTTCACTGACACAAAATCATATGCGACTTCGGTTGCAATGGCTTAACGAACACGTGAATTTAAATGATCAATGGAGGTCTGGATTTTCAGATAGTCCGCGAGTTCGAGTGCTGACCCTTCCTTTAGTATGCAGAAATCGTAGAGCCATCCAGGAAGTTCATCCATTCAGAGGTGGTACAGTTGCTGTTTGGGGACCCATTGGTTTTAATGTGCGTACAGAGTTGTTGGTGCTTGATGGAAACATGAATGCACATATCTACGTCGAACAAGTCATCAACAATATTATGCCTTTGTTTCATGCTCCAATTGGGTCAAATTTTTATTTGTCGACGATAATGCGCAACCTCATCATGCCAGACTTGTTGTCGATTCTCTGGAATGTCATGGTATTCCGCACTTGGCACTGCCGCCTTTCTCGCCAGACCTCAATCCAATTGAGCACGCATGGGACCAACTACAAAGAGCCTTAGATTCACATCAACCACCCCCATATACAGTTCAGGAACTCAGAGGGCTTTCACCACGACTGTGGCGAGAAATTGTTCAAGGCTACTTCAACAATCTGATAGACAGCATGCAAAGGTGTTGCCAGGCAGTCATTGAAGTACGAGGAAGACATACCCTGTATTAAACTTTTTTTGTAATTATTTTAACATTTTGAAATTTATATTAAAATCACCAAAAACTGAAAATGCTTTCGAAGGAGAAACAAAAAGAGCCACTCGTAAAAAAGAATAAACATTCAAGATAGCATATCAAAAATATTTTTGAAAAGTTGTCAACCTTTAAAAGACAGATTTGTAAACTTCCTTAACTTTTTTGGAGCAGTTTATTACTGTTACGAAGAACGTACGGAATACGTGCGGTAGGCAAAGTTTACGGACTTTGGGATTGTGATTGTACTGCTGGTTGCATATTTACAATTTTCTCGACGTCATTGAGATACAGACGTACATATTATTATAATAATAATTACACTCCCTCAAAATAATTTTTGATCTTTTCGTTAAATCTCTGTTCAGTGAGTGGTACAATAAAGGGTTTATGTCAAAAGTTGAAAGTAGAAATGTCATTGGTTATAAATATTATTAACAAAACTAAAGAAAAACTAAAATTATGCCACAAATAAATAACTTCAGACAATATTATTAACTCGTTCATTACAGTCTAGAAAGCTTAAAATGTGTACATATTCTAGTATATAATAATATTGACTGTCCAATATCTTAAATCGACTGAACTTTTTAACAGTTCGGCCTGCAAGTCGCACTTCTCTCACTTTTTATACTTTTGCTGCTAATACTAATGTGGGACTGAAATCTCCTGTTACTTTTATGACACAAAATTACTATTCCTGCAGGATACTGAATTGTATTTTGCTTTTAGGGGTATAAACAATTTTGAAAGCTATAGCATAGTGAGCAGCTGTATTTATTTATTTTTTTTTGTTACACCAATATGTATCTTACATTTTTTTGTATTTTTTGCGCATGTTATATTCTTGTTTTGTTCTGCAATTGTATACTATTATTGATGAATTTCACTGTTGGACAAATAATTTTAATAAATAAATAAATAAACTTCAAATATGTCACCAGTTTAAAACAATGTCTGAAACTAGCGAAAATTTTAAAATTTTGCAACGTTGCACCCTGGCGGTCTAACAAGTTGATTTCGGAGCTATTTGAATCGGTCAGTGACAACCCGAAAAGGAGTTTAAATAATGATTTGAATTTTTTCAACGTAAATATGCATTTATATATTTTTTAATCCCGTCACCGTGTTATAATAATTTTTCTCTATTACCTCTTAAAATTAATGATATTATAACTGAAACACCCTGTATATTTAGAAAAATGTGCGTTTATGTAAGTCTGTTGACATTTCAATCCCAATAATAATGGCACTCCCTCAAAATAGGTTTTGAACTACTGGAATTTCATTATACACTATTATTACAATTGATAGTAGTCTATAGTTTAGTAGGTATCAAAATGACGTAAATTTTTCTTTATAAAAAAGTAACACTACCCAGTTGCACAATTTCAGTCACAATAGTTGAAAGTCTTTCATTCATGTACATGCGGGTGCCAATTTATTGAAATTTTGTTAAGGGTTCTTGAGATATAATAGAGTTTTTTTTCTAAACTTCAGCGCTCTATATCTCGTAAATAAAACCTCAGAAATCAAAGCAGTGGAATATATACTTATAAATATAAAACAAAAGGCACTTAAACTTCAATAAACATACAATTCCTAATTAATAAAAAAAAATAAAATAAAACGCAACAGCCTAAAACTCCCAAGAACTTCAAAAACGCAAAACCACGTCAATTTTTTCGTAGGTGGTCAACGTATGGCATAAAGTTGAAATTCCTGACGTTAAACACATCAGGTCCAGGTATTGAAATTCTCGATACGGCAGTATTTACTTCTTTTAGGTTTATTAATTTTTAAAATGAAGATACAGGGTAGTGAGATAAGTAAAAAATAACAAAAACCACATCACTATCACGCACTTCCGTATTTTTGACGTTTCGAAAATCTCTCTATTTTCGTTTTCAAAATAGTAATAAATATATTAAACGTATGTCAAGTTTGACAGTTTAAAATTTGTTTATCTGCTTTCATAGAGATGTTAAATGATTTTTATTTTATTGTTACATACTTCTTCTTGATACAGCTGTAGTCAACAATGATCGATGTTAACTGTACAGTTTAATACACACTTAATTCCGTTCAACAAAATGATCGCGGTCTCTTTTAATTTTCTTTTTGTTGCGTTATCTCCTTCCTCTAAAATTTTTGCCGAACCCCATTGAATTAAATGACCGTTTTCCCAAGCAAGTAGTATAAAACCAATTGGACTAATTTATAGAATCAAATATGTAAACAATTTTTTTTAAAATGTCATCTGAAGATGACGGAGTGCTATCCCGAAACGATCGTAATAATAAATTTCTATGATTGCATAGTATTTTAAACTATAGTTTTATTATTTTGACCAATTCCCAGGAAATATTTTATACATTGGTACTGAATATGAAAAATAGATATTCTTATTGTAATCTCAAAACATCAAGAGGATCATTAATTATAAAGTGGTTATGTTAAAATCATTGGTGTACGTTTTAGAGTATTTGTGAGGTTATTTGCTTACATTGATTGACGATACGTTCGTTCTCTTATGTCATCCAAAGATTTATAAGCAAATTTGGAAGAAGAGTTCCAAATAATGTAAGCATATAAACCCACAAATACTCCAAAACGGGGGGCAACTGTTTGAACATATCGTTTTCTGTTGCATAAGAATTAATGGTCGTCGTTATGAGCAGGTCACACAAAAATCGATACAGATGTTTGACCTTGTGTGCCAAAATGCGTGTAAAATCTCTACATTGATAAAATACTTCATTCAACCGCCATTTTTAGGCAAAATGTCTATCCCAAACACTGTTTGAATTACATTTTAGTCAAGTACAAAGAAATAATATGTAGGTATGTGTTAAAAAAAATGTTTTCTTGGAAGTTATAGCGCCTGTTTCGTTGCTCCTGTATTTTTTTTTAATTTATACAGATATTTACCACACTGAAAAAGAAAACGAAATTTCCAATAATAAGCCTATAGCGAGTTGCTCTGTTCTGGCTAAGTATATTTAACACTTGTGTACACGAACGGAAATTATTTACGGAAACATTTTCATCACCACAAACGATAGTGTACAGTGTATGCAATTAATGGTATTGGAATTACAATAAAACAAACAATTTCCATCCATATATTTACCATAATATACTGATTATTTGTAACCTTTTCCACAAAATAACATGCTCGCTTTCTGTCGCTGTTGTCAGATTATTATTTATTACATGTATTACTTTTATTTGTCGTGTTACAATAGTTTAAGTAACAATTTGCTTCTTTTTGTCAAAATTTAGAGTAGTAACAATTAGACGGACCCTATTGGGCAATCCAAACCACGTGACCATTCACTATGGTGCTGAGGATATTGACAGTAAATGACAGTTGATAACATTTTGTGTTTTTCTCTCTATTGGTTTTACTACGATTCTTCATCAGTTTTTTTAAACTGTTTAGAATTTCGTGGATATTTAAATGGTTCTTTTATTTATTTTAAAATGATAAAATGATTTCATAATGCAGTGACTATACTCGCGTCAAGAATTCAGACGTCTTACGTAATGGTTGACATTAGGTAATTGTTTTATTTTATTGTCGTCAGAGAAAATTTCTAAACGCCGTGTCTAAATTCTTTATTTAATGAACGCACCCAGTTGCCTATTTCTATTTGCTTTAATCACTCGTACCGGCAGATTGATAGAAAGAAACGGATATATCTGGAGTGTATAGCTGTTTTTGTGTGAGAAACCATATTCATCGACTGTTTCAAAACGTATTCAATGGTGACGTTGCTTATGTAATGCACCACAAAAACCATTATTGTTTATACAATTTATTTAAAACAAAGCTACACTAGATTTGGATTAAAATAGAACGATTATTAGTGGTAGAAATTATGGTAATTATTTACAACAGCGTAAAACTCTTCAATTTCAACAAAAAAATTCCTACCCCCCTAATTTCGAGGGTGGTGAACACGAATCTGAAGTCACATTTCGGCGCGTAGTATCGTGAGCATATAACGTATTTAATGCCCGTTTGCAACGACATTATACTAAGAACAACTTAATAAAGTTGTTCTTAAAGTTAAGTTATGCTTATTTTTTTAGAGTATTACACCAACGTATTATAAACCATACTTAGCAAAGTACGTTTTGTATTGCCAACAACGCACAAATCTAGTAACTTTCGTTACTTTATGTTAGGTATTTTAGTTCCTTCAGTTTTCCTTCAGTTTTTTACATAGACTTATCAAAATAATTTAGATTTCGGTGAGTTGTCTATGGTGTTTATTTTTGTTGTTGTCATATGTATATAAGTATGGTTATGTTGTTGATGTTGATCAAGACTATACCTTATTTTTAAAATGAGGAGTGATATAAATTTCTCGCGCTTAAACACTAGCTTGTTATTGGCCAAGTATACACAGCTTCACATAAATTCATGTTTATTGTCAATGTCAATACTGTCAGCTATTTTGGCTAAGATTAACGTAGCCACATCGTTGATTATTTTGTGTTTATTCTACCTCCTAGTTAATCCTAAATCAAATGAAATAGTTCTGTTCATAACTCAGCAACGAATTGTATTCCTTTTTGTTTATCTTCTCTTTTTTTCAAATTTACTGCCAAAATGATCTAGTTTCTTTTTCCTGTGTATACATTATATGACTCCTTCATTTACTCCTCTTAGTGTAAAATAGAGTATAGTTAATATAAGAGACAAATTAAAAATAATAATTTATTTTTTCTCTGTGGTTGTTATTATATATTATAATTTCCAAAATATCCAAATCATCTTTAAATATATCAGTTATAGTCGAATATCCATTATAGTTTTTTTTTACAACTACTTTAATACTACACTCATTAACATTGACCACTACATTTGGACTTTCAGCGTATTTTAAATTTTTGTATTTGTTTTGCGGACATTCTAACTCTGATTGAATTATAGTATATTATTTAACAAGCGGTAATGCAGGTTATAACTCACGCATATGAAGTTTGCAGCACTCGCCTGCGGCTCGTGCTGTAATTCATCAAGTGAGTTATGACCATTACCGCAAGTTGAATACTATACTATACTTTATCTACGACTATAACATCATTTTTAGGACTATTATTAGAAATTGATTTGAAAACGTCAAAATTATTTTGTTAAAATATCAAATGACATTAGTCCCCTCAATGATAATAATTGAGAGTTCCGCCTACTGACAGGTGTTGGCAATTTAATAATTTTAAAATCTTTTAATTATTCATTCCTTCCCACTTGTTAAAAATTCTTTCCATTTTACACCAATGGAACGTATTTATCGGCTTAAAAATTTCCAAGAATTTACTGCGTACACTATTTACATACCGAATTATCATTGCAAAAGTCCAGCGTGAGTTATAATAACTCACTTCAAAAACTCACGCTATTTGTTTATTGATACTATTAATCGCTCAAAAGCAGTTGAATAATTAATATATAAATTAATAGGAGTACTGTTTTTGAGTAATGCTTATGCAAACGGGCATAAGTATAAGAACTATAACATACGATAGATTTTTAATGTTTCGCAAATTTCTTGATTATCATTTCAAAAAATGAATTCTGTTTCATTTTACTCAGCCATGTTATTCAGTACAACAGCACAAACATTTTTATAACTTTTAGTTGAGTATTGTCACCGATAAGAGAAATAATACATTTATCTTTTGTATTATTTCTTCTTTTTCCTTTTCAGTATGGCAAACACTTAATATTATTGTGAATATAATAGTTATTTATGCAACAAGTACAAAAGTAAAGTTTTTTCTACGTTTACGCAAAAACCAAAAAATGTTTTATTTAGATGACACTAAGAAAATATGACGTCGATTTGAACGTCTATGTTTGTCATGATGATAAAACGCTGTAGTAGAATGACAGATGAAAGCAAATAAACATTTTATTGCACTAGTGCAATAAAGAACCACTTTTTCCATTAAATATAGTTCGCTAAAGTTTTGTTTTTTTTTTCATAGAAAAAACACTCTTTTCTTCGTTCAACACTTACTTTTTGTACTTGTTGCATAAATAACTATTAAGAAGCTTACTTTCACTTTGGTATGGTTGCCTGACATGCTCAATGGGCGAAATGGGCCTACAACAAATGAAAAAGAATTAATTATGGAAAGTAGACAAAGTATGCAGTCTGTTACATTTATAAAAAAAAAATCAGTAGTTACTAATATCTAAAGAAATATATATATTTTTGGGTAACAAGATAGTTATGTTACATAAAAAATACCTAGAATTTCACGATAAATTGAATAAAAATACAAAAAAGGGGGGAGGTCCATATAAAAAAGTTGACCACAATCATATTTTTTCCCTTCCTCCAGTACACAAGAAAACTGGTTTAAAAATGCACAACTAAAAACAAAAATTTACGAGTTCGAGCGATTTTCCAAAAAACGAACACCTGAGTTTTAAATATATTAATACCATACTTTTGCCGCTCACTGTATGTACAAGCTTTTGCAATAATAATTGCACTCCCTCAAAACAGTTTTTTACTTCTGGAAGTTCTCAGTACAAATTTCATTAAATCTCTATTGCCACAGTTTTTGCACATGCATACTTACTAATTGGTCAATTCAGTAGTAATAACAAATAGTAAGTAAATAAATAAAAATGTATTCAAATGTGTTGTCGTGCAATAGATATATTTTAAACTCATCTTTTAAAAGAGTCCAAAATCGAATTTTCCAACTGCATGTTAGAAGCAGCAAATCTTACTCAATGGTAGCAGTAAATGATTGTTTAAGAAACTACTTTGTTCAATGATTCCAAAAATTATCTATAAACGTGCATAAAAGCTCACCTACTTACTGAAAAACCCACAGTTATCCACATTTCAGATGTTAATACAATACCATTGTACACTGTTAGAAATATTATTAGTATGATACAAATTATAACCCTTAAATTATTTTATGAAGAATAACATAAAAACTATGATTTTAAAATAACACCTTAAGAGTTAATTTTCGCCACATAACCTCAAACAACGTGTCCTTGCCAACCATTTCGTACTTCGTAGTGGGTAAAACAGATTTTAAAAATAAACACAAAACATGGAATAACAAAATAAATAGTTTTATGTATGTTCAATGTCGAGAGAAGGCAAAATAAAATATTTAAAAGCAATGTCAATCGCATGCAAAAAAGAAACTAGTGCCGTAGGCACAGGGAACAGGTAGATGTCACGAGCAGTAGATTAAATGTCCCGTACCAGCCCCACTCTCTAGGATTGATAGTCGAGGTCGACAAAGAGGTTATGTTGATGTTCATACCGCACGGTCCAGCGCAAAGAAATAAACTGTGTAAATTACAAGTGGAAACAAAACATGTAATATTTGTAAAAAAGGATTTGATAATTTCAATACACTTTGCATCTTCTGAAACCAAACTAAACTAATGGTTTCTTTAAGTAATACACTGCTTGACGCATCTGTTTTAAGAGTTGCGGTACTAACGTATAAAACGTATTTGTCTTTTTATTTTCACAGGCAGTGTTTTTATCTTAAGTGTCTTGTGTATTTAATTAATATTTTTCGTGAAATACACTATGATTAAATAAAATGTGGCACATTAAAGAGTGAAAAGATTGACATGCTAAATACATATTTCTCAAGTAGTGATAATGATTGATAGTGATAACGATAACATATTGTGATAACTCAGTTGGAGTGTAGTAAACATGGATAATGAACAAATTCTGGAAAACTGTGATTGTGAGTAGAGAATCTGGTTTATATTTTCAATTTATTAGTGAGGTATAGGAATGGCAAAGGGGAGGAGATGGCCAGTAATAATTTCATAAATAAACATATTTGTTGGAGCCTATTGGAAGACATTAGTGTAACACTGGCAACGTTGTGGAATTCGCATCCACCATGACTCCCGGATCAGCGGTCCTCAACAAGTTTTCTGTTGAAAAATCGCGAAATTTATTTAAAATTTCATTTTTTTATTCCTGATTTTTTTTGTAAACAAAAATTATTAATTATGTGTTCTACACCGTGAACTGTACTGCTAGTTAAAATATGTACTTATTTAAGGTTCACCCTGTATAGCGGCCAAATGAAGCAACTTTTGATAAGATAATATGAAGAAACAGTTCCCTACCCGTAACTATCTTCCTCGTATCCTTGCCATGCGTCCTGTACTTGATCATTAGCTGAAAATAACTGTGATTAAGTTCTAGTATATGAGGGGTCTGCACCAAACTTACAACACATCTGGGCGCAGTTTATAACACTGCTAGAAGTGGAGTTATCGTACACGAGCTTTTTTCTGGCACCTTTCGTGGGAGCTAAAAGAGACATAGAAATAATAACATACAAGGTGTACCATTGAAAACTTTGCACCCGGCTTATTTTGAACTGCGTTCCAAAATATTAAAATTGCCGTGACACGTCCATTTTGTTTTCGAGGGGGACACATTTTAGCGTTAAATACAGACTCGCCAGAACAACCCCCTTCGCGGGGGCGCATTCAACTTTAGAATCTTAAATGGCACTATATGTCGAGTGACACCTCATTCGAAAGTGTTTTTAATTCTGGTTATCATGTATTTTTTTTCAATTTTAGTTCATCCGTGGTTGAAAAAAAAATGTTTACTTATGCTTAGGAATAAAAGACAATTTTGTATTAATCATTTAATTAATTGTTCAAAATGTCCGCCTCCCACTTCCATGCAATAATAAAAGCGTTATTCAACATTTCGACGAACATTGTTAAGAATTTCGGGGGTAATTAGGTGGCCATTCTTCAATGATAAGCCGCGCCGCCTGAGTTCTTCTAAAGACTGCGGCTGAGTGGCATCAATTTTAGACTTTAGACTGAGTGACCACTCAATAGGTCCGCGGCGACCTATCCATTGATTTGAAAAATGTTCCTTTAAAAACTGACTAACTGCAACTGTAAAATGTGGAGGTGCGCCATCTTGTTGCAACCAAACATTGTCTTTTAAAATGTTATCATCATTTTCCATAGTTTCAACAATCATTGGATAAATGTTGTTATTCAAAAGCTCAAGGTACATATCAATTAATTAAATGATTAATACAAAATTGTCTTTTATTCCTAAGCATAATAAACATTTTTTTTTCAACAACGGATGAACTAAAATTGAAAAAAAAATTACATGACGACAACCAGAATTAAAAACACTTTCGAATGAGGTGTCACTCGACCTAGAGTGCCATTTAAGATTCTAAAGTTGAATGCGCCCCCGCGAAGGGGGTTGTTCTGGCGAGTCTGTATTTAACGCTAAAATGTGTCCCCCTCGAAAACAAAATGGACGTGTCGCGGCAATTTTAATATTTTGGGACGTAGATCAAAATAAGCCGGGTGCAAAGTTTTCAATGGTACACCCTGTATCGTTGAGTGAATAACATAATTTTGCCATTCAACGATATTATACAGGTGCTTCTTGAAAATTTGGCAACCTAGCGTCTAAATATTTTAACGAAAATTTCACACCTCTACGTTAAATCCAATAAGATGTCTTTGCTTTCGTTACCATGGCAACCAGAAAAATGTCCGAAAATTTTTTCGTGGCGAGGTGATAATTATGTGGAAATTTTTTGACAGTTGAGAAGGTAAACATCCCAAGTAGAACAAGATATTTTACAGCAGTGGTTAAGAATAATATTCCTATAACTAATTTTTGGATAGTTAAAATTGCAAGGTTCGGTCGCATAAACATCTTATTGACATCAACCCAGCAGCTAATAGCGTAAAATGGGTACATTTTTATAAAACATAATTGCTGTATAAAAATTATATAATTGTGTTTTAAGAGTTCTATATACAGGGTGAGCTGTTTTTTGTACACAAACTTAAACAGAAGATAGATCACGTTTTTAAGAAGAAAAGTCCCTATAAACATATGTCGTAGAACACTTCGTTTCAGAGATACAGGATGTTAAATATAATTTTTTGTTCTCGAGTTTTCATTATCTTATACAGGGTTAACTATGACTTAGTACAAATATTTTAAGAGGGGATAGGAAAAATCAGAATTAACGGTATCACCCTTCAAAAAATTCCAAACTTATTTATAAAGCGAAAAAAATTTTTCAAAACCTTATTAACCCTAATTTCTCGGCGACTATGCCGCCTGTCAGCTTCGAGGTTAGGTATGTTCTGCCAAAGTGAAAGGTGTCAAAGGTAGTGACAGAGCACCGCGTTGCCACGTGTAACGATTTACGGCGCTTTTAAAGAAAGTTTTATTTACAAAATACTAGATTATTTAATGAGAAACACGATATGATACCTAGCACTGAGAGTAAAACCTACCTTACTGATACTTCCAGGACTGATATTTGGAGATTTCAAGAAAGTTTAATTATTTTCTGTTTTCTAACTTGTTTACATTATAACTTGTTGTAAAAATTGTTATACTTGCTGGGGACGTCTTGGTTTCCCTCGACCATTTCATAAATAAAAAAATACTTTTCTGTAGGTATATCTATTGTAGTTTAAAAATGCTTTATTTTTATGTCACTAAGTAAAAAAGAAGTTTCATAGAATTTTAAAAAGTATGAAATTGGTTCTTTTTTATTTTCAAGTTAGGTACATACGTATTTAAAACTCCAGCACGTGTAAAACAACATTCGTGGACGTTGTACAATTCGTACAAATGTACGAGGATTTGGCATATTCTGTCTATTTGGAAAACGTCTTTGATATTCTGCTGCTGCACGATATGCACTTTCGTCGTACTTCCCATAAATTAGTACCATATCCGTAATTTCCGCAATTACACGAATTTGAATGTGCGAAAAGCAAATACTGAAAACTAATAATAGTAACGATATTAACAATTGTTAGGGTAATATTTTCTTTGTTCATTAAATAAATACCCAATAACGTTTTACTACTTTCATTATTTCGCACTTACTATCTTTACGACAACAACTCAACTCTGACACACCTCTTCTTCTTCTTCTTACATTCTTTCTGATCTACATTTTACAAAACATATATTTATGCCTACTGTTCTGAATTTACCTGGACATTGCAGACGGGATTTTCCGTAATTTACCTTTAACCCTGCCTAAGTATCACCTAGTTTAAATTTATTATCCTGTATATAATTTAATACTAAGTTCTAATATAATCTTAAGCTTCTTATTTTGTTTACGATTCTAACTATTTAATCTTAAGTAAAGTTGTAAATAAAATTAGGGTAAGAATTAGGTAATATTGTAACCCTATATAAGAAATTGCTGAGTCGAGTAGCAGCAGTTCCTTCACAATAACCAAAGGGTGTACACACGCTATATTTCTTGTATAAATTCTTTTTTTTGGTATTATATACTTCATTACAAAGTACAGTGTTTTATTGGAATAGATGTTACGGTCTGTTCCTGGTCCTTCGAGAAGAAAAAGAGTACAATAAAGTACTCACAGATGTGGTGCAGTAGCACAAGTAGTTATTAAACATTCCTTAAAAAGAGGAATTAAGATCGCTACGAATAAACATGGTCCTTCGAGCCGGATATTGAAATCAGATAGAAGAAAACGAAGAATTCCAAAGAAAGAAAAACAAGTGCTTCCAGCAAACGAGTACAACGCAGCAGTGTATCAACGCAGGAATCAGAATTATTTAAACCCAATCAAGTAAGTGTGCAATCCCATATATCCACATTACCCTTTATAAAAACTGTTTCTATTTAATTACTCATAATGGAGGAACTCAAAACATTAATTAATAAAAGAGCCATGTTAAAGGCCAGTCTTACGAGATTAAGTAAGTATTTTAATCAAATGTTAAATAATGATACAATCACTAATGATGAAATAAATAGCTTAAAAAAACGATTAGATGTTAATCAAAATTTATTAGAAAAATATTACGAAATTCATGAAAATATTATATCGTATTCAGCTGAAGAACAGCACGAAATTGAATTAGAAGCATTTGAAAATACATTTTGCAACGTTACATCAACCATTGAATCTTTTATTAATGAGAAAAAGAAAAACACCGATAAAAAGAAGCAGATGTAGTTCAAAGGAACTCACCTAATGTGGGGGAATCGTCAATACTTTTACCCAATATAAAAATGCCCAATTTCAATGGCGAATTTGAAAATTGGTTAGAATTTCGTGACACCTTTGAGTCTCTTATTCATAAAAATTCGTCGTTATCAGATATACAAAAATTCTTTTACTTAAATACAGCATTAACTGGAGATGCTGCCGAAGCAATCAAATCGTTAAAAGTTTCTGCTGAAAATTATCAAGTCGCGTGGGATTGGCTACATAAACGTTTTGAAAATAAAAAGTTAATTGTGCAAAATAATATTAAAGCTCTTTTAATTTAGAATCTCTCCAAAAAGATTCTTATTTCCCAGTACAAAGGCTTTTGGGTGGATTACTCAAAATATCACAGTCACTAAAAAATTATAACCAACCCACCGCCGATACATTTTTTATTTACATTGTAACTTCCAAATTTACTAGGTCCATGAGACGCGATTGGGAATCCTTTAAACCAAGCGGAGAATTTCCAACAATTCAGGAGCTTTTAGATTTTCTTGAAAAGCATTGTGAATTTTTAGGTACATTGGAAGCTAACACTTCCAATCATAATTTATATCAATCTGATTCAAATAACCATAAAAAACATAATATGTTTAGAGAAGGAAATAATAATAATAATAAACATATTAAAGCTCACGTGAGCGCATATAAAGCAACATGTAGTTTTTGCAAGTTTTCGCACCTAATTTATCATTGCGAATCATTTTTAAAATTAACTATAAATCAACGGATATCTGAAACTAAACGCTTGCATCTATGTTTAAATTGTCTAAAGAAAAATCATGCTACAAAAGACTGTACAATGCAACCATGCAGAAAATGCGGTAAAAACATAATTCCTTATTACACCTTCATTATCCAGAAAATACTGAAGCAAGTAACAGCAATATGCAACAGAATTCCAATCAACAGTCAGTTAATTCTCAAATAGCCGCATCAGATGAATCTCTTGCTGCAGGATCATCTCAAGTGTCATATTCAAATCATTGTGCAAACAACTCACAAATATTATTATCTACCGCAAATATTCTTATTAATGATATATACGGAAATGCGCATTCTTGTAGAGCCTTGCTAGACCCTGGTTCTCAGTCAAACTTTATAACCCGCGAATTATGTGATCGTTTAGGATTACCAAAAATCCGCTTTAATTCGACAATATCGGGCATCAGCCAAATAACTTCAAATATTGATTTTAAAACTAATATAGCTTTCAAGTCTGGTATAAATAATTACCAAGCACAAATTTCCTGTCTTGTTTTGGAAAGGATTACTGATAAATTGCCTATAAATTCATTTAAAATCTCAGAATTAAATATACCTCGAAATATTCGATTAGCGGATCCAAATTGTAACCTCCCAAGTCGTATAGATATTTTATTGGGAGCAGGTATATTTTGGGAATTATTATGCGTAGGACAGCATAATTTAGGGAATAACAAGCCCATATTACAAAATACTAAATTGGGATGGATTCTTGGAGGAAATTTTACTCAAAATAGAAACAACAAAATTTCTAGTGCACCCAATTCATTAGCATATTTTAGTGCAACCAATAACAGTATTGATACTCAATTGAAAAATTTTGGGCATTAGAAGAATGCAATAATAAATATAATAAATACTCTCCTGACGAACTACATTGCGAGAACCATTTTATAAAAACTACAGAACGCACCGACACAGGGCGATTTGCAGTAAGCATTCCATTTAAACCAAATATCAAAGAGATTGGCGAATCGAGAGAATATGCATTAAAAGATTTTATTCATTAGAAAAAAATTGATAACAATAATGAATTAAAAACCGAATATATTAAATTCTTGACAGAATACGAACAATTAGGTCATATGACAAAAGTATCGGAAGGTTCAATTGCCTCTCCTCATTTTTATTTACCTCATCATGCAGTGGTAAAAGAAACAAGCCTTACAACAAAGGTTCGCGTAGTGTTCGATGGGTCAGCAAAACTTCCACGGGTATTTCATTAAATGACACTCAGTACATTGGGCCTAAAATACAGCATGACTTATTTTCAATATTATTGCGATTCCGTAAGCATACTTACGTAATAACCGCCGATATAGCGAAAATGTACCGTCAAGTACTAATACAAGATAATCAGAGAGATTTACAATTAATATTATGGAGGCCTAATAAAAACCAACCGATAAATTCTTACAAATTAAATACTGTCACTTACGGTACAGCATCAGCATCATTTTTAGCAGTACGCTGCTTAAAGCAATTAGCAATCGATAATCAAATAGAATATCCTTATATTTCTAATATAATTGAAACAGATTTTTATATGGATGATCTAATAACTGGATCTGATTCATTTGAAGAAACACTTGCTATTCAAAAGGATATTACTTCCATATTATTAACAGCTAATTTTGAACTACGTAAATGGTCCTCAAATAATAGTAATATACTTAAACAAATTAATTCACATAATTATGATCAGAAATTTCATGTTCGATTTGATAATGACGAGCAAAATAAAACATTAGGTATTTATTGGGAACCCAATGCTGATAATTTATTATATTCAACGCAACAAATCTCAAAACAAGCTAAAGTTACAAAGAGATCAATTCTTTCTGTGACCGCTCAAATATTTGATCCTCTAGGACTTTTAAGTCCGGTAATTGTAAATGCCAAATTAATAATTCAAAAATTATGGCAATATAAACTATCATGGGATGAGGCTATACCTCTTGATTTAAATACGAATTGGTTGAAAATTAGAGATCGACTGCATGATCTTCAATCTATAAAAATTCCAAGACATGTTTTATGTAAAAAATCTAAATTTATTGAGTTGCATGGGTTTTGCGACGCCTCTGAAAAGGCATACGGAGCTTGTATATACCTTAGAAGCACTGATAGCTTAGGTTGTACTCAAATTTCTTTACTTTGCTCTAAATCGCGAGTTGCTCCTTTAAAAATGTTACGTTACCGCGTCTTGAGCTATGCGGTGCTGTTTTATTAGCGCAACTAGCGAATAATGTCAAGAAATACATAGACATTAAATTTGAGAATTGCTTTTATTGGTGCGATTCAACCATTACTTTAAACTGGATACAAGCCGCACCCAACAAGTGGAAAACATTTGTTGCTAATCGTGTCTCAGAGATTCAGCATTTAACTCAATCTAGTGATTGGCGGCATGTAAAAACTAATGAAAATCCAGCGGATCTTATATCACGTGGTTTGTACCCGCAAGAAATTGAATCCGCTCAACTGTGGTGGAATGGGCCATCCTGGTTGATTGAGGAGCATTCAAAATGGCCAATAATAAATGAAAATTTAAAGATAACCTATTGGAAGCTAAAACTGTGGTAACTATAGCCACACAGATCAAAAAATGTGATATTCTCTCTAAATATTCATGTTTGAATAAATTAAAACGCATAACCACCTATTGCCTCAGATTTATAAATAATACCCAACCTGCCAGTAAAAAAACTATATGGCCCTATATCAGTAAATGAATTGGAAATTGCCTTGACAAGGTTAATTAAAATTGCACAATCTGAGGTATTTTTTCCGAAATAAATGATTTAATGAAAGATAAACCAATAAGCACGAAGAGTAGTTTATTAACACTCAACCCATTTCTTGATAAGGATCAGATCTTGAGAGTTGGAGGTCGAATAGAACATTCAAACTTTAATTACTCTAAAAAGCACCCAATTATACTACCTCCTTCACATGAACTTACGTATTTATTAATAAAAAATGAGCACCTACGCTTATTACACTGTGGCGCAAACCTCTTATTAGCGTCTTTACGGGATAAATATTGGCCAATTTCGGAAAAGCGTACAATAAAACACGTAATCTATAAATGCGTAAAATGTTTTAGAGCTAAGCCAAAATTTGATAATCCACTCATGGGTAATTTACCCAAAGGACGCTTAGAACCTGCCCCGCCTTTTACAATTGTGGTGTAGATTACGCTGGTCCTATTTTAATAAAAGATAAAAAGGACGAGGATCAAAATTAGTAAAGACTTATATTTGTATTTTTGTATGTTTCGTAACTAAAGCAGTGCACATTGAGTTAGTTACAGAACTTAGTTCCGAAGCATTTTTAGCTACCTTACGCAGATTCATGGCAAGGCGTGGACAACCTTTAAATATATATTCTGACAATGCGACAAACTTTGTAGGTGCAAATAATGAACTGACAGAATTAAATAATTTTTAAGTAATAAAGAGATTCAAAGGCATTTACAGTATTCATTAAATCAATATAATACTTCGTGGCACTTTATACCTCCTCGTTCCCCACATTTTGGTGGTCTCTGGGAAGCTGGAGTAAAATCAGTTAAATTTCACATGAAACGGGTAGCTTCCAATGTAAATTTGACGTTTGAAGAATATTACACTTTGCTAACGCAAATAGAAGCAGTTTTGAATTCCCGTCCCTTAAGCTCCTTATCCACAGACATCAATGTCCCAGAACCCTTAACTCCGGCACATTTCCTGATTGGGAGAAGAATTACTTCTGTACCTGAGCCCGGTCTATTGGAGTTTCCTGACAACCGCCTCAGCAAATATCAGCACATTCAAAAGGTGACTCAGCACTTTTGGAGACGATGGAGCAGAGAATACATAAACGAATTACAGATTAGGACCAAGTGGCGACACAAAATTTCAAGATATTCTGAAGGTTGGCATGCTCGTTGTCATTCAAGAAGACAACCAACCCACCTTTAAATGGCAAATTGACGCATAATGGAATTGCACCCTGGAACGGATGGGATAACTCGTGTTGTGTCCATAAAAACTACAAGTGGCATCATAAAACGGCCAGTGACAAAAGTGTGTGCCTTGCCCATTTATTGACAAATATTTTTAGGATTAAAAATTTCTACTTATTTAATAATCTATATTTAGTTGAAAGCACGACATTTCAAGGCGGGCGGCATGTTCGAATTTACCTGACATTGCAGACGGGATTTTCCCGTAATTTACCTTTAACCCTGCCTAAGTATCACCTAGTTTAAATTTATTATCCTGTATATAATTTAATACTAAGTTCTAATATAATCTTAAGCTTCTTATTTTGTTTACGATTCTAACTATTTAATCTTAAGTAAAGTTGTAAATAAAATTAGGTAAGAATTAGGTAATATTGTAACCCTATATAAGAAATTGCTGAGTCGAGTAGCAGCAGTTCCTTCACAATAACCAAAGGGTGTACACACGCTATATTTCTTGTATAAATTCTTTTTTTTGGTATTATATACTTCATTACAAAGTACAGTGTTTTATTGGAATAGATGTTACGGTCTGTTCCTGGTCCTTCGAGAAGAAAAAGAGTACAATAAAGTACTCACAGATGTGGTGCAGTAGCACAAGTAGTTATTAAACATTCCTTAAAAAGAGGAATTAAGATCACATGAATAAACACCTACTTACTAAGAAATTTTATTAGCAAATTAATTGTCCACACAATAATCGACCATGTTTGCATATAATAATATTGTAGTATTATTATTTTAAATTTACTGAGGCGTTCACAGTGCTCTGTGATATTACTTTTCTGACCACTACTGCTGTTTGACATTTGTAGAGTATTAGACACAATGCAACCAACAACACAGTATAGGTTTATATCGACTGACAAGTACCCCAGTGTAACCCCATGTCACGGAGGAAGTGTCAAAACAATACTAAAATGAAGAAACCCACGATCGTACATAAAAGAAGATAATATTGATTATATTGATTGCCATAAGAATATTTATCTGTAGAATATTAAGTTCTCGGTGTAGGCGGACCGAAGACTGAACGGTGGCGTTGACAATGTAATTTTAGTTTTCCGTTTTTACTGACAGTTTCAGTTTTAAACGTTTTATTCATTAAATAATGGATGGTTGCGATATATTGGAACATGTCTAGTTTTCCACAATTTTCTTTAAACGTACGTGGAGATATTTCCTAGAGTTGAGAGCAATGCAGTGGAGTGACCGTTATCGGACAAAATTTTATAAATTAAAACTGTCACGGGTGTATTCAAAGTTTTTGTTAGTATTTCTTTCACAATCAATTTTCTTAAAATAAATGGGCAATTTTATTAACTGCATCTACGCGAAGTGTCTATTTTGTGGCGAGTAATTATGACGGACCTGTAATGAGTGAAAATGAAGTTTTGGCAGTTTGGAACGAAGGAACGAAAACGAATGCAAAATACTGCAGCTAACCAGATTAACTGTTATCTATCAGGTACTTAGGTATTATTATTAATAAAATGTTTACTTTCGTTATTTCTACATTCGGCAACGTTGGAACGTTGTGAGAAACGACCGCATGGTACCTAGTTGCACAGAACATATGCCTAGTTGACATATGTAGCCATCTTGACGATGACTGATGACATAGGCGCCGACTTTCCGTAGGAAAAGAAGGTTTTGCCCCATTTTTTTAACAACGAGCTAGAATTCCGAAATAAATTTTTTATTGTCTTTAGGCCTCCTGAGCACGTGGTTAAAATTTTTGTACTTAGTCATAGTTAACCCTGTACATGAATGCTTAGATTTTTTTCATATGTTTTTCATAATTCATATTCATTAAGTTGCATAAAACAAGCGATAACAATATTCAAAAACTTTCGCAGTGACGGAGTGGAGGGGGTACTCAACCCCTGTGTTAAACAGAACTTCTACGCCAATGATTATTTAAACAAAAACATACAGTTTACCAAAAATAATGTTCCTTCTCCTGTTTCGAAATTTCTGTGCGTTACAGAGTTATTTTGATTTTTAGTGTTTGATGTATTATTGGTAACACTTGTTAAAAATTCCACAATTGATAATTAAATATTGTTATAAATTCAAAAATTTTCTCCATAAACATTATCATCAATGTTCACGCAATGTTACTTTTTTTGTAATTGAGTTGCAATACATTAGTATTTACACAGCACAAAACAAATATGGATTGTTAAAATTTGTGTACTAAACAGATTTCAACTGATAAAAGTCTTGTCATTGGAAAGAGATAAAGAATAAGAGATAGGCTTTTTGAATCCTTAGCAAACCATATTTAGGTAGGTTGCGTTGAAAAAAATCAAATATTTAGCCAATAATTGATAATAAATACTTAAATTACGTAATTTAGTATCATATCAAGCACTAAAAATCAAAATAACTCGGAAACGCACAGGAATTTCGAAGAAGAAGGGGCATTCTTTTTGGTAAACTGTATATAGATAATGAAAATAACAGTTTTTTTTTAAATAGTCATTGACGTAGAAGTCCTGTTTAAGAAAAGGGTTGAGCACCCCCTCCACTCCGCCACTGTGCAAGATTTTGAACATTCTTATCGCTTGTTTTATGCACCTTAATTAATATCCCCCAAATCTAAGAAAATCGAAGCATTCCTTTATAAGTTATAATGAAAATTCGAGAACAAAAAATTATATTCAACACCCTGTTTCTCGGAAACGAAGGACATATGTTTATAGGAACTTTTCTTCTTAGAAACATGTGTTCTATCTTCTGTTAAATTGTATCTACAAAAAACTGACTCACTATGTGGAAACAAGTTATGTTTTAGCAATGAGCTTACATCATTAATACAACCTATACGATTCCAATAAAGCATGTCATGATAATGTCTTATAAAAACTCTACTTTATTTACAAGCCCATGGCAACTACGACTTTCTTTAAATTTGACATATGTCTATTATAAGTATCTTTATATTAGGTATACGACTTATTAACTCAAAACTATCTAATTCAAAGTTGAATTTCAGGTAAGAATAAAATTTTACTGTGATAAACGAATAAAGTAGGTCGAAAGTCATAACGCGCCAGCATAGTTAGTTAGTTAGTACCATTGAATAATAAATAACTAGATAGTACTAAAAAATAAAGATACTATTTTCGATCACAAAAAAACTGGAAATTTCAAGAAAAATTTCACGTAAAAGTTGTTGTTTGAATTTTTTCAAGATGAACGCTGAAAAGCAATTGGAATTAAGTGAATAAAACAGTTTGGTCACTTCAGAAGCATTTAAAATACTTTAGTGTTTCGTAAAAGCGAAACATAAGAGCATTATGTTTTGTAGAAAATCGGTTGCTCGTGTTAACTACCTTTAAAAAGCAAAAATATTTTAATACAGCATTTATAAAGCAAATACTGTAATTATACAGTTAAACAGTTTTCTGAAACTAAAGTGCTTCATAAATGGCATAAGAACTTTCTTAAAGTAATTTAAATAACTTCTATAAAATTCTTTTATTTTTGATATCCTAATCAGGGCCTCGGGAATTTAGCCTCTAAAATGGCTCAATGAGTGACTTACAAATCTTTATTTTTGGTTGAGAAATACTTACAAATATCTAATTCCTTACAAGGTGATTACAAAATGGGATACAAAGACGGGGCTAAATTCACGATACCACCGTGTAAAAGTGTCTAAAGTACCTGAACCTGCTGATTTGGAAGCTCCTAAAGCTCTGCTAGAAGGCTGTTGATAACCCGCTGAATTTGGACGACTAGCTCTACTGGACTTTTCATACGAACAAACAACATATTAGGTTATTATATTTATCAAAACTCACAAACCACTAATTTTTTAACAAAGTGATAATTTCTTTTTAACTAAATACCACCACCAATTACATTTATTATGAAAACATATCGGCACCATAGAAATCATAAAATATATGTATATAACAAGTCTAATTGTGCGATTTTGCCCGGATTTCTTTAAATTATAGAGCGTGATAAACTGCACATTTTCAGCAAAAATGGCATGGTTGATATAAATAATAGCAATTTTGTAGAAAAATTAAAAATGCACGCTAGGTTTTATTTATTTTCAAAAATTCATAGTTGGCGACGAAAAACAATTGAAGTGTTCATATTAACGTCATAGTACTGTGCAGCGCATAAATATCTAATATTTAATATGAAACTGGATCGATTTCCAAAAATTTGCTTAAAACGTCCAAAATGGACGTCGTGAACTTTTTCAAAATAACAACCAAACTTTGCAATATTTTAACAACAGTCCCCGAAATAGAATTAGAACAACTAGTTTGCACATTAATATGCCCAGAGAAAGTATAAGAACATACCTAAAACAAAACAAAATAAAAACTTTTAAGCCTAAATTTTTGCATACGCTGGAACCAGGAAATGAGAAAGAAGATTAGAATTTTGCTGTTGGCTGTAAGGAGAATATAACTTAAGGTAACTTTTTAAACGAAATGCTATTCACCGACGAAGCCACCTTTACCACAAATGGGGTGGTTTCGAGTCAAAATTGTCGTCACTGATCAAGATCCAGAATTCATCTTAGATGTAAGGAGACAATATTCTTAAAAACAAAGTTTAATATGGAATACTATGTGACAGAATAATTGGTCCCTTTTTCTTTGACAGTAATTTGAATGCCGTTGGGTTTTTAAATTTTCTCGAATGAGTTTAGGAACGCAGTTTTACCATTAAGATAGCGCCTTAATTTGAAGTTACAGTTAGATGGTAGTCCTATACATAATGCTCGTTTGATAAGAAACTGGCTTAATGAAAATTTTGAAAACTTTATTTGTTCTGTATAAGCCTAAGACCATAACTAAGTTCTAATAAACTATGAATTTTTGAAAATGAAGACCTAGTGTGAATTTTTAATTCTTCTGCAAAATCGTTATTACTTATAATTTTTCGATAAACTTTTGTGCAGTTCCTTTTGAGGGATGCTCAATTCAGTGGCATGCACAGATTTTTCATAAAAAGAATCGCTAATATGATTTATTAAAATATTGCTTCTATAAACTGTCATAGTAGGCCTTGAATTTTATATCAACCAGGCCATTTTTGCTGAAAATGTGTAGTTTATCAAGCTATAATTAAAAAAAAATTCCGGGCTAAATCGCACAATTAATAAACATAAACAGACTGACCTCAAAACAAATGGGTCACACTGTATGTTAAGATTTCTACAATCGGCACTAATAAAATTAGTAAGATAGATGGCATCAATTCAAGAAACCACTTTATGTGATTGAATAGTGATTTATTGATTTACTTAATAGCATCTTACCTTGTCTAGGTGGTTATCTTTCATTATCTCCCTGTAAAGGGCAGCGGACTGAGAATTTTTCATTGCGTCCATTTGCTGTAACCTAGCCATTTCCTGTTGCATCGCAGTCAGGTCTTCCTGAGTTTTATTTAGTTTATCCGCAAGATCGGTTATCAAGCGTTTCTTTTCCGTCGGACCGACGTCGCACGCGCACAATGCTGAAAAGGATTTTATGTTTGCAACTTAATGATCCACCAACCATCCACATTTGAGCAAATGAACAAAATGAGCACGACTAACCGAATGAGCATTTTGTATTTTTCCACCTCCATTGTGAATTGGATATCCGGGTGAATTCCATTAATGTGGTTTAGGAATTCTCTTGCTGCATCGTGTCCGTGTGACCAGATGACATATCACAATGGAGCAACGTCACCACCTTTTTTTCTATATTAAGCTGGTTAGCGGCTCAGGTAGATTGATCTTCTTATGGGAGGAAGTATAAGGAGCCCAATGAGGCCTAAGTGCTGTAGCCTCTTAAGCTACCCTCACAATTCCAGATTCCAGAAGCAACGTATACTTTAAAATGATTGAATGATAGCGGTCACATTGCTTTGACGGTAATTTCAAACCTTATAATATGCTTCGCTCATACAAGATAAAAGTAGAAACGCAAGCTTTTATGATATGAGAAGATAGACATTTAACTAGTTTATGCTAACCTTGGTAGAACAATTTCGGACTGTTCGCCATGCCGTCGCCTTCGTTTTGAGTATATACACATCTAAGTGTAGACACAGAATATCCAACTATATTCTGTCGTGCAGAAATGTAAAAACTACTTGAATAAATTCGAATACACATTGGGCTTAATGATTCGACAGACTCATTCGACTCAACAGGTATATACCGTTCATTTGCTCAGACATGCACGGGGTTTTAATAAAAATAGCAACTTATCAAGACGAGAACATAAAAATTTATACTTAGCTACTAATTGTTGGTCAATAAATAATACTTGGTGCAACAAATGAAAAATAGGTAGATAGGTAATATGAAATGGACTTACGTTTCCCCTCCCCTTCTTTTGTGGATTTTGGGCCACCTAGAAAAATGATATATAAAGTAAATCATAGATCAAAAAATAAAGAAACACCATTATGAGCAGAAAAAAATCTTTGTTATTAATAAAATAGTTAAGAATAATATTAATATTCATTTAAACTGAACTAGTAGCGTAAGATCATTAACAATATGCAGGGTGTTTAGTAAAGAATGGGTCATACTTTAAGATTAGCTTAATTTAAACCAACTTAGTACAATTTTGTTTCCTTAAGGGCGCCGTATTCTTGAAATAGTCTATTTTACAAATACAAGTAATTTTAGACATTTAGAACTGAATAATATAGAGAGGTTGGCAAATAACACCAATGTTATCTCATGTCACCAGCGAATATTCAAAGGTACCGAAGTGAAATGAATATATATAATGGCTGAAAACGGTCTAACCAACAAATTTTTAGGGACATAAATCTTTCAAAATGCATTTTAAAAGTTATTATATTATTTGAGGATAATTTATATAGTAAAAGTGAATAAACTATTTGATCTTTTTACGGCGAGAAATACAGTAACCTGAAGTTAGAAGCATGAGAAAGTATTTTTATTTAGTTCTTTACCTTATTTGTTGATTAAATGTACTCATATTTTGGAAGATGAGGTTCTTTTCGTGAGATAAAATTACAGAGCGTTTAGAGCGCTTATGCCACTATATTATTTCTTAAAAATTTTCTGAAAGGTAGAGATATTTGGAAAATGATTAGTTGTTCTGAAACAAGCTTCAATTAGCTTGTTTCATGCCGCTGAAATGTGCTATTTTAGAGAAAACTGCATCTAACGTATTTGTTAAACTTGAAAATCGATACATACAATTGTTTTTATTGTCAACCTAATTACGAGGTCTGGCTATTAAATAACGAGACTGCGCGCCTAGAGGGCGCCCTAGACGTGTGGGGTAAAAAACGAGTAGTGCGTTGGGTATCTAGATATCTTGTCTATGCACGTCCCAAAACACGTTTCCGTCACTATGACAGTATTTGTGCAGTAGCGGTTTGAAACGAACTTGTTTTTTTCTCGTGCCGAAAACCATGTGTGACGAAAAACAGGAGCAACGTATCAATCTCAAATTTCTCGTTAAATTGAAAAAAACTCCAACTGAGTGCTATAAATTGTTGCAAGAGACCTATGGGGACAATTCTCTATCTCGTGCGCGTGTTTTTGAGTGGTGTAAGCGCTTTAATGAGGGCCGAGAGAGCACTGAAGATGACCAGCGCCCAGGTCGCCCTGTGACTGATTCAACTCCGGCAATGTTGATCGTTTTTTTCGACATTAACGGTATCGTGATGACTGAATGGGTTTCAGAGGGTCAGACTGTCAACCAGACTTACTTACTATTTGTCAGTTTTGGCAACACTGCGAGAACGAGAGAGTAAAAACGGCCCGAGTTATGAAAGAACAACTCGTAGAATTTGCACCAGGACAACGCACCTGCCCATAACGCGCTATCTGTGAAGCAGTATTTGGCCAGTTAGCAAACTCTAGTGCTCGAACACCTGCCGTACTCACCAGATTTGGCACCGTGCGACTTTTTTTTGTTTCCGAAGATAAAATCTGCTTTGAAAGGGACCCGATTTGAGTCGATGGAAGCGGTAAAGCAAAAAACGGCAGAGCTCCTAAAGGCCGTCACCAAAGAAGACTTCCAGCACTGCTTTGATCAATGGAAAAAACGTATGGAAAGGTGTGTGGCGAGGGGAGGGGAGTATATTGAAGGGGAGCATTCGAATGTAGAATAATTTTTATAATAAAACCCTTTTTTGTAACCAGTCTCGTTATTTAATAGCCAGACCTCGTATATTTGGTAGTGTTAAAAATTTGTTTTGCAATTTATTGCAATATATAATGCAAACTTTTCCTGTAGTATATAGTTTTATTACTCTCAGTTGCAGTTTCTTAAATATTTTGATGAAAATATAATGAATTATTCATTTGTTATGACGTAAGTCGTCTGAATTCTTGCCGCGAGTATAGCCTTAAAGCATTGAATAATATACAGTTTTACTCAATGTTTAAAGTATGGCTTATTACTTATTGATCACCCTGTATAAAGTGGTAGTGGTTTGTGCTATTTAAGGTAGGTGTTCTCCCACAACTTTACTTATTATAACAAACATAACTGCACTCTAATTATTAGAATCTGTTTTCTGTTAACTGTGCATTATTTACAAAAACAAATGTATCAGTAAAATCTCTCGAAATGCTGGTTATATTTTTATATTACTAACAAATTTTGAATTATATCTTCCAGTTATGTAACATTTGCAAATTTTTATATAAAATTCAATATATTTAATAGACACAAAAATGTATTTTTTATGCAAATTCTCAAACCATTTCTTTATCTTTTCAAAATACTATGATTTGAATTATGGGAGATTTAAAATTCTAATGTGTGTGTATCAACTACTAGACAAACATCTACCATTCATTCACTTCATCTAGGATTCATAATGCTAATTAATATTTTTGTCTAACAAATAATAATATCAGTGTTGCTACCTGTGTAAAGGCAGCAGCCAAATATAGCAGCCAGGCGCTACAGAAACACACGATTGATCATGGACGTTGGTCGAGGTAGAACACGGGTAACATGTAGCTTATATTTAAAATATCCTAAATAAAATATTTATTTTTGTAATTTTCTCAATTTGAACGTAACATCATAACGAATATTAATTGTGAAGAAAATGAAATGACAACAAATTAAGGCATAAGATATTTGCGTGTTAAACTTGGTTACAGCTGGAACTCAAGCAATAGGTATATAACAGATACACTTGTAGTTCGTGCAAGATGAAAGCAGGACAAAAAACACTTTTACAACAAACATTTTTTAACCCAGTGGCATCCACGCGTAAGCCGTCAGAGGGGTGGAAATCGAGGTAAATTAAAAATTTGATATTTCTAAAATTCTGACACAAGCCTAAAGACGCTTGCGAGTGGATGACACTGATATCAGAAAATTGATAATTTAATATAATATTTATCTATTCCGTTTCAGCCTGTTAAAACGACGGGTTTCCATTTCAGAAATATCGTTTTTTTTAATTTACCCCAAATTCCACTTCTCTGATGGCTGGCGAGTGAATGAGAAAATTGATAATTTTATAAAATATTTATGTGTCGACTTTCAGCCTATTAAAATGACGGGTTTCCATTTTAGAATTATCGAATTTTAAATTTATCCCAGTCTCCACCCCTTTGACGGCTTGCGAGAGGATGACAAGGGTATCAGAAAATTGACAATTTTATAAAATATTTATCTATCGAGCCTGTTAAAATGACGGGTTTCCATTTCAGAAATATTGAATTTTTTATTTATCCCAATTTCTACCTCTCTGACGGCTTGCGAGTAGATGACACCGGTATCAGAAAATTGATAATTTTATAAAATATATATCTAAAGAGTTTCAGCCTGTTAAAATGACGGAGTTTCATTTCAGAAATATCGAATTATTAATTTATCTCAATTTCCACCCCTCTGACGGTTTGCGAGAGGATGACACTGGTATTAGAAAATTTATAATTTTTAAGATATTTATCTACCTACTTTCAGCCTGTTTAAATGACGGGTTTCCATTTCAGAAATATTGAATTTTTTATTTATCCCAATTTCTACCTCTCTGACGGCTTGCGAGTAGATGACACCGGTATCAGAAAATTGATAATTTTATAAAATATATATCTAAAGAGTTTCAGCCTGTTAAAATGACGGAGTTTCATTTCAGAAATATCGAATTATTAATTTATCTCAATTTCCACCCCTCTGACGGTTTGCGAGTGGATGACACTGGTATTAGAAAATTTATAATTTTTAAAGATATTTATCTACCTACTTTCAGCCTGTTTAAATGAAAGGTTTCCATTTTGGAAATATCGAATTTTTTATTTCCACTACTCTGACAACTTCTGAGTGGATGACACTAGTATCAGAAAATTGATAATTTTATAGAATATTTATTTACCGAGTTTCAGCCTGTTAAAATGAAGGGTTTCCATTTTAGAAATATCGAATTTTTAATTTACCCCAATTTCTACCCCGCTGACGGCTTGCGAGTGAATAACACTGGTATCAGAAAATTGATAATTTTATAAAATATTTATCTACCGAGTTTCATCCTGTTAAAATCACGGGTTTTCATTTTAGAAAAATCGAAAATTCTTACGTCAAAATATCTGTTTTTTAAAAAAAGTCGGTGGGCTTTTTGTTCGTTGAAATCTCTACTTTATGATGGTGTAAAAAATATATATATTACTATGGTAAATGTTCTCAGAAAACGCAAAGAAACGATGCGACAAACTCAATTTTGCGCTATTTATTAAAATTTATACTTTAATTACTGGAAAAACGTAAGATTCCATGTTACATTGATAAACAAAAAAAATTGCAAGACAAAATATACTTCTATAATTAACAACCAAATAAGTTAATAAAGTTAATATTTAATAAGCCATCTACAATATTTTTTCGTTTCTTTGCATTTTCTGAGAACATTTACCATAGCAATGTATATTTTTACACCATCAGAAAGTAGAAATTTCAACGAATAAAAAGCCCACCGGATTTTTTAAAAAAGCAGATAATTTGACGTGAGAATTTTCGATTGAAAAGGGTGCTTTTTCGATATTAAGTCAAAATAAGGTGAAAAAATAAATAATTTAAATCAAAAAAAATACAGTGTGTTTGGGACATAAAAAGGTAAGTTTTCATCAAATTTCGTGAAAAAAAAAATTGAAAAAAATTAAAATAAAAAACCAAAAACTTGGTTATTTCTATTTTCACATGAATTTTGAGGTTATGTGAAAAAAGCATAAATCAAAAATTTAGAGATCTTTTTATTACCTACAACTTTGCCATTTAACTTTTTTCCATAGGACTTGTAGTTTTGCCAGAAATCGAGATAAACCGTTTTTTACCCTTAAAAACTCACCCCCTTTCACTTCCCCACCTCAGATCGCCCGTAAATTATTTTTCCTTTCATTTTTGTTGTATTCTCTACCTTTTGCAATGGGTTTGAGTTCCAGCTGTTATCTAGCATAACACGGAAAATGCCTTATTTTTTTGTCATTTCTTTTTCTTCACAATTAATATTCGTTATTATATTATGTTCAACAATTGAGAACATTACAAAAATAAATGTTTTATTTAGGATTTGTTATAAATGTCGGGTGTTTCCGTAGCGCCTGGCTATTATCTTTGGCTGCCGTCTTCACACCGGTAGTGGAGCTACCCAACAATAATTCATACACTTCAGTTACCATCTTTTATTTTAAAAAACACTCTACCAAAATAAATTCCTAAACAGTAAATATTTTTCCTAAACCACTGCCTCTAACCCTAACCCATTACGAATAAAAACATCGTGCAACAATAAAACAGCGTTCATATTTCCGACCAACCAATTCTAGAATTCGTAATATGTAATACTCTATCTCTACATAAATATAATATGTATTACTTATATAAACAAACTTACCGCATTTTGCGGATTTTCTAGTGCATCCGCAATCTGAAACATAAATAAAAAGAAATTAAGTAGACATTGTCATTATAATGAAAAACATAGTAGGTTCGTGCAATAAACACACGGTAAATAATGTAATGTAAAAAACCGATCTAAAACTTCCTTTGTTGGTCGCTTTACCTCAGTGCAGCAATATGATAATCAACAATTTACAAAATAATTCATTACGATGAACAGAACATGGAAATTACGAATATGTTCAGGTCACATTTAAGATGAAATATATCTAGTAAAGTAATAAAATAAAAAGAATGTTTAAACAATAATACGTAGATTATAAAATGACATCAACTATGTGCCATTAATATGTTCCATATACTTTCGTGAATTTCTTTCAAAGATAAAATATGCTAGAAAGAGCAACAGTTATTAAAATTATTACAGGCACTAAAAAGCGCTGATTTTTATAAAATATTAATTTGTTCTTGCCATGTATAGAATTTCTCTAGGAACTCGGAATTTTACATTTTCATGTAAATGTGTAGATACAAATTACAAAACTGAGCGCACTAAAGCAATAAATAGTGTTGATAGTAATCGATGTTTTACAAAATCTCTTCCGTTACTCATAATAAATCCCATTATTCAATTGGCAGAGCCTACTGTTTTATTAATGTGAGTAATAGAAGAGAGTTCTGAATCAAATACCACACCTAAATCTATTATTTCATTACATCTGCTCAACTCAAAAGTGTCTATTCTATAATTTGAAAATGATAACACAGAACACATCTCTTATTTAATTTCAAATCACCCGCATCAAGCAGTTTAGAGTTACTAATTGAATGTATTAAATCATTAATATAAAGAATAACCAATAGCGGGCCTGAGGTAGAACCTTGAGGTACTCCACAAGTGGATGAAAAATAATCAGATTTAAAATCCTTATGCCTGACAATAATTTTGTGAAAAAGCCATAATCATTTAATTTTCTTAAAAGAACGCCATTTAAGTTGGCAAACGTGAATATTAAGCATTTGAGAGAAAAACGTTTTAGACAAAAATACCATCGTTTTATAAGCGGAATTTAATGGTTATACGTTTGTTCTAGAATTTCAAGGTTATTTGAAGGACAACTTTGATTTTTAAATAGGAACTCCTATTTCTTTTAACGATTCGTATTGCTCGTATAAAACTTAACAACTTTTATTCTATGACTTTCCCTGTTTACTTTCAGCGTTTACAAATAATTACGCATTGAACGTAGCAGTAGCAATAGAACGTAGAAGTAGCACAAGTTATGGAGAAGTGAACAGGCCCAACATGCATTATTGATTTTCAGAAAATCCAAGATAATTGCGTAAAGGACAAATGCAGAGATGATGGACGGTAAATGTTTGGTGTGTCATAATTGGTGAAAGATTAATAGAGCCTGTCTTTATTGATGGTGTTTTGACGGGAGCAATGTACACTAAGATTGTAGACCATCAATTGCTACAGCTTCTTCTTACACACATGTTGTGCCAGCACGATGGTTGTTCGTCACATTATACACGGACGTCACGTTTAATATTAGATCGGAGTTATCCTGAACGGTGGATTGGACGAGGTGGTCCAGTTCATTAGCCCGCCCGATTCCCTGATTTGACTTCTCTAGATTTTTTTTGGTGGGGATATCTTAAAGAACAAGTTTAACAAGAGGTACCAACCACGCCAGAGAATAGGCATAAACGCATTAGAACATTGACAGAGGATGTTAGTACAGACGGTGGACAATTATGCAGTATGCATTGAACAATGTATTGCAGTCGAAGGTCAGCACTTTGAACATCTGTTAAAATGATTAACTTTTAATTTCCAGATGCAATAACTAGCAAGTAAATGTTACTTCCTTTTTGCAATAGCTTAGTACGCAATAAAATTATGTTGCTCTCATAAATAACATTAGCTTTTCGGGTTTTTTTCGGGAATGTCAACTTACCTTTAATATTCAGTCAATGTTTGTCCACTTTTCAAAAGTATTCTGGATTTCTACTTTCAACGCATAATTACTCGTAAACGCTGAAAGTAAACAGGAAAAATCATATAACAAAAGTTGTTAAGTTGTGTACCAACAATACGAATCATTAAAAAAAATAGAGGTTCCTATCTAAAAAATCAAAGTTCTCCTTCTGGAATTTATAATTGTGGGGATGGTAGTAGAAGGCTACAGCACTTAGGCTCCATTGGGTCCTTTATACCTCCTCCCATTAGGAGATCAATCCACCTGAGCCGCCAACCAACCTAATAAGGAGAAAATGGTGGTGATGTTGCTCAGGGGGATCTTTCTAATGTAGGCGATAGAACGACATCGTTCTCCCTACACGGAATCTCATATTGATGAGATGGCAGTACAGTCACAGAGTGCAAGTATTGCTTTGTCTTCCTGTTGGCAACCCCTACAAAGAGGTAATAGAGGTTCCTTAGCCAACAGTGTCCAATTTGAATACCTGTCACCAGAAGATTTGCCCTAGACATAGTCAGGTACTTTTGGATGTATCCTTGCAGGAGTACTCTAGGAACTCCTTAGCAAATTGACAGTCATTTATTTCATCCCAATTTCAACAAATGCTGACAACGAAAGCGTACTGGAGGGAGCAGATCCAAAAATATTGAGACCCGATGCACTCCTAACCAGCTTGTCAGCTACTTTATTGCCATTGCACCGGTCATGTCCCTTTACCCCAAGATACAGATACGCTGTTGTTGGTTGAGGCCACTGCCAGTGTTACTGTAAGATCAGTACTGATTATCTACTATATGTGTAGATTCTAATGGTTTTACCCATTGTATGTCTACGTTTGTACCACGGTAGCATGCCTATCCATTGCCCAGTGATATCGAATATGTAAGAATCCTTCATTTTTGATCTGTCTGTGAAGATGTTGATTACATCTTTGCTGGCGGTCTCCTCATTCCTGATAAGTACCGTGTACGGTCTGTCAAACACAAACTTGGGAAAATACTGTTAGTGTCTGCAAAAGGGGCATCTTTCTGACGACCCCATCCCATAGGCGACTCCTAACTTCTCTACATCCTACATCAGGTATAATACCAGTATTTTTGAAACGAAACATAGTTGCCGCAGCCACTTCTTTTAGATAAATATCCAAACGTGGCAGACATAGCATCACCTCCATTGCTATGGAAGTTGCCTTTCAAATAATCTTGAAATTCTAAACCAAACGTATAACCATTTTTTAATCTCGCTTATAAAATGATGATACTTTTGTCTGATAAATTTTTCTCAAATGCTTAATTTCGCAGATATTCACGTTTGCCTACTTAAATGGCGTTTATGCGCTATAAATCGATTTCATAAAAAACTTTCTGAAAATCCGTGTATATAACGTCGATCTGTTGAATAGCAAAATAATAAAGAATAATGTAGGCAAAACGCATTAAATATGTGTATATGTACGTGCGTATATGCATATATCATAGAGAGCATAGAGTGTCTACGTATGTCTGTAGCTCGCTTTAGATTTAAAGACCTCATCCCCATACATCTGCAAACAAATTGCTCAACAGAGGCTGTTATGGAAACGATTCTTGGATAATGTATGGTACTGGTTGAGGTACTGTGCAAGTAGTTGTGGTATTGCACAACAACTGCAGTTTACTTATCAGTAGAAGTACCTAGTATTATGAAAATAGCAAATTCCTTCTTAAATAATTTTTATAGTCTACCGATGAACTCTTAACTGTAAGTAGTGGTAGTAAGTAAATATCTAATAAAGCAAAATCTGGAAATAGAAAAATATCTCACGTTTTTTGATGACATTGACCCCCGCCTTAGAAGCCTCTTTCTTTATCAACCTTATTTCGGAACATACACAACAACTCTTATCAGCATCCTTCTGTTGCACTTCTGGCTGTGCCTCAGGTTCACTTGGTTTTTGGGTCTCTTCCGCTTCGGCAGTCTCCGGTGGTTTCTCTTCTGCGTCTTGTTCCGCTGGGGTTTCTTCTTTCTGCGCTGCTTCTTCAGTTGGAGGAGCCGCTGGTGGTTCTCCGCTTTCGGGCGGCTTAGTTTTTTCTACCTCCACAGGCTTACCAGCTGCACATACAACGCATTCTTTCGCCGACCTGGTGGGGCACATTATGCACTCCACCTCGCAGGGGCTGTTGAGATCTGAGGTGGCTTCAGGGGCGACAGCCACCTCGGCGCGAGTGGTAATCGTCTTCATGAGTTTCGTTGACGCAGCTATGAACTTGACCATGCTGTCCATCATCATTTTCCATGCTTCAACTTCATTCGGTTCGCCAACATTGTTCTGGTGAATGGGATTCATTTAGAACTGAATATTTTCACTACCCCGTAATTTCACTTGAATTTTGAAAAGCAAATCATTGTGTCAATATGACAGGTTTTAGGCGTATTCACAAATCATGTACATACTATGTGAGCGCACAAAGTAAAGTACTTGCAGTCTCTATTGGCTAAAATAATCTGCAAATTAGCTATATTTTAATAATAACTAAGTGATTAACAAAAACTGTTTTTGATATTCGATATGGATTGTGCACTGAAGAGCACATTTTAATTATATAACGTAGATATAATTATTTAGTGTTGAAAATATTGTCATTAGAAACTGGTTTTCATATTTTAAGATATGAGTATACAGGGTGTGACCATGTATACAATTTATATGACAACTTGCGTATTAGGTACATTATGTACATTAACTACCACAATTCGCAAAATGGGCCAAAATACAAATGCCGGTAATATTAATTCATCAAACATGTAGGACACGTATGGCGTATTGCGTTTAGTATTCCTTAAAAAAGCCATAAAACTATCAGTGTATTTAAAGTAAATAAGTAAAAATCACTAGTCCATTAGTATATACAGTATGCGCCAAAAGTATGGAATAAATTCAATAAAAACGAAACAATTATTTTTTGGGAAAAATCCTCGAACAGGTCGATTTTTAATTTAAAAAATACATAGTTTAGGGTAAAATGCGATTTTCAAATGTCATTTCTTTTCGAGTAATGACGTCATCGATTTTTTTTTAAATGGCAACACCATATTTTTTTCCTTGATTCTGAAAGATCGTTTAATTCTTTATCAGACAGTACTAAAATTTTGCCCTTTTAGGAAAGTTTTGGAGTAAATGACGATTGAATGTTAGAAAACGTAAATCAATTAAAATAAAGCAAAACGTTATCAAGTTTAGTTTTTCGAATTCCATAGTTCTTTTATGGATCGCGTAGGTGAAAATCTTTGCAAAGTGTCATTGTCACACCGACTTTCTAATAGACATAGAAATCATTATTCAATTTAAAGTATTATGGCACATTTAACTGTTACTCAAAGAATTGAAATTTTAATTCTTATCGGATGCGGAATATGACTAGAAGAACTCAGCAGGAAGTTTGCGTGAAAAATATCCAGATCGGCCTATCAGACAATCAGCAGTCAGTAAGGTAGAGTCTAAATTGATTACAAAAAATGGGTTATGTTTCATGCTGATTATATTTATTTTTAAAATAAAACTGATAATTTCCATATAAGAATGTATTTTTTATCTTCAATTAGAAACCGTAAATATGTCCCGATAGTGTTTTGTTGCCATTACACTTTGAAAGCCAACTATAATTTCATTATTTTCAACAAAACTACAATAACAAAAGCTATTGTCCCGTACATCAAATTAAAGCTCTTTTCATGACCTATTCGATAGCATAATAATTTTGTATACAGTGCGTTAAAGAAAAAATCCACCCGGTTTCGTAAAAATAATTTGTTTCTTAAACCTAAATATTTGGCTTACTCGTAGAAGGTTTTCAACAGACCTACAAAATGGTACCTTGTGGTACCTTAATATACCCAAGGTATCTTAAAAAATAACGAAGATACAGTCGTGGGGAATTTTAAGTGACGGACGGTGTATACAAGTATTAAAATATTCCCAATATACGTTGCTGCTAAATATTTAATCCATCAAAATATTCATTTGTACGTTTTTCTTTTTGGCCTCCACTGAGATTTTTTCTTCACAGACGCCCATGTTCCAGATGGTCCTAAATTCTTCTATGAATGTTTTGATACAGCTTTACAAAAAGTAGTCTATGAGATTTATATCAGGATAATGCACTGGCTAAGCGATGTAAAAATAGTCTATGTTGAATAATTGTATTAAAATTCTGACACTATGTAACTCCCTTACGAAGCTTTTCACCAAAAACTGTTATATGACAAAATACAATTATTATTTTCATCGGTAGAATGAATCGCTGAATGATGACATATTGTTAACACCCTCTTATACCTCTAAGACCCATATTTCAACTCTCAATTTTAAAAGATATTTTTCACATATCTGTATCATCAAAGTAAACCTAATGAAAACTGCTTAATTAGGGTAATAACATTTGTATTACATTTTGATCTATTTATAAGATATAAGCAGATATCCAAATATGTTTATCTAGTTTTTTTCATAGATTACGTATGTTTCTATATTAGATGGTTTTTCAGCTTTATCAGATAAGATCTTGTCAGCTTTCTTGCTATGATTTTTCTTAATTTGATATACAGGTATTTTCTCAGATGTTACATTGCAGATTCTATGGTAATCTTGATCGTACGGTTCATCGAAATAATCTATAATATAATAAAATTGTGATAACAATAAAGCTATTAATACAGGATATATACACAGGGTGTCCCATAATTATTGCGACAAATTGATAGGAGAAGGCATGAAAATAAGCAATTTTACCTGTCCAGAAATATGTCATTTAGCCACTACAGCGCAGATGCCCCTGATTCATTAGCTTGCTGTGTTTACTTTTTTGTCGACCTAAAGTCGCCACACCGATTCAGTTCAATGGCTGTAGTCTAAGATCCGGCTGCAAAATTAGTACATTCATAAAGTAGTTAACCGAGATCCAATTTTTATGCAATTTTATAAATGGAGGAACCCATTTCTCATGAGGTGCCAATTAAAAAGTGCCCGCGATTATTATTAATTAAAATATTATTAATTGGCTTTTCGTGAAACATATCGTTCACGTCCTATGGAAATAAAGCATATTCTACTTCACGGCAATGTATTTAAGGACTTTGAAAAGACACAGTTGCTATTGATCACTTAGCCGTAATCTCTCCGCAGCCAGGTGTAAACAGGTATAATTTTGTTAAATTTTTACGTTCATGGCGTATATTCATTTCAATTGTGCCACATTAAAGCTAATTTTTTTCTGTACGTGATGTAACATGTCTGCCTATATAAAACAAGCCGCAAATAAGAGTTGCCTGCCGTTAAAGATGCTAGGTAATTAAAATCAAGTGACAGAGAGTGAGCGCGCAACGTTACTTGTTAGACGATGATGCTAAAGGCCAGCTATGCGCATTTTTTAAACTACTGCGCTGAAGCATTTATTATTATTCTAACCATACTAACTAAATTATCCATGGTATTACGAAATAGGCATAAAATACAAAGAGCACACACCAATTGACAGTTCTACACAAAAGCAGTACATTATCGTATGTCAAGTTTCAAGTTGTTTGTCCTGCAGCCGCCATTTTTAAAGTGATTTAATAGCAAAGTGACAGCACGTTGCTCTATACGCATCAGTGTTTATTGTTGTCGTTTTATTAATATTGACATACTACTATATTTCAGTTAATGCAAACTCTGACTTTGAATAAGCGAGAAAAAACGTAATATAAGCTTTTATAATTTTTTTAATTAATTTTTTTGTCTAACATTAATGTTTTTTGTATGAATAATTGATTATTTTGTAACTCATATTTACTATTATCAATTTATTGTAATTAATTTGTAAGTCATGACTATACTCGCGACAAGAATTCAGACGACGCCATACGAATAAATGAATAATTCATTATATTTTCTATCTATTTAATATTTTTTGGAGTATTTAAATTGAGTAGCTCTTAATACTACTTAGATCGTTGGTTGAGAACCCTATCTATTGAGGCATGCGCAGTAGCTTAAAAAACCCGTACAGTTGGTCTTTAGCATCCTCGTCTAACAAGTAACATTGCATGCTCACTCTCTGTCACTTTATTTTAATTACCTAGCATCTTTAACGGCAGGCAACTCTTATTTGCGGCTTGTTTTTTATAGGCAGACATGTTACATCACGTACAGAAAAAAATTAGCTTTAATGTGGCACAATTGAAATGAATATACGCCATGAACGTAAAAATTTAACAAAATTATACCTGTTTACACCTGGCTGCGGAGAGATTACGGCTAAGTGATCAATAGCAACTGTGTCTTTTCAAAGTCCTTAAATACATTGCCGTGAAGTAGAATATGCTTTATTTCCATAGGACGTGAACGATATGTTTCACGAAAAGCCAATTAATAATATTTTAATTAATAATAATCGCGGGCACTTTTTAATTGGCACCTCATGAGAAATGGGTTCCTCCATTTATAAAATTACATAAAAATTAAATCTCGGTTAACTACATTATGAATGTACTAATTTTGCAGCCGGATCCCTTACTACTGGCTATTATAACAAAAAAAAACACACACACACACACACCGATTCAGTTAATTTCATAACGCCTCAAAATTGGTCAAAACTGTTATATCACTATTTCTACTCTAAATATAATGGACGTTATGTAATACAATTACTTTTGTCATTTTTGTATATTTTTTATATCTGATCGCATTCAAATTAAGTACGCCTATGAAATGTTGCTCCTCGCACGCTTCGCCCGTCGCGCTTGTCTACAAACTAGCGATTACTCACTCTAGATTTTTGGAAGTTAACTATAGATATTTGGGTAAATCTCATTTATCTTCACTGTAGAGTCACCCTTTCCAAGGAAGCCAGTAATACCTGAGACACCCTATATAATACCAACCTCTCATTATATTACTTTTTGTTGATATAGAATTGATTTTCATCTGAGGCCGGTATCTTCTAGCAATTGCTTGTTTCGTTAAATTGTACTGCTCGTCCAAGAAATTCGTGGACATGCGCCGCTGTTTTGTAGAGTCATTGCGTTTTTCAAATTGTTCTGCATTGTATACAGCAGAACATTTGACGTTCGAATCAGTTCTGTCTTGGAAAGATTCGTTAATGTGCAGCTGAGTAAGTTTATGGCCTTCGCTCATGTCACCGGCTAAGAACTCTACAAAAATACAAATAAAAAATATAGCTTGAAGGTAACTCAAAAAGCAGTTATTTATTAAAATACAAAATAGCTAAAAACTGAAGATTAGTTATAGTTTATACCTTTTAGTAGTTTCCTTCTAATTGCTTCCTTTGTATTCCGCTTCGCAGCTTCAATCTTTTTTTCGTCAACTGCCTGTTTATCGCTTAAAATATGTAGCATTGACCTTGAGGACGATATATAATCTATAATTCTGTCTACCACATGCCTTAATGACCGATGTTCACCATCGTTGCTATCTTTTTGAGGTCTGCTCATGTTCTGGTACAGAAGATTTTTAAGGCAGCAAAATTTTGAAATGTCAACTATCTGCCAAAATTTAACAACGGAAATCCATAATTTTCAATGTAAAAATATGACGTTTAAATAAAACTAAAGTCACTAGATATACAATAAAGTACTGCAAGTAATCGCCCATACAGGGTGAGTCAGTCATAATGTCATTAATTTTAAGAGCATATAGGGAATAATGAGTATAATGCGAATACGCGATTTAAAAAAATCTAAATGCATATTTACGCCGAAAAAATATATTTTCAAATAATTATTTAAACCCCCTTTTCAGACTGTCACTGACCGCTCACAGCCTTGGTTGTCTACAGCTCACAGTTCAACTCGATGTCGACCTGATGCAATAAGTTGAAATATTTTTCTAGTACCTACCTACCTAGGTTTTAGACATCACAAATAAACGGTTGTACTGACTATTTTAGAATATCATTTTTTCTTGCTCAGTTCAACTTCAGCCAATAATAATTTAAAATGTTAATATCCAATGAAATCAAATAATAATAATCAAATAATTCTATCAAAAATTGTAAGTAACGCGGTCCACTCAGGTTTTTCGGTAGAAAATACGGCCCAATCTGAAAAGTGTTTCATATTTAAATACTAAGTAATAAAAAACCATCGTATTGTCGACAGAAAACTGTCCAAGACCGAAATGGCACGCCGCTGATCTGATGGTCATAAGTTGTCGAGAGTGAATCTTGACCTACCGTATTATTAGATCAATAATCTAGTTACCTAGTTTTTGTACTGTTATTTAATGACAAGGAGTAAAACTATTTTTTTTAATCTAGATACATGAATGAATTTTCCTTAAATATTGATTTATATGTTAATAAAAACAAATGTAGATAATAAATAAATGTTTACGATTGTTAAGCTATTACAGTTTAATAATTTTGATATTACGTTTTCACGGCGTTTTACAAATAAATATGAATTTTTAGTATTACTCGTAAGTACAATTAATTATTCAGTTTGTAGTTACCACAGGCAGTTACGTACATTTAGCCTAGACATTTATTATTTTTAAGTAGTATGGTACTAACCTGTTTAAAATGCCAGTTCGATTAAAACTTCACTCATCCGTCCATAGCATTTTATTAATAAAATTAGGGACAGTCTCATTTCGTAAACATTCTCCGTATAACACTACCATTTCCGCATATTCGGAATTTGTAAAATTATGCATTGTGAATTTACGACGAATACGCGAGACCGAAATAAACAAACTACTGCTTACTGCTTGTTTTCTCTCTATCCCCCCTCCAAATGTGTGTCGTGGTCTACAAATTTGGGGAGAAAGAAATGCGAGAAATGCGATGCTAGACGATATTATGTATGTAAACATGATGTGGCAACGATGTTTAATCCGGCATTCGATTGTCGTATGGGTGCGTCATCAGAAAGTTCGTAGCGCACCAGGAGCGTCGTGTTCCGATTTTTATAGGGTTATTTGTTTATTTTTTTAAAGGTCGAGTAGAATTTTTTTTCGATTTTCTGCTTTTATTAGGCCTCCCGAATACGTGGTTAAAATTAATGACATTATGACTCACCCTGTATAGGGTCCTAAACATTGAATTAAGGTATTTAATAACCTTACATGTTATCTCTATTTAAAAACGATCCTATATTTGCAATGGTGGTATTTTTTTAAAGAATCTGCCATGTAGTCATATTTGCAAGTTGTATTAATTACACAAAATTTTTCGGGAAAATCATTTATACCAAAAGCACTTATCCGTATTTTCTTTCCGTTTATATTATTTACACCTACAATAATATTTATTATTAATCAAGTATACAAAGAAAACAATTCAATTTAAATAACCTCCCTTCTTCCTGGCGAATATTGATATACCTGAATACAGATAGGCACACAACATAGCGAGAAATTATTTTATGGTATATGGTACTATTATCGTCTTCTCTTTAACTCCCACTATTTCACAAAGGAAACTTTCACGCTGTCACGTTATTCACATTGACAGTATTGTAATAAAATTTACTATATTGAGTCTCAAAATATAATTTCTCTTTACTCGAACGAAATGCAATACTTTATATATCTATAATAACACATGTACAGCGCTATCTACTGGACGAACAAATAATGTGTCCAAATTACTTTAACTTGGAATAGCCAAATTTTGCATATGATTTAGGCTTATTATTGGTCTTCGTTGACTATGAGTTCAAGTAAATTGAAGCACTACAAGGTGTTCGTTGAGGTCACCCCTAAAGTTATACCAAACTTTTTCAATTGGACAAATTTAAAAGAATGAATTTAATTTACTCTTGTAAATATCAAAAAAATTAAGGTTGTCAGGAAAAAATAATTCGTTAAAACAAGATTTTAACAGTGTTATTAGAAAAATCAAAGTCAGTCAGATAGGCTTTGTCTCTAAAATTATTTGACAGTAATAAAACTATAACATAATAATAATAATAATAATAATAATAAGAATAATTTCTTTTATGTTATTAGGTATTTTTGGAGCCAAGAAACTATATAACCTTTGACCAATTATTTTTCATTAAGGAGGTTTATATAAATTTTTTCTTCTAGTATTATAAGAATGGCTATAAAAACGTTTCCCTTATCACAAAGATGATATTTTGATACACATTTATAAAAGAATAACTGTCTAATATCGAGGATTTTATTATCAATATAAATTTGATCACTAGGGTATCTATTTGTAACATAATTTTTAAAAATCTCTTGTGTAGAATGACTAGTGGTTTTATATAATATGTTATTACAGCAGCACCCCATGACGGAATCCCATAGTTTAGGTAACTTTCTACTAAAGCATGGTAAATACTCTTTATTTGGCATGGATTCAGTACACAGTACACATGTACTTAAATTTATATAAAATTGATTGTAATTTTTGTATTATATAATTAATATGAACATCCCATCGCAAGTGACAATCAAGAAATATTCCTAAATATTTTACATTACTTTTAGGTATTATGTTATATGCAGTACCATCAATTTCAAAATTTATCGAGTTAAAACTGGGAAGAGTTGCCTTATTACAACAAAAAGGTAAGTATGTTGTTTTTTCTATATTCATAGTTAAAAGCCTACTGTCGTAACTGATGTGTAGCTGCCTTGATGCTGACCTACTACTGAGTGTTAGCTTTAACGCAGTTACTAAGTTACTGAAAAAATTGTAAAAAATAAGATGTAGTTGTTTTCTGTTATATATGGAGGATGTATCTGTTCAGTATCTCCTGATTATTTACAACCGTTTTTTTGAAAAATATATGTCGAGTTTTTAACAAGCCGAGCGTGTCTTTTATTTTGAACCGTCTAGGCCGGGAATACGGGTAGTATTCCAACGGCGAGACAATACCTACTGTCAAATCAATTTTTGATATATGCCAAGCCAGCTTGTACCGTTTGTTTAAGTTCAGTCCATGATTAAGATTTATGAAAAATTACAATATCGTCAGCAAAACCAATGATGTTTCCTCTTATTGACAATGAAAATAGTTCATTTATATTTACGGTAAAAAGGATTGAACCCAACACCGTGCCCTGTGGAACACCATATTCAACTGTTAATTTAGTACTATCGATGTTTTCCACTCTTACAAACTGCTTCCTATTGGATAAGTAATCGTTAAAAAGTTTTAAGCATATTCCTCTTACTCCAATATTTTCTCTAACGATTTCAAGAGTAGAGGGTGACTAACAGTATCAAATGCCTTTGATAGATCTATAAAGTACCCAAACATGGTATTCCTCTATCCAACGCTAAGGAGACATCATTTATCATAGGTGAGATGTAACTGGTCTGCTACTTCCTGCTCGGCCTAAGCGGCTCGACTTGCAGAAAGCGACCTACAATATCGTAAGTACTTAACCGCAGACCTCTCGCCCCGGGCGATGCGCCATTAAATATATAAATGATACTGCCGGAAACAACTACTCCGCGGGTTAATGCCCCGACCGGCATTGAATTATAGCTGCAGTATCTGTGTGAAACAGCCAAGAACCCTTGTCGGCCACTCCACCAGACATAGACCGCTTTCGGGCTTGTTAGCCCTCATCAGTATGCCATAGGTGAGATGACCGACAATTGAACTGGCTGTTCCTTCATATGTAGTTTCACATATAAATCGAGTGCAGGTGAGATGTAACTGGTCTGCTACTTCCTGCTCGGCCTAAGCGGCTCGACTTGCAGAAAGCGACCTACAATATCGTAGGTACTTAACCGCCCGGGGCGAGAGGTCTGCGGTACTATTTTCTCCGAACCATGAATTTTCTATTCGTAGAAAATTTAAATTTACTCTATCTAATAAATGATGATAGTATCTTAATAACACAAATCTTCTGGGGATCCAATTGGCGAGAAATAAATAAAATTCTTCAATGTTCCTCAAAGAAAATAATCACATCTGGCGAGATCTGGCGATCTTGGTGGCCAATTTTGAGGAAAGTTCTTTTTCTCGTGCTAACCATTTATATGGAAACCTAAAATTCAAAGATTGTCAATCTATTTTTTTTTCTTTGGGGCAGTCCGGAAAATAAAATTTATCATAATCACTGTGAAAATATATAAGTCCCACGCGACGGAATTTCTGCTATTTTTAGGGCTATTTCTAAGTCAATGCTGGTGGGCCCGCAGAGTAGTTGTTTCCTGGAATTGCGTATTTGCAAAATATCGTTGTCGCCGAACGCGATACAGGTCGATAACTTTGAATGATGTAGAACATTGGAGAAGCGAATGGCCGCTAGATGTAGCGTGTCTACACTTCGTAAATATGGATTTATCTTAATAGCAATGAAAGGGGGCAACTTTTTTCTAAGCCACACCCTGAATATTTTACTTTCTCTAGAATTTTGCTATCTTACTATGAAATTCATGTTCTAGAATACCTTTTACTACGAATATATGTACTAATGATTACTTATTATTTACGTACTACTGAAAAAACGACGAACTTTGAGAAAGCATTATCTAGAACTGTTTTTGTGTAGTAAATAATTTGTTAAATTAGTGGACTGTATAATGCGTTTTAATTAATTGAAAACAATAGCGAGGAAGATGGAGTTTGACTTAACCCTATTTTCTTTGTTTGATAAAGAAATTTTGTTGCACTTCGAAATAGATACATTGAAATAGATAAACAAGTGATCGAACGTAATATATCCGACAATATACATACTCGTATAGCGAATCTTATTTCATATCTCCATAGGGCCGCAAGTCGCACTCCATTCCATGGTTATTGTGCAAAATTTTGTATACAGACTTATAAAGAAAATTCAGGGTACAGAATTGCTAATTTTTGAAAAAAAAATCTATTAAAGTACATTAAAGAGTAGCAAATTAATCTCTAACTAAAATGAACTAAATCTAATTAAAGGCAAAACGTAACCTATTTAAACAATGTATTTGTCTTGTCATTTCATTTCAACATAAAAGTTTTATCCAATGATTTGATTGAGACTGACAAATATTTATGATAATGAGCCCTCTTGAAAATAATCTGGATAAAGTGTTGAAAGAGTTAAGGAATAACAAACGATGATGAAGTTTTACATACTTTCCGTAAGTTAAGTAATTTATTTAATACTCAAGGTCTCAAACATTGTAGATAATAAATTTATAAATTTTGGCAGTTTAATCACTACTCGTAGCCTAACAACTAGCGGTTTGCTCTCATAGATTATATAACTTACCATTAATTATTTATTAATGAATCCTCCTTCGTTTCATAAATTTCTGTTTTATTTTTTTAAAGAAAAGACATATTTTTATTTTTTATTTTACGGAAAAAAGGCATTCTTGATTAAAATGTTTGCTTGTCTTTAAACTGCGGTTGCTGGTGATCAAAAATTGGTAAATATGTATAAGAATTGTTCAAGAATAAACTGCCTTTGTTTTTAACAATACGAAAATATGTTATTAAGAAAAGTTGCTTAGAATTGATATTTATGTTACAATTTCAATTTGTATATAAATTGGAATACTTATATTTCATTTTACGAAAAAGAAAAATATTCTTGATTAAAATTTTTATTTGTCTTTATAATGTAGTTGCCATGGAGAATAAAAAAGTTTGACAACAACCATCATAATGAAAAGTGATATTACGTTGCAGCAAAAAAATTATTTAATAGAATGTATACACAAACTGATATTATAATATAATTTTTTTGATTCTAAACAACTTGTCTTAATAACATATTTTTTGTATTGTTAAAACAGAGGCAGTTTATTCTTGAACAATTTTTATATTTACCGAATTTCTGATTACCCTGTATATGCAACATTAATGTTCTCCATGCCAACCGCATTTTAAAGAGAAGAAAATATTTTAATCAAGAATACCTTTTTTCCGTAAAATAAAAAATAAAAATATTTTCCCTTTTCCACTCTAACTGTGAACATACTGTATATCGCAGTATTTTAACATGTTCATTAATAAGAGTAACAATTTCGATACCGATTTAAAAATATCCCAATAATAAGCCTCACTCTGGACTCATCGTGCTTGCAAATTGTGAGGGCAGATGGAATTGTGAATGTACAATCGTTTGCAATAATAATGACACTCATTAAAATGAATTTTGCGATTTTTTTTAACTTCTGACGTATTTGTAATGAAATCTACTTTACATTTTTAACATTAGTTATTAGTTGTTTCACTCACCAATAGAGATTTAATGAAATTTCTACTCAGAACTTCCAGAAATTCAAAAACTGTTTTAAGAGAGTGTCATTATTATTGCAAACGATTGTACCTACGTGGAATGTTCGCAATTGCAATTTATTGTCTGTTTATTTAATTACTTGTATTTCAATAATATTTACATGTTTGACTGTTTATTTATATGTTCCACTCAGCACTTAATATATTTTTTACGTTCTGTAGATGTATAAGCCATTTTCTGTGTTTGAAAATTTTAATACGTGCAACGTGCAGTCACGTGTTAGGAATGGATGCAAAATAAATAAAATCTTTTTTTCCGACCTTTGCGGACTTTTCGTTAATGGCAAAGGTGATACATCGATTCTAAAAATACAAGATTTATGGTCAAAAAATATGTCAATATGAAGAGAATTGGAAAAAACAAGCAGATGGAAGTCTTTATAAATAGAAGTTTCAGATACTTACCATCTTTCTGTGGATACGACTTTTTATGCATTTTTAAATTCTTCGGAAATTTGTACGCTTGTCAAAGCTATTCGCTAATATTACAACTAGGCGCAGATGATGGATTTATTTTTTTTTGTGGTTTTAAGCATATTATGTTCTTGCAGAAAATTATATTATTTTATTAAAAAAGGGAAGGCTGCTATTTGATTTTTTTCTATATCAAATTGTTTTGAAATTGGTATTCTAATGTCTTAAATAGCATAAAAGATATATCGACCAAATCTTTCTTCAAGAAAAAGTGTTAATCATCTGTACGAAGATTATTATTGAATCTCTGTTTAATTCATATAAACATGGCTCGTCATATTAAGTAATATACAAAAATTCTTTCAAGTTAACCATTTTGTTTGTTCTTGAAGACAACATAGCATAAAAATAACAAACATCATAATTTTCATAATCTTTTATTTGAAATATTTAAAAATCAAAATTTATTAAAGTAATGTAATGCACTGGGACTTAATATGTTTTGGCTCTACTTGACCAAACGTTTTATCTTGTTTTAATGAGCTACATTATGGGAACTTCAAGAAGAAAAAACGTTTTGAACCGAGTCTGGAGTACAGTAATATGTCTGTTTGGAATCCTTCAATGTTCATTCTCTCAAATCAAATGCTCACATAATTTCAATACGATATGGCGATAGCTTTTGAATAAATATTTGAGCTTATCATCATAACAAGTATAAAAGTGCCGTATATGTATACTTAATATATCATCTTCATGAGTTTAAACGTTTGAGAAGCGCTCTTAAAACTGATATTTTACATGCTTATAGGAATTATATTAATATGCAAATAAATTTTAAACATTACCCTGTAAAGTTTTGGTCACTTGTACGAAGTAAAAATCAAGGTCGCGAATACCAAGTGATGTCTCCTTAATAATAATCAATTTCGTACTATCGTAATAATGTAGTAAATGGTTTTGTAAATTTCTTTTCCTATGCTTTCACCAAAATTAGGAGGCCAACAAAATAAACGCGTCCGTAGTTTTTCTAAATTTTAATAAAAATAAAATGAAATCACAAAAACTAATTCTACATTCTAATAAACATAGAAACTAACAAAACAAAAGTAACAAGAAATAAATTTAAAAATTCTTACCTCTTTACCGCCGGCGCCGGCAACAAAAATGTGCATTTTATTTCTTTCAATGTTCTGGAAAGTAATATAATTTACGCACTTCCTGAAATAGCTGCAAACTGAAAAAATGCGTTGTCATTCTGAATGCATTACCGTTTCTAGGCGTTGTAAAAGTGACCACTCTGTATATGTATTTTTATACCTTTTAATTTGTACTTGTAATATATGTTCTGTTCTATTATCTGTGAGTTCTGTAACAGTAATTTGAAAAAATAATTTAAAGAATACTTTAATGCCTTGTATCTTCAAAAAATGCGATATATCTACAGGGTGTTAAAAAGAGTGTAAAATATGTCAGGAGGTAATAGTATGAAGCAAAATAAGCAGAAAAGTCTTAATAAACACGGATCCGCAAAGTAACGGTTGCCGAGATATGGACCACTATTCGTTTTTCAAACATTTTATTTTATTAGGAATAAACCGACAAAGGAAGCTTTTAACAAACAAAAAACAAAGTTACAGAAGATGTTCAAAGTGCCCTCCGTCCATTTGCAAGCAGGCACGACATCTTTGTCTCAACAATATTCGAACTCTTTCGAAAACACTCTCCTTGGTTTGGATTTCTTGACACTTTTGATTAATCCGTAGCTGCAGCTCTTCCGGGCTATTTACAGGAGTACCATACACTAATGTCTTCAAATATCCCCAAACAAAGAAATCTAGAGGGTTCAGATCAGGCGATCTTGGAGGCCATAAAACAGGTCCCTTCCTACCCATCTATGTGGAAAAGTGGTGTAAATACTCTCTAACGGCCATGGAAAAATGAGCTGGAGCACCATCATGCTGGAACCACATTTGTTGCCTCTGATTCAAAGGAATGTCTTCCAAAAACTCATACAGTGTGTTCTGCAGAAAGTTGAGATAAGCAGCGCCTGTTAATCGGTTTGGTAAAACAACAGGACCTAGAAACATGACACCTACAATACCCATCCAAATGTTTAATGAAAAACGTGCCTGATGTCCAGATTCTATTAGAGCATGAGGATTTTCGTTGGCCCAAATTTGCGTATTGTGAAAATTAAACACTCCATTTCTTGTGGACCCGGCCTCATCAGTAAAAAGATTGTTTGCAAGAAAACGAGGGTCTTCAGCATCATGACGTAGAAACCAGCGGCAAAAAGCCAAACGTGCTTGATGATCATTTATTGGATTTAAGGCCTGTACTCGTTGCACATGGCATGGATAAAGCAGTTGCTCGTGAAGGATTCTCCAAACAAGAGGGCCATTACCTGGATTCTGCTCTACCAGTGCTAGAATTTCTTCTTCCGCTCTAGGAGTGGATACCGACCTTGGACTTCCGGATAAATGGCACTGTTTGCTCAAGGAACCGGTATCACGCAATCTTTGGTGAATTCTTCCAAACATGCATTGTGAAAGACGTTGCGCTTCGGTGGCGTTCTCATTAGCACGACCATACATGAAATGCATGTCTGTTAATTCTGCGTTTGAGTAACGAGCCATAGCGAATGAAAACTTGTGCACTGAGAACAACTGTCAAATACGTACTGTTTATTTCACTGAACATCAACCAAATATTATAAGAAAATACACAACGTTTTTGCGATATAAAAACATAATATCTCCGCAACCATTACTTTGCGAACCCATGTTTATTGAGACTTTTCTGCTTATTTTGGTTCATACTATTACCTCCTTAAATATTTTACACTCTTTTTAACACCCTGTATATAGTTTACAGAAAAAAATCTTACTTCTTAATCTTCTGTACTCTTGAATATATGGTGGGTTACTCTGAAACAGTCTGCGTACCCATAGGCTTATTTTTGCTGTCGAAAATTTCGATAATGCGTTAAAAGAGCGTATCTGTCTTCACACATACTTGAGCCGGTGCGTTCGCGGTGCGTCTAATTCATTTCGATAATTTTAGAAACGGCGGCATTACGAATTTCGACCGAGAGGCGAGACATCACAGTAACCGCGCGTCCGCCGAACTGTCTGAATTCAAAAGTGTTGTACGCGAAGTGGCTCGCTGAATATGAACGGCAAAGGCATGCGGAGGAAGAAGTCATCTCTATCGGAGGTGAAGGTGGCTGTAATCGGAGCCCCTGGGGTTGGAAAGAGCGGTACGTCTTCTATATGTCGCATATTGCTTATTTTTTTACAAAATCAGTATCCAGTACATCAAATAATAGCCAAATATATGAGAGTGTCAAGAAATTCCGATATGATGATAGTACGCCTCAAAACATGCAAAAGTTTTTAAGATCTTCATTCGTGGCTATACTTTATAAGACAGCTAGAGACATTGTTTTCATAAATTATGAATATGTGTACTTTTACCTAGAGGCAAACTTAAAAAAGAATTTTTTGTTATAGTCGCGGCGAAAATTCAGACGACTTACGTCATACAAACAAATGAATAATACAACTATGTACTACAGGAAACGTTTGAATTATATATTGCACTAAATTGAAAAAAATGATTGTTTTTAACGCGATCAATATCGAAAATTGATGTAAGACTTCTGAATTCTTGCCGCGAGTATATCACTCGTAAATTTTATCTACAATTGAATGATTTGAGATAAAATTAATTCACAATTCACAAGTAGCTTAAAAGACATGGAGCAAGTTTTTTACAAATATTTTATTTTCTTTTTTTTTCTATTTAACCATTCCAAAAGTTACAAAAATTGTTTCCGAGATATTTTATAGTAACTAGAATATTGCGATGGTATTTTTTTAAATCATTGAGTTTTAGTTAAGGCAAAAGCTATACATTGTTAGCTGCAATGAAACTAAAAACAGTTTATAATGTACCCTTCAACAGTAATTTAATCTTGAACAGCAGAAAAAAATATGGTCCCAAATGGGATTAAATACAGAGTCCTCCATAGACAAAAAAGTACAATTTTATGTTCAAAGATATATATTATTTCTTCAAATTAAGTTGTTTCCGAGATATTTTACGGCAACTAGAATATTGCGATAGTAGTTTTTTAAACCATTGAGTTTTAGTTAAGGCAAAAACTATGCATTAGTATTACGATGTATTAGCTGCAATGAAACTAAAATCTGTTTATAATTTACCCTTCAACAGCAATTTAATCTTGCAAAAAACGGAAAAAGTATAGTCCCAAATGGAACATATCAATGTCTTCTCTTAAAATTTGTTTTCACCATCTGCATTTACTTAAAAGTATTAAAGTATTCTTCAAAATAAAACCACTGAAGATGCTGACACTGAAGAGCGGTGAAACATTACCACCATTGTTCAAGGAGCAGTTCCAACGTAACAACGTATGATACCAACATATGCGGCCATATAATGGATATAAGATGAGTACTCCATGGAAATAAGTTGGTAAACTTTATTGTTTTAAAGCTGTCAAGTAACTATGTTCGGATTGCTCATTATACTAAAAAAAGAGAAATACATTTATTTAATGAATAATAAATACACAAAGCAATATTTAAAAAAAAAATCCAACAAACAAATAACAAATGTACAAACTGCTGAAAATTATCATCAATTTAATGAATAAGACACTAGTGGATTATAATTCAAAATATCACACCTCGATTTTTTTATTTAAAATTATTAACATTCATTTAGAACGATCTTGTCATTTTGACCGGGATTATTTAAATTAACTCGATAAGAAGTTTCTAAAGGACTGCAGGGGTCCACAACTTCGCCAGGTAGGACCTGAAAGTTTTCAGCAATTGCCATCTTGCTGGACAGTGAATCTTCAATATAACTTTCTGCCACCGTAGCAGATTTCCAACCACCATGACGCTTCACAATGGTAATATCACCCGCAGCATTGGCCAGTAATGTTGCCGAAGAACGCTTCATCCCATATCTGGAAAAGTGTCTGGATCAGAGAGCCCAAGAAATGCAGCCACTTTTGAAAACGTTTTCGGAATTGTGTTGATGCCTACATGTTGTATAGTACATTTTCCAGCCACATATCGCAAGAAAAATCTCTCACCGGCATTTTTAGGTCGCAGATTGATGTATTTTTGACATATTTCTATAGCAAAGCTTCCTCCATGATCGTGAGTGACACTTCTTGATATATTTATTTTTGTATCCAGAATAAGTACGTATAGGTAACTGCCTTTATCTTGGACTCGGGCAATATCCAAAAAGGTTAATTCATTGCATCGACAGGCACCTGTGTCTCTCATGATCGTTGCAACCTGTACCAAGTTCAAAATAAAACGCTCAATGTATAAATTGAAATATTAATATCGTGTATTTTCTACCCTAACTTGTAAATATTCATCATCCAGTGTTTTTTTTCAAAAATTCTTCGATTTGGTTTCTCGCCAGTATCTTCTCTGGTTTATAATTTCCTGATTCTACTTTCAAATATGAAGTAAGTTTACCATACTTTTAAATATCAATACCTTTGTGTACTTTCAACATTGATTAGCAAACCGTTTCTTCTCCACATTGAAAAAGTAGGATAGTAGCACCTCTTCTATGATTGCTCCTTCTCCTATGCCCATTTTTTCGCCAGTTATCGAATTCCACCAATTCCTTCTCGTTGGTATCAGACGTAATGTTGCTTCTTGGGCTTCTTGCTGGATTTCAGGCGGAATGAAGAAATTCTCACTCATTTTTTGGGTCGACTTTGCAAATTTTGTCACTCTTGTTGACAAATAAACAAACGCATGTAATAGAAACCATTCCAAGACTTTCTAGTGTTCAGCTGACAATCAATATCCTTGATTAAAATAAATTTGCCAAACATGAAGTAACCATAGCTTTTTACCTGGTTTCACACAGCTCTCATTCTTGTAACTGACCGGTTTTGGCCGTGGTCGTAGATGAAACGTTGGGGTTTTGTCAACGTATCTTCATGGAGTACTAAGCTGTTGAAGAGTTTAAATATTGTTCAGTACAATGCAGTTTTTTGACGATGAAAACATTTGGGTTTGTTCGTGGACAGTAATTGCTACTTATGACTTTTCTTATTTAGTCTCAATAGAGTCATGATTGTTTCGTTTCTTCTTTCTCACTAAAAATATATGTTATTTCAACTTTCCACATATATTACAGTTATAGTTCTTGTTAACTCTAAGTAGCAATATCCCACAATAATATTAGGTATTAAGAAAAAATGGAACATAACTCAGGCTGCTTTCAATATTTTTAAGTTTTATTTGAACTTGAACTATACAAGGTGAGTCAGAAAGAATGGGTCAATACTAAGGAGAAGATACTAGACACCAAAATATTATATTTTGAGGTCATCATGCCTTATACGAATGTCGCTGGTTTAAGAAATGCAGGGTGTTTAAGGTTAAATTTAATTCTGAAAATTCTCAATAACTGCACAATCCCGTGCCAAAAACTTTATGTTTTAGATATTTAATAATTTAAAGTATAAAGGTACGGTACGTTACTTCATTTAGTGGTTGCGTTTAAAAGATACTACTGACTAAACGTCTCCACTTAACGATTAAAGTGTGTTGTCCATTTTGCTCATTTTAAAACGTTCAAAATGGGGATGTTGCTAATGCGTTGTTAGATGCCGAAAGGGAAGAATACCTGATTTTATTGTATAAAGAACGACAAAAGGCAAAAAACATATTTTTGAACCGAGAGACTAAAGAAGGCTGGGCTGGTTCCAAGTATTAGTAATCCCCAAACCGGGATTTTATGCCATTTCATATTTAATTATTTCATCGTCCTCTAAAGAAGTATGTCTTTGACCATATTCTTTTGAGTGATTGAAAATAGCACGCGATTTATTGATAAACGCTTGTTGTCGTCATCCAACATAATATATTAGCACCAGGTATTGAATTATCTATATTTTAATGCCGTTATGTGGCCTTACTTAACCTTAAATCAAAAAAAGAACACAACTTTCAACTTCTGAATATTTTCCACGTTATTGGGGATCGGCAAATATATTTCATGGATAGTCTACCAAATAATTTAATGAGTTAATAACAAGCAATAAAATAAATCTGTTGTTAACTTGATGACTGAAAAATATTTGACCGCCAAATCTGATACAGAACAGCAAAAATATACAGGCTAAGTTCAACATCCGCTTGCCTTTGTTGCATCATTGCCACAATGAAGAATGTTTGAGAGACTGTAAATATTCTTTTGCTTTTTTTCTTAAGAAATCTTCTGATATTAGAGCCACGGATAAATAAATAGATTTACAGGGTTACTTATTTGCTTTTACTAATGGTTTGGGTTTGAGAACTAATTACAGGAAACGGGAAAGCAAAAATAGGTTTTCTGCTAAACCGGATGCAAGAGCTATATTTGTCTGTAATGTAACCATGAAACACGAGGATAGTCTGCGTAAGATAAACCCTTTGAATGTTTTAAAACATAAGGTTAGATTTTTCGTAATTGCAAACATAAATTTTATCGACATCGTTTTATACGAAAGAATAAACTAATAAACGAAAAAACTGTATTAAAAATTTGTTAATTGCAAGCTACAATTTGTTACTACATTATTACTGAACTGTTTAAAAGATGTTTGTTAACATTTACAAGATTTATGACAAATATCTGCTGAAAAAAATATGCATATACAGACATAAAGTATTTCTAACAATAGTGGAGTAAAATCGGTTCTTAATTATGGTTTTTTTTTAAGAAGATATAATTGAATTAAACGTTTACCATCTTCTAGACGGACAATTTGGACATCCGAAAAGTTGTAAAAGTCCATCTTCTATATTTTTTTCGGTAGGGACCAACTTCTTAAAATCAAATTTTCGCTCCTTCGGACGTTAATTGCCAATTATGTTTTTTGTAACATCACGTTTGTAAATAAGCGATTTTATCTATGTTCATAATAGTTTCACAACTTATATAAAAAACTATAGCACTTCTAATAGTACACATACATTTTTGATAACTTAAAGTCTTTTTGAGAAAATTAATTCCAAAGTCGGCGCTAGCAAATTTGTTCATTAAAACCTTCACTATGCCACAATAATTATTAAAAATTGATCTAAGGCAAATGTAGTCAAAAGTATAAAATAGTTTTTTAAAGAAAGTTTACCTCACTAGGTGTTACAGTTTTCAAGAAATTGAATTTTCTATGTGCGCCGTGTAGTGGTTATACTTGAAGTGCAGAATGTTTTCGGAAATATGACAAATATGACATTGATTCGACGGGTTAGAACATTTTATATTTTCTATAGACAAAAAAATATATATTTTATTGTATATTATCATTGTGTTGGATATACAGGGTGTTTCGAATTGCAGGGTCAAACTTTAACAAGTGTTAGAACTTAATTTAAGAAAATAAGTTCATATAAATATGGATTAAAAATTGCTTAGTTTTTAAGATACAGGGTATCAAAAATTAAAAAAAAAATATAGTTTCAATACAAATTTGAAAATTGACAAATAATTTTTACTGAATGCTGCTTTTTTGTAAAAAAAAAATATAGAACCGTATAATTGGGGAGATTCGACCCATTTCTCCCCTCCAAATATTTTTCAACGTACTTCTATGGTATTGAAACATGCATTCGCTGGCAAATTTGATTTTCAAACTTTGTTTCTTGATTTTTTTATTTAAAGCTCAATTTTTTAGATATTCTACAGTTTTATTCTGATTTACAGCAAAAGTTATTGATAATGACTTGAAAATGTATATCTATAAAATTGAGCTTTAAATTAAAAAAGGCCAGAACATAAATAAATGTCTTCAAATCCAATTTGCTGTGGTTGTGGTTTGAAGACCATAGGCCCAATTATGGGGTTCTAAATTCTAAATATTTTTTTTTCAAGAATTTTTAGAAAAAGTTGCTCGATAAACTTTACAACTATGGCATACGTGGTTCTGCATTGAGTTGGTTATCCACTTACCTAAAGCATCGAAAGCAGCATGTTTCCTTTAAACATGTAAATAAAAAAATTAATTGCGAGGTCTGTAATATTGACATGGGCGTACCACAGGGCTCAGTACTGGGACCTGTGCTTTTTATTCTTTATGTTAATTCTTTGGAGGGTGCTATTGGCAACAGTTTTTTTTTTCAATGTATGCTGACAATTTAACATTGGTCTTTTTAGATAAATCCACAGAAAACTTGACCATTGCTCTACATAAAGTTATAAATGATGATTGTAATTGGTTTGGCCACAATGATTTATACTTTAATATATTAAAAACAAAAATAATAAGATTTCATAACTGACAGAAAGAACGTGACACTATCACTGCAAATGTTAATAATGTCGCGATTGATGGTGTTGGTGCAGATGGTGTCAAGTTCTTGGGTATGTTTTTTGACGATAGCCTAACCTGGAAAGTACATTGTAATTCTGTTGTTTCTACAATGAGCTCTGTAGCTTATTTATTTAAATGCATGAAGAAGATATTGACTAAGCTGTTACTGAATATGTATTATGCACAGGTCGAGTCAAGATTACGCTATGGAATATGTTTCTGGGGCGACTCCACCATGTCTGAATCAGTCTTCATTACACAAAAACGTATTTTAAGAATAATATCTGGTGCAAGAAGTCATGAAACTTGCAGAAAGATTTTTGTAGAACTTAAAGTTCTTACGTTGACTTCTTTATGAATAGTGACATTAATTCAAAAGATACCAGACAGAAGAATAATATTCGAATCCCTAAGTCGTCAGATAGTCTAGGTATAAAAATATATAATCACTTATCCCGAGTCCGAGGGACTTCGAATGAATGTGAAACATATAACTCATTTTCAACGAAAATTAAGATACTTTTTGGTGAAGAGATGCTTCTATTCGTTGTCAGGGTTTTTTAGTTGTTGGTTTGTGGTTTTTAGTTAAGTTTTTATGACAATTGTTATACAATGTAAATTGTCCAAAACAAAATAAAGGAATTGAAATTGAAGTAAAAACATTTCTGCTAATTTTAAATTTTGTAATTAAGGCCATTAATTAGAACATTTATATATTTTTTTCAAAATTTGTGATACCCTGTATCTTGGAAACTAAGCATTACATTAATCCATCTCTGTACAAACGATGTTTGCACGCCAGTGCAGAGCAGAGACAAAGTGATGGGTAGCGGAGTACTAAATTCTACTCCAAACCACAAATGAATATAAATTTTACAAAAACATTTTTCTATGTGTAGAAGCAAGATGAACCGACTGGAATTTTAAATTATTTTATAATTCTGAAATTCCGATATTTTCTGTAAAAACATTGAAAGTGGGGCAAAATGTGAAAAAACGTTGTGACGAAACATTTTAGCGCACAGTATTGAAATATTTCTGAATAAAATAATAGATTTCAAATCGAAACTTACGAACCTAAATATTTATCTTGGGCGATGCCTTTCGAAAATTTTATTGCGCTCGTGAAACTACGAAAGAAAGAATTTTATTGCCAAATTCCGGTTATATTATGATAATATTTAATAACGGGGATTTCCGTCATAAAATTAGATCGGAATGATAAACTCTCTTAAAATTAATTATCCTTCTTCGCCTTCTGTTTGCTAACCTCGAAATAGATAAAAGAAACATTTTTCTCATCGAAAAGCGATCTGGCGCTCAGGCCTCGACATTCTTGTCAAACGAGGTATTTTAGCAGATCATTATTTACATGTCTTGTCACCAGAAATATCTCAAGTTTGCATTATTTTTAATTTCAAGGTCTCGAAATATGTCGTTGTTTTTCGAAAATAAATATCGGCTCTATATTGAGAGGGAAATAACAATTCGTCGTATATAAATGCTACACGCCTATTATTAAGTAATAACTATTTTTTTAAAGTATGACTTGGTTGTGGTTATATGAAGGCGTTGGTGAAAAATTTGTTTAGTGGTAGATAATTGAACTGCGGATGTAATCAATCTAATGAAGAGTCCATAAGAGTATACAAACGACAAAGGCCTTTGAGAAATTTGGTACAAGCAGCGTTACAGTTGCGTTGACATCTACCAATTTAACTTCAAAGAAGTTAACATTACGCTTCTGGTCATAGAATATCATGAAAATCTTTGGCCAAGCCGTTCTATTGGTTCTAAACTATACTACATAAACTCCAAACTAAACAAAAACCGTCTCTAACATTTTCATTCATTCTACGTTAATGTTAGGCAAAACATTTCCTATGAACTTAGGTCTGAAAATGCTTCGTTTAGGATATACAGGATGTCAGATTTAAAAAATTAATTACATTTTTTTTTAATAACTCCCGACTACTTTGAGTTAAATTGATGAAATTTTGTATGTTGAGGTTTCTCGGGACGGGAAATTCAAATTTTATAGACGATTGGCTGTATCTCCCAGAGGGCGCCATAAGCGACCATTAGGATTCGCTTAATTTTTTTTGTGCCACGGTGTATGTCATTTCGGAATAGAAAAACATTTTTTCCTACCTTTTCTACTTAAGAAATGTACACCTTATTATTAAAGTCTCTAGGAGCAGTCGTTTCTGTTAAAAATTCATCTGAAGATGATGCATGCCAATTATGTATCAGTGTGAATTGAAAATTATTGTTGTCAGGTTTTGTACATTTTGTTAAGAGATTTTATTTTTGCAACTCTCACAAAAACATCAGGCTGTATTGATTAAAAATTAATAGTTCTTAGTCTTTCAATTGTTATGTCTTGTTTTTTAAATAAAAGGAAGGTAGCCAGAAAAGTAATTTTTGCGTTTTAGGATTAGGAAAAAATAAAATAAATAGGACGCCGCTGTTTTCTGAACGCAATGTATTTATTTTTCAATCCGACAAATAATTTACTAAAATTAACGTCTCTTAAAGATTTATCGTAAAATGCGTGGTTTTGAAGAATGAAACAAAAATACATTAACAACATTACACCAGAAGATTAGAATTTTGTGAATTAGATCAGCGCTAATCGTGAAATAATGCTTTTTACTGACGAAGCTTAATACAAAATTGGCACTCTAATACATAATTTGCTTGCTATCATCAACTTTACAGATGTACATTTCTTAAGTAGAAAAGGTAGGGGTAAAAGTTTTTCTATTTCAAAATTGCATACACTATTGCACAAAAAAGTTGAAGCGATTTAAAAGGATCCTAATGATCGCCTGTGGCGCCCTCTGTCAGATACAGCCAATCGTATATAAAATTTGAATTTCCCGTAGCAAGAAACCTCCGCATACAAAATTTCATGAATTTAACTCAAAGGAGTCGAGAGTTACTAAAGAAAATGCAATTAGTTTTTTTAAATTTGCCTTCCTGTATATCCTAAACAAAGCGTTTCAGACCTAACTTTATAGGAAATTGTTTTGCTTAAAATTGAACGTAGAATAACATACTGAAGTATGTACATCTCCTCCTGAAACACCCTGTATAATTGATTGTATACCAGGTGTTTCAGTTAAGGTAAGATATTGTCTTTCTGTATGGATATTCCAATTGGAACGACCGACAAGCAGCCCAAGAAAAACGACGAAAATACCTAAATAGTAGTGCATAATTTCGTAGTTTTTAATAATAAAAACACCGCTCTATCGCGTATGCTAGATGTAGCTTTACTACACCGCGTACTTACCGTCCCTTGTGCCCGTTTAGACAGACTTAAAACAGCTGTTATTCAGCGATTGCCTCAGCTATGGCATACTGATGAGAGCTAGTAAGCTTGAAACCGGTATGTCTGGCGGGCTGCTGACAAGTGACTTTAGCTGCCTGCTATAGGTTTTCAGGTGCAATTCAATGCTGGTCGGGGCATTAACCCGCAGAGTAGTTGTTTCCTGGAATTCTGTATTCGCAAATTAGCAAACCGTTAATTTAGCTTGTGTTTATTAAAATGTGATAGTATAATGCATGAAGGATATCAGCAAGCCGATTCGCATAATTTACCAGTAATAGTGTTTGATTTTTTGGCGACATAGTCTTTTGCAACGTAAAATAAGACTGGATCAACATTCATTTTTATCATTATTATATTACAAGAAAATTACAACATAAAACATAAGTTTAGATAACCAGATACTAAGTAGGTACAAAGATACACTTACATGCGTATACTCACGGCAAGAATTCAGACAACTTACGTCATACGAACAAATGAATAATTCATTATATTTTCATCAAAATATTTAAGAAACTGCAACTGAGAGTAATAAAACTATATACTACACTAAATGGGTGCATTATATTTTGCACTAAATTGCAAAAAAATATTTTTTAACGCGACCAAATATCGAAAATTACGTTGACAATAAAAATAATTGCCTAACGTCAACCATGACGTAAGACGTCTGAATTTTTGCCGCGAGTAGGCCTATAAGCATACTTTAAAATTATCACTTGAAACAGGCGATATTAAAAAAAGCATCAATTTAATAAAATTTTACACAATAGGTCATGGTCATTGGTACCTATTTACAGAATGGGAAGAAAGATTATGAAGATTCGGCAACCTATTTCAGCACGAGCTGGTTCCCTTAATTTATAAAAGCCGAATTTCTTCGAAGACCTTTACTTTCTCACTATTCCCAATTTTTTAGAAGTAGTTCGGATGTTAAAAAAGCACAACTAGGTACATTTGCCCATTTTTAAATCATACCTACTCCATTACCAAGTGGTGTTCAAAAATTATCAGTTCATGAAACGATGATCGATTTTATTGGTACTGATTGCGACCAAACTGCAGAATTTTGTGTCTTTTTATTCAGACATTCTTACACAAAAATATATTGAAAATGTAAATTCTTTACGCCTCACTCAAAGTGAATATTTATTATGGTTTTAATTTCGTTATGGCATGACATCAAAATCATATGAAACAAGCGTTTGTAAAACTGCAACGGGTTCTTTGATAAACTTTTCCTAAATGTATTAATTCCAGTTGAGATTTTTTTTAATGCCTTGCGCAAATAAATTGCGTGGCCCATACGATTATTTAGTAGATAATATCTAGGTAGGTCTAAGTTTATGTATCATACATCCTAGCCTCGCATACAGGTACAATGCGTTCATAAATGATTACAAGCCACGTGATCAGGGTCGAGATTCTCAAATCAATCGCAGAGCAATTCATATGCGAATATCCTTTTCCTCACTACGGCAATTGAGAGAGACAAGAAATCTATTTGCATACGAGTTGTTCTTCGAGAATCACAGTCCTGGTCACGTGGCTTGTAATCATTTATGAAGGCACTGTACATGCTTTTGCGATAATAATTGCACACCCTCAAAACAGTTTTTGAACATCTGGAAGTTCTGAGTAGAAATTTCATTAACTCTCTATTGGCGAATGAAACAACTAAGGCCTGATGTTAAAAAATAAAAGTTTTCATTACAAATACGTCAGTATTCAAATGAAATCGCAAAATTTATTTTAATGAGTGTCATTATTGTTGCAAAGAATTGTACGTTAGCCTCGTTTTCGTTGGAGATTTTCAAAAGCTCAGAACTAACTATTTTTTTTTTATTTTGATCCTAAATTTGGCAAGACCAATTTTTATTGCATATTCAGTTGATTTCAATGAAATACAAAACATTCTGTTTTGAAATGAAAATTATTTTTGTAGGTTTTACATTCACTCTGTAACCTCTTTTATTAAGAAATACCCGGTAGATTGAAGTAAATAAACTTTTGAAGTTTTATTAGCCAAACAGATTCGAAACATACCTTCTGCCACCAAGCCCCTGAATTCAAATGAATGAAAACAAGCAGTTGATGATTTCCACGATTACGCAAATGTAAATATTCAAGCTCAATGGTAGATCTCTTTCATAAAAGCACTGTGAAATTTTAAATAGGTTTTAATGAGTTTTCAAATAACATTTTCGCAGACAAATCGTTTTTGTAAATATTTAACTAGAATGTTTAAACGAAATTATACAATAGATAAGTAATTTTAAAACAGGGATGGAAATCTTAGATTTATGAAAGATGAATTATTTATTTACAAATATCCCGAAAATTTATAAAGCAGGTCCTACACAAGCAATGTGGATGTGGATCAGCAATACTAACCAAATTACTTTGTATACACGGTGGTCCGTTTTTCATATCTCATGATATACAGAGTGGCTCAAATTTTGTCTCCACATCCAAGCAATATCAAGATTTCGATGCGTTGCCTTTGCGACAATACCACGCTTCACTAAATAACTTGATTTTCAATCAGTTACAATAGTAACATTTCGAACTCCAATTTACAACTAAAGCGAAAAATTAACCAAAAAGCCTGGCAAGTAAGTGTTATTTTATCGTAGGTGCATCACAAACGTCGCGATTCCGGTACGACGTAGTGTCACTATGACGCCTGAGTTTCGGTGGCGGTGCTCTCGGGCGCCAGTTTCTGTTTACAGTGCAGAAACACCACTACTCGGGCGGCTACAGTGAAGACACGGTATGTCCAGAGGGTCGCGAGGGAAGAGTTAGACTTAACCAGGAATAAAAGTCAGAAGCAAATAATACGCATATATTAATAATTCACCTAGTATACAAAACTAATTCGGTCGGTAGCGGAATAAGCACTTACAAAGTTAGCTGAGTCGTTATAGGCAAATAATACAAAAAGAAACATAGAGGTATGTTACAAATTATTGAGCAAACATTTGGAGAACCGGGTCAGCAAAATCTACAATGAATGGACAATGCCAATTGTTTACCAAAGAGATATACAAAAATTAATTAATCTTCAGAAAGAAGTGCAATTACCAAAATTACCTAAAATGAACATAAAACAGACTGGTATACCAGATCAGAAAAAAAATAATTTGCTTGAGATGTTACCGCAAATGCCAGAATAGAATAGATAATTCTACGTGTCCATTTTGAGTAACGGAGAAACATAAAATGAATCACTATCCTATAGGAAAATAATAATTAGATATACTTATTTTAATAAGGTTTTTATTGATGACTATTAGAATTATTTTGTTCCATATTCTCTACGTAGCCATATGAACTTTGATTTAAGGTGGTTGAATGCATCCCTTATATCATTTTCTCTTTTTAATTACTTTGATACAACAGCAGGATCTAACAATATTGGTACTTCAATTTATTATAATACATTGAGGCAATAATAGCCGTTAATGCAGTCAAAGTTTATTTCCCAACAACTAGCATTTGGGCTGACAGTTTGTTTACGACAAAAGCAAAGTGATATTTTAACACCAATGAATATAATTATCAATATACAGTGCCTTCATAAATGATTACAAGTCACGTGACCAAGACTGTGATTCTCGAAGAACAACTCGTATGCAAATAGATTTCTTGTCGCTCTCAATTGCCGTAGTGAGGAAAAGGATATTCGCATATAAATTACTCTGCGATTGATTTGCAAATCTCGACAATGATCACGTAGCTTGTAATCATTTATGGAGGCACATCTATGTTGCTTAAAATTAAATATCAGCTTTTTCATTAGCTGGACATTCTTATACAAAATTATCAATTGAAAGATATTTCCTACTAGAAAAATTTATTATATTTAATGTACATAGCGAATTGCTATAAATAAATTTCGTAAACTTCTCTTTCCATTAAACAAGTCAGTGCTTATTTTTATTAATTTTTATTTTCGAAATGTTATTTTCATGAACTAAAACGTGTTTAAACGTTTAACGTTTAACTATCATTCACAAGTTAATAGAAATGTAAGTTTACTTACACACGTCATTTCGAATCTAAATATATTTATTGTGATTTAATCAATTTCAATTTCTCCGGAATATTTTTGATATATCTGTCAAAAATAAGATGCAAAGTATAATTATTGATTTGCAGCGAATTTTTAAGTAAACTGTTGACTACAATTTAGTCATTTTCATTATTTTGAAAGATGACAAATACTACAAATACCATACACTAGTGGAAAGCCATATAAGCTATGGAATAATCGGATGGGGACGTGTATCGAAGATCATTTTGAATCCATTAAATATCCTGCAAAAAATATTTTTAAAAACAATTCTATCTAAAGAGCCAACATATCTATCGGCACTCCTATATTCAGAAACTCAGATTTTCAGTGCGAGACAATTGTACTTTTATAACTTAAATCTAAGACATCATTGCACTAAATCTGTATCCACATTACCAGCGTATCAATATACTACAAGGCAGAACGATAGGCATAGGATTGCTTTCATGACAAAGTATTGGATAACGGTCATTCTCCTTTCTAGCACCAAGAGCTTATAATTCTCTGCCAAAAGAAATACGTGATATTAAAATCAGTTATATATTTAAAAAGGAGTTAAAATTATTCATTGTCTAATCCACTAGAAACATTTGATAATTTTATTGACTTAAAGAATAGTTAATAAATTCTACTGCATAAAATATATTACCCTCCTGCTATAATGTCAAAGCAATTTGTTTGTCATTCAGTTATATAATTTTCATATATGTTCCTAAAATGGAGTATTATTCTTCCTATTGTAGCTCTGAAGAAGATTTAAAATAAAATCGAAACGTTGGCTTAGTCTGAAAATCTAGACCATTAACTATATTGTCCTGTTTTCCAATTATTCCTTCCTAAATACAAGTTTAGGGATATTAGCAATATATCACAAATACGTCATGATTTCCTCTATTCCTCTATTCGGAAATTTCACGGCTGCCAGCCATTTCCATTACAAAAACCATATACGTAAACGATGTCAGCGACTTTTTGTGCAGTAAAATCACCCATTTAGAAAATGTAGGGATGTGAAAAGACTTAATTGAATTTTCAAACAATTATTTACTAGATTTAACAAAAAATACGTACATACATAATAAACATAATTTACTTCTTAATCAGTTAATAGCACCTGTATATTCCTACACAGTTTATTCGGTAATATGTTTACAAAAGCAAATACATAATGTATATGAATCTCTCATCAGCTTTATAATCTATTGCCGACATATTTTTAAAATAAAATCCAATTTGTCAAAAATAATCAAAACATATTTGTATATTTACTAGTTTCAAAAACCGAGAAAAATACAGTATGCGCCAAAAGTATGAAATAAATTCAATAAAAACGAAACAATTATTTTTTGGGAAAAATCCTCGAACAGGTCGATTTTTAATTTAAAAAATACATATTTTAGCGTAAAATGCGATTTTCAAATGTCATTTGTTTTCGAGTAATGACGTCATCGATTTTTTTAAATGGCAACACCATATTTTTTCCTTGATTCTGAAAAATTGTTTAATTCTCTATCAGACTGTACTAGAATTTTGCCCTCTTACATAGGAAAGTTTTCGAGTAAATGACGATTGAATGTTAGAAAACGTAAATTTTATCCATCCAAATTACGTGGTTTATTAATGTACACTTTTGACTTCAAGTATCCCCATAAAAAATAGTCAAGAGGTGTAATATCTGGCGATCTTGCAGGCCATGCTATCGGTCGGTGTCTGCCGATCCACCTCCCAGGAAAACAGTTGTCCAAAAAATCTCGTACAGGGCGCGCATAGTGCGGAGGTGCACCGTCTTGCTGAAACCATATGGTATCGTCAGGAATGTCAGGGTCATTATCGTTAGGAAAAATTACTGCAAAGGCTGGAACAAGGTCATTTTCTAGAAACTCTAAATATCTTTGTCCTGTAAGGGTTCCTTCAAAGAAGAAAGGCCCTACTATTCTGTCGTCAACTATTCCAGCCCACACATTTAATTTCTGAAGGTGTTGGGTATGTGCCTCTGCCATCCAATGAGGATTTTCCCGACTCCAATATCTGCAAGTTTGACGGTTTACTGTACCATTCAGACAAAATGTGGCCTCATCTGAAAATGTATTTACCGGTGTAAATTTCTATTTCCTTGACATAAATCCATTAGAATTTCGCAAAAGTGTAAGCGACGATCGGAATCATCTTCATTGAGTTCCTGTACAAGTTGAATTTTGTAGGGATGATATTTTTCCTTCCTCAAGATACGTAGCACTGTGCTCTGACTAGTGTCATTGTTTAATGCAACCAATCGTGAAGAATTGTGAGGATTATCCACCATACTTATCAAAATGTTCTGTTGTACAAAATGTACAACATTGACAGTTTCTCTAAATTTAGACTCTACCTTACTGACTGTTGATTGGCTGATAGGGCGATCTGGATATTTTTCATTAAATAAATCGCAAACTTCCTGCTGAGTTCTAGTCATATTCCCGCATCCGATAAGAATTAAAATTTCAATTCTTTGAGTAACAGTTAAATGTGCCATAATACTTTAAATTGAATAATAATTTCTATGTCGCTTACAATACTTATTAGAAAGTCGGTGTGACAATGACACTTTGCAAAGATTTTCACCTACGTGATTCATAAAAGAACTATGGAATTCGAAAAACTAAACTTGATAACGTTTCTGCTTTATTTTAATTGATTTACGTTTTCTAAAATTCAATCGTCATTTACTCGAAAACTTTCCTATGTAAGAGAGCAAAATTTTAGTACTGTCTGATAGAGAATTAAACGATCTTTCAGAATCAAGAAAAAAAATATGATGTTGTCATTTAAAAGAAATCGATGACGTCATTACTCGAAAACAAATGACATTTGAAAATCGCATTTTACGCTAAAATATGTATTTTTTAAATTAAAAATCGACCTGTTCGAGGATTTTTCCCAAAAATTAATTGTTTCGTTTTTATTGAATTTATTCCATACTTTTGGCACATACTGTATATCTGCAGAAGATGGTTTTTGAAATTGTTAGTTCACAAACTATTATGGTATAAATCAACAATCATTTTATATTTTAAAAAATGCAAATGATAAACAGAGAGTGAGTCAGAAGCATATGTACAAAATTTAACTGAAGATTCTTCTCGCCACAACAAAGCTTTTAACCAATAAAATTGTTATTTTAACATACCTCCTTACAACGGTACAGGGTTTTGAAATGGAATCATCACTATGGTGAACCCTTTTCTTTTAAAAAAAAACTATGTTTCGCCACTGACTAATATCAAAACTAATCTATTTTTAAATTAAGTCACTTTTTTACTCAAAAAGAGTATTTTTATATAATTTCGTTTGAAGTAAATCATCATTTTACGAAAGAAAATATGAAAATAACAATGTATTTTCAGTAATTGAATAAACTATCCAACAAATCAAAGCTGTTGCAATATCCAATAAGAAAAGAAATAGCAATATCAGCGCCTGAAAGAAAATCACCATAAAATACATTGAAATTTTTAAATGCAAATAATTCAGAAACCGATAAAGTTAAGAGACTTAAACAAGAGTACAATTTTTATGTATAATTGAACGTTCTTTTAGATTTTTAACTTTTTTAAAGCATACTTCAACAAATAAAAAAGTATGTTTTGATTCATCTAAATAATACGGTGAAACTGGCGCCCTCTAGGAACAACTTCAAACTAAGCTTCAAATTCTTAATTCTCACACGAAATAACCCAATACTACCAGTTTTCAGAGCGAAATTTGTCAAAACTTTCTCAATTATTGACAAATTTCAAAATAAAACTTTAACCTTGAACACCCCGTATTTCTTAAACCAGCGACATTCGTATAAGGCATGAGGAGCTCAAACATAATATTTTGATGTCTAGTATCTGCAGCTTAGTGTTGACCCATCCTTTCTGACTCACCTTGTACAAATAATGTGGCAATAGCAATGCTATTAAAAATGTTCCGATTAAACCAGTTCTAAATCGAGAACTTCTTGTTCTTACTTCGATTTAATTTTAACGCGCTATACTAGACCTACTAACACACTTTTTCCTGGAGGTAGCTATGTGCATATAAATATTGACCCATCCCGAACAGCTATGCATGAAAATAGACGGGCGAAAACAGTGTTCCTGTCATAAGTTGGAAATCAATAATCCGTCACTGCATTATCTGTCAGTGATAAAATGAGATTTAACTCGAGCATGTCAGATGTTCCCGACGGCGAATGTTTACAATTTCGTTGCGGATTGTAGAAAGCGACGCTTGTCGACACGGCGATACTACATATTTTCTGTCGCTCCAAAATTGTCAGATAAATGGGTCAAGAATATTTAAAAATGTCGGTGACCTTGGACAACTTTCTTATTTGAGTCTTGAAGAATGATTCTAGAAGAATAAAATGCTAAAAGTGACGCCTCAAAATGTTCACTGTTATTCTTTTTGAGAAACCGCGGACAGGGCCGTAGCTACCCAGAGGAAATTGCGTGGTTTTCACGCAGGTGCCTCTTACGAAGGGCGCCAAATTCAGGTTCATTTTCCTATTTTTTCTTAAATTGATAGCATAGAGTGTGAGCATTCACAGCCCACCATTCTTACTGCGTTGTGAGTTAGTTCCGCGTAGCTACAGACACAAATCGAATCACTCGATCGAGGTCTGCTTCTGATCAGGGTTGGGATTTAACTCGAGCATGTCAGATGTTCCCGACGGCGAGATCTATTACAATTCATAGACTGTCATTACGACTATTACGACACGGCGATACTAAATTGTGCTGTATCTATTAAATTTAAAGAAAACATGGGTGCAGAATATTTAAAAATGTCGGTGACCTTGACAACTTTCTTATTTGAGTCTTGAAGAATGATTCTAGAAGAATAAAATGGTAAAATTGACGTCCAAAATGGTTTGCACCCTATTCTTTTCACTGTGATTTGTGGCCTGGGTCTGTGACCCGCATGTGTTCCGTGGTTTTTACGCAGGCGCCTCTGTGTACGAAGGGGTTCAGGTTCATTTTCCTATTTGTGGTGGCTGTAAATTGATGAATTTGGTATTTGCTCACTCTGTGTTCTGTGATTTTGGCTTTCTTTGGTAATAGTTCAATTAATTAGCTAATCTGTGATAACATGAATATAATTAATTAAATAAAAGTAGTCAAGAACGTACCTTTCCAAACTTTACAGTAGGAACGTACTCTGATTCTAAAGCATAACATAACCTATTATACCCCTCACTCGATCGAGGTCTGCTTCTGATATGTCATTAGCTGAAACCGAGGGGGAAACCACTGAGGTATTTTGTTGTACAAGCTGTAGATAATTAAAGGTACTTTTTGCATTTTTTGGCTATTTGTGAGTATTTATAGGTATTTTTCGGTATTTTTAGGTACTTTGTGTATTTTTGGGTACTATCAAGGTAATAATGGGTATTTACTGGGGTATTAAGAACATGTGTATTTTAAGAGAAAACTAGTATTTTCCCGCCAATTTTTAAATACAATGGAGATCGCGCATGCGTTATGCCGATGCCGTTAACAACGTTGACTCTTAGTCAAGTAGAGAACTCGGTTTGTTGCATCTTTTTGATTTAATATGTCAAAAATGTCACACATTTGCTGGTTTTTAATTTTCTAAGTACTAAGTTTGTCGAAGAGATTCTTTTCACAAAAAAAAAGATTCAGGAAACAATATACTTATATAAATGTATTTGGTTTTTCTGAGAAAAAGATTGCTTTAACAAGAATGAGGAAGAGTCCAAGAGTTTTGACGTGTGTAATTCAAAACAATAAGAATTAAAGGTGAAAAGTAGAAATTTTCTAATTGTGTTCAATATTGTGATTGTAGATTACTAGTTAAAATGCGCCCTTACTTACTTCTCATTTCAAAAAAAAAATGTTAATATTGTAGAAAGGAATAAAATAATAAAGATACAATTATTATTATTATTATAACTGGTCATATCATTGGTCAATTTTCCTAATTAATTTATTGGTCAATAAATGATAGCCAATTTCTGTTTTACAGTTAAATTCGTTGAAACGTTCTTATTTCAAGAAAAATGTTAATATTGTAGAAAGGAATAAAATAATAAAGATACAATTATTATTATTATAACTGGTCATATCATTGGTCAATTTTCCTAATGAATTTATTGGTCAATAAATGATAGCCAATTTCTGTTTTACAGTTCATAAAATAAATCGGAAGTCAACTTGTTCAATTTATTTGTCCATAAATTGAAGTCTGTAAAACTGTATTACCTCTGTATCAGTTAATGATCCAAAAATTGTAAGTAATCATTATATTGTTTAGTAATACCCAATGTACTTTTTTAACTCGAAGTTATGGCAAAATGGTTTAAGATTGCTAGATCTGTCATTAAAATTTGCAACTTTGAAAATACCATAATGCACGAAAAATCCAACATGTTTTAATCGATGTAACGTCCTTTGCTGAAATTTATTATAAAATTTACTACCAAGCAAGCAACAGCTCCGAATAATTTATTAGCATCATATTTAATAGTACCCATTAATTGCAAAGAAAATAAACTAGAATGAATTAAGCGTTTAATAATAGCAGCATTGTTCGAATTGTGAAACATATTTGATTATTATGTACTTATACATTTCACGAAAATGTGTGGGTGATTCACCAGTTACTGACGTTTTCATTGTTTTCTTTTCACATTTGTACGAAGAATGGAAGCCAACTTTCTACCGGTATTTTTAGAACACCACTCAAACATAAAAATTATTCAATTTGCAATGTTTTGGGTATGTATCACTATTTTCGAAAAATGTACCTGTCACTCTGCGTTTCACCAGTTAACTGTAATTTGTTGCAACCAGCATTTCGTATTTTCAATAGCTACGGCTATTTTCGATACCAGAAAAGTGACGTGTGGAAATATCTAAAGATGTAAATGCGACTAACTGTAATATAAAGCAAACATTGAAAAAATTTGATCGAGTGCTTCAAAAATAAAATAAATAATTTTGTAATATCTAATATGTATGTCATCTCCGAAATTGTGACACGTTTATATTACGAATAAATATTAAAATAACTTATCACTTAGTATCAAATACAATACAAAATGGAAAGCTAATGATTTAAACTATACGAAAAAGATTGGCGGTTTTCTTCGACACCGATTTTTCTAAAGAATGTGAGAGAATGAGATAAATATGTGGAAATGAAAATAATCATGTCTCAAAAGACAAGATGGTAAAGTTTGTTTAAAATGTCAAAGTTTCAAACTTTTTTAAGACGAACGTAAACAAATGTTTATGATACAGTATGGCGGGACACGTGGGAAAATTTCCAAAACAGGTAGGCAGGGAGTAATGACGTCATCACCGGTTTGATTAAATAGAACTTTGGTTTTCGTATTCGGTATAAAGATATGAACTGTTCGTTTCATGTTTTCTTTTCTAACAGAAAATTAGTTAACTCGTCCACTCTGCATACACCCCCAAGTAAAATAATTAAGGCAACCTTAAATTATGCAAATATGAATTTCATATAACAAACATTTTCTTGCTCTTACCTTTGTTACCAAGAATTTTGTATCATTAGCATCTTGTAAAAATGAAACCTCCCGTTTCGTTAATATTCTTGACTTTTTTGGTTTGTATCCCACTGATTGCTTTTTCAGCAAAGCAATTAAATTGTTGAATTTATTGATGTTTGCGTTTTGCTGCATACAAATTGTAGACCGCAGTATAAAATAGAACGCCCAAAGACTAGATGATTTGTACTTCTTAGATAATTCTTCAAAAAATGCTAATACCTTTTATTTTACTTCATATTTTATATTCTTAAATACACACCAATCAGTGAACCGTTTGTAAAACTGTTCGTACTTGATTCTCGATTTATCTGGTAAAGGTAGTTGTTGATAAAATTGTCTGCAGTTCTAGATAAAATTTTGTATAGTACATGTGGGATGACGTCGTTTTTATTACATCGTGAAATTACACGATTCGAACTACGTCCTCGTCGTGCAAATGTCTCACTCATGTATAATAATGCATATATCCTACTTGTACTATAAATAACTATTATTTCCTTTAAATAAACTATATACCTACAAAAGAAAACCAATATTTATTTTTTCCAGCTAATGTTCACTTAATCATTACCTTTTTTATATTTGCACGACTTCTTACCCTAGCAATATTCCTTGGCTTGTTTCAAGACTTTTTTAAATCCTGTTTTGCATGTCTTGGTATTTTATCTTGGTCCCGCAAGAAACAGCAAGGCAATGTCTATACTTTGTATAGCAACAACAAAACTGCAACAATATCATTGCATTGTAAATTTTCAACTACAACTAAAAACCATTTATTCAAACACGCAATTTTTTCAAACTATGTTAACATTACAAACTTATAGATACGTTTCTGTTTAAAACAAGCACAGTTTTCCAAGAAATTAGTATCTAAATCGATTTTAGCAATAAAATAAATGGATTTCTTAGCTAAATTCTTCCTCTGTGCAATAAAACACTTAGCGCTTTGCTCTACATAAGCACGAGCATGTCTCATACTCCTGAAATGTGTTAGTAATAGCTCGGAAATTGCAAACATGCCATAAAATCAAGCAGAAAAATATTAAATAGCAAACCAAATTGCTCGGAACAGCACGTTCTGACTTCTTTAGTGGCATTAAATTAACTGAAACATTTTGAAAACCATAAACATTGTATTTTTCTTTTTATTTCAGCACTGTCGGTCAGGTTTCTCACTAGAAGATACATCGGAGAATATGACCATCAAGCAGGTAAGACTAAGACCCAGAATTGAATTATAAATAGTTGATAGTGCTGTTACCAAAACCACAGGCTGATTAAATCAAGTTAGATTTGCTTTATGTCGAAAAAGCTTGTTCTAAGGACAATGTTCAGAAATTTGTGGGACATAACAAAAATAAGACTTCAGTGTTTGACGTCACAACTAAGTGACGAAAGTCCATATGGGAAGAACTTAGATATACAGGGTGTTAAAAAGGAGTTTAAAATATTTCAAGAGGCAATAGTATGAACCAAAATAAGCAGATAAGTATTAATAAACATGGGTCCGCAAAGTAACGGTTGCGGAAATATGGATCACTATTCGTTTTTCAAACATTTTATTTTAGTAGGAATAAACCGACCAAGGAAGCTTTCAACAAACAAAAAACAAAGTTACAGAAGATGTTCAAAGTGCCCTCCGTCCATTTCCAAGAAGGCACGACATCTTCGTCTCAACGATATTCGAACTCTTTCGAAAACACCTCTTGGTTTGGATTTCTTGACACTTTTGATTAATCCGTAGCTGCAGCTCTTCCAGGCTATTTATAGGAGTACCATACAGTAATGTCTTCAAATATCCCCAAACAAAGAAATCTAGAGGGTCCAGATCAGGCGATCTTGGAGGCCATAAAACAGGTCCGGCCCTTCCTACCCATCTATGTGGAAAAGTTTGGTGTAAATGCTCTCTAACGGCCATGGAAAAATGAGCTGGAGCACCATCATGCTGGAACCACATTTGTTGTCTCTGATTAAAAGGAATGTTTTCCAAAAACTCATACAAATATGGTTCCAGCTTGATGGTGCTCCAGCTCATTTTTCCATTCCGTTAGAGAGCATTTACACCAAACTTTTCCACATAGATGGGTAGGAAGGGTCAGACCTGTTTCATGGCCTCCAAGATCGCCTGATCTGGCCCCTCTAGATTTCTTTGTTTGGGGATATTTGAAGACATTAGTGTATGGTACTCCTATAAAAAGCCTGGAAGAGCTGCAGCTACGGATTAATCAAAAATGTCAAGAAATCCAAACCAAGGAGGATGTTTTCCAAAGAGTTCGAATATCGTTGAGACGAAGATGTCGTGCCTGCTTGGAAATGGACGGAGGGCACTTTGAACATCTTCTGTAACTTTGTTTTTTGTTTGTTAAAAGCTTCCTTTGTCGGTTTATTCCTAATAAAATAAAATGTTTGAAAAACGAATAGTGGTCCATATCTCCGCAACCGTTACTTTGCGGACCCATGTTTATTAAGACTTTTCTGCTTATTTTGGTTCATACTATTACCTCCTGAAATATTTTACACTCTTTTTTTAACACCCTGTAAGTACTGATATAATTTTGACTTCATGTTCCCGAATTTTTTACATCTTCCAGCACCTTGCAAATCTTGATTTGGTTGGAGTACGCGTGCTCCTGACGATTGGGAACTGATTTAGGTGTAGTGCGAAGAAAGCAAATCCGTTATCTTCAAATTGTAAATAATAAATCGTCTGTTGCTTAATAAATTATATTCTATACTAAAATTAAAAAAGCTTAAATTTGTATAATGAGGAAATTGCATGATTTTTTCAAATACCTGCAGAAGAGAGAATATATTATTTTTCAAATTAAGACAAGTAGTTTAATGTGAAGTCAGATGGCATAATTTTATAAAAAATACCACAACCAAAACACTGTCTGAAGGTAATCAACATTGTTACCGTAACGTTCACAAGCGGATCTATATTGTAAACAAAGAAATAAGTTACGTTTAACAATACTGTAAGTTCATCACATCACTACTAACAAGTATGGTAATGTTAAAAACGGAAAATTGACAGCTGCTTGCTTTGATTCACCATATTTTTGCATGAGTTAAGTAGGAATTCGCACCATTAAAGTTTATAAGTACACACAAAACCCGCTTCCGGTATTGTGGAATATGCATAGCATTACCTACACAGTATTTACACTACCTATGACCCAAAAATGCTAAAACAGACAAAAATGCCTGTTTACATCATCAACACCGTAACACTGCACCTGTATCTACCGAAACAAAAATCGCGCTGAACGTCGTGTGACGTCACACAAATGACATCACGTTTTCGGTCACGTGGTTTGGGTTACATTCCATAACAATTTATTAATGTTAGAATATTTTAATTATTATGTGATTATTTCCGTCAGATACATGTTATGACCTTTCAATATGATTCAAAGGTTACCCTGAAATACATTTCAAATCAATATGAAATTCATATGCAACTTCTCCATTCTAGCTTGTTTATTTTATAAGTTTTTTCTGTATAGTCATGTCTGTACACACCTAGTCAGTAGTTAAATGTGAGTAACGGTAAATTGGTAAATTGTTTCGACCAGTGTGACTGTCTATTTTTAAATCTGTATTTTGTAAACACTACTACAGATTGCTCGTGCAACGATTCCCCGCCAACTCTGCTAAATGACAGTCTGTCTGAATATAGTTTAGTTTTGCGGGTGCATTCACGTAAAATGATATTTATCCGTAAAGCTGTAAAATCCTTGTTTAATATGAGAAATATAGAATAATTTTAGATAAAAACTTGGTTGATACTACTTAAAAACAATTAACTATGGAAATAATTTTGAAGAAGTTGTAAGATTGCGTTCACTAGTATAACATTTTAAAAGAATATATTATTATTTAAATTTTGCAGGGTGATTGGGGGGAATCCCCAATATTCGAAAGGGGTATTCAGGGGGCAAAAAAGCCTAATAAACATATGGTCGAATATCAACGATTACTGAGAGAGCAATGAAAATATTTTTACCCGAGTTAATTATTGTAATGCATCAGTAGAGAAAAGTGTTTATTCTCTAGGTATTATAAATTATAACATTTAAGTGATTTTCTCTTATGAGTGCTGCACAATTGACAATCGGATCTAATAGCGCCTCTCTTGTGTTCACTTTTGTTGCATATACCAATGATTTAAACCATCCTCAAAGGCAGTAATTAAGGGGATTTAAATCTGTTAAATTTGGTGGTCAATTTTCGAAACCACCTCGACCAATCCAGCGTTGTGGATAGTGATTGTTAAAATGGTTGATCACAACATGATTAAAATGGGCAGGGACACCATCATGTTGAAAGCACATGATTTGCCTAATATCCAATGGAACATCGTCCAGTAGATCTGTCAAATTATTTTCTAAAAATTTTACATTATTCTTCAGTAAGACGACCATCTAGCACAACTGGGCCAAATAATTGATTATTAATAATAAATGCGACAGTTATAAAATAATTAAAATGGGCAGGGACACCATCATGTTGAAAGCACATGATTTGGTTTAGAATGCATGGTCTACTCAAAATAAAATGTCAAATAATAACAGCTTTCGCAAAAATAGCAATATTTTCATTGCTATCTCAGTAACCGTTGATATTCCACCATGTGTATTTGGCTTTTTTGTTCACTTTTGCCTCCTAAGCACCCCTTTCAAATATTAGGGGTTTCCCCCAATCTCCCTGTGTATTTCACAGTTCATGCATTATTCATAATACTATAGTTTATCGAGTTCTCAAAAAAAAAAAATAAAAAATAAACAGCTTTCGCAAAAATAGCAATATTTTCATTGCTATCTCAGTAACCGTTGATATTCCACCATGTGTATTTGGCTTTTTTGTTCACTTTTGCCTCCTAAGCACCCCTTTCAAATATTAGGGGTTTCCCCCAATCTCCCTGTGTATTTCACAGTTCATGCATTATTCATAATACTATAGTTTATCGAGTTCTTAAGTCGTGGTCTGATCTCCGCCGCAACAACCTTAGAACCAACCGCAAGGACCAAAATCCCCCGCTATTTAGCCCGATCAAGGTATGAGTTATAAGGAAACTTGTAGTAATTCTTATGCTGCTGTAACCTAGGTCACGGCAAAACAACCAGAAAAAATATAGTGTTTTAAATTATAAACTTTATTTCCAAAAGTAACTCATCATACAGTAAATGTTTATGTTTATTTCCAACTACATTTTGAGGCGTGATTTGATTAATTCCAGAAATTATAAATATTGACAGCCTTAATTGGAATTTAGTCTAAAATTTATACTTCATCCTGAAAATATTTACTTTTCACTGTAAGTTGAACATCAAAGCTTTCAAATGACTAAGAATATATATTAATTTTGTAGCATATTTTTTCACTTTTTTGTAGGGTCATTTTTTGTATTTTTAGATACATATCTCCACTTTCTAAAATCCTTTATTACAAATCTCTTAAAATTAAAGATTCTGACCGAATTTAACCATCTATCATCTATAAAGTTTGTATTATTTTCACGTATACCCAGTTGTACGAATTCATTTCTGTTAAGGGCGACGTATTTTTGAAATAATGTTTTTTACAAATACAAGTTATTTTGGAAACGGGTAAGAACTGAATAATATAGAGTTTAGCAAACAACAGCAATGTTATCACATGCCACCTGCGAATATTCAAAGGTACCGAAGTAAAACGAATATAGGTACTGGGTGACCCATTTAACTTGAGAAAGCTATATATTCCGAAAACGGTCCGTTCTATGTGTTAAATAGAATTTTTTCGTAGAAAAAATAAAATGGCGATGCAGTTTTTTGACCTTCACTATGTTTTCAAGGTCATAGCGAGGTTAACTTTGGATTTTCAAATGGGAAGCTATACTTTTTATTCGAAACATTTTTTTGCATTATAATAAATGAAAATATCAACTAACAAATCACTTGATGTATTTGAGCAAATAGGCATCAGGTTTTACCCAAAAACACATACACAGTAAATTTCCAATAAATCTTCAAAATTATGACCCTCAATTTCAATACACTTGTCAACTTGCCTCACAAAAGATTCATGACTCCGTAAAAGAGTACTTGTTCGTTATTATTTTTAAGTTACAAAACAATTGTTCTTATAAAAGTTACCAGTTAGTTGTTTTCCTCCTTATTAATTTTAAAGGAACAAAGTATAGCTTTCCATTTGAAAATCCAAAGTTAACCTCTCTATGACCGATTGCCACCCGACACATTTTTTTCATAGAATGCGCCGTTTTCGAAATTTAAATAAACCACCCGGTATAACTGCTGAAAGCGGTCTAACCAACAAATTTCTAGGTATCTTTCAAAATATGTATTTTTTCAAAATCAACTGTAGATGTAAATATTGTTATAACATAAACTTACATAATGGCTGCATATAAGATTGTTCACTTTTATTATAAGTATGTGAAAGTAATTGTTAAAATGTGGGGTTAGAATAGCAAAATAATGTGTCATGCAAGTGCATATTAAAAGCTATTATTTTATTTGCGGAGAATTTAAATAGTAAAAGTGGCTAAACAAAACATCAATAATTTTATTGTCGATATTACTTATGCTCTACGTGTTTAATTTTTCCAGATCTTTGTACCTAAAAATTACCACAAATTTGATCATTTCACGGCGAGAATTACGGCGACCTTAAAACTTATACTTGTACCCAAAAAAAAATAAAAATAAGAAATATAAACCTATCTAGATGCCATTATAAAGATAACATATATCAAGGAGAATATAAATTAAAACCTACATAAAACTGACTGCGCATATTTTAATCCAGCCGAATCAACAAAAAATAAAAATAAAATTTGCAATGTAGGCCAAGCGATCGAGGCATTGTGTCTCCCAAAAATAAAAGCAGTAAATATTTCTTTAGTCTAAAGTTCTTACCTTGGAAATAAATATTTTATCGTTGTCATATTATACAGGGTGGCCAGATGAAAACGAAACAGAGCAATTTTCAGGAACAGCGTCAAAATTGTAGAAAAACGCTCAGACCCGTCGATTGTAGATTAAAAGGGGACATTCTTTGCTGGTATTTTTGACACCGTCACTTTCACCCCCAAGCCAGGGTAAGCATCACCCCAAAATATTTAAATGGCATTGGGGGTTGAGTAATATTTATTTTGAAAGCTCTTACAATTCCTTTACAACAGACTTTAAATTTTATAATTCCGCTCAATACTTGATAAGAATTTTGATTTTAAAGTTGAAACTTATGTGCAAAACAACTAGTAACGATAAAAATGTCACTCATTCGAGTTAAGTAGCTACGCCAATGGTATAAATTTAGTATTTCTTGCGTTACACTGGTTTTTGGCGATTTGTTATCACTTTCGTAAAAACAACACAATTGTAAAAACAGAAAATAATACTATACACACACAACGAACGTAAAATTAGTGGATTCCAAATTTATTTTCTAGTATTATTTGGAAGCGTTGGTTGGTAGTTTATTTAATTGTGTTTTTGAAAATTAAACACTATGGTTTACTCCATTGCAGAAAGAGTAGATATCATTTCCTTTTACTTTATGAACAATAAATTTGCGAATAGAACAGTTCAGCTATTTAATGAACAACATCAGGACCGACATGTCAGAAGAAAGTATGTTCTAGAGTTAGTAAAAAAAATCGAGAGACAGGGAACGTAGCCAATAAAAAACGAGAAGTTGAAAAACCGATAGTTAATGAAGCTAGTGAAGTTGCAGTTTTGGGACAAGTTCATCTTAATCCTACATTAAGTACGAGGCAGCTGGCATCTATGTCTGGGATCAATCGAACTATCATACAAACCATTTTGAAGAAGAATAAATTCCATCCATACAAAATACATTTAGTCCAGGAACTGCATGAGGATGATTATGACCGCCGTTTGCAATTTTGCGAAATAATGAGTGAGCGAGCAGGGAAAGATCCACAGTTCCATTTTAACATCTGTTTTTCTGATGAATGCAGTTTTTTCTTGAACGGGACAGTAAATCGTCACAATTGCAGCTATTGGTCAGATACAAACCCAAGAGTTTTTCACGAGGTGTATACACAGCAACCGGCTGGTGGGTTCTTTTTTTCTACTTGGTAATTGGACTGGACTAATGTATTTGCAATTACTGGAAGACGCTATTGACCCTGCCTTGACTGATATTATTGAAAATTTTCCAGATTATGATGAAGATCATTTGATTTTTCAGCAGAACGGTGCTCCTCCGCATTATGCGTTAATTGTCCGTCAGTATTTGGACCAACGTTTTCAACGGAATTGGATTGGGAGAAGAGGCAGCATTGAGTGGCCTCCACGATTACCGTATTTATCGCCTCTTGATTTGTGGGGCTACCTAAAAAGTAAAATCTATAAAACACAGCCAGCGTCGCTGCAAGATTTGCGTCAAAGAATCGTCGACAAATGCCGTCGAATCACTCCGGAAATGCTTCAGAATGTGCGCGAACGTTTCGAACAAAATCTTTATTCTTGTATGGAAGCGGGCGGTCATCAGTTTGAACATTTAATCAATTAAGTAGTAAGCAACTAAACATAATTTAAATTTTAAAATGTAATTTTTTCAAAGTATTGGGCGGAATTATAAAATTTAAAGTCTGTTGTAAAGAGAATTGTAAGAGCTTTCAAAATAAATATTACTCAACCCCCCCAATGCCATTTAAATATTTTCGGGGATGCTTACCCTTGCTTGGGGTAAAAGTGGTGGAGTGAAAAATACCAGCAAAGAATGTCCCCCTTTAATCTAAAATAAACGGGTCTGAGCAGTTCCTGAAAATGGCTCTGTTTCGTTTTCATTTTGCCACCCTGTATTTTTCTATTTGACTAGACGTCACCAAATTTTGATAGAAATACAGAAAACATAAAACTGTCTCCCAGTTCCAGACAAAAAATGAACAGTGAAACAAAATTTTGTAAGAGAGAGGATATAAAATATAGAATTTATACAACATTTTATTTACATTTGCACCATAGGGAATTCCTGATGTGCTATTTCGCAAAAGCATTAATTTCGACATGTTTACTAGACATAAATTGTAATAACTAAATTGTAAATAGAAATATTTATTTAAAATCAAGGAAAACCCACTAAAAGGTAGATACTTGATCTCTTGCAAGTATTTACGTCGCAGATAATTAATCGTAAAAATATATTTTGAAATAGACGGCGTGTTATAGGTTGTAGTATTTTTTCTATTTCATTATTTTACTTTAATTTTCTTATTAGTTAATTTAAAGCATATTGTTTATGTCCAAAGAAGCTAGCCTTAAAGTATGGCATATTATGAACACCCTGTTTAAGAGGTCAAACAATCAATTGCCAATTCCGTGGATAGATTATTACGAAATTATACTCTCTATAAAAGTAAATAAACTAATATAGAGGATTCTAGCTAAGGGGACAACTAATAATCTTAATTCCTGTCAGGTCGAATTATGTGCGGAACATCGAATTGAATTCGCGACGTTGCCTTTTCGCAAAATAATGTCTGTGGCGTCACAGAGACTTTCTATTTTTGAAATACTATATACATAATATATTTTTTCTGTTAAAAGTGGGCTTTTTAATTGTCATTTTTGATGTTAAAAATGTCATTTTTTGACACGCGTGTTAAAAGTAAGTTACTTTTAACACTAGTGTTAAAAGTAAATTGGTTGCTACGAAAATTTTGGTTCATAAACATTGCGATCTGTGTGGTATTTTTGATTTCTTATTTTTATTGAGTTTAAAGTTCTTCCGATTGTTTTGTAGAAAAAATAGTGTATGATATACACATAAATAGCTATTTTTATCCAAATAATAAGTGTTTTTTTCTTCAAACGTCACACAACTGACGTTATTCAATAATATTAAGTGTCATTTATGTGGCTAGGAGTATAAGTACTTAGATTCCTAAGCATATATACACATTATAGTACCATGAATTAACTTTTAATAAAGAACTTTTATTTTTTTATATTTAATATTAATTATTATAGTAAAATTACAATTGTAAAGATTTGCATCACTTAAGAATCCTCCACTTCTTGCAGTATCAATACTGGTCCCGTTAAATGAACATTGTTCGACATTCTCCGCAGAGCTAGGTTCAATAATTTTCTAAGCAAATTTGGTCTTATTTTTTACGGAATTCTCAATGTATCCTTCTGCAACCGTATCTGATTTCCAACCTGCATGCATGCCTTTTTAGCATAGTAACACACCCCTCACCCTATCGACAAGCATTGTTACAGAAGTTCTTCTCAGACAATGCCCTGCACACTCTTTCTAATTTGGAAGCTTCAATTACAATGCCACATCATTTCCTCCACTAGTTTTATGAACACTCATAACAGCTTTATAAAATTTCCCATTTTGGTAGTTCAAGAAAAACCCACATCCTTTGTTACACTACCAATTCTATGGATACAAATAACAGCTTTATAACATTTCCCATTTTTATATTTCCAAAAAAAACGTCGTTGTTTAAAATTGGGCTTAAAAATGCTTGAGTCTATGAATTTACATGACACAATTAAGTACCTACTTACATAATTATTCCACATTACACTTTTTTTAATAAATACCAGTACCTACAAAGAATTTACTTGTTGGATCATAGCAAAACAATGTTTGATATTTCTTTCAAAAATGTGCTTCAATTTCTAATTTTTTTTATAGCATTGATCAGGACAATCTTTCAAATGAAGATTCTAAAAAATAACAGTAACAGTGAAAGAAATGTTATTGACAAAACAGTTTATTGTTCTAACTGAAAACGATTAGTTGGAATATGTTTCTTCTTCACAATGTCACTAGCCAAATGATGGTTATTTCCCATTTCCTTGTTTATATTATTTATAATTGCTGTTTCACAATTGTCTATTAAATTTCTCTATTTATAATAATATCAAATTCAATCGATGCTATGAATATTTCAACATTTCTATAAGTAAATAATTCTTCCATGTGCTTAGAAGGTTATTTCAGCGACTTGGTTCTGTGCATGTTATGAATTGAATGTGACTTAAATTGCTTAGATCTTTGGCAAGAACAACAGCTTAAACTCTTTAACTTCGCTGTAAATTTCGCTTATTTACCGAAGAGGAGACAAAATGTTTATGTGGTGTTATTATTATTTACGTTGATTTGGCCGCTGAGATATTTTCCTGGTTAAAATTAAAACGGCGAAATTTCAACTTGAGACTGAAGGTTGTCACGTCGACCTTAATTATTTATTGTGTGAAAGTGTATGTCTCAAAAATTAGGTAGAAATAGAATTGTTGCTACAAAATATGTATACCATTTTTCTCATTAGGTGGAGCACTTAAAAATATAAACTGTCTATTGGAAAAGAGAAAATTTGTCAAATTTTACGGTTACTTTACGTTAAGGGTAGCGCATCCCTGGTAAACAAAATAAATGTTGATATAATTACCTAATATCAGTATAAACAAAATCTACTGTCCGATAGAGAAAGTTGTACGAAACATAGTGTAAAACACTTATTTAGTCTTATCTTTGTTCCCACCAACTGTTCTTAACCTTCACGGGCGTAGCCAGGATTTAGTTTTGGGGGGGGTTTGATTTGAAGTAAATAAGACAACAAAAATATACTTACATGAAATTTAATATCTATATATTCATCGGAAAAATTACGACATAGGTATTTATAAAGAAAGTTCTTAACTTTAAATGAAATGGTTAAATTAATTTCGTTCCTCTGCGCTAAATCTAAAACCATTAAAGAAGAAATCTTCGGCTTTTTTTTTAAATATATCCACTACTTCATCTGCATGAATTTCTGTTCCATAGTGAATGTTCATGAGAGCCAAACCATTAAGTCTGTTTTCACTTGTAGTGTTTCATAGATAGTTTTTCAGTCTCCTTAGGCTGGAGAAAGACCTTTCTGGGGTAGCAGTGGATACAGGAATGGTAGCCAAGATTTGTAGTAATGTGTAAATATTAGGATAAAGGTTTTTATCGCACATATCTAGGCATTCCAAACTAGATTTTGGGGTAGGCGAAATACTTGTCATCACTGTTTTCCATACTTCAAGTTCTGCTTTAACCACTGATATGTTGCTTTCGGGAAGCAGTGTCATAATCATTTAACTCTCTTTCACTCCTCGTATTTTTCGCTATAATATTAGGTAATATTTTGCTTATTTCGGGGGGGGGGGGTTGAACCCCCAAAACCCTCCCCCTTGGCTACGCCCCTGTTAACCTTCATAAACCCGTGGTCAAAAACTTCCATTGAATACCGAGTGGGGTCCAAGTGTACCTCATTTTTTTGGCTTATTATTTTTTTAATGTTATAATTAGGGAATATTAAAAATTAAAAACACTTACTGCTTATAAAAAAATTTATTTTTACATATAAAGTTGTCAGCATTGATAAATGAGTAAACACATTTTGAAAAAATAATATGAAATGATTAGAAATAATAAAAACAAAAATAATTATGAAAAAAGAACAAGCATTTTAGTGGCATTGTAAATAATGATTTAATTATCACAGTTGTTACAAACTGTTATATCACATACGTTGCCCCAAGCAACAAAACTGTCTTTAATTAGTTACAATAAAAAGCAATTTATTTAAAATTTTGTATATCAATTTAGATATATATTTAAGAAACATAGCTCGAAGGAAATTAAGTAAAAAAAAAAATATTTTAGAAAATATACCCAATAATTCATGTCTGGGGTACAGCTGTACCCCGCTCGGGTTTCAATAGGTTGCAATATCTCCCAGTACTTCTGGGAGAGTATGAAAAATAACTCGTCTAAGAACCGTTTTACACACAAGAGATTTCTTCCGAAAATTATAACGAAAATTATGGGTACATTTTTGCGAAGAATTTTGATTAAAGTTTGTATGTATGTTTCAGTTATCTACGTTACTTTACAAATTGCCAAACTGGAAATGTGCGCAAATTCTGCCGCACTTTCTCGATTATAGTCATAAAAATATAGAACATGTTCTATATTTTTACGAATAGAAATTTCCATTAAATTATTGATATAATTATCGTATGTATAAAACAGATAAAAAGTGTCACGAAAATGTTTAGCAAAATTATGAGATAAAGTTTTGCTATAATTCTTGTGTGTGTAAAACGGTTATCAGATCATTGATTTCTCAGTTTAAATTTAAAAAATGAACGAGAGAATAGCCACAGTAATCCGCAAGCTCACAATAAGTTAACAGATAACCCTTTAATGTGTCTAGGATCATGATGAATAACTTGGAATAAGTTACTGGTTTGAACTTTGAATCTTGAATCTGAGAGTTGCGCTTTATTATGGAGTATGCGCAAATGAATCACAGTTCTTATATTCCCATAACTTTCGGGGCCAAGGTCATTTTAAGATATGTAAAATATCAATTAATACTTGCCTGAGTAACAAAAACGAACAATTTTCAGGGTATCTATTTTAGTGTTTCAGAAAGGCTAAAGAAGAAAACAACAGCCTTTTACTTTACATTTACCAATAAAACTTTTATATTTTACAAGAATTTTATGATGGACTATTCAAGTCAATATTATTTGACGCAAATTGAAGAAATGTAAACAAATGCATTTTCCAGATTATTTACGTTTATTCTTTTACTAGTGGTAACCCAAACAGACAGGACTGAGTATTTAAAATTTATAATAAAACGGATTATTTTACGACATCGTAAATGTTTAAATTCCTCCGTTACAATACCAAACTACGGATCAAAAGTAAGCAAAAAACGTACGTAAATTGAGTTTTCATCTCAAGATCAATCTGTGTACAGGGATTTTCAGCAAATATTTATGAAAAAAAAAAACTAGTTTATTTTTAACATAGGAAAAAATATTTCCTATAAATATTTGAGACGCTTAAATATTCAAAAAGTCATTCATGGGTAAAACAATACAGCTACTTGTAGTACATTATTATAACTTACATATTATGTACTTAATTAAATAAACGATTGGATTCTGCCTTTGATTTCTGGTTTTGTATATACTAGTGTCAATTTGTATTTGAAATCACGATACATTTCTAATATATTGTATCTAAACCAGTATCAGCTAATTCTCAATTTTACACCATTGATATATTTGAATATGGCTAAAGTCTAAAGTTAAGTTAAGTTTGTAAATTAACTGGATAGTATACAAAGTAACTGAACCGTTGGTTTTTTTTGACAGAAATTGCATATTCTAAAATATTAGCGGGTACTTTATAAACTAACCCACTCGCTTGTCTAATTTGATTTGACTTGAAATAATCGGAGATTCTAAAATACTAAATTTGTCTTTAATTAATTTATAAACTATCCAATTTGTTTTTTATACATTTTTAGTTATTAACAACATTGTGTGAAACCGTTGAGTGAGAAATTATCTCACTCAACGGTGAAACTAACTACTCTGCGGACTAAACCCCGACCAACGTTGAATTACAGTCACAATATCTACCCATATATTGTTTATTATTAGCTTTTGTAATTTTTTTGGCTGTATTGTAAAGGTATTTTAAGCTAATGTAAATCATTGATAGGAATTGTAGGAGAATTGATTTATATTAGCTTAAAGCAGAGAAATATTGATATACCTAAACTTAATTTAAGGTGTTTAGGACACAGACTGTCTTTGAATAATAATATTAACAACATCCCACTTGCTAGACCTGAATATGTTAAGGATTTGGGTGTATATTTTGACCATAAATTAAATTTTCTCATCGCATTACTAAGATGGTCATAGTCGTCAATTGTTTTCATCAGTAATTTGACGTTTCATAGAATTTATGAGAAATGTCAAATATCTGTTAAGGTGTATGTTTCTGTTTACGTATCATTTTTAAATTCATAAATTGGTACAACCTAAAATAATAAGTATTGTGTTTTTATAGTGAAAGTGCAGGAGTAAGAGTCCATTTTTAATATGAAGCCCGGTTTTATGAAAAATGTAAAATATTTAGACGCAAAAGCTTTGTGTGAAGTATTGGAATGGTATCAGTGCCGCATATTTTAATGTTTTAAAATAGTAGAAAAATAAAACCCGTACATTTTTGCGGGCCAAATTAAATAAGTATGTTCTATTTAAAAGATAATCTATTAAGCCTTGTCCTCATGGACGCGAAATTCGCGAAAATTATCGCAAATTTCGCAGATTTTTATTTAAATTAGTAATAGTGGTAAAGTGTCAATTTCTCGTGAATTTCGCAAAACAGAAATATTATCGTTATTTTCATTATGTGGGATTAATAAGTTTATGGAACTTCTGATATCTACCATGACAGTCAATCGCAGTTTTATGATGAAAATGATAGAAAATATTGAAGCTGACAAAATTCGCTAAAAGTTGAGACTTGAGAAGTCTGATGTGTATGTTTTCAAATACAGTGCCTTCATAAATGATTACAAGCCACGTGACCAGGACTGTGATTCTCGAAGAACAACTCGTATGCATAGATATCTTATCTCTCTCAATTGCTGTAGTGAGGTAAAAGATATTCGCATATGAATTGCTCTGCGATTGATTTGAGAATCTCGACCCTGATCACGTGGCTTGTAATCATTTATGAAGGCACTATACCTACTAACATTGTCGCCACACTACAGCACATTACAGAATTCTAGATTGAAATTCAACTGATTCGACAGACAAGAATTACAAAGGCGACGTGATTTAGCAAACGATGATCCTAGTCCTGAAGAAACAATAAAAATAATTGATGTTGAGATGTTGGTAAAGGTAACCAGGTTTTTATTGAAGTTTAATTTTCTAAACAAAATGTGAATATAGCACTTTTTGATATAAGCTTTTTCTATTCCAAATATTCTCAAGAATCTATATCTAAGTTTTTATGCATTAAAGATGCCACACCTTGTACACTAAACACTTGTAGGTTCAATTGGCTGTACTCAAATAGGTATACAGTGTGCTAATTAAATATGTGCACAAACTTTAAGGGGTTAATCTATGATTGATTTTAAGACAAAAAGTTTATATAAACATAGGTTCGAAACGGCTTTACAAAGTTGGAAACAAAATCAAATTTTTGGATCTATTTTCTGAGTAGTAAGAGCTACTTAGTTGAAACTTGGCACACCCTAATAGGTATTTAGAGATTACATTTTGCGGGTGTTAAATTTTTAATTTAGCCATGAGCGCAGATATGGCTTACCTTTACAGAGTTTTTTAAGAAAAAATGGTACTCCAACGTTTTTTTCAAAATTCGAAAGCTCTGTCGATTGAACCTATTAAAATTACACAAAAAATGTCTCTTGGTAATTTTTGATACGATGAACCGTTTTCGGGAAAATTTCTTAATTTCATTCTTATGCACGCAATTTAAGTTTCAATTGGTCAGAACTCAACGCAAAAAGTGGGTCTTTAATAAAAATAAAATGAAAAACATGTGTCAGGAAGAGTTTAATCTCTGAGGTGAAGGGTGGTTATTTAAATAATGAGACATTTATTTTTGCAATTAATAATAATGATGGCAATTTCAACAAGTAAAAACTAAAACGATTTCAAAATTAGTAGTAACAATTGCTACATTATGTGCTGGAAATGACTTACTTCAGCCTCAATACAACATTATATTTGCCTTATCATTGAATTACGGACTATTGCGAAAATACCTGGTGTATTTTGGATTATTACACATGAATTCACTATTTTATATAGTAGGTCTTCTTCATTTTGAACAGCAGTTTTGTACACCGATGATTTAAGGTGTCCCCATAAAAAGTAATCTAAAGGATTTAAATCAGGCGACCGAGGACCTACTCCCCCGATCCAACGATGATGCCCAACTAGACTAAAGTGTGCTGAAATGCCGTCGTGCATGTACCACATATGATATCTTTACCCAAGTGGAACTTCCTCTAAAAGTTCAGGGAGAATGTTCTCTAAAAGCCATTGCTATTGTTCTCCATTAAGTCTAGGTGGAAGAAAATAAGGCTCAATGAGGTTGTTGCCAACAATTCCAACCCAAGTATTGACAGAAAACTGTTCTTGAAAATTATTTTCTATCATGGCGTGTGGATTATCTGCGGCCCATACGTGATTATTATGAAAATTCATAATTGAATTTCGAGAAAAACAAGCTTCATCCGTAAACAATACATGACTTAAAAAAACCTGGATTTCTTACGACTTTATTTCGTAACCAATAGCATAAAATTTCTCTCACAGGCAAATCCCTAGGCAATAGAGCTTGTAGACGTTGCATGTGATACGGATATAGCTGCTGGTTTCTTAAAATTTGCCATGCTGTTACATGAGTAATGTTCAGTTCCTGCGTTATTTTCCGCGTACTAGTTGCAGAGTTTCTCTCAAATTTCATTCAGGACAGCTTGTTCAATTTGAACTGTTCTTACAGTTACAGGTGTTCCTATGACTACCGCAGACCTCTTAAAACTGCCTGTTTCAGAAAGTCGTGAATGGAGATATATAAAGCTTGAGCATTACCATGAGCCATTCCATAAGAAAAATGCATGTCTGCCATTTCACTATTAGTAAATTGAATCATTTTGAATGGGAAATAATCAACACTTTATAAAAAAAACTACAAATCTTTTAAATAAATTGACAACAATAATTGCTAATTGTCATGTTTTTCATTTATTTACCTACCTCGCAATAATTTTGCGTTGAGTTCTGACCAATTTTAACTCTAACGTAAATTGCGTGCATAAGAATGAAATTAGAAAATGTTCTCGAATTTTTTGTGTAATTTTAATTGGTTCAATTGAAACAAAGTTTTCGAATTTGGAAAAAAACGTTGGAGTAGGTACCATTTTTTTCTTAAAAAACTGTGAAGGTTAGCCAAATCTGCGCTCACGGCTAAATTAAAAATAATTTAATACCCGCAAAATGTAGTCTCTAAATACCTATTAGGATGTGAAGTTTTAACTAAGACTTACTACTCAGAAAGTAGATCCAAATATTTGATTTTATTTTTCAATCTTTAACACCCTGTATCTGTAAAACGAAGCCGTTTCGGACCCATGTTTATATGAACTTTTTGTCTTAAAATCAACCATCGATTAACTCCTTAAGTTTGTGCATATACTTAATTAACACCCTGTATATTTTGTGATAACTAAGTTTACCGTAAATGCAGCAGACGCGGAAGCAATCTAAATTCCGCACTAAAATCCCATTGTTTATTAAACACGCGGGTAAACAGTAAGCGAATCGGCAAATACCCCTCGCCAATAATAATTGACCCAGCCGAAGCCCGTTTCGAGCAAGAATACCAAACAATTAGGAACGTTTATTTTGTTTCAGAAACTAGGTATAAACATGAGGTGCTCGTGGACAACGAACCCGTGCTATACGAAATATTAGACACATGTCCGAAGGTATGTTGGGTGTATGAATTCTCGTTTACAAATTGCATAAACACATGTTTAACTTCTAACAGCTATTAACAGGTGCTTGTGGTGATTACCTGTGTACTAAATATATAACCCGCTTACTAAAATATTTGTGCTGCTGCTCTAAACAACGTCAAATATTTGCTTGCACGCTGTCTCTCAAGTATATCAACTTTTTATTGGTCTCTAATATTTAACAATATACAGGGTGATTGGGGTAACCCCCAATATTGAAGTGAACAAAAAGGCCTAATAAACATATGGTCTAATATCAACGGCTACTGAGCTGGCAATAAAAATATCGTTATTGCTATTTTTGCGAAAGCTGTTATTATTTGATATTTTATTTTGAGTTGGTCATGCATTCTAAACCAAACTCACATTAGTGATTATTAATTGTCACATTTATTTTGACGTTTGTGATTTAAACGCTTATTTTAATTTTTACATGTGCCTTCGCTTAGTCGGTATTGTACACATATAATTTCGTAATGCCTGTCAGATTTAGTCACGGAGAATATGCTGATATTATTTTTATTTATGGGTTTTGCAACGGTAGCGCTAATCGTGCAGTAGCTGAATATAGACGTCGCTTCCCGAACAAAAAAGTGCCAGCTGAAATTTATTCCAGAGAGTCTTTAACAATGCACGTGAAACTGGAATGTTTCCCAGTGTGAGAATTCCTTCTGAAATGCAAGCTGGTCCTGGTTTAGTTGTGGAAGAAGGAATTCTAAATATGGTAGAACGTAGCTTGGATGTAAGTACAAAGCGCATTGCAACCCGTCTCCAAATTAATGAAACTACGGCATGGGAAGTAATTCACAAAAATGATTTAAAATCTTTCCATATTCAGCGCGTCCGAACGGTGATAATGATTTGCAGTTGCATTTTTGCAATTGGATACCATACACTTTACAAATACATTTTGTTCACTGATGACGCTCAATTTACTTGTGATGGAGTAAATAACTGTCACAATGAACATCGTTGGTCAGATGAAAATCCGCACGCCACGGTGGAAAATAACTTTCAACAACGGTTCAGTGTGGTATGATTAATAATCAATTGCTTGGCCCAGTTCTGCTAGATGCTCGTCTTACTGGAGCTAGATCTGTAGAATTTTTAGAAAATAATTTGACAGATTTACTGGACGATGTTCCATTGGATATTAGGCAAAACATTTACTTTCATCATGATGGTACCCCTGGCCATTTTAGTCGTGCTGTGATCAACCATCTTAACAATCGCTTTCCATAACACTGGATTGGCCGAGGTGGTTTCGAAAATTGACCACCAAGATCACCAGATTTGAATCCCCTTTGGGGATTTTTTAAGTCATTAGTATATGCAACAAAAGGGAACACAAGAGAGGCGCTATTGAATCGGATTGATTGTCAATTGTACAGCACTCATAAGAAAAAATCACCGTGCACTTCAACGAGCACTCGTTGTAATCCACAAACGAGCTGATGCATACATCAAGGCGGACGGTGGTATAGTTGAAAATGTAATTCTTTTATTTCGGTTTATTAGATCTTTAATCAATGTTATAATTTATAGTACCTACAGAATAAACACTTTTCTCTACTGATGCATTACAATAATTAACTCAGGTAAAAATATTTTCATTGCATCACCCTGTATATCCGTTACTGATATAGTGAGCAAGTAGGAAGAGTATTAAACTTTGACACAGGAGGTTCGAGTTCAATAGCTACCACTGAACAGTTTTTGTTCCGTTAGTTTATTACCGATACTGTGTGTGATATTAAAGAATTTCAATTTGTTGACAGAAGTACGGATGGTTTATTAATCACAAGTGAATAATGATATACTATATATATATATATACATTATAATATAGTCGTGGACAAATATATTTATGATAGAACTGTCAAAGAAAAACGATTTATAGAGAATATCTGACTACTGCGTTTGAAGTGTGAAGTGGGATGAATTCCCACCCTTTTGCGAATCAGATTTACCTACTTGGTTGCCAATCAATTTGATAGAAGGTTCATTTACTCTTTTGCAAATCAAATTCAACTTTTTCATTCATCCATTTGCAAATCAAGTTTACTTGTTTGCCAATCAAATTGAATCTTTTAATTTATTTCTCTCTTGCAAATCAAATTCAACTGTTTGATTAACCCGTTTGCAATTCAAATTCAACTTTCTGCAGATCAAACTAAAGTTTTTGATTCACATTTTGGCAAATCAAATTCAACTTTTTGCAAATCAATCAGTTCTTTAGAAACAATTTTTTTATTCACACTTTTATTAATCCAATTCAACTTTCTGCAAATCAATTGCATCCCTTCAAAAACAAATTCAATCATTGTATCCACATTTTTATTAATAAAATGCAACTTTCTGCAAATCAATTTACCAATTTATAAATCAAACTAAACTTGCTATTATTCAAATGAAATTTGATTTGCAAAAGGGCGAACTTTATTTGAAAAGAGGTGAATTGATATCAAAAATTTATGTTATTAAATAAGTATAACTTTAAAATTATTGTTTTTATACATATTATTTGTTTTTAGACGAATACGTTACATTAATGAAACACATATTTTAACGACTAACACTGGCTTTTTGAAAAATAATATACAGGGTGAAATAGATAAGTGCGAAAAAATAAGGGGGTTGTTGATTCCGTGTGGAACAATAAGGTGCGTCTTTCATATAAAAAAGACTCATTTAAAGATCCCTTGTAGAGAACAACCCGTTAAAGATGGAGCCAAAAAAGTAGTTTTAATTTCTTTTCCGAAATACCAAAAAAGTGACTGCAACGAAATTAAGTAGACATAGGAGGCAATCAGTAAATAATTTGTTGGCTTTCTCTTATGATTGCAAGAAATGGAAAAGCTACACCTAAGATTTGTTTCATAAGTAACTTTTTTCTTATTGCTACCTTACCATTTAAAAATTTATTTCAGATAAACTGACTCATTTTAAACAAAAAAGGTTTCTTGCATTTAACGCTTTCTGAACAACAAAAATACTTAAAATCAACATGGCATGATTGGCATAGGGCAGAAATTTAATGGAATTGTAATTTTTCTAGTAGGCGGCTGTCACGTTGACATTTTGCATTAATTATAACAATTTAGTTGCCATTACAAAATGTCACCCTGACAGCGCCGACTACATAAAATAATTGATTTTAAATAATTTTTTGGTCAGAAGTCGTGAATTTTACCAAAAAATGCAAGAGACCTTTTTTGTTTAGAATAAATCAGGCTATATGAAATGATAAGGTAGCGATAAGAAAAAAAAGTTACGTATGAATTTGGCTATTGGTTTTTTTGACACATATACACCCTGTATATATTTCGTTGTGGTAAACTAAAACTGCTGAAAACTCAGATCTTACATGTTATGCAGTATTTACATTCTGGGTTCAAAAAAAAATCAATTATAATTACAATCAATATGTATTTATATTTGCGAAACTTTACGAGCCAATGAATTTTTATTACGCGGTGAAAATAAAGATCAAAGTTTATCAAGAAGATTTTTTTGTTAAAACGCTAAAATGAAAATGTCTATATCCAAATTTCTAACTGGTGTTTTAATTCCCTTATCACATAAATATTTTTAAGATAATCACAAAAACTATGTAAAGTGAAGACACTAGGATTGCTTATTTTTTCTGATAGATCTCTAGTAAATTACACAAATCACTTTTGTTTATAAGAGTTTTCAATTTCTAGCATGACTCACTCATGTGCAAGTTGCAAAAATGTCTATAAATATTTACCGTAAAAAGTCGATTTAAATCTATATTAGATCCTAAAGAAAACATACAAGATGGGAGAAGAAGACAGACTGGATAAATAGATAAATAGTGGCGATTAATCTTGGGGTTAAAATAAGGCAATTGAGCAATATGTGTTAGACATAAGCGTGCTGTGTTTATGTAAAAATTAAAAGTGGTGTTTTTGGAAACTTCTCGAGAATAATAACTGCTTTCAAAATTTATGAATAGATCATCGGTATAACCCCTGAATGATGTACATTCTCTGGGCTGTTTTGCCGTGGTCGATGCTTAACTACAGACGTTTCGCAATAATTAACAGATGGCATCTTCAGTGCATCTCATACCTTAAGCGGCGGCTGAATCGTTGCCGCAGTGTCTAAGCCGAGTTTTTATGCTATACTAGACGGTCGAAACTAACTTGTAGACAAGCGCGACGAGCGAAGCGTGCGAGGAGCAACATTTGGCGTATTAAATTAGAGAGCGATCAGATATAAAAAATATACAAAAATAACAAAAATAATTACATTGCATAACATCCATTATTTTTAGTATAACGTTTTTACCAATTTCGAAGCGATAGATAATAAAAATGAATTATTTCCAAGTTTAAAGTTTGTATTTTGTATTATCAATTACCCAAGGTCGAAAATAATAAAGAGTGACTAATTCACAGAGATATGAGTACGGAAAGTGAGGGTAAAGCGTGCCACTTGAGAAGAGTTTGAAGCACACAGAATTATCAAAAATAAGTGGACGTCGACTGAACCTAGCACTTTAAATGTGCCCCCTGTGCCATCCTCTCAACAAATTAAAATGCCGTCCTTTTGGACGGTGATTGTCCAGCACCACCTACTTACACCTGCCTGATGCGCACTCCGCCAATATCACACTTAAACCTTGTCCTCATGGACGCGAAATTCACGGATTTTTACACGAATTTTGCAATTTCTGTTTTAATTATTTATGGCGGGAAAATCTTACGAAACAGTAAAACAGTATAATATTATTGCTGCATTCATTATTATGTGGTGTTAAATTTGTTTTGAGCTTCTGACACTCTGCCATGACAGTTTCATGATGAAAATGTTGGAAAATGTTATAGCTGACAAAATTTGTTACAAGTAGAGATTTTCCCACCATCAAATAAATGGTGCAAATATTTGCGAATTCAGCATTCAAAAGGACTAAAGGCTTTAAAATACATACATGCACGTGTGTACATACACACTATTCACTATTCACTATTGGTTACTAGCACTGTCACTTATAACAGTTATCTATTAATACTTATATCAAATCGTACCGCTTTCCGTATGACCTTCCATGCATCCATGTTTTGTCAAAATTTAATATATTCTTTGATCCAGATTCTGATCTTTTAATATTTATTTTAAATAGTTTCTTCGCCATGTCACTATTTCGTATTTTCCGTTTCACAGTTGTACTTCTATACTACTTTTTTATTTGCACTATAAATAGATAATATGCTACTCACCTACAATTTTGTTAATGAAATACATATTTCAACTTTTAACATCAGTTACACTCATATATGACCTCGCGTCTAAACTCTTCATACATGTCATCATCCGATATTCCTCACTTGTTAAATTAGGACGATTTTGAGAATACTCTGTAGAACTTGAATTATTCTCCATTCTTAAGAACACAAAATCACTATTAGAAAACCCTGCGAATAACGTGGAAGAGCTGAGGCAACGTTTATTGGCAGTTTCGTAATAATAAGAGCAAAAGAGGGCATATTCTTCAGGGTCCGTCGCAACTTTCTGAGAAGAATAAATTTGTGTCGAAATGGAAAGACAGCATTTCGATAACTTATTATAAGAGCATAGACTATAAAAATGTAGTTAGTGAATGTGAATAAATTTTGTATTGATAGATTGAAACTGTGAATATCAGTTTAAAACAGAGTTAGCGCATGAATTTTTGAAGTCGTTTTTCTCAGAAACGGTTTATTTTATTGTATCGCAACAAGAGATACTTTTTTTATTAATTTTTGATACGCTTTAACATGGTGCTGTTCAAATTCATAAAGCGGTGAAAACAAAAAAGTTGTGGGCCATAGATCGAGGATTAAGGTCAGGTTAGGCCCTTTGGCACTGGAGTATTTGCATCATATTTGGAACATAAATCTACAAGGGAAATACATAGGAAAGATTTGGAAAAAATCAAATCACAAATAAAAAGGTTATCTATGAAAAGCTAAAAAAAAAATGTCTTTTTCTCCGTTCATATTGAGTTTTCGAAAAATTGTTATAGGATTTTGTAACCCTAATTTCTTGTGAGGAATCACCTCTTGAAGTCGCATAATTTCCGGACACTCTGTTTTTTAACATTAACCCAGCTACCAAAGCTTGTCATAAAAGTTAAAAGTAGATTTCATTACTAATATGTCAACAAGTCGCCAAATTCGTTTTAAAGAGTGCCATTATTATTGCAATAGATTGTACATTACGCATAATGAAATATTACAATTTAATTAAGTGACAAGTGAAAACAAAAGAAAAACCAAAACGTAAACATACGAACTTATATCGAACATAAAGAGATTGTAGTCCTACTATTCGCCAAGTTAAAAATACCTTCATTTCGAAACGGCTGAATTTTCAAAAATAACCGACATTAAAAACACTAATTATTGGCATATTTACAATTCCTACGTTGGCGTCGATGATAAAATCTATATGGATTGTGATGTTGAGAAGTGGCCAGTTTAATTGTGGATAAAATTACAGTCTTGCAAACAAACTCATTCTTTCAAACTTATTTCGGTGCAGTCAGCCAGTTTACAACACGTAATTACGCTCATTTAACGGGATTTTGCCAGAAAATATTAGTTTGTAAAATATTTTACATATGATATATTTTACACTGAGAAAATGAGTTATTTAAATATAATAAACTATAGACACATTTAATTATTACAACTTTGTCTTGCTCTGAAGTATTACTGATTTATTATCATATGGCTAAATCAATTAAGTAACGTATGTACAATCGTTTGCAATAATAATAGCACTCTTTAATAGCTATTTGCGATACAAGTTGCAAAGTAATGGTGTTTTAAGCACGCTACGTTATGCTAATAGTCTCTCGATGCCACAGTATTCTATAGCAAAATTCCAAAAAACTTTTACATATAATTTCTCCTCATAACTTATTAACTGTTTTGAGGCAGTGTCATTATTATTGCAAAAGCATGTACATGTGGCCTGTGGTGCAATTTAGTAGATATTCGAATGTTATAGTAAGTTACCTAAAAATTACATACATATTCAGTTTATCTATCATGCGTGTAATGTTGCTTGCCTATTTTTTCCCATAACTCAAACAAGACAATGTAAGGAAAATCATAAAAACTGGTGCCATCAGATCATTATTAAGAGAGTAATTTTGAAACTAATTTCAAGATACCTAAAGAGGTTCCTTAAGAATAAATGAAAATGCATTATCCAAATTATTAAAAATAGTTCAACCATATGTAATGAAGCAAGACACAAAACCTCGGCAAGTTGTAATCTCCAAAGGAGACTGGACGTAGGGAAGATATTTTTGCTTTTATAACATCTTTGGTCAATGTTACCTCTTGTGCAAGTCAGTTAAATAATTTTCCTGCATCTTTCTCCAAAAACTAAACATTATAGGAATCATTATCTATTTCTTATTACAGAATGATGAAGACCTTCCTCCATCGGAAACCATCAACTGGGCAGATGGGCTACTTTTGGTGTACTCCATCATCGACAGACGTTCCATCGCCTACCTTAAACGAGTGGGTTCAATTATTGCCGAATCTGACATTCCCGTTTACATCGTAGCAAATAAAAACGATATGGTAAGTTCAAATTTCAATTCTATTGTGATTCTTAACGAAAAATTGAATAACACATCACAAACAGCCACGGTTTTTCGTCGGTGGCCTCACCTATGGCATACAGAGCTATTGAAACCGGTATATGTCTGGCGGCACTTCTGACAATTAACCGTAACTGTTTGGTATAGGTTATTCAAGTGTAATTCAATTCTGGTCAAAGCATTAGTACACAGGTAGTTATTTCTTGTAATTCCGTTTTTTCTATAAAATGAAAATGTTTTTATACAGAATGATTCAGTCATAGTGTCATTAATTTTAAGAGAAGATAAGGAAAAATTAGTATAATACAAATACGCGATTAAAAACGTTACATACTATATAATGAGATAAAAAACCAATACATACTAAGTTAAAAGAGGCTGAAAAGTTTTTCGTATTTAAATACACAGAGTAATACAAAAAATCATTGTGCTGTCAACAGAAAATAGTCCGAGATATATACAGTGATAATAATTCAACAACAGTGAATCTTGACCTACCGTATTTAGGGCGATAACCTTATTTTCAATTCTTACTCAATGACAAACGCTGCAGAACCGCCATTTTTATACACACCCGGTGTAATGAATATCAAACCATGAGTATTTAACAGATTAATCTCATAATAAATGCTCAACTGCAGAACTAAAAAGTTGGCAGTCTAAATTTCTGTTTAATACGTTAACGGCGAAATAAGCCGATTCTCCGTTCGAGTCCGTTTTCCTATGTAGCCGAAAGCCCACCGTGAAACTGCATGTCGATACGGATGTGATCATGATGCGATTTTGAGAAGCGCGGCCCGACTTCTCTCCCTCCTTCCCTTCTCTCATCAGTTACAATCTTCACGTTGTTTACAGAGGGTCGTTCCTGTGTTGTTTCTTGTTTATGTCACTAGTGTAGTTTATAATAATTAAATTACTACTATTTACCTCTAAATAAAAATGCAGTTCAAGTTGGGTGAAACTATAATTCCGCAAACTTTCATACCAGGAATCGCCAGCGTTCTGCTGAACAGAGCCATGGAAAACATTATAAAAAATGTTTAATACAGGCATATTTTAAGAAACAAATGAGTTGTGGCTGTTCCGAGAAAAACATGCTTTTTTGTTTCCCGTTTGCTTGTGTATTAGGTATTCGATTCGATTCGAGGAATTTGATTCTGATTCATATTCATAATCAAATGCGATTTGCATTATTTGTGAATATCAACGTACAAGCCCAACTTGATTCCGCTTTCAAGATCATAAAAAATAGATACCTATCTATACAAAATCATTTACTGTATAAAATTTTGTGGAGCTTTTGAGCTTGCACTACGAGGGCATAATTAATTCGAAAATTCTGAAAATCCTGGTATTTTTCCCGGATTAATGTATTTCACGTCAGAACTTGACAAAACGCTTAATGAATACTTTAAAAATGCTACCATTTGTAAAGACACCTTAAAATATAAACAAAATGCATACATTTTAGATGCATGCTAGAAGTTTGTCATTAGAAAAAAATATATCACTTCAGTACCAAACTTTAATGAACATGCTGTTATAATCGCGGCAAGAATTCAAACGACTGCAACTGAGAATAATAAAACTATCTACTACATTAAATGTTTGCACTATACAGGGTGACAATGAAAAGTGGGAACAAGCTGTAACTTTTTTATGACCGCTGATAAAAATTTGAAATTGGGTGGGTTTGTACTAGATGGTGCCATGAATTCTTTGAGGTCATTTTGGATTTCATGATAAATAAAAATAAAATTTATATTTTTAAATGGGACAACCTGTATTTTTGGAATCAGCTGATCATTTAAGTATGGTAGGAACAATTTTCTGACACATTTTCTGGATGTAAGTAATTTTTTTAATTTTTAAAAATAAAACTAGAAGGCCGCGACTGGCAGAAATTGTTTTCTTTTTTGTTTGTAATTATGGGAAAAATTCTAAATTTGAATATTTTTGTACATTTTTTTAGTTATTACCACTAAAAATTTCGATTTATTGTATTTCCTTAAAAACTATTTTTTTCAAATGTAAAGAGGGTGGTGTATTGATTTTTTAATAAAGAACTTTTTCTAAATTTTCTGGTACAATTTTTTTAAAAAGTCAAGAAAGAGTCAACTTTATTAGTGGGAGTGGGGTGAAAGAAAGACTTTATTCCTTCCATTTGAAAGCATTATTTTTACTGTTAACAGTTACATCTTTGTTGTAGGTGCACTTGAGAGAAGTCAGCGCTGAGGAGGGCGCTATTCTGGCGAGAAACTTCGAGTGCGGTTTCTCCGAGGTGGCGGCTGCTGAAATGGTGGCCCCCGTCGCCGTAGTGTTCCAAGAACTGTGCAGGGCAGTCTTGGCTGCTCGCAGAAAGTCGAAGCATTCACTGTTGGAGAGGATGTTGGGAACAAGGACCAGCAATCTTAGGCTCTACGCCAGAGGGAAAAGCGACAGCGCGTTGCCGAAGGACTGACATTTACTTCTGGCATAATTTTGGTTACAAAGCGGTCATTTGGTTTTCTTAACCAAATGTTTTGTTTTTCAATAAGTTGTACATTGTCTAGTCATGTGTAAGGTGAAATTACTTAATTGTTTATACCTGTATTGTCACTGTGCTTGTGATCAGTATGATATGCTTGAAAATTACTGATTTTTTTTATTGTATCTTATTTAGTTTTTTTTGTTTTTTTTTTCTATAAACAGATATTGTATATTTGTATGTATATTATTTATTTTATTTATGTTTTACGCAGAGCTTACTCATGAAGAAAAACCTAAGACTCAGAACAAGAAATCAATTACTTAACAACACAAATTACAAGAAACTAATTAAATCAATTTATAGTACAAATCTAGTGAATCACTGAATATTAGTAAAATAATTTGTATTTATTTAGAGATACTATAACATAGAATTGAAATTAGATAACCCTTGAAACATCCCTATTTGTATGTGTCAAAAAGACGTCATCCTTGATTAATAAAAATAATTTACCTTAGATTAAGTATTTAAATGTATGTGAATGTATCTATATACCTAATATATAAAATATAACATTTCTTTTTAAAATAGCGTTTTTCCATTTATCTACGAAGTTAATTCGATCTACAATATCTCCATATACCACCAATAATACCTACTTCTCAATCAGTTTTACTTGAAGTACTTGAAATGTTAGGTAGTTAGGCAACCCAACATACATTAGTCAACCAGAGTACATAATTTTAATATTTAAACAAGCAAACTAAAAGCCGAATTTTTTCAAGCTTACCACAAGTAACTATGGTAAGATATTTTCATTACGTCACGGTATGTTGCGGTTAGTCAGATGTCAAAAGTCAAAATATAATATAAACAGTAAACATAAATATAATTTGCTAATTGATGAAGTTGCTGATTGATTTACTGTTTTTAGTGATAAAACTATATGTTAAGATTAATTTTGTTGTGAATTGGAACCTATTCTAAAAATAGCAAGATTTAGTGATAGTTAACTAAACTATTGAATATATTTGTGATGCTACCGACTTGCTTTTGATTATGAGTATTTTGGCCAGTAATCCAAGTCTAACAATTCAGCCCTATTTACTTTTAAAAATTAAAATTTGAGGATAAACGATTTTTATGAAAAATGAATAAATTTTTACTTGAATATTTATTTATTATTATATTTATTTACATTTTAGTTTAACCAAGATAGTTTTTAAATTTTTATTTATGCTATATAAGTTTTATTTTTACTCTCTTTCATCTGTTCTATAACTTTCACTAATGTTACTAAAGGCAATTGAGTTATTATTTAAATATATTTCAATTGAATTATTTTTCCCCCACAAATTTCACTCCCACACAACTGTACGAACGACTTAACAGTTTAAGTATAATAATTGTATATTAAATTAGTCTTAAAAAATTGTAACATAATTTTCAAGTGTTGTTTAAACAATACGTCTCATGAAATATGAAATACAGATATTTATATCAATCAACGGATCGCGCCTTTTTATATATTCCTTTCTCTAACTAAAAAGAGATGAATATAGATACCAGACCAAGTAACTATCTTTTTGAAATGGTAAGGTATGGTTACGAGTTGTGGTATGTCACGTGACATACTATTTTCATAAAATTTGCATGGTTAGTTGTGGTTACATTTGGTATGTTGTGGTAAGCTTAAGAAAATTCGGCTAAAGTAATAAGTAACTAAGAATAATGGATTGTATTTAATTGTCACAGATAAACTAAAAATTATGTTTGTAAATTAATAAACTGATTATTATTATTTACTTTTGTTTCAATCAGACATATAGGTAAGATTCAAATATTGTTAAATAACTCAAAAGCCATTGAATTTTCAAGGAAATAAATATCGATTTGTCTGTGTTTATTAATTAATGAATACAAGAAGGATACAAGTGATATATAAATTTAATAAAATACTGATAAAATATTATCATTAAGTTTGAGAAATGAGTTTCAGGAGGAATTCTGTTGAGATCCAAGATAGAGTTCAAGTTAGACGTTTTCTGACATTGAAGACTGATTCCTTCCGTTGCTTCGGGAGATATTCGATGGAAAAAACCGGTTTAGAATCACTCCATAAGGCCAAATGTTGCTGTCGATAATGGCAGACGATTCTTCCAAAGATAAGTTGAAGGAGGAATATTTTGAAGGGCTGTTGCTATTTAATATTTCCACCTCAATATTTGGAGCAAATAATTGGATAAACCATCTTGATCAGTATCGATGTCCAAATTAGTAACGTGATATTGATATTCGCCGATGAAGAAGCAGGCATTATTAGCCAAACTCTTCTTGCGGTTGCCTGTATTTTGAAGCTCTTTATTTGAACGTTCAAAAAAGCAATTATTAATAGGTTAAATTGACTTGAGTAAAGCAACCTGATCGGTAAGACACTTAATTGCAATAGTCTGGCTGGAAATAATTAAGTCTTTTTGACGAATAATCTCCTCTAAATAAGAAATTTTCAATTTAATATCATTTTCATCTGCAGCCACGTTATTCTCAAATTTTCGGGTATCACACTTACTAGCCTCTCGTGCATTTTGAACAGCAGGCAGTTCAACGCCACTATCAGAACAACATATTACTGTGTCCTTGTCCAAAAATTTGACATTTTTTAACCTTTTTAAGCAACGTTTATGAGAAACTGTGCCACAGCGGATGCATTTAATGCCAGTACGTCCAGGATTTCTGCATCGTATACAATTTGTTAAGTTATCACTACTACTGGCACTAGACTCCATCATAATAACAAATAAAATATAAGATTAAAATATCAAATAATAAAATTGACCGTTAGTGGAATAAACTTCTGCAGGCTGACAATAGGAGCAAAAACCCAAAATAAACAGTTGAATTAATGTCTGTATAAACAACCACAATCGTAGAAACAATGTTCTTGGATTAAATTTGCTTGTACCAACAATCACGCACATACACTATAGCAAAGTTCATATGAACTTTGACTATAGTCAATAAATAATAAATATTATTTTTCACCTATTTAAACGAATAGTCGAATACATGCACTTCACCACAGAGTTTCACAGATTAAACAAGAAACCACAGAACACCACAGAAGTCAGAACCATGGATTTAATATAGAAAGTCAGAACCATGGATTTAATATAGAAAGTCAGAAGACCTACTACACCTAGTATGCAAGAAACAAGATACTTGGATAATCTACGCAAGATCACTAACCAAGAAAAAATATAGACTGCGTCGGTTTACAATATAGGTCACGTGACAGGTGCCGCGTTTTCTAGGGACCTAAGGTCCAGAAAATGAATATTTTATTTGCCTTATGTTGGCGGTTGTGCAAATATAATTAACTAACTTGCTGTCAACAAATGAGCTTCACGCTACAATACAACCAACGCAAATTGGCATAAAAAAACAAGTTTTAGAATTCTGGACCTTTTAGGGCAGCCATGAATTAGCTGTCGCAGGCAATATGACACTGGCACAGTCTATATTTTTTTAGGTTTGTGCGCAAGATGCACTTGCCCACCTCACCACAGAACATACACAAAAATTGCCACCATCCACTTGACGCCAACACAGTGTTGTTAACACGTAGGGAAATTCCCTACTTGTAGGGAAAAGTTATCAATAAATCGGTTGGTAGGGAAAATATTCTTATTTTATAGAGGAAAAAAGAACTCTAACAAAATAATATGCCTAGCAAATACTGTTTTACCATTTAGATCTTATGATCATTTCTGACATTCGTTTGTAAACAATATGCTGCCCAGTATATTTCAGAGTTGTTGTGAACAGGGAACAGGGATTTTATATTTTCACTAAAGTTGTTTTGGTTGACATGGAATTTCAGTTTGAGTGGTTTGATCGCTTGGCCAATCGGCGAATAGCATTTAGCTTTTATAAAAATAAAAATACTTCATTCTCTTGAAAGTTCAAATTTAACGGAAATTTTAAATTTGTTCGATTTTGTTCTGTGCGTATGAAGCTTAGTTTAGTAATATATACATAATAATTATTATGCTAGACATTGAAAATATTGTTTTAAAAAATGTATCTTATTTACATGCAAGAGATCCTAGTATTTTGGCTTGGAATAGACACGGCTTGGATGAGGTTAGAGTAAATTTAGCCGAGAAATTATTAAATGATAATACTAGAGAAAACAGTGAAAACACTGGAAATGTAAGTAAAATAAATCCATTTTAATATTTCTTGTTTCTGACATATCTCCCTTTTTATAGTGTTTCTTTTATTCTAATTTTTTTTTAATGTATTTTTTTGTGGTAGTAAAAATTACGATAATTTATTGGTTTTAATTCAATAGATAATTCATTCACTGTCTCAAAATGTCTTACTGTGAAATAATTCTTAGTGACAGTGATGAAAGTGTATATTCCTCGGAATATTCATTTGATGATTATGGCAGAGATACAGTACTGGTGGGTGTTTTAAATTATTTAATATCTAGTTATTCAACTGACATAATCAATGTATGTTCTTTTACTGCAGTAATATACGGTACTTAGTTTGAATATGGTGAAATTATGCATGGTTATTCTTTTTGTTTTTTAGCAAGAACCAGAAGAACACAATCTACAAGTATTTTTAAGAATAAAGGATGGCATTTCATTCGAAAATCTGTACGAGATTGATGGAAATAAGTTAATTTGTAAAGTACCGGAAGGCTCTCAAGCACTTAGAAATATAAAAGGAGGTGACAAAATGATGAAAACGTATTCTTTCACAAAAATTTTCGGCGCTCATTCGAAACAGATAGACATTTTTAATGATATCGTAAAGGCTAAATTGTTAGGTTTCATTAATGGAAAGAATTCAACTCTTTTAACATACGGTGCTTCTGGTTCAGGTAATACAAAATATTATCTATATACATAAATATTATATATACCTATAAAGCTGTTTTCAGACCCAGGCCCAACTCTGTGCTATTATCCTCCATTTCGTTCTATTCTATGCCTTTTTCAATCAGTTACATTTTTTTTCCTTAGATCTATTGCCTCTCCATCGCTTCCTCGGACTCTCTTTTTTTTTCTTATAGCTAGGTTTACAACCTACAATATTTTTTACTGTCCTCATATCTTTCATATGTTCTAGATGCCCTAGCCACTGCACTCTTCTGGTTTTTACAACTTTATCTATTTTTTTATGCCTATATGGTACATTGCATATATTTCCTCATTATTTCTCCTTACATAGCCTTCCTCCCTCTTCTTTCTCCCTATAATTCTTAAGATCTTAACACCTTAACAGGTTTTCTCTTGACTTCTTATTGAGGATCCAAATTTCACTACCATACAGCGCTGTCGGCCTCAAAATTGTACAAATGTACAAAACATTCTAAATTTTGCTCCCCTGGTCAAATTATTTGATTTCATTTAAGTGGTTGAATGTTGCCGAACTTTTGTTTGCTTTCATTATTCTCCTATTAATTTATTAGGATCGGTCAGTGGTCGCGCGGTTTAAGGCGTCAGTACTTGAATCGAGGTGAATAGATCGCTGTGGGTTCGACCCCCGCAGCTGGTAGACCGTATATAAGCTATATTCGTGGAGAGATTGACACCCTCTCTGCGGGTATGGTAGGGTGGAAGAATGTTGGCTTGGGTCAATGTGAGAGATTGATACCGGTTGACATTTGACTACCCCCTTAATTAATGAGGTTTTCCAGGTTTCCCTCATTCCTGCACTGAATGGTGGTTAGGGCCTACCAACGTAAGTCGTTCCTGGGCGCAAATGCGGCAGTACTAAATTAAAAAGAAACGTTGAGAGTGGGTCTCCTTGTCTCAGTTCTTCCTCTTTCGAACATTCACTTTTTATTCGTACTTTGCTTTTAGTATTTTCTAAGGTTATTTTCAATAGCCTAATCAGTTTGGTTGGTATCCCAAATTGTTTCAATATTTTGCTTAGTTTATTCCTTTTGACAGAATCTTTTTGACCGGGCCAATTTTTTTTAGGCAAAACATTTACAATTGTGGGTACTGCTGAAGAGCCTGGTTTAATACCAAGAGCCTTGGAATACGTATTCAGAACAATACCTCAACTGAAGGAACCACCAAAAGTAATTCCCTTACAGAACGGAGACGTGAAGTACATAGACGAACAAATGTGCCAAGTGGGAAAATTGCAGAAATCTGCCATTCTAAATGCTACGTGTGTTGACCGCACGATACACATTAAAACATACAAGTATGTGTAATTTTAAAAAATTAAATAAGCTATTTTAACATTTTCTTTCAGGCAAATGCAACAAAGACTTAGTTCCGAACTGGTAGCGGAAGTCGATGACCTTACCAACATATCCGTGAGCATATGGGTAAGCTTTGCAGAAGTTTATAATGAAAACATATACGACCTACTGCAAGCGTCTCCAATGAGAGGGAAACAACGACCTAGGCTGCGTCTTGGTAACTCAAAAGACAGTAGCTTCATCAAGGATCTTACGAGCATCCACGTTTCATCCGGAATCGAGGCATATCAAATCCTTCAATTCGGCCTTCATAACTTAAAATATGCCGCAACATCGATAAATCCACATTCTAGTAGGTCGCACTGCATATTTACAATAAAATTAATACAAGCTTCTGAGGTCGAGAAGGGAGTCCATGTCAGTACTTTTAATTTTTGTGATTTGGCTGGATCTGAACGGCTAAAGAAAACTATGAATGTTGGCGTTCGATTGAAGGAATCGAACAATATAAACACCTCTTTGCTAGTTTTAGGTAAGACGTTTATGCCATAGTAATAAAATTCTCTTATACTCGCGTTAAGAATTCAGACGTCTTACGTCACAGCTGACGTTACACATTTGTTTTTATTGTCAACGTAATTTTCGATATTTGATCGCGTTAAAAACAATCATTTTTGCAATTTAGTGCAATATATAATGTAAACTTTTACTGTAGTATATAGTTTTATTACTATTAGTTGCAGTTTCTTAAATATTTTGAAGAAAATATAATGCATTTTTCATTTGTTCGTATGACGTAAGTTGTCTGAATTCTTGTCGCGAGTATATTTGCAAAGTATTTAATTTACATTGTAAACATAATAGTACATTTGCACAGTATAACAAATATTTAATGAATTTAGTAGAAAAAAATGTAGTAACAAGTGATTGGAAATTTTTATTTTATTTATTCAAATTGTAGACTTATAATCAATAGGCCAATTACCGAGACATTCAAAGTACATTTTTCTAACAAAATCCCAAAAATTCTCAAATTTTAACACAAGGTTGGAGATACATTATTAAAAAACAAAAGTTTTGCAATTTGTGAATTATGTTTAAAATAATTTTTCGAACCTTTGTCAATTTGCTTAAAATTTCAGAGAACGGAAATATGTTTTTACTAATTTTATAGTTGAGCTGATAATTTTTTTTGAAAATAGGGGTCAAAATAATGTAAAAGTTTTGAGACAGAGTTACAAAGTTGTTAAATATTATTCTAAACTGTACTTTAAATTTTCAAACCTCACCTGTATATCGGTACATTGCCAATTTTATATTATTATTTATTGAATTTTATTAGCAGAACCAATAGGCCATCGACCAAAGTCCTTCAGCCTGTTATATTTCAAAATATACAGTACATCATACATAATTGAATTACAATAATCTATACATTAAATTAAAAAAAAAACGACTCTTCTCTCATCAGCTATGGAGGTTCTGGATAGATTCCCATATAGTTTTTTTTTATAGTTTTCTTCTGGGTTGGTGTTCTGGATGCCTTTCTTTGCATATTGGTTGTAAAAGCTCAATATTGTGGGTTTGTTCAGCAAACTTCGATAATAAATTGTATAAATGTTGATTTATTGGGGTGATGCCTGCATATAATAACGTATTTGGTGGATTATGGAGTGGATTTCTTGGGTGTCTCATTTTCATAATGGTCCGAAGAGTGACTGTTTCTGCCACCTCTAGCTTTTTCAGTGCAGATTTTCTCGTGTTTAAGAAAATTGGATGACTGTATTTGAGGATGGGTCGGCATATTAATTTATATATATGTTGGTTCTCGTTCTTATCGATATTCCTTGGTTTTTGTAAATTAGGCATCGGAAGTGTTGACCTCTTCTTTTACACTGCTTCTTAATGTTGTCCAGATGGTTCTTGAAATTTCATTTATTGTCTATGGTAATCCCCAAGTTTGGAACTGTTTATTGTATTATTATTTACGGATGGAGTTGGAGAATTTGGTATTATTTTATGATGGAACAAAATAAACTGTGATTTTTGATTAACATTCAGTCTCCATTTATTCAGCCAACTTTCTGTTTGTTGTATTGTTGTAGGTCATACACTGTTTCCGTCATTGTCTTGTTGTGGCTGATTAGAGCAGTGTCATCGGCATATTGTAGAATGTAGAGGTTCAAACTAAGACGGGTATGATGGTTACATATGTCATGGCAATAGAGATTGTATAAAAAAGGTGATAAAGGTGAACCTTGCGGGACTACTTGTTCTATTTTAAATTTCTCGGAAAGGCAGTTGTTGACTTTAATTTGTATAGTACGGTGTGCTAAATAATCTTTTAATATCCATATTAAGTTAGGAGGGCAGCCATTGTGTTAAAATTTGGAAACTTTTGGATAATTCATACGTCTTTTATCTTCAGTGACCTACAAACATTGTGCATGTATATGACAAAAAAAAATCATATAAAGAAAACTTGGAAATGCTGACTGTGATGGTAGCATATTTGTCCCAAATACAGGATGTCCAGAATATGAGTATCTTTATAATGCTGTATGATAAATTGTACCAAACAAATTTGACTTAACAATTTTTTTTTCTCTGACCAACGGTAATGGAATTAGACAGCAAACAGGTCTTGAACATGAAACAATGTTGCATGTCAAGTGTTTGTATATAATTACATTACATTTTCTTGAAAGCTTTTTCCACAGAATAAAATGTGAAATAGTTAACAAGTGTTGAAAGTGACTTTTAACATCTCGTAGCCAGAGAGTTTTGCCCAGATTTGCCATAAATTAACATGTAATGCAACTAATCGCGGTTACTATAAATTGTTCCATTTTTGTTTACGTACAGTTACAAGTTTCAAAGAAGCACTATAGAAAAACGAACACGCACTAGCCACAATACTACCCACTAAGCCAAAAATTTACAACAGTTATAATTTCCACCCAACAACTTTGAAGGGAAACATTAATTTAGCAAGTTTTTTGTATTAAAATCGATAAGCCTGTTACAACTTTTCTTTATATATTGCTACAAGGTGAATCAAGACTTTACTAAGAACTTTCTTGGCAAGTTCACTGTAATTGTAATTTTTAACTTCTCTCTATAATGTTGAAATGTGCTTGCCTTGTACACTTTGCTACAAAGAAGAAGAAGAATTAAGAAGAAAAAAGTAAGTAGGTGGTAGTGAAAAGAATTAGAAGTAGGCCGTGAAAATGGAAAACAAATTTTAATATTCTGCACCAGAATAGAGTTTTTACTGCTCCATATTTTTAAACGAAACTAAATCGGATAATAAATACCATTTTTACAGAGGGAAACCCTTTGGAATGGGTACATTGCGTATCAAACAGATGCTCTTGTGTATTTGACTCAAAGAGAAAATGTATACTTCAATAAAAAAAGAGTTTTGCTAGACTACTCAAAATTCAATTTTTATTTTCTGAATCGGTTTACGTAATGCTTAATAAAATGTAAAGATTTTTAAGGGTTGATATTAAGTACAATGTCAGTGGCAAAGATGATGTGGCAGCATTTTGAGACTAGTTTTACCACTTATCGTGAATGTCAGAATTGACCACTCAGTGTATCCACAAAATTGTAAAATGTAAAATTTAACAGTACTTTTCACATAATAATCCTAATTAGTTCACAGCCAAAAAAATGTCCTTATTAAACTATAAGTTTATTTCCACTTATTTGAAAGCCGAACAATATCTGAACGTATGTACAAATTATTCAAGCTAATCAATGCAACTGTTTGGCAGAAAATTGTTAAATATTTATTAAAGAAATCAATTTTTTAATAATTCCTACTTTTATTGTGGTTTTTAGGCTTTGACGGCTGGTGCTGTTATTTGATCAAATAATACCTACTTTTTACAAATGAAGTTACCTTAAATTATGCCTTAAATTTATATGAAATTTTTTTTAGGACGATGTATCAGTAACATCAGATCTGCCCAACAACTCAAAGATAATCGACTGATACCATTCCGAGAATCAAAACTGACACAACTATTTCAAAAAGCATTATTAGGTTTAGAGGATATCATGATGATCGTAAATATAAATCCGTCTCGAGACATGTTTGACGAATCCCAACACGTCCTAAATTTCTCGGCGGTAGCGAAAGAAATATTAGTAGAAGAACAGCCGAAAATCGTGAGGCAAAAGAAGAAGAATCGATTCTCCCGGTACTTGGAAAGAAAAACTGCATCCATTCAGCCTATAGAAGAAGTCGAGGAAGAGGATGAAAAAGACATCGAAATAAACAGATTGAAAATTATTGTATCCGACCTGTACACCGAAATCGAAAACAAAAGCAGGGAATTCAAAATTGAACAGAAGATGGAAAGAGAGCACATAATATCTTGTTATAAGGATTTTATCAGAGAATTGAACGAAGAAAAAGATAAAGCCATCAGCGAAATGAAAAAAGAATGTGAAGAATTAAGGAAGCTGAACAACTATTACTACGACCGTCTCAAAGATCAGGAAGACGTTATAAGCTTAGACAGTTCCACCGAAGATGAAGATTTGTCACCAAAGAAATCTTCCAAGCAAGAAAGGGAGGGTCTTGAAAAAATTATCTCCGAACAAAACAATACTATAAATATCCTACAGCAGGAATTGTGCGTAGTGAGGTTTGAAATGGAACAGCTGGAAAAAGACATCCAGGTGGTGCCTAAACTGAAAGAACAAATCAAGATTTTAACCGAGGAGGAGATTAATTTAAAAATAACGCTGAAGGAAGCAGAGGAGGCTTATTCCGAGTTGCAGGCGGAAATACAGGAAGGGAATATTAAAACCAAGCAGTTGGTGTCTGAAAATCTGCAACTGAAAGAAAGAGTAGAATATTTAGAGGAACAATTATTGTTATCAAGTATTATTTCTGGTTAATTTTACTTTAGTAAATAGATTTAATTTAATTTAGTAAATAGAATTTTTTTATCAAAGTACCTGTTTTATGTAATATGACAAATATATATATATATTTTATTTCAAAGGTATTTTTTTATTAAAAAAAATATATATTTAAGTATATATGAAAAATATATAAGAAATGCTGAATAATATATCATTGATAGAATATAATAGCTGTAATTCACTCGGGTGATTTACAACATTTACTTACGGCTCGTGCTGTAACTTTCACCGTAATGAATTATTATATTATACATTTGTATGTAAAATTAAATAGTTCTTCCATAAGAATGCAAAGTAAACAATTAAAATAAAAAGATTACTTTTTGCCATAATAAATTATACAGGGTAGTACAGGGCCGCACCAAGGGTAGCTGCCGCCCGGGTGCGGAATCTTTGCTGCCGCCCTAGCACCTTTCCAGGTTAATCAGCAAATAATGGGGCAATAAAATAAATATGGAAATATACATTAATAATAATAAAAATATTTTTCTTCAACAATTAACAGAAAACAAACAATATTAAAAAAAAAACAAGAGCTAAGAATAGGAACTTAGTCGTAATAAGTAACACAAAACTAAATATATTTATAATATAAAGTACATATGTAAAAATAAATAATAAGTATCTCGTCATTCAAAAAATAATTTTTCGGGCCTTTGTTTTTGCAAATTCCTCAACCAAGTAAAGCGGGCTTTACACTAACAATTTATTGACGAAGAAATTGATGAATTAATTCATCAATTTCTTCAAGGTCGCACTTTGGTTTTACATTATGTTCAGGGCTTGGCAAGTTTCTTAACAATTTTGCTGTCAGATGTCACCTGTACCAACCTAAAAGTAATTTTAACTTTTGACATTATATCATTCCCATTTGTATACGAAACAAAAACTGTTAAAAATGAAAAGTAATTTTAATAATTATATTTTAGGGGCTTTTATTGTATTTATTATTGCTGCTGCTCGGTTACTGGTTAAATATTTACATTTATTTTAGGTTGGTAATCCTGAATTGAAGTAAAAATTGACGAAAAATTAGAACAAGTTTTAAGTCGTCAATAACTTGACGAAGTTCTTCATCAATTTATTTGACGTCCAAATTTTAGTATTACATTTGTCAATTGACTTGACAAAGTCACTTGATCAATTAATTGACAAAGAAATTGTTAATGTAAAGCGGGCTTAAGATATATCTAGGTTTTTTGAAATTGGACTTTCGATACTTATTATAGCTAAACGAGAAAGTCTATCTTGTGCATAGACCTTATAAATCATGAACCGGCCCTAAAAAGAGAGGTCCTGTGTCCCGATGTGTACAAGAGGGATGAAGCTAATCCGGGAAAAAACAGATGTTCTATGACAGAAAAATATATAAACATAACCTGACAAAACCTTTCCTGTTAATATTGTTAATGATTTGTGTGCCTTTTGTGATTTAGTTGTGTTTAGTGTGTTTATTAGCAGTAGTTTTTAAAAACTCACAAACCATGGTGGAGTCGGTCTGTCACCGTAAATGTCATACGTCTGTCATTTACGGTTTTTGTTTTTTTCGGCCAATGATCTGTGGGTTTTTGCCCGGAGTAGCTCTATCTCTGTTGCACATATCTGAGCATCAACGATTTGTATAGGCAGAAAACGGTTTTGGGCGCGTCCATGATTTATAAGGTCTATGATCTTGTGTCATACTAGGACGCAGGTATTTTTTATTATCTTCAATTTTGAGAAAGATCTTTCGCCACAAGCTACCGTTACAGGTATGGTTAATAATATTCTCAAAGCTATGGACACGTTGGGGAATACATTTATTAAGTCATTTTGGAATAAATATTCTAAAACTGCTAGGGGGGTCGTTTCTGGGTTAATATGTATCAGTATCATAAAGTTTTCAACTTCATCATACATATCTCTATGGCGTTAATGTTCATTGGTTTTGTTGGATCTGAAAGCTTAGTTTGCTAGTCCATGCAATATTTCATTTTTACATCCTTACTTAGACTTCCGAATAAATGAAGATCATTTAAAAAGTCGAATGTATCTTTATGATTTTTTAGCTGTTCAATGAGCTCCTCAATTTTGTTTAAGGCTATATCCAAAATTGTGTAATAAAAACTTATTTTAAAATATTTTTCATAACAAAATATTGCCTTTTAACAGGGAGTGCGCAGTTTAGCTTAACGACGTCTGCTACTAACCAATGGTCATTTGCCGCGCCCTGGATTGTGGCGCCCGGGTGCCACGCACCCCTTGCACCCCCGGGTTAGCGCGGGCCTGGGAGAGTGATCTAAAAGAATTTGGGATAGATGCGTAATGATAAATGGAGTCAATATCCTAAAAAAACTTTCAGTTTCCGAGTAAAACATTGAAGTTGTAGTATTTTCAACCTTTACATCACTAGGCTACTGTAGTCTCTAGACAGGCGATTCTGGATATTGAAATCCGATTACTTTTTTTAAGCACTGAAGTTTTTGTGACGCCAGTCTTTACATTAATTTTTCAAGTGTCAAAAATGACTTGCATGTAGAGTAGCAACTCGGAGTTGATGGATAGCGTTTTAATTTATGACGTGAAAATGCAACGATTTTCCAGTAAACATGTGCCAAATGCAGCTACTTTTACCACGGTGTGCAGTGTAGTGCAACACGAGGGAAATTTGAAATCGAATTGTGAAAGAGATGGAGGTCCAGGACTTCCACGGCCTATTGCAGCAGTGTGGCGTATCATACACGAGGCTCAATTATATCCATACCATGTACAATGTGTACAAGCATTAAAACCAAGAGATTGGACGAGAAGGACCAGTATCATGTCCGCCACGATATCCTGACTTTCAGTCATTTGGATTTCTTTTTGTGGAGATATTTAAAAAATGAAGTGTAGCGTATTGAAGTGGATACATACTGATAATTTACGGAAACGTATCATAGTTGCTGCCAATAACTTATGAGGTCAAAACGGACAAGAAATAGAAACATTTGTGTTAGTTTATAAAAACTTGGTAAAACGGGTCCAAAATGTTGTATTGTCAAACTAGTTTATTAATTAAATCCACAAGTTAAATCTATTAATAATTATTAATAACAATAGCGGCAAAAGCAGCTTAATGTGCTTTATAAAATCGGTGTTATAATGCCGTGCAGAAGTGTATTTTAAAATCATTTTCCAACTGCCCTTTTTGATTTTTTTTTACAAAACTGTATTTGTAAGTCCCCTGTACACTCAAAAAATTGTTCTTAGTTAAGTTCTGAATCACCCTGTATAAATATAAGCAATATAACTTATTACCAATGAATTATACAGTGTGGAAGAAAAGTATGGAATAAATTCATTATTTCTAAAACAACGAAGTTTCATGAAATTTCCTTGGACACGTCGATTTTGCTTTTTAGAAAGACTCTTCTATAAACTCGCGACAAGAATTCAGACGACTTACGTCATACGAACAAATGAACAATTCATTATATTTTCATCAAAATATTTAAGAAACTGCAACTGATAGTAATCAAATTATATACTACACTAAAAATTTGCATTATATATTGCACTAAATTGCAATAAAACATTATTTTTAACGCAACCAAATATCGAAAATTACGTTGACAATAATAACAAATGTGTAACGTCAGCCGTGACGTAGACGTCTGAATTCTTGATTCGAGTATACCAATGCATTTCCGCCGTTCATTTGTTTTCGCGTGATGACGTCATCGGATATTTTTTAAATAGAACCCCTATATTTTTTCATCGGATTCTTGTAGAGCTTAACTTGCTGAATTCAAAAATGTATAATTTCAACACTTTATTCCTTCAACTTTCCGAGAAAAAAAATAACCGATCGAATAAAATCACTGCAGTTGACAGATGCCAATCCTGATTAGATTTTGTTTAGCTGCCAGAAACAGTTTCTTAGTTGACTTGATTTAATTTTTTGTTTTTGGTATCAAAAGATGTAATATTCTAACATGCAATCTAATAAAATAAAATAATAAATTAGGGGATCAAATACGATTGAGGCACCTAGAATTTAATTATTAATTAATTAATTAGTTGCATTATTAAATTGTTTTAAAAATAAAGAGTCCTTATTTTGTGGTACTGTCGATGAATTCACTATATCCATTATACTCTCAACCAGTCCATCACAGACAAATAGTAATATTCACATTTTTTCAAGCCGATTTTATTGAATCGGTTATTATTTTTTTTCTCGGAAAGTAGAAATAATAAAGTGTTGAAATTATACATTTTAGAATTCAGCAAGTTAAGCTCTACAAGAATCCGATGGAAAAATATAAAGGTTCTATTTAAAAAAATATCCGATGACGTCATCACGCGAAAACAAATGAACGTCGGAAATTCGTTGGTATAGAAAATAGAGTCTTTTTAAAAAGCAAAATCGACGTGTCCGAGGAAATTTCATGAAACTTCGTTGTTTTAGAAATAATGAATTTATTCCATACTTTTCTTCCACACTGTATATACAGAGTGATCCATTTGAAAGCGGGATACCTCCTAATAGTTTCATTTGTTGGCTGATTTAAAAGATTTTATTTTTTCAGTTATAGAATAGATAAATAGATTCAATAATTCTATTCTGGTACAAAATTTCAGCCGCAAAAAGAAATTAGCGATTTTTTTATTTCAAATCTGAGCGTGCTACTGGATTTTGAATAGTTTTAAATCGGTGTGACTAAAATTTAAAAGATGCACAGGGTGTCCTTGCATAGATGTAGATATTTTTTAATTCAATAAATAAAAGTTGTTTTTGTGCTTATGAACGTATTGAAGATCGCCTTTCTGTACATATTATTGCATAAACTCGCGACAAGAATTCAAATTTATGCTTGTCTTTAAAATGCAGTTGGCATGGAAACTTTCATGTTGCATGTACAGGGTGATCAGAAAATCGGTAAATATAAAAATGGTTCAAGAATAAACTGCCTTTGTTTTTAACAATAGAAAAATGTGTTATTAAGGACAGCTGCTTGGAATTGAAATTTATGTTATAATTTCAATTTGTGTATAAATCTGAATACTTTGATAGAAACAGACAGTAAAATTTTTTATATTTTATTCACATCATAAAAACTTATTGCAGCGATGTTCATGTATGGACAAATGAAATATAAAACATGTCTGAATTATTTTTATAACTTTAGCACACTGTGCCTCAAGTATTAATATGTGACAATTATTTATTAAACAAAAAATTGATATTGTCTGCAATAGAATCTGCAGGTAAAATATTACCCATTCCTTATGAATCACCCTGTACGTATATCTGCCGACAAAAGTATTTTCATCTTTTAACTTGTTGGGGAAATTGACAGAAAGAGAAAATTCATTCAATAGCTGTGCAATAACTACGTCATTGAAAAAGATGGTGGAGTGGATGCATTTATTTTCATGTCATTATTTCTTCATATGGCTCCAGAATTCAGTAATTCTGAGTAATGTTTATTCAATTTTTGTGTAAACATAATATTCCTGGTATGCTACGCAGGTGTTTGTAAACAAATCTTAAGGGAATAGATAATTGCAAACGGAAAAACCGATAAAAAATGTTTACCTGCAAAATATTTAGAGTAGGTAATGGAAACACGTGGCGTGGAAACTAATTAGAAAAAATATATGGCATGTCAATAACTGCAATAAATACTTTCAAATTTCTTAGTACAAACAAAGGATTGTGCCTGTGAGAGTACGCAATACATGAAATTTGAACTAATCTACTTCCGATTCCTTATCTATGTAAACAACACTCTCCTTATCTAGTTAAGGAACTTGTTGTCTGTAGTACCTATATATAACAATTAAATTATTACGGATACATAACTGAAGCTGCTAATGCCACGGGAAAAGTCATAATATTTTTGAAAATGTAAGGAGGTTCTTCTATATTTCTGACAAGTAGAAAATGTGTAGACTGTGTATATTATTAGCGTTGCTAAAATAGCAGAACATGTTTGAAGTGTATATGTCAGTCGTAAGTGGTCATAAAGATCTATGTTGTTAGTTCCGAAAAAGGTGTAGGACACTGTGATGACTTCATATAAGGATGTCTCACTGTCTCCATGCATATACTTTACATCCAAATTGTCAGTCACGTAACCAAAGCCTGCAGAATATGAGCAAAGTTTACGGAATAAATATTAAACTTTGATGTAAATTGTCGCACTGGACTCGATTTATAAAAAGCCAACATCAAGATTTGTGAGCTCTCTGTGCTGGAATTGCAGGCGAGGACAGACGCCGGAAATATCGATCACGTGACCGAGTGAAGCAACTTATATTCTTTTAATTCTACCACAGACTATTCTACCGTTTTATATATTTTAAAACAAAGCTGTTCAACTTCAAATGGCTCTCAAGGGCCGCTGTTAATAATGCTGCGATTGTGTCATAAAATACTTTATATGCAACTTTATCAGTGGTTTGCAATAGGTAGGTACTATTGGGATTGCTCCAACAACAGCAAGAATCGATTCTGAACCGTCCAGAACTAGTCAGTCAGTTCAGTTGTTAATGTACTCTGGGCGAATGAGACGTAAGACGGTGTTGGTCAAACATTTCTGATAGTTCTGAACCAGTTTTCAACGGCTGTTGGAACAGACCTATCGTTTGCAATATTAATGACACTCACTCAAATGAATTTTGCGATTTCTTTTGAACTTCTGGCGTATTCATATTGAAATCTGCTTTAAATTTTTATCATTAGTTATTAGTTGATTCACTTACCAAGAGAGATTTATTGAAATTTCTATTCAGAACTTCCAGAAGTTCAAAAACTGTTTTAAGAGAGTGTCATTATTATTGGAAACGATTGTACAAAAACGTGTATGTACATACAATTTCCTCTAGTAAGTGGCTGAGTACAAACTGAAATTTCTCATTCGATTTCAAGTCGCAAAATGGGTTTTCAAATTCTCGTGCAATGTATTTTATATGAGTTAAATATGAAACTTTCTCAAAATCCTTCGGAAAAATTATGTTTTTGTAATGAAGATTTGAAAAGCAAATTTATTTTTAAATCCTCTTATGTGACTATACAAATTGACAATATTCTGCTGCTTTCCTTATACCTTCAAATTTAATTCGGTAAGGTGAGATGTCAGGTCTATTAAAAATGCAAGGTCTGACAGATTGCATCTACAATTTGATTTTCCAGTTCCACGTCACACTACATTTCATCCTTAAGAAAAACGGGAATGTTGCGTAGAGGGAAGAAACGTTGCAAACAGTTTCCGGTGCTTAACCAACGAATATCAGTGTGAAATAACAAGCCCCCATATGTAGCATGTACTTCGGCTTCGTATACTGTCTATTAATCTCTATTCCACACTATTAACTATTAACTCTGCTCGTCCCGTTTAACGAGCATATAATACGAGTAAGTGTTTCAAAGTAATTACTGAATCTATTCTAGGTAAGAAATATACCGTTGCGGTATGCCGCTATCAAAATGGAGACAATATCGAAAATGTTTGTAAAATCCTTACGAATAAAAAATTATAGAAGTTGTAGTATTTTCAACCTTTACATCGCTGGGCTACCGTAGTCTCTAGCCAGGCGATTCCGAATATTGAAATCCGATTACTTTTTGTAGGTATTAAACGTTTCTGTAAGGCTTGCTACACACTATGCGTGAATTCACGATTGGTTATGCGCGATTCGTGATATGCCAGGAATACGCGAATAGTGCGTAGGGTCTTGCTCGTTAAAATTCAATTCATAAAAACCCTACACACGATGCACGAATTTCTTACAAACTACGCATCGCGAATTCACGCATAGTCTGTAGCAAGTAGCAAGCATAATACCAGACTTTACATTAGTTTTCCAAGTGTCAAAAATGGCTTACGTGTAGTAGCAACTCGGAGTTGATGGATATCCTTTTAATTTAGGGCGATGTGAAAATGCATTAGCAGAACGATTTACCGATAGACCAAATGCAGCTACTTTTACCGCGGTGTGCAGTGAGTGCTTGTGTGCAATGCGAGGGAAATTTGAAATCGAATCTTGGAAAAGATGGAGATCCAAGGCATCCACGGCGTATTGCAGCAGTATAGTTATCATACACGAGGCTCAATTATATCCGTCCCAAGCATAAATACCAAGGGCTTGGACGAGGAGGACTGGTATCATGCCACCAAGATATTCTCACTTTTAATCATTTAGACTTTTGTGGAGATATTTAAAAAATATGTATTGTACCGAAGTGGATACATACTTGATTTATGCAAACGTATCATAGTTGCTGGCAATAACTTACGAACAAGAAGCAGAAACATTTGTGTTAGTTTGTAGAAACGCGGTAAAATGGGCCCAAAATGTTGTTGTAACATCAGGTATGTCAATCTATTTTACTAATAATAATAATAATAATATATTATTCTAATCTCTTATCTTCCCTCATTCTAATCACGAGGATTAGCCCAGAAGTCGAAGACTTGTGCGGGAGAGAGGGCGGCATATTATTAAGCAGGCCGCATTTGCGCCCAGGAACGACTTACGTTGGTAGGCCCTAACCACCATTCAGTGCAGGAATGAGGGAAACCTGGAAAACCTCATTAATTAGGGGGGTAGTCAAATGTCATCCGGTATCAATCTCTCACATTGACCCAAGTCAACATTCTTCCACCCTACCATACCCGCAGAGAGGGTACCAATCTCTCCACAAATATAGCTTTATACGGTCTACCAGCTGCGGGGGTCGAACCCACAGCGATCCAGTCACCTCGATTCAAGTACTGACGCCTTAAACCGCGCGACCACTGACCGATCCAAACCACCTTAATTAAAACCATAAATTAATTTTATCAATAATTAACAACAATAGCAGCAAAAGCAGTTGAATTTGGTGCATTAAAATAGGTGCTTGGGAATTTCTTTCAGTTTTTTGTCCGGTCGCCGATTATACTCCTTATCAGATCAGGTTTTACAGTAGATCAGTTTCCAGTGCCGTGCGGAAATGTATATTTAAATCATTTTTCAACTGCTTTTTTTGATTTTACATTTTAAAATTTTTATTATATAAGGTCTGAATCACCCTGTATAGCACGATTCTTATTCCAGCCGATATTATTAGCTATTTTTGGATTAAAAATTGCATTTGTATCGATTAATAAAATAATGTGGAAAGATTTGAAATTGTAACCTTGAAATAATTATTGTGAAATTATATAATTATTAATTCATCTAGGTTATTTCCTTGTATTACATCGAGGCCACCATTTTATTTGTTTTCTTTTCCTGTTAGATAAACTACTTTGATACGCACTTTCGAAGTACACGAGTAGACAAAACTGATAAAATTTCAACTACCTTCCGTTAACAGCAGAAATGTCATAAATTATCGGAATTGTTATGTTTGGGTGGATCTCTGTTGATTAACCGGGTTTCGAAAATATGTACTTGTAACAATATCTTAAGATAAGTTTTTATTGGGTCACGCTGAATCAACATCGTTTTCCCCAATTTTTGTTGATAAACTTTATTGGATGGACTATATATTGACGAATACATCACAAACAAAGCGTTTCATTTTGCAGACTAATGTTTGTAGTACCTATCTATCTAAAATAGTGGTTATGTGGAAGCTGATTGCCTTTTTTGCGTTAATTTGTACAAAACTCTGTCGAGGAGCGCCAAATATACCGGATGTAGAACCTGGTAAGTAAAATTTACTATATGTAGGTATATGTAATAGTATATGATCTAAAATAAAAACAATTCTAAGAAGAACTGTAAGTGAGGCTTAACAACTTCATGATAATATACTGTTCCTTCTCTTACATTTCATTTGATACAAAAAAAATCATGATTTTGTAGAGCATATTATTAGACTTGACAACTGTATTAATTATTATAATATTCCAAAAATGATTGTGGGACTTATTAATTAAAATCTACGTCAATATTTTTTAAGTATCAGAATATGAATACCACAGCATTAATATAAATATCAAGAAATGAATAAAATTATTTGAATCAAACTGCGAAGTTCAATATACATACAACGTCAAAACTTTTGGACCCCGCCTCATTTTTGTTAAAGAAATTTTTTTGTCAGAAGAACCAAATACATTTATAAAAGTTTATTGTATTCTGAACCTTAATTTTGTGAAAATAATATGGTTAATTAACTGAGTACATAGAAAATTAAAAACTAGCAAATGTCTGACATTTTTGACAAAATTTATTAAATCAAAAAGAAGCAACAAAGCAAGTTCTCTATTTGACTAATAGTCGGTATGACCTCCACCATGTTCCAATAGCATATTCACACGTCTGTGCATTCAGATAATCAAGCGGTTACCGATCTCTTGCGGAATATTGTTCCATTCCTCTTCTGCCGCCATGACTAACTCATCTGCAGTCTAAGGTGGAGAAATATGATGATGAATGGCTCTAGCAACAAAATCCCACATGTTTTCAATAAGATTCATGTCAGGAGAGTGAGCTGGCAAATCTAATCTATTGATATGTTCTGCTTCGAGTGCCTCTTGAACCCTTCTTGCGTGATGTGGTCGTGCGTTGTCGTCCATACACACAAAATTTTTACCTAATTCATTACGTAGGGGGTAGATAACGGGCATAATAACTTTAATATTCGGTGGTATGCGAATTAATGGAGTGCTGCGGTTGAACATTATTCCACCTCAAAACATTACGTACTTCATATGGAGCAACTTCACGGGGGAAATGAAGTCGCTGTTGACGATCTGGTTCTGTCCAGACTAGCACGTAAATGTACGTTGTGGAGTCGTCTTCGAATAGTAGGTGTCAATATAACAAGGTGAAACGTATCTTGAAAGTGGAAGAGTGTGGCCGAAGATGTGCGGTGTCTACGGGCATATTGCACCAAATACCGATCCTCCCTTTCATTAGATACTCGAGGTCGTTCACTACGTGGTCTGTTTTCCACTATATTAAATTCATATCTGTGTACTATTCGAACAACGGATGATCTATTAATGACCAAAATGTTCGATATCTGATGATTAGAATGTCCTGAATCATGTAAAGCAGTCATTCTTGCTCGAGTAAACACAGAAATTACACGTCCTGGCTATAATGTACAAAAATTCAAAGGAACACTTGGCTGAATACACTGCCAAACTGACCAGATTTGCATTGGTAATAAAGTAAAGGTTCATGGACTGCAATTTTGTATTGTCTTTTTTGTTGCCTAAGTACATGTACTTTTTTACCACATTAAGAAAAACTACTAGCTTTAATCGAATCATTTTATATCCAGAGGGTCCAAGACCTTTGACGTTGTGTGTAGTATTAATTGTTTTTGATCTGAATGGAAAAGCCAATGAGCAATAAATGTAGATTAAAAAAGAGCAACAGTGTTTGACTCTTTGACCTGCCTTGATTTCAGAAATCCCTCATTAACATGCCATTTTGAATTAAACATTCTGTATAAAGTTATTTTTTGTTTCAGATGTTAGTATAATAAAAAGGTATATTGAACAAGGCCAAGAAATACTTCAACAAATTGATGGATCCATAGAAAGCAACAATTATTTTTTGGTAGGTTGTAACTTTTCTTAAGACTGTACGTATTATGACAAAAAAATTAATGTAAATTAAAACAATGGACTCCTAGACATAAAATCTGAAATCTTGAAAAAATAATATTTTTGGACACTTTCGAGGAAGTAGTGAGAAAAATTTTAGGTTTTAAAATGCTTCTCTCCACTGATAAAAATTATTACATGTTACACGGTGGATTTTTGATTATTTATTGTCTAGGTCAATAGTGTGAAATAACACACTAGAATATAATCTTACAATAATTGTAATGGAAAATTACTATGACTTATGAATATGTATTTTTTCATAGTTAAGTATTATTTATGAAATTATTATATCAAATGTAATTTCATAACTTTTTGATGTTTTTAGAAAAAATCATGTAATTTTACATGAAATATGTAAATGTACGGTATTCACATGGATATTATTGTAATACAGTATGGATTTTGTATTTTTACATTAATATATGATGTAAACAACGTCTAAATTTACACTCATTTTTATCAATGTAGAGTTTTTTCTGTAGAATCAATCGTTTTTATGTAAAAAGTGCGGTAAAGCTGCAACATCTACTCTTTGTTAAAAATAATAATTGAATGATTTTTATACCACATAAAAACGCATCCAATACTTTTTGGACGGTGGGATGTAAAAGAGAACAGTTTTTAAATAAAAGATCACAACCTTACCCCGTCTTAAAATATTGTTCTACAAATTTTCATTCGTCTAGGGTCTAAAATTTTGCATATTTACCTGTTATTTTCTCTAATAATAAATGTCAAAGCACTTTGCAAAAGACTAGAATTCACTCTCAAAAATAAATGTCAGTTAGGTGAACAAAAATATATTAAAATAAGTTACAGACAGCTTCAGAGTCTTAGGTTAATATTTCTTTATTTTTAGAACTCAGAAGATCAAAAGCTATAAAATTTTATAATTATTACCACAACCTAGCAAATCACCCTATATCCTATTATTCTTTGAATGGGGACGGTGATACCATCATCTGCTTTCCTAACAAGCAATGTGTCGACCTTGGTGACATTGGAATATATCCTTAATAGCTGGCTAATTCAATGAATTACTTTGGAATTAGTTTGATCTTGACAGACAATTTCAGAAAAAGATATTCATCGTAAACAACATAGTGCTGTTCGAAATGCTTGAATGGATTAAATGAATGAATAGCTTGAAACATTCAGATACATCAAAATGTATTTTAATGTGTTTTTGAAATTTCTCAATGTAATTTATTAAGTTATTATTTTATTGAATATGATTTAAGAAATGAGATGCTTTAACAGATTTGTCCAAAATGTATAATATATATAAAGATTTTTATAATTTCAGAATTTTATTCATCTTTAAAAATTTGATCCAAGGGCAGAAGTTCACATTATATGTCGTCGCAAACTAAACTAAATATGAACGCAAAGTGGTAGATATCGAAATTCTTATGAAAGGCCTTAATTAATGTTTAAAAGTATCATTTCAACTGGCAGAAAAGATTACTAAACAATGTCCTTGAAATTGCTATGTGCACTCTATGGACGATCAATTTTTCTATCTTGATAATGTCACAGTTTAGACCACACGCATCTAATTAAAATTGTTTATTTTCACGTCCTGTATTACACTTTTTTTGAAGGACAGCTCTTATTGCGGAATCTAGCTGTATACTAGTTAAATATATGAAAAATAATTTTCTCTTCAGCTGAAATGGCGTATTTTTGAGATCAAATATGAATGTTTCATTTGTTACCCCTATTGGGACACAAGTCTTGAATTTATAGAACTTGTAGAAATAATCAATTACTCAGTATCGGCTGTGTTAGGCTTGATTACTTCTCAGAGTCTAATATATTGTAGGAACATCTTCATCCACATTAAAAGCAATAAGTTTTGGCATCAAAAATAGCCCCACGTTGGGCGCCATTTGTGATGTTGGGATTTGTTGAAATAAATCGCATTATCAAGATTGGTCGGCTTATGAAATGAACGAAAATGTATAGGAAGTAAATACATAAAATAACAGTAAGTCACTAAGACGAGAAAATAAATATATTTGACTTTCATAAACATTTTGATTTAATTATAAAGATGGCACTGGTGAAATGCCATAAGAAATACATGCGTAATAATATGACAAATACATTACTTATCTTGCATATACTTATCAAGTAATCCCTGATATTGTGATAACATTGAGTTCTCGATGTAAGTATTTACTAAAGACGGATTAAGCCGTCAATGGATATGCAGTATATCTACCACGTTAAAATTAATAAGTGAATTACTTAACAACATAGTGTTTGTTTATTAATACTTGAGATGCTTGAAATCATTGAAATCAATAAGCACGTAATACTGTACTCGACTGTAGTGGTCACTAAATAGAGATCACAAATCACCGTCCTTATTGCAAATCATTTTGAGCAAAGATCACAGTTGAAGGTCTCATCTCTCCTGGTTAATGACGTGCTGATTAAAATCCAAAGTGAATTTTATTAAAATTATTTCGAATTAATTTGAAGTAGCTTAATGCGTTTCTTCAATATGACAAGCAGATAGAGAAAGTTGACCAGAAAGTTAATGCCTAACTTGAAACAATGCCAGCCAGCAATTTTATCAAATCTTAGTCCTATTTAAATTAAATGAAATGGTAATATTGAACTGTAGAACCCATTATGTGAGTTTCCAATGTTACAATTATCAGAAAATAAGTCTTCAATACTCAACATTCCTTTATTTGGATGACCGGTCTCGAAGTGTCCAACACTTCATCTTCAGATCCCCGAGGCTAAACAAACACATTACAATTACATAAAACACCCAGAAAATAGTTACAACGGACTACAATAATTACAAAAGACAACATGGTGAGCTATAATAATAATATTAAGACCTAAAGAATTCTATCTGTTTTATTTATTCTATTAAGGATAACTTTAATTATATACTTATCAAAATTACTCAAGATTTGTCAAAACTTAGTTCCAAAAATATATACAGGGTGTCCACTTTTATTTGTGTACAAATCTGTAAAATCTTTATTCAAGATAATCAAAAAAATTTTTGTATTTTAAATGACATCGATAACTGCTTCCTCTGACACTACCACGGCGTTTAAGATGGCGATTCAAGACCTGCTCTGATTTTTTTAATACCCCTCAAATTCAACAAAAACGTTTAGCGATTTTTTTATGTGTAAAATTTGAACAAAACTATACAGAGTGCTTTCTTCTATAGATACGTTTTTAAAGTTTAATTTTTGTAAAAATTGGTAAAAACTTTATTTTCATGGCGATAAAAGGCCTGCTATGATTATTTTTATACCCCCTAATTCAATAAAAACGTAAAAAAGCGATATTTTATTTAAAATCTGATAAGGTGGTGTTACTCAGGTCATCTCAGGACCCGTATGTGTGAAATTTGAAAAAACTGTACAGAGTGTTTTCTTCTACATGTCCTCAAAGTTTTATTTTCATAAAATTTGTAAAACTTTATTTTCCAAAATAAGTACAAATACTAATATAGTATTTTTATAATTGTAGTTCTTTGTAATTATTTTCTGGATGTTTTATATAATTGTAATGTTTTGTAGCCTCAGGGATCTGAAAATGAAGTGTTAGACACTTCGAAACCGGTCATCCTAATAAAGGAATGTTGAGTATTAAGGACTTTTATTTTTGATAATTATGATAATGATAATGAATATTATAGAGATACACTATTTTATACTTCGTTTAACTATTTTATTTGCATGTCAGAAAACAGTCTTACTCAGTCTCAAGTCTTTAAAGTATTCTATGGATATACACCTGGATCGTCGGTATCTACACATTCACCACTCGGGAAGCACAACTGGGAGTATGCCTCCTTGTCAACGGGATTGATTACGAAATCTTGCAAGAACAGCTGGTAGAATTTCTGGGTTGTCTCTTCGGGTACGGGAAGTGCCTACAATAATGGAGAAATTGCAATAAATTTTTAATTTCAAAGGATTTTACGTTTTTAAAATCTAATAAATACGTATACAATCGACAACAAATCCTTGTTACTGAGGAAAAGAGGTTATACTACTGAGATTTTGTAGATTTGTTACACTATTGCATCAGTTTTCTCTGTGAAGGTAACGTTTTTCCATTTCAACATTTTCATATATAACACAACAAAACCATTCTGCTTTGTGAAATTATACAGGGTGTTCGGAAAGTAATGGGACCTAGCTTAAACATAGCTTCCTGTGATCAAGACACATTGTTTAGTTCAAAAAGTGCTTCGTTTAGAAGTTACAGGGCTTCAAAGAAAAACATTGTTTTATTGTTATGGCCATAATTAAGAAACTAACGTCCAATCATTTTGAAATTTAGTACAGTTATGTTTTAGATAAGTACAAGCAAGCAAGCGAAGGGTAAGTAATGCTGCATATCACAGAGAGCGCTCTTGGCAGTTTTTGTAACTCATTTTCATCGTATCTTTTGTTGGTCCTATTCTGATACTTATGACTGAAAATTATTAAATTAATTGTGCGTAAATTTTCAAACGCGTTTTTGCCAAAAACGGTGCATTGTATCAACATGGAAGATGGATCATAAGTATCAGAATAGAACCAACAAAAAGATACGATGAAAAACTGCCAAGAGTGCCCTCTATGATATGCAGCACTACTTATTCCTTCGCTTGCTTGCTTGTTCTTATCTAAAACATAACTGTACCAAATTTCAACATGATTGGACGTTTCATGTCTTGATCATGCCCATAACAAGAAAATAATTTTTTCTTTGAAGCCTTGTAACTTTCAAACGAGACACTGTTGGACTAAACCGAGTTTGTCTAAATCGTTTCTATTTGATCAGAGGAAGCTATGTTTGAGCTGGGTCCCATTACTTTCCAGACACCCTGTAGATATTTGACATATTTTGTAATATAAATTTAAAACAAACATTTTCTGGTATTTAAACATAATTTCCATATCTGCTGCATTGTTTGTTGTTCATTTACCTATAACTAATATTTATTTTTCTGTTCTTTAAGTAAGTCAAAAATAATAATAAGTCAATTGTGTACACTTTTTGGTTTATTTTGTTTTTCTCTATAGAAAACAGTTTTGTATGAATAAAGTAAATTTCATTCTTCTACCATGTTGTTTTTCAGTCTGTTTTGCAGTTTGTGGTACTATGAGAGTACATTCATAATTTTTGTCAATTTGTAAAATAATTTTTGTATGTTTAGTGATCTCTTTGTAGGTTTATAATTTGTGTGATTTGTGAATTCTGCAAATAAATATTATTATTAATAATTAAACGTATTGACTGGTCGGATTAAGGAGAATAGTAAGTTGTGTTTACAAATGTCAAATCGGATAAGAACAGTCACCTACCGATCGGAAGACTTTAAGTTATCAAATATCAAAAATGCGTAATGTCAATTATTTATCATTTGTCATTTTTGATAGTAGCATTTTGAGATTTTCTAGTAACCGATAGTTGACATTGAACAAATTTAATCATGTAAACCACATAATTTGGTTATTGCATGGATCCTACAAAACTTAACCATCACAAGCGTTATAACAGTCTCAGGCAAAATTGGTAGGTTTCATTACACTTGACCAACAAACTTTTGTCTTCGACCAGTAAACAACCCTTACCGCATTTGATGCTTAAATAACTATTAACTAATGATACTTACTATGCCATCTGGATGATTTAATATATATCCTTTGTACAACTGGTGAGCAACGAATTGCTTCCTTTCTGAAATCAAGAATAGTATTTATTATTTCATGTCCAACAAATGAAAAATGCAGCATAAGCATAACTACTATATACCCGTATAGGACCAAATTTTTGGAGGCGGCTGAAGTTCAAAAGTGCCAAAGTCATTTTATAAGATTTATGTAATGTTCATATATTTATTTTAACCTACTAACCAGTGTTTATATACTATTATCTAATATTTTTATGTGTTTCTTTTAGTCTTTACAGTAGCATATAAAATTAGAAAAGAAAATGAGTCTTTAGGAAAATAAATAACATTGAGCCTAAATTGAAAAATATTTCATGTAACCTTTTAATATTGCTCAAGAAATGGCACAAAACATTTTTAACATCATGTTTAATATTTATACTGCTTTTATAAAACTGAACATTCCTTCAAAGCATATTCAGGTTCAAATACTAAACAATTTTAAACGGTATGAAAATTATTATTTTTTTAAATAAGTTATTTAGTAAATAAGGAAAAATAATAGAATAATTTGTACTGTGACAAATCTGTAATCATTTTCTATTTTTTATTGACAAAAATGCAATATAGCTAAGATAAACAAAGTACTTCTAAATTAAAATTATTATATTTTTATAATACATATTACGATTTCTTACATAATCAATCAACAGTGAAGAGATTGAGAATTCATTTCACTTTCAACTGCTTCTTCTAAAAAGTCAACAAGTTGTAAGAGTTTTCTTTCGGATAAAACATACATTTTCTAGATTATTTGTAAATTGAACAGTTTTAATGTGGGATTAGCTCCTGCTAGTCGTGTCTATGTATGATGATTAAATATATTTATTGATATTCTACATTTTGTAGGAAAAAGGATTTAAAAGATTAACTTGACAAATAATATGACAAGCTGTGGTAACGTAAATGGTTTTAAGATATTTTCTAATCGATCAAAATTGTCAGATTGTGACACATTCCTACAGTTAAATTAATTGTTTTTGCCAACAGGAAACCCTTTTATATTTCATGTATAAAGCGTTAAAAATAACAACTTGCATGCAATTTTGGATATCATCTGAAGCTAATTAAGTTGAAAAATCAACACAGAAATTCTTTGAATATCATTTCAATGTTTTTAAAGGCAATTTTCAATGAATTCTTAGGTAGCTGTTTTTAGAGTCAGTCTAAAAAAATATAAGCGAATTAGAAAAGATATGTGACTCTGTTAATATTTTCACCAGGGTGTTATGTGTTGATTACATTTTCTAAAGCCCGCTTTACATTAACAATTTATTTGCCAATTGATCAAGTGGCTTCGTCAAGTTAACTGACAAATGTAACACTAAAACTTAGACGTCAAATAAATTGATGAAGAATTTCGTCAAGTTATTGATGACTTAAAACTTGTTCTAATTTTTCATCAATTTTTACCTCAATTCAGGAATACTAACCTAAAATAAATGTAAATATCTAACCGGTAATTGAGCAGTAGCAATAATAAATGCAATGGAAGCTTTTTTAAAATTAACTTGCCTTGCCGTAAAATATAATTATTAAAGTTGCTTTTCATTTTTAACAGTTTTTGTTTCGTATACAAATGGAAATTATATAACGTCAAAAGTTAAAATTACATTTATAACAGCAAAATTGTAAGAAACTTGACAAAGCCGTGAACATGTAAAACCAAAGTGCCGCCTTGAAGAAAATGATGAATTATTTCATAGATATTAGTATTTATTAAGAAATCAATGGAAAAAACTAAAATAGTATATTACGTTTAACACTCATATACAGGGTGTGCATACGTTAATAGTAAATACAGAGCATCTAGGAAGCCTGTCATTATCGAGAAACAGAACGCTTTACCGATTTTGCCTATTTTTATTTTGCCATAGAAGGTGAACCACTCTTGGTAGAAATCCTCTTCTTACTTCACTCATTCCACTAACATCATAAGTCAAACAGAAATGCAGGTCTGGTGGCTTATTTTTTATTTTGTTTATTCGCAAAACAATACTCTGTATGTAGGATTTTGAAAAATCTGTTCAGGCATTTGAATAGAGCAGGAATAGTGTAGTTTATGGTCAATTTTCTATAGTTGCACATTTAAGCCATCACGTTTGATTGTTTCATCAAATATCTGTCTATGGGAGATTTTTGCAAGTAAATACTAGTAAATTTACTTATATCATCAAATTCACCATTCATTCTTATTTTATACGTAAAATTACTTTTCTATTTGGAAATAATAAAATTTTAACAACAATTTTCCAAACATGTGCATATATGCCGGGGTGGACCTATTGATTGAGTAACCTGCAAGGTTACCAAACATCAGTCTTATTGATTATGTATGTATGGCTGTGAGGCCATATAAAATCAAAGGTACATGGAATTGAATTTATCAGTCAGGAGCAACAGATTGAGCGAATTGTATACACCTGAAATTAAGCAAGAAATAATTCTGATATAATAAGAACATCTGTAACACCTATTATAAAAAAGCATGGAAATCTGTTGAACATAACGCTGGTCACTTTGAGCATTTATTGTAGTGTTTTCTAAAACTTGTATCGTTTTATTTTTAAGTGCATTTGTATTGCTATCTGTTGTTTAGTATACTGTTTTATTTTTCTGTTTAAATAAAGTTGATTATTGGTTGAACTAGAAAATTTAATTCAATAAATTTACAACAAAACCATACATTATTATTAGTATTATTATTTCTACTTATAACATACTTATTAATTCACACTAAAAATTGATAACTATGTCAAATTTGACAAAAACGCTGAATTTTCTGCCATTTGGTGCAGGATTCAATCAATATTCAAAGCTTGAACAGAAAATTAAACAGGAAGTCTTAAAACTACTGTAAATTCACCATAAACTCTACTATTTCAATAATATGACTGAACAGATTTTTCAAAATCTGTTCTACATAAAAGGTGTTTAAAAACAAATTATACCATATATCTGCTTTGCTTATGACGTTAGTAGATTGAGAGAATTACGAGAAGTACCCCTACCGAATATCATTTGATTATACAGACTGGTTCTTCTTTAATAATAATAATAATATCTCTACCCCTCATTCTAATCACAGGGATTAGCCCAGAAGTCGGAGACTTGTGCGGGAGAGGGGGCGGCATATTATTATTAAGCAGGCCGCATTTGCGCCCTGGAACGACTTACGTTGGTAGGCCCTAACCACTATTCAGTGCAGGAATGAGGGAAACCTGGAAAACCTCATTAATTAGGGGGGTAGTCAAATATCAACCGGTATCAATCTCTCACATTGACCCAAGCTAACATTATTCCACCCTATCATACCCGCAGAGAGGGTGCCAATCCTCTCCACGAATATAGCTAATATACGGTCTACCGGCAGCTGGGCTCGAACCAACTCCGTCTAGTCACCTCGATTCAAGTACTAACGCCTTAAACCGCGCGACCACTGACCGATTCGGTCAGCAAGTTTAAATTTAATGGCAAGTTAAAGAAATAGCCAAAATCGGTAGAACACCCTGTATCTCGGTATTGGCAATGGCTAAACCTTTCAACAGCAGGTTCTTTGAGGTCTCCTAGATGCCCTTTATTCATTGTTAATGTATATACAATTTTCAAGACATTTGGAAAGTTATGCATTGTCTGTAATTAAAACAAATAATAAATATTGAAACGAGACAAAAAAACCGCGAGTGACTTGTTAAACATTTATTAGTTTATTTTTATATATTGTTATTGATAATTCAAGCTAAAATTTTTAATGAATTGTATATGTAAAGAAGTTTTATAATTCTATAAAATTATGTATTTATAATATGTAGACAAGTAATAAAGTTTTTGCAGTTGGAATATTTAATGCTCCTAATTAGTTTATACGAGTAGGTACATTCTACAACAATGTACTTTATTTACTTTAAAATTATTTATTTTTTATTTAAAATTTAATTTAAAATAGAAAATGGTGAATTTGATGGTTTTAATAAAATACGGAATTTTGTCAAAAGAGTACATTTTCAAATTCTCTACCAACAAAAGAATGTGGAAAAAGAAAAATTATGATAAATAAATAAGATAGCTTATATATTTTTACAAAAATTTGATTGCAAAAATATCTGAAAGTCTTAACTTTTTGAAGGAGCAAAATTATGGGAAAACAATTTGCTTGGAGAATGACACATGCTAATCAATACTGAATATTAACATATTTGTCGTAAAACACTACCATTTTTATTTTAATTTGTCAAAATATCAGATACCTACCTATTGCCCAGATTTTTTAACTGTCATGGCCAAGTTTGGCAATTAAAAAATGAATATCTAAATTAATTTTTGTTTTTCAAGAACTTCACTAAAAACTCCTCAATGATCGCCTATAACGTAAGAAAGAAACTTAAACGAATATATAAACAATACGAATATACTTTTAAAAACATAGGTATCAAGTATCAACTATACATTTTTCTTTCATTTTGTTATTACCAGTACGATAGAAAGTATAAATAACTCTAATTATCATTAAATGTTTACAAATTTTTCGAATTTAGTAAATTTAAATGCAAAAATGTAACTTTTGAAAGAGCAAAATTATGGAAAGACATTGAGTATGACATGCTAAAACGCCGTACAATATCAAAAATCTAATAAATACTAAATAGTATTATTTATGTTTGCTGTAAAATACTACCCTTTTTATTTTAATTTTTCAAAATACCACGTATCTATTGTTCATATTTTTAATTTTTGTTTTTCAAACACTTCCCTAAAAATCCTCAATGATCCCTATAGTGTAATAAAAGAAATAAGTTTCAACGAATATACAAACAATACAAATATACTTTGAGTTTGAAAGATACATATTAAGTATCAAATATATATTTTTCTTTCACCCTTACATTTTGCTTTTACCAGTAAATTAGAAAACATTAATAACTCTAATTTATCATTAGATGCATTAGTAAGTTCTATTTTTATATTTTATATTAAAAATTAGTTACAGCTTTACATTTTTATGCGCGTATATTTCTCGCTATATTAAAAAATATATATCTTTGCTTACCTGGTTCTGGAACCTGCTCCAAAACGGATGTCAAATACTGTCGGTCCTCCTCGGTCACCATTGGGGCCGCACTACAACAAACGAAGAACGCCGCCACCAAGAGAAGAATTTTCAAATCCATATCTTTCACAGTTCTACAGCGTCAGAGAGGCTTGACGATTGATTTAATATCAGCTTTAAGGTATTTATTATAAATCGATATCTCTAAAATCTGCTAATCCCTTAAGTAATACCTAAAATAAACTACGAAAACAAACAACCGCCGCAATACTTTATGCCCGCCTTTTGTGATTGTTTCCACAATCGAACGCCACTTGGCAACATAAAAATTCCTTTACATGACTATCAGACAATTGTAATGTTTAAAAATATCTTCTGCTTAGAAATTTATCGAACACACGCTAAATTTATCACAAAAACTAACTATTTTAAATCCAATTTTATAAAGAAATATTGTTGGATGGTTGTAAAAATAAAAAAATAATTACAATATAACACAAAACTGTCTTAAGAAATTACAAACTAATGTACAACTAAACTTAAGTAAAGCGCTTGTAACGTAATGTGTTTCTCCACGGTCGGGAGTAAATCAGTTTCTATGACATCAAAATTAAAACAGAAGTAGTCGATTATTCCCAAGGAGTATAATGCTCCCAAGGAGTTTACATTATGGAGAACGTTTTTCATGCAAAAAATAACATTGAAATTATATATTGACATTTAAAATAAATGTTACATTTGTACAATTTTCAAAATTAATATTAGAAGGAATATTACTTTTGCTTATATTTACAGTTTGTGTGATTGCGCTAGTAGTGGTACCTACTAAAACCTGATTAGCAATTTTGGGTTTATTTTCAATGGAGTTCTCGACATAACCCTCAGCGACTGTCGTTGATTTCCAACCAGCATGACGCTTTATTGTCGTGATATCCACACCAGCATCTGCCAGTAATGTCGCTGAAGATCTACGTAAGCAGTGACCAGAATAACATGCAGCATCAGGTAATTTTAAATACGAAGCTACTACACTCGGAATTTTTCCCATGGTATTCTTGTCAACTGGATGCAAACTACATTTTCCTGCTTTGTAGTACAAAAAGGCGCTTATGCTTGACGTGGGAGGACGAACAGACAGGTATTTTCGAAACAATTCAAGCATATTTCCCACATCGGTAACCAGAAAGGTTCATGGAATCTTTGTCTTATTGTTTGGAATTTTTACAATCAAGGAAGAGCCTACATCCTCAATATCATCTACAGTTAAATTGACTAGTTCATCAGTTCGACAAGCTCTGGCAATCCCCAGAATTAATCCAACCTATAAAAAATCAAAATACTTAATAATTGAAATACCTAACAACAAAAGTAATCTTACCTTAATCATTAAGAATTCTTTGTCATCTGCACTTGATAGAAAACGGTCGATTTCACCTTTGTCAATATTATCGATTTTTCGCCTGATATCCGTCACCGGTTCTTTTCAAAAATGCGATCAGCTTGGGGAATTTGCTTATATCTATGTTGTCGTAAATTATCAAGCATGACTTAACCATAGAATATTGCGCCCATAATGTGGAAGACTTGTAATTCTTTGCATTTTCACTGAAATATGCCAACAAAACATTCTCGCTGTATACTTGAACATTTTTCTCGACGCACCACTTTTTGAACCGATTGTAGGCTATATCGTATAAAGATCTTGACTTCGTAGGCAGCAAATTGCTTATTGCTATATTTGCAGCCTTCACAATCTCTTCCAACTCACAATTATTCATTGTGCACTAAACAAACTTTAAACTAAACCAAACTAGCACCTTAATTTGACAATTCTTTTTGTTTGTTTATTTTGTAGTTATGACAACGACTACTAAATAAATGCCCAAATCCGAATACAATAATTCGGTTTATACTTACTTCATAATGACAAAATATGTGTTTTTAATTAATGAGACTGTGGAAAAATAGTATATACCATTCGGGAGAGATGGTATTTTGTCCTCGATGCATTGTAGCCCTCGGGCTTCAAATTGCACCTCTGCCAAAATAACGCATTTCTCTCTTATGGTATAATGTACTATTTCGTAAATTCGTTGCGTAATAGTGACATTTCTATTGTCATTTCAGTATCAAAATAATAGTCTTTTAGGCACATGCTTAAAACAATCTTATTTACGCACCGGAAATTTTGACACAAACTTACTGCACCTCCCATTTTGCCTGAAAATTAAAAAGCGTGATTGTACTGAATTGTGCTAGTTGTCCTGAACATTGTACCTTTTATAAAATTCGATATCTGCCTCCGTTCTCCGGAAATCCCGAAAAAAACGGAAATTTAGGCGTGAACTAAGCCGCCCATTATTCTAGAAAATTAAAAAACGGGATTGAATTGTGCTAGTTGTCCTGAACATTGTGCCGTTTAAAGAAATTCGATATCAGCCTCCGTTCTCAGGAAAATCCGGAAAACCTGAAATTTTAATAAACTTACTGCGCCTCCGGAGAACGGAGACAGAAGATATCAAATTTCTTTAAACGACAAGCGTTCGCCACAACTACCACAATTCAGCACAATCGCGCTTTTTAATTTTCAGGGGAAATGGGAGGTGCAGTAACGTCGTGTAAAAATTTCCGGTTTTTCCGGATTTTCCGGAGAACGGAGATAGATATCGAATTTCTTTAAACGGCACAATGTTCAGGACAACTAGCACAATTCAGCACAATCCCGTTTTTTAATTTTCGAGAAAAATGGGGGGCTAAGTTCACGCCCAAATTTCAGGTTTTTCCGGATTTTCCGGGGAACGGAGTCACATATCAAATTTCTTTAAACGGCACAATATTCGGAACAACTAGAACAATTCAGCACATTAAAGAAAAACACGATTTTCGCAAAGTAGGCGGCACAGTAAGGTCACGTCATAAGTTTCAATTTTTTCCATTTTCCGGAAAACGGAGACATATAAATTTTTTTAAAACAGCACAATGTTCAGAACATCTAGCACAATTCAGCACATCGAAAAAAATCGGATTGTAATAAAATGGGGAGCTAGAAAATTTCGGTTTTTCCGGATTTTCCGGAGAACGGAGACAGATATCAAATATTTTTAAACGGCAAAATGTTCAGAACACTAGCACAATATAGCACAAAATACGATTTTCGTGAAGTGGGGAACTACGTGAAAAACACGATTTTTCCATTTTCTAGGAAAATGGCTATTATTTTTCTTTAAAATATTACAGCACAATGTAACACAAATCGGGCACAATTCACCACAACTTTTATTTTACAATTTATCAAAAATTGGGACCTAAGTTCACGCACACCTGCATCTCGATGAACAAAAGTGGTATTTTCTTTCTCCCGAGAATTTTCCTTGCTATCGTCGTCTGCTTATTTTGTATGGAATTTTCTATGTACCACTCTCCTACAGAAAACGAACGCCAACCTCTGTGCCTCTCGAGCATCGATATGTTGGCTCCTGCATCTGCATGGGAGGTTGCAGATCATCGTCTAAAGCTGTGCTTAATATACTCACTAACATTGGGTAATCTAAGAAATTCGGCAATCTTTTAGGAATTGAACATACGTTAATTAATAAAAATGTTAATTTTTTTGTTGTTTCTATATTTGAAAACGCTGCAAAAAACACCGCATGGTAGTTCAGAGATCTAAGCTATCTTGGACGATGCTTATCATAGGCGTAGGAAAAGAGGGTTTTGCCTTATTTTAGAAATAACGAGCTAACATTCTGAAATCTTGTTTTTTATTGTCTTTTAGGCCTCATTGATCACGTGGTTAAAATTTTACCGTTACTACCGTTAACCCTGTATGTTTCATTGCAGAAAATACGTCTATTTGTCTATTACTATAATTCTGTATTTTGTATATTAATATAGCAAACTATGTTAGTATATTTATCTTTTATCAGATAGTGTTAAAAAAAATTAATTAACACAAATTTTATTATACTCGCGACAAGAATTCAGACGACTTACGCATACGAACAAATGAATAATTCATTATATTTTCATCAAAATATTTAAGAAACTGCAACTTAAAGTAATAAAACTGTATACTTACTACACTAAACATTAGTTTTGGTATTGGGGATAGTCACTTTAATGCCTTATGTGTAAGTAAATTCTAGTCTCCTACAGGCTGCAAATATACCAACAATAAAGACAACTTTTTGGAATAAGTACTTTTCATTATCTGTCTCTTTGATAACACTTTCAACCAGTTCCTTGGAAAATATTCTTGATTTCCTTTTGAGTAAAGCAATAACATGGTATATTTACTAATATCCATAGTTTTTATTAAAATAAATTGTAGTTCGCAGCATGTAATTACTCCATAATGTCCACATTCCACACTCCACATTTTAAAGATAACTGGGGCAAGTACGTTAGAATAACTTTGTCTGAAATATTATATTCCTTTTTCGGCGCGCCAAATATCAAATTTTGCATAAGTTTTTGATACAATAGTTTTGAATCAATGTATAGAAGGTAGCTGCCGCCCCATTTTCTATTTCAGAATTTTCAGAGCTTCATGAATTTCTGGTACTCTTTTCGGGGTAATACAATTTGATAAATCATTTCTTTGACATTAGGATTTTCCAGTATTGTCACTCTTGATTATACATGAAATATCCTTCAAACAAATTTCACAATTGTCAACACTATACTTTGACCTTTACGGCGCTCCCGTATGACTGGTATTCGGCTGCTCAATATAAACTGACTCCAGCGGCAAAACCGATCCGCTTATATAGGTTTTTTAGGATTCTCGAATATTCAGCAACATCGAGAACGTGTCGAGAATCAAGTACAATATAGCCTGGACTATTCTAGAAAACGTCAAAATAAAGGTATTACAAAATTTATCAATTCTAACGCAAGAGGAACATAATTAACTAACTAGCAAGGTAGGTGAGCTTCCGTAACAGTATATATTTTTTCAATCGAAAAAGTTAACCTCAAAAGAAATGTCATGAATAATATACAAGGTACTTTATTTCAACGCTTTATGATAAGATGAGGAGAATAAAAACTACTTGGACTGACTGAAGTTTCATCAGCCTAAAAGCTTGCCAAATTTCAATTTTCAGTTTCAAAGCGTTTGTAAGAAATTAAATAAACTTCTAAATATGTCACCCCCTGTTAAGGAACGTATATCAAAAATATATACTTATGAATTCAAATTAAGAAATGTTTTGACCGCTAATTATTATTTTTGTACAAATTATTAGAAATAATAATAAATTTCTCGTTTCATTTGTCAACCCATCACATGTAGTGAAAAGTGGATGAAAATAAAATTAAAAACAAATATCATTTGAACTGTAATGATATTCATAGAGAACGTTGGAAATAATGAGATTAAACCATTCCACATACTAGTTTCATTTGCCAACCTATCACAAGTTACAGATGGTGAAAAGGAGATGAGAAAATATTTAATGATTTTCATAAAGAACTTTGGAAGTAAAAAATTACACAATTTAACCATAGACCTTATAAATCACATAAATTTCATTTGTCAGCCAGTCACAGGTGATGAGAAAGGAGTGAAGTGAAAACTCCATAAATATAATTTGAGCTGTAATGATTTTCATCGAGAACGTTGAAATACGAGGAATAAGAGATTCGCAGATTAAACAATTCCACATACTAGTCATTTGTCAGCCTGTCACAGGTGATGAAAAGGTGATAAAAGTGAAAAATAAAAACTCAGAAAACATCGTCGATCTAAAATGAAATTACAGTAAACATGGACTTCGAAGTTAATGAGAGAGAAACTATAAGTTATTTCAATTTTTCTTCTTTTTCGTCTTGTTTTTCTTTTTCACATTTATGTGAAGGACGCAGTAAAATCTCTTCCAGGCTGCCGGTATAGCTAAAACTGCCACTGGTCGCACTTTGTTTTGACCATGTTCATATATGCTGTCTAATTAAACCATGTCAATTGTGGATTGATGACTCATTTACTCACGATCACACATTTTATCATTTTCGTTTAGGCTAGCAAGGGATCCAGCGACAAATTTGAACAACTTTCTTCCGGTACCTATGCTGACTTATATTTTTTCAACTCAAAATAAATTTAACTAAAAAATATTTTACCGTTTCTTCGTATGTTCTATTCAATTCTACTTTTTAAAAAATTCACTAGTGTTTGACTCATTGTTTGACTGCTTTGCCATGGTACTTTTTTATTTTTGCATATTATAAACCCTCACACTTGAATGGAAAAGATAAAAATTGCCATCATTCATCATTTTGACTAAATGACGTTTGAAATAATGCATTTTATTTTGCGTTATCAAAATATAAAATTATATTTTTTAATAAGATAAGATTTTTTTCAGAATCAACAAATACTTTATTATTGCTATTGTGATCATCTGATTTAAGAACATTTTTAATTTATTATGCTCTTTTTAGTTTTAGAATATACAGGGTGTTTTTAAATGAAGTAGCAAAAATGAGACCACAGATTCCTTAGGTGAAAATAAATTGGTTTAACCTATATCCCAAGTCGCATCATAAAAAAGATACAGGGTGTCAAAGATTTGTTTCTAATTTTGACGACATTAGTAGAGGGCGCCAGTTGTGGCACACCATGTTTCTTTTAAATGAACTTTTTTGCAACTTATGTAGTTATCTGACTATCGAAACAATCGATTCTCCTGTTTTATTTGACAAAGATATACCTTGCTGAAGTTGATAGGAGTAACCACTTTTAAAATAATCCAATTTGAGGTGCACCGAGTAAAATCTGTTTCAGGTAAAGTGCCTTTTCTGCTGAAAATACAGCAAAATATTACTTGAAAAAGTTGTTTAAAATGGTAAATTATGGAGACGTGCAACATTTCAAGAAGATCGGGGAGGTTTGATAAAACCATTTTTCAACAAAGCACAGTTTTTTATATATTTGTCGGTATTAACAATAGGTTTGTTTTAGTAGCAGTTGAAACCGTTTGGAAACTATTTATTGCGTCAAATTCAATGGTAACGCGTTCTCAACTTAACTGGTCGAATATTTCTGACAGTTTCCAAACCGTTTTCAACTGCTGCAAAAACAAGCCTAATGTGTGAAACTAACTACAAAGTTTTTTCAAAACAGGCCGATCTTTTTGAAATTTTGCACGCCTCCATAATTTACCGTTCTGGACAACTTTTTCAAGCATTTTGCTGTATTTTCAGTAGAAAAGGCACTTTACCTGAAACTATAGCAGTTTTCAGTCGGTGTACTGAATATTTCAAATAGGATTATTTCGAAAACTGCTACTCCTAGGGACTTCAACAAGGTATACTTTTTTCAAATATAACAGGTAGAAGAATTGATTGTTTCGATAGTCAGATGGATACACTAAGGGGCAAAAAATGCTGCCTTTTAACAGAAACAAATTTGAATTTCTCATTTCTCGCCCGTAAAAACCCCTGATTTACAAATTTTAAGTAAATATTTCGATTTTTTTAAGAAGTTATCTACAAATATCGAAAATAACATTTTAACTTTGACATCCTGTATCTTTTATATTATGCGACTTGGGATATAGGTATATTAGGTTAAATCGATTTATTTTCATCTAAGGAATCATTACCTGTGGTCTCATTTTTGCTACTTCATTTAAAAACACCCTAAAAATGTACTTCTTTTAAGTTACTCAATAATTAATTTTTATGTGATTATTAACTAGTCTTACACAATTTAAGACAATGTTTCTACAAGAAAAACAAATATTTCAGGACTTCAATTTCAAACTAAAAAAAATCTCCACCTATCCATTTCATACCATTCACTTCATCTTCCATTTTGGTAATAATATTGAATATATAACAATTATCTGTTTCATTTTTCGCGTAACTTGCATTCTTACGCGAACAATAATTATTGTCGAATCACATCGTAGCTTGTACGAAATTATAACAAGCATCATGATACTTGAATATTTGTCGAGTCAAATTTTAGCTTAACTATGGATTGAAACTTAAATTTTGCGATGTTGCCAAGTTTTAATAAAACGTGGACATCTAGCTACTTTCTTTTTATTCCTCGTATAATTCATTGCAAAGATATTTTACATACCTAAATAACTCTTTGAATTTTAGTTATCTGCGTAATTTTAGACACAACTGATAAAGTCTAGCAAATAGAATGAAGCAATATGAGATGAGATAAAAACATAACAAAAAAAACCAATTGATATGTCATGCATATGTCATGTTTTTTTCCAAAATTTGACTATTGATATGATATAAATAAAAACAATTGCTCAAAAATAGATGATGATAGATTATTAATTATTATTACACAAAAATATTGTTTAATTGAATCAATGTATGCAGAAACGTCGCATATTTTTTATATATTTTTAGGTATTAACAATAAAGCCCCAACCAGCGTTGAATTACACCCACAATATCTACCCGCATTCTTTATTATTACCTTTTATAACATTTTTTACTGTATTAGAGAGGTATTTTAAGCTATTATATATGACTTCATTGATAGGAATTGTAGGAGATTATATATATATTAGCTTAAAATACATTTCTAATACAGTAAAAAATGTTACAAAAGCTAATAATAAAGAATATATGGGTAGACATTGTGGATGTAATTCAATGCAAATTAAAGCGATATCCATCAACTCCGAGTTGCTATACATGTAAGCCATTTTTGACACTTGAAAAACTAATGCAAAGACTCGCATCACAGAAACGTTAATAGTAACTACTATAAGTAATCAGATTTTAATATTTGGAATCGTCTAGCTAGAGATTACAGTAGTCCAGCGATGATGGTTGAACATGCTACAACTTCAATAATGGTTTACTACAAATTTTAATTATGCCTAAAATTAATAGTTTGCGATTTATTCAATAAAATTTTATAAAAGTGTTTATAAATGCGCTTTAAACATGCATATTTCCACACAGTTGGCTGTAAAAGAAGATAAGTATAACTTTAATATAACATACTGAACATTTTATTAATAAATATTTTGATGTGATTGTTTTTGCGACTTTAAAAAGAATGACAAAAATGTAGCTCTATGTTTTTAATTTATCATCTTTATCAAATATGCACTCTATGGTGTCTAAAAATGCTTAGAGCTTGATTTACATTTAAGAATCAGATTTATCCTTAGGCAGAAGTGTGCCTGTGTACAAAAAGAGTATAAAAATAATAGGTCTCTTCAAGCAAGGAATTCGGATTGGTTTCAAACTGTCAGAAATATTCGACCAGTAAAGTTATGAATTTGCTTTCAGTAAACATCATGCAAGAAGTGGTTGGACGAAAGTTTTAACAGTTTGAAACCATTCTGGATTATTTGCTTGAACAGACATAATGTTACAGAGACAAGTCGTAGACTTTTTTCGCTTGGAAATACTTTTTTATTGGTTGATTATATTTCTGTTTCTTGGAAGTCATGCTCAATCAACGAATATACTTTTTAATCCTGTCGTTTGAAATAATAAAGACCCAGGAATCTATTTTTACGCTACTTATCTTGAGATCGCTGGAGATTCATACGTAGATGAATTTGATATTTTTTTCTTCGTTTGACATAGAACAATGAAAACATTCCAATGTCCAGCGTCAACAATGAGCAAAGTGCAAAAGCTTAATACTTAATACTCGTGATATGCATTTTATCACAAGAGGCCAGACTTAGCTGACGTCAAAGTCAGAGGTGGCTTTAGACCAAGAAATATTTGTATGCATTATAGTCAAGATTCATAATGATAGAGAATGATTGATACCATAAACCCGCTCACCGGTTAAAGCAATGAACACAAAGATAAATACATGCAGCCCATATACAGGGTGATTGGGGGGAACCGACAGGAGAGTGCCAGATGTATTCCAAACAGTCCTCAACAATGCACGTGAAGTTGGAATGTTTCCCAGTGTCACAATTACATCTGAGAGGCAAGCCGGCACTGGTCTAAAGTGGAAGAAGAAATTCCAAATATGGCACTGGTCTACAGTGGTTTTGTTGCCCCAGATATGAAAATGATTTTGGGTCTATTCATGCACACTATCAATGATTTTGTAAGATTTGCTCTTATTTTTTTTTAAAATCTTTATTTTCATTTTCCATTACAAAAATCGAAAAACAAGAAACAAAATAACAGATATATTTATAATGTCAGTTATGTTTTGAAAAATTAGGATACATCCAAGTAAATAATGAGGAAAATGTCGAAAATACATTTTATATAAAACGCCTTTTATGAGCTTTTCTTTTATAATTTTTCAGGGGACAATTTCTTTTCAAAGACCAGCAGTAATCTGCCATCATGTGACAATCCCATCGACCCTGATACCTTTTCTCCATCACTTTTAGATCTTGGTGGAACCGCTCTCTCTCTGTTTCTCACTATAATTTTGTAAATTATCCGGAAATTTATCTATATGGTTGCGGAGATAGTGTAACTTAAAACTTATATTTGCTCCTAAAGTCTGAAAGTTTGTCAGCATATTTTGCAAAATTTTTCATAATTTGCTGCTTTATTGTTACCTAGGAAATTTTCGACAACCAACACAAAACTTTTCCAAGCTTTACTTTCTGGAACAGTCATAACTTTGATAAAATCTGAGTCTTTCATCAATTGCCGTATTTGAGAACCATCAAATATTCCACCTTTCAATTTTTCCATACTAAGCTTCGGAAATCTGCAAATGTAATTAAAACAATTTCCGTCCTTGTTCAACGCTTTACAAATTTCTTTATCATACCTAACTTACTATGTAATGGTGGAAGTGTGATTGTGTCTCTGCTCACCAGCGGCTCCCTTATTACATTGGCTTTACAGTTAAAGAATTTCTTACAGGCCAAACATCTTGTTCCCGATGAAGTTGCTTTGCTCTACTGTCCCACATACAAATAAAGCAAGGGTATTTTGTATATCCACTTTGTTGGTCAAGTAAAAAATTGTATGCGCGAAACAGTTGTGCAGAAGCCTAATCATGACTGGAAAAATATTTTTTTCTAACAAGCCGATAATTGTTCAAAATATAAGATATGCAAAAATCATGAAAATACGAACACATTGAGAACTTTCATGAATATATTCGTAATCTGGGCACTTGAAAGCATAAAAATTTGCAATGATATCCAGGGCAACTAAAAAAAGTTTTGTTTTGTAGAGCTGTGTGGTAAAACGTAGCCCGGGTGTAAGTACAAGGCGCGTTGCATTCCGTCTTCAAATTAATCAAACTACGGCATGAGAAGTCATTAAAATAAAATGGCTTAAAACCTTTCCATATTCAGCTCGTCCAGAATCTTCAAACAGTGATATGGTTTTGTGGCTGCCTTTTTCAATTGGATAACCGCAAACTATACACTTTACAAATACATTTTGTTCACTGATAAAGCTCAATTCACTTGTTATGGAGTAAATAACTGTCACAATGAACATTGTTGGTCAGATGAAAATCGGCACGGAAAGTTACTTTCAGCATCGATTGCGCATTAACGTGTGATGTGGTATGATTAATAATCAATTGCTTGGCCCAGTTGTCCTAGATGGTCGTCTCACTGGAGCTAAATATGTAGAAGTTTTAGAAAATAATTTGACAGATCTACTGGACGGTGTTACTAGACCATTAGATATTAGGCAAAATATGTACATGTACATTTAAGTCGTGTTGTAATCAATCATCTTAACAATCACTTTCCACAACGCTGGATTGGCCGAGGTGGTTTCAGAATTGGCCACCAAGGTCAGTAGATTAGAATCCAGTTGATTACTGCCGTTGGGGATGATGTAAATCATTAGTATATGCAACAAAAGAGAGGCGCTATTCGATGGGATTGTTAGCACTTATAAGAGAAAATCATCGTGCAGTTCAACGATCTATCCGTGCAATCCACAAACGAGCTGACGCATACATCGAGGCGGGCGGTGGTATATTTTAAAATTTAATTAATTAATTTTGGTTTATTAGAGCTTTAATCAATATTATAATTTATAATACCTACTGTTCCATCTACCTTTAATTTAACTGTAATTGTAATTAATTTATTGTGAGTTTGTGTTTATGTTCTTAAGAATGGAGAATAATTTAAGTTCTACAGCATGTTTTCAAAACCGTACCCAATGTAATGTATCAAGCGAAAAATTGCATGATAAAAAAACGTGAAATTCACAAAAAATCTAGCGAATTTCGCAGATTTTGAATTAAATTATTAATGGCGGGAAGCCTGATTTGAGAGTCACGAGATAGATCGTATACCTCCTGAAGTTATTGATAATGTCCAAAAGAATTTATTAATCGTCTTGGCTACTGTCAGGCAGCCAACGGTGCACAATTTGAACATTTAATTTAGTCGATTTTTTACATAATCATTATCATTTTCAGTATTGTGAAAATTAAATTTTAAAATCTTCAAACATTATTTTCTTGAAATTTTTGTTATGTAACACCATAATTTTTCATGATGTATGTATGTAGAATGACACGCTTTTTCAAATGGCATGGTCAAAATTGGAGGTTGCTATTTAAAAAAAATTGTCGATGACGTCATATCTCGAACAACGATGACGTCACAAATATGGGTCGTATGTCAAAAAGTGCCTTTTTTAAGAACAAAATCGACGTGTCCGGGGATTTTTTTGAAAACTTTTCAATTTCAAAAATAATGAATGTATTCGTTACTTTTCGAAAGCCATAAGCCATATTTTCTTTTCAAATGTTGTGTCACTCTTTATTTTGAGTATGTTGCTGACATGCTCAAAGTTGTTTTAACGTTTCACAAATTGTAGTTGAATATCAACTGTTAACGGGAATTTAATTAACTTTTGACTTTATAATAAATTAAGATCAAGTTGCCAGTTCCCAACATTATGTTATTGTTTTCCCCAGAGACTAGATTATGATCATCTAATAAATCTTTATGTAGTAGATCTTTAGCCAGCTGTAAAACCATATAAATCGCAAAGTCAAACATAAACAAGTCTTAACAACAATTATCGATGCATTATTATTATTAAAAGTATATATTCTATATGTTTTATTTGTCGTATTAGAATTACTTACAAAAATATAATAATAATCTACCTTCTTAAAATAATCAGTTTATGACAAATAATTATCTGAAATAGATTAAATAGTTATTAACTGTTTAGTTCTCTGCAGCTATTCGCTAGGTACTTCTAATTCACGCGGCGCAACGAGCATTTGTTGGCAACTGTTACTTTTCTGTCACGCATATCTTTGTGGAAATTGATGTGTTTGTGATCAGTGTAGTGCAAAATTACATATAATGAAATATTCTTAAAGATGTATGTTTTTAGTGTTGTTATAAAATTTTAGCAAATCGACAAATTTTTTATTTTAGTATGTATGTACTGAATTATTATTTAATTCGACACGAACAGTATAACGGCCTGATTTATCGAATGAGAGCATACGAGTTACATCTAAGCTTTAATTACAAAACGTGCCATCTTCAAACATTTTGTAGAAGTAAAGCACAGCATAGATAGACCAGCAGAATCACTCAAGTCAAAATGACAAATCGCGCATTGCAGCTTGCGCATCCATTTCAGGCTGCAGGTACCTCCGTTTCCCGTCAGTTTGTCTCAAACGCTAGCGTGCAACCATCATTTGTGTAATAAAGTAAAATTATGAGTCAAGGAATGAGTCGCTGCAGCTATTAAATGGAAGCCTACCTTAAGAGACCGTTATTTATTACTGCATAGATATGTCATCAGTCCTTTTGAAATGTGATATTCTGCTATTGATCTGGTGATGACATTAAAAAAGCCGCATACTTTTAGAAGGGTTAGTTTTTGTAAGGTTAAGAAATTGGTTTTCACTAAATTATTATATTGTTAATAATGACAAAAAGAATCGTAGAACAATTTTTAACTTTTTATTATCGTCTATTAATTTTCCTTATCTTTAAAGATCGCACACATTATGCATGCACGAGCCAGCATGGACCAGCATAGCCCCGACCAGCAACTTTTTGTGCAGATTATGTGTGTGGCAGACGTTTTGAAGGTTTTGAATAATAGTTGAGAAGACTTTTTTTATTTTAGCAATGTTGTATGAAGAGGGGGAGGGAGAAGAAGCCAGGAAAATAAGTTTTAAGTTGACTCTATCAATAGAAAGAAAAAGGTGTATGGTGAATTTTGTCATTTATTTTCTGAACTGGAGAGAGATCAACAAATTTTTTTTCAGTACCTATTTCCGAATGTCACAAAATAAATCGAGCTCTTAGATCGTCCTCTCCTACAGAATCAAAACACAAGATTTTACAGAACAGTGTCATCTGAAGAAAGACTTGCAGTTTATTTTTAAGTAAATAAAAGTTGTTGATAAGGGAGAGTACCTGATAGTTCAGTGACACATTCACTTAACTGGTCGAATATTTCTAATAGTTTGAAACCAACCAATCCCTGACTTTTATGGGAATAGAACTTACATAGAACTAGCGCGACCAACCATAGAAATTTTAGGTCACCGACAAGACCTGCAGTTACGGTCGTTGCAGGTGACGGTACATGCAGGTGCTGGTCTAGTGTGCGACCCTCCATTAAATATTATGGGAAGGCTTTGCAAATCCATGCTTTGCTGGTTCGTGGAGGAATAATGTGCGTGACTTTTAAAACTGTCTAGAATTGTTTACTCAAACAAAGCTATACGAGAGTATCTTATTCACGTAAAAAATTCAAACATTTCATATCTGATGTCCATCTATACAAAAATAAGGAGTTATTGGGAGGTAATTTACACAGCGACAGTTTGTTCCCAACGTGCACAAACAACGCATGCTCATTTTGCGACGTTCTGCTGGGTATCCATTTGTGAGTAAATCAATTTTTGTTACGGCACGATATTGTAAACTTGTACACAAATCTCCTGAAGTAACAAATCTCATTGGTATAGCCAGTCCGTCTTTCATTGTAATTGCGTCTGGAAAGTGTGTTGATATTTTTTAATTCTTAGTGCAATCAATTAGCTCGAATCATCAAAATATATTGCCTCGAATTTTATGTCTTACAACTTATTGCACTCTAGGCGCTTTCGGTCGATTTTTTACCCACTATTTTCGTTTAATTTCAAATCATCAAAATCACTTCGAGTCTATGCTTTGAATTTTATATTTTACATAAATTGAATATTGCACTATAGACACCGGTAGAATTGTTTTTGTCTCCTACCGATATTTTCGTTTACCTTTCTTCTTCCTCATAAGCGTTCTGTGAATCAAAATGAAGACTTTGTAACTACTTACAATATAAAACCGTGTCTCGATCTCAAATGGCAAAGCAAAAACATCGTATCTTTTTTATTAAAAAAATGGCTCCTCCTCCTTTTACACAAGACTGTTATTCAAAACCATTAAAAAATGATATACTGAACTCAGTTCCTAATCAATTTATGTCTCAATATTTTTATTTGCCATATCTATCTACCTACACGCTATAGATTTGATTTATTAACAATTTCATTATATACATAATTAATAAATTAATCAACTAGAAGTTTGTTAGCCATATATACATATATTTGTTATACTTATAACGTATTTTTTTATTGTATATTTCTATTACTACTGTATTATATTTGTCCTGTAATTGGATTTGTAATCTGTTGGGCAATAAACTTGTAGGTTTATATCACGATGAACTAATTCAAAAATGAACTAACGGCACTCAATTTTTGTTCTGCCACTCTAAGAGTACGTTCAGACTGACGTGTTGAGTAGTGAGTCGAGTAGAAAGCAAAGCGTAAAGAAGTGAACTTTCACTCTTCACTCTGCACGTAGTCTAATCACTGAAATGTAATATAAAATTTCATTTCAGTGAGTCTAATATAGGCCATAGAAGGGCATTGTTTCCCAACACGGATTCCATTCCACTGCACTCGCGGCTCGAGGAGTGCATGAAATAGTGTATCGTTGGGGGTTGTTATTTAAAAAAATTGTCGTACGTCTAAAAGTGCCTTTTTTAAAAACAAAATCGACGTGCCAGGGGATTTTTTCGAAAACTTCTCAATTTCAAAAATAATGAATTTATTCGTTACTTTTCGAAAGCACTGTATTTAATCGTATTAACCCTTCACCCAGACAAATGTGTTACAATATGTATTATTTGCTACCAGTCTATACATTTATTTAAAACTTAACGTATACAGAGTCAAAGACATCACAAATCATATTAGCATTGTGGTTATTAGGGGTGAATTCCAGGATCGTCAATCTCGATACAGCCACTAGGGAAGCATATGATGACCAAGGGATAGGGGTAGGTATTATGCTCTGGAACAGAGTGGTTCTTCAAGTAGTATTCATATATGGCCTTCATCATACCGGCACTGATACGGACATGAACCTAAAAAGAAGATAAAGCTTTAGTTTATAGATATATCAAGTGAATTAGCTTCGCCCTCGTACGGTAAAAGCCTAAACTATATCTAGACAGTCGTTGGGTGTATTTTTTTTGAGTGATTTATAAGTAATCTTGTATGCTGTTTGTGTAGTAATATCAAAAATTACATGTATTAGTAAAACTTGAGCAGAAGTTTTTTCGTCGAAAATTTAGGCTTTGGGGTTTTCGGGGCTATCTTGTTAAAATAATGCCATTCTTGTATCACTTCCGGTTTTATCGGACGTCGCAATCTACTAGCTTATTTTAAATGGAAAATCCTGCATATTTTTGCATATTTGAATTCTACGCGTAATTTTAGAGAAACTTTTATCAAGCTTCCTTATATCTGCGTTTAATGATCTTCGAGATATTTCAATTTTATGAAAAAAAGTTTCTTTTGGATAGCTTACTGCTTATTATTTAAATCGTAAAAGTATTGCTATTTAAAAGAGAGTTAAGCCTGGTCCCCATGGACGCGAAATTCGTGCAAATTATTTTGGCGGGGAAAATGTCAACTTTTAAGGCAATTTTGACAACTGCAATATTTTCTATAATTTTCATCACAAAACTGTCATGGTAGATTGTCAGAAGCTCAAGTTGACACTTTCCCGTAATTAATAATTTAAATCAAAATTTGCGAATTTCGCAAGAATTTCCGCGAATTTTGGGCCATGAGGACAAGACTTTAGGGAGAGTTTTATTGAAACAGGTATTTATTTTAAAAATTGTTTAATATTACACAGGACGGTCAAAATTTATTGTTGAATTAGCATAACTTCGAACTGCCTTAACTTGGTTTTTCTAAATAGAACACCGTGTATATTTAATCAAAAACAGTTGTAGAATTTAATATTATTATTATACAGGGCGGCCAAATGCAAACGAAACCGAGCCATTTTCAGGAACTGCATCAAAATTGTACAAAACGCTCAGACCCGTTGATTAAAGGGGGACATTCTTTGCTGGTGTTTTTGACACCGCCATTTTCACCCCCAAGCAAGGCATCACCCCAAAATATTTCAATGGCATTAGGAGTTGAGTAATATTTATTTTGAAAGCTTTTACAATTCTGTTTACAACAGACTTTATATGTTATAATTCCGCCCAACATTTTGAAAATTTACATTTTAAAATTTAAATTATGTTTAGTTGCTTACTTACTACTTATAGGATTTTTTTGCGAGTAACCGTTGTCAGAATAACGGTTAGTTAGCGGTATCTCTTACCTGAGACCTCCACTCCTAGATTAAGTTCCGGTAACGTAGGTTTGCTAAAATACACCGGTTATGGTTCTTCTTGAATCTGTGGTTGTTATAAGTTAATAAATAATCATAACGCAAAATTTTGTAAACAAGCAACAGCAGCATGGAAGTGTTTGTTTTTTGTGTACTTATTGAATTTATTTTTAATATATATATATATTGTTTATTACACTTTAATTTTAATAGTAAAACCTTACTTTGTTCGACTAGAGTGAGGGAAGTCAACATTTGAATGGCTAGAAAAATATAACCGCATTGTATTCTATCAACTGTTACAAATGGAAAAAGTAACATTTTATAAGTTGATTAACTTTATTATGAAGAATTATAAATGTAGTACAAAAAAAGTAAAAGTTCCTTTAAAACAATGTTATTTTTAACTAATTCTACAATCAATCATTTTATTAAGATGTATTGTATGAAATGTTCTCTGCAGAGTGCAGAAGAATTTATGGTATAATCCCACAATTTTCGTAATATTCGTAACCGCTTTTGGCTTACCTACCTCGCTGAATATGTTACTGATTTCAGTAACCTGTGTTATTGTTGTGACGTCAACAGCTACGTCATGTCTCTTCCCCTCACTAACCGCTTTCACACTAAAACGGTCCGGTTAGTAAAAAACAGTTACCGGTACTTCAACGGTTACTCACAAAAAAATCCTATTAGTTGATTAAATATTCAAACTGATGACCGCCCGCTTCCATACAAGAATAAAGATTTTGTTCGAAACGTTCTCGCACATTCTGAAGCATTTCCGGAGTGATTCGACGGCATTCATCGACGATTCTTTGACGTAAATCTTGCAGAGACGCTGGCTGTGTTTTATAGATTTTACTTTTTAGGTATCCCCACAAAAAAATCAAGAGGCGATAAATCATGTAATCGTGAAGACCACTCAATGTTGCCTCTTCGCCCAATCCAATTCCGTGGAAAACGTTGATTCAAATACTGACGGACAATTAACGCATAATGCGGAGGGGCACTTCATCATACTCTGGAAAATTTTCAATAATATCAGTCAAGACGGGGTCAATAGCGTCTTCCAGTAATTGCAAATACATTTGGCCAGTGTATACACCTCGTGAAAAACTCTTGGGTTTGAATCTGACCGATAGCGACAATTGTGACGATTTACTGTCCCGTTCAAGAAAAAACTGCATTCATCAGGAAAATAGATGTTAAAAAGGAACTGTGGATCGTTCCCTGCTAGCTCATTCATTATTTCGCAAAACTGCAAACGGCGGTCATAATCATCCTTATGAAGTTCCTGGACTAAATGTATTTTGTATGGATGGAATTTATTCTTCTTCAAAATGGTTTGTATGCATGTTCGATTGATCTCAGATACAAATGCCAGCTGCCTCGTACTTAATGTAGGATCAAGATGAACTCGTCACAAAGCTGCATCTTCATTAGCTTCATTAACTATAGGTTATTCAATTTCTCGTTTTTTATTGACTACGTTCCCTGTCTCTTGAATTGTTTTTACTAACTCTAGAACGTACTTCCTCCTACATGTGATGTTGTTCATTAAAAATTATTAATTATTGGCACATTTATTGTTCATAAAATAAAGCGAAATGATATCTACTCTTTCCGCAATGGAATAAACCATTGTGTTTAATTTTCAAAAACACAATTAAATAAACTACCAACCAACGCTTCCAAATAATATTAGAAAATAAAGGAGGAGGGCCTCTAAGGCCGGTTTTCGGCCCCTTTTGTTTTTTTTTCACAAACAAAAAATTTTTTTTTGCCAGGAAGTATAGGTCATAAACAGTCGATTTGACCCTAAAAAAACCTCAAATACCTTCCCCCCCCCCCCTATTCACTCCACAGTCCCTATGATAAAATAATAGAGTAGCATAAACGCCTTGTAAGTGACTATCTATTTGCCAGACTACTACCTTTGAGCCCTTTTACATATTAATTCACTCATATCCTGCCCCCCCCCCCCAAACAGTACCCCTCCCCCCAGCTGTGCATTGTGTTTTTTAACGAAAGTGATAACAAATCGCCAAAAAACCAATGTAACCCAAGAAATACTAAATTTATACAATTGCCATACTTAACTTGAATGAGTGACATTTTAACCCTTATTAGTTGTTTGTACCTACATAAGTTTCATCTTTAAACTCAAAATTCTTATTAAGTATTAGGCGGAATTATCAAATATAAAGTCTGTTGTAAAGAGAATTGTAAGAGCTTTCACAATAAATGTAACTCAACCCCTAATGCCATTTAAATATTTTGGGGTGATGCTTACCATTGCTTGGGTGTGAAAGTGGCGATGTCAAAAATACCAGCAAAGAATGTACCCCTTTAATCTAAAATCGACGGGTCTGAGCGTTTTCTACAATCTTGACGCAGTTCCTGAAAATGGCTCTGTTTCCTTTTCATTTGGCCACCCTGTATGTTAATTTAACAAATGATCCAATTTCTTGCGAGGATGTCATAAGTCATCATTTACTTGACTGTTTTGTTTTTCACAAGAAATAATTTTAATTACTTACTAAACTGTCAATAACAGAAAAATTTAAAGAAATACGTATAGGGAAGTGTAATATGGATAGATAGAGTTTAAAATTCTACAACAGTTTTTGACATAATATACAGGGTGTTACATTTAGGAAAACCAGATTTTGGCGGTTCAAAGTTAAACAATTCGATAATAAATTTTCACCACCCTGTGTAAAAAAAATAATATTACTTACTTCCGGAATTTCCAGCCCACTAGACCTTCTTTCCGTGAGTTCATAACCTCTAATGATTGCATACCTCAGAACAGTTTGTCTGTCTGAAAAATAATTATATATTAATAAACTATATCCAAACGGATTTACTATTTTCAAACACCTTAATTCACTACATGTATAAACATTTATTTAAAATATGTAGCCCACTACGACATGCAAGTACACTATCAGTTCCTGAATAATACGTATGGTATGAAACGACATTACACTACGATGCACGAGAGAAAAGTTCAGCAGGATGCAAAGCAGTCTATAAATGCTATCATTACTGATTATAGGAAAAAACTAAAACAACAAACACATTTTGTTGAAAAGTCTGACACTGATAACAAATTCAATATTCCTGGTTCTTCCGGAGAAGCTCTGGAAATTGTCAAAGCGGAAAAAGTGATGGAGTGCTTATTTAAGAAATGTGCAATAAATATGGCAAAACAATTCAATAAACCAAAAATTGGCAACAAATTCGACATAGACACAGCGTCGTATCAAACAAGCAAGACGTCAAAGACCACATGTAGACCAATAACCACATTAACCACATTATCCAAAAAATTGAGCAACGGAATTGAAAAATGTAAATATTTCTCACTTTGCCTAAAGGAAAGCACTGACCTATCCGACATTAACCAACTTGTAATTTGTGTTGGAACTATTCAAGAGTTCTTCAGTGTAGCAGATATCTTTGATATTCCTTCTAAGAGTACGGATATCTTTGAAGCTGTAAATAAGGTGGTATCCGACTATGGGAGATTCGATAAATATTCCTGTAATTTCACTGACGAAGCCAGAGCTGTGATAGGAACTGAAACTGGATTTGCAAGACTCTTAAAACAAAATAATATCAACTGTCCTGTGTTACACTGCTTTGTTATGCAAGAGGTCCTTTGTGAACAGTCTTTACGTCAAATGAATGTCATGAAAGTGGTTGTTGAAGTAACTAATATTATAAGAAGGGGCAATCGCGCTTTGACTCACAGAAAGTTTTGTATTTTTTTTACGAAATAGGAATATCAAATTGTAGATGGAAAATTCTATCAGACCTTGCATTTTTAACAGACCCGACATCTCATCTTAACGAGTTAAATTTGATGGAAAGCAGCACAATATTGCCAATATTATGTGATTTGCAGTATGATCCTCTTCATCATAGAAGAAGCGAAATAAGATTGGACTTTTTTGAGTTGGTCCCAGGATAACGTTACCCAGCTTGCTCAACTTAAACCCTATGGTGGGCTCATTTTCGAAAGCACGTGTCGTTGCAAAAGCAGCATTTCCATAATGAAGCTTAAGTCAACATATAGGTGTTATCTGTCTGATATAAGTCACTTACTCAGTTGCTTTGTTTGTTAACAACAAATATTAATGTTAATACTGATACACTGATTAGTGACAACTAACATTACCAAACTTCCCACTAATTTTTTTTTATATATATTTGTTCTTTTTTTGGATAAAGGAAAATAATTATACAAACGAACACGTTTTTTTATCCATAGTATTGCAAAGTTAATACTTTCTATACATTCAATCAATCTAATGCAAAGAAGGGCAATAATCGGATGTCCAATTGAATACATTTGTAGCTGATGAATATGCATTACTTGGGTTTCTTTTACCTTTAGGTATATACTTATGTATATAAAATAGTTGAATGATTATTTGGATCATGTGAAATTATTGAAATTCGTAATAAATTAGACCAACAAATTCATAAATATAAAACTTGCTTTAGATAACCTCGATTTCGACTGGTCCAGTACAAGGTCACTGTATCTATAATATATTTTCTGGTACACTTCTTATGCAGGATCACCTCTGTATCTCTGACAAGTAGATACCTCAAAATATATTCTGATAAACAATATTGTGGAATGACTTATTCTGCAATTGAAATTCTTATTGATCTTGATGGATCGGAACTTGAAAATAAAGGCATAACTAGTTGGATTTTAAAATGTGTTTGCTTGTACGTAGTGTTGTAGTTTCTTATAATTCTCTATTTTCACTATTGAAGTTTTGTCTCAAACAGCTGCCACTTACGTTTTGAACTGAATATAAGTAATCAGAATTGATTTAGATCTAAATAATACTCGTATTAGTCCAAAAGATTTATAGCCCACAAACCAAACAACACAATTTTAAACTATTATTTAACATATGTATCTATTGCAAGAAAAATATCTTCTTAAAGTAGTTATTGCAAATAAAAATTACCTTCTTCGGGAATGGTGCTGATGAACCGCTTGACCTCTTGATCGCTGTAGGCGCTGACCAAAAGGACGGCACCGGAGACCAAAACCAAGAACAGTCCAAGGCTGAGCTTCCCCATTTTCTTCACTTCTCACTCGCTTGCATAAAACGAATAGAGACTTTTTACTGAATTTATATATTTATAAGTCTTGGTCATAAAAGGATGATATCCTTAGATTACCGCCGTTGTAAATATTCTGTCAACGCCTATTTTTTTAGATAATCACAACGTTGCAAAATAAACAAACAGTCAATTTATTGCCCTATAATACCCCGTTTTCTTAATTACTGAAGGCGAATAATTTATAAGGGATTACCGAATGTTACTCTTCGAATTACTGATCCTTTTGGCTCCAAATACATGGACGTCTTGAAAATGATTCAGTCTTTTGTTGTTTTTATAACACAAGTTGATAGGTATCTACTTTCATTTCATACAAAGTGATTTTCAGGGTTGTTATGCCGTGACCTCAGTAACTGGTCATTGCCAGAACGCCTCGGAGAACCATCATTTTCCGAGGAACGGGAAATCAATATATGGGCTAGCCTAGAAACACCGATAGCGACCCTAGCCCAAGAACAACCAGGGCAGGTAAAAGAATTCCGGTTAATGCTAGGGATGTGCATTTTAACTATGGCAGCGACCAGTTATCGAGGTCACGGCATAACAACCCGGAAAATCACTGTATCAAATAATAGCACCGGCTGTGAAAGCCTAAAAACCTATAAAAAAACATATTTTTTCTGATCTTTATTAAGGTGTCAGGTGTCAAAAGTTCCTTTTTCATCATATTTGTTTCAAAAGAAATGTTTTTCCGGATAACAATTGAATTATATCGGCTTTCCTCCAAGCAGTCGTAGGCGTCCGCTCGGTCTGCCGTGAATCGTAACTGGCATTATCCATGACAATTACAGACCCCGGAGGAAGAAGATCCAACATCTGTGTAAAATACTCTTCGAAAACATCTGCGTTCATGTCTTCGTGATAGTCACCTGTATTTTTAGATTCAAATAAAAGTAAACCGCCATCTACAAAACCACTGGTACTACCTATATGTGTCATTATTAATCTTCGTCTTTTACCTGAAGGTGCCTTGAACCCTGTTGAAAGTCAATGTTCTAGGGATATTATTAGTCGATGCAATAAACTAGTAAAAAGTCCAAAAGTCCTAAAACTAGTTGTGGTGGACGGATCGGAATGCGGTTTTCTGCATTCTCTTCCAAAAATTATTTGTAAAAAATGTGGCGACATGGAAATTTCTGACAAATCGAAAATTGCATTGCTGCAGCCAAAAATGCATTCAAAAAATGCATTATTTGAGAGGCCTCTTGGAAGATGTCAAAACTTAGTAAATATGTGTTAGAACTGGCCCAGATCGGGTACTCGGAGGTTTTCGAGGTCGCTGATCACGAATATGATGTTCAAATTGACCCCCCGAACACCTGGAGCTCAGGAACGCCGATGAACGTCATCTCCGTGGGACTCTCCCACAAATCACGCGGGAAAGAAGAAAAACTCGGCGCCCGGGGTTTTTTTGGGTCGCTGAATCCAAATCTGGCATCGGCGAACACCCCAAGGGGACCTGGTGCGCTGGAACCTGGACGCGGACGTCATCTCCGAGAATTTTCCTGAGAAGAGTGACAAAAACCACCCGAAAATCATAATAGGGGCGTTTTGTGGGGCGTTGAATCCGAATTTCACGTCTGAAACGACCCCCCGAACACCTAGTGCACCAGAACCTGACCCTAAACATCATCTCCGTGGCTTTTCCTGACACAATCAAAAAAGGCGAACCGAAAATCGTTATGGTTTTTTTTTTTTGGGGCTCTGAATCCGAATTTCACGTCGATAATAACCCCCCGAACCCCTGGTGCACCGGAACTTCACCCGGAACATCTCCGAGGGGTTTCCATACACGATCAAAAAAGACGGAGCGAAAATCGTTATGGGGGTTGTTTGGGTCGCTGAATCGAAATATGACATCGGCGAACACCCCACCGGCACCTGGTGGTCAAAAAACGTCCATTTATTGAAGTTTACTGAAGTTAAGCCGGGGGCACATTGCTCTGATGCGACGCCACGCCACCCGACGTGATATGACATGTACTCTATGTGTACACTGTTACCACGCCATGCGATGCCTCGTTACGTTACATTTTATTACTGGCACTGGTTAATGCATAATACAATTTATGTTTTTCAAGAAGGCAGTGGCCAAAAATTTGGGTCACCTTCGTTCCCTGCTACTTATTCGAGCAGTACAGTGCGTACAGTTTATCGCCCAATGCAGAGCTGGAAAGAAAGTCACGGAACCAACGGAATGGGGTTGGAAACGCGCTGTCAACGGTTTACTGCCAGTAACCACTGAAAAACAAGCAGCGCCACCAGCTTTACTCAGACAATCTCTTGCAATTATCCAAGTGTGTACAAGGACAATAATTGTGGCTGTCGTAAGCTTGGACTGAACTGTTCGATCACTTTTACCACTTGCGAAGGTCAAACTTGAAACATTGATGAACCTATTGACATTGATGTAGAGAATTTTCTGACAGTTGAACTATAGAATGAAGAGAATTAAGAAGCAGAAGAAACTGGAGACACTGACGAAACTGAAAAAATTAAACGACTGCGAGCCACTAACGCCACATCACCTTGATGAGCACTCCAATTAAAAAAAATGGAGATTAATTGAATAAGGTAGATAGTTCATGTAAAATAAATTTGAATAAACAATGATTTAGATATTCCACTTGATTTCGTTAATTATTTAACTATTCTGTGACATGTCGACTTTGTATATCAATTGGCACAATCTATTCCTTATTTTATCGTGTAACAAATCATTCGTTCAGTGTTGAGATACGAAAAATAAGGATTTCTCCATCTAACATTAACAAAATCTCATCAATTTTATGTGTTTGAGAAGAAATTCAGATGCACACGCGACACCACGTTACACCATGCGACATGATGAAAATCTAATGCCGGGTCCAGACCAAGCAGACAAAAAGTGAACACGATTTTGAGACAAAAACACGACAAAATTGCGACAAAATTTTAGGTATTCAGACAAGACAAAATTGAGATAAACTGTCCACATCACAAGGACAAATGTGCAACAAAATTCAGTTGGTGCGAATCAGTTGTTTAACCATATGGCGTTTCCACCAGGAAGATAATTTAAAAAATGAAGATTTATTGCTAGCCGCCAGCTGTTATATCTTTCTCTCCTCTTCATTCAATGTTGGAAAAATGAAACTAAAACGTTTTCGAATGAGACCATGCTTAAATAAGCGAGAAAGTTATTCCATAAATAAATTGTTAGTTCAGTTACGTGACGATGATATTGGAGTTAAGTGGTGAGATTCGTTCAAGCTTTAAGAATTTATTAAGAATGTCCACCGAAGATTTCGAGAATTTGATATGCCTTGTTGGTCCTGCAGTTGCCAAAAGACATACTAAGTACTCCACTACAACAACATAACAGAACTAAATGTGTGATTTTCCACTGATTTATTAGTCTCCTACATTAGTCAGCGCACACCGTCCACACTGCGCCGACCACTTGTAAAATATGCAGACAAAACAGAGACCCTTTGATCTTTACCGACTCGAGACGGGACTTGCAACTGTCTCCGAATTTGGAAACAAAACAAAAATGTTGTAGAAATGTATCGGATTTGTCGCCACTTTGTCTTGTCGTTGGTTTGTCTGCTTGGTCTGGACACGGCATAACAAATTGGATTCGCAACACGTCGGATGGTGTAGCAGACGTGGCCTGGTGTGCACACAATATATAAAAATACATAAGAATACACGGTGCCAGATATAAACTGTACGTATAAAATGAGGTCAGTATTTCACATAAGTTTCAAATAATAGAGTATTAATCATAGTTTATTTTATACAGGGTGTTTCATAATATATCCGCACGACTTCAGGATGTGATAGCTCGTCCAAAAATTTGAAAAAAAGTTTTTATTAACTTGGCCTCTAAAATGCACAATTTTCGAGATACAGGGTGTTGAAATTGTAAAAAAAAATAGTTTTTTGCGAATATCTCCGAAACCGTTTATCGTACAGAAAACAGTTTTTGTAAGCATTTACTACTCATAATAAGCTATGTTCTGTGCGAGAAAAACATTTTTCAAAGTCATAATTGGTGAAGATTTTGAAGGGGAAGTGGGTGTTTTTCTCTCCAACTTCTACGCCACTCGAAAAGGTACGGTTTTGAGACGCCCATTTGAACCGCCTATGTTTTCTACACGACAATAAATGTACACTTGGTCATAAGCTCTAAAGTTGACCGTATTCAAGAAAAATCTACTTTTATGTTGAAAAACATGGTAAATCTTTTGAAATTTGAAGCTAACGGAGGACATTTCCAACATTTAATTTAACTGTGTACGATTTTTTTTTAATTTTGCAACTACGAAGTTGTTTGTTTTTGTTACTTGTTCTAACGATTAAATAAATTTTGTTTAATTAGTAAAAAAAATTTATTTCAAAAAATTGACCATGTTTTTCAACATAAAAGTAGATTTTTCTCGAAAACGGTCAACTTTAGAGCTTATGACCAAGAGTACATTTTTTGTGTAGAAAACATTGGCGTTTCAAATGGGTGTATCAAAACCGTACTTTTTCCAGTGGCGTAGAAGTTGGAGATAAAAACACTCACTTCCCCTTTAAAATCTTCACCAATAATTTTTTTCTCGCACAAAACATAGCTTATTATGAGTAGTAAATGCTTACAAAAGCTGTTTTCTGTACGATAAACGGTTCCGGAGATATTCGCAAAAAGCGAATTTTTTTTTACAATTTCAACACCCTGTATCTCGAAAATTGTGCATTTTAGAGGGTAAGTTAATACAAACTTTTTTTCAAATTTTTGGACGATCTATCACATCCTGAAGTCCTGCGCATATATTATGAAACACCCTATATTATCATTATTATCGGTATTTTGGTTGATAAATATTATAGCGCCCAGTAAGGATCATTAATGCATTTAGGTACAGTACCTAAGGAGGAAACATTCGATAAAATGAATGAAGTGAAACTTATATGAATTGTCAACAACTGCATAGGCCAGAATGACTGTACACTAATAAAAAGTATAAATTTATACATTTCTCACGTCATATATTAACGTAAAAAATATCAAATCCATACTGTATTACAAAAATATTTTGAGAAATACATTTTACATCTTTCATGTATGCTATTTTCTAAAAATGCAAAATTACGTTGTAAAATTACAATCCATGTGTACGAAAACACGGTTTTGCTATGAGAAAAATGCATATTCATAAGTCGTAAGTTTCCATTGTAGGTACTATCATTTGCAATAATAATGACACTCACTAAAATGAATTTTGCGTTTTCTTTTGAACTTCTGACGTATTCATATTGAAATCTACATTAATTTTTTAACATTAGTTATTAGTTGTTTCATTCACCAAGAGAAATTTTATGAAATTTCTATTTAGAACTTCCAGAAGTTCAAAAACTGTTTTAAGAGAGTGTCATTATTATTGCAAACGATAGTACAGTTGTAATGGTTGTAGCATTACATTGTGGTTTGTTATCTCACACTCTTGACTTGGCAACAAATAACCAACAATCCACCGTTTGCGCTATTTTATTTAAGGGTTAATTAGTGTGAACGATTTTGTGGTATATATTTATTATTTATATTTTACTTTTAAACTGGAGAAAAAAACAATCAAGAGTTCGTGCTTTTGCATTAAAAACTAAAATTTTCCGTTCGCTTAAGTTTGACTTTTTAATTGTAAACAAGTTTAAAAAATAAGATTTTAATAGAGATTTTAATCCATGTCACTGATATGTACAAATACGTGCTTTTACTTAAAAATATTGATAAAAAGAGAGAGAAAATTTGAGTTGTTCTTTCTTAAATCGTATCTGAGCTCAAATCCCGTAGAAGATAACAAACAATTGCAAAATTAAACTTTAACAGGACAATGCAATAAAATAAATTTTATAAAAAACATTGCCATTTTCTAAGTTATTCATTATCATCATTATCATTCATGTTGTGAAACCTACTCCTGCTGCGTTTTCAAATAAATACAGCATTATAGTTGCTTGTGGAATTAAATTTGTAGCTCTTACAGGGTAATACTAAATATTTCATTAAATGGTATGATTTTTCTAATAATCTTCATACTGAAGAAAATTGTCCAGATATCAATATTAATCACTTCAATATTTAATAACCTATCTTACACTAATTTCTAAAAAAGGTATACAAACTGTAACATACAGGGTGTTAACGATAAGTTTGACAGACTTCACCGACATATTCTATCGATAAAAATATTTGAGGTTTATGTAACAATTTTAGATTCAAAGCTTAATAAGGGAGTTACAGGGGTTGCAATTTTATTTTTTTCTCTCTCTTTTTTATCCATACTTAAATACAAGAAGAGTAGTCATAAGTTGTCGAAACGAAAAATAGTAACTTGACACTCAATTTACCTGTATTTACTAATTTCTCAATTAATTTACGACCAGTCAATTTTCGAAGATTTCAGAATAATGCTTTTTTATTAAAAATTAATCTGAAATTCTAAAAATATCTTGAAATGTCAGCAGCACACTATTTTTTCTTAGAAAAATATACATTGCCCACCTAGTACCTACGTCACTGAAGTATATTTTAAATTCATGAGTGCATAAATAAATAGTTCATGTTGGAAAAATATCACTGCCTAAATATTGCCAAATTATTTTTTCCTGTATCGAAATTATGGACAAAATAATTTAATAAAAAAAATGTTTTATAACAAACCTCAATTATTTTCATCGATAGAATATGCCGGTGAAGTTTGGCTAAACATATACGAGCATATCAAAAAGTATACATAAATTAATATATTTTCTGTTGACATAACACGAATACAAAATTAAATAGTACGATAGTGATATTCTATGACATGAAAGACAAGACCACACTATATCCTGGATATACTAGACTACAACTGTTTCAAATAAAACTTTATATTTCAATATAACATATCTATGTATTTTAAATTTGCGAGTCCCCTCCAGTTGAAACTGGTTTCTTTCAACAAGATAAATCTAATATCTAATATAAAATACCTACAGGGCGAATATCTTGAAATGATGAGGTTTTGTAACCTACAGATTTGACCTTTTTCTCAATTTTTTTGGAAGGACACTATTTGCCTAATTTTGATGAAGGATTTATGATGTACGAGTATGATCAGCCTAGAAAATTTGAAGTTGCTCTGATAAGTACTTTTCGAAATATACGAGGTCAAATTGGAATTATCTCGTCCCGGATCCCGAGGCGTGACATCATTGCCTCCTACAGCTTCTCGGTATACAGATTCGGAAATTGCGGATCTTTACAGAGAAAGTAGAAATTGCCGCTTCATCCCATTGAAGGTACGAAGTTTAAGAGGCGCGGCGACGTGCATTGGTCTAGCATTCCCCACTACTACGGTAATCGGTTCCGTATCGCCAACGCCAATTCGCCATTGCAAATCTAACTGTCCGGTCAACTGATGCCAGTGTTGTCAGGTCTCATGCTTTTGCACGAGATCTCATGCATTCCGAGGAAATCTCATGTTCTCATATTTTGATTACAAAATCTCATGCTTTTTAATAGACACAAAAAGAAATAATAAAATTATTAAAATTACTCTTTGAAATCTACCAAAACAAAGACCTAACGAGAAATAAAGGCAAAATCGAGGGCAAAATTGAATAGATAGAGGTAGGTATCTACAATATTTGGGTACTTGAAATGTCCTTTATTGTAGACTGCTCTCTTAATAATTAGCAATGAATACATAAACGGGTACGACAGTCTACGGATATGCGGTGTGTGTGCTGTATTCACGCTGTATTGCAGTGATTCTTAACTTTATTCCGTAAGAGTACCTACATTTTCTGGATACAACAGATTTACGACCCGTGAGTCACCCTGCGTCACATCAACAGCGCCTCAACGTTCGCCCGGCCTAACAATAAAATAAATTAGAAAAGTTACGTGGTTAATAACTTTTAAGTAAGTACCTGTAAGTACCTACTTACAATGTAATATTATGATAAAATAGCAGAACATAATGCTTTTTAATGAAATAAAAATGGCATTACAAAAGTAATTAAAAATTAAGCTGTGTCAAGATGTGTTTTTGATAAATTAAGCCATCTCATGCTTTTTTCTCCAAACCTCATGCTTCTTTGAAATTATTCTCATGCACTGAATTTTTCCCACCTGGCAACACTGCTTGATGTGAACACGCTATGGTGGAAGTATGCGTGTAACATGACACAAATACACGCAAGCGGCAAAACACAATTCACCATCAAGATCCTCACTTTCCAAATCTGTATACTGGTCCGCCTCAAACTCGGGCAAGAGTCTTTCTGTGTTAAATTAAAACAGATTAGCAAAAGCTAACCACTTTTAAAATTCACATGTCATTTAAATGTATATCCGTTCAATCTACCAATGGTAGATTTAAATGTGACGATGGACTGTGTTAATACAAATCACCAATTTGCTGAAATGAGAGGCGTAAAAATTCAACGGTCAGTTCTAAAATGAAATCGTTAATAGCAGTTTTTTAAATAATGTAAATAGGCTCTTAAGTAACTAAAAAATAGGTTTTTATTGTTACAAAATTAATAATAAATGCTATTGAACGTTCTAAAAAAGAGTTTCTTGTAGCCTACCTACAACAACACATCTGTTTTGTTAGATACCTATTAGCCAGCCTTTTTAAATTTTAGTCAATTTAAAGTTTGGTTACTAATTATTCGGGGTGTGAAACAAACCTTCAAATGTATTCTTTTTGACTAAAATTTTATATAAAATGTCTACAAAATTATTCTATTTAAGATCCTCACAAGAAAGCTATGGAGACAATGCAGTGCGGCTTATGTTTAAGTTGAAAGAGAAATTTACAAATGTCTTCTAACTAAAAGACAACCCGAATTTCACAAAATTACTATAAAAATAAGTAGATGTTTAGTTAATAAATCTTATTAATCAATGTTAAATTGTATACTAGATCAGTAGCTTTATTAGAATTTAGTAGTTTGATTTCTTTTATTGGTTTTGTAAAATCGAAAATTAAGCAATCTATAAACTCGATATTAAAGATACTAATAAGGTACTATCGTTTGCAATATTAATGACACTCACTAAAACGAATTTTGCTATTTATTTTGAACTTGTGACGTATTCATATTGAAATCTGCTTTAAATTTTTAACATTAGTTATTAGTTGTTTCACTTACCAAGAGATATTTAATTAAATGTCTATTCAGAACTTCCAGAAGTTCAAAAACTGATTTAAGAGAGTGTCATTATTATTGCAAACGATTGTACCTACTTAATATGTAGGTATATTGTTTAGTTTTAAAGATACGTAAAATTGAATGTACAGATATACAGGAGTCTTACAAATACAATTTTCTAAAAAAAAAGGTAGTCCGAAAATGATTTAAAAATACACTTCTGCACGGCACTGAAAACTGGTCCATTGTAAGACCTGATAAGGCGACAAAGCATGCAATCGGCGACCGAAGAAAACATGGAAAGAAATTCTCGAGAAACATTCTATAACATCTATTTTACATAGCAAATTCAACTGCTTTTGATGCCACAAAAAGAATTCCAAATGATTTAATGTCAATAAATCGTACCGGTCATGGTACAGGTCCTCATCGTCCAATTCCTTGGTATTAATACTTGGACACGCTGTACGCACTGTACACTGCGAAAATACGCCGTAGACGCCCTGGACCTCTATCTCTTCCACACTCGGTTTCAAATTTCCCTCGCGTTGCACTACACTTGCACTCACTGCACACCGCGGTAAAAGTAGATGTATTTGGCACATGTTTATCAGGAAATCATTCTGCTAAAGCAGTTCGACTCCGAATTGCTGAACACAATCATTTTTGACACTTGAAAAGCTAGTGTAAAGACTGGTATCACAAAAACTTAAATACCTGCAAAAAATAGTCGATTTTAATATTCGGAATCGCCTGGCTAGAGACTACAGTGGCCCATGGTGGATGTAAAAGTTGAAAATACTACTACTAATTTTTTACTAAAAATCTATAGGTAGGTAAGGATTTATATTGGAATATCGGAGGTAAACTAATAAATTACACAGGCACACAAAAAAAATAAAAGTTCTGTGCCCGAGCTCCGACCTATGGTTCCCCATGTATTTTTGGCTCCCGAAACCGATCCCGGGGTCGGTATAGCCCAGACGTTCCATATTTGCGCGCTACGGTCAAAAAATGACCAAAATTTGGCCATTACCTGGAAATAAGCGTAAAGTTTTATCTCCGTGCCATTAAAGGGTCCAAACATGAATCAGTTGATGGATAGGACCACGCACATCCCAATTGTCACTTAAAAAATTTCAAATTGTCAGAAAAAATCATATGATTTCACCGTATTCAGGATCGAATTGATTTAAGGGGATTGTCTTCATGTAGCATTGCACAGTGAATAAAGCCATACAAAAAATAAACGTCTGGGCTTAGTGTCTCTAATAAAACTTTCATTATTTGAATTTTTCATAATAAAAATAAAAAACCATAATCCTAAAGACGCCAACGGCGATTTTACGCTTCGCATTTTAAATTCAAGTAAACGGTAGCGAGTACATCCAGCATGCTTAGGAGGCAGTGACGTCGGACAGCGGTTTACGCGAGACAATTATTCTAAAGACTAGAGATAGAAAATTTTATTTTATTAACATGTAATAAAAAGATGCTAAATAACTCCATTAACTGAAACTTCTCGTTTGTCATCAGCACATCACATGATTTTACAGGTACACTGTGTATTTTAATAACATATGTACTTTATTTTTACTACGTCTACTACACAATTAACTGTAAACCTGATAAAGATTTTTAAAGGAACCATAAATCAATTTGGAAACGGTAGCGGAGCTAATGGATTTTTACAGTTCGTTATCGTACAATTTTATTGACAATTCGGATGATAATGCGACGTGGCAAACTTTTTATCTACAACGCTGATCGACACTGGCTGATTTGCGGCTCATAATTCGATGTAATTCGGATTAGACTTGCCTATCCACCACAAACAGGGTGATACATAAGAAATAGTAGTCCATAGAGACGTAGTAGATGCCTTAAATCTGGATAATAAAAAAAAACACAGAGTGTCAAAATTGGAATTTAAAAATTGTCGTAAAATTTTCGTAATAAATATAACGTTTTGGAATGTATAAGCTTAAAAATTTGGACGTAGATTTTTTTAGATATGAGAAATTATAATCAGTTACCTATTTCGATCATAGAAATCATAAAATATATAGAAGGCCAGAAGCACAAAAATAGTCAGACTGTGGAGGAGCTTAGAAAACAGCCATTTAGGGAAAATTTAATGTACACTGTTGGTAATACTGTATTGTAATCCCAGCGTACAATTGAAACCAAAACGGAGTGTTTGTAATTGGACCACTGAAATGTATGATATGAAATGCGTTTAGTTCCATTGCGCATCCAAATAAAGGTACCACAACTAGGAGCAGATAAAAGGAGGCAAATGAAACTCAACAAAGAAATACTTCATTGGTTATGTACGTGGGTGCGACAGAGACAACCATCTGCACGTACGATATGAATTGTGTTCTTAATTTCCCATGATATTGTTTGTAAACACATCATTGGCGTACAGTGTGGTTTCTTCTTTTATCTTGTATCTCGTTAGTGTTATTCTTTATGTATTTTTGTGGGTGTTATTGTTGGGACATGTCATGTTTTATAAGGGACTGTAAAATTAACTAGCATATAGCACCAAATAATTCTTCATATCCAGAATTCAATTTCATTTCAATTCACAATCAGCTAAATCTTTATTGCTCCGCCATTGCTAGGAGGAACAAAACAAATATGGCGCTGATCATGAGTAATCCCATTCGCGCAGCTTTTAGCGCATTCCAGTCATCATAATATAAAATTTCATTTCAGTGAATTGGACTATAGAGAATTTTCATATTTTGAAATTTCCGCTCGTTAGTGTGAAACTACTCTGTTAGTATAACCAACATAAAAGCTAAGGAACTACAATATTACCAGACTCGCGTTTTTCCATAAGTTGGCTATTTTCGGTAACTCTTTTGGCGTTCTTATGATTTCGATATATTTTCTAGAGCCACGTTTATGACATAAATACGAGCTCAACTTTTTTACCCGTAACGTTAACGCTTTTTTGTTAAAAAAATTTAAACCTATATTATTTTCGTGGTACAAAAGGCATAGTTTTCATTAGTATAGGTACTGTTGCATTTTTCAATACAGAAAATTCTGTGTTTTCGAAAGAGTTCGAATATCGTTGAGACGAAGATGTCGTACCTGCTTGGAAATGGACGGAGGACACTTTGAGCATCTGCCGTAACTTCGTTTTGTGTTTGTTAAAAGCTTCCTTTGTCGGTTTATTCCTAATAAAATAAAATGTTTGAAAAACGAATAGTGGTCCATATCTCCGCAACCGTTACACTTTGAGGACCCATGTTTATTAAGACTTTTCTGCTTATTTTGGTTCATACTCGCTATTACCTCTTGAAATATTTTACACTCTTTTTTAACACCCTGTATACTCTTGATCAAATCGTAACTGTGTTTAATTTCCACTTCAACTAGTTTTGTAAATAAAATTTATTACTTCATAATTTGTATGTTTGTCAAAATTTGTGTCCTCGCATACTACGCATAATAATATAAAATTTCCTGTATTGAAATATGCAGCAGATTGTTGGAATGCGATTTTCTCGAAAATGATCAATTTCTAGGGCTAATGACAATTGACAAGTATACCTTCTTTTTCACGAAGATAATGTACGTTTAAGATTTTTTAATAAAAAGAAGTGATAACTTCGGAGTAAAACAGTTACGCTCATAGGCAGCCTCCTTAGTCTTAACGTGGAGAAGACTAGATTTATTGCTTTTACTTCATTAATAACTGAGCAGCCTTCAATTGATATTATTAGAATTCACAAACATTCTTGTACAAACCACTTAAATTGTCCATGTCCTAATATTAAAAAGTAAATTCTCTAAAATATTTAGGAATAATGATAGATCAATTTCTGCGATGGGCTGAGCATGTTGAATACACTGTAAAAAAATTAAGAAAACTCATTTATAAATTTTACCAATTAAGGGACATTTTGGATAGAAAACATATGTTTATTGTTTATGAGGCGCTAGCAGTGTCTGTTTTAAGATATTGTATAACTGTATGGGGTGGTTTAGGTAAGTCATTGATCCATAGTTTAAATGTTGTACAAAATAGTATATTGAAAATTATGTTAAAAAGATAAGATTTATTCAACGGAAACTTTGTATAAAGAAGCCAAGGTCTTTAAACTTAGAGAATTGTTTGCTTATCAATGTTTAATACGAGTATTTAGTACTGATATTCCTTATATTTCCCATTCCCATAACACTCGTTCTTTGGCCAATATTAATACAGTCATCCCCCGTTGTAAAAAAGTCACTCTCAAAAATTCTCATATTATTTGGGTCCTAAACTATTTAATATATTGCCTAAAAATAAAAAAAGTATTGCAAAAAGTCAGTTTTAAAGAGAGAACTAAAGTCATTTATATTTGAAAATTATGCTTTGATTGAACCCATTTTTGGTTAGTATAAGGCTTTAAGGGCACACTTCTGCGTCCTTATATTTTACGTGTAAAATATTATTTTATTACTGTTCTTATAAGTAATCAAAACATTGATTTTTTTTTCTTTTATTTTTCTTTCATGTTGTATAGTGGAGTGAATCGCACAACACAAGTTTCTCTTAGGTGCGATTCATGCTACTTATGTTTATTTACTTTGTTTTATAACGAAATCTATTCCTGTATTAATACTTTACTTGTTACTTGCACCTGAATAAACTTACTTACTTACTTACTTACTTACTTATATTTGCGTCATAAACATGGCTTATGTGGCTCCCTTCAGAAAGTACATCGAAATAGATAACATGTTATGATTACATTCAAATTTTCAAGTTCATACATTCAAAAACGTTTTAATTATAATCAAAATTCAATTTTTAAATTCCAACTTTGAGACCCTGCATCTTTTTATTGTCATTTATTAAGGCATGTTGGCTCCAATCGTAACATTTTGAAGTAAAAAGTCTCTATGGACCATTACTTACGAACCACCCTGTATAATTATTTACCTGGAAGCGAGGAAGTTTAAGATGTAAATTCCTGCTGTAAATGTGTCTTCGTAATTTAGCGCAGTCATTGATATTGCGTATAAAAATGTATTGATAGCAAGATTTTTAGTTGAATGACAGGAATAAAATCGAATCATAGACGTTATTACGTAAAAATTATAACGTATCTATAAAAAAGTAAGCAATAAAGGATTAAGGTTGGCGTTTAATAGAAAAAAAGTCGCCCATGATTCCTATTAGCGTAAAGCCTATAACAAGTTTAGATTTCCTGAAACTTAATCATTTAATTTAACTATTGGAGGAGAACGTGTTAGAAAACATGACTGCTTATTTGAAGATTGAATTGGGAAATGGCATAAATTTTATATTGGTTTAAACTGTATTGCAGGGTAATCTTTCAAACATATTGAAAGGTCAGAACATGTGTCTGGCGGCAATAATCTCACCATAATTAAAATATTAACATTAATAAATTGCCATGGAATGCAAGCAAAACCACATGCCCGAAAACATGATATCATTAATCTTTATTAAAGTCAAAATATATCAGATCGGGTTCAGAGGAGTATTTCTGGATTCGGTGGTGTGCAGTGGCGTGCAATGCCAGTTACAATATGGTAGGCAAACATTTAAATTACTACTATGATCAACCAAAATATGCTCTCGTTCGGAAATGTCAGTGTCAGTATAATAGTCAATAATTGACATTACACTTAAAACTAAGTATTTTTAAAACAAAAACAGTGGGTTCCTTCTTGCATAAGAAACCGAGTAACAAACACACTTAACACGCACTCTATGGTTGAATTTCGAGTTTTCACTCCATATATAGAGTATATCAGGTTAGTAAATAGAATACATTTTTTAGATAATTATTGAATAGAGTTTTGTCTGTGGGTGTTCATTAGCATACCTAGATGTTTGGTATCAGAGAGCATGCATATGACTTCATTGATAGGAATTGTAGGAGATTTGATACATATTAGCTTAAAATACCTTTCTTAAACAGTAAAATAATGTTACAAAAGCTAATAATAAGGAATATATGGGTAGATATTGTAGGTGTAATTCAACGCAGGTTGGGCTTTTGTCCACTGAGTAGTTAGTTTCACACAATATTGTTAATACCTGAAAATATATGAAAAAACTACACATAAAAGGTACATTTTTATTTATTTTAGTAGGTCGTTATGATACTTGACAGTTAATCAGTTTGCCGCTGTCGACATTATTTAATTTTATTTTGACATTTAATTTCAAATAATTATAATTTATTGGTATAATAATTTTTATAGTTAGATATTTGACTCAAGTTAAAGGAGGTCTCTGATGAAGCAATCCAAAGAATGCAGAAATAGATCAGATCTCATCTATTGTGGTTGAATTTCGAGTTCTCACTCCATATATAGAGTATATCAGGTTAGTAAATAGAATATATTTTTTAGATAATTATTGAATAGAGTTTTGTCTGTGGGTGTTCATTAGCATACCTAGATGTTTGGTATCAGAGAGCATGCATATGACTTCATTGATAGGAATTGTAGGAGATTTGATACATATTAGCTTAAAATACCTTTCTTAAACAGTAAAATAATGTTACAAAAGCTAATAATAAGGAATATATGGGTAGATATTGTAGGTGTAATTCAACGCAGGTTGGGCTTTTGTCCACTGAGTAGTTAGTTTCACACAATATTGTTAATACCTGAAAATATATGAAGAAACTACACATAAAGGTACATTTTTATTTATTTTAGTAGGTCGTTATGATACTTGACAGTTAATCAGTTTGCCGCTGTCGACATTATTTAATTTTATTTTGACATTTAATTTCAAATAATTATAATTTATTGGTATAATAATTTTTATAGTTAGATATTTGACTCAAGTTAAAGGAGGCCACCTGATGAAGCAGTCCTAAAAATGCAGAAATAGATCAGATCTCATCTATTGTGGTTGAATTTCGAGTTCTCACTCCATATATAGAGTATATCAGGTTAGTAAATAGAATATATTTTTTAGATAATTATTGAATAGAGTTTTGTCTGTGGGTGTTCATTAGCATACCTAGATGTTTGGTATCAGAGAGCATGCATATGACTTCATTGATAGGAATTGTAGGAGATTTGATACATATTAGCTTAAAATACCTTTCTTAAACAGTAAAAAAATGTTACAAAAGCTAATAATAAGGAATATATGGGTAGATATTGTGGGTGTAATTCAACGCAGGTTGGGGCTTTTGTCCACTGAGTAGTTAGTTTCACACAATATTGTTAATACCTGAAAATATATGAAAAAACTGGGTATGAATTCGGTTCAAATCGGAAAAAGATCGTTCTGCCGAAGCGCTACTAGCTGGTATCGTCACAAGCTTGGCTAATGTAACAAGTTGCGGAAACACGTGGCACATTCTGTTTTTTTCGCAAAATCTAATAATTTCATAGGCATTGAGACCGGCAAATTCTGATGAAGAATATAAACAAATCAACTCGTTTTTTAATCTGTCAAAATCAAATCGTTCTTTATATTTTGTCTTTAGCTCCGAAAATATTTCGTCAGTAAAATTATCTTTGAATTGCGAAAAAGAATCTAGATCATGAAGGCGAAAAAAATGCAGCTGGTTATTTTCATTATAACGATCAGAAATTTCCAATTTGATATTGTCCAATATTTCTAGGAATATTCGCTTATAATGTACTTTTACATCATTAATATTCCGCTTTCTTGTAGGCTCGCCGCAAATAGTTTTAGTTCTTTCATAAATTTTGTCAATTATTGTAAAAGTTATCAATAAAGTTTTTAAATCCTTCGTTTTTTTTAAACAATAACCAATATCTATGATTTTTGATTTTATTATACTAAAAAAAATATTAGTTTGTATAAATATTGCATTAAAAATTGCTAAAAAATAATTAAACTCGAAGTCTTGCAAAGTAAATTCGTACATTCTAGCTGCTGAAAGTGTTTCTCCGTCCCAATTCGCTTAATTTTCGCATTTTCGTTATCGGTCGGATCAGCTTGACTCAGATGGACTACCGCCAAGCAGTGCTTTAGCGCTTCATATGAATTTGTATTAATCAGCTGAGACTGCTTTGCTTTCTTTTTAAATACGATGCTTATACACAGTAGAGCAGTGCGCGCTGAGCGCCATAGAAAAACTTAAATAAAATTACCTCTTGCGCCAGCGGCAAGAGGTGTATAATTTATTAATTATATTATTATGAGTTTTAAGAGGACTGAGACAGGATAGAGCATAGTAGATAGTAAATCTTTTTGTAACAAAAAAAGTGTATTGGTGGTATTGGTAACTTTTCTAGGGTAGGCAATGCTTTTATGCTTCTATTGTATGCACGCCACTGGTGGTGAGCTATATTTCTGATAGAACTATTTCTGTTAGAGTAGGAGGCGCTAATTCTGACTTTTATGGTGTTGATCGTGGAGTTCCTGAAGGTTCCTGGGACCATTGATTTATTATTTATTAATGACCTGCCACAGTGTCTAGTCGTGGCTTGCCTAACTCTATTCGCGGACGATACATCTATGGTGTCTCAGCGCGGACCCGGGAGGAGCTTACGACAAGTTGCAAGGCAAGTATTTCGTGCTTTGCTGACTGGTGTACGTTGAACAACTTGATTATCAATATTGATAAAACCTGTATTATCTACTTCAGGAATTATTCCGATTTAACTGTTCAATTTCGTGACACTGTTGTATTCTTCAGATTGTACAAAATTTTTAGGCATCTGCCTAGATAGTGGACTGAATTGGTCACTGCATATGGACTTACTCACCAAGACAAGACCTTAAGCAGAGCATGCTATGCTATCTCTCGCATAAAGAATTCTATGCCACTATGTGCCTTGATGAATGTTTATTCAGGTATGGTATACAGCCATCTCATATACAATGTTGTTGTATGGGATAATGCCGTGAATTCTAATAAAGTTTTTGTGTCACAAAAACGGATTATCAGAAAAATATTTGGTCTTGGTTCCAGAGAAACTTGCAGGGACACATTCATTCGGAATAAATTACTAACTTTCCCCGTATCTTTATATTTAGTATATTTCCCTTGTATCTTATATCCGTTAGGGAAAATAGTAACCAACATTAATTTATAAATTTTGTATTGGTATTTGCTACTGATTTCATTTCTCTTTAAATATTTTTTAAAAATCCTTATTTATTAATTGTGTTTATTATTATTTTAATGGTCTATATGTAAACTAAAACTAACAAAAACAGAAAGTTATTTTATTTCAAAATTTAGGAAAATTATACTGTAAATTGTATCCTGGTCTCCTTTACGTATACCCCTTGTTTATATCGAACATAGCCTACCCAGCCAGCATGTAACGTAACTGGGCACTTTTGTGATGTTCCTTTTAGGTGACAAAGTTACATTCATTTGTAAGGTGCCATAAACCGCTCAGTTACATAGTGCCTAGATGTAGAATGTACCATAGTGACTTTTTGCTACATACTTGTGTGATATCTATGAGATATTAATAAAATGTGGAAATTTGAGGTCATATGAATAACATAAATTATATATAACATGTATGTATTTTTGTAACTTTAACTAAACGTGCCTTATTCATGTTACATATAAGTACCTTTAATGTTTCGAATTTTTCTGCACTCATGACGCATAACGTAACATAACCTTAACTTTGTTATTTCCTGTCCTGGCGTTCTAACGCAGTCTATTAGTTCTAGTAGTTTATATTTTGTGCCTGGTGTCATTGCTTTATTCAATCAAAGCCATCCAAGATTCAAAACTTGTTTTTATTTTATAGTTTTATGCAGTTTTATGTTTGTGTTTGTCTTTGGTGAGAAGTTTTGTGGAAGAATATTTATTCTTTCAGTGATAAACAATAAGCGGTAAACATGTATAAACCGATAAAACCTTTCGGCAAGACGCAGAAGAAGATACTACTGCGACTGCGGCAGCAGGTATTAAAAACGATCAAGTCTCCATCACCCTTTTTGATCAGAAAAACAACAGTCCCCCAAGATGAGATTGACAGTCCCTTTTGAACTGAACGAGATTAATCCATTACCTATCACCATCACCTCTTCAATTCCTAATTTTTTAAAAATTTCAAGTCATTTTGAATTTTGAATGTAAGTACGACTCCAAAGACATTATATCATCCCTATGCTCCTAATTTTTGTCTTCAACTTCTTACTTAGTGTACTGTTAATAAAATGTTTTTTTATTTATTTAACTTTTATTTCTGCTTATTTTACCATTAACAAAAATCATCCCATAAATCAGTTACATAAACATTAGAAATTATAATATCCTTAATAGTTCCAAGTCCAAGCAGAATGTTAATATTACAAAACTAGTAACTATTTATAAAAGCTACATTATATCATGTTGATACAATATCAGTAACGAATTTAAGGCATATGTTTCTAATATTACTATTTATGATAATTATTTACATTAGCGGAAATCTCTCCAGAAATGTTGATCAAGGAGGTTTCCTAATGTAAATAATTACCATAAATAGTAATATTAGAAAAATATGCCTTAAATTCATTACCGATATGTATCAACAGAATGTAATGTATAGCTTTTAAATGTCCGACAAGTACATAATAAGTACTTCATAATGGAATGTTGGCATTACATTAGCAACGGATATCCCTTAAGTACATTACCAGGAACATTTAAAGTGATGTCTCACAAAGGTCACAACAATACTTCACCGAGATGTACTTTTAAGGTGCACCAGGGAGGACATTTGGTGATTGTATGTCCTTCTATGCAACATAAACAGTACTTTTTTTGCGACATCGCATGTACTAGATGCACTTTAAAAGTACATCGTCAGTACGTTCCTGTCGTTTCCTGTGCTGGCTGGGTATATAGTCAAGGAACATAGTTAGTCAACCAGTTAAACTTACAAGTAAAAACAATAGATGGCGATACTCTGTTAAAATCAATGACATCTGTGAGTCGGATTTTAAAAAAGTATCGTCATCTATTTTGTTTACTCCTAAATTTGACTGGTTGACTAACTATAAGGATGTCCGGAAAAATGTGGGAAATATGTCGGGTGCAGATATAACATGAAAAAATAATATTTCTATATTTTTTTTCCTACAGGCCTTCCCTACGAAGATATGTGTCCCTGAAGGACGCCGCTGGAAATTGGTTTTTCTTGAATAACTTTTAAAGTACTCAATATAATTTAATAAACATTTAATGTGGTGGACACTAGTAAGGACCTCTTAAAATAGTCATCTTGAAACATATTTAGCTTTTTTAGTTTACCAGGGGTGGGCTAAGCTTCTCAATTTTTAACACCCTGTATGATAATGACTTCAACCTTAGACCAAAAAAAGGTATTCTTGTTTATTGCCCATAAAATGACCGTTTATGGGAAAAGAAATAATAAACAAATTAATGTTTTATTTTTAATAGTACATACAGGTTCAACTTACTTAACATAATCAGATAGCAAATGTCGCACAAAGCTTGACACAATTTGGAGCTGAATCTGGTATTGCTACAATTGTATGAACATTTATGACAATATATGTTTTGTGACCTTCTGGATTAGGTGTTTATTCAGGCATTTTTCGTTCTGTCCAAAAGTAATCTCGAAATGACCAACTTCTGAATCTGAGAGGTGCCTTCGTAGATCTGCATGATCTTCGCGTCCCTCATTAGCTTCTCTACGGGGTACTCTTTGTTGAATCCCGCTCCTCCAAACACCTGGACGGCATCCGACGCACATTTGTTGGCTATCTCGGAACCGTAACACTTGGCGATGGAAGCCAAGTAGGTGTTTTTCTTGCCGTTGTCCACCTCCCAGGCGGACTTCATCCAGGCCAAACGGGCCGTTTCGATACCTATGGCCATGTCGGCCAACATGAAGGCCACTGCTTGGTGGTTGCAGATGGCGCTGCCGAAGGTCTTTCTCTCCAAGGAATACTTGGTGGCTTCGTCCAGAGCTCGTTGCGCTATGCCCACGGAATTGGCGGCCACCTAGTGATCAAGAACAAAATAAAGGACGGCGTTAGTCGTGATGTGACAAACTATGCAACAAGCGTTACAAGTGTCATAAGAAAATTGGCGCTATATTACTGTGAAATTCGATCTTATGGAAAGGTGACTTAAAAGCCAAAATAATATATATTTATAGAAACACACAAAATAACATAATGTCAATGTATAAATTTGTAAGCATCACCTGCTGCGATTTGGCAAATGATGCTTGAAGTTTTTTGAACAGATTAATTTGCTCAATTAAGCTTACTTCTACGTTGCTGGAGTTGGAGTGAAACGACATTTAAAACAGTTTACTTAAAACATCGTCTGCTAAATCGCAGCACCCGTGCTTTATTAAATCGCAACGACCGTGCTTTAACTAGCTTGTTCCATTACCCGTTTGCACTGACTCATCGCACATAGCAGCACACTATAGCACATATGACGTAGGTGGACATAGTCGTCAATTGTCTCATACAAATTATGACAAATATCAAATATCTGTTAAGGTACGTGTCAAGTTTAAATTTATAAATTGATGCAACCTAAAATAACAAGTATTGTGTTCTTATGGTGAAAATGCAGGAGTAGCAATCCATTATTAATACGTATGTATCTAGTTTTATGAAAAATTAAAAATATTTAGACACAAAAGCTTTGTGTGAAGTATTAGAATGCTATCAGTTCCGTGTATTTTAATGTTTTAAAATAGATAAAAAATACGTACATCTTGCAAACCAAATTAAATAAGTAGGTTTTATTAAAAGATAAGCTATTATAGTGCAAATATCAAATGTCAAATATTGACATTTATGGCATGATGTGTATGTTTCGAAATACTAACGTCGGTGCCGCCACACTACAGCACATTGCAGAACTCTATATTGAAATTCAGGTGATTCGACAAGTATTTAAAAGCGACAAGACTTAAGCCTCTTGAGAACAATGTGCTGGCCACATCCCTTGTTTAATTTTAATGAAATAAAGATTGTATAAAGTTGGTCTTTTAACTTCAACGGCGAATACAATTAATACAATTAATTTCATTGGCTGAACGTCACGTGACTTGGAATTGCTGGTAACACTACATCGTTCTCTGAAGGTAGCTTTAGCAGACGATGGTTTCATTGTCTTTTTGCAGTGACTCACCGCGCGTGGCAGCACACCACAGCACAAACGACGTAGTCGGATATAGTCGTCAATTGTTTTCATCAGTAATTTGACGTTTCATAGAAATTATGACAAATGTCAAATATATGTGTGTGATGGGGTTTAAATGTGCCGCAAAAGTGCGGGGAGATGGGGAGTGTAGGGGAGAGGCGGTGAGTACCAGAGGGCAGCGAGCGAGCAGACTAGAGACGGAGTTGGGACTAGCTAAAAGCACATGTGTCTTAAAGTTACACCCGTTATTTAGTTTAGTTTTCAGTTTAATTGTCTACGAGAAACTGTTTGCAGTACGGTAGATAATTTTGTGACTTTATACGTGAAGTGGAATTAAAATAGAATATGTATAGTGCAATGTCATTTTTGTAAGTTATTTAAAATTATTTTAGTGAAGTGTCTTGTGTAATGTAAATAACCTTATGACATTTGTGATATAAGTACTAAACATGACATTTTATTTTGTAGGACGGGAGTTTGAGCGATAACGTCGAAGGAACAGTGTCCCATCCCTTCGAACAAAATAAAATTTCTTTTAGCACATTTATCATACACTATAATAAATTATGAAATTTGACAAAAACGCAAGCCGCAGTTCCCAAGTGTGTATGCGTTAGCGGATAGTGCGCGTGGAAAAGATAAAAAAATATCAGTTTTCACGACGCAAATTGAGGAAAAAATGCTGTTTCTAAAGATCAAAGCTAGGTATAAATATGAACCCCAAGCTCATGCGAAATCTATAGGAAATATCAGAATTTACTTCAATTTTGTTAGATTGTTGCAGTTACATCAAAATAAACTTACAGAAGGCCTAGTTAAGTCGAAGCATCCCATAGCAATTTTAAACCCTTGGCCTTCTCCCAAAAGAACATTCTCCTTAGGTACGCGGACGTCCTCGAAAGTGATACCGCGCGTATCTGAAGCCCGCTGTCCCATCATCTCTTCCTGAAATAAAAGTATGTATGTAAAATAGTGTAAGTTAATACTGAACCTTGAATTAATATCCAAGATCCTACCAAAATTAAAACGATTGAAAACGTTTGTATTTTTGTATTTATACGAGTAGTTTGTTTGGAAGTGAAAGAGAGTAATAAAACCCCGAGATAAGAACCGGCCATGGGCGTGGTAATTATCGGGTAACACTAATGCTAACAGGTAATGGGTGTACATTAGTATATTTTACTGGATATATCGTAGGGCAGGAGCCAGTGTATTGTAACAGATCAATCCAGTCTTAGAGGTGAATATACGAAGACGTGCTAGTGCAGTAGAGTAAAATTCGACTTGTGTTTAGTGACTATTGTGCCAGTGGATATAATATTGTTTGGGTAAAATGTCGAGCTTATCAGATTACGTACCTGCTAAACGCGTGAAAAGATGTGCGCTGTCTCAGAATGAGAAAATTATTATATTAAATGTATTTAATGCATTGAAACACCAAAATCCTACAAACAGTGTTGACGACATCGTGGAAAAGTGTTCCAAAATGACAGGGATTGGAAAATCGACTATCTACAGACTTTTAAAGGAAACAAAAAATGAACAAGATACTGTAAATCCCCCAAATTCATCTACAGGAGGTCAAAAGTCGTTATAGATAAATTCTTCTATAATGTCATTCGCAGAAAAGTACACTCAATCTATTTTTAAAAAATAAATACCAATGCTAAACAAAATTTTAAGTGAACTTTCAGAGGACAACGATTTGCCAAAAATCAGTAGAAGCAAATTATGGGCCGTCTTACGAGAGTTGAATTTTTGCTGGGAAAAGCAGAACAGGAAGTCAGTTCTTATCGATAAAGATGAAATTATTTGTTGGCGAAGATCCTACTTAAGATCAATTAGAGAATTCCGTGACGAAGGGAGGAATATTTATTATCTAGACGAAACTTGGGTCAACGAGGGAGAGATATATGGCAAGATAAAGATGTAAAAAGTATTCGACAAGCATTTTTTGATGTACTTTCAAAAGGGTTCAAGGCACCTTCAGGTAAAGGACGAAGATTAATAGTGACACATATAGGTAGTGCTAGTGGTTTTGTAGATGACGGTTTACTTTTATTTGAATCTAAAAATACAGGTGACTATCATGAAGACATGAACGCAGATATTTTTGAAGAGTATTTTACACAGATGTTGGATCTTATTCCTCCGGGGTCTGTAATTGTCATGGATAATGCCAGTTACCATTCACGGCAGACCGAGCGGTGCCTACGACTGCTTGGAGGAAAGCCGATATAATTCAATGGTTATCCGGAAAAAACATTTCAAACAAATATAGTGAAAAAGGAACTTTTGACACTTGCAAAATGGCAACAAATCGCCAAATAACGGTACTACGGTTACCACCTTATCACTGTGAACTTAACCCAATCGAATTAGTCTGGGCGCAGGTAAAAGGAGATGTAGCGCAAAATAATACGACGTTTAAATTAAGTGTCGTGAAAATTTTGTTAAAAATTCTTTGGAACGAGTAACTGCAGATAACTCGCGAAGATGTATACATCATGTACAAAAGAAGAGAAGAAAATGTGGGAACTCGATAATTTAATTGACGTTACTGTGGAACCTATCGTTGATTAATTTTAATATACGTACTTTTTTATTTTCTTTATTGTACATTTATACAACACTACATTTACTCACCATAATTTGAATTTTCAAAATACATATATTTTTGTGTGGAATAAAGTCTATTCATTACCCTCTTAACCCGGTTATGATGCTGCATGTTTTGAAATGCTGTTTTTATAAGAGAAATGGACCAAGAAATTGAAGCGGCGTAGACAAAGACGGATTGTAGGGGATTAAATTTTATCTACCTGCTACAATTAATTTAGTACGGTTCGGCCACACAAAGTTTTTTTTAAAGTACACCTCATCTATACCGATAATAAATAATATAAAAATATTGAATATAAGCACCAATACTACATTTATTTACGATTTACATACATATTAAACTTTTCTTACTTTCTTTCATTTCTAAACAGACTATAGTATACCTTTCTACCAGGCTGTACGCCAGGTAAGTCCCTGTCAACAATAAATCCGGTAAATGCTTTGCTTGCTGGAGCCTTTGGATCTGGATTGGTACGTGCCAGTACAAAGTACCTATAAATAAAAGCAACAAAATTATATTTTTAATATTAAATTCAGAGAAATATTGACATTTAGAAAAATATACTACAGGATGTGCGGCATAAGAGCCTACATACAACAGATAAGATGCATGTAGGGGATTAGGTTTATTACTGGTCTTCTTTGACTATGAGTAAATTGAAACACCACAAGGCGTTCATTGAGGGTGAGGCACCACTAGAATTATACCAAACTGTTTTTCATTGAGCGAATTTAAAACGAGTGATCAAGAAATTAAAACACGATTTTAATAGTGTTTATTAAAAGAAATCAAAAAGTTAGTAGTAGGCTTTGTCAACTTGTTCGCTGAATATAAATTGTCCAGCCATTTTCAACAACAAACAGTAGCATACTGTTACGATTTTTTTTATTAGGTACATTTCACATATTTTCATAAATAATAATTATTTTCAATCAATAAATAGTATTTTCGGACATGGCGGGACATCTATGAGCGTAAATTAAAAATATTCATGTTTAAAGACCGTACACAGGTCTCAGTCGCGATAGATAAAACGAACGTTTTTGTTTTGAGTTCTTCCTTTTTTTTTTCGTTTCGATAAAAATGGCCAGCTAACGTGGACGTGAGCAAGTAAATGATTTTGGTGAAATTTTGTCGTTATTTATACAGATTGAAACGCCACGAGTAGCAAGAAAGGACGTCGCTTTTTATGGGGAAATTTGAAGATAGGCGTCGTCTTATAGTTGTATTAATTAAGGCCATAATCTTTCTGCAACGTCTCCTTTGTTAGGGAATTTGGCATTGGAGGTAAGCGTACTTAATAAATAAATTTTTATTCATTGAAGTGTTAAACTCGTTACGTAACCGCACTATGCAAGATACTTATGCGTAACTTGTATTTTTAGACGTTTTTTTCGTACGTGTACCTGGGAGGCAAGTTGGCAGTTCCTCCTCAATTTATTTCTCTTTTTGGGAGGACGATTGTTGTGTAAGTCCTGTATGCCAGAGTTTTACCATCTACATGACAGCAGTAGGAATTTAGGGACAATTCACTCCTCCAGTCCTCCAGCACGGTCATCCACAGTCCAGTACCACCCAATACGACTTCTACCGCTATACAGGGCGTAACAGATAAGTACCAAGTACCAAATAATTACATCACCATCGTTCATTGATTCACCTGATAAGTTTGGTCCGTATTAATGCGTATTGTGCGTAATATGCGCAAAAATCTAGTATAAACCTAAACCTAGTTTTTATTAGCATAAGTATATATATATTTTTTTTGTATGTCAAGCTAGAGATACTGTACTAGTTGATAATTTTGCAAGAAAAAGGCCCCTTTTGGCTTATTTTTTTATATTTTATGTTAATTTTATTTATATATCTGTTTCACAAAATGTAGGAAAATTTCACACTGCAATAAACTTATATTGAATGTTAGTGATTTCTTCATTATAGTTGTTTTGGTTGAGGGCTCTTTCAAGAAATCACTTGGCGCCCAAAAGACACCATTTTGTTGTTTCGTTATTGTTTTCTTTTTGTTATACGAACCCACGCCCCCGCTGAAATTCCAACTAGCCAAAATAAAAAGTAGTGTTTTTTATACTATTTTATATTACCTGAGTTTGTAGTATAAAAGGGGTAATAGTTTTATTGGCGCCCAACGTGGGGCTATAATTGCGGCAACTGTTTTTATTGTTAACGTAATTTTCGCTATTTGGTCACGTTAAAAATAATAATTTTTTGCAATTTAGTGCAATATATAGTGCAAACAATCACGGATGGAGTTGACAGGAGGGTAAAGTTTTTTGTTTTTAACGAAAAATGTCACTCTTTACAAAAAGTTCTGCTTTTCGAAAAAATGGGACTATCATAGAAACGTCTTAGATCAGATATAAAGGGTGCTCATAAATTAAAAAAAAATACTCAACAGAGAAATGCCATTATTTATTATTTTACACACCTTTTTATAAAACAAATCTGTTTATAACCTGAAATAGAGTCCTAATATTGACTTTTACTGTACACACTTTAGGAATAGTTTATTTCTTCTCGTATGCGCTGTTTTAATATCATGTGGCAGATCATTTGAATAAACCTTTTGGTTTAGGAAAAAAGTCAAGAGGGCGTAAGGTGTAAGGTCAGGTGGTCTAGCAGGATAATGGGCCAAATCTTCCTATCCACCTTTCACCATTGTTTGAGCAAGGCTGTAAAATGAGCAGGACAGCAGTCCTGTTGCCAATACAGGTTATTGCGTACTTCTGGCTCTCAAGTATTTAAAAATGGTAAACCAAATGTTTCCAAAATACTTTGGCAACAGGACGGCTGTCCTGCTCAGAGGAAGATTTAGCCCAATCCTAACCTTACACCCCTTGCCTTTTTTCTTTGAGGGGCCCTAAAACAACACATTTATTCAAAAGGTTTGCCACATGATAGGGAAGTATGAAAAGAGCACATACGCCAAGGAATATATGAACTGAATGAGCCGCTAACTATTCGAACAATTTATTAAGTTAGTGGAAAAATGTGTTGAGATGGGAAGTAGATGTAGGGTAGATGTTAAAATTTGAATTTTGATTTTAAAATTTGTATTAGGACTTTATTTGAAGTTATAAATAGATTTCTTTTAGAAAAATAACAATAATAAATAATGGTACTTTTCTCTTGAGTATTTTCTTGTTTTCTTAATTTATGAGCACCCTGTATATCTGATCTAATACGTTTCTATGGCAATCTCATTTTTTCGAGAAGCAGAACTTTTTATAAAGAGTGACATTTTTCGATAAAGTCAAAAACAAAAGAGTTTCTCCTTCTGTCAACTCCATCCGTGGACGCACTGTATAGTTTTATTATTCTCAGTTAGTTTCTTAAATATTTTGATGAAAATATAATGAATTATTCATTTATTCATATAACGTACCTAATTCGTCTGAATTCTTGCCACAACTATATAAATAGTTTACTAACTGGACAAAGCCTACTAATGACTTTTTGATTTCTTCTAAATCATGTACCAAATTTTGTTATTTCAAGTTAAAGCAATTCAGATATGTACATTTTTTTTTTCAAAATATTTGGACCCACTTTAAAGGCCTGTAACTCCGCCTGTGCGCAACGTTATATATAGGGGATATTTTGGGACCCCCTAGATGCACCTGCTCTGTGTTGGTTCTTATGCGGAACACCCTGTATACTGAGAGTACAGGTGTAATTTTGGTTACGCCAAACAAAATACGAGAAAAGCTGGACCTAGAATGTATGGAACGACACAATTAAACATTGTTATGAAACCGTAGAAAAAATAAAGTTTTCTGATAATTCAAAAATACTACTACTACTTTTCTCTCTCTCCCTTCCCCTCTCTCTCCCTTTCCTCGCTCTCCCTCTCTCTCTCTCTTTATCTATCTCTATCTCTCTATCCTTCCACCCTCCAACCCTTTTTTAGAAAAAGAACCGCCCGCAAAAGCCCGCATCGTTCTAATATATTCTAATTCTTAGACTATAACAGTACTATGTAAAACAGAATGGCCTTAAGGCCAGTTTCATTGTGGCCAGCTAGAGCGACTGATCTCAAACCAACAGAATTTCAAATATAATTCAGAGGTTAAACTTTTTGTGCAAATATAGCTTTGACTTTTAACAAATAGTTGTAGAAATTACCAGTTGGCGACGCCACCGTTTGTAATCCACATTTTCTGGCCATTCAAAATGTACTCGTCCCCTTTCCTCTCTGCCTTAGTTTTAATGCCGTTCACGTCAGAACCGCAACCTGGTTCGGTTGTGCAATATGCCTGAGAAACAAAATATGAACATAGTTAATTCTAAAAAGCGTATGATTAACAATTGACGTTAACGAACAATAGAAAACCGTTGTTTATATAGTGTGATTCAGAACTAATACAAAAAAAAAAATCAAAATTTTGAATGTGCAAGAGACTTACAAATACTATTATGTAAAAAAAAATCAAAAAGGGCAGTTCGAAAATGATTTAAAAATACACTTCTGCACGGCACTGGAAATAACTAGTTCACTGTAAAACCTGACAATGCGCGAGGCAAAGCAATCAGTCAACGATCGGCACGGCGGCAAAGTGTAATAAAAATTAAAAGGACAAAACATTTAAATAATTTCATAAGGAAATAAATAAATAAAATTTTATAACACCTATTTTATATCAGCAAATTCAACTGCTTTTGCCGCTATTGTTATTATTAATTATTAAAATTAATTTGTGGTTTTGATTAGGAAAATAATTTGACGTAGCTGATGTTACAACAACAGTTCAGAATTTTGTCCACCGACATGTAAACACTTAAACACATTTGGGCCCGTCTTACCCAGTTTCTACGAACTAAAATAAATATCTCCGCTTCTTATGCGTTTTGAACTCGTAATTTATTGGCAAAATTGAGCCAGTACGCCACACTGTTGTACTTGTTGAGGGATTTGCCTGATACTTATTCGGAAATTCTCTTCAACAATCTCTAAAATGTATTCCTATGTTACTGCAATACCTTGGATCTCCATCACTTCCACAATTCGATTGCAAATTTACCGTATCACGCACTATCGCAGTAAAAATATCGTTCTACGTACAGACGAGAAGCTACTAAAGCATTTTGCTTTACTTCACCATAAATTAAAACGATATATAGGTATCCGAGTTGTTATAGACGTAAGCCATTTTTGACACTTGAAAAACTAATGTAAACACTAACGTAAAAACGTTAATACTAAAACCGGATTTCAGTATTCGGAAGTGTTGTCTGGATTTTGATGACGCTAGAGATTACAGTAGCCCAACGATCTTTCATTTTTCATGACGCATTTATTCCCAAATTTTTTCAGTTAAATTGTGATTCACGCTGTATATAGTATGTATATTTGTGATCCAATCTTCCGAGTACGCATAAAATTACCACAAATTCTTGATATTGTAATGGGATATTACATTGTTTAAATCATATTATTTTGATTCCAAGAATATGTGATAAATTCTTTTACACAGAATGTTGAGACACTTTCTACAAAGACATTTCCTACTTGTAAGAATACTTACAGCTACAAGAGGTTCTTCGATAAGTCGTCCGAGATATTTCTTCTGCTGTTCTTTGTTGCCTGATAATATCACAGGAGCTTGCTGAAAAAAATGTTTCTTTCATAATATATTATTATATTAATTGCAAAAGCGGAAAGCCAGCAAACAACTACCTACACTGCGAAATATTGCCCAAAGAAAACCTGCAACAATGCCGATGGCGATAATATTTGTGTCTCTTTCTGCTTGAGTATTTAGTGACCACGTCTCGCTCTGTATTTTTTTAAAGATATTGTTCTATAAGATGCATGTATTTAAATTAAGGAAGCATTGATTTCAGAGATATAAATAAAAATCCAATTTCCAGTTCAACACCCTGATATTTTGAAACGCAGCAACTTTGGACTAAGGCCGTGTTTATGTTGGAGCTGTAAGAAACGATAAAAGCAACGATACTACAGTCAACGGCCGAAAAATGTAGAGAGTGACTAATCGCTAGCTTGGAGACAAGCGCCACGGGCGAAGGGTACGAGGAACAACATTTCATAGGCGTACTAAATTTGAAGGCGATCAAATATAAAAAAAAATATATAAAAATGACAAAAATAATTGCATTATATAACATACACTATTTTTAGTAGAAACAGCGATATAACAGTTTTTGCCAATTTCGAGGGGTTACATAAAAGTGATAAGAATTATTTCCAAATTTAAAGTTTTTATCTTGTATGATCTATTTATTTATTTTTATATTGTATTATTACCTAAGCGTGTCACTTGAGAAGAGTTGAAGGCACACAAAATTATCAAAAATAAGTTGACGTCGACTGAACCTATGCGACACACTATTTTATAGGAAAAATATACTGCATGTATGTTTCTTTGTGGCGACTGCTATAAATTGTGAGCAGGTGAATTACTCTCTAGAGTTTCGGCCGTCTGGTATGGTAAAGCAAAACCAAAGAGATAAAAATTATTACAATAGACATGTGGATTGGATAAATGATGAAATTCTCCAAAGGTATCCTGACATTTACTTACTCATGTAATTTTCAATATACCATTTAGCAGAATTTGAAGATAATAAAAATCCTTCTTCAGAATTGCTTATCGCAGCTTCAACAAACACGGCCTAAGGCATGTTTGGCCTAATCATTTATAAAATAAATCGTTTTTACTTACGCCCAGTTCTGACGATCCTACAGCAAGAGTTATTCCTGCGCATGCCCATGCCAGTTCTTCAGTTATAAGACAGCCGTTGAAAACTGTTTCGTTTATACCACCTGAAATCATCAACTTATTTTAAAACGCAAGTCCAATATCGCCAATTTCTAGTAGCATTTTATCCACGGTTTAGTTAAAAAAGTCTCTAAAATAAACGTTATCAAAAACTAAAATGTGTTGTTTGTATAACAAAAAAAAATTGAATGTCATAAAAATATACAGAATGTTCCATTTCACGAATTGTATATTTAGATCATATTTTAATGATTTTGTTCTGTGCGGTTAGGTACGTAAAAAGTATTACAATGATGAGTTGCAACAGGTGAACATGAAAACAAAGCTGTTCAAGTATTTATGGACAATCAATTTTATTATCTAGTTTTATTAATGATTGTGTTCGTCTACGTTGGTCAAGGCTCAAAACCGAAAATCTGTTTAATAAAACTGAAGTGATGTTCATGATAAGCATCATATCAGGAATTCATATTATTTAAGAATTTTTGGAATTTAAAGCAAAAATTATATTTATTGCACAGTAAATTTTAACATCATCGGCATACAATAGATGGGGCACATCTAAGTTTTCTGTAACTGTAACATCATTGATGAAAATCTCACGAGCAACAGTGGCTCTAAAATGGAACCTTCAGGTACTGTAGATGTTATATTTATCTCTTTTGTGTGCTATTAGACTAATATGACATGAAAAAATTTAACAAAGAAAGAGACAATCCAACATGAGTAAATTTTTTTTCATATATTTTCAGGTACAAAAGCCCCAACCTGCGTTGAATTACACCCACAATATCTACCCATATATTCACTTAGGTCAGATCTCATCTATTGTGGTTGAATTTCGAGTTCCCACTCCAGAGGTTAATATATATAGAGTGTTTCCATTAAACCAGGTTAGTAAATTTAGATAGATTAAATTCTTTAGATAATTATTGAATAGAGCATTGTCTGTGGAATTGTTCATTAGCATACCTAGATGTTTGGTATCAGAGAACATACATATGACTTAATTGATAGGAATTGTAGGAGATTTGATATATATTAGCTTAAAATACCTTTCTTAAACAGTAAAAAATTAGTCAATTTATTGAGTAAAATACCATGATCCAGCTTATCAGCGACTTTGGATAAGACTGATAGTTATCAGTCAATTTTCATTTCTTCTTACATCTCAAAAACTGATTCGATTCATTCTAGGAAACTCGACATTGTAACTAGCTACAATCTGAGATGATGGAATGTTATGCAAGAAAATTATAAAAACTTGTCCCACGATATCAAAAGTATTTGCAAAGACATAATACATTACCAATATGAATATTTTACTCGTATTTTTATAACCCATGGGCCTTTACTTTTAACATGCACCTCGTACCTATAGGCCATAATGCAACTTACCGCAGTGTTCTGGTATGTGTAAATTCGTCAGTCCGAGAGACCAAGCCCTTTTGACCAACTCGAGCGGATATTCTCCATTTTTATCGTAATGTGCCGCAACAGGAGCAACTTCTTCCCTTGCAAATTTTCTCGCCAGTTGCTGGAATTCTAACTGAGTGTCGCTGAGTTCTGAAATAAAACATAAAATAATCTCTTAAGAGATTGAATGAATTCTTTCTGTAAAAAATTACGTCAACAACAGCCACGACGTTATCAAAAATATTGTGATTTGACAATAATTATGTAAACCGCAAATAATAGTTATTTTCCTAACAAGTGCGGAAAGTGACACTTTCTTAACGATGCCCGAACGCAAGCAGTCAAGTGCGAGAAGGACACTTTCCGCATGTTCTTAAATATGTATTATAAACAGTAACACAAGTAACATAACAAGACACAAGTAACATAACAAGAGTAAATACAAATACATTGGAATAAGAGAAGAATTATCTTGTGAGTTGTAAACGTACAGTTAGACGCGTTGTGTAAGGTAATTGCGGAAGGTTGAAGTTAGCTGCTTTTTGGAAGAAGATTGCTCTAAATACGGGGAACAAATATTAGAAAGGTTCTTCAGAAACAAGCGCCAAATCGTGGCTGTTGATTACTGATGGTATATCTGGGCAAGGCGTTAATGGCTGTAAATAGCAGTTTTAAGATGATGGAGTATTCAAATGAAGAATTTTGTTGGACATTTCTTTTTTCTGATTTGTAGAGTCTTCTAAATACCCCTCAGCAACAGAAGTTGATTTCCATCCTCCTAAACGTTTAATATTTGTGATACCTTCTTCATAACCGGCAAGAAAAGTAACCGAATACCGCCTAAAACTGTGACTCGAGTATAGTTCCGGACTCTGAAGGTGTAAATAAGCTGCAATTTTGGAACGTTGGATGCCTACAGATTTGAGAGTACATTTTCCATGATTGTACTGTATACTGTACTGTATGTACTGTACTGTCCTGTATTGTAATCGGTGATATGAGGTTGCTTTTGGACATATGTTTGTATATTTGCTGTATACATATCCATTATTTGTTTCTTTACATATCGCGAAAGACCTGGCGGAATGGTTTTTGTCCTTGCAATTATCAGATCTACTTTATCTTCTATACTGATGGTGATTTTAGTTATTTTCTCTCATCTGCAGGCATCAGCTAATCCAAAAATCGTTACCAACTTAATCATCAGGTAAGTTTCATCGGTTGTATCTCACTCATATTTTTTACGTCTTCTTGCCTAAAAATATTTGCTTTTCTCGGACGAAATCCAACATTCTGCCTTTTTATAAAGGCAGTTATTTTTACGAAATTTGCTAATATCTAAATCTTGTTTAACTTTACAAATAGGTACTTTGTATTACTGAATATCTATCTTTTCAAAAAATATGCTAAAAATACTTTCTCTTTTGTTGATTTTACCTTCTTAGTATTACACCAATTAATAAAATGGGAGTATTGCTTCTCATATCTCTTTTTTTTGACGTCACGAGTAACAAATTCAAATATTGTCTGAAGCTATTTATTTGTGGCATAGTTTTAGTTTTTCTTTAGTTTTTTTTGGGTTTTTGCCACACTTCTGATTTATCTTCAAAATTATACTCAAGTATGAGTTCGGGAACAATTTTCCCGCACGGTGTGGGCAAATTTTTGTAATAATGACGTTAAATACTCACGCTTGTAGAAAAAAATATCAACGAATTAAAAATAATTTTCACTGTTACTATATCCAAAGTTCATATATGAACTTTGCTATATCCGTCGAGTTAAGATTTAAAGTGCTCTGTTAGTAAACAAAACCATAAAGATACAACAAAACCGAATCACTACTGATAACGAAATCAGTATTTAAATTACAGTATGTTACAGCGACTTACCAAAATTATATCCTTGAGAAGCAGTTCTTACACTGGTGGTGGAAAGATTTCTGATAATAAGAGGAAATTTAATAACTCCATAAATCTAAAAAGAATAATAGTCTTATAATTTTTGAATAATCTTAACAAATGCACTTGCCTGTCGAAATATCGGCATCGTGTATTGCACTCTAAGCTAAACAGAAGTACAAAGTCTATAATAAGGTAATAGAAAAGAGATACTGATTAGAACAACGATTACAATGGAATGAATGTGTGTTTATTTTTAAGATAACTTTATTATAAATTTGTTTTCAATTCTATGTAGGTAATAAAAATATTATCTAATATCAACATATACATGGTGTCCGGAATATGACTGCCGTAATTTTAAGGAGTTATGTATCTGACCAAAAGCAATAAAAAAAACTTATGAGAAAATTGTCTAAAAGGAATAGTTTGTCTACGAATACATTTCGAAAATAAAGATACAACTGCAATAATATGCAAAACTATGTTAAGAAATTACCAATAACTAAGGTACAATTAAGGTTAAGTAAAAGCGCCTGTAACGTAATTTGTTCGTAATTTGAATTTTGGATCAGTATTAATTAAGTAAACAATTGAAGTTTTCGAGAAACTCGTTAAAACTGTAATGTACTGTAACGTTCGACAACGTTGCAGTGTCAGGCTGCTGCTGATACTAAAAGTAATATCTTGTGTATGTTCTGTGAGTAATATGAGTCATAGTGGTACGTATAGCTAGTGCGTTTCATTTTTATCTAGTTTTTCTTTGATTTGTGTGAGTGTACAAAAATGGAACAATTTATAGTAACCATATAACCAATGCATAATATGTTAATTTACGGAGAATTTAGGCAAAACTCTCTGGCTACGAGGCGTTTGTACGGTAAACGCATCTTGCAAGGAACTGAAGTCACTTTAAACGGTGTAACTATCATATTCTGTGTTGTGAAAAGTACTCTAGGAAAATCATTCACAGTAAGTACCTATGTTTCGGTGTACCTACCCATTTTTATTATTATGTATAAATACATAACAATCAGAAGATATATAGTACACCTTACCATATGGCAAAATAAAGGCATTCATATTTCGGACACCCTGTAGAGTTGCTCCTTATTTGATATTATTTAGAAATCAGCTAGGTATCTAATTTGAAATACCTACCATATAGAGGATTAGAGCTGTGGATTAGAGGCACAGCTTAAAATCTCTGGCTTAAATAACAATTTTAAGCTGTGATGGAGGTATGTTTTAATACTTTTAATTAGTAATTAGGAAGTAGGCAGGTATATGTAGGTCATATGTAGGTATGTATCTTTTGTATTGACGAAATAAACTGAGACTTATTTGTTTGTATAAGGTTGTATAAGTCAGCACTTGAATGTTTTGCCTCTTTCTAGCACCGTGTATAATAAATGGCACTAGAAAAGAATGGACCATGGAACTGGTGAGTTTAAGCCGACTCCAGGACTCCACTGTACCACGTATAAGTCCTATACTATCACATAGTATGATCGTTCTCGTTCGTCGTATTGAAAATCAGTGGATTTCGCTAATAAATTGTAAGAATTGCGCAATATAAACATACATGTAACTAATCCGACGTGTTGAGTTTAAATTCTAATTATTTCAATCTTCCTTTTTGCATTAAAGTTATATTCAGCTAATCAAGTTTGATTTAACAAAAAAGTAGCAATGGCTCGTTGGTCTAGGGGTATGATTTCCGCTTAGGGTGCGGGAGGTCCCGGGTTCAAATCCCGGACGAGCCCAGTAATTTTTTTTAATAGACATTAAAATAAGACTTAATTTTAATATTGTTTTTCTACGTTCATGCAAAAAACAATACTTTATTGAACTATATTTAGTGGAAAAAGTGGTTCTTTATTGCTCTAGAGCAATAAACATTTTATTGCACTTGTCATTCTACGACAGCGTTTTGTCATCATGACAAACATAAACCTTCAAATCGACGTCACATATAGTGTCATGTAAATAACATTTTTTGGTTTTTGCATGAACGTAGAAAAAATATTGTATGCAACTTCTACAAAAAGTGCTTATTGCACTCGACGTGTTGTCCTACTCGACAACTTCACGTCGCGTGCAATAAACGCTTACTTTTTGCACTTGTTGCATAAATAACTATTAAAGAAAAATAAATTAGGATTTTTGTTGTTTTAATTCAACTATTACAAATTCAATGATGGCTTTTGTGTTATCATTTGCTTGAGGCGATAAGCAGGTAGATTATTTATTTATTGTTAACTAAGTAGGCATAAAAAATAACCGATTCTGTTTCATCAAATTATAAAGCATTTTTCGTAATATCTAGATGTAGTTTTTAGTCTAGCTCTAGTGTACAAGTTTTTTCGTCCATAATTTTGAGTTAAGCCACCTTCAGAGAACGTAGTGTTGCCAGCAACGTAACTTTCAGCCAATGAAATTAATTGTAATCGTTGTTGAAATCGAGTGAAGTTCAAAATTTCCAACTTCAACTGTCCAGAGGAACAATAGTTGTACATTACATAACCAATAAGAACAAAACATGACCAAAACCGACTTTATAAAATCATTATTTCACTTAAATTAAACTGGTGGTGGGGATGTTGTTAGCAACAGAACACTACATTGTGCTCTAAAGCAGGCTTTAATGAATGGTCCGATCTGAAATTAGAGCTCTGATTGGTTGAATTCATATTGAATTTAAAATTAAGGAAGGGCGTATTCCGTAATTTGACGGGTCTTACCAGAACCACGGTTTTGGTATTTTCTGATAACTGAAAAATTGAATTACGGAACACTATCGGAACCATTGATTTTTTAATCTACCCAAACTAACCTAAAAACGTGCTAAAAACTAAAAAGTATGCTAAAAAGGGTATTCAAACGGATATTCCCAATGAGTACAGAATATTGGTTCTACTCTGTATTAAGTGATAATCACAAATGACTAAACTATAGTGATAATCAAGCATCACATATCCTCAAAACGGCATTTTACCGCTAGGAACCAAATATTATAAGTGGTTGCTATAGATAAAGATACAGTTGCTATATGGTTTGCTGGTTGCTACCAAACGTTACTTTTTTCATTTTCAGTAACCACGTACCGTAATCTGCATATTTTTCAGGCCGGTTCATTTACGGAACGGTAAACCTTTACCGTGGTTAAACTATGGTTAAACTATTGGAATTACTGAATACACCCTAAAATTATACTTTTCTGACAGCAGTGACAGCTAGTTAACCTCATAACCTATCTCTTTAATCACAACAATCCATTTAGTTCTTAGTTCATTTAAAAAAATGTCAGAAGGCGAAGAAAAGTGTAACAAATGTGACAATGAAGAACAAAGTGAGAAAATTATTGTATTTAAACCTAAAAAACGAAAACAACTAAGACAAAGAATTAAAACGGAAGAAAGCGATGAAGACGATTCATTTCAGCAAACAAGGTGAAAGATAATTAGCTATGATTATTTTTTTTGGAATCTGTTTTAATTCATTGTTTTAGCTCTAAACTAAATGAGTTGAAAGAAATCCAAAAATTACGAGACAGGCCAAATGGAGTTAGCATTGTCGGATTAGCTTTGGGCACTAAAGTTGCTGTAGAAGATGAAATTGTAGCAGTAAGTACAAATTGAAATTTATAAATCGTATTTAATAAAATAAATAACATTTCAGAAAGATCCCTTTAATGTTAAAGTTGGCGGAATGATAAACATGCAAGCGCTTAAAAGTGGAAAAATGAAACAAGTGGACGATGCATACGATACAGGTATAGGAACTCAATTCAGTGCAGAAACAAACAAAAGAGATGAAGATGAGGAAATGATGAAGTTTATTGAAGAAAAATTATCTAAACGGAAAGGAAAAACAGATGCAGTGGAAGAACAGGAAGATGTGAGCAATAAGAGTTCTACTTATTTGAGTCCAGAAGAAGCTGCATTGCGATGTGTACCTACACATTTGAGGTAAGAGGAAGGTACTTGTTATAGTCAAATCCAATTATAATAGAATTTCTATCAAAGGGAATCTTCTACAAAGAGATCTGAAGAAATGCTGTCTAATCAAATGCTAAGTGGTATCCCTGAAGTGGATTTAGGCATAGAGGCAAAAATACGCAATATAGAAGCTACGGAAGAAGCAAAGCTCAGGCTACTTTGGGAGAAACAAAACAAAAAGGACGGCCCTTCACAGTTTGTACCTACAAATATGGCTGTAAATTTTGTTCAACACAACAGATGTAAGTTGCATATAAGAAGGCATAACTTATAGCATAATTATATATTTTTAGTTAATATAGATGCGTCTGATATCCCTAAGAAAAAAGCAAAAGTGGAAGTAGAAGTAGAAAAACCAAAAAAGAAGGATGAAAAAGCAACAGATGACTATCATTATGAGAAATTTAAGAAACAATTTAGACGATAATAATAAGTTTTTATGGTGTACATACACATTGTATAAATATTTGTATTTATTTTTTAAAGTATGTTTAAAGTCGTAAAATATATAGTCTAAAGTATTATTTAACGACTAATAAGTATTCAATTAATTTGTGATGTTTTTATGTGAAAAATTCTCGAATGTGGAACAAAAGTAATATAAAAAATTTTAATATTTTGTTTATTCTTTGTCACTTTTTTATGTCAATTTTCCTAAAATTAAATAATAACATTTTAAAAAAGCTTGTCCCCATGGACGCGAAATTCGAGGACATTGGTGCGAATTTCACATTTGATTTAAATTATTAATATAGAAAAAGTCTATCTCAACTTATAGCATATTAACCCTTTCGCTGCGGATGGCGCATAAATGCGCTTTTATTTTCGTGTCGCCTCTGAGGATAACGCATTTTTGCAAAACATCTAGCCGTTTCGCTCCTGTAGGCGCATATTTGTGTATATACACTATACAGTGTCCGTTCTTTATTCACTGTTTCCAGTGTTTATATAAAGTATAGTTAGTCAACCGGCCATAGTTGTGGACCATGTCGGCTAGATGCACTGAAATGTAATTTTATATTATGATGACTGGAATGCGCTAAAAGCTGCGCGAATGGATTATTTATGATCAGCGCCATATTTTGTTTTGTGCCTCTAGCAATGGCGAAGCAGTAGGGGCTTAGCTGATTGTGAACTGAAATGGAATTGATTTCTGAATATGAAGAATTATTTCGTGCTATATGCTGGTTAATTTTACAGTCCCTTATAAAACATGACATGTTCCAACAATAACACCCACCAAAATACACAAAGAATAACACTGAGATACAAGATAAAAGAAGAAGGCACACTGTACGCCAATGACGTGTTTACAAACAAAATAATGGGAAATTAAGAACACAATTCACATCGTACGTGCAGATGGTTGTCTCTCTCTCACCCACATACATAACCAATGAAGTATGTCGTTGCTGAGTTTAATGTGCCTCCTTTTGTCTGCTCCTAGGGTTGGTACCTTTATTTGGATGCGCAATGGGACTTAACGCATTCCATATCGTATATTTCAGTGGCTAGATGGTGGGACTATAATATGTGCAAAATCTCTTAAACGAGTCCTAGGCAAGTCAGTAAACAGACTCAGTCTGACTTTGTTTTTAAAATAAAGTCAGTTTGACCCTGTTTACCGACTTCTCTAGGGCTCGTTTAAGAGATTTTGCACGTATCATAGTCCCGCCATCTAGCCGACATGGTCCACAATCCACAACTAAGGCCGGTTACTAACTATCTTCTTCTTCTCCTTGTTTATGGTCTTCGTCCCATGGACATTTAACCAGTTTCACATTTGTTTGTTGTTTTTCTAATGAGAATCACCGTAAAATGCATCTGAGATCTGCTGGTTGTTCATATTTTCTTATCTTGTGCAATTTTTCATTTTAAAGGAGTTAGTGGACAAATACAACAAAGGTTATTCTCTCTTCTTGCTCAGGGGCAACAACCGAGCTTTCACACATCACACCGAAAAGTTTCCTCAGAAGATAGAAAAAGCACTCAAGGTTAAAATAGTGGATTTCTTGAATATATTTTTAGTTACAGGTTGATACTGTTTATTTTTAAAAATTTGACTAACTATACTTATATAAACACTGCTACTATATTGATATATGATTATTGATGCAAATAATTGACAACTACGTAATTTTACTGCAGTGTGCTGCCTTGCGTGGTCAGTTGGTGAGTTACAGCAACTGGACGACGAAGGAACAGACCATAGATAACGAACAGACTTTTTTTGGCCCATCATCTGTGGAACAGACCAAGCACCCAAGCACGGTTGTGCGATTTCGATGTTGCGAGTTGCCTACCCTATATGTTTTGTGTGCCTACCTATGCGTGCCGTGGACACAGCTTAAATAACAATCAGCTCACAGACTCTACGGCGGCACCTTTGAAGTATTAAAACGTGAAAATTTGTCCTTGAAGCTTGTTCTCTCTCTGTCTTTTGGGATACAAGTCAGGACCGGATTAAAAATAGTTGCCCAATTTAGAAAGTGTTATAACTGCACTGTGTACCTACTTGAATTTCAAAATATTTTTTGTTTTTGTTTTACTAAAATATAGATATAGGAAATGTTACCTAAATTTGGGAGCTTGATTAATATAAATACCACACCTACGTGGATCCATTATTAACATAAAATGTACAATTACTTTTCAAAGTACGTATAGGTAATTTATTAACATTACGTTGCTAATGACTAAAAAAGAAAACAAAACAAAAGTGAAACTTATTAAATTAAAATTTGAAACAAAAATGTTTTCATTGTGTTCAACTTTCTGCCGTACTCTATATAATACCTGGATTATTTTCCAAGACATTAGTTTGGCATAAAACCATATCCTGAAGAATGTTTATGTTAAGGGTGACTAGCATGGGCAGGGAATAGGTATGATCTGAATTTATTTAGAACTTCCCTCAAGTGAAGGAAATAATGTAGGAACTGCATTTTTATTCAACCGATTGGGAAAATGATTCGTAAACATACTGGGTTCAAAATGATCCTCACACACCCGACTACTGTTATCCACACACGGCACAAACATGTCCTCCCATTATTACACTCATCATGAAAAAAAACAATAAAAACAAAGTAACACAAATAGAACACAAGACGGCCCTGGTCCTATTTGAAAGGTTGTATCCCAATATGGCGGCATGCGCGAAGATCTGCGCGAGACGTTCCCGGTCATAGGAGTCTGTGAGCTGATTGTTATTTAAGCTGTGCCGTGGATATCACAGAATATCTGTGGATATTTTATACCTATGCATTTTCTGGTTCTGAGTTAAGCCGCAAACAATTTTAATTTTATTTATGGTATATCTCCCTCCATTAGGAAATTTATGCATATTTTTTGAAAAATCTGAACAAATCGTGAGTATATCAGAAAAACACACTCAAATTATAATGTGAATATATTTATTTGACTTTTAAAAGGGTTGTCCTGTTTGCAATCAACGTCATCTTTGGCACCATTTGCCTAGTTTTGTAGCTTAAGATTTCAGTTGTCTAATTATAAACTCTTCTTAAGTGTATTTTGTGATTAATATTTGAGAAAATGTACTGATACGGCGGTTTAATAGTTCGAGTAAAGTTTTTTAACGTTTAATTACATTTTTACATAGTGAAATTGAAAAATGGCAGACAGTGATGATGAATATGACCGAAAACGCCGGGACAAATTTCGCGGAGAGAGGGCAGAGGCGAGTTACAGAGGTACTGAAAGGGTTGCAAGACCAAGGGATGATTGGGCAGAGAGGTAAAATTCATAGTTATATCTATTAAATAAGAATTTCGAAAAATATTGTAGGTGCATGCTTAATAATAGTATAGTGTTGATTAAAATTGACGTTTTCAGGGATTCCTGGTCACGCCCCAGGCCAAGGGAGTATAGAGCTGGGGTAAGAGATCGAGGTTACTCTCCTAGTTTAGAGCCTCAACCAAAAAGGATTCGACATGATTATTACGGGGATAACTATTATAATCACTACAACCCATATCACCAACCAGCTCACAGGTAAATAAAAATTACTACCTATTGCTTTTTTTTTTTAATTTTAGCATGATACCTTTATTTTGTGTTTTTAATTTTGGGGATTAGATTTTGCATTAGTGCAAGAAACATTAAATTCATCTTTAAATCTTAAGGTTATACCTAATTGAAATTAATAATGTAAGTAGAACATTTTAATTTTTTATACAGGGTGTCTCAGATAAGAACTGACAGAGCAGGTGCATGTAGTGGTGTCCAAAATATTTAACCAAACTTTTTTATATAAAAAGTTGCACCTCTAAGGAGTTATCAAACCCAAAGGGGGGCCCTAAATTTCAAAAAAATAATAATATACAGGGTGTCTTGTATGGATGACTGTACAGTCAAAATAAATGAGATTTAGTTAAATATACCTATATCTAAAAGTTCATCATTTCCAGGATACAGGGTCTCAAAGATTTTGAAATTTTTATTACTTTTTTTATTTACTTGGAAACCTTCTGATAAAACAACAATAATTCTAGGTTATAACGGGATACTTTAGATCTAATTATTCAGTTTGTTTAAATATTCCCATTATCACTAGTGATGTGCAAAACCGTTATTTTTAAATAACAATTGCAACTGTTATCATTGTTTTTAAATAACATTTAACTGTTAGTGACTCAGAATTCAGAATGTTTCTGTGAATAGTATCGACTGGTCACAAGATGTGTCGCACGCGTTGATCACGGTCCATAAAACTGAAGGGAATTGTTGATTGAATAAATATTTATTTAACAATATTAGCGATTTATTATGTTTTCTAAATATGTATGCAGTTATTTTTTATTCAACTATTTTTTTTAATAGGTTGCAAACATTTATTTTTATTTGGCTGTTTTATTTTTTTAAATTTTGTTTGTTCAAATAAATACAATTTAGAAACCTAACCATATACTGAAATAAAACTAATTTTTCTGCCGGTATTATAATAACATTGTTAAGCATTTTTGAAAACATTTAAAATTATAAATGAAGGGGCTATACTATTATAACGTAGTCGTATCAAAAGCTGAAGGAAATTTGAAAATTTACTCTTAAAATTTTACACATTGCCATAATTGACCATTTTGAGTAAGTTTTTCAAGTAACATTTTGCTGTATTTTCAGTGGAAAATGTGCTTTACCTTAAACCAAAACAATTTTTCCTTGGTGTATCGAATATTTTTTAAATAAGATTAATTCGAAGACGGTTACAGAGTATACCTTTTTCATATAAAGTGGCACCCTCTACTAGTAGCATCAAATTTAGAAACAAATTTGAATTTCTCGTTCCCAAAAAAACCCCGATCTGCAAAATGTATTCAAATATTTTTTTAAAAATTATTTACAAATATCGAAAATAAAATATTTGCTTTGACACCCAGTATCTTTTTAACCATCAACTTTTGACTAAAGTAAGTTTAGTTATATCGTATTATGTTGTCGTCAGGACAAATTAATGCCCCATGGTGCATTAATTTTGGAATATCCTGTATTATTGAAGTATAATAGGTCTCGCCACGCACAAACTACGGAATGCAAAGATATTTTTTAATGAACGATTACTTTACAATGCAATTTAAAGAAAATATTTTAGAATAATTTTTTGTTGAAAATACTAAAAATTTAAAGTATCGTACTTTTTTATAATTAATACAACGGAGTACCATTTTTATTTTAAATAAAAGAAGTGCCAGAGGGTTGTTTTGCCACTTTTGATAATGGGAATTTTTAAACATACTGAGTAATTAGACTAAAGATAACATATCACAACCTAGAACTATTGCTGTTTTATCATGAAATGTTTCCAAGTAAATAAAAAATATAATAAAAATTTCAAAAACTTTGAGACCCTGTATCTCGGCAATGAACTTTTAGATATAGATATAATTGGGTAAATCTCATTTATTTTTATTGTACAATCACCCTTTCCCAGGATTCCAGTTATACTTGAGTATATGTATCACTGTAAAATAATCAAATTTGGTATATGATTTAAATTTATTAGGTTTGTTCCAACCAGAGTTAGAAACTTGCTTGAAACTGTTAGAAATCTTCTCCCAACTACTTCTTGCAGTACATTCATTAAAAATACATTGACAAGTTAACTAACCATACAATTCTAACAGTTGGAAACCAGTCTCTAACTCTGGTTAGAACAGACCTATTACTGATCTTCTTTAATTATGAGTTGAAGTTAATTTAAGCACCACAAGGTGTTTATTGGGGGTAACTTATTTCTAAAATTGTATATACCTACTTTTTCTTTATTGACCGAATTTAAAAATAATGTCCCATGCAGAATTTATTTTTTTACTCTTGTTAAATTTTATTCAAGAAAAACTGTGTTAATTGAAACAATATTTTAACAGTGTTGATTAGAAAATAATCAAAAAGTTATTATTTATTTTGTTCATACAGCACCATAACTCATATTCAAAGAAGACCGGTAATAAACCAAAAACATTCACCATTTGTTTCTTCTACGTTAAAATATTGCATATATATTATTTATTTATTTATTTTTTATTTAAGTTTGCCTGGGAGCTAATAACTCCTAAAATTAAATTAAAATAATTTGGACACCCCTACATACACCCTGTTTTGTGTTGGTTCTTATGCGGGACACTCTGTATATTCGATAGTCCTTTGATCTCATATTAACAGGTTTGATTCAAAAAATTATTTTGACAGGGTGTATGCTAGTGTGAAACCCGAGATAATATGGAATTATCAGGGAATTTAATATAATTTTTCGAGATTTTAGTTTTTTAAAACGTTTTAGTGCATTCAATTAATATTTACCAATACTGCTACTGCTGGTATGTTGTTGAAAAATATATATTTTTTTATTCAAAATTAAAAATTTTGTTTTTTATTATCGACTTAATTCTAGTATCATTCGTAAATCAGAAAAACTGTTAGGTTTTGTTTTTTTTCCAATATTTCTTTTTTGAAAAGTTTTATGTTTTTAACTTTGGAATCCTCTCATTTGAATTCCTACATATTATTCAAATAATTTAACTGGTAACAGTTATGTGGTTTTGTATAATTTTTATGATGCACTAATATTTACTCACTATTAAAAAAATTGGAAATTACGTTTATATTTTTTTTATTAAGGAAATCTAAACTCAGTCAAATTAATGCTAATGTAAACTTTGGTATAAGATGGGAAAATACCAGTCATTAAAAAAAAACTGGTGTGGAATTTCATTTTCGTAACATACAAAACTTTAATAATCGACTGAATAAATAGTGAAATAGATATCGGTGAATTTTTTAGTCAAATTTTGGCATACACCCTGTTTGAGATCCTAAACTGAATCTTTTTATTATTTTCAACACATAGGGGTTACATTTTATCACGCGAAATATGAATTCTAATAAAACATCAAATTGTCAATGAGTTTTATGCATGAAAAAGGGCATGATGCATTTTACTTATCGCATAAGTGATTTTAATTTTGTCATGGCTGTATGCGCTTATTTTTGTCTTTAGATGTCGTTTTTTGTTAACACTACTTCAAATACTAATCCTCTACTAACCCAAGTGTTTTCTTGTCTTTTAAAGAGGTTATTTCTTCAGAGATCCTCCGTCTTCTTCTCAAATCGAGGGTCAACAGCCACCTATGATGTCGTTTAAGGCCTTCTTGGCCACACAGGACGATAACATTTCTGACAGCGAGGCCATCGAAAAGTATAACGATTATAAACTGGAATTTCAGAGGCAGCAACTTAACGAATTCTTTGTTGCCCATAAAGATGACGAATGGTGTGTATTGTTTTACGTTTCACATTATTTCAGACTAAATTTTAAGTTACTAACTGATTTTTTATTCTCTAAAGGTGTATGTACAGTTTAATTTATTTTAAACAAATTGCATTAATGATAGTATTAGTCTCTACTTCTCTTTGTAGCAACAACGCTGTAAAATAGTGGGAGAAGGAGCTGTATAATATTATTCTGTAGATGGAATTTGCTCTTAAAAATAATTTATTAGTACATTATATGAATATACAAGGTGGTTCTGAAAGTGAATTCATTCATAGGTGTAATGGAAGCTGTGAAAATAACCAATTTTTAAGTAAAGTGTGATCTAAAGTGTCATGGAACATACAGTGTGGAAGAGAGGTATGGAATAAATTTATTATTTCTAAAACTACGAAGTTTCATGAAACTTCCTCGGACAGGTCGATTTTGCTTTTTAAAAATACTCTTTTTTCTATACTAACGCATTTCCAACGTTCATTTGTTTTTGCGTGATGACGTCATTGGATATTTTTTTAAATATAACCCCTATATTTTTTCATCGGATTCTTGTAGAGCTTAACTTGCTGAATTCAAAAATGTATAATTTCAACACTTTATTCCTTCAACTTTAGCAATAGTGCAGCTATTGAAAACTGTTTTCGTTTCAGGTAAAGTGCCTTTTGTACTGAAAATACAGCAAAATGTTACTTGAAAAAGTTGTTCAGAACGGTAAATTATGAGGACGTGAAAAATCTTAAGAAGATCGGCGAGGTTTGATTTTGAAACCATTTTTCAACAAAGCACAAAGATTTTATCAAAGCAGGCCGATCTTTTTAAAATTTTGCACGTCTCCATAATTTACCGATTTGAACAACTTTTTCAAGTAACATTTTGCTGTATTTTCAGTAGAAAAGGCACTTTACCTGAAACGATAACAGTTTTCAATGGCTGCACTATTGCTAAAGTTGAAGGAATAAAGTGTTGAAATTATACATTTTGAATTCAGGAAGTTAAGCTCTACAAGAATCCGATGAAAAAATATAGGAGTTCCATTTAAAAAAATATCCGATGACGTCATCACGCGAAAACAAATGAACGTCGGAAATGCGTTGGTATAGAAAAATGAGTATTTTTAAAAAGCAAAATCGACCTGTCCGAGGAAATTTCATGAAACTTCGTAGTTTTAGAAATAATGAATTTATTCCATACCTCTCTTCCACGGTGTATAAACAATTGTGAAATCAGGAAGACAGAAAACTTTGAAACTGGCTCTGTTGTCAATTGCAAGGATATCGAAATCTGTACTTGAAACATTGGAAACAGCTGCAACTGAAATTAATTTAAAAGTACAAATAAACTACTTGTCATAAATCGATATTAGGCAATAATATGCATATTCTAGGTATCTAATTTTATTGGCTACAGTAAAAACACTGGTTAAAGATTGATAGCATCAGCAAGGGATGTTCAATACACAACCACACTATATTTGCTAATCTTGATTTGAATAACACATTTTTATATAAAATCACGATCTAGTGAACTTGACCTAGTTAGTACGTGTAAACAGTTGAATAAGTTGGAAAATTCTTGATAAATTTTATGGATTATATGGCACTTTAGAGCACATGTTGCTTAATGGAAATTGTTGTTTTTTTGTCCTCTATTACCCCTTTGAAGAAATTTACTTTGTATTATTAATCAAAAATAATTATTGGTGATGTTTCATTTTCTTATTTAAAAATTCAATGTAGTGATTTTATATATATTGAGTCTGACTATTCACTACACCTGTAAAATTTTAGTGAACTGCGCGATTTGGATTGTTTTTTTTTTTAATTAGGGACAACAGATTTACTTTGCCTGTATAACGATCATGGTCAGGTTATTTTTCCAGGGTCTGCTGATTTTTTCATAGCGATTTATAGATATTTTGTATTAGCGATTTTTTATTGGAAATCTGACTCGTATATCCAAAATTACATAAAATTCTCGTAATATTCAAAGCAGTTGTAGATAATTAAAAAATACATTTACCCTCCTATCTCTTCCTATTTTATTTTCAGATCCACTTCATCCATCAAGTAAGATAATTAAAAAAAAAACGGTAATAATGTTTTTTTGTAAAAATTTATACTGACCAAGTTGTATTTTTAACATTTTCTCTTAATGATATCCTGCATTATAATATAGCCTACTATATTTTTTTAATTTAACATACTTTATCACTGTAGGCTGTGACATGAATGTACATTCACCACAACATAAACGTTTCCAGTCCGAATCATTATCGTATTTGTTTAAATTATGAAGAAGTCTTACACGCTTGTCCATTACACATATGCCTAGTCATTTATATTAAAACACCTATTTTTAGCACCAAATTCAACAGCTTTTACCGCTATTGTTATTATTAATTAATAAAATTAATTTGTGGTTTTAATTAATATAGTAATTTCACATACCTGATGTCACAACTGTTCAAAACTTTGTCCACTGACAAACACATTTGGGCCTGTCTTATCTGCAACAATCTCTAAAATGTGTGTCTCTCTTCCACGCGTTGCATTACCATGGTAAAAGTAGCTGCATTTGGCACCTACCGAGAAATCGTTCTGAGTACAAACGAGAAGCTGCTAAAGCATTTTGAAATATTTCACTTATTCACCCAAGATTGAAAATACTACGTCAATAATTTTTTTCCCAAATATTGACTCCTTTTTTCATGAAGCATAATATTCCCAATTTTTTTTGGATAAGTTGTGAATCACCATCTATTGAGAGGAGCTTATTAAAACTAGCACAAGTTTTAAGTTGATATAAAGAGGAGTATTAGGGTAAATGTAGGTGTTTTCTTAAATTATCAATAACTACTTTGGATATTCCGAGAATTTCATAAAATTTTGGATATATGGATGTTAGAAAGTGTTGATTAATGCTACGTTGTCATAATTCGAATAACAAAAATCGGTAATATCGGATGTCAAAAAATTGCTATGGAAAAAACAGCAGGCTCTGGAAAGGTACCCTGACCATTATACTGACTTGGATAAGTACATCTGTGGTACACCTAGTTACAAAAATATTACAATCAAAATTGCATGGCTCGGTAAAATTTTACAGGGGTGTGTGAGAAAAGTGAGACACGGTATATAAAAAAAAATTGGTGAATTATTGTGGGATTAACTTTAATATAAATTGGAAAACAATCAGTTTTAAAAAGAACTTTTAAAACTGACATACACCTTTCTTAGCTGTACATAAGTGTTCCAGCCCCTAAAATATAGATATTTAGGTTAAAAAGGCTTTAAGAAATATTTTGTATTAACTTTTTTTTCCTTGGCATTTTACTTTAAAATCCTTTTTCTCTACAGCATTGATACAAGAACAAGCTGACCTCTTCGTAAAATATAAATATGTGTCTTGTGTGTGACAACATTGTGAGAATACACAACGAATCATTCGCGTTATTTAAATCGAAAGTATAATGTTATATATAAAGATACTGATATGCAACGTGGAATTTATCCTAGCCGTTAAAATAAAGCCGTGCGCGCAATGCACAGGCTTTCGCGTACATTGTTAGGGTAATTTGAGACAGGTGAGATTCACGTTCAAGAAGAAACGTACCAATTTATTCATGTACTTATCTTTGTATGGTTGGCGCGACTGCCTTAAGCAGGCGTAATCATTTTGAGCGACGCTTGCACTGCCCGAAAATTTTACGCCTGCTTTTTCGTGTGAATGCCATCCCCATTTCATCCTTTTGTTTCACATATCTACATCAAAATTTAATCTATTTAAAAAAAGATGATTGTATCTTATTATGGAGTACCTAGTGATGGCAGTCACTTACCAAAATTAACCGTAGTGACCATAAATGACCGGCCATTTTCATAAATTATTGTCAAAAATTAAACGTAACTGATTTTTCTCATGTTAGTAATTTCTTTAACTCGATCTCGATATTTGTAGTTGACTGTTTACTTTCCTGATTTTTTTTCCTTAATTACAGGCAAAGTCAACAGTTTACTCTCTAGTTAATTTATGAATTTTTCCATTGACTCATTATGTTTACGTTCATGTTTCCAGCCTTGTTTTTTTTTTTGTGAAAAAATTATTTTCTGTTTATTGAACTGTAGCAAATGAATTTTGAAGTAATAGTAACTCCAAAAATTATTTTTCATTGAATTTGAAAGATATCCAGTAGCATTAAAATTCTGCGGTTTTGCTATTATTTAATACTAAAATATTAACATCAACAATATTCAATATTTGATTGGATTAATGTAATTGTTTTAAAAAATTTCATTCTGTATTTATTGATCAGAATTTTTTATTTTTTTAAATTTTTTGTAATTTTATTTATGTTTAAATGTAATAATAGTCACTATATTATTTTGATTAAAGTCATGTTTAACAAATAATTTTTGTAAAAAAATTAATTTTAATTGATTCCTACATTATATTTTACTTAAAATTAACATGCCTAGAATAATTTTGTTGTTTAAGATCAAGTGCAAGTTTTCTTTGCTATGTTACCGATTTTTAATTGACTGGTCATTTAGCCATCACTAGTACCAACACAATTCAAATTTTTCAGATTATATATAAGTATAAAAAAAATGAACACATCACAATATTTTTGATAGATATTTAATATGGGGATAACTTATAGTGTTTTTTTTTGGAATAGTAAGCGTGTTTTTTTTTTAATTTGAATTGTGTTCATTTTTTATATCATGACTATTTCCAATGCAATGTCTACGTTTTACGATTTATATGATCTGTTACATATTTTAATATATTTATCACATTTCACTGGCATGAGCGTTTTGCATGAAAGAGAAAATTATGCAGGATCAACTCTCCTAGGTTTTATGGTGATTAACACTTGTGTTTTATCACTTTCTTATAGGTTCCGTCTTAAATATCATCCAGAGGATTCCGTAAAAAGGAAGGATGAACAGATGGCAGCCTTGAAGGTAATAAAAAGTATTTCTAATACATAATTGACGCGTGTTAAACTCTTTTACTTGTTATAGAAAAGGGTTGAGGTATTCTTAGACCTGCTGAAAACCGGAAAAATCGGAAGTATTACTGTGGACTGTGCGAAAACCAACGAGTTGTTGAAGCTTCTCGACACTGTCGTAATTAAATTAGAAGGCGGTACTGAAGAGGACCTGGCTTTGCTGGAGCAGGAGTACGAAGGTAAGTCTCTCTAGGTCGTGAATATGTAAATATCCTGACGGCGAGGTTTTCAGAAATGGAGCAAAAATATAGAGAACAGAAGGCTAAAGAAGCGGAAGCCGAGAAGGCTAAGGAGGCCAAGGAGGCGGAGGCGAATATCAAAAAGGAAGAGGGCGAGCTGGATTCTGAAAAGAGCAAGCAAGAGGAAGAGAGCAAGCTGAACGGCGACACGGACGATTCAAAAGGGGAGGCCGGGGAAATCACCAATGACAAGGACGAGGAACCTGATAAGGAAAATGAAGAAGAAAAGAAAGACGAGGAGAAACCCGTAGAAAAAGAAGATGAAGAGGAAGAGAAAGAGAAGGAGGTTGAAAAAGAAGAAGAGCCTAAGGAAAAGGAAGACGAAAGTGAGGAGATCAAAGAAAACGAAAAAGAGGAGAAAATGGAAGTGGATGAGAAGAAACCGGAGGAAGAAGAAGAAGAAGAAGGAGAGGCTAAAGGTTGGTGACTTTACAATTATTACAGAATGTTTGTTGCTACTTTAAATTAGTGACAGTTTGTTGGAATGAGCACTTACGACGGCTCGGGAAAAAAAAGATTGTTGCACTCGACTTAAGTTCTTTAGATATTTCTGTATAAAATGTCACATTTTTAAGGTTTTGACATTGTTTCCTTTCTTTAGTGGCAGTGGTTTAAGAAAATTTTTTGTGTAGGAATTTAGACTTGTTTTGTTAATCGTTTTAAATAAAAAACTGAATTGGTAGGTAGCAATGATGTTAATTATTGATTTTACATAAACAGCTCAATACATACAACAACAAACTGTTTATTTCTCGGTTATAACCTGACCCTTGAATATTTTAAATAATAAAATTCGACACGAATATAGTAAGTATGCAAAGAACAATTATATCAAACGGTATATACAGAGTGTTCGGTAAAGAATGGACCATTTTTTAAGACTAGCTTCCTTGGAAAAAATTAGTTTGATTTATATCAACTTACCTTAGTATAATTTTGCTTACAAGAACTTATAGTCCTGAGAAAGTACTTTTTTTTAATTAATTTTGTTACGTTAATATTCTTATTTGTTGGGTAATTGTACTCACACTTTGGAAATGAAGTTTTTTTGTAAGATAAACACGAATATCTGATTGATTTTTGAGTTAAATGTACAGGGCCGTTTTAAGCACCTACGCCACTATATTTCTTTCAGATTTTTTAAGGGTAAAAGTTTTTGAAAAATGATTTTTTATTTTGAAACAAAATCGATTAGTTTAAAAAATTATTAGTTATAATTATTGCATGCTGCTAAACCCATTTCAGAGAAAACTGTGTTTTAACATTGTTGGAGCGTTTGCATGCGGTTATTAGTGAGTGCCCTATCACGTGACTTTGGGCGTTAGTTTTTAAGGACAAGAGGGTCTCACAAGTACCCCTACAAACAACAAGACAGTACAACACAGACACGAGTGCAGTTAAGATCTTAGATGCGCACAGCACGCATTATTTTCTTGTAATTGCCATTGTACTCAATTCATTCGTTCATGTACATAGTGTAAATAAATTGTACACATTCAAGCTTGTTCAGTTTATTTCAACACTAAAAAGAAAAGGGGACCAGTCAATAAAACCACAACTACAGTCCACTCAATAAGTATCGTTGGGTCCCTCATTTCGATCCAATCAAGGCGGTTGGCGTACAACAGTTGTGCAATCACACAAACATATTTGTGGAGCTTTGAAATCAATATTATATAATATATATTATTAATTAATAATGTTATTATTATAAAACAGCATGATATACAACACAGAAATATGACAACACGAAAAAAATATAAAATAAAAATAAATAACCACTTAAACCAAAACAGAATAGCAAAAACAAAACCTTTATTTTTTAAACATACACCAGACAGCTACCTTTTTGAATGCTAATCGAAGCTTGTTTCAAAAAATCTAAATCATTTTCCAAAAATCTATATCCTTAAACCTTGTTTTCCAAAATTTTGGAGATGCCCAAGAAATAAGAGAATTATCAAAAAAATAAAATAAAAGAGTACTTTCTCACGTCTTTAACTTCTTAAGGTCGTCGTATTTCTCGCCGTGAAATGATCAAATTTTTAGGTGTTTTTTAGATAAAGAAATCTCAAAAAGTAACACGTAGAACACAAATAAAATTCTTGATATTTTGTTTATCCACATTTTCTATTTAAATTCTCAAATAAAACTTTTTTTTAAAAAGTGTAAGACACATTATTTTGCTATTCTCACCCTACATTTTAACAATTTCACATACTTATAGACAAAAGTGAACAATTTTATATGTAAAACTATCTAAGTTTGTGTTATAACAATATTTACACAGTTAAATTTAGAAAAATACGTAATTTGAAAATTACCTAAAAATTTGTTGGTTAGACCGCTTTCTGTCGTTTTATATTTGTTTTACTTCAATACCTTTGAATCTTCACAGGTGGCATGTTTTAAGATTCCTGTTATTTGCTAAGCTCTATATTATTCAGTTCTTAAATGTGTAAAATTATTTGTATTTGTAAAAAACACTATTTTATGAACACGGTGCCTTTAATGAAGCTAACCTTAATAAATTCTTTGCACTTTGTATATACATGCACACAGATTTTTAAATTTAATACAAAAATTAAAGAATCTTGAAATGTGTTCGTAAATGTTTTTTTTTTTTTAGATGAAGTAAAAGGTAGAGGTATATTTAATGGAACAAACACACATTGCAACTTGAAATTTCATTCAGACCGTAATTAATTATAAAAATGAATTATTCTTGAAATAAAAATTGTAAAGGAAATTATGGGTTTCAAAAAAATATATATTTTTGGTTCTATTGACTGTATTCGGCCTCACTTGATCGGATTTTAGTTTCAAAATTGTACAAACAAAATCTGTTTGCCGATAATCTGCGTTTTTGCATGATTGTATTAAATATGTTACACTTTTAAACAGTTTAAGTATTTCCGTTGTATTTCATTACTATTAGAAAAGAAAAGAAAGAGGTCATATTCGGGAAGCAGCAGCGGTTCTTCGAGCAGCAGCAGCGACAGCGAGGAGGAGACCGAGAAAAAAGAAAAAGACGAAAAGGAGACGGAAAAGGAGGCCACGGAGAAGAAAGACGAAGATATCCAGTCAGTCGACGACGATACAGCCAAACCCGAAAAGCCCAAGTCTCTCCACAAAACCACCTCCATATTCCTTCGTAACCTAGCCCCCACCATCACTAAACAGGAAGTCGAGGCAATGTGCTCGAGATATGACGGCTTTCTCCGTGTAGCTTTGGCCGATCCGCAACCAGAGCGACGTTGGTTACGCAGAGGATGGGTAACGTTTAAGAGGGACGCCAACATAAAGGAGATATGTTGGAACCTGAACAACATCAGGCTGAGGGAGTGCGAACTGGGCGCTATAGTGAACAGGGATCTCAGCCGACGTATCAGGCCGGTGAATGGCATAATGGCCCACAAACAGGTGGTCCGATCGGATATTCGGATATCTGCGAGGGTCGCTTTGAACTTGGACAACAAGGTCGGATTATGGCTGGACGATGACGATAAGAAAGACAAACCTCAGCCGGTAGGTTTATTTTTATTTGTAACAATTTTAAGCATGACATGGTTTATGACACTTAACACAAAATAATTCAACCGTGCGTAATCATTATAAAATAATGTAGTCAGAAATTTGTACTCATCAATATTTTTCATTTCTTTGTTCTGCAAGAAATTCACTTCAACAACACTCAATTGGTGTTATGACAATCAAACTGTCAGACATTATCCTGCACTTTAGCTATACAACCATCAACACAACAAATTCTTATCTTTCCAGCTGTATTAATGAATAATTTTTGTTTTTTGTGCTGTGAAAATTGTCAAACCATCGGTAGAAATTGTGTTTTGTGACGAACATATTTTAACCCAAATGTGTGTAAACGCAACGTTTTTAATTTTATTTGATACACGAAAATAAATATAAGGCCTCATTTCAATTCAAGTAATTTTATTAATGTTTAAAAATTGAATTTTCGAAATTTTAAAGTATTTGGAATACATACAAATTTAGAGAGAAATGCATATTCTTAAATAATTATATTTTTGGATTCTAAATATTAAAAGTATGTATAATGTATAAAAATCCACTTATGTGTATTTATTGCAATGTGTATACTCGAGTCAAGAATTCAGACGTCTTACGTCACGGCTGACGTTACACATTTGTTTTTATTGTAAACGTAATTTTCGATATTTGGTCGCGTTAAAAACAATCATTTTTTGCAATTTAGTGCAATACATATTGCAAACTTTTAGTGTAGTATATAGTTTTATTCCTATCAGTTGCAGTTTCTTAAATATTTTGATGAAAATATAATGAATTATTCATTTGTTCGTATGACGTAAGTCGTTTGAATTCTTGTCGCGAGTATATTATTAAATAAAATTTAAATTCATGCAAATATTTGCCTATATACAGGGTGGTCACATTTACTACGCCCAGTATAGGGTTCTCAATAACGGTAACGTACACATATCACGGCGGACTTGAACATGACTTAAATGAAGTTTTACTAAGACTGCAGATACTCATTGACGATTCTCAGAAACAGGTTAAAATAGACAAAATTTGAAAGAATGATGATAATTACGATCAAACAAGGATGGAAATAAATGACATGATTCTCGCTTGTTGACATACTACTGTAAAACCCACTCGAATGAAAAATCATTCTTTCAAATTTTTTCTATTTTAACCTGTTTCTGAGAATTGTCAATGAGTATCTGTGGTCTTACTATTTTTGCCAACTTGGGGAAGTTTGGCCACTAGAATTGAGCGAAAGGTAGAAAAATCCCGATTTCTCGAACAGTGAACTTTTCTTCGTTGAAAAAGGGTGTTTTAAAAACATCTCTAAGGATTACGGTGGATTTTTTTCTGGCCCTCTTATGACTCCAGGAATCGAATGCTGAAAGAAAATCGGTGGTGCTAAAACCTCGCATTTAAGTCATGTTCAAGCCCACCGTGATATAGCATGGCTTAAATTAAGAAAAAATGGTGCACTTTTATGCATTTCAATTTTCTGAGAAATATATTGTTATGTATACATTACTGGTTCCCAGCATCGTTAAAAGAGAACACCCTGTATATGGGGATTTGTATACGCACCTTTGGCGGTACTATAATAATTGTTGGTTTTTTTTTAAACTATATTGAATCTGTATTTATCGCCGACTCTGGCCTTCTGTAGGTATATTCCGCAAGTTAGTGACGGTATTGTCATGTGCATCGATTTATGCTGTTTCAAAATAAAAAAATGAATTTACAAAATGTAGATGATTATTTAATGAGAAACACGGTATGGTAGCACCTACCTTACTGATATTTATTTCCAAGGCAGATATTTGGAGAGATTTCAAAAATGTTGAATCAGTATCTGTTTTCTTATTTGTTTACATTAAACCTTGTCATTGCAAAGATGTTTGTACTTGCCGAGTGTTTGCTAAGGATCTTTGTTTCTATCACACGCTTTGTTTAAAGTGAGGTACTCGGCCTGACGACCACGACCAGGTGGATTTCCTCCATCGGTAAAAACTACAAAGTGTAACAAAAAAACACGCAAAACTACACAAATAAAAACGGGACCAAAATTTATGTAAATACTTCTGCTTATTTTTACTTGAAGACTGTTCTCGAAATTGTATGCATTGCCTTATTTTTTGTATATTAAATTATTATTGTATTAGACGTTCGGGCTAGTATCAAACAATCCCGTCCTGCACAACATCACCGACTACCTCATAGAGGAAGCCAGCGCGGAAGAAGAAGAACTGTTAGGGATAGAACACACCGTCGAATCTCAGGATGCAATAACGACAGTCGAAAGAGACGAGAGTTTGATTTCGGTACTAGATCGCATAATTCTTTACTTGAGAATTGTACATTCCGTTGACTACTACAATCACTGCGAGTATCCCAATGAGGATGAGATGCCCAACAGGTGCGGTATCCTCCACGCTAGAGGTCCACCTCCGACCTCAAAGGTAAGTTATATTTCGATATTGAATTTTTCATCGTTACTGTTTTAATGTTATTTGTTGTTTTTTTTTTTTGGCAGACGGACATGACACAGTTTATTGGCGCCCCTATAGAAGCGAAGATGGCTAGTTTCCTGCCAGAGAAGCCAAAGGAGGACAAAGATAAGAACGAGTCGAAGCTAATCAATTTATCTCTGAAGGACGTAGACACGGAAATCGACAAGTTTGTACAGGCAAACACTAGAGAACTGGCCAAGGACAAGTGGTTATGCCCTCTGTCTGGAAAGAAATTTAAAGGTGAGCAAAAAAGCTTTATATTCTGTAATACAAGAGGTATAACATAATAATAATGATAATAAAATGTCTTTATTTCCAATGAGAAAATAAAAATAAACAGAGTAAGAATAACTTTATTAAAAAAAAATTGTCTGCGTCGGACCAGACGGTGGAAGTTATACTTCTTTGGCCATTCTCATACACCCACTCGTACGTACAAAAAAAAAAAAATTCTTAAAAAAAACGTACGTAAAAAAAAAATTCTTAAAAAAAAATAAAAAAATTCTTAAAAAAAAATATATTATTATATTAGTTCTTAAAAATTTGTTCTTCCTTTTGAGCGTGACGCGGTTTCTCGACCAACATCCCATCCCAATGTGTCTAACGGGCGCAAAGAAGTATAACTTCAAAAATATTCATTTTGGAAAATAGAGAATACAATAATAACAAAATATGAAAGAGGACACGTGAATATTTATAGATATTGCAAAAGTTATTACAGAAAAAAAAATAATAAAGAAACGGATTCGTGCATTTGAGACTAAGAAAAGCATCACAAGCTAAAAAATTAAGCAATGAACGTGGATAGGATAACAAATACAGGGGGGTCCATATGTAATGGCCCATGGAGGTAAACTAGATTTTTCACTTCAAAATATTGCGATTAAGCCAACTTGCCTTAAAACAATTTCGATAATAAGATTGTTGAAAAGCTATTATCTCGAAAATGGCCTAAAACTAATTTCCTCAAAAACAATGTAGGTTTAAGATTTTTTAATAATAAACTTGATAACGTTAAGGTAAAAAAAAGTTACACACATTTGTGTCACAAATATGGCGCCCTCTAGGAATACTTTGTAATAGACAACAGATTATAATAATAATATCTGTTCCCCTCATTCTGATCACCAGGATTAGCCCAGAAGTCGAAGACTTGTGTGGGAGAGGGAGCGGCATATTATTATTAAGCAGGCCGCATTTGCGCCCAGGAATAAGGGAAACCTGGAAAACCTCATTAATTAAGAGGGTAGTCAAACGTCAACCGGTATCAATCTCTCACATTGACCCAAGCCATCATTCTTTCAACCTACCATACCCGCAGAGAGGGTGCCAATCCTCTCCACAAATATAACATATACAGTCTACTGTTTCGGGGGTCGAACCCACAGCGATCTAGTAACCTCGACTCAAGTACTGACCAAGCGACCACTGACCGATCTATGAATTCTCATATCAAATTTTTAAGTTGATACAATCAAACACAGTGTAATTAGTACAAAAAATTGCTTTTTAAATTCCAACTTTGACACCCTGTATCTTTTTTTATAATCATATTATTTTGAAGTCAAAATCTAGTATGTCTCCATAGGCCATTACTTACGGATCATCCTGTATATTATGAGTCAAAACCACTATATTATAAGTGTTAGAGGTTTGAGTGCCATTATATCAGTATATCGTGGGTATACTGTAAAAAGTGACCAAGTCAATAATCATCAACTTTTTGTGGCTATTATAAAGAATTTTGACTTGTCTTGTCAAAGAATCATCGAACAAATCAACATATAGTTAAATTTGCGTCAAGTTGAGACTATTTGGGTATCCCTAACAAAAATTTTAAGGGGAATGTCGTGAACTGTATTCAAACAATGAAAATACAAGCACTGTGTTTTCGATAAAATGACCATTAAGCCGTTATTTTCACACCAATCTATGAAACACATCACTAAATTTTTTGTTAAAAGCTGATACTAACGAGAATATGTCATCACCAAAGAGCGCAAATATTTACAGGTGGGTCATTCATAAAAATTAAAAAATTAATGGACCTATAATTGAACCCTGAGGAACTCCAGTATTTACCTCATATAATTATTCTAGTCTTTGATATTGATATATAATTTTGTTTGTGAAAGATAACTAACAAAATTTGTACATGGACCTATTATGACTAGTCTTTTTCTGCCAAAATGACAAAATTCTCTCACGTCTAGGTCCCGATTTTGTAAGAAAGCACATATTCAACAAACACGGGGAAAAGATCGAGGAAGTCAAGAAGGAAGTGGAGTTCTTCAACAACTACTTGAAGGATCCGAAAAGGCCGATGTTGGCAGAGGCACCACAGCCGAAACGGGAGGAAACTGCAACGTTTAGTCATCCCAGGTAAAATAACAATTTAAATATTTTTACAATTTGTTTACTTTTGTTTCTTTTAAGCAGCAGCTATGGTACAGGATACGGAGGAGCACCAGGTTACGGCAGGCCGCCACCGTATTACAATCAAAGTTTCACCCCAAGGACTAGAGGTTACCAACAAAGGACAAGGTAATTCTTAAATACATTTTGCTTTGACATATCTTTCAAATATATATTTTTTCAGAGGTGGTCCTACGGATTTCAGGCCTGTAATACATTACAGGGATCTTGACGCGCCCAGAGAACCAGAAGAATTTATTTAGCAATTAGAATATTATTACTATTTGTATGGTGACAGTGTTTATTAAAATTAAGTTAATATTCTGTAGCGTTAAAAGATTTTTTATTTTAGTTTTATGATTAAATAAAGCTATACAAACTGAATCGCAGTATTTTTTTTGTAATTTAAAGGTCATCATAAGTTCTCATTTATACGTAAAAAAAAGTATGTTGTAATAAAACTACAAATGTAAATTTGCAATGTTGTTGAAATTAATAATATTCTTAAGACAGATAAAGGTAAATACCTACAGGATGATTCAGCCATAATGTCGTTAATTTTAACAACGTATTCAGAAGGCCTAATAAAAACAAAATTGAAAAAAAATATGTTTGCTTGAACTATCAAGAGATAAACAAATCACCCCATAACAATCGGTAACACGAGGCGCCTGATAAGCTACAAATTTTCTGATGACGCGCACGAGTATTGAACCTATATAGAAGTCCAGCAGTGTTGCCAGGACCACATGAATCTAATAGCACGTTCCGTAAATGGAGTGATAGATTTTTTTTCTAATGACAAACTCTTGTTTGTTATTTAATATGTATGCATTTTTAAGGTATTCATTAAGCGCGTCAAGTTCCGACATAAAACTTATTCATCATGCCCTCGTAATGCAAAAAGATCCGCAAAATTTTATAAAGTAAATCATTCTAGATAAAACATACTTATTTTTTGTCACCTTTTTATTATGTTTTTATTATGAAAGTAGAATATGTAGTAGGTACCGAATAACACAGATGCACATGTCTATTAAAATGTCTAAATAAATGTTTCCACGGCTCTGTTCAGCAGAGGACAACTGCGGCTTTCACTACCGAATTTGAATTGCATTTTTATTTAGGCAAATAGCAAATTTAATTAATAAGTATAAATTATACTGGCGACACAAACAAACGAAATTCACCAACCACTACCACGCGAAAATGATAACTGATGGATGAAGAAGGGAGAGAAGTGGGGCCGCATACATCTGTTCCAGATGCAGTTCGACGGCGGGCTCATCTTGAATTGCATTTTTATTTAGGCAAATAGCAAATTTAATTAATAAGTATAAATTATACTGGCGACACAAACACACGAAATTCACCAACCACTACCACGCGAAAATGATAACTGATGGATGAAGAAGGGAGAGAAGTGGGGCCCCATACATCTGTTCCAGATGCAGTTCGACGGCGGGCTCACCTGCATAGGAAAACGGACCCCAATGATGTTCAACTTATTCCGCCGGTAACATATGAAACGGGAGTATAAACTGCCAACTTTTTAGCTGTGCCGAGTATGCCCATTTACAGCCTATCCAATGTTGGCGCTGATTACTGCAGTTGGGCATTTATTATAAAATTCTCATGATTTTATATTGTTTATAAACATGCAATTAATTTATTGTTTGTTTCCGTTATTATTTAGCGGTTCTGCAATGCTTGTCATTGAGTAGACACTAAAAACAAGTTTATTAACCTAAATATGGCTCGCTGAGTTCAAGACTCAGATTGTTTATCACTGAGTAGGTATGTCTTAGACTGTTTTTTGTTGATAGCACGAGGGTTTTTTTAATTACTGTCTGTATTTAAATACATAAAACGTGTCAGCCTCTCTTAATAATTTAACCAAGTGAGTATTGGATTTAATTTCACTATTTACATATAATGAAATGTGAATAGTTTTTTTTTATCCCTTGAAGTTTTGTAATTTCAATAGTTTTTATGTTGAAACTTAATATGTTAATTGCATACTTTAAAAAAATAATTTATAACATTAATTACGTATTACAATATGTAGGAAAATATTTAAATTTGGCAACGTCGCGTCAGGTCGACACCACAAAGTATAAATTCGACACCAAGCTGAACTGCCGCCAACGTTCAATGATAGTCTTAATAATCGTTTGAAAATATTTCTTTTCGGCGTAAATATCCATTTAAAATATTTTTAAATCGCGTATTTGTAATATACTCATTTTTCCCTATCTTCTCTTAAAATTAATGATACTATACTGAATTATCCTGTATACAAGGCGTATCCTAAGTAATCTGAAACATTTCAGGAGGTGATTCCTTAAGTAATGTCATGAAGAAAAGTTTATATAAAGTTTCTTCTGAATGCCTTAGTTTTTAAGTTAAAAGGCGTTCAGATTTTATTTTTTTTAGGATCGTTTTGAAAATCACTGGAGCAGATTAAACTTTTGTTGTTAAATTGCTGTCGCGTATCATGATAGAAGGCATGTTTTGGCCAGAGGGTCAGTGGCATACATAATTTTTTAATAAGAATTGCATAACCTTGTGTGGAATGAACAGACTGAGAAAAGAAATAGAACCAATAGACTAAAAGTTATAAAAGACTGAAAAAGGAATACTAAAAGTGTCACAAAATTATCTGAATTACTTTCACCGAGAAATAAACAAGCAAAAAATTATCAAAATAATGGGTGTTTACCTTTCTTCATCACAGTATATTTCTACATACAAGGTGTCGTGCATAAGAACGAACACAGAGTAGTATATGTAGGGGTGTCCAAAATATAATTTAATAAAACATCCATATACAAAGTTGTACCCTTGAACAGTTATTATCCCCCAAAGTGGGACCTTAAATTTGGAAAAAAATATCTATGCGCAAAGGGGCACCATCAGTGCTCTTCCACCTCTGACGTCCAAGGTGGTTGCCCAACTGTGTTCTACCCTAACCCTGCTACCGCACATGTTCTTATTTTCTGAACTTGAATGTGAAAATCTAAATGTACATGTAGTTATGAGATTATTTTGATATGTAAACATTTTTATCCAGAATAATTCAAAATAAAATCAAATATAAAACAGCAGGCAGTAAATAATCGCGCGCACACTGTATGTGCAGAATTTTTCAGAATTTTAGGATCAGCAACCCCTTTTCTTAGTTCACGAGTTTCCTATGTGGACTGAGAAATCACTACCTTCATACAGGGTAAGATCCAAACTTTATTATCAAAATATGACATTAATATTCACAAGCCACCACTGGTAAACTTTATTTATTTATAGCTATATTTAATTAAGAAGATTAAATAGTTTTAAATTCTTATAACACTGCAAGTAATATAAACATTTGTACTTAAAATCTGTATCTCAACTTTTTTCATTTTGATTTAACTCCTGGTTAACAAGTTAGTAAGTTTCATCACAACTATTTCTTTCACTTTAACTTAGGTCTTTTAAATTTTCTACAAACCGTTTTATGCCGATTGAGTCTTTCAAGAGAAGAGTATACTTTCGTACAACTATCACACTGATATTTCAAAAGCAAAGCGCTTCTAAACAACTCCTTATCGATCTCTGAGAGTCCTTCTGCTTTTAAATTAAAAAAATTGTCTTTATTGGAATAATTATGTGCTGTTTCACTATGGTGATCTAACTTCTCCATTGACGAACACACCTGAGAACATTTATCACACTCGTACAGAAAGGAGTAGTTATCTTGACCAACACTTATATGTTTTATATTAAACAAATTTTGAACATTCACCTTGCATTTTAATTTTTTACAAGCCTCTTCATGCTTTTCAAGATTTCTCTGGTTCGAATATAATTTGGGACAGGCAGAACATTTGTATTTTAAGTTACATGCAGCCTGAATTAGTTTGTCGTTAATATTTGGCAAATTTTTCACATCTGCTGTTACGAGATCCGAGTCTGCATGTTCTATTATAAACTTCTCAACATCAATGGACGGCCGTCTGCCACGACGTCTTGACCTAGTTTTTTTTATTGGAGTAGTTTCATCCTTCAAAGCATTTTCAGTTTTATCCCGAACAACATTAAAAGCTCCAGAAAAATTGTCTAATATATTATCACCACAGCTTTCAGCTCTTGTTATTTGTTGCATATTTAAATCTTCATGAAAATCTGTATATTTAATATAAATAATTTCCACATCCTCATTAGTTTCACATTCCTTTAAATTGTCTAAACTGCTCTCTGATTCAATTGTGCCATTTGAAAATACGTTACAGATATCATTCCCAAGAAAGTCATCTTCTCTTTCACAGTTCTTTAGGGAGTTTTCTAATAATTTTTGAGAACTTTCAAATTTAAGTTTAAAATCGTAAGCTACATTCAAGAATTGTAAACAATGCTCACAAACAACACAAGGGTAACTTTTATTAAGTTTCACCTGAAAATCCATGTTAATTAATAATTAAATATTCATAAATATATCAATAAATACCTTAGTATATGTAATCATTTCCAATATTTCTAGAATCGAGAGCCTGCTTTTTTCATTTAATGGACTATCTAGGAAAAACATTTTTTTACCTTGGGACAAACATGCTCGACATGAATGTTTCAATTTTTTTAGTTGTTCCGAGCGATTCATCTCTTATAGGAAATAATAATGATGAGATTATAATTATTCCTATATACTTTTTTTCAATTCTATTCAATTTCTAAATAATAATTTCGGTAACAGAATAACTGTCAAATGTCAATCTGTTTTAGGTTAGGTTTTAGTTAGATTATTAAAAAAACATTCTTGAAGATTGAAGATCGTTACAAATTTTTGTTCGTTGGAATTTTGTGTTTTGGTAGTTTTTTACTTTTTTTGTCATTTATGGTTCATTCAAGTGTTCTATACAGGACACTCTATTCGACACAATTGAGTAGTACTGGTTGCATAAGCTAAAAAGCAATAGCAAATATAAAATTTTTATTTTAAATTTATTGAAATATACGCCTTACAGCTACTTACTACCTAGACAGTACAAACTGTAGTACTTTTTTAAGTAATGATTTGTTAGAATGTATGTATTCATTTCCAAGCTTAAAAAATAGGTTAAACGCAAGTTTTTCTATAAAACCTTACGCCGGCCACAGACTTCGTGATTTTTCATCGGCTGTCGGTCATCGTGCGCACCGTCGGTGCCGCCCGATGAGCCCACAGACTTCGTGCGAACTGCGAAGTAGCCAGTTTTGGCCAGTTTATTTCTACCAGCTAAAATGAATAGAACGCAATTATTAGCAGTGGCAGCGGCAGTTGCAGTTAAAAGTGAAATTTCGCGTAAAAGAAAAAGATCGATTTGGAGTGTCTTTTGAAAAGAAACAGCTTTTCACATATCCATTTATTAAATGAACTGAAGTTTGAATCAGAAGAAATCTCTGTCGCTTTTTCGCTCCATTTTATTACACGATGTACAAGATACAATACGTTGTCTTCGGACAATGACGGACGTTACTGATTTTGTACCCATTACCGATGAGATGGAACGAAATACACAGTCAGGTATTGGCACGATGACCGACGCACCGAACCGACGAAAATCAAGCTCGGCCGTCGGTTGATCGTGACCTAAGATCGTGACGGTTTTTGGCCACACACTTCGGTTTTTGGACCGAACGGTCGGCACGATAACCGATGAAAAATCACGAAGTCTGTGGCCGGCTTTACGCGAATTATTTAATGGCAGAAAAAATGTAAATTTTTAGCAATTTTTACCAACTGCAATATTTTCTATCATTTTCATCATGGTCGATTGTCAGAAGCTCAAGTTAAACTTAATAATGCCATATACTGATGAAAATAGCGATAATATTCATCCATTAATTATTTAATTCAAAATTTGCGAATCTCTGGAGAATCTGCAAATTTTGCGTCCATGAAGACAAGGCTTAATGGTGCATTTTAGCAGCATGCAATAAATATAATATCTTTTTTATAGCTAATCAAAGCTTGTTTAAAAAGAACTAAGCATTTTAAAAAGTTTTTCTTTAAAAAAACGCCTTGTTCGTTTTACACAAAAATAAATCTGATATTCGTGTTTATCTCACAAAAAAACCTCGTTCTCCAAAACTTGAGTACAATTACTCAACAAGAAAAAGAAATTATCGTAAAAAATTAAATAAAACAAGTACCTTCTAACTAGGAATAACATTATACTAAGGTAAGTTGATTTAAATCACATTATTTTTGCCCAAGAAAACTAGCCTTAAAATATGGTTCATTCTCTACTGAACACTTTGTATAAGAGTAATATTAAAACCAATATTTAAAAAAAAAACGTTATAGCAATGATAAAATTCTATTATATAAATTTTTATTACACTTCTGATGGTTGCATCAAAGTTATATAGCCTTATATAAGCTTTCTCTGTACTTTTTTCCTCTATGTATAGGATTCCTAAACGAAAATAGAGAGATACTAATTTTATTCATAAAATTTATTTGCATTCTAAGTCTGCATTATAAAACGTACAATTATACAAATAACATAAAGAAGATATAAATATTTATTCACTATCTTCCTTCAAAGTCTCTTTCTTTACAGCATGCTTAAATTTCACATGTAATTTTAAAACATCGTCATTCAAAAACGATTTGTCACAGAATACGCAGGGATGGTTGCCACTGTGACCTGCCATATGCACCTTACGGTTGTATGTGGATATAAAACCCTTCCCGCAATACATGCAAGTGTGGGGTCTGTGTCCTGTGTGCGTTTTCTCGTGTTTCTTCAAAATACTTGTCGAACGAAAACTTTTCCCACAGTATTCACACTGACAAGGCTTTTCACCAGTATGGATACGTATATGCTTTTTTAATCCAGATACATTCAAAAATCTCGCACTGCAGTAGGTGCATAAGTAATTTCGTTCACCCGAGTGAATCTTCATATGATAGAAAAGCCCCCCTGAAAACAAAGTAGTTTATACATGTAAACAAACAAAAATACAAACTGGTACAGTACATCTCATCAATATATAAAATGGAATATAAAAAATATCAAAAGATGCCGTAATTAAGTCATGGGATAGAGTGGTGCCAGATAATTTAAAGTGACATAAAAATCGTTAGAATATGTGGATATATATGTATAATATATTATGATAATTCTATAGATAATGTATATTTTAGTCATCTAACTTGATATTATTCAGAGCGGGGTGGTCATTAAGAAAACATTTTGTATCTCTTTGTCAAATCAGTATTTTTCGGCAACTACAAGCTGTTATTTGAATGCAACATTGTAACATCTAATAGGTATCAAATATGTATATATGACATTTCTAATTATTAGTGAAAATGGAAAATTGCTCAAACTTGTCCTGTACTTAAATGAGGTGATCCTTCAGTATTAACTAATTACAGACCTATCTCAATACTGAGTAATTTTGCAAAAGTATTAGAGATATCTATCAGTGAGTCACTTGATTTCTCCTTACCAACATGGCTTTGTGGAAAGCCGTTAGACTGTTACTAACTTGATTATGTTTTTTCAGTATGTAGGCAACAGATTGTCAGGGACAGGCTGATGTAGTCTACACGGATTTCTATAAAGCCCATGACCATATAGACCACGGAATATTGCTGTCAAAATTACTTAAGTATGGTTTTAGTGACTCCCTTATAACATTAGTAAAAAACTATCTTTCCAGGCGATCTCAGTTTGTATCTTACAACGGTTATAAGTCGCAAGTATTCTCCTTAACTTCAGGTGTTCCCCAGGAAGCCAATTTGGGGCCCTTACTATTCTTATTATTTATAAACGATATTAGCACTATAATAGACTGCAAATTTGCTTTATTTGTAGATGACTTGAAAATATATCATAGCGTGGAATGTGGAATCAGTGAATGATTGTACATTTATTCAAGGTTAGCTTAATAAAATTGAGACTTGGTGTTCCATTAATAAATTATACTTAAATACTAGCAAGTGTAAAACTATAAGTATTCCTTTGAAGTGTTATCTCGTTGTAATAGTAATAGAGATTTGGGCATAACTTTTGATAGCAAATGGTCGTTTAATGGACATATTTCCTTAATCGTATCAGCAGCGTTAAAGATGTTAGGGTTCTTAATTAGAAATTGTAAAAATATTCGTAATGCACAAAGTTTAAAGGTTCTCTATTATTCCTACATTAGATCTAAAATAGAATATGCTTCTATAGTATGGTTCATTTTATAGGTGTCATATTACTACTATTGAGAGTGTGCAAAGAAAATTCTTGAAATTTCTTTATTTTAAAGAGTATGGTTCGCATCCGGAAAGAGCATTTAGTCATGATGTATTATTGAACACCTTTGATGTTACATTATTAGAAGTTAGACGTGGTATATCTAGTTGTACATTGATTTACAAAATTTTACATAATGAACTTGACTTTTACTGTTTAAGAAAGTTATTTTAAGCTAATATGTATCAAATCTCCTACAATTCCTATCAATGCTAATAATAAGGAATATATGGGTAGATATTGTGGGTGTAATTCAACGCAGGTTGGGGCTTTTGTCCACTGAGTAGTTAGTTTCACACAATATTGTTAATACCTGAAAATATATGAGGAAAAAAATGAACTTGACTGTTGTGATCTATTGCACGCATTAAACTTTCATGTTCCGCAATATTCTGCAAGACGGGTTGCTGATTTTGTGTTACCATTAGCTACAACCAATATAATGCTGCGCTCTTCATTCTATATCATGTGTAGTAATTTAAATAAAATTGGTATGTTTTGTGACATTCATTCTGTAGATGTTAAACAATTGTGTTTTTTTATTATTGAATACCAATATTTGTTTTAATATATACATGCTTTTTTGTATTTAGTATTTGGTCTAAATGAGGTGTTTCTATCTTTTTTTTATATTTTATAGATTTTTACATTTGTAGAATCTCATTTCTTAATTCCCTCTTTATTTTCTTGCTACATTTAATAGTTTTGTGATTCTTAATGTAATGCTCTGGAAATTGTTTTTTCTTTTCTATTTTGTTAAAAATTCTTGTTGTTATATTATGCATTTGTCATTGAGCAATAAATGAGTATTATTATTAGTACTTCGCAATAACGTGTTTAAGAAGTCATTTAATGTTATGAATTGTAGAAGAACAAACTAGGCAACTATGCAATCTCTCGTCTACCAACATGCAGACATGTCGTTCTTGAATATCGTAAGGAGACAAAAAAAGCAGTTGCAGTTAACGACGCAACTTAGATTATTCTTGATTTCCTGATATACCAGGTGTTTTTCATTTTTCTTCATTCAGTGTTGTGTTGTTGTGTGTTTGTTTTAATTTATCTGTACTCTATTTTTAAACTAAGAGGAGTAAACGATAAAGGCATATATACAGGGGAAAGTAACTAGAAAATGTAACTAGGTAATTTTGGCGGTAAATTTGAAAAAAAAAAACAAAAACAGCAACAATTTGTTACTGAGTTATAAAAAGAACTATTTTATTTGTTTTTGCATTAACGAAGGAATAAACACAAAATAAATTTACGAAGTTGCAACGTTATTCTTAGACTAATACTGACATTTTAAAGGTTAGTGTAGTTGACAGTGTTGACATTGATAGTAAACATTAAATAATTATATGGGGCTATGTAAACCTGGCGACAAATTAACCAATAACAAGCTAGTGTTTAAGCGTGAGGAATTTGAATCCTCTTAGTTTAAAAATAGAGTATAGTACTCAGTGCCACTATAATATCTGTTCATTTTTTTTTTTTTTCACCTTAAAAATATTGTGGTATTAGATACTACATATCTAATAAGATTTGGAGAGAATATTCAGACTGAGAGGATTTCTCATAAGAACCTCAACCTGGTATAAGTAGGAGATCAAACATGAAACAAATAGTGATAGAGAAGATGCGGAGATAGGACAGACAATGAACAAGCTGAGTTAATTAGATATAATGTGCATAAAAATATATGACTTCATTGGCAAGAATAGCTGGATAATTGATTTATATTAGATTAAATACCTTTACAATACAGTAAAAAAAATAATCAATTTTGGCATATATAACACATTTAAGTATTATATAGGGCAAGAATGACAAGTTTTCAATAAATTTTTACAAACATGTTGAAGCATTTGCACAAGAAAAAACTGAGTACTTTTAGTTTCCTTGTAGCAAAGAAGTAATCATACTGCAAAATGACCAAAATTTTGACTATTGATATCTAGCAATCTACTTATCTCGTGACACAACCAAAACTGCGTAACACGATCCATCAAAGTTTGCTACTTAAACGTTCTAAAAGAAAAACATATAAAAATGCGTCAGAGAAAGCATGGATAATCCGCACCCCGGATAATTCTCGCACGAATAATCGGAGTTCTACTATACTACATTACAATGGAAAAACTTTAAAACCTACCTCTGTAATGAAATCCTTTCCCACATTCCGGACATATCTCTTTAAATTGATCTTTTGTATGAGTGTCCATATGCGTAGCCAGACCATTTTTAAAATGAAATGCTTTCCCGCATATTTTGCACACAAAGTTCTTTAAAGCGTGCTTCGTTTTGATGTGGTAGCTTCGAGCCTTTTGATTTTCAAACACTTCATCACAAATTTGACATTTTGATTCTTTATTTAAAGCATTGCTGTGTTTCACTTTTATGTGATAATGTTTTTTCGTTAAAGATGAAAACTGTTGATCACAAAATTCACACTTTTGCAATGTATACTTCTGACAAATTTTTGTATGTTGATCAAGTCTTCTTTTTGTTAAGACAGGCTTGTTACAAAATGGACAATTATATAAAACTCTAGGTTTAGGAACTAGTTTTTCAATTTTATATTTATCTGGATCGATAAACTCAGCTGTAATATTGCTATTTAAACCATTCAATTCTTCATCCTTTTCATTTTTGTCAATATCTTCTTGTTTTTCAGCTTCAATCTCTTCATCTTCTTTATCGTCAGTTATTTGCAAAATTACATAATCCGTTAATGGTAACTCTTCTTCAACTGCCTCTTCTTTTATAAAACATTCAGGAAACACATTCATCTCGTTCTTGTCATCCTCATCTAATGATTCTTCTGCATTTTGAAAGTCTTCAACATCATCCATAACATCCTCATCATTTGAATTCTCAAGATTTAATAAAGAAACATATTTTTCCAAAATGTACTGAGATCTATTAAACATTACCTTTAGACTGTACGATATTTTAATTTTTTTGTAACATGTAAGGCAAACTCCTTCAGGATAATTGGAATCAAAATTTACCTGAAAATTAAATACAGAAATGATATCAAAGTGATAAACCCAATTTTTATGTAAGTATTAACAATCGTTTAAATTCTTGTAATATTTTATTTGAATTTAGTATTGGTTTGGTATTAAGCTTCTTTTAATGTAAAATTAATTCTATAATACCTTAGTTGAAAATATATTTTCCAGGGCAGTATATATTTCTGGGCTTTCTTCATTTTCCTCCTCTAATTTACAAGTAAGAGCAATCATTTGATTGCTAGGCGTTAAGCATACTCTACATTTATGCTTAATGTTTTCCAAATCAATTATATAGTTCATTTTTTAAATATAAAATTAGATATATATAAAATTTATATTTTTCTCGTGATAACAGAAATCAGAAACAAAAAATATGAAGCAAAAAAATAGTAAATACACAAGTTCCAAATGCACCATGCACCACTATTTTTTGACGCTACTTCGCTACTAATTTTTAACAGAAAAATAACATAAATATATCAACATTAAAATCCCTAGTTCCTACCCTAAAACAATATTTCTCCTTCCTCTTCTATTATTGACCTTCGTCCATTAGACAGTTAGCTACCACCACTGCTTGTTTCGTGATCATGCTTTTCACAAAACAATAAACAATGCTCATGTTTCCTTGAGGTTTTAGGGAGGGGGTCGTAATGGCGATATTGATTATGAACATGAAATGTTTTGAAGAAAAGGAAAACATTTGAATTTTGTTTTATAAGGTTTATTTTTGCAGCAGTTGAAAACGGTTTGGAAACTGTCAGAAATATTCGACATGTTTGATGTTTGTCATGATGACAAAACGCTGTAGTAGAATGACAGATGAATGCAATAAACATTTTATTGCACTAGTGCATAAACGTTCAAATCGACGTCATATTCTCCTAGACTTGTGTCATCTAAAAAAACATTTTTTGGTTTTTCATGAACGTAGAAAAAATATTGTATGTAACTATTTATGAAATCTAACACGTTTCAGTGTCAGTACGATACTGTTTATAAATTGACTGCTGTGAATGCTGTGATCCACAAACCACATATATTATATCTTAGCACAAACCTAGAAAAAATATAGACTGTGCCAGTGTCATATTGCCAGCGACCGCAAATTCATGGCTGCCCTAGAAGGTACAGAATCGCTAAAACTTGGTTTTTATGCCAATTTACGTTGGTTGTATTGTAGCATGAAGTTCATTTGTTTACTGTGATTGGTCACATTAATGTCACATTCTTTAATGACATTTAAAATGACAGCAAGTTACTTAATTTCATATTGCAATGCAGCCATCATATTTGCACAACCGCCAACATAAAGCAAATAAAATATCCATTTTCTGGACCTTAGGTCCCTAGAAAACGCGGCACCTGTCACGTGACCTATATCATGAACCGACGCAGTCTATATTTTTTCTAGGTTTGTGTATCGAAGCTTCAAACATATGTTTTGTGCTTCAAACTTTTTCTAGGTTTGTGTTGCGATCGCTTCTACGTACTTTCGTTTGCAATAATAATGACACTCTCTTAAAACAGTTTTTGAACTTCTGGAAGTTCTGAGTAGAAATTTCATTAAATCTCTATCGGTGAGTGAAACAACTAATAACTAATATTAAAAATGTGAAGTAGATTTCATTACAAATACATCAGAAGTTCTAAAGAAATCGCAAAATTCATTTTAATGAGTGTCATTATTATTGCAAACGATAGTACATACGTACAATGGTGGTCACCTTAAAGTCACCACTTGCATGTTTTGTCCCTTTCTAGCACCGCGTATAATAAATGGCACTAGAAAAGAATGGACCATGGAACTGGTGAGTTTAAGCTGACTCCCACTGTACATACCACAAACCTAGAAAAAATATAGACTGCATCGGTTCATGATATAGGTCACGTGATAGGTGCCGCGTTTTCTAGGGACCTAAGGTCCAGAAAATGGATATTTTAGTTGCATTATGTTGGCAGTTGTGCAAATATGATGGCTGCATTGTAATCTGAAATAAACTAACTTGCTGTCATTTTAAATGTCATTAAAGAATGTGCCATGAATGTGACCAATCACAGTAAACAAATGAACTTCACGCTACAATACAACCAACGTAAATTGGCATAAAAACCAAGTTTTAGCGATTTGGACCTTTTAGGGCAGCCATGAATTTGCGGTCGCCGGCAATATGACACTGCCACGGTCTATATTTTTTCTAGGTTTGTGCCATGATCAATGGTGGTTCCAAAACAAAATTTACTAGATTCAAATAATATTACCATATTACCAATTGACCCTCACGCGTTGATGTTTTTAACCTCTTTTATCTTCCAAGTAAAATTTGACTCGCCAGTCGCCATAATATTCGTTAGAAGTTTTAATAAAGTGTGGCGAATGATCGAGAATGATTGAAACTATAAAGGCCGGCATTGATTTAATATGGATTATTATTAATTACAGTTTATACATTAGTTATAAAATAGGATACCTTTTAGTAAACATCATCAGCTCCTTGCAAAATGTGCTTTTAAAACTTAGTTATATACTGTTTGAAGTTTTTGGTGCATTTTTCGAATCCTTTACAACATTCTATCAAGATGTAATACAGAACTTTCAACATATCTTGAGGACGATATCTTCGGTAGATATTATAACCTATTTAAGTGATATTAGAAACATTATCAACTCATTGATGTTTGTAGTAGTAACTTTAAGTGAATTTGTGTTTAAAATAATTTTAAGTGTAGTGACTGCCCTTCAAACGGTTTTGTTAAGTCCCAAATATCTAGTACAATATTTAATAAAAACTTTATCGTCTATTGTCTCAGGTACCAAAGAGACTGTTATTGATATAGGAACCTTTTTGGTAGGATATTTCCACTTTTTGTCTCGAAAGGCAAGGGATTTTACAATTGCAGGTATATTATTTTGTATTCATTTGCCACAAATGATATACGATTTTTTTACCGAAATACCTGTAGAGTCTATATTAGGCATTACAATATCATGCTGTCTGATATATCTCTTTGTACGTTTTTACATTATAATGTTTTCATTTTTGTATGAGCATCTTAAAAGGTTGTTCTGGAATATACGACGTAGATATAATGAACTTGTAAGGTATTTTGCAAGAAGGTCTCATCCGCATACAGTGGTGTATAGAAGACAAATTCTACCAACAAGAAGGCCTCGGATAAGAACGGAAAGAAATCCTGTGAATTCATCGAAGAGCGATGAAAACGACAGATACTGTGTTGTTTGTCAGGAACATATAAAATGTGTTTTGTTGCTGCCTTGCAGGCATCTGTGTATGTGCAATGAATGCATTAACACTTTGCAAATATATAATAACACTTGTCCTATTTGCCGCAGCGACATAGAAACTACAATGCAGATTTTTGTATAACATTAGTAAAATTATATAATAACAGGTTTATTATAAAAAAATAATACTTAGAAAATCAATTAAGAATTATAAATGACTGATAGATTATAACGAAAATTGTGATAATTTCTAAATATTTAATAATAGTTCTCAAATTATTGACTAATTCCAAAAATAGGTACTTGTTTTAAGCCTAATGTAGATTTTATATGAAGTTTAGAATAAATAATTGAAAATTCATATTGTTTTAGTAAACCCACGAGATTTAAAACCTTTTGGAAAATTGTATTACTCAAATAAATTATGCTTATAAAATATCTATTTTTTGTTTTTAGAAGAAATAAAAAATAAATTTTGTATATATAATAATTTATTATAAATAGTTTAAGTTAAACTTGATAATATTTGCTTTTTCATTTCCAAAAATTCCCCATGTCTCTCCATTTCCCTAAAAGAAAATTAAAAAATAAAACAAACATACTGTATAAAAAAATTATATTAAAGTGGCAATAAATTTTTTTTAGTTATTTTCAATTCTAGCTTGTTCTTTTACTTGCCTTTGCATGAATACTTTTAAGGTATCTTTTGTACTCTCTGGAACGTAATTCTTCTTCACGATGTTGTTCAATGCATTTAAGCAACCGTCAAGGTTCCAGGTAGGTCTAAATTTTTTGTCTTCACTCTATAAAAGAATAAACAATCACTTTATTTACACATATAACACAAAATAATAAATAAATAAAATACGAGGAATTAACTGCTGATACATCGCTATTTAAGACACGTTATTCTCTTTCTTGTCCACAACTTTAATGTGTTAGGTTCACTTTAACAGTATTTTGCAGTCTGAACAATGTTTTGCACTGTTCGGGTGTATTACGTTATTGTATTTATGGACTTGCATTGTGTTGTGTTTGTTTTGCTGTTCTGATTTGAGTAACAGAAGAGTGTATAATAGTGTTATTATAAATTACATTAAGTATAAGAAACGGCAGGCAGCATTTGTTCCTTTAAATTGGATGTATCGCTAGAATAAGTTTGTACCTGATTTTGTTTGTAAAAATCCTACCCATCTGTTAAAATACTAGTAGTCTTTTCTGTAATACCCTGTATTTTGTTTCCACAAACATTTTATCTTACCGTTTACAGAGAAGTAAGCAATTCACTTTTACAGTTTAATTCTCTTTATTAAAATGAGTCTATTAAACTGTCTAAAATTATTAATTAATGTCCACTTTTATGATTGTGAACTGCATTTCTTATGGGAATTCAGGCTTGCTGTTGAAAAAAAAACACTTGTTTTAAACCCTATCGATTAAAGGAACAATAAAAATAAATGTGAGATTTTCGTAAAATATTTAGTTCAAAATTTATCCAGCACCCACTATCATATTCCTACGGGAATGAGAGGAAAAGAACATTCCAAAGTTGTCACAAATAAATTAATATATCCCAAAATCACTTTATAATGAGTCTTAACAAGTGAAATAACAATTTGTGGATGATTTCACTTTAAAACGGGCAGCTAACATGTTATATAACTTTTTCACTTACCTTTATTAAACCCAAATTTACTAGAATAGAATTGTTCACTATAGACGTCTTATCAGATTGTTGAGCCCAAATAAATAGATCTTTATACAACAACTCTGTGCACTTCAGCGACGATTCAACAACCTCGGATTTCGTATCATTACTTAACGATGCCACTTTCATTAAAACAGACACAAAATTATCCACACAAATATCACCATCTTTCTACAATAAAAAAAAACTTATAGTACGAGACCGACCTCAAAATTTCTACGTCCATCTGTTTTTTCTTTTAAAATGCAATTTTAATAGATGATTATTAGTACTAGGTGGCTGCAAGTATTTTCAATATATTTTTTTAATTAGTTTTTTTGTCCACTTGTCCGACAAACCTCAGATAAAGCATCAAAATTGTTGAAAAAGTACTTTGTATTCGGGGATATTTTTTGGGCCATTCACACGACGAGGAGTCATTATTTTAGCGTTTGAGCATTTTAAAAGTTTATGAACTGTATACGATAACATTTACAACTTTTAATTGTAGCCTGGTCTGGTTTTGCAAAACACCATGTATAGCTTATCAATATGGCTTCATAAATAAACGATCAACAGTAACAAATTTATCCTTAGTTGCACAGAATATAGCTGAGATACTAGACTCCAAAGGATTGATGGATATGATCTATGGATTTTTTGAAGGCCTTTGACAATATCAACCATAGTATTATATTACTGAGACTAGTTGAATATGGATTTTCTAATATTTAATTCAATTCTTATTAACTTATTAAAACGGATGGTAGTGCTATGTTGCTTTCAATGGATTTGAATCTTATAAATTTGTGGCCACTTCTGGTATTTCTCCAGGGCCCAACTTTGGACCTCTCATATTTTTGTTATTTATCGATGATTGATGATTGCCACTTTTTGCAGTCCCAAATAATTATTATTGAAAGTTGGTGTGATACATTTAAACTTGCATTAAACATCTCTAAATGTAAAGTAATTAGTAGTTATATAATTATTCATTAAATAATGTTATTTTTGAGAGGAAGCTTACAATAAAAGATTTAGGCATTCCGGTTGATTCAAATTTGAGTTTTTTACTGCATTAGAAAGGTATTTTAAGCTAATATAAATTAAATCTCCTACAATTCCTATCAATGAAGTCATATGTACGCTCTCTGATACCAAGCATCTAGGTATGCTAATGAACAATTCCACAGACAAAGTTCTATTCAATAATTATCTAAAGAAATTAATCAGAGTAGTTAGTTTCACACAATATTATTAATACCTAAAAAATGTATAAAAAAAATTTGAGTTTTTCGCAGCATATGAGGAATTGTACCTAACTGTTCTACTAATATCGTTAACGTTTGTTGGAGAAATGAACCAAAAAATTTATTAATCATCTATTAAAATTATATTTTAATTAAAAAAAAAAACAGATGGACTTAGTAATCACGTGGTCGGATCTTGGACTATTAGTAATAAGTTTATTATTAAGTAAATTTTACCTTTATTTCCTTTAATAACAAATCTGCCCTGTTACTTCCCAAATCCACAAAGTTCTGCACACTTGGAGTAGCAATAAAATCTTTTGCACTTGCTTTCACTTCTTCTGAATCGATAATTTCAGTGATCACGACACCTTTTTCACTATCGCTTTCACTTTCCTCGGCATCTTCTTCATCATCGCTGTCTTCGGATTCATCGTCTTCCAGACTACCCAAAACATTTAACTTTCCTAGGAAATTGAAAAAATTCAATTAGTTCAGTGTTCTTTTAAGTTTTCATGATAACATACCCACTTCTTTTAATTTTTGTTTCAGTTCTGCCCTACCAGTTTTCCCAAATTGGTTACCGTCTAATATTAAGTTTTTCAATTTTGTTTTATTAGCAATGGCTCCGACCAGCTGGAGAGCCCCTTGTTTTCGTATTTCATTAAATCCAAGAATTACTTCCTCCAATTCAAAATGAGTTTTTTTAAGACCATTTGCTAACAAAATAGCGCCCTGTGTTTTCAAAAGACAATCTCCAAAATTGATTTCTTTCAGACCCTGTAAATTAGGTAATGCATTGGCAATAGCTTCTGCACCTTTAGGGCCAATAGTGTTATCGTTGAGGTTCAAAATTTGCAAGTTTTTATTATAGGTAAAAGCATCGGACAGAGCTGTGATACCAATGTGGTATATTCCATTTTGAGGCATAGCAATTTCTTCCAATGTACCAATCATCTACAAAACAATATTTATTGCATGTCAGAGTAATTAAAGCCCTAACTAACCTTAAATACTGCCGCTAGGGCTGTTGCACCATCATTTTCTAACCGGTTTCTTCCAGCAATGAAAACTTTTAATGCCAAAGGTTTTCCTTCGGATTTACTGCAATTATAGCAATCTGTTAAGGCAGACGCCAACAGTTTACCCCCTGTTATACCAAGTCCGTTATTGTTCAGACGAAGTTCTTCCAAAGCATAACAGGAGGAGCTTCTAAGAAGAGCTGCCAGCCCCTGAACACCTATAGGACCAAAGGCGTTGTCACTAAGGTCCAACTCAGTTAAACGAGCCCCTGCAGTTACTAAGCCTTGGCCAAGAAACTCCTGTATATTATAATGTATTTCATAATTAATGTTTTCAAGAAAAATAACATTTTAACAAGTTATTAATAAATTAAATATATATAAATTAATCTTACAAGAGCTTTGGGAATTTCTGTTTTCATTCTTCCAGTGAACATATCCTTCCATAATGCCCTTTTAAACTCCTGGTGTTTTTCTAAGGCTTTTGCTATCGCTTTTGAAGCTTCAACTCCTAATGTGTTTCCCTCGAGATTAAGATATTGGAGTTCTGAACACTTACCTATTTCTTCGACAACAGATTTGGCTAAAAAGATACTGTTAATAAAATATGCAAAAAAGTAGTCCTTAGTAAGTACCATCTTCTTCAGAGTCTAATTTTAGTGACTTTCCAGCAAAACTAACCCCACTTGGACTAACCCGGGTGTTTTGTAACGCTGCTGTGACAGAATCCAAATTTACTGATGACATTTTAATTTTTTTATTATTTATTCTGTTAGATTTACAACAAAATCTACAAGTAAACTCAAATTTCGTCCAGTTAAATCTAACCCCTTTCTTACAAAACAAATACGCCAATCACATCACAGCAGTGTTGCCGCGTTCAGTTTCTGAAATGTACTGAGCAGAAGCAATAAAATGTACTAGATTGTACTAAAATTTACGATAAAGTGAAATATTGCCGTTTCTCATAGCGTAGACCTATTTTTTTGCGCTGATGATATTAAACTATTATGTTTTGCAAAGTATTTTATAAATATATCATAAAATATACATGAAACAAAAATATAAATATAAATAAACATAAACTATTATTTTTTAAAATATAAATGATATATGTTATATTTCATAATACCTACTTATATACCAAAAAATCAAACAGAAAACTTATTTTTCTAATATTCTTATTATATAGCATAAAATATATACGAAAAACACAAATACTAGGCTTGTTTTTGCAGCAGTTGAAAACGGTTTGGAAACTGTCAGAAATATTCGACCAGTTAAGTTGAGAACGCGTTACCATCGAATTTGACGCAATAAATAGTTGGACGGACCTTTCTGATAGTTTCAAACCGTTTCCAACTGCTGCTAAAACAAACCTAATATTTATATTCTACTCGGCCACTTCGAAGAATCATCAACCGATTTGTATGACCTTGGTCTTATTTAAAAATGTACTAGAATTAGGCCTATTTATGATGAAATGTACTTTTGTACTTTGCTGTCGAAAATGTACTACAAATAGTACAAATGTACTAAAACGGCAACACTGCATCACAGTCATCACACGAAGTATAGCCATATTATCTAGGAGTATAGCCAACAGTGCCAACACACAAAAGGCAAAACGCAAAACCAGAAAACAGTGCCACCAATAGAGCATTTACCACTAAATATTGCATTTACCTTAGACTGGAACTGCTCCGTATTCTGTTCGAGTGCTTTGACAGTGCAGTGGCCTTTATTTATATTTGAAATAAAGCTCACTAGATTGACAACATAGTCGATACGAGACGAATTCCAGTAATCAGAATGCGGGGCTGGTCTTAAAGGCATTTACATTGACTCAGTGTCCAATGTCCATTAAATTCCGATAGGGCGCTAGCGTAAAAGTTAGGTATTATTATTAATGTTCTATGGTCTAGTTTACGAATCTATGGTACGATAAATTTTTATTTGAATTCGTGTAAGACAAATAGTGACTTACCCTCGTTTGCACCGTTTGGGGCATTAATCTCAGTTTTTAAAGCTTAATTTAATATTTAATCTTAGTTTTAATTCTGGTTGCTTGCATCTAATCTAATCTAATTTGCATACGTATTATCAAAATAAAACTTGTACAATTACAACCTAGTAATTCTAAATTTAAACCTCTTTATTTTTAAGAATTGAAATTTTATAAATCACGAATCGATAGAAAAATGGTTAGTTTTGTCGCTTAAATTGCAAAAATATTGCATGTAATATGTGTAGTAAATAAAAAAGTACATTAAATGTCAAGTTTCTGAAAAATACGAATACCTAATATATAAAAAAATCAGTGTTTTAAATAATGTACATGTGACATAGGTATATTAGTTATTTGTGCGACAAGTACAAAAGTAAGTGTCTATTGCACGCGACGTTAAATTGTCTAACGAGGAACGAGGCCGTCACGCCGAGTTAAGACAAGTCGAGTGCAATAAGCACTTTTGTACGAGTTGCATACAATATGTATTTTTCTACGTTCATGCAAAAACCAATAAATGTTTTATGACACAGTGATGTAGGCAAATATTGACGTCAATTTGAACGTTTATGTTTGTCATGATGAAAAACGCTGTAGTAGAATGACATATATATGAATGCAATAAAAATTTTATTGTACTAGTACAATAAAGAACCACTTTTTCCACTAAATATGGTTCAATAAAATTTTGTTTTTGCATGAATGTAGAAAAAATAATCATATGCAGTTTTTATTTGGTATTTTTATTACAGTACAAGTACAATACAGAAAAAGTTGTTAGGTGTTTTAAATAGTTTTCAATTAAAAATTTGAGTGATATATTAGTTGTGCCCTTTGTAACTAATAACATTTTGAATCGCCATATCATAAAATAACTTGTTACTACTAGATGCACTTGCTATACTCTCAGGATTACCGGCGTTATTATCATTCAAGTAATTTCCTTATCACCACATTTAACTCATGTCACATTTCTACTTTTTCCATCTGCAAGTTTGCCTACATTTTCATCCTGTTTTCGCCTTTTCATGCGTTTATTATTTTCTAACAGTATATTGGTATCGTATTTTCGTGTACGGGTAAATATAATGTTGAAACAGCTATTTTTTGAGAATTTTCCATTGTCCTAAAAATAAGAATGAAACCTTATCAAATAATGAAAAATATACACTGAAAATAGATCATGTATGCTTGTACTTACCCATAATATAGTAATAGTATAACAATCTTCTGTAAAATGTTTTCAGCAGATCTTTGTGTACTGCATGGGTTGGTTTCAGAGACTATTCTTTGTTGTCTCTGGAGCAAAATGTCAAATAAACAATTTCAAAATTAAGGAAACTATAACTAAACTATACGAAAAATTTAGATATTTTAAATTAAAAATTACTTGAATAGAATACATTTCAAAGAAGCAAAGAATAATTATTTGTTCAAAATAGTCAAAACTTAAAGTAACTTTTATAATTAAAGACACTTTCGCACTATTTTTATTGCAAATAAGAGTGACGCAGGGTTTCTACTACGACACTGGTGATAATCAAAATATTTAAAAATACTAAATAATTAGACCTAAGGTATCTTATTACGACCTAGAATTATATATAATACAAATTTCAAAATTTTTGACACCCTGTATCTCGGAAACCATGAAATTTTAGATAAAGTTATATATATATATATATATGTAAATCTCATTTATTTTTACTGTACAACCCTTTCCAAGGATGCCAGTATTACATATAAGACATCCTGTATATATAATGTACAAAAAAAATGTAAAATTTAAACCCATGATCAAACCATTTCAGTAGTGTATATGTATTTACAAATATAAATATATAACCGTTAACTTTTATTACATAGTTTAAATAATAAATGTGATTCCTAGCTTCAACCTCAATCCTCAATCATAAAGTATTTCGCTAAATCAAGAATCTGTGTAATTTTTGTACATCATACCTATCTGGTATGTTTGAAGTTTGAATATTATGACTGTGATTATGGTATCAAGTTTTCTTTGCACATATGACATGTATATCTAAGCATCCTGCTATTTACGTTTTTTTATTTTCGAAGATCAAATATGTGTATTAAAAGTATTATGACAACGCCATATGAAATCACTTGTTTTAAACTGAAACCAGTGCCAAATTTTTGTGTCATGTTAAATTATAGATATTTAAAATCATTTGGGAGTAAAATAAGCCCCTCCATATCATCACAATGTAAGCGAGATAGTTTACTTAACTCCTTCAATGCAGTTAGGGTTGACAATGATCAGTTAAGACCTCTTCACAAATCATGTTCACTGCAGCTGTGCAAATCGGATAGTTACGTGTCCAATAGATCAGAAACTACATCTTGGAGGAAAAGTAAAAAGGCAGTCGAGAAGAAATTTTTTCAAAAAACTATCAACCATCAAAATACCACTACGTTGATACCTAACCGAGAGCTTTCTACAGAAGAAGCAGATCATCAGTTGTCAGAACAAAATGAATCAATTAAATACAAGTACCAAGACACTTCCAAACAAGATAAGTATGAATTGGAGGCGGCTAGACCAAGAAAAATTGTAAGTCATCAGGTATTTAATGTCTTTAAGTCAGTAGCCGATAAGGAAATCGATCTGAACGAGCACCTGCAACCAAGCAATTTGAAACCATATGGAGCTCAGGACCATATTTATTCACCAATATTGATGTCAAACAAGAATTCATGCTTGGTATTCACTAATCCAAGTTATCTTCCGCCAGGTCGACAGTCCGTTACAAAAAACAATGAAGACGAAGAAATGGATGAAGAATAAATCCAATTAAACATGGATCGATAATAACAAAATCAGACATAGGTACAATATCTAACATATTATTTATATTTGTAATTTATTAGTGAATAAAAATAAACGGTTCAGTCTCAAACGCTCTGTTATATAAATAATAATACATATATTTATCAGTTGGTTTATTCTACTGATGAATTTATTACGAATTTTTTGCAAAACTTATTAACTATAAAACTTTTACAAAATTAAAAAAGGCCCTAAAAACTGAAGAACACAAAAGTACAACGTAAACACAGGAATTCAATTATGACATGACAGCGATACTGACTGATGAGCACTGAAATGTACGATATGGAACGCGTAAAGCCCATTGCGCATCCAAATAAAGGTACTAACACTAGGAGCAGACAAAAGGAGACACATGAAACTCAGCAAAGACATACTTCATTCATTATGCACGTGGGTGTGAGAGAGACAACCATTTGCACGTACGATATGAATTGTGTTGTTAATTTTCCATTATTTTGTTTGTAAACACGTCATTGGCGTACAGTGTGGTTTCTTCTTTTATCTTGTATCTCGTTAGTGTTATTCTTTGTGTATTTTTGTGGGTGTTATTGTTGGAACATGCCATGCTTTATAAGGGACTGTAAAATTAACCAGCATATAGCACGAAATAATTCTTCATATCCAGAATTCAATTTCATTTCAATTCACAATCAGCTAAGCCCCTACTGCTCCGCCATTGCTAGAGGCACAAAACAAAATATGGCGCTGATCATAAATAATCCATTCGCGCAGCTTTTAGCGCATTCCATTCATCATAATATAAAATTACATTTCAGTGCTGATGAGCGACTGTTGCATGCTTGTAGAGTATGCAACCAACAAGCAAGTTAACATTGGCGGCGTTAAATAAGAATTTAAAATAATATCGCAACAAATTTATTTTGGCTTTATAAATAAGTTTGAAATTTTTTTGAAGGGTGATTCCGTTAATTCTTATTTTTCCCTATCCCCTCTTAAAATATTTGTACTAAGTCATAGTTAACCCTGAATACAGTATACCGGCTGCGGGGGTCGAACCCACAGCGATGCAGGCACCTCGATTCAAGTACTGACGCTTTAAACCGCGTGACCACTTATGAACATATACGGGGAATAGAATAGAATATTCATTTATTTAGCAACAAATGCTATTTACATTACTATACATACATAAAAACATACCAAGGAAAGACAATGTTTACCATGCCCTATCATTACGAAAAGAAGTAGTGATATTTCTAACAAATACTTTCACATTTACAGATATTTTTATTTCCTCAGGCAAAGCATTATATAAATGTAATCCTTCATTAAAGAGAGATTTTTTCAAGGAAGTTAACTTAGTATATTCAATATTGTATTCTCTAGCTTACCTTATATTACTTATGCAAATCAGAGTTAAAATTTTATAAATTAGCGTCATACATGCTCTCGTTACAATTTGCTTGACAGAAATCCATTTTAAGGTATCTAAAGGCCGATTTACATTTAGGCAAAGGAGCATGCAATGCAATGAAAACTATTTTGCATCAAAATCTCTCATGTAATATTGCAATGTCATTTGTTTTACATTTATGCAATATATTGTCCATTGCCAAATTAGTAAAATGAAAATGATTTCGATCTGCTGGTCTTCTGCAAAACCATCAAAACATACCGGTGTTGTGTACTGTGGTGTGAAGTTTCAATCAACCTAGAGTTTCAATGGATGAAATAAAAATGAAAATTATTATGGTTAATTGAGATTAATTCACTTTTTACTTAATTCCTCGCTGTTAGTTCCTTTTGTGTAGGATGGCAAAACTGAATATTACCAGAAAAGGAACCAGAATTTCACGTGCAATGCAATCAAATTATATTCGTGCAATGGACTGAAAATTGCGTCGCAAGCAATATTTCTTTGCATGCAATAAGAATTGCATAAATGTAAAGCGGTCTTAACATATAATTTATTGGTGTGTAACAATTACAGTTTAGTATAACACGCATTTTGCTTTATTTTGTAACACTTGCAATCTATTAATATATGCGCTTTATTGCATCCTATCAATAATGAAAAACAATAACTGAAATGTAGATAAATGATCGAGTTATACACTTTCATCTTGGTCCAACATGATAATTTATGTGAAATTCTTCTAAAAAAATATATTTTCTTACCTATTTTTTTACATAAAAAATTAACATGAGAATCAAACGACAATTTCTGATCCAATATTACGACTATTTAATTTGTTTTACAAATTCAATTTGACTATTATTGATGTGTATATTTCTATTAACAGCAAAGTATCTTTCACAATTATAAATTTGATCCCAACCACCATACATTTAGTTTTATCAGTATATTGTTTTAACTTATTTATACACAATCATTTATATAACTTATAGAGCTGATTATTTATCCTTTCAGTTACTTGTGAAAGATCCTCCCCTGATACAGATATCAGCGTATCATCTGCAAACAAATTTACGTAGGAATCATTATAAGAAACAGAAGTGGTCCAAGGACACTTCCTAGTGGTATACCATACACGCTCGGAACTGCATGAAATGTTTTTTATCTTAACCTTATGACACCTCTCCACTAAATAATCTTTAATCCAAGACAATGCCGCTGTCACTCCATATTCCCTTAATTTTTTAATCAATTTAAGTCGATCGATTGTTTCAAAAACACGTTTCAAATCCACAAAAACATTTAAAATTACATTACCTTCATTTATATCTTCTCCATATTTTTGTAGGTGTTATTATTGTTGGAACATGCATGTCATGTTTTATAAGGGACTGTAAAATTAATCAGCATATAGCACGAAATAATTCTTCATATTCAGAATTCAATTCCATTTCAATTCACAATCAGCTAAGCCCCTACTGCTCCGCCATTGCTAGAGGCACAAAACAAAATATGGCGCTGATCATAAATAATCCATTCGCGCAGCTTTTAGCGCATTCCAGTCATCATAATATAAAATTACATTTCAGTGGGTATTAGCCTTGTTCGCGGTAGCGATTCCAAACTAGTTTCAGGATTAATTTACGGATGTGCTCAAGCGCAGTTTGAATTTCACCGTCCGAAATGCAAACTGCGCTTGCGCTCATTCATAAATTAATCCTGAACTAGTTCGGAATCGCTACCGCGAACAAGACTATTACATGCTGGCTGGGTAGATTCGTGATCGTTAAATGACATTTGACATTACTTTGAATAATACATATTTATATGATTATATGGCATAATAGGTCTGTTCAAGCAAAGAATCCGGACTGGTTCTAAATTGTCAAAAACGCTCGTCCAACTATACTTTCCTGCACGATCTTTGCTGAAAAAAAAATACATAATTTTACTGGTTGAATATTTCTGACAGTTTGTCTTGCTTGAACAGACCTAAATAGTAGGCCTTTGTAAACTATAATATTCTACTCAATTTATGAGCGTATATGAAAACTATTTTTAATAAGCAGCCGGATTCATGAAACGGGCGTAGCGCTAGTCCGACTAACGAGTTTTCGCCCGTGTAAAGCGCGTTAGTTGGCCTAACCAGCTTTGCGCTCATTCACGAAACATGCGTTGCTAGGTAGGCTGTTTATTTACGTCCGTATTTGCGCCAAAAGTTAGACCCAGTATTGTACCTGTCTAAAAATCGCGTAACTTGGGCCTCTAATTCCTTGCGTTTCCCATTGTATATTTAGTATTTATATTCAAATACTGTACTTTTCAGTACTACGGATTAGTTAATATATCATAAAGTAAGTATTATACATAGTAGTGAATAGGAGTATGCTTTTTATTTAAATTAGTGCAACAGATGCGTAAATTTTTCGCGTAACCTCCGCTAGTCTGACTAACGTTACGCCTTGTTGATGAATCCGTATGTAATTGTTTTTGCTTTCCCATTGAGGTTTTTGTTATTTGAAGATCAAGTTGTGTGAAAAAGGTCACACGTTATTGTATTTATGGATTTGTGTTGTGTTTGTTTTACTGTTTTCGTTTCAGTAACAGAAGGGTGTATAATAGTGTTAGTGTAAATTACATTGGAATTAACAAGAAATTGCAGAAGCTATTTGTTCTCTTAAATTGAATGTGTTGTTGCCAGGTCTACTTCTTCAGTAATGAATGTCATTTTCAACATTTCCTATAAAAACAGTAAAGTTTGTACTTAATTTTCTTTGTAGAAATCCAACATATTGTCTCGGATCACACATTACCGTTTAGAGAAGTAATAACCAATTAATTTCCTTTTACAGTTTATTTCCCTCTATTAAAATGGGAATTCTATTAAACTGAATAAAAATATAAATTAATGTCCACGTAGTTTTTCTTATGGGAATTTAGGCTTGTTGAAAAAAGAAAACACTCTTAAACCTTAGCTTTGGAGAAACAAAAATAATGAAAACCCGTTCTCTTTGTTTTACAAATTTCCATAAAATTATACCATCTGGGCCATCTGGCAATACTGCCTTTGGATAGGCAATAGGTTCATACGTGTCAAACGGTAACATTTTAGACAGGGCCGTACTAGGACTTATTTTCCACTACATAATTGAGGTTCTATTTTTTTGGCAAAACGTGAATATAGGGTTTCTTGATAACACTTTTTATCTCAAATATTCTCAGAAATCTGAATTTTATTTTTCCTGCCTTAAAAGCGTCACACTATTGTGACGTACTTTCGAGGTTCGGTCGCAGATGCCGAACTAGTACAACCACTTTAATCAGTCCGGGTTCACTCGGTGGAGAAGTTATGTCCAAGGTTCAGGAATATTACAAGACTCGGTATTGAAAATAAAATATTTATTTCATAAAATAAAATGTCACCCTGTAAACAAATAATACTAATAATAATTCCCCAACATAAATAAAATAGATCCTGAAATAATAATACAAAATAATAAATTAACAAAGAGGGCGGTAAGGAATGTACGGTGCAGACGCTGAGTGTCGCGGAAAGAGCCTGCTAAACACCCAGTGTCGAAGACCACGGAGACGACGTCGAGTACCGCGGAATAACACCTGCTAAATACTCGGAGTCGACGGAATACGGGTTAGACCTCGAGCGCCGCGGAGAGGGCCTGCTAAAGTGCTAAACGCTCGGAGTCGACGGAAGACGGAATACGGGCAAGACCTCGAACGCCGCGGAGATTACCTGCTAAACGCTCGGAGTCGGCGGGATACGGGCAAGACCTAGAGCGCCGCGGAGATTACCTGCTAAACGCTCAGGATACCCAGAGGAAGGTAGGGTGCCGCGGAAGTTACCTGCTAAACACCCTGGGGTAGAGGAAGGTTGAGTGCCGCGGAAAGAGCCTGCTAAGCACTGCTGGTAAAGGCACAGTCTATTATACAGTCCGGCGTCTTTACGTCGGCTCCTTTGATGTCGAGGTCCCAGATTTCGTTTTTTTAGACGGCGAAAAGACGACTGCGCATTTAGCCGCGCACCTTCGCGCGCTCAAGGGACACGGTGATTTGTCAAGAAATAGAATTTCTCCCACTTCGTCGTGTACATATGAATTTCATTGGTGATTATTGCGCATTTAGCCGCGATTTAGCCACGCCCTCTGGAACCTTCTCTAGACGAACTGTATAATAAACATCTATGTAATAAACTGTGGTAAAGGCAATTTCGCCGGCTTTTATACAGAACGGCGGGTAGTGTCGTGTGCAAAAATCGCGATACGCTAAGCAATTTCAGGTACCGCGTGCGCCAAACAATTAAAGTACAGTGTGAGCAAAATAAAATAAAATAGGTTCGTTACACTATTTATTTATAAACCACTGACCTATATCATCAAAGCCATTAAATAAATACTTTCTTATTTATTTTTGTATATTCAGTGGTTTCGTTAATTTTTATGCTTACTGAATAAATAGAAAATTGTCAATAGCGGTAGCAAATGAAGAGAAAACATGCTTTGGTTTGTGAAAATATTTATTAATTGAAAAGTTATATACAAAACACATAAGATACACAATATAATAAATTGATGATCTTACTTTTAGTATAGGTAGAAAAGCCTTATATGAATTTAAGGAGTAAGTTGAAGTCGATACATTTTGATTATCAAAGATCATCTAAAACTCATTAGTAAGGCATTCAAAACTCTGTATTAAAATTAGAAAACATATGAAAAAAAAAACGTACAAAACAAACTAATAGATCAGTGCCATTGAGGATCACAACGACTAGAAAAGGTCGGCAACTCAAAAACGAGAGCTCTCAATTCCAAAAATTACAAGGCACCATTTTTATTTACACTCTTTAACGGCATATATTACAAATTATCAACATAAATACGTAGCCTAATCACAGATATATATAATTAAAATTAATATTACTAAGCGTATTTCACAAAAACGTATTATTTAACGAAAAATAATAATTCACCAAATGCGAGCTACGCGATGCTTAATTCATTTCTATTTAGGTGAGGTTTGCGGTCAATGTGTCAAGAATAATACATTTAATTTGGTCAAAGTTTTACAACCTGAACAGTTCGTCATCAGAAACATTCGGAGAAGCGGTAGATACCGAAACACATTGAAATGAATAAAATTATTATTACCTTTGTTTGTATATAATACAGTTAGTCGACCAGTCAAACTTAGAAGTAAAAACAATAGATGGCGACACTCTTTCAAAACCAAAGTCAAGGGTGGTGATACTCGAGTATTGCCATTGTTTTTACTTCTAACTTTGACTGGTTGACTAACTATATTACATATAAACAAAGCTGTTACCCCTATTTATATTTAATATAGTTAGACAAATTAAACTTAGGAATGAAACTAATAGATGGCGACTCTCCTATAAAATCCCTGTTGCTCACCACTTCAGTATAAAGAAGTGATAGGGATTTTATGAAACAGTCGCCATCTAGGATTTGAATTACTAAGTTTGACTGATTGTCTCACTGTATTATATATAATCAAAGCTATTACTAATAAATTATTAAATAATACTTATTTGAATAGTAAAAAGCTGTTTACCTGTCATAAAATATTAAATTTTGTGACGGATAAATGGCTTGGAGACGTTTTTGACTTCATAGTACACTATGAGAGAATATGTAAAAACTTTATAGTTTCTACTGATGAACTATTAATTTCCAAACAATGACAAGTTAAAATCTGCTCAAACATTATTCACAACTTCACCTTGTTAAAAGATTAAAAAACATAAATTTATAGCAAACCTGTAGTAATATCGGTATTCATACAATTTCTTAATTAACATCGTAAATTATTATTTTTCTCCTTATTTCGTCCAAATAATATCATTTTTGTGAAGAATAAATTTTGCTAATTTTATTTGGGTGACATGGAAGTTAACAAAAATTTATAAAAACTTAAGTACTTTTCTTAGGAAAACTATTGTAAATGGCAGTTTGTTTAAGGTATAACAAAAGAAAAGTTACAATTTTGACAAAAACAGCTTAAAAAATTAATGATGTCTTGTCCGATATACTGCTAGCTAAACGGCCGAGGTGAATTTTTCATGCTTTTAGAACATTATAATATTTTATAAAAATACATTTTAAAAGGCATTTCCAATATCTCCAATAACTGCAAGCCCCTAAAATTTGATATGTGAAATAAAATAATACGTGTGATATTTTCTGTCCGTTAATTAAAAAACATATAATAAATAATTCTCAGATACAATCATGTGTATGTATTAAATAAAATCGATGGACTTTGATGGGTAGAAGCATCCACCAAATAGGTAGTCCAGTTTTTCTATTAGTAGGCTAAGCAGTGGTCAAAAAAGACCCTTTTCCTTTTTGAGAGAGGTTTTCTTCCACGACGGGAGTTTATCGAATTCTTCCTTTGTCATAGACAGCAATTCTTGGAAGTCTTCAGAAGACAAGTATTTTTCTATATGGGTAGGATCCACCCCTTCCGGTAATGGCCTTTGCAACAATTCGGACAACGGATAGGTAGTTCTGGAAAGACGAGCCAGCTCGCTCTCTAACGGTAACATGTCTCCAGACTTTTTACCTTCCTGAAAATAATAACAGCAAATTTACAATAACCAACAAAAACGTGAATTTATTTTAAGTTGTTGTAAGAATTACAGAAAAATATACTGTCAAAGTAGAATATACAGGGTGACAATAAATTTTGACCAAAACATTCCCTGATATTTCAAGTTTGATTTGAAAAATTTTCCATGTTGCAAAACTGTTAACACCATTTTCCAGGTAAGTGTCGGAAAGCTTGCATCAAAATTTAAGAAATATATTTCTGGAAAAATTTATTTTGACTGGATTTAGATATTCTTATCAAAATAAATATTAAAAAATTTAATGCAATATATTTTTTTCCACAGTAATGTAATGAATAATTTATGTTAAATATTAATGCAACTATATAAAAACTTGTAAATGTTATAGAAGCTCACCTGCCTTTTTAGTTTGTAAATTATGTTCATGTTTGTTTTCAAATTTATAATTCTTTTGCAATACTTTTATTTTGACGTTTTCTTGAACATTGAAGGTTGTATTCTATAGACCGCTTTACATTTATGCAATTCTTATTGCATGCATAGAAATTTTGCATGAAAGTTAAAATTAATGACCGACAAAACTTTCAGTCCATTGCACAAATATAGAGTCTGCTCTAATTTGATTGCATTGCACGTGAAATTCTGGTTCCTCTTCTGATAATATTCAGTTTTGCCATCCTACACAAAGGCGAGAATTAAGTAAAAAGTGAATTAACCTCAATTAACCATAACAATTTTCTTTTTTTCATCCATTGCAACTCTAGGTTGATTGAAACTTCACACCACAGTACACAAACACCTGTATGTTTTGATGGGTTTGCAGCAGACCAGCAGATCAAAATCATTTTCATTCTACTAATTCGGCAATGGGCAATATATTGCATAAATGTAAAACAAATGACACCTTACAATTACACCTTATTGCAATTGTAGTAAATTATGTGTAACACCAGTACCAAATTAGTAGAGTGGAAAAGTAGCCCGTGGTAGCTCAGTTGGGAGAGCAATCGCCCGGAAAGCGAAGGGTTCGAATCCCAGCTGCGGCAACCGCTTTTTCATTCTACTACAACTTCAGAAGTGGGATTATGGATCCACCTGACGGCACAGCACACTTTATGTTTATGGTGTATGATTACCTAGGGCAGCCGAGTACGGCTGTGTTGTCAGGTTTGGCCGAACTGTAGTAAATTATGTGTAACACCAGTACCAAATTAGTAGAGTGGAAAAGTAGCCCGTGGTAGCTCAGTTGGGAGAGCAATCGCCCGGAAAGCGAGGGGTCCCGGATTCGAATCCCGGCTGCGGCAACCGCTTTCATTCTACTACAAGAAAGATTTTGCTGCAATATAGTTTTCATTGCATTGCATGCTCCATTGCCTAAATGTAAAGCGGCATTATTTGGTTCGAGATACGTTCCCATAGAACAGAAAAAGTCGAGAAGTCGAACACAAATGACAGAAACCTCAAAATAAATATTTGAATTGTTTGAAGTATATTGTTTATTATCATGTGGCAACAATAAAGTTTGTCTTTCTACATGAATTATTTGAAGGCTAAGTCAACGTAGAGGTTACAACATTTCTCCCATCAAATGATTATAAATTTTATTGTGGAGGAAAATCTTGAACAATATTTGTTTAATGCCACCAAATATCCTTTTCCCTGCGTAAAAATGTGTTAAGTGAACATTTGATGTGTTATTGCCAAAAACACTTCACGCTTAGAAATTTCATAAACATATTTGCAAGCAACATACATTTTTTTATGTTTCAGACTTAAAAAAAATCCCTACAATTGAAGAAAAATCACAACTTGGCAACACAAAGTGGTTGCACTCAGGCATATCCATCTAGACAAAGACTTCCAAATTTGTATAGATGTTGTGTTATCGAATTAGCAGCGTTATTGAAAAAGTCTCTCCATTAATTTAGTGTCAAGTACATACCTTTTTATTCAGCTCAGCAACGTCTTCTTTATCATCCCACGTCGGAAATAAATTCTTAAATTGAAGGGGCTCCAGACCTGCCCAAACTAGATACGCAACGACAGGCTCCTCCTCGTCGTGCGTCGATTTCCAGTAACTGACCGCAGTTTGCATAGCCGCTTTGCGCTCCGCTTGCCACCGTACGGCGCCAGACCCCGTTTGGTCGCTGAGATCCACCTCGTCTTCTTTTTCGGGCCACCAGCCTTGCCACAGCCATAGTTCATAGTGATTATCGATAAGAAATAATGCTGCAAAAATCATTTGTATAAGAGCAAATCCATCAAAAATCAGAAATTGTAGTTCCAACCAAATATGCAAATCAAAATGGATTACAGAAGAAATTTTATGGGTTATGAAAGAAGGAGACAATAGAATAGAACAAGATAGAAGCAGGTAGAATTACGGAAGCAGAGGACTGGAATTCGTTCAAAGGAAAAAGGAATAAGGTAGGTTACAATGATAAGAAAAAAAGGCGTATTAACGTAAGTACATATTATGGAAACAAAATAAACTATTGTAAAAGTGATGGAAAATTGATGTGGATAATCTTGAAATAAATGAATAAAGAAATGCATCATGTTTTTAAGTGTATTAAATTTAATGAACAAGAAATATACGACATTGCGGAAAAATTCTACTATTCATGATACGCCAAAATTTGGTCTGTACACAAATCATGACCATGGAGTTGATAGCATATAAATATTTTTTAAATTGAAATAAAAAAGCGTATTTAAAAATATGTTAATTGTATAAATTTAAAAAAATAATTTATTACATATTTTAACATGACAATATTACCAGGAAAATGTTTAAATCTGGCAACATCACGTCAAGTCGACACAGAGTTAAATTACTGCCAGCGGTCAGTAACAGTCTGGAAAGGGAGTTTAAATAACGGTTTGAAAATATTTTTTTTCAGCATAAATATGCATATATATATGCATATGCGTTAACGACAGTATCACATTTTGAAATTGTTGAATATTGATCCACAACTTTATTATTATTAAGTTAATTGTTAGAGCTACATTAGGACACTACTAGCATATAATTTTTTGTAGATTTTTTTTTAATGTTTTTTATGACTTGTATTTGTATTTACAATTCTATTTTTTGTATATATTGTTTTTAAATTCAATGTTTTTTAACATACCTGGTTGACTAGCTGAGTAGAGCTCGGACTGTACAAATGGGTACGGACTAGAATGTTCACTTCTGTGAGGGCACAAAATCTCGGTCGCAACAAAAGTGCCGGTAACGCTGCTCATCCTAAATAATCTCGAAGTGTGATCAAACGTCTCCTCGCTATCTAACAGCGACATGTACACATCCCTGTTGTTGCTCATGATATCGAAAAAATCTTCACTTTCACTACCCTCGTCCATCTCTACCACATCCAAATCCTCCTCGAACTCATCCAGATACAGTTCTGCTGGCTTATGCTTCATAATTTTATGCACAGCGTCCTTTATTACTTTACGCTTCTGCTCGGAAGACTTACTGCCGTGCCAGATCGTTATCTGTTCTTCTTCGGTGTTTATTATAACAAATGAAGATCTACTTCGCAGTGAACTCATGCTCAAGGCCACCTCCATCAAATATATCTCGTTTTCGACCTCACCTCGGACGATGAAAAGTCTCGGTTTTTGAGTGTCTTCCGCCTCGTCGCGCTTACCTTTGTGTATAACCATGTTACCATCGAAAAGACGTAAGAAGGCGGCCGGTTCTGAACCCTGAACCACCCTCACTTGTGGCGCATTCTGCTTATCCAGTTCGACAGTTAGAAACGCGGCCGTGCACTTTTCGTTTATGGAGGAGTTACTACCGTGCCAACAGAAAAACACGCAACGATCGCGTCCGACTTGGGCGTGCTTGGAAGGCTTCCCATTTAGTTCCCGGCCTTTAACAGTCTGTCGGTATTTCCAGCTGTAAATGTAACTGTCGCCGTCATAGAATTGTCCTATGGACTTGTCTTTGAGCTCTTCGTGTGTATTTTCCAAGATACGCCACGCTTTTATCTCCAAAGTGTCATATTCAAACAGTCTTCTAGTCTCTTCGTCAAAGTATTTATCACCTCTTCCTAGGTGGATGTTATCGATTATTATGTCAGGTTGTTTCTCTTTCTCCTTAAGCATTTCTTTGACGTCGCACGGTTGGATGTCATACGAGGCGCTAACTTCTTTCGTTTCTTCGATGCTCTTGACTCGGATTACTCTGGAGAAGTCGGGCCAGTCGAGGAACTTTTCTCTGAATAAGACAGTCTCTCGGTGTTGCGTCACTTTTGCGAACAGGGCCCAATCGGGACGCCTGTCACCTTTCAGGGGTAGATCTTCCTGTTCCCGAGCGCCAAGTTTTGAGGCTATATTTAAAGGACTTATGTTACATTCGGTGTAATTGTAACCATCTTCCCACATTTCCTTTGCTAGTTTCAGAGCAAGCCTCTTCTTGTCCAAAGGCGCATTTTTGCCGCTCCATACATACATTTCGGAACCAAAATCAAAGACTAGTATGCTAGTTTCTTGTAACATCTCGATTTTTGGTATGGATCCCCAGTATTTTTCGTGGGGCACTAGTTCTTCCCCTTCCAAGGAGTAGATCATATTCGTGCTGAGAATGTTAGATTCGTACGTCTCATCTTCATTTGGGTGGCCAGCCTCGACAACTTCTGGTACTTCTTCAGCCCCTAGTAACTTCCAAAACGCTTCTACTTGTTTAGTGGCGCCGCTCTTGCTGTTAATCGTTACTATTTGTTCTACTTTGCAGCCCATATCGGAACTTTTCTGTATGTGATTGGCGATGTCCGCCGCTCTCGACTGTTCAATGACATTGGAATAACTCCCTATGTAATTGTACAAAACCGTAGGAGTGATTAGTATGAAGTTGTCTCCTTCGTTAATGCTGCTTACAACGGGCTCCACCAGGCGTGTTTGTATATGTCTGCGGCCTTTCACTTGCAATAACATTAGGTCCTTCCATGGTAGGAGTTGTGTGAGACCAGTCGATTTCTTTAAGGCAACAGATTTGAAGTCTTCGTTACTTGCTAAGCCCGCTAAAGCTTCTAGTGCTTTGTTTGAATGTTTGGCCACTGAAATAAAAAAAATTGTTATATTCGCAAGGCATAATTATGTATTTTATAAAGTTAATGTAAATGAGAGAACCTGGTGTCATATCGGCATATGTTGACTAAAACTACCTAAAAATTTCACACAATCTTATCAGTGAAGGTTATACAAATTTATTTTAAAACTATTTATTTTTGTTTACTTTTATAGAATATGGTTGTTTTTACAGTACTTTTATTGCTTTGAAATATGAATCATAATTTGAAACACTATGGAAATAAACGTTAGTTAAACATATTTAAATGGAAATATAAAATGTCTCTAAAAGGTTTGAACAAAATGCTATCACATATTCCCGGGGCCAAAATATGATGCCAATTTACTATTTTATTTAATTCTGATCTTAATTCTTGTCTCAAATTTATTAGTATTTTACATGCATTTAAATTGTCATAACTTTTTGTGCCATGGTATATTAAATTTTTAATCAAATTAAATTTGTTGGATACCTCACCTACGGCATACTGATGAGAGCTAATAAACACGAAACTGGAATATTTATGGCAGGCCGTTTAAGAATGACTGTAGCTACAGCCGATTTTCCGGAGCTATTCGTCAGTAACTTACCTATGGCATACTGATTAGATCTAATAAGCTTAAAACTGGTATATGTCTGGTGGCATCACTGACGACTAACCTTGACTGTTTTTCTCCAGGGTTATTCGTCAATTTCCTCATCTATAGCATATTGATGAGAGCTAATAATAAAACTGGTATACGTGTGGTGAGTCACCAACGAATGACTTTGGCAGTCTGCACTAAACATACTTCAACATTTTAGAAATTATTTGAAGTGGTCCTAATCATGAATAAAGAAAAGGCAATAGCGAGATTATGAAACTTAAATTCAGATATCTCAAAAATGGAATTGCAAGTATCATACTTAGAAAAAATGTTGAAGAATAAGAATATTTGAATAAAAATTCAATAGTGCCCTGTATAATTTACATCAAATTCGAGACCATATTTCAATATCTCGTGCCAGAAAACTATTTTACACCATATTCCATGTATTTAGTTATTGAAAAAAAAAATAATTAAAACAAAAACTTTGTGACCAAAATATTCTAAAGGAATTTTTGATTAACAGTAATAGAGTTATCACTTACACTTCTCAATATTCAGTCTTTTTTTCTCTCTCTCGGCAACCCCCGTGATCACTTCCGTGTACTCGTTGGTGATGTCAGTCCTTGAAGCCAGGGCCTTGATCGGGTTCCTTGTGGTTCCCCTGCGTTTTTGCACTTGTACGTTTTTCTTTATGACTAGAAGCGACTGTCTTTGAACAGCATCAAAGTCTTCCAAAGACAGATCCGCCTGTTCCACATTCTTCGTCTGTTCTAAGCTCTTGAAAAATGTCTCAAAGGTGAAATCATCGGGTTTTAGAACCGACACCTTTCTGCCGGAAGCTCTTATAGAAGAATCGGATCCTACAATAGAATTGCATATGTAAATGTCATGTATTTATTAAAGTAGAATTATTAAAATCTATAATCATATCATCCTTACCAGAAGTATCATGGTCGGAAACTGGAGAGTATGTGACAGATTTGCTTCTGATGAGATCAAATTTGTTATTTTTTTCTGGTGACGTTGGTGTAGAATCAGACCCTATAACAATTAATATATTTCTCTAAATGTACGGAAACATTATTCAATTCAATATCGTAAAAAACATAATTTTTATTTTTAATGTAAAAATCAATGTTTTGTTATATTAGAAAAGCTTCATAGTATTATTTTTAATGGTTAAAGTGGCAAAATAATAGTAAAATGTTTTTTCAATTTCCTCATAAAGTGCTTTTGTGGACATGAGACATTTCTGCATACATCAATTGAATTATATTAAAAATTAATAAATAAATTTCACTTACAATAAATTTTTGTAACTGACATTACTGACTGTACAATCTAGGAAACGAAAAAAGACTAATTTGTTCACTATTACTCGATTCTCATAATTGTTTTATCTTCAATATCAGTTGAAACAATCTTATTTGCTGTTACTTAAATTTTTATCGTTTAAAAATAAATTGTTGTTGCAACTGAATTATTTAATCTCTAATCAAATAAAAGACTTTAAAATACCTATGTATAGAGTGTTAAAAATAGGCCTATGTTACGTGAAAAGGGCTATAGAATATAGAAGACGTATGAAGAAGAAAAAATCACTCATGACAGAGTATATAACACCATCACACAGATCATTTATTGAAATAATCAGCTTCTACATATGAGTACCTACATTAGTTACAAATTCAAAGTAATAAATAATTTAGGAAATTTTATAATACGATATTATCCAGGACATTTATGATCCACATATTCTGCGGATTTCTAGTTTTATAAATATGTGAATAATAATGACACTCTCCAAATAACTTTTAAATTACTGGAAGTTCTGAGTGGTGTGGAACAATTACGAACTAATATTGAAGGTAGATTTCAGTATGAATACGTCAGCAGTTCAAAACAAATAGCTAAATTTATTTTAAAGAGTGTCATTATTATTGTAGTAGATTGTACCTTTATGAATAAATTAAACTGATATAGCGTAATAATTATATTATAATTACTTATGCATTTGAAACATAAATATCCTTGTTTACTCACGTCTTTCTATCAATAGCAAATTGTGTGTTTAAAGCGGGTTGATTGAAATACTATATACATGTTACACGTATGTATGTATATTATGCATAAATGTTTGCTTTAAAGATTCGCTCATTTGCGTTACAGATGATTAAATTATTTGGTAAACAATTTATAGTGAATTTTAACATTTAAATATAAAAATTTTAAGGATTATATTTTCTTTGCGGATAAAGACATAACGGTAAACAAAATGTAAACATGAAATATAAACAGGTTTATTTCATTTAACATTCACATTTAGGTATGAAAAATATGAACTTGTTGCAAGAATTCCCCTATTTACTAGAAAGCCATTCCTATGGCATTATTAGTATTTAATGCTATAAATTTTAAAATAAATTTTTGAGTTAATTTTTTTTTAACTTTATTCCATATAGCCGGCACAGGCAATTTGTCGGTGGGGGCATGATCAATAATTATAAAAAATAATAGAGTTTTATGATTTGGTGAAACTATTACTATTATAAAGGAAGTTTTTTAGGAATTTCTTAATTATTTTCATTTTTTTTCCAATAATGATTAAATAAAACCTAAACAAATATGGCACCTACCGTAGTATTATAAAAATTTAGAGCCATAAATTCACGCAACACCTTTCATATCAACTCTAAAGATTATGAGAAAGCATTTTATAAGGAAATGTAAAAATAAAGGCGTTTCTTATGAAACAACAAAATTTGTATCTAAGACGGAAAATGTTTTCCTAGTGAAAAATCTGCAAATTAATTTACTTTTGCGATATATTTAAAGATAAAGAAGTTACACTTCTGTAATTTAGAGATAAACATTTGCAATTTTTATGCAATTATTGTTATGTCCAGATAATGATTGTGTGTCACCTATCGGATATTCATACATATTTCATAAAAATTAATCATAATGTTGGCACACCAAAAAAAATGGTCTGTTCTTTTGAACACACTTTTGGTCTTTATGTATTCTGATGCACTGAATTCGAATCTAAAGCCCGGTTAACATCCTCAAAATTTTGAGTAAATCGGAAAAATAGCGAAAAATTGCAAATTACGTTAGTGAGCACAAAAAAAATCGTAAAAATTGTTTCGAACTTTAATCAAGTGTTTCTATGTATTTCAATTCACTGAATTCGAATGAAGTGATCGGCATCACCCACAGATTTTCAAAAATCACAAGAAATAGTTGGAGACTAACTAAACCCAACGTGATATTTTGCGATTTTTCGCTATTTTTGCTAGTTACTCAAAATTTAAAGATATATGACAAATTGGTGATTCTAGGCAGGTTATCATTAGTCAATTTCATTGACAATATCATTTATTGAATTTGTGCCACTGAAATAAACTACTTTAAGGAGGGTTTTTACTAGTTATTGATCAATATTATTGAATCTATATCATTGAATATAGAATTGAATATAAAATATTCACATTTATTTTATTTAAATGGCATAGATTTAATAATATTGATCAAAGAAACAGATTAGTGAGAATTCGCCCAATATCATTGAATCTATATCACTGAAATAGAATATATTAATGTGGACATAGCTTAACGATATCTTAAACAAATTTTATATTCAATTCTACAGTGTGTCCGGAAATAAATGCAGCATAGAGCAAGAGTAGATCCCTGATGATAAAATAGAGCATTTTCCACAAAAAATACAGCAAAATTTTACTTGAAAAAGTTATTCAGAATGGTAAATTATGACAACGTGCAAAATTACAAGGTTTGCAAGGTTTCATGAAACCGAATTTTCAACAATGGTTTTATCGAAGCACAAAGATTTCATCAAAGCAGATCTTCTTATAATTTTGCTGCATTTTTAGCGGAAAAAGCTCTTTACTTGAAACCAAAATAGTTATTACTCGGTTAAATATTTCAAATAGGATTATACTAACCACTTCAACAAGGTATACCTTTTTCAGACAAAAAATGTAGGAAAATCGACTGTTTCAATAGTCTATCATTTAAAAAAAGCATGTAGTCTCATAAGTGATGCCCTCTACTAGTGACGTCAAAATTATAAACAAATTTGGATTTCTCGCCCCCCAAAAACCGCCGTTCTGCAAAATTTACGCAAATATTTGGATTTTTTAAAGTTATTTACAAATATCTAAAATCAAATTTTAACTTCGACACCATGTATCTTTAACCATCAATTTTTGACTAAGGTAAGTCGCATTATTTTGTAAGAGATCTACTCTTGCGTTATGTTGCATTTATTTCGCGACACCCTGTATATGCAACGGCATATATTCAATATTGATCAATGAAGTTTACTAGTGAAAAAACGTGAGTAACAAATTGTATTTTATTATTGGAAGCCTTGAAACAAACATACATTTCACTTTTTCCACAATAATGAAGCTGATTCAATTAACAAGTCGTATACTAAAATTAAGAAAAAGAAAAAACATTGTGGCTGATCTAAGTATCTTTAAAAACGAATTGCCCCGATTTTGATGATTTTGAAAATTTTACAGATGACAGTTTGTATTATAACAACGATTTTCCAATCTATCGTTGCATTTATAACACATTCTAGGCTTGGTTTGATTCTCCATTTAAATTAAGTGGTCCTAGAACGGTTCTAAATAGTTACCAAGTTTAATCTTCAGCTTATTGTCGCTTTGTTATAATTCTTATTAATGAAATGGTCAGTTGTTTTGAACAGTTCTAGAACCGTTCGCTATCTATTGGAACCAAAACAAGCCTCTTGTGCACGCTGGACGCTGCGATGTTGCATTTATTGTGGACTGTAATAAATACTAATACTTAAACGTGACGCTATTTATCGTGATAAAACAGTGACGTAGGCAGTATATTTACTGATGTTATGTACATTTTTGCTAAGTATTTGTTTAGATATTTCATAATCTCATCCTACTTGAAAAATTCAAGGACTCACCTTCCTTCAGCTTGAACCTCTTGGCTTGCGGCGTCCTCTTCTTGTTGTCCGGCTGGGGGATGTTGATGGTCGGCACCGCGTCTCGAATCTTCTCCCCCATCTTCCCGGCGACGGAGAACTTCTCGGCGTCGGACTTTTCCACCCTGGCCTTCCATTGCTTGGAAGCCGCATCCAGCTCGTCCTTCTTGGAGGCCAGCAGGGACCTCTCAGACAGCTCATCCTGCTCGGAAGAACGGCACAATAAGTAACACAACAACAACCAAATGGAAATCGCCACGACTAAGTACATGTTAGGAATGGTTCCGTTGGGTCTATAAACGGATATAATGAGTCCTCATTTGGACCTCTCCCACTGAGTCACCGCACAGAATTGATAGGCAGTTAGCCAGAGCTAATTCTGATTATGCATACGTCACGATGAAAATACTTTTCGAATCTTGAATTTTTCCGATACATTGTGATAAACGGTGGGATAAGGAATTACTGTACTTTGATAAGATACCGATGTATTAGTCTGTGGAATTTATTTGAGGTAAAATACTGTTTTTCGCTGCAGAGGATGTCATAAGAAGATTGTGGGCCAAAAAATGTTGTATGTTGCACTCACTGTACGAAGTAAAAACAAGTTCGTGCAAGTGACGTCACATATTGACGCCTAACCTAACTTTTCGGTTTTAATAACACTTCTCATGATCGGATGATGTCAGTTGATAATTTCTATAAACATTTGTTGTTTCTTTTCAAAACCTTTAATTATCAAGCACTTTTCTAGTTGGATGGTTTTCAAGGTTAGAGACAGGAGCATCTTGTAAAATGTAAATTAAATTATGTATGACTATACAGAGTGTCCGAGAAAATGTGGGAAATCTCTGGGTGCTGATAGATCATGGGAAAATAAGATGACAAGTTTCTATATTTTTTTCCTACAGGTGTTTCTTGAATAACTTTTAAAGTACTCAATATAATTTAATAAAAATTTAATGTGATAGACACTAGTAAGGACTAAGAATAGTGCCCTTGAAATAACATATTCAGCTGTTTTAGTTTACTAGAGGCGGGTTAAGCTTAACTTAATGCCTAAATTTTTATCACCCTGTACGATAAACTTTAAAATAATAAAACTAGGTAGCTTCAACCTTAAACTAAAAAAAGGTACTCTTGTTTATTGTCGATAAAATGAACAGTTTACGGGAAAAAGAATAATAAACGATTTTATGTTTCATTTTTAATAAAAAGGACCATGATTTCTATTTTTTTTTCTCGACAACAAAATGCCATACGAGTCAATCAAACAACAGGACCTTTTCATTTTAAGATCTTTCAATTGAAAAAATACAAAATTAAAAAAAACGCAGTGGTGTCCCAGATCTTAACAAAATTATTGAAAAACTTCATAAAAGGGTTCAACATGCGAACATAGGTCGAACTTTTTCTTGTAAACGGTTCATTTTATCGACAATAAACAAGAGTATCTTTTTTTAGTCTAAGATTGAAGCTATCCAGATTTATTATTTTAAAGTCTTTGTCATACAGGGTGTTAACAATTTAGGCATTAAAATGTAAAGCTTAACCCGCCCCTGGTAAAGTACAAAAACTAAATATGTTTTAAGAACACTATTTTAACAGGTTCATCACATTAAATTTTTATTAAATTATATTAAGTACTTTAATAGTTGGTGTCTCAGGGTGTCCAGAATATGATTGCCGTAATTTTATGGGTTTCAAACGAATAGTTTGCCTACAAGTAGATGTCAAAAATAAAAATATATCTGCAATAATATGCAAAACTATGTTACGAAATTGCAAACTAAGGTATAATTCAGGTTAAGTGAAAGCTCCTGTAATAATTTGTTTTTTGTATCAGTATTAATATGAAGTAAACAATTGAAGTTTCCGAGAAACTCGTTAAAACTGTAACGCACTGTAACGTTGGACAACGTTGCAATATGTCAGGCTGCTGCTGATAATCTAAAAGCAATATTAGTCACAGTAGTATTGTAGTGCGGTTCATTGTTCTCTAGTTTTTATTTGATACTTGTTTGTGTACATGAACAAAAATGGAACAATTGATAGTAACCATGACCAGCTGCATGACACGTTAATTTATGGCGAATCTAGACAAAACTCTGGCTACAAGACATTTGTACGGTAAACGATTCTTGCAAACAGCAGAAGTTTTGAACACTTGTAAATATTATTGTGTGTTGTGAAAAGAATTCATGCACAGTAAGTACCTATGCTTCAGTGTACCTGTTTGTAATTATTATGTACAAATATCTAACAATCCTAATATGGTATGTGAGCAACGTTGTCACATATTCAAAACCTGTTTGCTGTCATAATTCTCTTACCGTTGGTCGTTGTGTTTGAATGTTATTTGTTAAATTTTCGCACTCGAAGGTGGTTTTCATTATTTTTAGTTATCGTTTTCTAAGACTGAAATTTAATATGCAACTGCGGTATCTATATATTTTTTAACAAAATGAGTGTAAGAAAGCCATTTTAAGGTATACAGTGACTTTACCGCTTTACATAGTATGTCATATACGAGACTCGGAAAACACAGTGAAGCACTTAAATCTGTAATTATCTTGAGGATGTCACGATAAGTGACGAAACGTCGGCCATTAAAAAAATTTGGTGTTTTCTTTGAAATTTGGCCTCTAATTTCCCATTCCCACTATTGACAACAAATTGAATAAAAATAAGGCAACTAATCATCATTAGTTAGAACATTTTTAATGCTAGGTATTTATATAGGTATGCTAGGTAGGTAGTGTCACTTTTAAGATGACTTGATTTTAATGTCCAATCAATAACTATAAAGCAGGTATCCTTTACAAAACGCACACGTAAGATTATATTACAAACAATTTAAACCAACGACCCTTTCAATATAATTTGAAATTTTGCCGTACGAAGACATACCCTTCGCCAATGTATACAACAAAAAGCAGTGTGCAGTTGCAGCAACTGAATTATAACATACTAACAGTCGTCTTCCAAATTAAACTGATGACATATACTGTTATTAAGTTGTGCTTAAGTTTTAATTCTTTATAAAATTTTATTTTGATAGAAAGATAAATGGCAAATTAGAGAAGAGGACGCAGATTAGATTTATTGACGGAAGAAATGTAAATATCCTCCTTGTGAGTTGTGTGTCATGTTACAATTCAAATACAAGTTGTAGCTGTGAAATATCCTGACAACTTTCACAAAATATATTACAGTGAGTAATGATTACAATTTCCAGTGTAAATGGCTGTGTCTCAATATATCAAACGTACTCGTATATAGTGTCGAAATACAGATATTTTTAAGGTTACGACAATAATACATAATAAATTTTATGGCATTATAAATTATGTTTGTTATGTGAGTCGTACTGTACAAAACCTTCGTAAATGAGACTGTAACCGAATTAGAATAAAATACAGTCAACACAGAGAAACAAATAATATAGTCAACAGGCTAATTATCTGAATTTAAAAAAGAAAGTATGCAAGGAATGGTTAGGACATACATAATACTTTTGTAATAAATTTCTAATTGAGCTGAAAAAAATGAACAACTATTAGAATGTTTAAATTTATTGATGAAAGGTCGTAGTTTTACTGAACTAAAAGAAAAATAGATAAAAGTGTTCTAACTATCTCTGATGTGATGACGTGAAGGAAGCATTTTCAAATATGAGCAAATTATAAACCCTTAACGTAATAAAGAAGGCGCATATTCTATAATGTTTTATTAATTAACATCTTTATACAGTGTGTCCACGGATGGAGTTGACGAGAGGAGAAAGTCTTTTGTTTTCGCCTTTATCGAAAAATGTCACTCTTTATAAAAAGTTCTGCTCTTCGAAAAAATGAAACTATTATATAGAAACGTCTTAGATCAGATCTACAGGGTGCTCATAAATTAGAAAAACATGAAAATACTCAAGAGAGAAATACCATCATTTATTATTTTAAACAACATTTTTATAAAAAAAATCTGTTTATAACCCGAGATAAAGTCCTAATACAAATTTTAAAATCAAAATTTTACTCTACACACTACGAATAGTTTGTTATTTCTTCTCTTATGCGGTCTTTTAATATAATGTGGCAGATCATTTGAATAAATCTTTTGTTTCAGAAAAAAAGTCAAGGAGCGTAAGGTCAGGTGGTTTAGCAGGATAATGGGCCAAATCTTCTTATCCACCTTTCATCATTGTCTGAGCAAGGCTGTAAAATGGGCAGGACAGTCCTGTTGTCAAAACAGGTTATTGCGTACTTCTGGCTCTCAAGTATTTAAAAATGGTAAACTAAATGTTTCCAAAATGTTTTGGCAACAGGACGGCTGTCCTGCTCAGAGAAAGATTTGTCCCAATCCTAACCTTACACTCCTTGCCTTTTTTCTCCAAGGTGCCCTAAAACAAAACAGTTATTCAAATGGTTTGCCACATGATAGGGAAGTATTAAGTTATCGGAAAAATGTGTTCAGGTGGGCGGTAGAGCTAGAGTAAATGTTAAAATTAAAATTTTGATTTTAAAATTTGTATTGGGACTCTATTTGAAGTTATAAACAGATTTGTTTTATAAAAATGTTGTATACAATAATAAATAATGGTACTTTTCTCTGGAGTATCTTCTTGCTTTTTTAATTTATGAGCACCCTGTATATCTGATCTAAGACGCTTCTATGGGAATCTCATTTTTTCGAGAAGCAGAACTTTTTATAAAGAGTGACATTTTTCGATGAAGTCAAAAACAAAAGAGTTTCTCCTCTTGTCAACTCCATCTGTGGACACACTGTATGTTACTCATGTTGGTTGAATTAAGATTTTACAATGTGCAATTATGCATTAATTTATTATAACAGATGATAAAAAACGAATAATAATGAAAAAAGTGTATAACTTAAATGATCCGTAATACCCATTTTAGCACAATATCATTTTAAAAATGGAGCTATCTTCCACAGTGCAAATAAATGAAAAACTTTTTTTGCTGTGATATTAAACTGGTGCCCCTGTTGCGACATATTCAGAAATGCGACATGCGGTTTTACTTCCGTAAATCTATAAAGCAAATGCGGAAAACAGATAACTATTTCCGGTAAACAGAACAATGATGTGATAAAGACTATTAGGACAAGGTTTTCCGCATCATTTGTAAAGTGTTTCAAACTTCCCGTGCTACCTACTACCAGGCCCGGTGCATGACAATAAATTTTGCACTGAGGTATATTTTGGATGTATGTAACTGAAAGATCACATTTTGAAAATTATGTCACATTGCTTAATATTTGTCACTGTGGCAACAGCGCACCTTTACCTGAACCACTGAGATTGACTGACAACTCTGTGCTTGACCTATCCCACTGAACTAGTTCAGTGACCCAAGTGTTGTTTGTGTGGTTCTTCTCTTGTGCAATATTAAATTAGGTTATCTTCATATAATAAATAATAACCGATTACTTGCCTACAATTAAATTATATTATAAAAACGTGAATAGGATTAGGAATATCATAACGTAATTGATAGGCAAGAATACTTTCTTGTGATTGCGATAGCGATTTTTGCGATGTTTCAAATGCAGTTGATATTGATAAAGTAAGTAAGTATTGTTTTTCTTTAATATCTTTGTTATTTTTGATTTTACAACAAAAAGTTACTGGACTAAAATTGTAGAGGATTCAATTTGCAATAAAAAATGTTTTTAAAAATTTTTTGTATGACCAATAGTTTACCTGATAAATGCTAAAAACAATTTAACCCCCTTTTTCCAAGATGGCGGCCGAAGTTGGAGGGTTGCGACCCCACAAACTTCAAGTTAAGCTTTTTTTGACCCCCCCCCCCTCACATCTAAACAATAAAATTGCGTCCTCTAAAAAATGCAACCCCAAATGTAACTTTTCAATAGACTAAATATGATAATTTTTAAAGTAATATGCTATGATCGACGCAATGATGTGATAAATGCTACTTCTGGAATTTTGAACCTTGTATATAGAAATTGTTTAAAACCATCCTGAAGTGAGTTTTAATATTGTCATATTACGATCTAATTTTAGCTTTTTCTCTATATACCTATCTGCAATGCTGTCAAATGAGTTTCATTGTAACAACTTTTAAAGATAAATCTTTTGTCTGGATAAATAACCTGTCATCCACTATGATTATAATTCTTACGCCCCTGAAACCTACTGTGTCCATCCGTGTCACTGAAATTAACGCTCGCATTAGTATTCATTAACCGTAGCCCTTTTTTCTTCGGGTTACTCGCTATTATGACAGATGCATCAAAGTCGGACGTGCCTCGAAAGTAGCAGAGGACGATTTTCCATACAAGGCGTCGTCTTTGACGCTTTCGGTTACATGTGTTTATTTAGATGTTAATCGACCTCTTCCGTTAGCAGCGGGACGATCGACAATGGCACAAAAAGAGAGCGGATCGAGCATAATTGAGGCTAGGCGGCTGCGAACCGGCGAATTGAGATGCAGCATAACGCATTTTTTTCAGTCGTAATTACTTCTCATTGAGTTAGAAGTATAAATTAATTGAATAATTTATTTACTCATGCTGAAAAAGCAGTGGATTAATTGTTCATGTTTTTAAGATACATACAGGGGGTTCTACAAGCTCTATGACAAGTTTTGGCAGGTGGTAGCTGGGTCAGTGGCGGCTCATCAGCTGACGCAAGTGATGCACCGCTGCACCTATAACAATCGGTTGTACGTACCACTTATTCTTTTTCGTCTAATATAAATTTTGTAATTTGTGTCGTTACATTAAATAATGCGTGGTTTATACCTGTTTATTGCAATTTATCAAAATCAGTAATACTAATAATTTTAAAACGTAGAACGTAGAGCGCTAAACGTCTTCTCACACAAACAGTGCTTTCGCTGAGCGCGACTACCAGTTTCGTATAAAGCAGAAGCAACGGGTACCGCGGAACCGACACCCGTGAAAATCCGCTGCTAATCATCGGCCTTATTTACGGCGGTTGTCATGACAGCGGCGAAACGCATATGACCAGTTTATGGTCCCGTTTGGTCAATATAACTGGCAGTGTGGAAGAATTTATTTAAAAAACCTTTTTTTATCCTGTTAATTGCAGGTTTAAAATCTGGTGTGTTAATATAAGGATGGATTTAGCAAATGTTACGCGGGGTTGTCGTAAGCACATAAGGTGTCTTCATATAATGAGCACGTAAATTCGACAAAATTTGTATAGAACGAACAAAAAAAAATCCTCCAAAAAATCGCTCGGACTCAATTTTTAATTACGCAGTTTCTGAAAAATATGACGTCACCTCTTCTTTTAAAAAAATGGCAACCACGATTTTGATAGCGCCATTTCATGACACTTATTCCCGAACAAATAGATAGGTCAATAAGATCCAATAGCATGGCCACCGCGTTCCCCAGATCTAAATCCTTTGGAAGTTTATTTATGGCGACATATGATGCAGTTTGTCTACTATGTTGAAATCACTAGTCAGCAGTTACTTAAAAGAATTTAGGATACCAAATTTCTATCGGCCATTCTACATGCACTAGACACCATTGAAAGCTGTCGACCTTTATCGTGTTCAGCGAGAAACGATATTTTGCAAACACGGAATTCCAGAAAACAACTACTCTGCGGGCTAATGCCCCGACCAGCATCGAATTACACCTGGAAAATCTATAGCAAACAGCTAATGTCACTCGTCAGCAGTCTACCAGACTTATACCAGTTTCGAGCTTATTAACTCTCATCAGTATGCCATAGGTTAGGCTATCTGACGAATAACTAATTAAGAATCATAATTAATAATCATTTCTGAATAATCATTTCTTCAGTGTCCTTGAAAATACCCAGGTGGCATGAGAACATTCCCGTTATTTGCTAACCCTTATACAGGAGGAGCAGAAAGTATATAAAAAATTAAGGTACAAAGTCATAAAAATGATTTTTTATTAAATCAACAATTTTTAAGTAAAATACCCAACAGTAAAAATTATATATTTGGGCATATTAAAAAGAATTAGAGAAGGTGCTAGAAGTGACTAACTTTAGACTCGATGCAGCCCCCAGCACAGAATAAAGGAACTACCAGAAGCGAAAGCTAAGGCGGCGCCTTTGATCTTGGATGGTCACAAAAATTTAACCTTGAATTTGAAATTTGACGTATCTACTACTTACTACACTGAGAGAAAGTTGTATATAATATCTACAGTCTACACTAAGAAACAAGTTGACCATAGATTAAATACAGAAGTTGACACTCTATTTAATTTTTTTATTGAAGCTTTAAGCAGTATAAAATACCTACTATGTATAAAATTATTAAAAAATATAAAATACATGCATAAATTGCATTTATTCCTGTTTATTTTTTTATTGTTGTAAAATTATATATTTTATTTAACGTGGGAGAGCTTTTTCAGATACATTTGCCATACAGAAGATTTGATACTGCAATAGATGTTTTAAATAGTATAGTCACTAATATTTCCTTTGTTTCAGTTATGGAAGTTATTTTCATTTCAAGTAATTAATAGATTTCAGGTATGAGTACTTGGTGGGTCACGCTAGATGCAGGTCAACTCAATCATTCCACAAAGCACACAGCAACCATCCGACTTCTCTTACATCTTTTGCTCTTTCCTAGTTCCAAATTTACAAAATTATTCTTAATTATTTTCAGAAACAAAGTGTACAGTGCGTTTCATTAACTTTGATAACATTTTGATCAGCTGTAACTTTTCTGTTTTTAAAGATATCGGAATGAAGCAAAAACCATATTGCATAGTGGACTAGCAAGTTTTTTCTTATTTGAAAAACAAAACAAAAGACCAACGATTTTGAGAGATCTTAACCTAACTTATATTTTTTTAAATGGAACGCCCTGTATATTATTGGATATTTGGATTCTACTCAAAATTCCAAGCATATTTTAATAAGCATATCCTATACCTATTGGAGGAGCCCTAGCGTTTTAGGGCTTGGAATTTTTGTTCACTGAACAGCCAGGACGTTATCTTGGCCAATATATATATTTTTTGTTGATTGGAAGTTTTGAGATGTAATTATTAAAACACTTGTGCACTTAAATAACTTTACTGGGTGAATGGTTATTGATGGATGTGAATATAAAGGTTATAATAATATTGTTGGGAATGTATGCGTTTGCTTATGGAGTCAATTAGGTACTGCCATAGCCATGGCCGTCTCGAGCGCAGAGCGCCCTCTGTCTGAACAGGGCTGTCCACTACCTTTCAGGGCTTACTAATGAGATATAAGAAAACGCTAGACATACCCCCGCCTTTGAAATGACCATGTCTTTCAACAAAATAAAATGGTTACAACTAGGGGTTACGTACAAGTACAATAAACATTAAATTAAAATATATCCTTATCAAGTGTCACATATTTGTTAGAACGGTTAGAATAAGATGCTACTCTATGGGGAGCACGCACACTTTAGCTATAGATCGTTTAACTACACCATTACGGGTTTGCACTTCCACAACACGCACTAAACCTCCGTCGCCCGGGTAAACCCTGATTATTCTTCCCATTGGCCACAGTTGAGGGGGTGAATTTTCTTCCTTTAATAACACCAACGCACCGTCCAAATTCGGGATGTCCTTTTTAAACCGCCATTTGGTACGCTGTTGAAGAGAGTGTAAATAATCGGTGGACCATCTTTTCCAGAAATGATTAAGCATTCTTTGAGGGTGTTGATAGCGAGACAGATGAGTGCCTTCAATATTACAGTCTTGTGGTATTGCGTTCAGGGTTCACCCACCAGAAAATGTCCGGGGTAAGAGGATCGAAATCATGAGGATCGGTAGAGAGTGGATGGAGTGGTCTTGAATTTAAAATCGACTCGATTTGACTTGTTAGTGTATAAAATTCCTCATATGTGAGGTTGATATTTTTTAAGACATGTTTAAGGTGTTGTTTTGCAGATTTCACGGCGCTCTCCCAGAGGCCGCCCATGTGGGGGATCTGGCTGGTATGAATTTCCAGGTGATTTGATTATCAAGTAGAAAATTTTGAAAGTTTTCATTTGAATAAAATGTTTGAATTTGTCGTAATTCCTTACATGCTGCAGAGAAATTCGTAGCATTGTCAGAATGAATCTGATGACAAATACCACGACGTGCAATGAATCTTTTAAACGCATTTAAAAAGCTCTCTTTTGTTAAATCGGTTGCGACCTCAATATGGACTGCCTTAGAGGAAAAGCAGACAAATATACAAATGTAAGACTTTATAAGCCTTCTATTTCGAAGTTTTCCATCGCGTATGAGAAATGGCCCTGCGTAGTCCACTCCACATACCTTAAAAGGACGAGCAGCTGTTACACGTGAGGCTGGCAAATCGGCCATTTTCTGACATAAATGGTTTGGTTGTACGCGAAAACAGGACATGCATTTTCTGATAACATGTTTTACAGCAGATTTAGCATTAATTGGCCAATATTCTTGCCTGAGAGAATTAAGAGTAGCTTGAATTCCTGAATGGAGATTTTTAACATGAATATAATTAATTATGAGATAAGTTAAGTTATGTTTGCTTGGTAATATCATGGGATGCTTTTGATTGAATTGTAGATCTGAATTCCTTAACCTACCACCAACCCGTAGTATTCCATTATTATCGAGAAATGGATCGAGAGATACAATTTTACTAATAGCTGCAATATTTTGATTTTTTCGAATTAAATTAATTTCTTCAGAAAATTGACTTATTTGAGCTAATCTCACTAGTGCATTAAGTGCATGATTTACTTCGTTAATTGTCAAAAAACCTGATAACCGGGATTTTGGTGACCTTGTATTGTGTGCGAATCTAAAACAATAAGCAGTTACTCGCAATAGCTTAGAAAATGATGAGAATTTAAGAAAAATTTCTTGATCGCTTGAATTATTTATACACGCATGAGTTTGAGTATTTTTCTTCACTTCAGGTAAGTCAGTGACAGAAATATTATGATTTTGTGGCCAATGCGATTTCTCCAATTGAAGCCACTGTGGTCCATGCCACCATAAAGAACAATTTATTATTTCTCCAGCTTCTAGCCCTCTAGAAATCAGGTCAGCAGGATTGTCTGCTGAAGAAACGTGTCGCCATTTTGAGGTATCTGTTTTTCGTTGAATTTCTGCTATCCTATTTGATACAAAAGTTTTTAACTTACTTGGTTCTGTTACAAGCCATGCCAGAATGATTGTGGAATCGCACCAATAATTAATATCACAAATATCTAATTTCAACGCATGTGTTACCTTTTTGACTAGTCTAGCCATGATTAAAGCCCCACTAAGTTCCAACCGAGGAACGGTGAGTGTTTTTAAAGGTGCAACGCGAGATTTTGCCGTAATGAGTCTTACTAATACCTCGCCTGTTTCTGACTGAGTGAGTAAATAAATACATGTAACGTAAGCATGCTGTGAAGCATCACAAAACGAGTGAATTTGAATTTCCTTATAAGTTGGCTTTGTGATTTGTCGCGGAATACTTAATGTTTTTAATATAGGCAATGTTCAATAGAATTCCTTCCATGCAGTATGTAAATCAGCGGGTAGAGATTCGTCCCACTCTAATTTCAGAGTCCATATTTTTTGTAGCAATAATTTTGCTCGTAACACCACTGGACCCACAAGTCCCAGCGGGTCAAAAATTTGCGATACTGTGGATAATATTATACGTTTCGTAACTCGATTGCCATCATATTTTGTTTTGTTCGATTTAATATACTGAAACTGGTCATTTTTTGGATCCCATATTAGGCCCAATGTTTTACAATTGTGATCTCCGGTAATTATAAAGTTAGATGTCTGTGACGAATTTTGTAAATGAGTAAAAATTTCGGGTTTGTTCGATGCCCACTTTCTTAATTCAAAACAAGCCTTATTTAAAATTGTATTTAAATCGTTAAATAAACATTTTGCGGATGCTATATCTTGCGTACCCGTGATGAGGTCATCTACGTAAAAATCGTGAGTTATTGTCTGCGAGGCGACAGGATAATTTTCTTCATTTTCGCGCGCTAACTGAATTAAGCATCTTGTCGATAAGAATGACGCGGACGACGTCCCATAAGTGACAGTGTTTAGGTTGTAATATGACTAAAGGTTCGGACGGATCTGACCGCCAAATAATGCGTTGCAATGCGCACGATGCGCTGGGTGAATTTCAATCTGGCGGTACATTTTTGCAATATCCGCTATTAACACTACGTTATGTTTTCTTAATCGTATTAAAATATTAAAGAGATCGTCCTGTACAATGGGTCCTACTTTTAGAACATCATTTAAAGATAAATCCGATGATGATTTGGCGGATCCGTCAAACACGACGCGCAATTTTGTGGTAAGTGACGAATCATTTTGCACACAGTGATGCGGTAAATAAAAGCATACGTTTGTTGAAGTTTCTTTAGGATCAATTTGTGACATATGGTTCAAAAGTAAATATTCATCCATGAAGCTTACATATTGCTCACGTAACTTAGGATTTTTTAATAGTCTGTTTTCCAGGTTGTAAAATCGTTTTGTACTTGAATTTATTGAATCTCCTAACTTTGTATAATTGTCGCGTAAAGGAAGTTTTACGATAAATCGACCGGTAATTTGATCGCGCTGAACATTATTTACGAAATCTTGTTCGCATTCTGTTTCCTCTTTTGTGTAGAATTTTTGTTGCGGTATCTCTTCGGTTAGCCAGAATTTTTCCAACTGAGCGCTTATGTCAATACTTGTGATTAAACTATGGCTTGGTATATTATTTGCAACATTTGCATACATAGGTATTGTTTGACAAGGCCCGGATATAAGCCATCCGAAAACTGATTTTTGTAGTATTGGATTTCCAGGTCCAAGCTTAACTTGACCAACACTTAAAAGTTCGAAAAATATGCTGGAACCAATCAGAATATCGATTTGACTACTCTTATAAAATGAGGATCTGCTAGCTTAATATTATTTGGTATATTTAAATTTGAGCAATTTAACGTGTATTGCGGAATACTTCCAGTAATTTTATTTAAAATTAGAAAATGAATGTCTTTTGGTAATTATTGTGTAATGACTTGAGCGTAGCTATAGTTTTTTGAGAAGCATTTATCGAAACCGAATTTATGCCTAGCACAGGTATGTTAATAGGACATGATTTTAAATTTAATTTTTCAAATAACTCTTGCGTCATGAAATTTGATTGCGACCCGTTATCCAACAGAGCGCGGCATTTTACGGGTTCATTTTTGCTATTTAACATGTATACTATAGCAGTAGACAGTAACACAAAATTATCAGCTGATGGTAAACGAGAATTACTAGGAAGTGCTATGTTTTGAGAATTATTTGTATTTGTATCGAATTTTGGATCGAGTTGTTCTTGAGAGACATTTGATGACGTTTCATTTCGCGTTTGACTGTTCTCTGCGACTACCTCTTTCTCTGTATTATTTGCGTTGCCGTTTTGAGTATTACTATTCGAATCTCGAGTATGTTTATCTATGTGGAGTAGCGAGTTGTGACGTTTGTTACAAATTTTGCAACCGCTTGACCTGCACTCTAAATTACTATGACCGTGGCGCAAGCAATTTGTGCATAATTTTTGTTTTTAATTCTGCTAATCTGGTAGATTTGTCTAAGTCCAGAAATTTTTGCATGTGTAAATGTAATGAGTACCTTTACAAAAGTTACATGATACACCACTGGTTACTACGTGAGATTGAGTTTTTGAGTCATACCTTTTTGTACTGATAGATGAATTTTTTGCATCAATTGATTCCAAAAATTGACATCTTTTTGCCACGAAATTAATAAAATCTTGAGTGGTAGGATTGTCATTTTGACTTGTACTGTTTTCCCATTCCTTTTTAGAAATAAAATCTAATTTGTTGATTAGCAAATAAAGCAAAATAGCGTCCCATGTGTTTACTGGCAAATTTAAATTTTCTAATGCTCTGTAATGCTTTAAAAAGTTATCAGAAAATTGTCGTAATGATACATGTGAGTTTGATGCAACATTGGGTAACTCAAAAATATTTTTAGATGTGTTCGTATTATGACTTTTTATTTTCAAACCGTGCAGTTAATAAATCCCATGCTACTTTGTAATTTGCCTCTGATACTTCCAACGAACTTATTACGTGCGCAGCCTCACCCTGTAGTGCCGACTGTAAATAAAAATATTTCTGAATATCATTTAAACTGGGATTGTTATTTATTAAGGTATTAAAAGTATCACGGAAATTGAACCACTTTTCATACGCTCCGGAAAATTCCGGTATTTTTATTTGAGGTAATTTGACATCAAGTTGCCCACTTTGCATTTGAAATGTTTGGCTTATCGTATGTGTTTTTCTGTGACTGTAATGTCAGATTTTAACAAACCTTCTGCCTTGCTTACGAGCTCAAAATATTTATTTTCAAATGACTCTCTCTCTTGCGCCTCTGCAGTTGCAGTATTTGCAGCGCCTAATAATTCAATACGCGTCTGGATGTCATCAAATCCATTCCAAACAAGTGATAATTTGTCTAATCGCGATTGAAGTTGTCCTATTTTTGTTTTATCTGAATTGATTTCTATTACAAATGATTCAAATCGGGTTAATTGCCCCTTCAAAATACCCCTACGTACATGCAACTCTTTTAACTCGTCTTCTTTAGACATTATTAGACCTTAAAAGTGTATGGTATATGGTATGTGTACTGTATATAAAAAAAGGAACAAGGAACGGACTTACTGGCGGACTGCAGACTGTAGCTTGCCTCGCTGTGATTGGTCGCTCGCTGTTGCCAACCGGTGCTTTCGCGCCACGTGCCTACCTTGCAGCTCACAACACTAATGCAGCAATCGCCTTTTTCTTGATATTTCTACTTTTACTGGACACTGTTATTTGTGTTGATTTTCCAAATTTAACACTATCGCGGATCGAAGGACCATGGAGGAGCCCTAGCGTTTTAGGGCTTGGAATTTTTGTTCACTGAACAGCCAGGACGTTATCTTGGCCAATATATATTTTTTGTTGATTGGAAGTTTTGAGATGTAATTATTAAAACACTTGTGCACTTAAATAACTTTACTGGGTGAATGGTTATTGATGGATGTGAATATAAAGGTTATAATAATATTGTTGGGAATGTATGCGTTTGCTTATGGAGTCAATTAGGTACTGCCATAGCCATGGCCGTCTCGAGCGCAGAGCGCCCTCTGTCTGAACAGGGCTGTCCACTACCTTTCAGGGCTTACTAATGAGATATAAGAAAACGCTAGACACCTATCTTCAACTGTTTCTGAGAAATAGTTTTACAAACATGTCAAATTATCATAAAAATTGCTCTACTTGTTCATGGCACACTTTGCACTGAGCTAAAGCTGAAGTTCAGCATTGCTTGAGCCGTGCTGGTAGCAATCGAGCCTTAGTGTTGTGTTCTGTTGAGGAAAATGGCAGACAAGTAGAGCGATTTTTTTTATGATAATTTGACATGTTTGTAAAACTATTTCTCAGAAACAGTTGAAGATAGGTATAGGATATGCTTTTTAAAATATGCTTGGAATTTTCAGTAGAATCCAAATATCCAATAATATACAGGGCGTTCCATTTAAAAAAATATAAGTTAGGTTAAGATCTCTCAAAATCGTTGGTCTTTTGTTTTGTTTTTCAAATAAGAAAAAACTTGCTAGTCCACTATGCAATATGGTTTTTGCTTCATTCCGATATCTTTAAAAACAGAAAAGTTACAGCTGATCAAAATGTTATCAAAGTTAATGAAACGCACTGTACATAAATTTAAAAAAATAATTTTCCCCTCCTTTTATTTTGTCCACTTTACGTTTTAAACCTTAGTTTACTTGTGTCAAAAAATATGATTTAGGGCACCCTGGACACTAGATTCTAAGAGCACTGGTGTAAGACTCAAATGAGATCAATATTATGGGAGTTATTTTGAAACTAGTTTCAAGACACCTAAAGTTTTAATTTTGAATAAAAGTAATTTATTTTTCAATGTTTACAAGATAATAACGGAGATGGTCTTAAAGAAAATACAAATATTATGGTTCATGAAATATATATTTATACAATACCTATTTTACAAAACTATCAATTAAAAGAATCAATCACTTTCCAAAACACACAAAACCCACAGATCGACACACATAAACAAAAAACCAAAACGAGTTTGAATAAAAAACAACTTGTAAAATGGCGGCGCCGATGCGCACTAAAATTGTGTTTTGGCGGCAGCTCTCTTCTTCGCTTCTGGTAGTTTCTTTATTCTGTGCCCCCAGTCTAAGGATCTTATTCTTTCAAAAATAGGACAAATAAAATTATTCCAAACGTACTTTACTTAAAAGTGTAGTACTTTAATAAAAATTTCCAATAGATCAATTTGATAGATAATTGAACACCAGGTATATGAAAATTGTGTACATTTGACAAAATTTGCAGTGGCGTACAAAATATTTTTGAATTAAGTTCACTTCTGCGTCCGTAAAATATTTATATCAAATAATGGGTTTTTAGGTGCTAACTGCACGTGGCAAATTTGAAATAGGAAAAAAATTGGAATTATCGAAGGTAATTTTTAAGAAACTTTTCGCCATAATTTTATACGTACTTTCTGCCTAGAAGTCAGTGAGCGTTTTTTTAAAACACCCTATATAGTTCGGTTATTACACGTTTAAAATCATTTGCTAGAAAACACTATTTCAAGAATACGGGGCCCTTAAAAAGTTAAGGCATCCTTATATAGTTGGGGTAGAACGAAATCAATTAACTTTTATGACCTAACCACTTATACCCAAACCAGAATCCTCACATTCGAAAAAGTACAAATATTTACACAAGTGCGCAACCACAAATTCGAACGTCAAACAATACGTCTCATAGTTAGCTATGAAAAACTGAAAGTAGAAACGTCTGTGGTGAATGACAAACAGCGTACAGAACGCGTGTTTATTGACAAATAAATAGTAAGTATCAATATGACGCATAAGGTATATGATCTCATGCCTATACATAAAATGAATGGTAATCAATAATAATTTTCATTAGGTACGGTTATTTATTATATGCATTTCTCAATTCACAGAATTACAATAATTATGTGGTGTTCAACAAGCCTCGTATAGGAATATCAGTTACTAAAAACAAATACACGGCGATTCAGGACTTATCTAAAATAATTTGGGAATAGATACGTCATGAAAAATGGAGACAATATCGTAAAACATTTTTTTGTAAAATTCGAGTAATTTCCGAGTAAAAAATTATTGAAGTTGTATTATTTTCAACCTTTACATCGCTGGGCTACTGTAGTATCTCGCCAGGCGATTCCAAATATTGAAATCCGATTACTTTTTGTGTAGGTATTAAACGTTTTTGTGATACAAGAGCTTAAGTTTTTCAAGTGTCAAAAATGGCTTACGTGTATAGTAGCAACTTGGAGTTGATGGATATCGTTTGAATTTATGGCGATGTGAAAATGCTTTAGCAGAAGGATTTCCCTATAAACATGTGCCAAATGCAGCTGTTTTTACCGCGGTGTGCAGTGAGTGCAAGAGTGTAGGCAACGCGAGGGAAATTTGAATCTGAATCGTAGAAGAGATGGAGGTCTGGGACGTCCACGGCGTATTGCAGCAGTGTGGCCTATCAAACACAAGGTTTAATTATATCCGTACCATGAACAGCGTGTCCAAGCATTCATATCAAGGGATTGAATAAGGAGGACCGGTACCATGGCCGCCACGATCTCCTAGTTTTAAATCATTTGGGCATCTTTTTGTGAAGATATTAAAAAAATGAAGTGTATCGCACCGAAGCGGATACATACTATTGATGATTTACGCAAACGTATCATAGTTGCTGCCAATAACTTACGAGTTCAGAACGAACAAGAAGCAGAAACACTTGTGTTAGTTTGTAAAAACTGGGTAAGACGGGCCCAAAATGTTGTAACATCAGATATGTCAAACTATTTTATTAAGTAAAACCACAAATTAAATCTATTAATAATTAGTTACAATAGTGGCAAAAGCAGTTGAATTTTCTGTATAAAATCGGCGTTATAAGATGTTATTTATTTATTTCCTTGAGCTTACTATTTTTTGTCCGGTCGCAAATTGCATGCTTTATCGCTTTATCAGGTTTTACAGTGGACCAGTTTCCAGTGCCGTGCAGAAGTGTATTTAAAATAATTTTCGAACTGGCCTTTTTGATTTTTTTTTACAAAATTGTATTTGTAAGTCACTCATTTTTTTTTTTTTTTAGATAAGTTCTGAATCACCTTGTATAGGCCATATAATTTCTTTAAATATTTTAAATTTTGTACAATTCCATACCAAATATCCAGTCATCCTAATACCATAAATAATGAGTATTACTTTTATAACCAGTAGTAAAAGTCGTAGCTCCTATCTTCTATGATGTATTGGTCCGTAAACGGGGTTTCGCTCCTGTGTTAGGGTACCGGGATGATGTTTCTAATTTATTTTAAGCCTCAGAATAACGTACAATGTGTTAGTTTCATTTTAAAACACCACTGTAAAATTGTAGTGGGTAGTGCGATTTTGATGATTATTTTCTTGTAATTAAAGACCCTTGAATGAAGCTGTACAACCTAACTACCACGAGACTAGTCTACCACTCCACGGCCTTCTATGATTCTATATACAGATACTATTGTTGACAGATGTAAGTTTTATCTATGGATCTAAGCCATCTCAGTCGATGCATATCATAGGCGCCGACTTTCCGTAGGAAAAGAGGGTTTTGCCCCATTTTTTAAATATCGAGCTAAAATTTTGGAATAATTTTTTTTATTATCTTTCAGGCCTTTCTGAGTACGGGGTTAACATTTTTGTACTTAGTCATAGTTAACCCTGTATTGCATTATAACTAAACTTGAAATAACAATTAGGGCGAGAAGTGAAACACTCCTTTTGCTTGTTTAAGCTATATTATGATATTAGCATTAAAATTGTGGTATTCGTAATAACACTACACTTCTTTTTTAAATCCCCATTATATTCCACTGCCACTCGGTGTTGTAAACAAATTGATTGCGTCATATCCTAAACGTATGAGTCAGACATAGATTACCTGTCTGGTTATTCCTACCTCTTTCATTACATTTATTTCCACACAATAATTGGAGCAAAAGCGATGAAATCATGGATGAAATTTGCAACGTTACTCACATTATATCGATTTTTCTCCTTCAGCAGCTTCAGTTCATCGGTGGCGTTGTTGCTCTGGGGTATCCTTTTCCTCCATTCCGACTCCCCCCTCTCCTGCAGTTTGGCCCTCAAATCGGCTATGGTCCGAGGCATCTCGTTTTGGGTATGGGAACGTCGTATATTGACCGTCTTCTTGGGCAACGATTCCGAAGTCTCATTACCGAACGCACCTTGGCTTTTGCTCTTGGACAGGACGTTTTCCAGAGTTTGCCTATAACAAAGAAACACAATTTCTCAATAGTGTTTTCAATTCTCTTGATCAGATAAAACAATATTAGATTCAAATCTACGTTTCGGATGCAATAATATATCATCAGAATTTTAATTTTACTCATTACTATAAATATAATGGATATTCGGCATACCAATACCAAGGGATTGGCTTTGATGAAGTGTTTCTAATTGCTAGTTAAAATCTGATATAAATTTAGTTTTGAAGACTATTTCACACTTTCTTCTGTTACCAAGCATTTATAAGACAAGTACAAAATTAGGATACTGCACATTTACATACACAAATTGTCTACTCAGATCACGTTCGAGCACGACCGTGAAAGAAAGTCTTTTTAGATTTAATTTTCAGATAAACAAAACCATCTATCACGATCATCTAGTAGGCCAGACAATGACTGACACTTCGGCACTTAATTCTCGTTTTAAAACTAGTAGGCCACGGACCTTCGACCCACTACACATGAACAAGTCAATCGAAACTTTATACCCACAGCGAGGAAAGGAATCAGCCTTTCTGTTGATAACAAAGAGGCTGATTATTGATTTAATAACAAAGCATCCTTGAATGACGCGTACGCTTTTGTAGTTGTCGTTTTGTATATTCAAAGAGAGATAAAAACAACTGACGGCTGTGATAGTTTTCGAATATGTATTTGATGGATAAATAACAAAGTTTATTCTTCAAACCTCAATTGTACACAATGATTCTCAATGAATCTCTTCTTGATTTACAGAAACAGAATAAGCTCTATGTTTTTTTCCAAATATGATAAGACAATAAAGTCCTGCACAATAGAGTAAGTAATAACTAATTTTAATCATGTAAGAATAATAATTAACTTATGATGTATCCATTACTTCTGTGAGGATTATTTTAACTACGGTAAAATTGTAATGAATATGATACAATTTTATTATCAGGTATGTGAAAGTAAGGCTTCTCTCTTTTGGCCGCATACGCCGACTTGATCTTTCTGTCGTACCTGTGGCAAAGTCCCAGGGAGATGTAGTATATTTTTCATAAAAGGTCTTAATAAATAACCTAAAATTTCAAGTAAGGCTGGATCAGTTAGTGATAGTACCTTGTTCAATTTTGTTAAACGCTATGTATACAAAAGTATGAAAAACCTTTTTTATTTGCTCGTGGTCCAATTTTGTTGTATATGAAGTCTAAAGGGAAAGATATATGGCTAGATGATATTGGTATATTGCAATAATTGCACCTTGTTAATAAATATAAATTTTTATCGAAAGGCCCAATATTTAAAAAAAGTAGACACAATCTATTCCTTTGTTCATTTGTATGTGGTTCAATTTTATTAAACATTTTGTATGGGTAGTGTCCCAAAGAGCCTGGTTAATAATAATAAAATCTTATATAGAATGGTTTCAATAAAACTTCAAGAAAACTTGGTCAAGTGACACCTGATTTAATTTTGTTAAACGCTATGTATAAGAAATAAGTTAGTAAATATACATTTTTCATTAAATGACTTGAATAAATAATTCAGAGAAAGTAAATTGATAACTAGAGCCTGATCTAGTTCTGCAAAACACTATGTGTAGGTATTCAGTTTCAGAAAAGCATCTGTAGTATAATTGGCTGACTTGTATTCAGTACAATATGGAGAATGTAGATGTAGAGTCGACAAGGCGATATGCTGAAAAATTCCCTTATCCCAGTATTTGCCGCAATTGATCGAAGGTTTAGAGAATATGGTATTTTTTTATCTCAAACCAATGAGCATGCTTGACTGCAGATATGGAGGAAGCTGTTTTATGTGTGCTTGAAGAAAATCAACACGAGGTAAATATTGCTGCTGAATTTAATATTTCAGAATATGCAGTCCACAACACATATCGTTTTGCTCCAAGGGCAAACAATGTTCGATAGTGTCATGTTTCACAAAAAATGGCGTAATAAATCTACCTTCTTCATCTCCAATATATCAAAATTGGGATTTTTCCTTGTATAATGTGTCTTTAGCCACTTAAATGAGATTTTAAAACCTCATGAACGGTTTGGTTTGCGTACTATTACATGGAGAATACAAACGCATATTTAATTTATATTTTCTTCATAGGATACATATTTTAACGATTCTACTTTTCTAGCGTTCTTCCTCGAACGTATTCCAAACGTGATTATAATGAAAATTCATCAAGTGCTAGCTTTTATTGCAGAGTGCATTACAAACACATCCTGCTACGTTGTTATTTATACAAAACGAATACAAGTCCGTATCATAATTACTAAACAACAGAACTCCATCGCATTGCAACACAACACATCTTAATGCTAGGGATAACAAGGTCCCGTAAGACTATCACGACTGTTTGCAAAACATTTAAATGTATTTCATCTGTTTTGCAAGAAGACACTTTCTCTCGATAAGTGACACAGAAATACCGAAACACATTAGATTTTAAGGGTATGATAACTGAGAGGTTGTAGTTTCTTTTGGGTAAGGCCTTTGGCATTGCGGTGAAATTTAGTCACCAGGTCATAACGTTACGAGATATTCAAATCCAATGACTAGTGAAAAAATAAGTGTCACAGAAAGCTGGAGCTTCAAAAACGTGATGTCGCAAAAAAAAACGGGAGTGGCAGGTCAAATGTTACAGATTTATTTCAAAAATGATCTTACAACAAGACAGAATAAAAGATAATTCAACACTAGTGGTGGAACAAGGTTATTTTACAGTTGTGTTAAAGGTTGGGTTAATTGAAAACAAAATGATCTAAATTTTCTATTATGAGCGTGTCTGAGACGCAAAATTTGAGAATATCGGTGTAATTTTAAATTTAGCAATTTGAAGGTAAATGATAATGATAGAGGAAAAGCGCTAAATATGGAATATGTTTTTTTATTATAGAATACAACAGAACTGACGAAATTATTAGCATTTGTAGCATCAGTCCAGGACCTCTATTGAAAACTGTTTTCATCTAACAACGTAACAAAACCTTAACCTAGAAATAATTTTCTTGTTGTAGTAAGTGCATAAAACTTAAATATATTTGCCTAGAGCTAATATAAAAATTTCCGGTTTTGAAACAGGTTTGTCAGGATGCAAGCTATAAATAAATTTCAGATTGCATAATTGTAAAGGTATAGATTTGGTATGCAAAATTAAAGATGGGAAAGGTACCTAATATGAAATAGCAGACTATTTTAGAATGTTTCAATATTGAGTACCTATCATTTATTAAATTTATGAATTATTTGCGAATACTGCCATGAATTTAATTAAAACTAGTTTATTTCTATGTACAAATTTAAAGAATATTTTTAATTATTGTGTTGCCTAAAACATTTAAAAATAATTATTTTTAAATTTTAATACAATACGTTAATTTTAACAAATTTTTCAATTACCTCCCTCATACCCCTCAATTTACAATATTTTGGGTACCCCTGATTAGGGTCGGTTCTTATGACGAACACCCTGTATAAGAAATTTTCAGGTTTATTATTAAATTTTAATTAAGTAAGTACTTAATCCGTCTTAATCTGTGATAATCTGTTAATACACTCAACGACTGTTTATAGTAAATTATTATGCTAGACTTCATACAAAAAATAATCGAATGGGAAAACAGGTGCTCTAACCGAATCCAGAGTAAACAATCGTTTAGATTAGTATGAAAATAAATTATTGTATGCATAATCGATAAGGCAACATTCATTTGCATCACCGATCCATCATTCTGATGTCATCATATACGAGATCTCAGCCACTGATAAACCCATGTGGATAATAAATAAATAACAACAATAAAACAATGCAAAATTTACCCGTAGATGTAAAGAAAAATATTATGATTCCTTTTCTTTCACTGATAATTCATGGAAGTCAGATAATAAAATATTATTTACCTAATGCTTACTTGCAATAAGCTATAAATTAATGTGAATGCAATAAATAAGATTCTAACTTAATTCATCTGTTGAGAAATTGATATTGTAGATATTAGGTACTCACAGTAACTAAAGCTGTTCAAGAAATATTCGTGAGAAATTGTTATTATTATTCAGGCATTACGACAATAATATAATTTATAAGTAGAGATCAAAAATCCACGGATGTATTCTGTAGCTAAAAATAAGAATTTTTAATTTTTAAACCGCTTGAGCTAATTTAGCTAAATTCGGTATGCTTATTTAGTATGACAGCAGGTATGAAACAAAAAATTACTAGCTTTAGAAACTTACCAGTGGCGGAGATGTGTTCGATCATTATTTCCAAAAAAATATATCACCCTGTATAGTATTGAAAATAAAATATATTATATGCGCCACTATATTATCTTCTTTTTGTTTCTTTATACTTTTTTGTATTCCAATCCGAGTAACAACAAAATTGATTTATTTGATCAAGTGCATTTTTACACAGTTAAGTTACTTAAACATATCTTGGGGAGGCCATGCAAAATAGTAATAATAAGAAGTCATATTAATATTGCGTGTTACAAAAATAAGCTTATTTAAAAACAAGTTTTAATAACATCTTATGCATATTCAAATGCTGAAATCGCCAATATGGTTTACATTTGTGGCGTTGTATCTACTGAAGTTAGACGAATTTATATGAAAAGATTTCCAAATCATCCAACTTCAAATCCAAGAATATTCTGAAATGTTTTTCAACGTCTTTCAGAGTCAGACTCATTTCAGAAAGGTCCAACTCCTGGAAGACCTTTGAGTGTTATAACGCCTGAGTTTGAAGAAGCTATTCTACACAAAACTGAAGAAGACCCAAACACTAGAAAGATCGATGCAAATCTTAATGTGAATTATAAATTAGTGTGGTCCGTTCTAAAACATCAACAGATACATCCGTCACATAGAAATGGTTCAGACCCAGTTTTGCCACTGGATTTTGCAAATAAAATGTCGACATTACCGATGGTGTGTTGTTTACCGATGAAGCTAATTTTTCCAGATGGCTTGGCTGACGAAAATCCTAATGTCAGAATGGAATCTCGATTTCAACATCAGTTTTCATTGAATGTATGGGTGGACATTATTGGAAATTTTCTTGTTGGGCCTTACTGTTTACCAAGAACTTGCCACATAACACGTGCCTCTTAAGCCAGTCCCAGACGATGTGTCCAACGTTGGTTCAAATGTTGGTGCTAACGTTGGACACAATTTGCGCATTAAAAATGTGGCGAGTGTGTCTCCTACACGATGGGGTGAACTTTTGTTGCAACATTGTAAACACATGTGGGACCAACGTTCGTCAGTGTCGTACTTATACTGCAGATCCACAGAACAGTAAAAAAAAGGAACATGTGCGCTCCTGGATTGGGTCAAACACACGATCGCTCGTGTGGGTGTGTGACGAACGATGCTTCCAACATGCTTCCAACGCTGGAAGCTCCTTTGACGTGGGTCAGATTTAAGCCGGTCCCAGACGATGTGTCCAACGTTGGTTCAAATGTTGGTGCCAACGTTGGACACAATTTGCGTCATAAAAATGTGGCAAGTGTGTCTCCTACACGATGGGGTGAACTTTCGTTGCAACATTGTAAACACATGTGGGACCAACGTTCGTCAGTGTCGTACTTATACAGCAGATCCACAGAACAGTAAAAAAAGGAACATGTGCGCTCCTGGATTGGGTCAAACATACGATCGCTCGTGTGGGTGTGTGACGAACGATGCTTCCAACGCTGGAAGCTCCTTTGACGTGGGTCAGATTTACCGACAGAAGCCCGAACGTGGCATGTAGCCAACGTTGGACACATGCAATTCACCAGCGCGCGCCCACACGATGTGGCAAATGGTGATGTGTCCAACGTTGGAAGGCATTCGCCACATCGTCTGGGACCGGCTTAAGACAAAGAATGTGCACGACGGAGCTCCCCCACATTTTACTTTGACTGCTCGTGAATTTTTAAATGAAAGATTTGATAACGTGATTGGACGACGCACTCAAGAACCAGGTTAACCTTGGTCACTCAAATCACCCGATATGAACCCTATTGATTTTTTTGTTTGAGGACATTAATTGTCTCATTAATTTATATGGTTCTCATTGAATCTGTACCACTTGTGTACTATAATTTTACTACCGTTAACCGCTCAAGCTACCAAATTAAACAATTCGGTGGCGTGGTAATTTTGTCCTAGAAAAATTCCTAAGGTTATCCATAGCTACGCTCATGATTGAAATAAAAATAGTTTAATAACTAAGTAGTTTTTAAAAACCTATTAGTGTGAGCCAGTGGCGGCCCGTTTTTCAAAGGGTGGGCACAAAATATAAATTTAGATTCATTTAAATGTATTGCAAGAACAGAATGTAATTCTGCAGAAAAGTTAATTAAACCTATATAAATGCCTGGATTTTTGGACGAAGTCTTCTCATCATGACCTCGCAAGGCTAATTCGAAGACTCCACAAAAACTTTATACACATTATTAAACAACGCAAAATGTGACGATTTTTTCCCACCTGTTTATTATATTCTAACCGAGGTTTAGAACCTTATAGGGCAAATACGCACTATACTCGCGACAAGAATTCAGACGACTTACGTCATACGAACAAATGAATAATTCATTATTTTTTCATCAAAATATTTAAGAAACTGCAACTGATAGTTATAAAACTACATACTCGACTAAAAGTTTGCATTATATATTGCACTAAATTGCAAAAAATGACGCGACCAAATATCGAAAATTACGTTGACAATAAAAACAAATGTGTAACGTCAGCCGTGACGTAGACGTCTGAATTCTTGACGCGAGTATATCTAATTGTTCACGTATGTCAGTTTCTCCTAAAACACTAAAGTCCATATATGCTTTTAAATTAGCCACAGAATTTTCATGTTTTTTTGCCCTATCCGCTGTGCTTTAAATCGTCAAGTCCGTATTTGGCCCACGCTGTAACTTCTGTATTAAATATGAAACAAACAAAACATACATTCATTTACTCCGAGGAGTCCCGAACATCGGAAAATGAGCCACGTTTGGAGACAAATTCTTGGGTTCCCAGGAAATAAAGTTTGATATAGTTCGGCGCGTGGATGGTTGACGGGAAATAAGTTTTGAGTAGTTTTTCGCAACCGATAATAGAATTACAAAAATATATATAAATCTATAATAGCATCATATATTTCGTCGTGACATGTACAGTGAAGGGTAGGCACGTGCCCTTGTGCCCCTTAGCACCAACCGCCACTGGTGTGTGCTAAGTTTTAATTTAGTAGCTCTAACTATTCAAAAAAATACATTTAAAAATCTCAAATTTATTTAAAATTTTACCGAGCCGAAAAAAAAATAAATTCAACCACACAAAAATAATTTCAGATTCGTATTCAGCATCCCCGAAAGCAATTTTGACGGTTTTCCACTAATGTTAAAAATAGTCCAAAATTATACAAGATGCGTAAAGAAATTACATTTATTAATATAAAGCAAGAATCGCCATTATTTTATATACAATACAACCAACCCATTGGTCACGCGCAACCTAAACAGCGCTCAAAATATGTTAATATGATAAGTAAATAATATGTGTTACTTCCTCCTCTTCGTCTTTCACTAATTCGCGACGGTCACCATGGCCACCGCTGTAACACTTAAACTGACCGCATTGTATTATAGTTTAAGGTAGATACTTCATAAGGCTAATCATTTATTTATTGATATACCATTGTGAACTACATAAGTTTTAAATTATATATTTATTATGAAAATTTGCAACGAAAACAGTTATTGCATATTCTATTAAAAATGGTACAGATTATCGATACCGAGCACGTACTTATTTATGTCGATACTTTTTCAAATTTATTGCAGTAGGTACGTATCGAAAAAGTCAGGACTTTTTTCCTCTTGCATTTCCGCTACTGTGATCATGTCTCCATTTCGATCTGTTCAGCCAATGCGGAATTATTTGAAAAAATGTGTTTTTAGCAATGCGCCTTTATCAACAACTTTCTTATTAAGCAGCTTTGGCATCGTTTCCTCTTCGTGGCATCAGATTTCAAAAGAAACACTGATTATTCACTTACCCAAAAGCAACATCACGTTTAATCACTCCGGACTTTAATTCTCCGCTCTCGATCATACAAACACTCATCCTCTAACTACTCTTAAGGTTGCGGTATTCTAAATAAGAAAGTACCTCGATCGTTGACAGACAATGATATAAAACGGTGTACCGGGAAGTGCTGGATATCTAGCGGAGAAAACTTGAACTGCAAATATTTAAAGAATGTCACAGTTGGAGTGCAGAAAATAACGGGCAGCCGAAACTGAGTTTGAAGGTCATGTGCGTTCGATCCTGCGGCAAAATATTTACAATCCTAGCATCTAAATGGGATATCGATTTTTCCGTATTCTAAATTTCAGCGTTAAGATGCTCATCCTTTGCAAATCTGTGCTTGCAGTGGCAGTGGTTTTCTGTATTCTTTATGTGTGTGTAATACTAGTGAAAATTATAGGACATTTTTATTAGTTAGTTGGATTTAGAAAGGTATGTATATCATTATTTGTAAATTGAATTAAAGTAATAATTAAATAATAGTTACATAATATTTATACAGTGCGGAAGAAGAGTATGGAATAAATTCATTATTTCTAAAACGACAAAGTTTCATGAAATTTCCTCGGATACTTCGAGTTTGCTTTTAAAAGACTCTTTTTCTATACCAAAGCATTTCCGACGTTCATTTGTTTTCGCGTTATGACGTCATCGGATATTTTTAAATAGAACCCTATATTTTTCATCGGATTCTTGTAGAGCTTAACTTGCTGAATTCAAAATGTATAATTTCAACACTTTATTTCTTCAACTTTCCGAGAAATAATAATAATAACCGATCCAATAAAATCGACAAAATAAGGAGTCTTTATTTTTAAAACAATATAACAATAAGCAACTAATTAATTAATTAATAATTAAATTCTGGTTGCCTCAATCGTATTTGACTCTCTAATTCATTATTTTATTTTATTAGATTGCATGTTAGAATATAGAATCTTTTGATAGCAAAAACAACAAATTAAATCAAGTCGCCTCAGAAACTGTTTCTGGCAGCTAAACAAAATCTAATCAGAATTGACAGCTGTCAATTGCAGCGTTTATTGGGTCGATTATTATTTTTTCTCGGAAAGTTAACGGAATAAAGTGTGAAATTATACATATTTGAATTCAGCAAGTTAAGCTCTACAAGAATCCGATGAAAAAATATAGGGGTTCTATTTAAAAAAATATCCGATGACGTCATCACGCGAAAACAGATGAACGTCGGAAATGCGTTGGTATAGAAAAAAGAGTCTTTTTAAAAAGCCAAATCGACGTGTCCGAGGAAATTTCATGAAACTTTGTTGTTTTAGAAATAATGAATTTATTCCATACTTTTCTTCCACACTGTATAATTATTAAGTAGGTACCTATTATTTAATTATTACTTTAATTCAATTTACAAATAATGATATACATACCTTTCTAAATCCAACGAACTTTCAATTAATAAAAATGTCCTATAATTTTCACTAGGGCAATTAGCAATAACAACGAGAAACCTATGTTATTTTGCAGTTTACACAGGTGATAACAATGACCTGTTCATAGAAGAAATATATCGAGACAATATATTTAATGAAAATATGTTCAAAAGTTTGAAAAATTTTATATGCACTGTATAGCTCCAGAAGTGATATTAAATAGAACAGGAATACATTTGAAATGTAGAGATCCTAATTATATTTTGGAGGCCCAGAAAGAAACGGAAATAAAAAAGAAACTTAAATTGCAGTAAATAGTTGTTCAAGTTCGAAGGCTCCTGAAGAAAGCTACGACCTGTCTCAAATTGTCATTTACCCATTGGAGTATCAATTTCCACCGATTACGAAAGTCGCACTATGACGGAAAGGGAGGAAGGGTTGTTCTAAAAAAATGGAAAATTAATAATTTGTGTTTTTTAAGGTATATATCACTACATATTTCATGAGTTTTCAATTTAGAATTAATTTTGGAAAAATTATATTTTTTTAGTGTGCACTGTCGGAAGCGGTATAGTATTTTGTATGTTGATGCATAACTTCAGGTCAGTAGCGAACATAGTTTCCAAAATATAATAATGTATATTATTTTCCTATATATTTTTAACAACTCTTATAAAAACCCCTCCCAGTGCGATTTTTTACAACCAGTGGAAATTGATACTCCAATGCGTAAATAATAATTTGGGACAGGTCGTAGCTTTTTACCTTAAAGTAATAAATTTTTATATTTCACTTTACTCACTATGACTAAGTACAAATATTCTAAGAGGGGATAGAGAAAATTAAGAATTAACGGAATCACCCTTCAAAAAAATTCTAAACTTATTTATAAAGCAAAAAAAAAATCGATATACTTACTCGCAATACAGTTATTAGAAAACATTAACTAAAAATAATTTCTTAGACGCCTTGGAACTCGAACGAAAATTTTATAGAACAGTGTGATATTAATTTTCATGTAAACTGAACTCTCAAAATCATATCCGAACAACCCTGTATAATGTAAATATATTTTTATTTCATAATTTATCCAATTTGTAATAGGTATTTAATAATAAATAGTGAGACAATTAACAGAAGACAAATAGCAATATACTTTTGAAAAATTTGTGTACCTGCAAAATAAAAGATAATAGTAAAAACAATCGTTTTATGTTTCAACCTGACCCTGATATCTATTACACCTTTATTTGTGTGGTGGTTTTAAAATATGTAAGCAAACTTATACGGCGAAAATTAGATGTCAAAATATATTGCTGAGATCTAATTTACCTAAATGTCAACCTCCAACGAGTTACAGTCATTTACAAGACGATTGCTAATAAATGTTTTAAAGTAAATGTTAAAAAATCCACTGGCGGCATGAGGACAATGTACACTAATATACAGGTAAGCGTCATTTGTTTCCTGCATCCCTGTATAAATACTCCATTTTACGATAGCCAGCAGTATCAGTGGACAGATAATTTAACTGTAAGATTTTCCTTTTGAAATTTATAATTTTCAAGTGGTTGTCATTTCACTTTAAAAATTTTCAAATTCTGTCAATTTTCAGATTTTTTCAAGTTTGACTACATTTTTCAACACCCTGTATTTTAAGATTTGGAACAGATCGATTTAAGGCTGGTTTCGCAGTGCCTGAATAAGCCGTAACCCATTTTTCTCCTTTATTTTCCGACAGAATAATTTAATTTTTTAACTGTAGTTCTATTTAATAATTATCTATTACTTCCTCGCGTTAGAATTTAGATAATAAATTCAGAAATACAGCAAAAAAATAATTTTCGATTTTTGTTCCCTTATAAGCGGAAATTCGGCCACGAGCAAGTTATAGATATATTTTTTAATGATTTTCACGTTTGTCCCATACCAATATATACAAAAATGACTGAGAAAAATGGGTTCAAATTTTCCAATAATTTCTTAAATTTACTGAAATTTTAACTTGGTACGTGAGACGTTTGGGTGGAACTTGAAATAAAGCTCCGCCTTTACACGTCACAATTCATTCATAAAATTTGAAGATGTTACTCCTATAATTTAACAGAGTGATAGACAGGGTGTTAATATAAAAATTGATAAGGAGAAAATAAAATTTCCAATTTCGAGGAAATTTTATTTTTGAAGATTTAACTTCGGAACGGTTATTAAACCTGCGAAAGACCGTTCTGTATACAAAGTGTTGAAAAATTTTTCACCATTAAAAAAAACTTTAAATCAAGAGAGCTAAAAATTGTTTTGGTAAAACGTCTAACAAGGGTTCTTTAGAATAATAATTAAAAAAATACTGGTTTTTTAAAAGACCCCAACCAATTTCTAAAAAACCCTAAAAATGAAGGGAATAAAAAAAATCTTTGATCAAAGATTGAACAAGGGTCTATTAGAATATTAATTAATACAAAAATACAGGGTGTTTAAAAAAAACTACAATTTCTAGAAACCCTGAAAATTAATGGATTTAAAAAAAATTTTAGATGAATCTTTCAAAAAGGGACTATTTATTACCTTACTAATTAACGAAAAAATACAGGATATTTTAAAAAAATTAACCAATCTCTTAAAACCCTCAAAATAATAAAATTTCAATAGAGTTTTTGATTAAACTTTTAACAAAGGTCTATTTAACACTAATTAATGAAAAAAATATACAGGGTGTTGAAAACAACTTAACAATCTCTAAAACCCCTAAAAATTAATGGATTAAAAAAAAATTATATGAAACTTTTAAGAAGAGTCTATTAGGTCACTAATTAACGAAAACATACAGGGTATTTAAAAAACTGAACCAATCTCTTAAAACCCTCAAAATAATAAAACTTAAAAAAAGTTTGTGATTAAACTTTTAACAAGGGTTCATTACAACACTAATTAACGAACAAAATACAGGGTGTTTAAAAAAACTAAACAATCTCTAAAAACATTGAAAATTAATGGATTTAAAAAAAAATGATGAAACTTTTAACAAGGGTCTATTAGATCACTAATTAACGAAAAAAATACAGGGTATTTAAAAAACCCAACAATATCTAAAAAACCCTAAAAATTAATGGAATAATAAAAATGTTGTTCAGAGATTTAACAAGGGTCTATTAAAACACTAATTAATGAAAAAAATACAGGGTGTTTAAATCTTTAAAACCCCTGAAAATTAATGAATTTAAAAAAAATTATATCTAACTTTTGACGAGGGTCTATTAAAATACTAATTAAAGAAAAATATACAGGGTGTCTAAAAAAGCTTAACAATGTCTAAAACCCTAAAAATTTATGGAAATACAAAAATTTTTGATAAAACATTTAACAAGGGTCTATCAGAACACTAATTAAAGAAAAAAATACAGGGTGTGTAAAAAAGCTTAACAATTTCTAAACACCTTAAAAATTTATGAAAATACACAAAATTTTTGATGAAACATTTAACAAGAATTTATTAGAAGACTAATTAACAGAAACAAATACAGGGTGTTTGAAGGAGCCTAACCAATCTCTAAAAACCCTAGAAATATATGGAACTACAAAACATTTTTGATGAAACATTTAACAAGGGTCTATTAGAACACTAATTAACGAAAAAAATACAGGGTGTTAAAAAAAGCCTAACCAATCTCTAAAAACACTAAAAATTTATGGAACTACAAAACATTTTTGACGAAACATTTAACAAGGGACAAGAAGCAATTAACGAAAAAAAATACAAGGTGTTTAAAAAAGTTAACCCATCTCTAAAAACCCTAAAAATGTATAGAGCTATAAAAAATTTTGGATAAAATATTTAACAAGGGTCTGTTAGAACACTAATTAATGAAAAAAATACAGGGTGTTTAAAAAAGCCTAACCAATCTCTGAAAACTATAATAAATAAAAATAAATTTATGGAAATATAAAAATTTTTTGATAAAATATTTAACAGGGTCTATTAGAAAACTAATTAACGGACAAAAATATAAGGTGTTTAAAAGAGCCTAACCAATATTTAATAACCAGAAATTTATGGAATTAGAAAAACATGTATTAACAAGACTCTATTGGAACACTAATCAATGAAAAAAATATAGGATGTTTAAAGAAAACTAACCAATCTCTAAACAACCTGAAAATTTATTTATTTTAATTGTACTTTATTTAATTTCTGAATTTGAAGGTAATTAATTTTGTAGGTAGGTATAGGACACATAATTTATAATAATTACGTATATTTATATAACATAAGAATCTGAAATAATTAATGTACTGAAAGAAATAATCACACGTTATGCAGATTATTTATTTTAGTTATACAGTGTGTATAGTTATTTGTATAGTGTGGTGAGTAATAGTCAATGTGCAGCCATTCATAAATGTTTAACTGAACTACTATTTTCAGTGATTTTTGTTTAAAATATTTGGCCGAAGTTTAAACAGGATTATTTTGCAGGAAAAGAATACGTTTTAATCAAATCTTTTACAAAAGTATTACATTTCAAATATTTTTTCAGTATATATCAACACATATGCGATTTTTAAATTAGACATTAATTCTAAATTGAAAAGATCTAACTTTTTAACTTTTGGAACCACAATAATATGGAAAAAATATCCAAACGTCAAATTGTATTATTATTTGCACTTTCATACATTACAGACAATTTAAACTACATACTTATATAAATAATTTTATTAAATTATGACACTTTACTATTTCAGGTAACATATGATCATAATAGAAATGTTTTAATTTTATCACCATACATTCCCAAAACTGATCATCTCTTTCAACCTATAATAGATAGATACACAAAATAATTAATGGGCATAAATCTTTACTAGATTGTTCTACAACCATTCCTAGAGGAGTCCAAACTATAAAATAACAGTATTTAGCCCGAGTTATTGCCATCTGCCCTTGTATTTGATAATAATAACTATGCCCTTTTTCAATTTCCATTGCCCGTTTTCATTTTGTAAAAATAGACGCGTTTTTACTATCTTCAAAGCTTACATTACCAGCCAAGGGCTCCGCATCTTGCACTCATAAAAAGTGAGTATATTTTTTGATGGGCATCAAACAGCAAGAATTTATTCTGAATACCTCATTTTGAGACTAAAAGTTCCTATAAATATGTTCTAAAATGTTTTGTTAACTGAAATACAGGCCCTTGAATTGTATTATTTATTTATTGAAGTCGATACGACATGGCGTTTTCAAGAAAAACAGAAAACACTGTTTATAAGTCATAAGAGGGCTTCTTCTGGATATAATTGAATACCCTTTCATATTTTCCAAAAACATTAGCAAAATTTCAATTAGGCCACTTTTTTTGCAAAAAATTCATAGACACCCCTCTATTTCCACCACTAAAATTAATATGTGATGATTTTCGGTGACGAATTATTTGCTCTCAAATACCTACCTTTCGCCGCAACATACAGATTTTTGTTTGTCAGCGGTTATTTCGTTAATAAATAAATAAATAAATAAATAATAAAGTTCAACGCCCTGCACCTCAGAAACGAAGGAATTTAATATTCTTAAGTTCTGCTAATTAATAGTGAGACACCCTAAATAGAAATGTCAGAGATTGAATGCTACATGAGTTATAAATTTTAAAAGACGAAGCTTTTCCTTCCGTGAACACCCTGTTTATCACATAATAATAAATATTATGTATCCAAACAAAGAACTACATTATAAACACTTTACAACTAAACCAAAAATTATTAAATGTGTCATATTGATTATTTCAGTTCACTTTTTTATTTGCGGTAAATATACAAATATTTCAAGTAGATGCGAAGTATAAATATTTACAGATCTATTATATTTATAATTTTAGAAACATAAAGTAGTACCAACAAATATAATCGCCCTGTAGATTTTGTCAATAGTATACTGTTTCAACTGTGAAGATACATTACTGCAAATATTAATCGCCCTGTATATTTTGTCGATATACTGTGTTTTGTAAATTTATATTTGAAATCATTTCAAATTATTTATGGATACACTACTACAGATATTAAATCGCCCTATATGTTTTGTCCGTACACTGTTTCTTGTAAATTAATATTTGAAATCGTTTCAAGATTATTTGTGGACAGCTGCGAAGACGGGTCAGCCGGGGAAGCACGCTCATTCATATCTGAACAAACGTAAACTCTACACGTGGCTCTCGTTTTTGGGCGGTTACAAATGCGTCTGGTTTTATGCGAGCTTCTCTGATGTTCGCTGTCTTTGTCTGTATCGCATACAAACTGTTTTATCGTAGTGGACGGAAGCCGGGTGTTACTCGCTACGTATAAAACTGTGACACGCCTTCTTTATGAGTCGGTTTCTATCATTTGCGAAACCAGCCTTAATTCTCTGAATTTTGCAGGAGTTTGGTTTGGTGTTTTAACACCTGTATTTTTTCGTTAATAGTGTTCCAATAGCCCTTAGTTAATATTAAAGAGATTTTTTAGTTCCCTTAATTTTGAGGTTTTTTTAAAGGTCAACATTTTCTCATAACTGCATACAGAACGTCTTTCGCACGTTCAATAACCGTTCGAAGTGGAAAATCGAAAATTTATATCAATAACAATGCAATCAAATGCATGTGGTATGTTTAATTCGTCTTAATTTCTAATATAATACTTAATTCCAAATTTTGCTCGCCCTGTAAACAGAATTTACTCTACCGCCACCTCTTAGTCAGAGGCTGAACTATTTATTGTTAAATTGAGTCAAATTTTTATAGTTTGTGACAGACTTCTAGATAATGAAGTTGGCTGAACTTGCTGAGAAAATGACCCTTATGGAAAAATGCTAATAAATTTTTAGGTACTGAAATTTATCAAACTAACTACTTTTAAAATTGATATATAGTTCTAAATACTCCTATAACATAAACTTACTTAGTGTTACATATAAAATTGTTTAGGTTTATGTATATGCACGATAAATTAATTGATAAAAATGTGACATTAGGTTAGCAGCAAAGACCAATATGAAAATACGTTTTTTAAAAGTTAAAACTTTGTTTAAACTATATATAAATAGTAATAATGAATAGACAGAACTTTAAAGATTCTATTTGTGTGGTTATTTTTGTTCTTCGAGCTTTATTTTTTGAGATTTCAGTACCTAAAAACACTACAAATACGGGTCATATTTTGCCAGAAATACGGCGACCTTAAGGCAAAAATACAGTAATATGACCCCTACAAGGTTCAGACCTAGAATGTTTACCGAACGCGAGCCCTAACACTCTACCATTCATGGGGAGGATGAAACTGTCTATTGATAAAGCCCGAACAGACCTGAAAGGTTTGCTGCAACATGAAAAATGGTTTTGGTGATTACCCAGAGAGATATGAGAAGGCATTTCATATTGAAGCAGTAAAAAGGTAATTAAAGGATTAGTAAATTGTACCTGTTTTGATAACGAAGTGTTCCGGTGAAACGGATGTTGTTGAGTGCTATGCTGAGCATGCTTTAATACCTGTTTCAATAAACGAAAATGATAATTTAATCGATTTTCATTAATTTTCGTGTAAGGTCAGATTTTATTGTTAAGTAATTAATTAATATTATTTATATTTTTATTGTTTCTAAATTATAAAACACAGGTATTTCTATTATTTTCTATCTTAAGGGAGCCGTTTTCTTGAAATAGTGTTTTCTACACATAGCAAATAACAGGAATGTTATTTCATGTCACTTGCGAATATTCAAAGGTACCATAGTAAAATGAATATACAGGGTTGGGTATATTTTAAATAGCAGGATTTCAAGAGGTTTTAGATGACCTCATTTTGACAACAAGAAAAAATCGTTAACAAAATAGATCGTCATGTTTCGGTGAAATATTTAAAACAATTTTTACTAAATGTTTAAAAATTATGATTTGACATTTAAACATTACTTTCAGTTTTTCTTGAAAATGGCCTTTTCTGGGTAAAATTGAACACTCTCATTTTTCGAATGTATTTGCAAAATTTCAATTCGACTACTTTGTTTTACAAAAAGATTCATAGATACCCCTCTATTTCCACCACTGGAAAAAATATGCGATGATTTTTAGTGTTGAATTATTTGCTCTCAATAAAGGTCTTTCTGTGCAATATGACGAGTTTTTTGTTAGAGGTTTTTTCGTTGAAAATAAATAAGTAAATACAAATTAAAATTCAACGCCCTGTATCTCAAAAACGAAGCGTTTTAGGACCCATATTTATAGGAAACTACAGAAAGCTGTCCAACAAATTTTTAAGTACCTACCTACAGAACTTTTAAAATACGTATTTTAGTAATTTAATACTGTTACAACATAGTTCTGCACATGTATAATGTGTGTTACAAATGCTTTTTCAAAGTTATTTGAGGAGAATTTAAATAGTAAAAGTAGATAAACAAAACATCAATAATTTTATTTTTGATATTACTTTTGTTCAACGTTTTATTTTTCGAGATTTCTGTACATAAAAACACCACAAATTTGATCATTTATTTTTACGGCAAGAAATACGATCACCATAAGGAAAATATGTACAATACACTATTATTGCGAAAGAACCGTGATTTCTTATTTCTTGATTCATTTTATGTTTTAATTTTGCTAAAGTCAACATCAAATAATCACGTTTTCTCAAATTCAGATTCAGATTCCACTGGATATTCAATTTCATTGTCACAGGATTTTAAAGCTGTCCATTTCATTTAGCAATACAATTGGGGAATTTGGCTTACGTCAGGTAAATTTTAGTTTTGAGAATGCAAAAAAGAAAGCAACATTTAATCGGATATAGGATTTTGAAAACTACAGCAAAGGGTTCAGGAAATGATTTAAATAATAAAAGTTAATATGCAATAGCACTATAGCTCAAAATGCTGAAAGTAGGTCATGAAACGGCGTTTTTTTAATATATTTTTAGGTATTAACAATATTGTGTGAAACTAACTACTCTGCGGATTAAAGCCCCGACCAGCGTTGAATTACACCCACAATATCTACCCAGATATTATTTATTATTAGCTTTTGTAACATTTTTTCCTGTATTAGAAAGGTATTTTAAGCTAATATAAATCAAATCTACAATTCCTATCAATGAAGTCATATGTATGCTCTCTGATACCAAACATCTAGGTATGCTAATGAACAATTCCACAGACAAAGCTCTGTTCAATAATTATCTAAAAAAAAATAATCTAGCTAAATTTACTAACCTGGTTTAATGTATACACTCTATGAATATCTAAGTTCACTTTTGAAACTGTGGGAACTCGAAAATTCAACCACAATAGATGAGATCTGACCAATTTCTGCATTTTTAGGATTGCTTCTTCAGGTGAATTTAGATATTTATCGAGATATTTATAGAGTGTTTTAACTAAACCAGGTTAGTAAATTTAGCTAGATTATTTTTTTAAGATAATTATTGAATAGAGCTTTGTCTGCGGAATTGTTCACTAGCATACCTAGATGCTTGGTAACAGAGAGAATTACACATGCTAGGAATTGTAGGAGGCTTGATTTATATTAGCTTAAAATACCTTTCTAATACAGTAAAAAATGAAACGGCGTATTAAAGATGTTAAATTTAATACTTATTAACTTATTGAGAATGGAGCTTCGAAAAGTAACTGTCCGTGAGTTAATCGTACATTCCAGGGTCGCACTTTGTTTTTATGTAATATGAAAAATTTTTACAGAAGCATGTTTTTAACAACAAAACATAGGTAAAAGAAACTATCGGAATTAGAACACAACTCCCCTTTCTCCTCACCACTATTTATGAATGTGTAATAAGTAATAAAATAAATAGTAATTATGTAAGGGGCAACTACAGTGTACAAGAAGAATCAAAAACAAGTTTATACAAACGTTCCTTGTAGATCAGTTGCTGCGCTAATTTTCTTTATCTCTAGAAGCGTACACTATCGTTTCATTCAAATATTTGCTCATATTGTTATAGACATTACAAAATTGTCAAATAAAAGGTAATACATGAATTATCATGCCTCTATAGGGTGGTCCCAGTATTTCGAATTTGGCACATGTCGATTTATTCGCACATAAATTCATTTTGCATGTACATAATAAAGACTCAGAAAGATCAGGTAAAACAATTGATAATTAAGGGGTCTCTTTAGGTATCTTGACACTAGTTTCAAAATAACTCCCGTGATAATGAACCGATTCCAGGTAAAACAATTGATAATTAAGGGGTCTCTTTAGGTATCTTGACATTAGTTTCAAAATAACTCCCGTGATAATGAACCGATTTCGATGCAGCTTGCAACAGTTTTCTAGTTTCTAGGATGACCTAAATCATATTTTTTGATATGAACAAATGGTAAAGGGTTTAAAACGTAAATAAAACAAAATAAGTGGGCATCCTAGAAACTGAGAATTATTTTCTTAAAATAATTGATAATAACTTTGTAAATTTGGAACTAAGAAAGCGCAAAGTAACCGCTTACATTCAAATAGAATCAGGCGATGAGAGATACGAGGCAGGCAAAGATGGAATATGTAAAGGAAGTCATACGGTTACAGTTACAACTTAGATGACGCTTAACGAGTTTGTACGGTTGCATCTACCTTATTACAAAATTAACATGGTATTTATGAACGTACCTTTTGTTAATTTTGTATTAAATATCAATTAAACGTACTTTTAATCTCATGTTTCTAGACCTGTATTACGTTCATTATGCACGTGCACAAATGAATTTACTTGTAAATAAATCGAACACGGCTTGTTAGATCAAAATTTCTCAAGAATGTGTTCAATAGAGAGTTTGGTGAATTAGTGACTTTTCAAAAATAGACAGTGGCGTGCTATTCATCACTAGAAAAAAGGATATATAACCCCTGTACCGGTGCCTATGAATTTTTGTAACTATTTAGATCTATGTTGCGACCAGTGTACATACGTTAATGTGGTGCTCTGAATCCGGCCCTGGTGTATACGTCGCGTACTGTTCATCCACGGACCTTTCTGATGAGCATCATTCCGTTTTGAAGACCTTGTAACTTTTATTTAGTATCCAGTACTGTATAATTCACTTTCGTGCAGGTCTGTTACGTGGTACCATATGCTCAAAACGCCAAAAATACACAACCGCGAAGCTCTAATATATCGCTCCCGCTCGATGTCACTGGTGACGGGAAGACGTTCGTGCAAGTCTTACGTAATATCCCGATGACGCATTCGCCGTCGATTGTTCAGCCGCGTTAAAATGTCAAACGGTAGGGAACTGGAAGAGATACCATAACTATTTTTATCGCAACGCGTCGGAAGAACCGTAATTAATGAGCCATTCAAGAAGGGTTTAGGCTTCTGAAGGAAGCGACTAAAAATACGTCATTGCCCTAGCCACAAGCCGACTAGCGACACTCATTGTCATAAATCGTGGGTGTCTGGGAAGTGGGAATTGCGTAGACGGTCTGGGGCAAGATCCCTAAACAGAGGAGGTTGCTTACAAACTTTCATCCAATAGCATTGCAGAATGTTTGAGACAGGATGACGTCGATGGTATTTAATTTGATTTTCGGTATCCAACTCAGTGTTAGTTATATTCGAATTTTCAATCGTTTTTAACAATTTCTGTGTGAATATATGTTGCTAAACAGTATTAAAATATTATAGTAAATAAACTCAATAATACAGTTTATTTTGGAATCTATAATTAAGTAGTTAGGTATGCCAAGTGTTTCCGATGTTGCTAGAAAATATATACTCAAAATTTCGGTTCATGTGTGTTTACATGCAGCATGGGCAAGTTATTCTTACTAGGGGAAAACCATGTAGGTACGAGAAGCAACATATTTTATACCTATAAAAAACATTACATGTTCATCGAGGGCATATGCAGCCGCACAATTAGCATTACCTACACATACAAGTATGCATACCTAAAATATGGTACATAACTCAGCAGATATAATAAAATACCATATATTTTTACCCTCTAAGTGATAAAACACCAAAACAATTTTTAACCTTAACAATGTTAGAAGCACGCCTTGTTAATTTTATTTTTATCTAGATCAAAATTTAGATAACGTAGAAGAGCCAGTGAACTGGTAGTAATAATACTTGATGGAACAGTCTTCACAGATCAATTGTACGGTATTGACTACAGATTAAGCAAAACAAAAATGCTAAAATGATTTACCTAACGTAATAGCTGTGTACAACACATGGCAAGAATTTATACCTGTAGGTTATAATTTCTTTGAAACTTCGTTCATTTTCCTTCTACACATACATTTTTAAATTCTTCTGTATGAAAATGTTTTATGAAAATTCTTTGGTTATTTAAATAAAAAGTATCTTTTTGATTGCATCTCAGCACCTACCATTCTGCTTTCTTCTTAATCTAGGTTCTTTTGGGATACTATGGAAAGTAATAGAAAGATATGCCCATGGTTCATAGGAACAAGTTGTAATATTTTTTGAAAATTTATCAGGCCCTGAATTTATGCGTTCCTCGGAACATCCTGTATGTTTGCATATTTCATATTTATATAAAAATTGGAAACATTTTGTAGTACTTCTTACTTCGCACAATATTAAAGGAAATACACCTCCTGAATTTGCTGCAATTTTCCGCACTGCGACTTCAGGAAAGTTTCTGCCAAATACCTTATTATATTCGTCTCATGCGTGGAACGATATATCACAGATTTTTATCTTGCGCGAAGACAATAAAATATGAAGTTTTAGTAACTCTATTGTACTTGTCATCACATCCATTATTTAGCAATTTCATGTCGAAATTCATTTATATTCAAAATTGAATAGTTAGTCAATGTACCTATTGTTTATACAAATGCAGTCATTTTAAATTCAGTGGTAATCTACAATATCCATACGGCTTATGGTTAGGTAATTTCTCTGTATTTAAATCCATCGAATTATTTTTGTTAAGTTCGTGTTTTACAAGATACATGTGAATAACGAAGAAGTACTTTGGAAACATAATCAAGAAGTAAGCAAATAATATAAATGGTAAACAATTTCAACAATTTTTAAAATAAATTATTAAAATACAAATTTCGAATAAACAACGAGAATAATCCAGTCTTATCAATACTACTTTTTTAGTAGTAGGTACCTAAATAGGTCCATTGTTGTAGAAATTTGAAATAACTAATGACAATTATTGATTTTTATCATAGTTTTGATATAAGGCATTTTTTTGTACCCTCCAGTTGTCAACATACCTAAGTCGCATAAATCTAGGTATTTAAATTTATAATAATAAAAAAAAAACAAAAACATTTAAAAACGCCTAGCCAAAAATTACACATTTGTGTTGGAAGTTTATTTAAACGATTTATTTTAATCCAAAGAAAATGATTGTGGCAACATCATTTCAGTTGTATTTTGCAATTTTTTGGATACATATTGATTAATGTGATTTACTTACACGTCTTGTTATGCCGTGATCTCGGTAACTGGTCGCTGCCAGAAACAGAATTACAGTGCATATCTGTAGCATTAGCCGAGATTCTTTTACCTGCTCTAGTTGTTCTCGGGCTAGGATCTGTGAGGGACAGATCTGCTATCGGTACCTCTGGACGCGCCCATATATTGATTTCGGTTCTTATTGTTGGTATTACAACAGCACGGTCGCATCGAATGCTTCCAAACGTTTCGCCGCTCTTCACTGTCGGCATCTTCAGTGCTGACCCTGCAAAAGCTTCGCTGCGACTCCGGCGAAGCTTTTGCACTGTAACTCTGTTTCTGGCATCGCCCAGTTACCGAGGTCACGACATAACAACCCAGAAAATCACCATGCATCACATTGTTCTGTTTTGATTGCACAATTTTTAATAAGCACTTCACCATTAGAAAGTTTTTTCGCTTTGGCAATAGCCAACAACAATAGACTGCTCCGTCAAATTTCTTTTATATGGTTTTTGAATATTACATGATACTCTTATAACGCCCTTAAAATTTCATACGATTTACCTTTTGCGTTTTTTATTTTAGTACAATATATTCAATTGAAGTTGAATTTAGTAAGCTGATGCTGTCAATCTATTAGAAGTTGATATGTCCATGATTATGGACTACTTTAATAAAGATAAGGACTATTACAGAAATTAAGAGAATACAAGGTTATTAACAGACATTTTTCTATTTTATTTTTCTTTTTTCTTCTCGTGTCCATCCAATTAGATTAGGATTTATAAAATGAAGTTATAGGTAACCAAATTAATTTTTATTTAGTTACTATTATTTAAATGAATTATTACTATTACTCTATATTTTACTTATACTTAATTGATTGATTACGCAAAAAGTAATGGTATAAGATGATAAAGTTAAAATTGATCTTTTCCCAAAATAAAAAAATATATACTGCTTATTTTTGGATTAAAAACTTTAAAAATACCCCACAGGCCACAAAAAGCAATAAATATTAATACAATTTTCTGTTTGGATGACACATCTTTATGCATCACTCACGGTCGTGACCTAAAAATCATTAATTATTTCCATTTTTTATCGATACACGGCATCAGCGAAGAAAACACCGCCTTATTTGGAAATTATCGGTCTCGACAGTCTCGTGGCATTATCCAAGATCGTAAAAATCGCGATAAAGTTTGTGTAAACCGAAGAACTATATCGACATCGACGTCTAGTTTGCGAAACTTTATTGGGTGATCTGTGCTAATTAAAATGTAGGTGGGGTTTCGTACACCCTAAAAACAGAAATAAACCTCATGTTTGTTGTTCCGGCCAGTGTCGCTATTAATTAAGCTGTTTGGGTCTTTGCTTGGCACAGGAATTAACGACGGCTTTTATTTCGATTCTTTTAATTAATCAATTTTTAGTTTACGACTAAACTAATACTTAATTGTAACAGTCCAATTAATTGTATTGTCTCAAAAAATAATACATTCAACCCCGACAACATGGGCGTATCTATGATTTTATCTTGGAGGGGGTAAAGTTGTAAAGACTTATAACATCAACAGACTAAAGAACTAAACATAAATAAAGACTTTTGTTAAATGAAAGAAGTTAATATCCAATATCAATAATAAAATATAAATTAAAAATGTATGCATTGCAGCAGTATTATAAAAATAGATGTCTAACTTAATATGGTTATGTATATGTAGAAGAGCAAGGATTTTTTATGAACAGAATAGAGAAAGAGAAAGTTTTCGCCGGGGACGAAAGCTTATTTAAAAATATTGTATGTTTCTAGATCAGAGGTATTTTCAGCATTCATATATGCAGCAACATCGAGCAAAATTACAGAATTTAGACTTGACAGTCACATTAGTAAACGCTAAATATTACTTATAGAAATATTACTTATTATACAATATTGTTTGCATGCGATTATCAAGTAATTTAAATTACAAATACTTCACCCCTGTTTTATTATATGGAAAATTATAAAGTAATGTATTTCATTTCAGTAAGCTTCTTGGGGGGGGGGGTAATTACCCCCATTACCTCCCCCATGGATACGCCCCTGCCCGACAAAGTCTATATCAAAGAAAAAAGTTATTGACACAACAATTCTGGGCCTAATTTTTAGTATTGTACCTAGATCTAGATAGATACACAATTTACTCTTTCTCTACAAGTCGCGATTTGTTTCGTTTTAATGGGACCCTATATATTTGTCTTTTGAAATATTTGTTTAGTTTAATTTAATAATAATAATAATTATATCTCTACTCCTTATTCTAATCCCGAGGATTAAAACATTAAGCAGGCCGCATTTGCGCCCAGGAACGACTTACGTTGATAGGCCCTAACCACCATTCAGTGCAGGAATGAGGGAAACCTGGAAAACCTCATTAATTAGGGGGGTAGTCAAACGTCAACCGGTATCGATCTCTCACATTGACCCAAGCCAATATTCTTCCACCCTACCATACCCGAAAAGAGGGTGTCATGAATCCTCTCCACGAATACAGCTTATATACGGTCTACCGGCTGCGGGGGTCGAACCCACAACAATCGGTCACCTCGATTCAAGGACTGACGCGTAAAACCGCGCGGCCGCTGACTGATTCAAACTCCGATCCATTTGACTTGACATTGCGCCAGAATCAGTAAATAAAATAACAAAATATTGCGCAAACAGTAAAACCATATACAGAGTGTCTCAGAATAGGTAAACCGACTATTATAAAAGATAAAAGTGGCGATGATTAAAAAAATGTATTATCTGGGATTCAGTTTTGCTTAGTTCTGAAAAAATGCTGCTATAATTTCAAACTCCAACCGTCACAAAACTATAACATTTATTGACTGTCAGGAGTCTCTAAGGTTGACATTTTCCTTACTGAGAAAAAATGGTATCTTAGCAACAAAAGTATTCACTTTTAATCCTAGGAGCTAAAGTTGACACTTTTAATTCTTAGATTAAAAGTGTTAATCAAGTTTTAATTTATAAAAGTTTATTCAACAATATTTACAATAAGTTTTGTTTATCCACACTGATAACAAATTTACAAATAAACCACTGAAACTGCCACTACCCTCATTCTTGGAGCAAATGACAACGGTGCTTGGTTTATCATTACGACCATAAACTTTAAGTTTTCTTTTCGCAATATTTTCTTTATTCAAAAGCGAGTCTTCAATGTAGCTTTCCGCCATAGTGTTCGATCTCTATCCTCCGTGTCTTTTAAAACAAGTGACGTTACCACCGCCGTCAACTAAAAGGGTAGCAGACGTTCGTCGTAATGCGTGTCCACTGTGCTCTTTCCAGTTGTCCAGTCTTAAATAAATTGCAACTTCTTGCGAGAAGGCCCTGATTTTATGAATACCGACTACCACTCGATGACACTTTCCAGTAACATACAGATTCGGAAATTGCGGATCTTTACACAGAAAGTAGAAATTGCCGCTTTATCCCAGGGGAGGTACGAAGTATAAGTGGCGCGGCGCCGTGCATTGGTCTAGCATTCCCCACTACTACGGTAATCGGTTCCGTATCGCCAACGCTAACTGTCCGGTCAACTGATGTCAGTGTTGTCAGGTCTTATGCTTTTGCATGAGATCTCATGCATTCCGAGGAAATCTCATGTTTTTTAATAGACACAAAAAGAAATAATAAAATTATTAAAATTACTCTTTGAAATCTACCAAAACAAAGACCTAACGAGAAATAAAGGTAAAATCGAGGGCAAAATTGAATAGATAGAGGTAGGTATCTACAATATTTGGGTACTTGAAATGTCCTTTATTGTAGACTGCTCTCTTAATAATTAGCAATGAATACATAAACGGGTATGACAGTCGACGGATATGCGGTGTGTGTGCTGTATTCACGCTGTATTGCAGTGATTCTGAACTCTATTCCGTAAGGGTACCTACATTTTCTGGAAACAACAGATTTTACGACCCGTGAGTCACCCTGCGTCACGTCAACTGCGCCTCAACGTTCGCCCGACCTAACAATAAAATAAATTAGAAAGGTTACGTGGTTAATAACTTTTAAGTAAGTACCTGTAAGTACCTACTTACAATGTAATATTATGATAAAATAGCATAACATAACGCTTTTTAATGAAATAAAAATGGCATTGCAAAAGTAATTAAAAATTAAGCTGTGTCGAGAGGTGTTTTTTGATAAATTATGCCATCTCATGCTTTTTTCTCCAAACCTCATGCTATTTTGAAATTATTCTCATGTACTGAATTTTTCCCACCTGGCAACACTGCCTTATGCGAAGAGTGGGAGCACGCTGTGGTGGAACTATGCGTGTAGCATGACACAAATACACGCAAGCGGCAAAACACAATTCACCATCAAGATCCTCACTTTCCAAATCTGTATTCTGTATATGAAAAATAATCGCCGTTCTATCAATCCGGGTGGACGTAAAGTGACACTTTTAATCCTAATATAAATATATACTATATTTTCACCAGCAAATCCTCATTTTCCTCAGAAACTACTTTCAGGAGAGCTAGCTAGCCGCCTACGTATACATTTTTTTATAATATGTCGTAGAATGCCGCATGATAATTTCAGCACACCTTGTATATAGGTATGTCATGTTCAATTTACAGATAGTGTCGCAGATTCCTGTATGTCAATTACGAATTGACATGAGAACAAAAGACATTATAAAAAAAGTGTACAAAAGAACAACTGCTGTCGACAATTCACATTTCACAGGTGACTGTTTTTTATACAACAGTGCGACGACCTAGGTCTTGTTACGGCTTGTCTGACGTAAGGTAACATAAAAAATATTTATGGGAAGATAAAGTAATAGTCTAGTCGAGAAGTGAGTTTCCTGCCAATAATAGTTAGACTAAATTTAAAAATATGGGGTTTGGTTTATCGGATTCAGAATTAAATTCATTTCAATTCAATTATTAAAAAAAAAAGAGAAAAAAAGATTCCTCCGTTTTTGCAATAACTATGGAACTATTAAAGATAGCGCCAATATTAAAAGATCCTAAAGAGGAGAAAATTTCACAAAAGTCCGATTCCCGGAGTTGTAGCTCCATTATTTATAATTTTAATTTTACGTTGAAAATAGGGTTCCGCGCGGCGTTGTGGCCGTCGCGTCGTCACCGAGCAAAGTGGACGTAAGCGCCACAACGGCCGCGCGGAACCCTATTTTCAACGTAAAATTAAAATTATAAATAATGGAGCTACAACCCGAATCGGACTTTTTTGTGAAATTTTCTCCTCTTTAGGATCTTTTAATATTGGCGCTATCTTTAATAGTTCCATAGTTATTGCAAAAACGGAGACCATCTTTTTTCTTCGTTTTTTGTTAATAATAATTGAAATTTTAATGGCAAAAAATTCAAAAATTCCTATTCTCAGAATTTAATTCTGAATCCGATAAACCAAACCCATATTTTTAAATTTAGTCTAACTATTATTGGCAGGAAACTCACTTCTCGACTAGACTATAAGTCCACGTCCTCATAAACATTTCTGTTAGGAGTTCCGCGCCCTATGAGAAATGTCGAGGTTTAGATAGTCTAATTTCGATTCGATACCCCGAAAATGGCGCAGTGGATCGATAAAGAACACTGTCACATAGTCCACCGGCAACGTTCTAAAATAGAAATACACGCCTTTGAGACGTTTAGAATACTTGAAAAAAACTATTTACAAATTCAAATAAATTGTCATTGAAAAATTAAAATTATAATTTTTCAATTACAATTTCACGTCTATATTTATCTATACAGGGTGATTCAGAACTTATATAAAACAAATTAGAATAGATGCGTCCTGAAAAATGGAGTCAATATCGTAAACATTTTTTTGTAAAATCCTTATAGTTTTCGAGTAAAAAAATATAAAGCTGGTTAGTAGTATTTTCAACTTTTACATCGCTGGGTTACTGTAGTCTCTAGTCAGGCGATTCCGAATATTGAAATACGATTGCTTTTTGTACGTACATATTAACCTTTTTTGTGATGCGGGTTTTTACATTAGTTGTTCAAGTGTCAAAAATGGCTTACGTGTATAGCTGTATAGCAGCTCGGAGTTTGATGGTATCATTTTAATTTATGGCGATGTGAAAATGCTTTAGCAGAACGATTTCCCGGTGAACATCTACCGAATGTGGCTACTTTTACTGCGGTATGCAGTGAGTGCAACACGAGGAAAATGTGAAACCGAATCGTGGAAGAGATGGAAGTCCAGGACGTCCACGGCGTATTGCAGCAGTATCATACACGAGGTTCAATTATATTCGAACCATGTACAGAGTGCCCAAGCATTAATATCAAGGGATTGGACGAGGAGGACCGGTAACATGGCCGCCACGATCTCCTGACTTTAAATCATTTGGACTTCTTTTTGTGGGGATATTTAAAAAATGAAATGTATCGCATCAAAGTGGATACCTACTATTGATGATTTACGCAAACGTATCATAGCTGCTGCCAATAACTTACAAGTTCAAAACGGAAAAGAAGCAGAAATATTTGTGTTAGTTTGTAGAAACTGTGGAAGACGGACCCAAAATTTTTTTATAACATCAAGTAGGTATGTCAAACTATTTTATTAGTTAAAACCACAAATTAATTCTATTAATAATTAATTACAATAGCGGCAAAAACAGTTTGGGAATTTCTTTCCATTTTTTGTTCGGTTGCCGATTGCATAGCTCTGCCGCCTAATCAGGTTTTACAGTCGACCAGTTTCCAGTGCCATCCAGAAGTGTATTTTTAAATCATTTTCGAACTGCCTTTTTTGAATTTTTTTTTGTAAAATTGTATTTGTAAAAGTCCCCTGTACCGTCAAACATTTATTTTAGATAAATTCTGAAACACCCTGTACACAGGGTGTGTGGAAACTCCGTGCAGAAAATTCAGGGGGTGACACTACTGGAAAAAATAATGTGTCAAGTTCATTTAATATTTTCACGAAAAGTCAATACCAATAATAACGGAGCTACGTAACCTCAAAGTTATTTTTTTTAATTTGTTTTTTCGCTATAACCTTTTTAATACTGGAACGATTTTTTTCAAATTTGGCACACTTGTTACTTTTATAGAGACGCATTTTCAAGTAAAATATTTCTAAAATTGCAGCGCCTGAAAGAGCAGAATAGGACGTGCTAGGTGATCATAACTTTTTTGTTTTTAATTTTATTAAGATTTTGATGGCATTCTTTTAAATAAAATGAAAATTTATGTAAAAATTTCATACTCTTAGTTTTGGACATACTGATGATGCTCATTAAGCAAAGTATACTTTGAAAACAATTGAATGATAGCTGTCATATTGCTTTGATTGATAATTTCAAACCTTATGTTTCTTTCATAAAAAATAAAAGAAAATCAACTTTTTATGAGAAAATATACATTTAACTAATTTATTTTAAAATTGGAAGAAGAATTTACGTTGGTTTAGCTTCCTTAAGTTTCCATAGACATATGATAAGGTTAAAGTAAAGTTTCAAAGTTACTTCTGAGAAAGATAACGATATGTCAAACGTCACGAGATGTAAATTGTTCAAGATGTCCAAGAATTTGTCTATTAGTCTTCAGATGATATAACAAACCCTCGTCATCGTAATATGATCAAGGCACATCAAGGCGTTGCGATTCGTACTGACTATTGGTAACGATGTGGAGATTATTTTACATTATTATGTTCACCTCTATTATTTTATAATTTTGTGCTTTCTACTCACTTGTTCTGCAGTTAGTTAAGTGTCACTGATTGTATAAAGAAGTTTATTTGGTCGTAAAATCGGTAATTTTTTTTTAACAAAACCTTCTCGACATTGCGCCGTGAGTATGCTTATAATAAATTAAATTTTAAAGAAAATACACACCAAGTTTTAAGTACACGTGTAACGCGCTATATATTTACAGTAAATATTAACATTAACAAAATAAACATCCTAACAAAAAATTAATAGTAAAAGTGCCGCTAAAAGTGAGAACATATCTCTTGGAAACTAATTTCAATGTTTACTTTGCGTGTTAATAAAAAAAGAAAGTACTTTCGGGTCGATATTGACCTTGAACTCATTAAGCCATGAACACAAGTTTATTACTTGGGTTAGTTTCAGTAACAGTACCTACATTACAAATATGAATCATTGTACCATTGTAGCAATGTTAGGAAACATTAGTAACGATTAATTTTTTTTATTTGGAAGTGGTCATAACAGACACTCCTTGTTAAAAAGGTAAATAAAGAATGTGTTCGTTTTGTATTATTTAATTGCGCAGTTCAATTAATCAGGTTAATGGAAAGAATTTTTGCAATGTCTGAAAAACCAAAAGAACATTTAATGCTATTTTCGGTTACATCCAGTGTATTACAGTATCATATGGCATAAACACATGAAAGTATTATAAGGATGAACATAATTTTAATACAGTTAGCTAACTCGTCAAACTTAGGAATGAAAAAAAATGCTAAATAAGGACTGTACCATAAAAACCCTGCCATCCTTATTTATAGGTTTGTTCCTGCAACAGTCTGCAACTGTCCATACCTATCAGAAGCATTCGCAGTATAGAAGCGTTCCAGTGAGAATCCAACTACAATCCATAACTCCTAACACGCCGTTCCAGCACGATCAAGATCAATTGTTGATTTGTTGACAGTCTAAAAAGTTCGCGGATTCTTCGTAAAGCGATAGTCCGGCGCATGCGTATTAGTCTGTCAGTTGTCTACTCTTACAAGGCATCTAACATTAACCTATAATTTTATGGATAGTTGTTTCTGTTTCTGTTATAACCTAAGTTTAACTTTAATTTCTAAAAAAATCTGTGTATCTGTGTTATCATAGTTTAGAACTTATGAATGTTACTGTCGCCGTGATCGGTCACTCGTTATATTTGTTCCGTGCTCCGTCATTCATTCAATCCACAATCCACGGTTTCAGCAAGAAATTCGGAACTAGTACAAATTGTCAGATATGTCCGTTATGCCCTTCCTATGACTGTCAATGACATGTCATGGACTGTATGCAGGAACAAACCTATAATGAACAAGGATCACAGGAGCAGTGGAACTGTATGTATAAGCCATATAGTATTATTATACACACAACGTCAAAAGTCTTGTCAGAAAAATCAAATACATTTATAAAAGTACATATATTGTTTTCTGAATTTTTTTTTTTTGTGAAATGAATATGTTCGATAAACTGAGTATTTAAAAAATTAAAACCATCAAATGTGTTACATTTTTGACAAAATATATTAAATCAAAAAAAGTAACAAAGCAAGTTATCTACTTAACTAATAGTCGATATGACCTCCACCACGTTCCAATAGCATATTGACACGTCTGTGCATTGAGATAATAAAGCGGTTAACGATCTCTTGCGGAATATTGTTCCATTCCTGTTCTGCCGCCACAACTAATTCATCTGCAGTCTCAGGTGGAGGAATGATTATGAATGGCTATAGCAACGAAATCCCACATGTTTTCAATAGGATTTATGTCAGGAGAGTTGGCTGGCCAATCTAAAATATATTGATATGTCCTGTTTCGAGTGTCTTTTGAACCCATCTTACGTGATGTGGTCGAGCGTTGTCGTCCATAAACACAAAATTTTCACCTAATTAATTACGTCGGGGGTAGATAATGGGTGTAATAACTTGTTCGATGTAAATTTGACTGGTGATATTCTGGGGTATGCGCATTAATGGGGTGCGAGAGTTGAGCACCCCAAAACATTACGGCACCCCCTTCATATGGAGCAACTTCACGGGGAAAATTAAGTCGTTGTTGACAACCTGGTTCTCTCCAAACTCTTTGTCGATTGTCATCAGTAACCAGCCCAATTCTGGTTTCGTCTGTAAATCAGACCTACCGCCACTGCCGTAAAAGCCAACCCCTATGCTCTCGCGTCCACTGGAGACGGGCAGAACGACGCCTTGGAAGTAGAGTGGGGACCCGTAATGGTCTTCTAGCACGTAAATTTGCGTTGTGGAGAACGTACCTTGAAAGTGGGCCCTAAGAGCTGAAGCTGAAGATGTGCGGTGTCTACGGGCATATTGCACCAAATACCGATCCTCCCTTTCATCTCGAGGACGTCCACTACGTGGTCTGTTTTCCACTGTATCAAATTGATACATGATCGATATATGATGATTAGAATGTCCTGCATCATGCACTTGCCTGAATACACTGCTAAACTGACCAGATTTGTAAAAACATAAAGTAAAGGTCTGAAATTTGTTATTGTCTTTTTTGTTCCCTAAGTACCTACATGTACTTTTTTTACCACCACTACTAGGTTTAATCGAATCATTTTATATACAGGGGGTCCAAGACTTTTGACGTTGTGTGTATTATTATGAATAAAACTGACAGCAGTTTACTTTGTGTATATACTTCTTGTCTCCCTACTTGACAATGGCGCGACTGTTATGGTCTGAAAAGATACGACTAATACAGGATATGACAATGAAACTAGTTAATTACACTGTTGATTAACAATTTTGTTCAGTCGAAGGAGGTTGAACTTAGGGTTAAGTAGTGATACCAACTCATGATCTAGAAATGTAGAAAATGTCAATAAGATCATCAGTTTCCTCACGCTGCTACTTGACTTGCTTGTTTCTTAATCTGACTAGCAAAGTTACATGAATGTTATCTTTAGCGAAAAAATATTTAGTACTTACAAACAAACATTAGATAATAATAATTGATTTCCAAACAATTAATTAATTACGTTCATACTTTATTGATAACAAGAAACGATATAAAAATAAGAGGTCGAGTTGTAAGTACATAGAGATAATGAAAAGCTTAAGTAAAGTGTCATCTTAACGCATTACGTCTCGAGACAAATTTGATAATAGTTAACATTTTATACGTTGTTATATATTTGGCTTTTACCATAAACGAATCGAATCTTTAACGAATTTTTTTAAATTAAAAAAACGAATGATCACAAATATTTTAAAAACATTTCCTTTAAATAAATAATTACCAGATCTGTAAAACGGATTTCATGTGTAAACATAGTCAGGATTGAAGCATACCTAATCATAATTACGAAAGAAATATTCATGCTGTTTTAACAAATTACCCTTTTACTGAATAAATATCTAAGATAAAGCACGAAGAGAAAGGCGTTACAAAAAATAGAATACATATTGCTGTTGCAACATCAGTTTAGAAATAAAACTAACACACAAAACGCGCTATTAAATCTGACCTTCCACTGTAATAATCACCGTCTATGAGGTTGGTGATCTGATTTTTTAAATTAAAAATTAACTACCTCCTTATATATCCCTCAATAATTCATGGCTATGTATTATTATCGCGAGCTAAAGCAACATTCTAATGAGTAATCGACCTAGGACGCATTCGACGTCGCAGTGAAATGGACCGAAGGTTTAGTCGGAGGGTAAACAACCCTCTTCGTGAGGTTAGGGTCTAGCCTGGGATAATACATAACCATTAGCGTCTGGTTTCGGGAAACAGCAACAACGCTGCGCCAGAATCGATACTTCTCTTCACTTGCGTAATGGATGTGTTTGTTTTAGCATGGGTTTACTCTTACTTTAGACGAGGCGCGACGAAAGTGAGGTTATGATTTACATAGCGCGTAAAAAATAAATGTATTTTTGCATGATACCCTAAACTCTCCCATTATTAGACTATAAAATAAGGGTATTTTTTTCAAAAATGGATAATAGAAATATCTTAAAATAGAAAATACAGGGTGTTTCCTAATTGCGTGCTGAAAATCCAGGGGCGTGTTCCATGGTTAAAATTAAGGTCATTTTGTTAAATAATCATGAACGTCGTTTCCCATATACAGGGTGTTAATTAAGTGCACAAACTTTAAGGGGTTAATCTATGATTGATATTAAGACACAAAGTTCATATAAACATGAATCCGCAACGGCTTTGTTTTCCAGATACAGGGTGTTAAAGTTTGAAAAAAAATATAAAATTTTTGGATCTATTTTCCAAGTAGTAAGAGCTACTTAGTTGAAACTTGACACACCGTAATAGGCATTTGGAGACTACATTTTGCAGGTATTAAATTATTTTTAATTTAACCATGAGCGCAGATATGCCTAATCTTCACAGTTTTTAAGAAAAAAATGGCACTACAACGATTTTTTCAAAATTCTAAAGATCTGCCGATTGAACCAACTAAAATTACATAAAAAATGTCTCTTAGTAAGTTTCAACTAAGTAGCTCTTTATGATACCTTGTCAAATTTCACTTGTTAATTTCAAAGCATTTTGAAGAAACTTAATAACGCTCTAAATGTATCACTCCCTGTTAAGAAGTGGTCGTAAGTCCTTAAGGGGGCTAAATAAAAATATATGAAGTACCCCTATTAAAATCGGTCGTACAATTTTTTTACATATTATTCGGGATCACCCTGTAGGTAGCGTAATCCAGTATCACAGTTTCAAACAATTTAAGGCCATCCTGTATACATCCGTTATCTGCATTTAAGAACACGCGCATCTAAATGAACATCTGCGAGAAAGATATTTGTTGATATTCTGAGTACAAATTGTGATTTGTTGTAAATAGTAATTAATAATTAACCTTGACACCTATTACAATCGACGATGAAGTCCCTGACCTCGATCAGATATTATTTTAATTAGTGGGGAAGCATTAGTAAATTTTGTAGCAATTATACTACTCAAACAAATTTTTTATTAAAAAAATATTGGGTAGGTACAATATCTATAATAATTAATTAAATAGGTACTAGTTTTTCCATTTAATGAAATCGAAACAAGTACGTAAATATAATGAATTTATTGGACTTGAAATTTGTAATGTTGTTTTAGGTACAGAAATTTCGAAAAATAAAATATGTAAAACAAAAGTAATCAATAACAAAATTGTCAGATTTTGTTTATCCACTTATCTTACTATTGAAATTCTCCTCAAATAAAATAATAACTTTTAAAAAGCGGTTTTAAGACACATTATTTTGGTATTGCAACCCCACATTTTAAACCACATTTACAAACAAAAGTGAACAATCTTATATGCAGAACAATGGAAATTTATGTTACAACAATATCTACATCTGCAATTAAATTTAAAAATACCTAATATGAAAGATTTCCGTACTTAAAAATTTGTTAATTACAACGCTTTCTGTTGCTATATATTTGTTTTACTTCGATACCTAAGAATATTCGCAGGTTGCACGAGATAACATTCCAGTTATTTGCTAAACTACATTAATCAGTTCATAAATGCCTAAAATTATTTGTATTTGTAGAAAACACTGTTTCAAGAATACGGCGCCCTTAAAACTAACATAACTTAAACATAGATAAGGTCTCCAGTATAAATAAAAGCTTATTCTTTAGTATCGACTTTCCATTATTGATGATCAAATGTCAAGGCATGCGTAGTATGGTCTTGGTCCTTTGAATTTCAAGGATCAAGGTCTGTTCTCTATTTTGCCATACTTATTTACAGTGTAAATCATACATAATATATTTAAAATTAAGCAATGACTTGTAAATAGAGTTGCCACCTGTCTTTATTCCGGAAGGATAGTCGATACTAGACTACCTTTACTAGAAATTTCCTTACTTGGTGGAAATTGGTAAACTAATTTTAAAATGTAAATATCAGGACACAAGGGACTTGATATGTAAAAATTGTATTTAAATACAATGAGAAAAAAATGGCATAATAATTCAAACAATCGCCCTCCCACTGTGCGCCATAGCGAAAAATGTCCTCACTTGACAATATGAAAAGGTAGTAACCCTACTTGTAAATGTAGAATGTTGTAAATGTATTTTTTTTTGACAATAGAGGTAGTGGTGGGTTGATTGCATTTAAACTGTTAAAAATAAAGAATATAAGAGATGTAATGAATAAAAATTATTTCACACATTTGCTTACAATGCAAAAATAATTACTTCAACATCCTCACGCACGCTACCTGGAAATATATGCCAGATCTACAGATTTTCGCAAAATTGCAAAATTTTCCATGTACACTCTATTATCTTAAAAAATATATTTATAAATCAGTATCATTAGTTTAGAGTTTACGACCTTGAGTATGATATTACTGTACAACACGGATGATTAACAATGTAAGAAAACTTTTTTCTATACTACCGATCATATTTTGTATCAAGAAATCGACAAAAAAAATTATGGAGGTTCTCCTTTCTGTGGACTCTTTTATTTACTATGCTCACAATAAAATCAATAATGTTATTAAACTAATGTTAAAAATTACAGTTACATACCCTATTCATCTGAATGTACTACAAGTATCTTTTTTCCACGGCAAAAAAAACTGAATGGAGGAGAATCACCCTGTGAATGAATGGAACGATTAGAAGGGTCGACGATTCACATTTCGATCTACCCGCTTCTCTGGCCGTGCACCAGGTACAACAAGCAGCTGCTCACGCGTACGCGCACCAACTAACAATAACAAAACAAAACGGAATCGAGGAGCGAAGACCACTCTGTCTTTCCTCCGGCCTCGGGCCTGGCTGACTCCGGTTGAACGCGGACTGAGCATCATCCGCGGAAATTAGATCGTCGGAGGCAGGCGCTCAGGTCCTGTGCTGTACGAACAGGGCCGGACTTGAAGGGAATCGATCCTAAACGGCAGCTTGTTTTCTCTGGTTACGATTTTATCACTTGAAGTCAGTTCTACAGGATTTTTGTAATAATTATACTGTGGTTGACTGTATCAACTTAAAAATTTCGGAATAGGTGTTTTTGGATATAAGAAATCAGATTCTGTTGTCTATTTCAAAGTATTCCCTAGGGACAAGTCCATCCACTGCAAGCGCTGCTGTAGTACTTTAAGCAGCGCCGGACCTAGGGGAGCTGGCGCCCAGGGCAAATTTCCAAATGTGCGCCCCCCCCCAAAAAAAAAGGTCACAAAGAATTTTACTTTATAAACAAATTTTTATTAATTTATGGTAAAGCAATATCATAAAACATACATAAAATGTTACGAACAATCGTAACAACATGGTAGGAAAATAAATTATAGCTGTACTCTCCTGGATTTCTCACTGGCCATTTGGTCGATTAAAGTGTCAAAGTTGAGTTCTTTAGCTATATTGTATTCAATTGACAATATTGCCAAATCACTCGAGCGTTGCTGTCCCATTTGTGATCTCAAATAATTTTTGATCAATTTCAATTTGCTGAAAGATCGTTCGCAGCTAGAAGAGGTTACAGGCAAGGTCAAGGCTAATCGAAGGCATATTCCTATATTTGGATAATTTATTGCCAGGCCGTATTCCTCATAAAAGTTGAGAAGAATAAGAAAATCAGCACCCTCCAAATTCTCCAGTAAACATTTGGCTTGATGTTTGAAGCTTTCAATCTCTAGGCAAAGCTCAACACTGTTCATATTTCAAGGCCAAATCTGCTGCTGATTTTTTCAATTCAATGACACTGGTATTGGAGGGAGGGCCCAGTCAAGAAACCAAAATCGGCTGCTACTTGACAAAGGCTCTCAAACCGCCACTCGAATTGTTGGATTAACGTATCCAATACACAATAAATTCCTATCGTGAAGTTTCGGCTTGACCTTTCTCCTGCGTTTTTCAGAAAATTCTGGATCTATAGCAAGTTTTGTGAACAAATCCCGGGCTGTTTCAAGGCAAGAATCGCTCTGATTGTTTCTAAAATCTACTAAAAATTCTTTCAATCCTTTCAAATGTTTAGATGCAATTTCCACAGACAGGTTGTTGGTTTGCAGATGTTTATTTACACTGTCAATACTTCTGAGTAGATGATACCAGATAGTCAAAAGGCAAACGAACTCGAATTTGATAAGCTTACAAATAGTCTTAGGAGACGAAACGGAATCTGCACTAAAATTTTTCTCGCTTGTCCCTTCCGCAATTGAACGTAGAACTTTCGGCACCTGTTTTCATCGAGAAAGAGCGCGTTTTCTTGCACGTAATGAACGGGCCCTGATGCAGACTGAAACTCTAAAAAATCTTTAAGCGTGGGTTAATGTGCTAGCGCGCCCCCGCTGGCTTGCGCCCCTGGCCGGGGCCCTGCTTGCCAGCCCCTAGGTCCGCTGACTTTAAGTAAATGTTATGTATATTTATGGGATACTCACTGAGGTATTAATTATGAATTTATTGTGACTGTTTTTGGTTTTGACAAGTCTATTTAATATATTAACTTATTACATAACATTCTGTGGAGTTTATTACTAAAATAAATTCTGAAAACCGTTAGAGGAACCAGGAACACGAAGAATATTTTAATATTTGTATGAAAAATCCCTACAACTCCTACAAAAAAAACATTTTATAGAAATTATTTTCGTTCTTAGGTCTGCACTTATAGAGTATTTTTTCTTCAAGAAGTCATTTTACTGTATAATGTCTATACCTAATAGCAATTTACACGACTGACTATAAAGCGTTATAAATTAATTTTGTAGTGGAAATGTTGAAAGACAGTCAGTTTATAGTTGATTCTTCTAGTCTCAATATATAGACAATCAAGAGAGTGTTGTTCTATATAGGGTGTTGAAAAAAGAGTGTAAAATATTTCAGGAGGTAATAGTATGAACCAAAATAAGCAGAAAAGTCTTAATAAACATGGGTCCGCAAAGTAACGGTTGCGGAGATATAGATCACTATTCGTTTTTCAAACATTTTATTTTATTAGGAATAAACCGACAAGGGAAGTTTTTAACAAATCAAAAACAAAGTTACAGAAGATGTTCAAAGCGCTCTCCGTCCATTTCCAAGCAGGCACGACATCTTCGTCTCAACGATATTCGAACTCTTTCGAAAACACCCTCCTTGGTTTGGATTTCTTGACACTTTTGATTAATCCCTAGCTGCAGCTCTTCCAGGCTATTTACAGGAGTACCATACACTAATGTCTTCAAATATCCCCAAACAAATAAATCTAGAGGGTTCAGATCAGGCGATCTTGGAGGCCATAAAACAGGTCCGGCCCTTCCTACCCATCTATGTGGAAAAGTTTGGTGTAAATGCTCTCTAACGGCCATGGAAAAATGAGATGGAGCACCATCATGCTGGAATCACATTTGTTGCCTTGGAATGTCTTCCAAAAACTCATACAGTGTGTTCTGCAAAAAGTTGAGGTAACCAGCGCCTGTTAATCGGTTTGAAAACAACTGTCAAATACGTACTGTTTATTTCACTAAACATGAACCAACTATTATAAGAAAATACACAACGTTTTTGCAAAATAAAAAAGGGGCTAAAAAACGTAAAACATTCCATATCTCCGCAACCGTTACTTTGCGGACCCATGTTTATTGAGACTTTTCTGCTTATTTTGGTTCATACTATTACCTACTTAAATGTTTTACACTCTTTTTTTAACACTCTGTATTCTTCAGTATCTGCCTTGTATCCATTTCATTTCTCTCTCTAATAGTAATGGAGAGGTTAAATCCAGGATGATTTCCACAGCATGTGAAGCTGAGTTATCGTCAGATATGTTTGTCCATGGAAGTCAAAAAATTTAACCTTGGTTGGTTGTTTAAAGACTGTCATACCACCAAAACTATTTAGCCACAAGTGATCATAGGTTTGATAGCCACCAACCACTAGTTGCTTTGGACCTACGTTTAATTTTCCACAAATACATCGGTATGTTCAGTGGCACCTTTGTTTAATGAATAACTTTTTCCAGACTAAGTGTTTTATCTACAACTATTTCTAGATATTTTACGCTCCCTGAAAATGGTATTATATTATCACAACAAACAAGTTTAAAGTACAGTCATTGTTTAATGGAGGTTCACAGACATCAGTAATGTGAGCATTACTAGTGTCAAATTTTCTCGGTTGTTAATGTTACGTAACAGCAGCAATCGTTACTTATGACTACATTACATCTCCAGTGACTCGTGCATCATTCACTTGTACTTCTCTGTCATCAAATCTGCTGACAATCAACATTTGCCACATAATATATCGCCACTGTTTGGTATCAAGAAGTGTAACTAATAAATATCTAGCAATAAACTTGTAGCCTTTACTACTGCATTGAATTTGCATTAAAAGTTAAAGGCATTATTTAAAGGTATTTTAAATAGTTAGTTCACTTCTTTGATACAGGTGGTTGACTATGACGCGGTTACACATTGTTTTGCAACCATCAACACAACAATAATAGCTATTGTCTGCCAAGTCACATTATCAGAAACTCAAGACAAATCATTATTATAAAGATAGCGAATTGCTAGATAAGAGGAAGTGCGTCGGCAGGAGGACAATTTTAGGAGCGAAATGGACTGATGTACAAATACCAATACAGAACAAAAAACCAAAAAGTATAGGATATGGTACCAATGTACTACTTCTGGCAACATTGAGAGCCAGCACGTGCACCGCAGGATAAGATTCGATTCGGACTCGGGACGAACCTGTCTCGGTTCGATGGACACCAGAGGCCGGTTAAGTCAGGCGCAGGATTCGGGAAATAATCAATAGAACTGCCGACGGGAAGCACTATGAATCACGTGCGTGTTTTTCGGCGTATATCAAACTTGCATAGTATTTACATATCGATCAAACTAATCCGTTAAATTGGTTTAATGAGGTCAGGGGAGCACGTAGCTGTGTGTTGGTTTCGTTTTTATTCGTTCGGCACTGTCCTTGTATGCATGCTTGGTCTGCTCGATGCCATAAAGCGAAAAAAATTGGCTTTCTAATCCGATGGATTTTTATGAGCTGCATCCAAATCAGCAACGCGCAAAAGTATGACTTGATTCTCACGATTGGCAAAAGTCATACTAAATATTATTTGCATTTGTAATATTAATTGTACAATTAGAACCTGTTGCTATATTTATTCCTTATAAAGATAGTACGATGTGTGAAAGCCTGGTTTAAATATTTACTTCTGAAGTAGATGGATCAGGACCATTTGACATTGTAACTTTGCAAACTCAATATCAATATTTGTCTTAGGCTTCTTGAAACTGGGCCCAAATTGAACATGTTTGATATAGTATATAGTTTTACTAAGTGACACACAGAACGCTGGTTATGCCTAATTTCGTTTTTTCAAAAATGTTATTCAATTTTTTTTTCAAAACATTTTCCAGTATACTCGAGGCACTTTTTCAATATGCACAAAAAGGTACTCCTTACTTTTTTTCAGTTATGTTAATTTACTAGAAAATAACGTTAAAATAATTGTAGTATGTAATAAGCATGTGGTTGTTAGTCTCGGGTACTACCATCAGAAAGTTGTATAATTAATGAGAATAGTTGGCTGCAAAAATAATTCAACCAGATTAAATGACAAATGGTGTTATGGATAAATTATGGAATTTAAAAAAATTTCAATTAGTATTCGTTTATTTACTAAAGATAATACGTACCACAAACTTGAGATTTTTTGTAAAATATCGAATTTGGTATTAGACACTCCGAAATTAAGAGAATACTTGTGCACTGTGTAAAATTTGTCTTGTAACATCCGACGGATTTTCTAACTGCGTTTGCTATTGGTGATACTACAGCTTTAGCAACTTCTTCTAGAAAATGAAACAGTCTCAAATAAAAAAGTAACGTACCTATATTTTTTTGTGAAGAGTGAAACAATGCTTCAAATATGAAGGGAACAAATGAAGAAAAAAAGATGTAAAATGTGTGTTGTATCATTTATTATTCAAATTTAAATTACATATTAAGTTCAGTAGCTTTATTAGAATTTAGTAGTTTGATTTATTTTATTGGACCAACTGGTAAAACCAAAAATCACGCAATCTATAAAGTCGATCTTAAAAAGATTAATAGGTACTTGTTTAATTCGTAAGTATATTGTCGAGCGGTTTAAGGCGTCAGTACTTGAATAGACGTGGCCAGACCACTGTGGGTTCAATCCCCGCGGCCGGTATACGGTATATCAGCTATATTCGTGGAGAGGATTGGCACCCTCTCTGCGGGTATGGTAGGGTGGAAGAATCTTGGCTTGGGTCAATGTGAGAAATTGATATCGGTCAACGTTTAACCACCCCCCTAAATTCTTCAAAAAATTAAATAAAGAAATTGCTGAATGACCCAATTAGCTACTTTTTCTACGTGTGGGCGTATCACTAAATTCACCATCGTGGAATAAATACGAAAATATAAACTTCATTAAAGCTATATTAGTTCAAACATCATCCCTTATACTCTTGGGTTTCACATATATTTCAATTCAATTCAACAGCAGTTTATCTGACCTTGATCCACAATCTCCCTGTAACTGTAAACACAAAACATTTTTCCATGCATTTAAACGCCTTGTTCCACGTAATTTCTGTAATAGCTCCGCTGGCATTTACGTAATGTAATAAATATTTATAATTGTTGCCTGCTTATTACTTCCATATTCGCGCTTTCACTAATCCCCTTTGACAGGCCAACGATGAAAGTAACATCAATAGGAATTTATGAAATGAATAATCCTGAACAGATTTCGCTCTGAAGGGGATTTTTCGAGAGTTTCCCTAATGCCGTTGGCAATTTACGTCACTCAAGTTTTCATTTATACAGACGGTTTCATTAGAAGACGTCATTTTTAGATTAGGAATGGCGGTCATTGGACATGGCAAACCTATCAGAAAACTGGTATTCCAATTTATATGAGGCGAGAATGCAAATATCAGTAATTCAGAAAGTTTAATTTTCAATTCAGGAAAAAGGACAGCGTAATGAAAACATATGATTATATGGACACCCCACTAAAAATGCACCATAAAAAAATATCTTTTGCTACAAATGCCAGTAAATATATAATTTTTAATACATGCTGTTAGTGCTTAAAATGTCATTGTGCTGGTGTTAAAAGACAAATGACAATTAAGAAGTTAAATCAAAGAAATATTTATTTATGTACTTAATTAAATGTACAGTTAGAGAAACTACAATTGGAATAAGTAATGCCATGGTCATTAGCAGCTATAGTAGTAATTAATTACTTCTGTAAAACTTGTACCAGGGTAGGGAGAAATGTTATCCACAGAAGCTTTAGACAAAATTTGTTTTGAGATGCTCATCTTGTTTTGTAACGAGTCTTCTATATAACCTCTGGTTACTGTGCTGGACTTCCATTCACCGTGTTTCTCATTGTATTAAAATTAGCATCAGAGTCTGCCAATAAATTAGCTGAAAATCGTCAGAAGCAATGTCCAGTATAAAGGTGAAAATGAGGGTAATTTAGAAATTCAGCAATACTAGCAGGCATCTTACCAAAAGTGTTGATCCCAACTGGAGTCGTGGCACATTTATTCTTAATGCATTTTATAAAAATTCTTGAATGTAGTATTCGCTGGATGAAGGGCTTTGTACTTTTTATAACAGTTCAAATATAATGTACCAGTAATAATGAAAGTTTGTTGCACATTAGTTTTTGTGTCTGGTATATGCACAATTAGTGAAGTTCCCAAATCTTCAATCTTATTAAATGTCAAGTTGCACAATTCTTCGCAACGACAGGCTCCAAATATACCGACAATTACGGCAACCCCCCTGCATGAGATGTTTCATCTTGCACTTCTGCGAGAAATTTGTTGATTTGTTCCCTGGTCAATACTTTCGATTTTTTCAACAAAGCTTGTAATATTTGCTCATGTCTTGATTCTTCATGTTTATCATCGCCTTTAACATAAACTGACCAAATCGTTGACGATTTCCATATTTTAGACTTTTCTTCATAATCACTTTTTCACTGAACTTGCCTCAACATTTTTCAGATCATAATATCTCAAAAAACGATTGTATGAAAATTCGTACTGTTGCTTTGACTTACTAGGTAATAACTCGAAAGTGGCTTTATTAGCAGCTTCTTCAATTTCCACCGAGAGAAATTCATTTTTTATAACACGAGATTTGAAGTTGCTCATCAACAATTGATCAAAATTTCATTATCTTAGCAATAATAAACTTCATGGAAAACTGGATTTGAAAATGATAGTTTATAAATACTGTAAGAAATGCGTTGATTTTACTATTAATGCTGTTTGTAGAAAAAAATAATGTATGATATATGTGCTAATAGTTACTTATGTACCTAGGACGAAAAGTAATGAGAAAATTTATACAATGTTTTGTTGTTGTCATCCTGAAATATCAAAAAACATCCGCAATAACACGTAATATGTGGGTTACCATGGAAATTTCTAGGGCTTTTACTTTAATTTATCGTCCTAGTACTCTTTAAAGATCTATTTTCCGTCCTAAAAATTCGTCATTATTGAACAGTATGAAATAAAAGTGATTTGTTGTCACTTTTAGCACCGATATCATTAATAACTTCTACAATGTATGATCATATAAGAAACATAGATCAGATAGGTATACTTGTAGAGAGGATTGATGCCCTCTTTGCGGGTATGGTAGGGTGAAATAACGTTGGCTGGGATCAATGTGATACCGGTCGGCGTTTGACCATCCCCCTTGTCATTGAGGTTTACCAGATTCCAAACCTGTGCTTTTATAATTTTATTACCGCTGGTAACAAAAAAAAAATGTTAAGTCAATTATTTTTTTATTTGGTACTGTTTACAAACACATCCAATAAAAAACTTCTGCACACCATGTGTATGTGAGATTTGATTTTTTTTATTGTGTCATGGATCATTGTACCAATACAAATGGCATAAAAAATTCATTCAATTATGCTTCGCTGACACCTTATTTAGAAAGTAGAACATTTAGGTCAGGCATTTATATGAGAGGAAGCAGTATATGTGATGTAGGCAAATGAGACCTGTCACCTGCTGTTTATTGTAACGAGTTGTAATCACACCGATTTTACATAAAAGCCTGTGTTACATTGATTTCAGTAACAATGGATACTCCGGTTTTATTTCGATGAATTGATATGGAACGCCTAAAAGGAATATTTTATTTTCTCGTTGTACCTACCTACCCATAAAATATAGTTTTATGCCTATTGTTTTTATAAATAAAATTGCCCATTGTTTAACTATTGTTAAGAAATATCAATATTCGTGACACCCCTTTGAAGGATCACACTTAAACCCTGTATTGTTTCCAGTTCTGAATTGACAAGCTAGATTACTTTTGACGATATCAAAGAGATCATTGAGTTTACAAGCTACTACATACACTTCAGACACTTAAGTAATTTGATATTTGCATTAAATTTATACGACCTTGGCAATGACAGACAGTTCTTTAAGTTAACTAGCTTTTCTTAAGTTCTATACACAACATATGTAGCAATGCCCTTTCACGAAAGAAGGCGCGCGAGTCTATCCTGTAACAGATTGTTAAAATACCGCAATTAATTGAGGATTTTTGTTCAAAATCCCTAGTACCTACATTGAAATATTATAGTCGGGTTTCAAAATAGTAGAGAGTGGCTCATTTTCTAAACCAGCTCATAATTTAGCAATCAACAAAAAGAGAAATACGAGTCGTCTGTAAATATTACATATAAAATTGTATGTTCCACATACCTCGCAGAGAATATCCGATTACACAGCCTTCGCTGCAGCAATGCTTGATTTCTATTGGTACTAATGTTAATTCGACTACGTTACTACGTACTTGAATTCGCCTAAATACAAGTGAAAACTCGCAGAAGAAGGTAGAGGTTGATGACGACACAAAATACGCGATTTGTAGAAAAATTAGATGTTACTTCAAAAATGAGCTTCCGACAATAAAAAATCAAGTTGCTATCTCACAGGATGAAACTTTGCCTAGAGCACAGCTTAAATAACATTCAGCTCACAGACTCTGCGGCGGCACCTTTGAAGTATTAAAACGTGAAAATTTGTCCTTGAAGCTTGTTCTCTCTCTCTGGGATACAAGTCAGGACCGGATTAAAAATAGTTGCCCAATTTAGAAAGTGTTATAACTGCACTGTGTACCTACTTGAATTTCAAAATATTTTTTGTTTTTGTTTTACTAAAATATAGATATAGGAAATGTTACCTAAATTTGGGAGCTTGATTAATATAAATACCACACCTACGTGGATCCATTATTAACATAAAATGTACAATTACTTTTCAAAGTACGTATAGGTAATTTATTAACATTACGTTGCTAATGACTAAAAGAAAACAAAACAAAAGTGAAACTTATTAAATTAAAATTTGAAACAAAAATGTTTTCATTGTGTTCAACTTTCTGCCGTACTCTATATAATACCTGGATTATTTTCCAAGACATTAGTTTGGCATAAAACCATATCCTGAAGAATGTTTATGTTAAGGGTGACTAGCATGGGCAGGGAATAGGTATGATCTGAAAAATATTTAGAACTTCCCTCAAGTGAAGGAAATAATGTAGGAACTGCATTTTTATTCAACCGATTGGGAAAATGATTCGTAAACATACTGGGTTCAAAATGATCCTCACACACCCGACTACTGTTATCCACACACGGCACAAACATGTCCTCCCCTTCTTTCACTCATCATGATAAATAACAATAAACACAAAGTAACACAAATAGAACACAAGACGGCCCTGGTCCTATTTGAAAGGTTGTATCCCAATATGGCGGCATGCGCGAAGATCTGCGCGAGACGTTCCCGGTCATAGGAGTCTGTGAGCTGATTGTTATTTAAGCTGTGCCTAGAGTATCTAGAAGGGTGCTTCTGCAAATTATGCGTGACATGAGTAACCGTTTTAGAAAACGAAATCGGAAAAGTATGTTTATAGAAAAAGACATGGATAAATGAAAGGCATAATAAGTGTAGTACCTATAGTGTATATAGTAAGTGTTAATATGTAGCTGTGAGTGACAGTAGTATTATGTATGCAATGTATTATAGGTGTTAAAATGTGATATCGGCAGAGTGCACATCAGGTAGGTGTAAGTGGGTGGTGGTGGGCTATCGCCGTCCAAAAGGGACGGCATTCTACAATTGTGAAGAGGATGACACGATTATAATCTTTTTAAAATTTTTAATTGCTAGGTTCGCTCAACGGCAACTTATTTTTGGTAATTTTACATCTTTGAATCCTTCTGAAGTGGTACGCCTATGAAATATTGTCCCCTGCAACCCTCATCGCCCTTACTCATGCTGTAACTTAGTCTCACTCTCTACTGTTTTCGATTGCGGGTATTTGCATCAATATTTCAAAAATAGTACGTTAGAATATGAAGGTAGAAAATTGCTCAAACATTATTACAGTTTTCAAATACACGCTTGGGATGTAACATTTTGGGGCAAATGGGAACATTACAGTACTTATCTAATCTAAAAATTGTCTTTTCTAAATACTTGCAACTTGCAACAATGCATTGTTTGACTAACTGTCTTTGTTTCATTTGTGATCCATTTCTTTCTGTTTCATCAGTCAACTTGGTACTACTGAAGCCTTAATCGACCCTGTATATTTCTTTTTATTTATGATGAGAATATAAGTAAGTGGAAATAATTAATTACGAAATCATATTAAGTCTCATGAATGCGCTTTTTAATATTGCTATTTTTTCACGTCAAGCTCATGCTCACTTTAATTATTTATATAGTAAAATACAGATATATGATCATGCCGATAATAATAATCTGGAGATATTACGTCAATACTAATGTGAATCAATTATGCTATGCTGTCATTGCATTTCATATTAAAAATACTACATGGTGTTTTATAAATAAAGCACCTCAAATAATAATACGATAAAAAAAGGTAAATAAATTAAAACCATATTTATAAGATTATAATAATTACAGAAATATATAAGTTTTATATTTCTTTACAATTTTTTTGATGTATTGACAATAGCGATTCTTGAGTAAAACAATAATGAAACCATTATTTGTTTAAAACACATATATAAGATAACTATAATATGTCGTAGCTTTTGATACATCCTTTTCCATTTCGTCTTTATAGACGTAGAAATCGTCCATTCCCAAGGATTTTTTCGACTTCGTAATTGGAGAGACCACGACGACATTGCATCACGAATTTGCCATTTCAACAATGATCCCTTATGTGAGTAATCCTTGAATAATGGATAAATACTAGTGAATTTATAATCGTGCTAGGAATCAGTGAAGTACCTACTTGTAATTTTTCATTCTTCATGTAGTGTAGTTTTTCAAGTGTTACTATACAATGCAACCTGTGTCAAGTAAATGATAAAATAAAAAAAAAGTTTTTGTCATACGAATTTAATTTTCCTATATTAATTAATAAAATTAATTTGAGGTTCTGATTAATAAATAATTTGGTATATTTTACCTGATGTTACAACTATTTAAAATTTTGTCCACCGACCTGTAAACACTTAACACATTTGGGCCTGTCTTACCCAGTTTCTACGAACTAACACAAATGCTTCTGGCTCTTGTCCGTTTTGAACTCATAAGTTATTGGCATTGAGCCTCATGTATGATACGCCACACTGTTATTGGGGCATTTCAATCGCGCGCTAATTTTCAAAATCTCAAACATGAGTATTATGATTAAAAATGAAATAACTTCATCTGTAACTAACATGTCAGCTGTAAATCTGGGATTTTGAGCATTTTGTTGCAACAACTATTTGCTTGGAAGGGCTGGAAATGGTACAGATATTATTGAGCCTCGTGTATGATAGGTCACACTGTTGATTGGGACATTCCTTGCACTTGTTGAGCGATTTACTTGATAGTTATTCGGGGATTCTCTTCAACAATATATAAAATGTGTTCCTCAACTGCTGCAATACGCCGTGCACGCCCTGGACCTCCATCTCTTCCACGATTTGGTTGCAAATTCCCCGTGTCATGCCTGCGTTGCACTACCGTGGTAAAAGTATTTGTATTTGGCACATGTCGACCGAGAAATCGTTTTGCGTACAGACGAAAAGCTACTAAAATATTTTGTCTTGCTTCACCATAAAATAAAATGATATCCGTCACCTTGGTGTTGCTATACATGTGAGCCATTTTTGACACTTGAAAAACTAATGTAAACACTATCGCACAATCCTTAATGCTAAAATCGGATTTCAGTATCCGGAATCGTCAGCATTCCGATGATGCTAGACTATTAATTAAATAAGCCCTTGCGCCAAAAAGTTTGCCTAACCAAAAAATCTCACACTGAAAAAAGCAGATAAGTAAAAAATAACAAAAATCACATCACTTAAATCGCACACTTCCGTATTTTTGACGTTTCGAAAAATTTTAAACTGTCAAACTTGACATACGTTTAATATTTTTATCACTATTTTGAAAACGAAAACAGAGAGAAACGTCAAAAATACGGAAGTGGACGATTTAAGTGATGTAATTTTTGTTATTTTTTACTTATTTGCTTTTTTCAGTGTGAGATTTTTGATTAGGCAAACTTAGTTTCAAAAATAACCCTTGACTGATCCGTTTGGCGCAAAGGCTTATTTAATTAATCTTTATTTTTTCAGAAGTGTGACAAAAACCCAATAAAACTAAAGAAAAACTAAAATTATGCCACAAATAAATAGCTTCAGACAATATGCTAGACTATAATAGCCTAGCGATATAAAGATTGAAAATACTACAACTTCAATATTGTTTTACTCGGAAACTCTATGGATTTTATAAACATTATTTTTACGATATTGACTCCATCAATTCATGACCCATCTATTCCCAAAGTTGTGGATCACCCTCCATAACTGACAGAAGATTAAAACTATTCCATGTATATCTGTGTTCAGTTTTCTTTAACGAAATATCTTAACTGGAGTTTGTTTATATTTAATGTCTACGTATTTATTTCTTCCTTTTGCACAAATTCCTTTCTATCATTTAATCCAGTGAGCGTTTGCAGCTTCTTAGCTCCGCCACTGCCTCTACTCTTCTCCTTGCTTTGCAACACTCCTGGTGATGCATCTTCGCATTAGAAATTCTCGTTTATCCGAGATGACTGATTAGGCAACAAATGCGGCACGCTATATATATTATATTGCACTATACATCCTAAGGGCGCTGCTGGAATCTGCTTTGTTCTATTCATGAATCTAGTTTATGCATAGGTACGTTATGCACTGGAATTTCCAAGCCTTGCAGAAATAATAATAAAACATCATGTTGCATTAAAGAGAAACTTACAAAAAGTCTACAAATTAGTAAAGATATATACAGTGTGTCTCAAATAAATGCATTTTTTCAGAGGGATGAGGATGACATGAAAATAAATAGTTTTCATTAGGCAACCTGCGGTCTAAAATATATACAGGGTGGTTACTTTAATATTTTTATGCAAAAATTATGTACGTCACGTATAAGTATGTACCCAATATTAATTATTTGACAACTAATTTTTGCGACAAAGTGTGACAGAAGTAGGTATATCTGACAAAACAAACTCATTCTATTGGCCAGTACAACTTTGTGAAAATTTCACTAATTAACACAACACCACAAAAAAAGTGGTCTGTCCGACGAACTAGACATATTCTTATGTATTTTCACTCGCTGAATCTGAGTCTGGGTCCATTTAATCCCATCGCTCTAGGTTCAGTCCTTCCAAGGTCAAAGCGAAACATATGCTATATATACAAGTGGACTAGACTATCGCACATTTATGTTTTTGGGGTTGCTGAATCTGAATCATGGATTCATTTAACCCCATCAGGTCAATTTCAAGGTTATTTCAAGGTCAAATAGAAAGAGATATGCAAGAGAACCAGGCCATCATAGATTTATGTTTTTAGGGTCGGTGGATCTGAATCGGAGATTCATTTAACCCTATCAGTTTCAAGGTCATTCTAAGGTCAAATCGAAAGATAGATGTGCAAATGAGCAAAACCATCGTATGATATATATATATTTATGACTATTCAGAATAAGGAATTTTATACAGTAACAATTGTCGTAAATTTAAGGGTTTTCAGTCTTCTAGATTTATAAAGTGTGTGCTATTCCTTCTCTTTCTTTATGATTACCTCATACTCAAAGGTTCTGTGCAATGGATTATTCAAGCAACCCAGTTTTCTATAATTATCCACCATTTGCGTTACTTTTTCCCCAAAAATGTCGTCTCTCATCATTTTACGAATTTGAAATCTATTAAAAATTTCTTCTCGCAGTTTTATATCTGAAATATTGAAAACAACTTTTCACTTTTCGGCATGGCTGTGTTTCAAATGGGTTATCGAGAATTTCCTGGGGAACCATAAAAGTTTAGATTACAGGACAAAAGTGGCGCAAATGGTAGAAAACCAGAGAAAATCGAGTTTCTTGATGAATCTAAAATTGCATTTCATGGATTCTCATATTGACAACTTCCCTCACAATCTTGGTGATTAGAGTGAAGAACAACGTGAAAGATATTTCATCAGGACTTGAAAGATGCAGAGCAACATTACCAAGGCAGATGGGATAAATATATGGTGGGTGATTACTACTGGATGCTCGCAAGATATATACCAGAAAGAGGACGAAAACGTAAGACAGCTATTGCAGAAATCCATTGAGAATAGGAGAGCTAGATATCATAACAAAAGAGGGTTAATCGCATATATTATCGAGTCACAAAACTTGTTGCTACTGTATAAAATTAATTGAAATAAACTGTGTGATGATTTTGGCAATTTGCATATCTTTCGATTTGACCTTGGAATGACCTTGATCATATTGCGATGGGGTTAAAAGGTCCCCAGATTCGGACTTAGGGAGTTTAAAAATCTAAATTTACGGAAGTCGGTCCACTTGCATATCTATTTTTCGTTTTAACCTTGGATTGACCTTGGATCTAGGGCAATGGGGTTAAATGGACCCCAGATTCAACAACTCCAAAAACAAATATACGATGGTCTGGTCCACTTACATATCTGTCTTTCGATTTGACCTTGAAATGATCTTGAACCTAGGGTGATGGGGTTAAATGAATCTAGATTCGGATCCAGCGAGTGAAGATACATAAGAATATATGTATCGTCTATCGGACACACACACACACACACTTTTATTCTGAGGTGCTGTGTTATTATTCTTACTTGTGAGATTATTACTAAAATGACGTTCTCTACCTAAACCACATCCTAAATAAAGAAATGTAGCTCCTACCTCCTAAAATCATGGTTTAGTTTTTTATTTCTTTCCGCCACCTTGTATAGATTTCCGATTCATTAAAATGTATCTCGTTGGAGTTGAGCCACACACTATTAATATCTTTAACGATCTTGTGCCGTCGTCAACGTATGTAATGATTATTAATTTATAGACTATTTGCCGATGTCAATTTACAAGCCATAAAATTTGTTACAAGGCCCGTAACTGTGTGGTCCCTTTTTTAATAGAAACGAAAGTACACGGGGCCGCGTACTCCTAACGGCGGGTTTATGCAAATTTTTACGGCGTTTTATGAAATCCGCTCGACATTACGCAGGCACAGGTTACGGTCTGTTGGGCAGTATTACGGCCTAATGATGTTGCTCACTCACGTTTGCACGATTGTTTTATTAACTTGTTTGTTTCTATAAATCAGTAGCTTGGTTTGAGTAAATTGAGTTCGCAAGACCTTTTCCACATATTTATTTACATACAGGGCGTCCCAGGACAGTTGGGACTCCGTTCGGTTTCGACTACAGATTGTAGATTGTAGTAGGAACATCTAAAATCCCTATTCCATTAAATCAAATCTTCCACTTCCACCGTATCAAACCGACGAACAACTATGTATATTGGGTTAATAGGTAAGAGGATGTGTGTCGGTAGGAGCAAGACTTTTGGTGCGAAGTAGAGTGTGGACCGACTTATTAGAACTCTATTAAATGGTGGTGGTGGTACTTGGAGAAAAATGTGCATGTACGTTTTTATGCTGCACTTTACAACTACTGTGTATATTTGTTCTAGATTTTTATATCCGTTCATGGTAATAACGGAGATGGACAATCTATATATAAAATAAAGCAAATGAACATTTCCACAATCTGACAACGGTTATTTTCTCTCAGTATTAATTTAAGAGCTTATTCTTTTATTTTCTGTTTTGTAGACCAAGTGGGAATGTCTGAACTTTCAGAACCTACAGAGACTAATATCCTTAACCATCAAAAGTAATTGGCAAGAACTAACTAGTTTTAAGATCAACTAAAAGGAAGGTCCCCCTCTCTAGAAAAACGTTGACAAACGATGCAGTGCTGTCAGTTTCTGAGTTACAACTAAATTCCCGGAAATTAATTGCCACACCTTGTATAGTATATTATAAATTATTACCTCACTGATTATTATAAATAGTATTATACAGCACATATTTATATGTTTTGGGTCCAAGAAATATGTCGCGCTTCATTGCTTAAATTAATAAATAATTTATCTGGGCATTTTATCGTTGGAATATTTCGGTACACTACAATATCTAAAGTTGGACTGTATTGTTTTAGTGTCTCCAAATAACACCTTAAATATTAAAATTTTCCATAATTGATATAAAACCCATAATCCTAACGACAACAACGGCCCTCCTACGCTTTGTATTCTAAATGCAAGTAATTGGTAGCGAGCGCTACCCGGCATGCTATAAGACGCAGTGACGTCACACGTCCAAGTTCTCAAATTATTTTAAAGGTCTTAGGGGCGTCAGAAAATTATATTTTTTTCAGACCGCACTTAAATTACACAATCATTCAGAAAATTGTAGGAATCCACTTAGTTAAATATTATTTTGTTATATCTGTACTGCTGAATGAATAGCACCCTGTATAGATACGCATTCGCTAGATGGGAAACTGTAGACGAAGAAATAATAAACACGGGAACGCTGAGCGAGATTCGGCGGGTAGTTAGTTGGGTTTTAAGACTTCGGCAGGTTGGCTGGAAGACAGTGAATGGTGATAAGTGGTACATCTGTCCTAATTTTACAGGGCAGTAACTTGTTTTTGTATATTGTATTTAAAGATTGAATGTCATTGTGTTCCTTTTATTATTTTATTGTCTGTTCAATATTTTATTACAGTTTCATTATATTTTATTATAATTTTGAGGTAAAACAGTACTTGTTGATTTATTGGTGAAATTATATGTATAACTTTAGTTTGAGTCGAAGTTATGCTGTTGTAAATGGTATTGTAAGTTACTATTATTCATCTACGACTACTACCGTATTACTTGAATTAGCGGTTTGCTTGTCAGATGTTTGTAAGAGCCTTGGTGATTCTATTAATATTTTCTCCCGTGACTGCACAAACATCCGATAAAACATATGATGCATGAGATATGATTTGAGATTCAACCCCTCAACTACTAGCTGGGTAGCCTCCCGTATGGGACCTCAGTACCTTCTGACGCAAGTCGGCTAACTAACCAAAACACTCTACAGTTTTATATGTAGAATTATGGTTCTATTACCGTGTATTCAAGTACTGAAGTAGAGATACATTTTTATTATTGTCATCATTATTATTACCATTGCAATAGAGAGAACGATTCTTTGACTTGTGATCGGGGTTTTCTCTGTCGTGCTCTTTTTCCCCGTGAATTCAAGGCTGAGTACGGCCATGATAGGTGGTTAGGTAGGCTATTACACCATTGACAGAAAACTAATAAACGAGGTGTATTTAGTAATTTGTTTTGTTTTATTTAAACCTACTCAAATCTCCCTATTTTCGTAAATATGTAGCACATTCGAGGTAAGTTAATAAATAATATAAATAAACACAACGTAGGTAAATCTTTTTGATTATTGGCCAAATACTTCCTCTTTCAACAATGTTCATGTAGACGCTGAGGAGGCTGTAACGGAACAACTGGTCTTGGTAGCGACTACGGCATCTGAAACATATCTTGAACGCATTTGATACAAACGTTGAGGAATTTTCCATCTCCTACACCGATATCAAGTCATTTGTTAATAAAGAATGCTTACGATTAAAACGTCGACGCAATAAATAACGCATAAATCAGAGCCCGTATCTGCGGAAAAATTAAAATTTATTACGGTTCAATAAACGACACATCCTCTATTCAGTGACATCCAATCTAATCGTAGCTAAATAAACCCAAAAAAGAAGTAATACCTATTTTTTTTCATATTATAGTCGCACGCATGGAAACCTATGGTTACCCGCAGTGGTCCAGATCCTCTGCATTTATAACTCAGTGGCAAAGCGTGTAATTTTTTCACGCGTAGACATTGGGAGTAAAGAACTGAAATCGGTCTTTAATATACAGGGTGTAACAAAAAAGCAGGTCATCCTGTTAACTGCAGAAATTTAAAAATGTTATTATTAAACGGAATTCATTTTGCTGCGACTACTTCTAACGTTACATGCTCAAAAATCGAATTCATCTAGAAAATTAAGATTTTACGAAAAATCATTAAGGATAATAAAATATTCTAAACAAAATTCTATATGCAATTATAAAAACAATATAAAATCGTCGATAGGTGTACGTCAGAAAAAAAATAAAGCGATTTTAAAAGTTCAACTTTAACACGCTGTGGAGGGAGGCATTTTTGTTGTATATAGATAAGTAGGGTAAAATTCCTTATATTTTGCCGCCAAAAAATATGCTTTTAACGGAATCCCCTGTTTTTCTGTTACACCCATAAATAGTGGTCAAAACACTCGTTTCAAGTCGAATTCCAGTAATGTACTTTATACAGAGTCTCCGGAATATGAGTGCCGTAATTTTAAGGGTTTATATATCTGACCAAAAGCAATAAAAAATGAAAAAAATGTTTACAAATACATTTCAAAAATAAAAATACAACTGCAATAATATGCAAAACTATGTTACGAAATAACAAACTAAGGTAAATTAAGGTTAAGTAAAAGAGCCTGTAACGTAATTTGATATTTGGATCAGTATTAATGATGTAAATAGAAGTTTTCGAGACATTCGTTAAAGTTTGCAGTGCCAGGCTGCTGCTGATAACCTAATAGTAATATTAGTCATAGTCGTGCGAATAGCTAGTGCGTTTCATTTTTCTCTAGTTTTTCTTTGATAAATTATGAATTTATAGGTAACCAGATACGATGACATGTTAATTTACGGCCAATTTCTCGGCAAAACTCTCTGGGTACGAGAGGTTTGTACGGTAAATGCTTCTTGCAAGAAACATAAGTCATTTTAAACACTCTTAATTATTATTCTGGGTTGTGAAAATAATTTTAAGAAAACCATTCATGTAAGTACCTATTTGTAATTATTATGTATAAATACATAACAATATTTATTATGTCAGCGATGTTATCACATATTCAAGACCCGTGTGCTGTCATAAGTTTTTACTGTTTGGGCAGAGAAAAAAAATGTTAAGTCAAATAAGTTTTGTTTAGTAGGTACAACTTATCATATGGCAACATTAAGCTACTTATATTCCGGACACCCTGTATAATATTTTATGTTATAACAACTCTCTAATTCAAGATTGTAATTCAAGACTGACTGACTCGGCCGTTTATTATCTTTTTATAGACCCAACGAATATTCCAGGTATTTTCTAGTATATCTAGATCCATTTCTCGAAAGATTCTCGTTGATTATCAATATTCCAGTCGCGCTTCGATACACGGCATTATTTTGTTCAGCACCACGTAGGGGCGATCGGGGCAATCTAGCGTTTTGCGCTACCACAGTCGTCGAATTGGGTGCCGCCACACTACAGCACATTACAGACTTCTAGATTGAAATTCAGGTGATTCGACAGACAAGTATTACAAAGGCGTCGCGATTTAGCAGACGATGCTTGAACAGACCTAATGTCTACCTTGTCTACCCGTATGCTTCGCTGCTGTTGTTGCTATAACCCCAGTTGCTCATTGTTTGTTTTAATTTGCATCCGTTTAAAGTTTAAACCATTTTTATGGCCAGGCGATCGTCCGGCGGGACAAAAACCGATACGCAGCGCACAAACTCATAAACTACTATCGTAATTGATCGACGTGGGAGTGCTCAGTGAGAGATGAAAATTAATTACGAGGAAGAAGGAGCGTAAAGATACACACTCAAGTCTCACACGACTAATGTCTAATTAAGAGAATAATTGCATAACATTTTCATAAGACGCTTTAATTGCGCCCACCTCGTCGTGGTTACGGAAGTTTTACTATTCAAGTTCAAAAAGATCGAGAAGATTTTATAATTAATTATACAGGATGTGTCACAAACTACCCGTAGTTGAATATTTCCATGGGCGTACGCTGGGACATAGCCGCATCCATCATTTGGGATGGGGGTGGGGGGAAGTTAATGGTGAAATCTTGTACACTTTTGTGTCACTCACTGTCATATAATCAGTTAAAACAATAGAATTAGTTTTCCTTTTTATTATGAAACATAACTTTAGAGTAAAAATAACAGTTGTAGGTATGCCTATAGAAAAATAAATAACAAATTTTCATAAAGAAAAACAATTATGTAATAATAAAATCGAGCCTTCTCATTTTGTTAACAAATAATTATAAATTTCATTATACTGTTACGAAAACTCACCTACCTGTTTAAATTGGTAATGTTCCCGTTTGATTTCAAAATAGTTTTTGCAATATCTTTATTTTGACGTTTTCTAGAACATTCCAGGTCATATTCGATTTGGATCTCGACACGTTCTCGACACCACGGAAACTTCGAGAACCTTAAAATCGACAAATAAACAAAAATGTAAGTTTCATTAATTTTTAGGGTCGTGATTATCTTTGCCCTCTCTAACAACTTTTCTGTGAACGATCATGAACATTTTTCATACGATACATTTTATTTTTTCCAGGTCTTCTGTATCAGGTGTCCTACTACGATTGGCGAGCGACCGTATCTCGGAAACTATTTGCCGACAGTTTTCGGGAAAAAAGAAATCAAAAACAAAAGTAAATCCTAGAAGCCTATTCAAATTGCTTTTTACCTTTAAATTTTACCGTTAGATGGCGTACGCCAAACCGAAATATGAGAAGTTCTCCATAAAACCAATAATGAAGGTAGGATATACAGTTTTGGACTCTCTTATTAATATTTAAACATTATTTATTAGACATTTGATCTGTCTTAAAGTAGCGACAGAGTAGATATGGAATCGTATTGCAGAAAAAGTTCGAAAACTTCTAATTTTGTTATACTCGCGTCAAGAATTCAGACGTCTTACGTCACGGCTGACGTTGCACATTTGTTTTTATTGTCAACGTAATTTTCGATTTCGATTGGTCGCGTTAAAAACAACCACTTTTTGCAATTTAGTGCAATATAGGTATAATGCAAGCTTTTAGTGTAGTATATAGTTTTATTACTATCAGTTGCAGATTCTAAATCATGTTGATGAAAATATAATGAATTATTCATTTGTTCGTATGACGTAAGTCGTCTGAATTCTTGTCGCGAGTATAACAGAATCTTGTGAGCTTAGGCTTGTTTAAAGCTATTTGACAGCTGAGTAAAAAATTTTAAATTTCTGTTACGTCTGAACCGTCCGTTAGATAGTGTTTTTCCTCTTCAAGTGTTTACTTAATTTTAGATGAAATGTTAAATGAAAGAATATATTATTAGGTACTCCAAAAAAAAAATGTTTTAAAATGACACAAATCTCAAGCCGCTATGGTTTTCCAAGCTTTATGAACCAATATTGGTCATCAAAAGGTAGTAACAAACTAGCAGAAAGGTTAATAAGTCAGTTGTCCCACGAAAAGAAATAAAAATTATAAAATAAAAGCTAAATTGGTACACCTAGTATAGGTTTCGTTGCTACTTATTTAATTTTTAATAAGGCATTGACCCGTTTCATTATATTGCATCTTCAGATATTTTAGAGAATGAGGTTTTTTTAAATTGCAAATTGAAATGTTTCCGGACATTTTTAAGATGTTTTTTCATTTTCACCAACATAATTCAATAATTCTATATAATCTTACAGAAGATGCCACTATTGAGATACCTAATTATTGTTTAACCTTGGCAACGCATTTCGTAACAAATAAATAAATACCATAATAACAATCGTCAACGCTAATAACAATAATTTTCTTCCTTCACAATAGGCACATCTGAGATTACTTTTAAAATAAATAATGTAATGGCTATTACAAAATGAACATTTCTCGTTGGCACACCTGTCGGTTGGGTGTCATGTTGCTTTTTTTCGCTTTTACTCGACGAGTTATTCAGCAATCAAGGCCTCCCGCGTTAGATTGTCCGCCAGGAACTCAACCTCGCCTCTGAAATTTTTCATTGGATGGTTGTCGGTTAAGTAATCCGTAAGTGATTAACAGCGGCAGATGGAAAAAGGCCAAATAAAAAACAAAAATGCCAGTTATTGTAAATTGATATAACTTTCAGGTCAAGAACAAAATCAAGACGAAAGACAAATTACACTACATCCTATGCGATGAAAATTTAATCTCCAACAACCGGAGTTCCTTCTAAAGGAAACGTATCTCAAATCATAGTCATAATATACAGTCATAATGTCATTAATTTTAAGAGGATATAAGGGAAAATGAGTATAATACGAATACGGGATTAAAAAAAATTGAAATGCATATTTATGCCGGAAAATTATTTTCAAATCATTATTTCTTATTATCTTTTCAGGCTGTCACTGACCGCTGGCGTCAATTCAACTCGGTGTTGCCCTGACGCGACGTTGCCAAATATAAATATTTTCCTATAGTGTAATTAATGCTATAAATTGTTTTTTAAAAGTATGCATTTAAAATATTTAATATTGAAATTACAAAACTCCAATGGATCAAAATAAACCACTTACATTACATAAATAGTGAAATAAAATCCAATACTCACTAGGTTAAATTATTAAGAGAGGCTGAAACTTTTTTTGTATTTAAGACGCGACGTTAGATGCAAGTCAACTCGACCGTTCCGCTAAACGCACTGCAACCGTCCGACTTTTCTTACACGTTCTGTCTTTGTCTGCCTCGTATTTCATCGAATGATATTATTTAAACTTATTCGGCTCCTTTAGCAGGCTTTAACTTAAAATGCACTTTCTTAGTTCCAAATTTACAAAATTATTATTATTTTCAGAAACAAAGTGTATAAATTAGTAAAATAATTCGCCGCTTCTAGGATTCCCGTTTATTTTGTTTCCTTTACATTATAAACCTTAGTTTACTCGTGTCAAAAAATATGATTTAGGACATCCAAGAAACTAGATTTTTTTTTAAGAAGACTGGTGCAAGTTGTATCAAAATCGGATCATTATTACTGGAGTTATTTTGAAACTAGTTTTAAGATACCTAAAGAGGCCTCTTAAATACAGACAGATAAAAAAAACCTTCTGCTGTCAATAAAAAACAATTCGAGACATACATATTCAGTGATCAACAATCCGAATCTTGACCTACCGTGTTTAGGTCAATAATTATGTTTCATTACTAGCGCTGCAGAGCTGCAGAAGCCCTAAATAATAACAGAAACAAACAATAATTGAATTTGAATTTTTATAAATACCCGGTGTAATCAATAGGAAATTATAAAAATTTTATAAAAATGCCAATCACAGTAATTAACGTACTCGCACCAGTTCAAATTCTCGTTTAACACGTTACCGGCGGAATTAGTCGAGCATCGTTCGGGCCCTATACAGGTGTGCCTGCCGTCGAGTACATCTGGTAGTCGTCGACTTCTCCCTCTCCCTCATCCACATTCCACATACATCAGTTACATTTTCACAATTTCGCGTGGTAGAGGTTTATTGATTGTGTCGCCCGTGTAGTTTATAATAATTATTAATAAAATTTGCTATTTGCCTAAATAAAATTCAAGTTGGGTAAAGTGAAGTAGTAAAAGATTACCGTTGTCCTCTGTTGAAAAGAGCCATGGAAAAATGTATAAAAAACATTTTAATACAGGGTGTCCGGAAAGTAATGGGACCCAGCTTAAACATAGCTTCCTGTGATCTAAACGAAGCACTTTTGGACTAAGCTAAGTTTGTTTAAATGGGTTCTATTTGATCACAGGAAGCTATGTTTAAGCTGAGTCCCATTACTTTCTAGACACCCTGTATACATGTGCATCTGTGTTTTCCATGTGTGTCTGTGTTATTCGTTACTTACTGATCATGAGTAAAGGATTTGATTCAGATTCATATTCATAATTAAATGCGATTTGGATTATTTGGGAATATCAACATACGAGGTCAATTTGATTCTGCTTTCAAGAACATAACGAAAAGGTGACACGAAATAGGTATGTGTTTAATATTTTATTCAAAATTATTTACTGTATACAATTTTGTGAAACTTTTGAACATGCATTTCGAGGGCATGATAGAATTTTATGTCAGAACTTGACAAAACGCTTAATGAATATCTTAAAAATGCATGTGGCAACGTTGTTTGGCTTCTATTAGCTTCAATACTCGTACGCGTCAGAAAATTTGTAGCGTCCCAGGAGCGTCGTGATTGTTATAGGGTGATTTGCTTATCTTTTAAAGATCGAGTAAACATTTTTTTCAATTTTCTGTCTTTATTAGGCCCTCTGAATACGTGGTTAAAATTATTAATTACATTATGACTGAATTATCCTGTATATTATATTATCGCTCGCCGTCCGTAACCGGCTTAATAGCAATTAGCTCAGTAATTATCTAACCACTATTAGCCTTCATTTACATTTATCGAAAACGTAATATTTTCTTCACTTATCAACCAAAACCAGTTGCAGTGACAACCGTTATTATCTCACCACATTTGCATTGCGCTAAACAGGATTGAACTTTCAGAGTGTGACCGATTTCCGTTTAAAAAATAAAATAAAAAGACCACAGAATCTTAAAGCACTTGCTTTCTAACATTCAAAAACTTAATCAGCGCAAAAACTAGACCGTACATTAATGGCACATTTAATGACAATTTTCCGCTCAATTGATTGCTGCCTGAAATTATTAGGGCGTGTCTTCTGACCGAATAAAAATCACACAGTTGCGTGCTTTTTTCTGTCAAATTTCCTACGGTTTTTGAACTGCTTTGTGTTGTTACCAAATAGTACGGTTTGTTGTATGGTTTTTACGAGTTCAACGTTTGTCGTCGGTATATCGCGATGTTCGTAAACCGTAACTTATTTCCATTTTTTGGTTCGCTACCTACCTTCTTGGAAGTGGCAGTAAAGTCAAGCATAAAAGTGACATAAAAATCATTAGAATATGTGGATATATGCATAATAAATTAAACTTCCATAGATGATGTCTATTCGATACTATTCAAAGCTCGTCGTTAAATCAGTATTACTTTACCCCAATCGAACCCACCGCTCGAATATAAAAAACTTATATCGGAACGGCGGCTATAAGCCGTTATTTGAATGCAACGTTGCAACATATCACAAAACAAGGTAACCACTTTCTGTGCATTATGGAACTGGGTCCTCGTCTTTATAAATTTTAGTGTTTTAACAGGTATCAAATATTTGTGAGATTTCGAAATTATTAGCACTTCACAAAAACGTTTTTAAGAAGTTTAATTTTATGAATCGTGGACAACAAACATACGTCGTTCTTGAACACCATAAGGAAGACAAAGAGGGCAGTTAACTATACAACTTAGATTATCACTTGTTTATTTTGCTGGCAGTGCAAGCCAATACTTTTCAGTGCTAGGTAATTTTGCAGGCTCGAGCGTGGTATAGTTTATTTGACAAAACAGTTATACAGTGCCTTCATAAATGATTACAAGCCACGTGATCAGGGTCGATATTCTCAAACAATCGCAGATCAATTCATATGCGAATATCCTTTTCCTTACCACGGCAATTGAAAGTGACAAGAAATGTATTTGCATACGAGTTGTTCTTCGAGAATCACAGTCCTTGTCACGTGGCTTGTAATCATTTATGAAGGCACTGTAGATGTTTTAAGAAACGAAGTGGATAAAATTATATCAGATAATTGGAAAATGTCATTAAATTAGACAAAAAAAAAATACCATTTCTGATACCGCTAATCCAGGAAATACTGATATCAATAGAAACAACCGCAAACGTGAACAAGTCTAGATTGGTTGCACAAGCATATACAGGCATAAGATGAGATAGGATCATCTACGTTTACTTTGTATACGAAGCTATAAAACTTAACTGCCTTTTCGTAGCACTTATAGGTTGATTTTTCAATAGAAAGCATGATTAATACGTGAAAAAGTGGAGAAGATTGCGGTGCCTGGAAGAAATTAACAGCACCAAGTTGTACAGGGTCGTACTCTTGCTACATTTGTCTTTCTGTTAACGTTTCAGATGTTAGAGGAAAATATCATAAAATGTTGAGCGTTGAATTGTTTTACTTATGGTATAATAAGTACGAAGAAGATTCTTATACAGAATAAAATAATTATATCCACTGAGAATTATATGGATGTATCATTGTTTAAAAATGATGTCTACTAAAATTGATAGTTAAACAAAATGAACTGGAAATAATATTTTTTTCTACTTTCGTACTTCAGAAAATAATAAGAGAGATTTCCCAATATCCCAACGGAAGATTCTTGGCGTATCTCTTTGGGTACCGCCAGGCTTTGGATTTTCTTTACTAATACAAACCAAAACTATGTAAATCATACCGTACACAATATTAGTTTACAAGCTACGAAGAAGGGTAAAACCTAATTCTTCTTCTTATTAAGCAAGTATTCGCGAAATTCACGAACCACTAGATGACTGTAAAATTCAAGATGTTGTTGTCTATAGGGATGATCAACAATTTGTTTACAATTGCCGCTAAAATTATGAAGCTTTTATTTGCCAGACATGTTGTGTTTTATGGTGTAATTCTTTGTATTTATGTAGTTTTTTTAGGTGAAAGTGTATTTTATTTTATTATCAAAAGGATTATTTTAACTTATGTAAGACAAATTCTTAGTGCATATACACTATCGCGAATTTCTAGTATGTTCGTAAACATTCAGATTCAGATAATAGATCGGTTCGAAAAATCTTGAACTACTTGGAGAATCGTGTGCGGCTTCTAAAAGAAGATAAGGCACATAATTTTGTCTGGGACAGAACGCGAGAAGCCCTATGTTGTCAAAAGCATATATTTACAGCGTCTTCTTTAGTTCAGCCACCCCATAAATATTCATCTTTTATTAAATGGAGAAAACTGTCAGTGTAATGTGTAATAGATTTGAAAACATCCTTCAATAATTCAACATATAATTGTTATAATTTATCTGGCATAAAATCCTCTATAAGAAAAAGTTTCCTATATACTTTCATGTGTTTAGTTATCAGGTTTCCGATTCTCAGTTTAATTTTTCACTGCTTTTACAGAGTTTCGGGTCTACGGGAAGTTTATGTAGGGAAACATCAGAAGTGGGGTACACTAAGAGGAGTACTGGGGAGCAGCACAGATTTTCTGAAATTTTGTGCAAATATTCTTGTACATGTTTTGCATTTTTGTACACTTTTTATAACTAAATATCGTACGACCTCAATAAAATTTGTAAAATTACTAAAAAATACAGAAAATTTTTCCACTACACCTAGGCACACATACAAAACAGAATTGTTGGGTTGTCGTTCACTCCCACACTCGATTTATTAGAAATTGTCTTATACAGATTCTGTAATTTTCTTCATTCAATGTAAAATTATACTATTTGTACTGTTTATACAAAAAAAAAGATAAAATATTATAAAACACACAAAACTCCACACTTCTATTATGCAAGTAATTTGTTGTTCACCCTTACAGCAGGTCCGAAATCTATCAACAGATGGCAGCCACTTTGTGATTTTCGCCAATTTTTCAAAAATAATATCTGACGTCTTGCGAAATCCCGAAATCAGACGGAACGGTCCTGCATCCGATCCCAGTTTGACTTGCCAAGGTCGGCAGTAACGAAGTGCATCGCAATCGGTCAGTCTATTTACTTACCTGTTACTTTCCTTTTGCTGTGCAGCTATCTTAATGACCATCTCTGCTATAATAAAAGAACGGCTTGCACCTGCGACATTGTAGGTGCTGGTAATCGCGGATTATTAACAATTACACGCCGCCAGCAATGTATGTAATGCCTCCATTAATAAGGTTTACTTGTAAGGACATGTTATTATTTTATAACTGGAGAGTCGGACGTTTATTGACCGATAGGAAAGGCAGGGAATTTTGCCTCTACATCTACCATGTCAAATACATCTCGAGGGTGTGTTCGTTTTATTATTGGTACTTAGTGCATAATAATAATATAATAATATATCTACCCCTCATTCTAATCACGAGGATTAGCCCAGAAGTCGAAGACTTGTGCGGGAGAGGGGGCGGCATATTATTATTAAGCAGGCCGCATCTGCGCCCAGGAACAACTTACGTTGGTAGGCCCTAACCACCATTCAGTGCAGGAATAAGGGAAACCTGGAAAACCTCATTAATTGGGGGGGTAGTCAAATATCAACCGGTATCAATCTCTCACATTGACCCAAGCCAACATTCTTCCACCCTACCATACCCGCAGAAAGGGTGCCAATCTCTCCACGAATATAGCTTATATACGCTCTATCGGCTGCAGGGGTCGAACCCACAGCGATCCAGTCCCCGATTCAAGTACTGACGCCTTAAACCGCGCGACCACTGACCGATCCAAGATGCAAAACTGGTAATTTTTTGTTTCATATCTACTAATTTGGTTAAACTGTTTTTTTTTTTAATTTTTGACACGCTGTAGCTGAGCAATGGCTGTTTTAAAACCCCACATTTATATAACAAAACACACTTTTTTTGACCACAGAATAAATCCCTAGATTTTTTGACCTGCACTTAAGAAATACCCTGTATAATTTTGTAAACAATAGCAGTCAAACCTCTTACATCCTGTATAGACGCTTGAGTAGAGCTGAAGATGTATGGCAAAAAACGAAGTGTTTTGTTTACCAGTGAAAATCGCGAAAATGTAAACACTTGTTTAAATACCAATAAACCTCAGCGACCTCAAAATAAATAAAGCAAAGTGTTAGTGAGTCTGCCATCCGCATAGGCAGTTGTACAAGTTATTTATAAACTTGAGTGGGTAAAGGCTGTTAATTATTTAACACCTCTTCAGTATCATAATACAAGAATATGCGTGCGCGTATTTCTCAATCTGAATAATACTCAAGCTCAGATAGGGAACTGATTTTTAAAGTTTTATTTTTCAAAGAAATAATTGATTTGCAAGGACAATAAAGTAAAAGGAAAGGTTCTAGATCGAAATGGAAATTGTAATTTTTTACAAACATGTTAAAACTATGAAAATAATCAGTGTTGTGCTATCCATTTATCTTATATATTTCCATGGCCTGTCAACAAATTCTCTCCTTTAACTTTCGAAGGATGAATGAAAACGAATGAGATTATGCCTCGGGCTTATTATTTCAAATAAGCGGAACATTGAACGGGAAACTTTCCTTGTTCAAAGTAATTTTGGTATCGTTCACAGCTGCTGAAGTAATTTTAATCTAAATAAATCAGTAGCTATAGTACAGACAAGAATATAATACAAACAAGAAACTAAAGATTTACCTAATTTATTGAAATATTCTATCAGCATCTGGTTTTGCATCATCAATATCGTCAAAAATAAATAATTATTCTTCGCTGTTGTCCTACATGATTATTACACACTGTAGTATGCATGATTCATGCTGGCTCGCACAACTAATTCCAATATAAACAAAAAATCGGACTTTTCTCCTTTCGGTTCGTTCTTATCACTTCATTGTATTTATTTGTGCCGGGCTAGCAACAACTGTGGTGAACCTTCGGGTTTCGTTTGATTTAAACTACTTGGTGGAAAATGTTAAAAACAAATCGGAGGCGTATTTTATCAACATCCGACTCGGATAGTGAAGATGACCGTCACGAATCTGTGCCTCAGAAGAGAACGAAAACCAGAGACCAAAAATATGAGCAAATTATGGCAAAACTACGTGAAATCCAACAAGAAGTGCAAGACACCGCTAGGGCAGAAGTCTTTAGTGATTCCGATAAAGGTAAATAACTGTAATTTATTATTTTAAACTTCGGAGGAGAACTTCGAACAGACTAATCGATTTCATATCTTACTCTATACAATTACGCAATAATCGACAAATGTCTTACTGCTTTGATGGATTATGAAGGAACAATTGATTTTATATCTTGTTCACTTCTTTTTTCTAAATTACGTAATAATTGACGGAATTGGCTTATTACAAAAAAAAAAAAAAAGTTTACTTTAAGACCATCATGTTAAAACGAGTAATAGATTGTATATCTTACTTGCTAGCGATAAAAGGCTAAAATTCATGTTATTCTTCTAGAGGAACACGGGACCAACTCCTGTATCCCAAATGCACCTAAAACTCAAAAGTTAATCGAAATTCTTGGTTCAAATCCAACCTCTAAAGGGGAACAAGGAATGGACTTCCACAACGAAGTAGCTGTTCGTTGGGAAAATTATATTAGGAAGGGCGTCGACAAAAGTACAATTGAGGGAATTGTTAATAAGTATCCAGCCCCTAAAAACTGCAACATAACGCCACCAAGATTGAATACTGAGATTGAAAACTGTTTGACAAGAGATGTCAAAAAACAAGATCAATTCTTAGTACACTTGCAAATGCAAATGGCAAGTGTTTTATCGGCCATGGGCTCAATAGTCTCAAAAATAATCGAGGACGGAAATAATGAAGTGAGCGAGGAAAACCAACAAATACTGGTGACCTTAGCCGACAGTGGACAAATCCTATGCGATAATGTACACCAAGTATCAAATCATCGGCGTTTTCTCGTAATACCCTTTTGAAAGAAGAAAAGCGCAAAGTTTTAAGTGAATGCCCAATTGACGAGTTTTTATTTGGAAACAAATTACAAGAATCAATCCAGTCGGATAGAACAGTCACTAAAACCAGCAAGGAACTCAAACTAGATTCTAGTTTCAAAAAGTCTTACTTCACGAAGGATCCTCAACCGGGGCCGTCGGGCTTCCCAAGACGTGGAACTGCAAATAAAACTAGCAGTAGTTTTTTCTACCAGCGACCTCAACATCAACATGGGACCCGAATATTGTATTAAGGTATTTAGAAAACCTGTTTCGTTTGGAGACATTGTCTTTAGAACTACTTAGTTATAAATTAGTTGCACTTTTAGTCTTAACGTCTGGTCATAGGATTCAAACACTTTCAAAACTTGATTTAAGTAATATTAAAATTAATAATCACAAACTTTAAGTAGATGGGTAAAAGTCATTCTGACAAAAAGCGGTATAGATACATCATGTTTTTCAACACACAGTACTCGACACGCAAGTACCTCGGCAGCATTTAAAGCAGGAATAAACATAGAAACGATTAGAAAGACTGCAGGTTGGTCAGAAAAGTCGAATGTTTTTGTTAAATTTTACAACAGACCTCTGACAACCTGCCGAACCGACTTTGCAAGGTCAATTTCTGAACATTAAAGTTTGCTTTTTTGCAATTAAGTTATAAATAAGTAAATATATAAGTATATAAATATAAATACTAATATGTATTATATCGATTTTGATTGCTTAAGTTTCCATTACCACTTAGCAAAAACTAAGTAGGTATAGCAGTTAAGAATGTTTGTCTGTTAAACTGTAATAATTATGGTATGTAAATATCAATTCTTCTTAATGGTTAAAAGTTCTGTATCATGTATTGTTCAAATTTAAATATAATTTTGTGTTAATTAGATTGGTTTCTTTTCTTTAAACATCTACAGTGTGTAATAATCATGTAGGACAACAGCGAAGAATAATTAATAGATTGATCGACTTACCTGTAAGGATGATCGATCTGAATTATTCGAGCTGTTGTCCGGAATGATTATTACATCCCACCCTACCCACATTCTATTTCTCTAGAATTCCCTTCGATCTAATTAACAACTAATAAATACAATGAAGTGATAAGAACGAACCGAAAGGAGAAAAGTCCGATTTTTGTTTATATTGGAATTAGTTGTGCGAGCCAGCATGAATCATGCATACTACATTGTGTAAAAATCATTCCGGACAACAGCACGAATAATTCAGATAGATCAAACTTACAGGTAAGTCGATCAATCTATTAAATATATATTAAGGAAAGAAAATATATCATTAGTTAATATCAATTTAATTTAGTCATATTATACAATCTTTTTCTTTGAATAAAGTTCCAATATCATTCATTCACATTTAACACTATCGGAAACATTTGTTTTAAATAAATTAATATAGTACCGAATGCCGGTGGTTAACAGGTCCCTTAAATAATCTACACTAACGCTAATGTATTCAAATGCCAAATATACCTCAACAGAGCAACAAGCAAAAAAATAGGCTTATAGTTATTTGTAAAATAAGGATAATTATTATCCTTATAAGGTATATTCAAACATAAAATTTTTATTTTATATTGCATTTTTAGGTAAGCATGAAAATAAATCATGAAATTTACAAAAGTAATATACAGTTTCGACAACTCTGAAGTCGTTTAAAAAGTAAAATGTGAAAAGAACCATTCTGCCACACGTTCTTCGAGGATTCTATAGTTTCATTAACATTGAAGATATTTGATATATAAGTATTCATTATTTATTAACCGTTTTAAACATTAATTACAAAGTTTTCATACTAATGCCCTCTATCATTCCTGGGAGAATGAATAATCTTGTCGATTCTGTTTGTTTATTGGTCATTAAGATTGTAAATTATAACAAGATGGCTACTAAACCCATATTCTGATTAATGATTTATAAGAAGTATTGTAGAAAGTTACAATGATAACAATATTGCTTAGAATACGTAATTTTTCAAGTGCGACCATATTTGGCAACATCGCATTTGTCACTTTGTCAGTGATTTCTTTGAGATTATAACCTAAAGTTTGCTATTGTGCAATGTAATGTAGGTAGAGAATTTCGTGTTTTTTGTTTAGTAAGAGGAACTACTAAAATAGGTTTGTAGAATTATAAATTGTATGAAACAAAATAACTTGTTTTGATCCATTGTATTATTTGTGTTGAATTTTAGAAAAACTTAGATGTTTTTAAATTCTAAATCGGTTTGTGTTGACCCCAGTGACGTATTTAGGATTGTTCTTGGAGAAGGGTTTGAAAATTTGTTGACAACAAAATACTTTTAAATGGTTATCCTGCAAGGATGGAGAAGGATACAACAACTTTCTGATTTTATAAATTTATGTAAAGATAAGAAAAAAGATCAATTGAGAATCCAATATTTTACTGAAGAAAATAGTCAGCATAACAAATATAAATTAAACCCCTACCTCAATACGCCACTGGTTGACTCATAATTTATGATATTTGTCTATACAGGGTTTCATAACACTCTTGCAAATAAAATAATAAGCTTGCAAAAACGTAAAAAAGAATTATTACTACCCAACGCAATTAAAACTTGTTACTACATAGTTACCAGCAAATTAAGTGGCACTATCTTTTCTGGTAGGTTCATCGACAAATACTTCCAGATCTGAAATTAATTCTAAAGTTGCTGTTTTATTTAAACACACTAATTTCATAAATTTTTCATTTGAGAAGTTGAAGGGTGAAGGATTATTGGTATCTGTAATATACAGGGTGTTACAAAAAGACATAATATTGTTAGAGATGATAGAACATTGAAAAATACGTGGAGCTTGCTAAATAAACGTATGTCCTAAAATTTGATAAAGCACATTATATTTCATCAAATTTGACACGACACAACTAAGTTTTTGGTATTGCTGAACACGGTGGTGTTAATAATTACTAACAGCTAGCTTTGGACGAAAAAAAATATTGCAATGAAAATCGAAATACATATACAGTGAAATTCATCGAGAAAACTTTCTCTGAAAAAGTATTATCAGATTTTAAAAATTCCTCTAAATGAAAGTTACAATCTTCGAAACCGCTCAATTTACTTTTTTTCAAAATACTCAAAAACCTGAAGAGCTACGACGGTCTGCAAGCGCCATTAAGTTACCTAACGAAACCATCTAAAACTTTCCCCATTTTCCTATTACTTTCCAAGATACCAATACATGCCTCACCAAATAGTCCACACTGTATATAATTTCCTCAAAAAAATTATTTTGAAAATTAATTCAGGATTTACAACCATTTTAATTATAAGTACAACCCTCGCAATCTGATAGCAATTACCGAAATAATTTTGCTGAGATAATAAGATTTAATAATAAAAAAACTTACTTGTTATAGTGACAGATCATCTTGTTAAAAATTGTAAAACATAATAAGCAATCTAAAAATCTTGTTATCAGATGACTAGATCTCTTTAAAATGACAATGTTCAAACAGAATCGCCTTGATTATCTATTTCTGAATAGATTAAAAAATAATAAAAATGAGCACTTACATGACTCGCAGCCTGTTGTCATTCTTGAAGATGCTCCTGATCTCCCTACCCCCGGACGACTCCCCTTCGGAGGTGCTGTCCCCGTTGAACTTCCCATACCTGCTGGACACCCCCTTCTCGTCGTCCCCATCTCTCTTGGGGCGCTCCTCCTCCTTGGAACCGTACTGCGCGTGCGGAGACGCATCCGAATCGGAATCAGAGTCGTTGCACGATATGCCCTCGTCGTCCTTGTCGGGCGACACTTCCGTCTTGAGGATGGAGCGCCTGCTGGGCGAAACGTTCGCGTCGCGTTTTTTGAGGACGGATTTCGGCGCCCCGGAACTGACGTTGACGCGGCGGACGGACGAGTCGACGGCGGTCTTGAGAATGCTCTTCCTCTCTGATATTTTGTTCGCTTCGCTGTCATCTGAAACATAGAAAAAAATGCAATCATCTGGTAAACAATAGATTTTTAATTTGAAAATAACATATATGGTGAACTCATAGGTATACTGCTTATAAGTCTATGGGTGAACTATATATGAATCAGAAAGTTTAATGGTAACTTTTCAATGAAATATAAAATCTAAGTGTGTTGAAATTGCACCTGGAACGCCTTTGGCCCAGCTATGTGACGAATTTTCTTTTGCATGTAGAAATTCTTTATTAACAAATAACTCGATATTGTTAAATTACGTAAATTTGACCTCTGAATTAGTCACTGATCAAACAATTTTCTAGATCTATCTTGGCCTCTTTTTCCTTTCCATTCCAGATAAATAGATGACAGTGTAACCACGCCCATCTAACAGTCGCTACGATCACAGTATGTTTCTATGTGAAATGTATATGCATGGCTTAGCAAAAATCACTTAAATATCGCGATGTTCTGTAAACAATTGGAGATTGTAGCTCTAGTACGATTAAATATATTGCACCAATCTTTAGAGAAATGAAAAGGGAAGTAAATATTACATTAATACTTTCAAAATTATTGAGATTGCATCTCAAGTTCTCTTATTTATAAACATCCTGCACTGCTGCTGCACTTAATACGTATACATGCTACTTTGCTCTCAACATTTTAAGAAACATATCCGATTCATTTAAAAATAACTCACATCACGGCATGTTACGAGTACTCTTATGATGAATGAAAGGCTGGCACCAATACCTACGAATTAAAAAATACTCATTATCTCCTACATATCTTCCGCTACACTGTTCCACCGTTTCGCACCAACACTGACAATCCCACAACCACACCATATTTACTTCCCTTTTTATGTCCCGTTTGACACAGCACGAAGCTAAAGGTTGTTTAGGTCTGTTTTTACAAATAAAACGCTACTTGAAGTGTGTAACTACGCGGTTTTTTACTTTTTACGCACCCACATAAAAATTTATGATTATTCGCTGCGCGTCATGGGAAATAAAGGGCAATGACTTATTTATTGTACGTGAGGGATTATCCTTTCTTATACGGGGTATTCTGAAATTAATTTGCAATATTTTATCAGCGTATTTTAGAACAGGATCAGGTTAGGACACTCTTAAAATTTTTTCCAAACACATTCAGGTGCGTTGTCAAACGATGATATGCGTAACAGACATATCATAAACTACTTTGACCCTGTTCGAGATGCCGTTACACATCGAGGTTCGGTGGCTTTAGATCACTCGCAACGCAACGGAGTTCTGCAAAACGGAATTTCAAGAAATAGATTCAACAAAGTTGTGTTGGAAAAATTTCTTTCCGAACTTCGTTACTCGTAGGGAACATTTTGATGTTTCCATGTGTGCAGTACGACCAACTGAAGTTACGCGACGAGGTTACAGTGTCTCGCTACACGACGTCATTCGCAATGAAATTCTGATACAATATGCACGTGGCTTTAAAAATAAAAGATAGAGTTTACATGAAAATTGAAATTTGATATTATTTATATGTTGCGAATCTAATGGTTAAATAATTTCTTTATGAAAGAGTGTCTCGATCTCGAGATCGGAGGGGTTGTGAACAGTTATTACTTCAATATTTTTGTAAATCAGTTCACAATTTATAACAGTCAACATAAAGAGAAATATATGTTGCCCGAATATTTTTCTATAAAATTGTATTGAATTGTTTGTTTCGTATATCTGGCAAATCATACCCGATTACTGCTGCAGCAAATACGCATGTCCCACTTCTGAATGCTCGATTTCTATTGGTTGTGACGAATTGACCACCAGTTCGATCTGCAGCGCTATCATGGATGTGCGCGTGGGGAAATTTGGGGTATATCTTTCCGCTAATTTAATTGTGACTGTAATTAATTTATTATTGATTTTGTGTCTGTGTTCTTAAGAATGGAGAATAATTCAAGCTTTATAGCGTGTTCTCTAAATCTAAAACGCCCTAAATCTAAAAAGTGACGAGTATCGAATGATAAAAAACTTGTACGAAGCAATTAGAGCTCAAGACCAAAATATGAGTGTAAGTGATGCAGTTGACATATCTAATTCATTAACAGGAATGTCTGAGAGTAGTGTACAAGAATGGCAAAGAAGAATATGTAACTGCAAAATGGAAAATGGTGATGAGACAGAGGTTGATGATACAAAATCCGCGATTCGTAGAATAATTCATGGATGGTATTTTAAAAATGAGCATAAAAAAAAATTAGTTACTAGCTCACAGGATGAAACTTTGCCTAGAATCTCTAGAAGAGTGATTTTGCGAATTATGCGGGACATGAATTTTCAATTTACAAAACGAAATTGAAAGTATTCTGAAAAAGACGAAATAGTGATATGACGAAAAAACTATTGAAGATAAATATTAGAAGGTCGAAATCTGACGAAACTGGATAAACAAAGACCATACGATGACAAAAGTGTGGCACTGTTTTGTCGCATATGGAACCTAGTGCTGTGCAGTGTTGCCACCCTTGAATAACAAACTGTCCCACCTGCAGGCATAAAATGTTTCATACTTTCCTTAAAAATCCCGCCAACTTTATATTATGTTCTAATTCAATTAATTTCAATTAAAAAGGTACATATCTAATAAATGTTTTACACAAATTTTTAATAAATATTTAAACAAAAAATATATATACTCATTCTACAGATGAGTATAAACTTCAACTTATTTTTGGTAATTTTATGTTCTTTGAACCCTTCTCAAGTGCACACCTATCTTGTCTTCTCCAACCCTCACCTCCTGTACTCATCTTAGTGCTGTAAATGGGACACTCTTACTATTTTGGAACTCGGGCAACACTATACATTGAAAACAATAGATAATCATTTTATCTTGAAGATATTGTTTTTTTTCCAATTATTTCTACTGAATATTTTAATCTACTTCGTTTGACTGCTAGATGCTCCATCATATTTCGGGAGATTTTTTACGCCGCGCTTTGAAAAGGTGTCAGAAAGCGACGCGTTCTGAATTTATTAGCAGGGACAGTGTTGAAAACGCCATCGAGGGCTGTCGCGTTGCGTTGAGTGATGATGATGAAGACGTGTCGTCTAGTACAAAATTCCATCTGGCGAACGGGCGCTGGAATGGGAAGTTATAAAAAGGGGTCATTCGAGGATGCTCGGTGCAATGAGGGTATTTTTAGGAGCGTCAAAATTCAGTTGTCGGGTTCTGCTTAATTAGAAATAAATTTGTTTAGTTTGAAGCGCCACCGCTACGACAAAATTAAAATTTATTAGCTATTAGCAGCGTTGCTGCATTATCCGGGTGATTCTGAACCTACACACATAAACTTGGGAATTATAGCTGAGGACAAATAATAATGACGAATAGTGAAAATAAATGTTTTTCAGTTACAGAGATACCAATTTATTTCAAATAAAAATAAAAGAACGTGAATGTCATAAAATTTAAAATATATTTAATTTATCATAGCAATTGTGTCAGTGATTTTCAATATACAATTGAGCTCGCCGAATTCATGAATGTCGAATTATCTTAGCAGCAGCATGTATGCGATTTCGTAACTCTTATTCAGTATTAACTTCGATGCCATACACCATAGTTTTCATGTGACCCCAAAAATAAAATAACCGATTTAGGTCGGACGATCTCAAGGAGGCCACCCAATTGGACACCTTGGTTTATCTATCGTTCTTAAAACACATGATCCAAAGTAGGCGGTGTAGAACTAACTACATCTATCGGCCATTCGCTACTTCATACCGGACTGAAAATGTCAGGCACGAAGCGTTCTACATGCAGTAGACAACATTGAACGCTGTCGACGTTTATCGCGTTCGGCGAGAAAAAATATTTTGCAAACACGGAATTCCAGAAAACAACTACTCTGCGGGCTAATGCCCCGACCACAATTGAATTACACCTGTAAAACCTATAGCAACAGCTACTCGTCACTCGTCCACAGTATACTAAGCAATCAGTACGGAATCTTAGACAATTTATGAATGAAATACGTCTGGCAGTTTTTAAATACCCCCACTCTAGAAAAAGTCGCGAAGAATATGGCGGATTCCTCAGAACATACGAAAAAATAGCTAATAATTTGGCGTAAACATAACCAAAGTTGTTTGTTGTAGTTATAATACTTTGCATTAATTCTTAATTAACTGTTGTAATGCAGTGTAGTTTCTTATAAATTGAAGTATTGATTGAGAAATTATAGTAATAACTGTCAGTTGCCAACAACATGGCGGACTTTTGGAAGACGCGGGAAAGCTGAGTTTCCCTACTGATTGCTTAGTATACTGTGCACTCGTCAGAAGCCCACCAGACATATACCGGTATCGAGCTTATTAGCTCTCATCAGTATATCATAGGTACCTGTCTAACCCGACAGAAGGGACCATGAGTACGCGGTGTAGAATTAACTACATCTATCGGCCGTGTGTTCCGTGTTGCACATGATCCAAATGTCGCATTATTCGCGCAAAATATGCCTCATCCGTAACTAAAATGTTCATGGTAAAGTTTGGGTTTAAGTGCTGCTGATGTAACAACCTCGCTGAATTTTGATGTGATTCTCCGTATGCCAGATCATATCCATAAGTTCTTCGTTTGAGATATTATGAGCCATACTTTTATAACCGCGTGAAAATAAACACGAATAGGACCACAACTGATAACAAAATACTGCTACAAATACCAAACATGTCCTAATTATTTTTGTAGTACGCTTTATAAATCGTCAATAGATCACAACCTGTATTGTAAGGAATAAAATTTGTTTTCGGATGCGTGTATAAACATTTACGACTGAATTACACCCTGGAATTATACACGCAAAATCACCGAGAAATACTAAACCAAAACTTGTGTGAATACAAAAATACAAGGAATTAGTAATTTATAATACATGCAATGAATATGATCAGTTTTTACATATTTTCTTTCCTTGTGAGGACACTAGACACTTGGTTTTATATACAAATATAAGTTAAAATTTTAAATACATTTTAATTTACGTACAAAGTATTAAAAAATATTTGCATGCTTGTTATATTGCTTATATACAGTGATTAAAATTTTTGATATGGCATGCAATGTTTGTCTTGAACACACAAACTTGGAGAAGAGCAGGTAAGTATATAAGTTTTACATACAAATGCTGCTAAATAATAAAACAAAATTAAAATCAGAAGCAGCCAGTCACAAAACCAAAAGCGTTTTATTAGTTTTAAGGATACACTAGAAATTGCTGACATTTTTAATATTCCTTTATGTTCTGCATCTGTACTGTTGTACAGAAAAACATTTGTGATTTGTGACAGGCTTAGTTTTAACAGGATTGACTAAACCAACACTTTTACAAGAATAACAATAATCATTAGTAACACAGCCCCACAACAAATATTCTTAAATCTGGAGGTCAGACAAAAGTGGCTGAATCTGAATTCGGGGTCAGTTTAACCCCACCTTGTCAGGGTTTTGCCATAACCTAAAATAATTTAGGCTTTTCAGCATGATTGGTGTATGGGTTTGTAGGTTAACAGCTTGGGTTTTGCGCTTAAATTTTGAGTTGTAGGGTTATATATGTTTAATAGTCCTGAAAAACCTAACCTATTGGTTTTTTGAGGTTATGATAAAAACGTGACGTGATGGGATTAAACGGACTATGTTTACTACATTTTTTTGGTGTTGCTGAACCTGAATCCGGGGTCCGGTTAACCCCATCACGTCAGGGTTTTATCATAACCTCAAAAAACCCAATAATGTAGGCTGTTCAACATTATTAAATATATATAACCCTATAACTTAAACTTTAAACACAAAACCCAAGCTGTGAACCCCCAAAGCCATGAACCAGTCACTTCACAACCCCAAAATCCCATTACCAATAAACCCAATAATTGCGTTACTCGGTACTTGAACGCGATTTAATCACCGCTCTTTAAACAAAACATATCCACCCCACAAACTTATAACGCAATAACCCCACAATTCAAGAACCCCATAACCCCATAACTTCATACCCCAAAAACAATAACAGTTGTTTTTGTCCCAAAAAACGAAAAGATAGATGTACTATACACACTTATACTTATGTTTTATTTATCTTCTTTTATAGAGCTATAACGAGCTTTCTTTTCATCGAATGATCTGCACAGAGGATTTATTTTACGTTTTTTTTGTCTTTCTGGTATATTTCTTTTTAGCAGTCAACAGAAATCAGCCACTATATTTACATCCCACCGTTGAGTGAGAAATTATAGATAGAGGCGCAACCTTATGGCAAAATGCGTATACACTTTTGGGCCCGAGATAGCATTAGGTAATAGCAGCTCTGTGGTTCTAAGATTCGTTAATTTATCGACAACTTATTGTTCACGGAGGTTTTCTTTGCTTGTTAAACCATTGAATCACACAGAACACTTAAAATTGACAGTCGTTAACAACAGTTCTCGACAGACGGACAAATCTCGGGCCCAAAAAACACCTACTGTAAAACACGGTGTAACATAACGAAACGTCAAACATGAAGGCCTTTATTTCTTGTCCGACTTTAAACACATTTTGCCCTATAGATATTTTCTATTAGGGCCTTTGTTTTCAAGATACAGGGTGTTAAGCGTGTAGATCGTATACGCATTTTGCCATTAAGGTTGCGCCTCTATCTATAATTTCTCACTCAACGGTCCCACCTCCTTGGTAACAGGTGCCCCTGAATGCAGACAGGTAGAACTAGCACCCATGAGAAGATGTTTGTTTATAAAACTCTGATCAATCGCGTGATGTGAGATACGTTCAAGTACTGAATAACGCTGTTATTGGGTTTATTGGTTGAAGTTTTGCATTTATGGGGTGATTGTTGTATGGGTTTGTAGGTTAACAGCTTGGGTTTTGTGCTCGGTTTTGAGTTTAAATTTTGAATTATGGGATTATATGCGTTTAATAATGCTGAAAAGCTTAAATTATTGGATTTTTTTTAGGTAATAACAAAACCCTGACGTGATAGGGTTAAACAGACCCCAGATTCGGATTCAGTGACCCCAAATCCCCAATCTGAAAAATTATTGTTTTTTGTGGGGCTGTGTAAGAGTTGCAATGTGTAGAGTGCGTCAGTCGATCCTGCGCCACATAATTTATATACAAAAAAAAGGTAGCACACCTAAAGCCACAGATGCGTTGAGAAACAGATGGCGTGCCGCTGCGGCAGCGTTAGCGGTTGCGGAATCGAGCGAGTAGCGATTGGGCGACAGGCGCACATTCGCCCTAGGACTGACATTATTATTGCTTTTAACCACTATGGTATCGAACATGTGTATTCTTTCCATTAAGCTCAGGTTACAGGGATCTGCTTCTTTTCCTATGGCAAAACAGTAAGCACAAATAATGGCAAGGCTGCGACAAAAATGCTGTGAATTAATAATAATAATAATATCTCTACCCCTCATTCTAATCACGAGGATTAGCCCAGAAGTCGAAGACTTGTGCGGGAGAGGGGGCGGCATATTATTATTAAGCAGGCCGCATTTGCGCCCAGGAACGACTTACGTTGGTAGGCCCTAACCACCATTCAGTGCAGGAATGAGGGAAACCTGGAAAACCTCATTAATTAGGGGGGTAGTTGAATGCCAACCGGTATCAATCTCTCATTGAACCAAGTCAACATTCTTCCACCCTACCATACCCGCAGAGAGGGTGCCAATCTCTCCACGACTATAGCTTATATACGGTCTACCGGCTGCAGGGGTCGAACCCACAGCGATCCAGTCACCTCGATTCAAGTACTGACGCCTTAAACCGCGCGACCACTGACCGATATAGGTAGACTAAATATAGGTAGATATAAAAATGCACACCAACACGATAGAAAAAATTAACAAAACAGGGGGCTTATGTAAATTTGCAACGTTTTTACTGCTTTATCTTCATTTGAAGTTTTTAACATGCGCTGTAATTACCCTGTGTGCAGGGTGTTTCTGAAATAATAATAAAATAAGACGGAGGAAAATAGACAAATTTCATTAAAATTCATTGAAGCTAGTCTGTGGTTTAAAATGTCTTGTATCCCAGAAAAACTAATAATATATCTACCCCTCATTCTAATCACAAGGATTAGTCCAGAAGTCGAAGACTTGTGCGGGAGAGGAGGCGGCATATTATTATTAAGCAGGCCGCATTTGCGTCCAGGAACGACTTACGTTGGTAGACCCTAACCACTATTCAGTGCAGGAATGGAAACCTGGAAAACCTCATTACGTAGGGGGGAAGTCAAATGTTGACCGGTATCACTATCACACATTGACGCAAGCTAACATTCTTCCACCCTACCATACCCGTAGAGAGGGTATGGTATGGTATAATCAGATACAGTGTGTGTAAGTGCCAGCACAATGTTGCCGTCGCTGAACTTAAATAGCGTATTTTTCTGCCAATGAAATTAGACCAGGGCTGTCCGACACGAAGCCCGCGGGCCGCAAAAAATATGCGATAAAATGATGCAATAAAAGAACACATATGCGTACATGGGATATGTGCCGCCACTGGCTCTGAACAGAACACCGTAACGAAGTTACTGGAACATTGAAGATTTGTCTGGCTCGCTCTCAAACATTCGACTGGCCTTGCGTGCGTATATAAGAAGGTTGAGTCAAGCGAGATGAGCAGAGTTAATAGTGTAGAATAGAAACGCATAGAGAGAACCACGGTTCGCAAAGTTAATTGTTACGGTAAAATGTTTATTTTATTAACGTTTTTTAAGTGAAATATCTTTGCAGAAAATAAAAAAAACAAACGAATATCAAGTTTATAATGAGTGTTGGGAATCAGACTACTTAATCACAAGCAAAAATAAACTTCAGTGCATTGTTTGTATGCAAGTACTATCAGTTCTTAAATAATATAATATGAATATTAAACATTGCGCTACATTACATGAGAAAAATTTTCAGCAGTATATAGGCGAATCTAGAAATGCTATCATTACGGATTACAAGAAAAAACCCAAAAACTACAAACACGAAGTAGAAATAGAAATTGCCAAAGCGAAAAAATCTTTTAGTAATGAAGTGCTTATTAATCAAAATGGCAAATGGCAACAATTCAATGAAACAAAAACTGCCGAAAAAATATGTGCCGCATCAAACAATTGCAAGACGTTTAGACCACATTAGTCAATACGTATACAAAAACACGACACAATTGAAAAATGGAAATATTTTTCACTTTGCCTGGACGAAAGCATTGATTTGTCCGGCATCAACTTGTAATTTTTGTTCGAGCTATTCAAGAGGACTTCAGTGTAGCAGAGATGCTTGATCCTATTTCTCTCTTTTTGAAGTTGATAAGGTGGTATCAGACTGGGGTATTCGATAAATGTGTTGTCACTGATGGAGCCTGAACTATAGGAACTGAAATTGGATTTTCAAGACTTAAAACATAACAATATCACGTGTTCTGTGATACGCTGCTTTGTTTACCAAGAGGCCCTATGTGGAAAGTCCTTACGTCAAATTAATGTAATGAAGTGGTCGTCAAATATCCAATAATGTAGCGGCAATCGCGACTTTGACTCACAGAAACTTTCGTGATTATTTTACCGAAGTATGTGCTATATATGGGAGTTTGTTACTTCACATTGATATTAGTTGGTCAAGCGTCGGAAACTTGTTTGCAACGCCTTCGCTCTATCCCGGAGATTACCATTTTCCTTAAAAATGAAGTAAAGTCCGGCACTACGGAACTGGAAAATCAATTTGTAGATGCAAAATTTGTATCGGACCTTCCATTTTTAATAAACCTAATATCTCACGAATTAATTTGAACTATTTGAAGGTAGGTACAAAGAAAGCAGCAGAATATTGCCAATTTATATGGCACATACACAGCACAACCTGTTCCAACATTAACTATTTGGATTTGACAACTTTTTTATCTTAAAAATATACATTTTAAACCACTGGATGCTTAATGACATTTATTTTTACGTCCCATTGAACGAATGAATTCAAAAACACCCCGTGTTATCCTGCCAGGAAATACTTTACAAAAGTTATAGTTTTTACAACCGCAAAGTACGGAATAACTGCATCTGCGTTTTCTGGGAACGTTGCCAATGTAACTAGGTTCTGAATAACTTTATAGCTCACAGAATAGTCAATAATCCATTTTCCATATTTTCTATTAGCGCGCTACTTCGAAATATAAATAAAAATACAGCGCCATAGGCACTTTAAAGTTCACATAATTTCATAAAACATTTCCTGCAGGTGTTAATTTATATTGATTTCATTTTGCAATATGTGCCAAAACTGAGCATAAATTTTGCTGCTGTCATCGACAATATGCTTTCCACCTATCGAATTCAATAAAATACACTAGAAGCGTTGAGTGATAAGTTTATAGAAGCTTTACTCATTTCAACGTGCATAATACAATTTCACAAAATTAAAACGGAATAATAATACGACGCAAATCGCAATATTCTGTTAAATCCGTTTTAGTAAATGCATTATAATGTACACTGTGGTGCATCATATACATACATATATACAAAATTTACACATGCGAGTTAATAAATTTATAAGCATTACGTGTACGGTTTTGTGTGCTGATATTCTTACCATCTGGATCCTCGTCCGAAGCCTTATTGATCCTTGAAGCCTCTTGGACCTCTTCAAAGGTGACTGGCTGAGTGGAGAAACGAGAGGGCAGTCTTTCAGTAGTCCCAGTTTTTCTGGTTCTGTATCTTTCAATACCAGCATTACCTAAAATAGAAAGACACTATTATTCATAATAATAATAATAGATTTATTTGACCAACCTAATATTTTCAATTACAGGACACAGCAAGCAAAAGAAACAAAAACACTTTAGCTAATACGAGTACTATAAAATAATGCATGAAAGATAATGACTAAAAACTAGTAATACTATTAGATTACTCAACTAGGATTACCAAAATACAAGTAACAGATTAAGGTTTATTACAATCTTTAAAAGCGACAAATAATGATTGAATATTACAGTGAAATATATTACAAACATTAGATATAAAGTTATAATTTCCGCACATATAGTTAAGTGGAAATTTTAACAAAATATTAGTGTGGACACGAATAATAAAAAGTATGCAATAATCGAGTTGAGTCTTGGAACAAGAAAGTTAAATTGACCCAGAATATTTGGGGAATCAACATTACTCGTATTGTGCAATACCGTATACAAAATCTTAACACTGTAAAAGTTTCTTCTAAAATAAAGTGAATTAAAACTAAATCTGCTTAACAGTTGGTTGTAGTCGTAGCCTCTAGCCGGGTACTTGTTGTACTGCGTCAATCACATTAATATGACACTTATAAATTGGGTTCCGTATCAAAGAACGATATTCTAATTTAGATCGAACATGAGTAAAATAAAGCTTATTAAAGACATTAATATCTTGAAATTCTTGAACCAATCTGAAACCGAAGACGATGAAACAGTTAATTCAATATGTGACACAAAACAAAGCTTATTATCAAAAAGCACTCCCAAATCTTTAATTTTAATTACCCGAGTTAAAACGTGGGAAAAATCGGAACTAATTTGATAATCAAAGGCAATATTGTTAATTTTGCGAGAAAATGGTACAGCTTTACATTTAGAAATGTTCAGGTTGAGATGGTTCAATCTGCACCACAGAGCTATTTCATTAATATTAGTCTGTAAACTTACACACTCGGTTCTGGATGTAATAGGTCTTTATATTTTTAAATCATCGGCGAATAATAATTTTGTATACGTAATGATAGAGTTTAAATCGTTAATAAAAATAGAGAAAAGAAGCGTACCAAGATTGGAACCTTGTGGAACGCATGATGTGACAGTGAAAATATTTGATTTAAAACCGTTAAATGTAACATATTGTAAACGATTGGCTAGGTAAGAAGTTAGTAAATCAATCAAGGACAAGGAAAAACCATATCGTTCCAATTTCGCTAACACTCCACTCTTGTGGTTAATATGATCCGTGTAATTATCATGTTTGATAAGCTAGAAGATTAAATTTAAGCCAGAAATAATACAATTGAATATGTGATAAACAATTTGCAGAGCAAATAACTTACCAATTTATTTGGTAACAGGAATATAGTATAAATAAGTTCCAAAGCCGAAAATGGTAGGTACAAACTAAGGTGAAAACGTAATGAGCAAGTTTAAGATTGTACGTATCTCCGAACTTTATTGCAAACGGATTATTTCTTAGACAGTTCTTACCATCAAAATTTGTAGGGAACACACGTGACCTTTATACTGCCATGAGTAAATAAGATCAATGTTAACGTTACAGGCGCTACTTACCCTTGCCCAATCTCATTTTCTTCGCTTCCTCGGCGATAGCCTTCATCTGCAATTCCAATTTAGAGGGCTCCAGCTTGCCCTTGACTTTAACCGACTCTGGGACGACATCCTGCGCCGTACTATCCTCTTCCTGAAAAAGAAACGGCGCTTACTTCGTTACGGTTATTAGTGCCGCTATAAAACGGGTTATATGTTTACTAAGGCGCGCTAAAATAACTTGCAACTGGAAATTTATTAATAAATAAGCAATGATATTAAGACAATAAGCTTATCCCGTCAAATTTATTTTATATGACTTTTATGCGTTATTGTATAGAATGACACCCTTATTACGTTCTTAAAATTTCATGACTTACTTTTTGCGTTTTCAAGATATACGAGTAAGAGGTTGAAATTGGTGTTAGTCTCAAAAATGGTACGCCCGCTTGTGACGTCACTACACGCAATTCTAAACTAGGAGACCTACCGCTAATACCCCACAAGATTAAAATGTGTTATGCTGTTTGGTTGTAAATATTTTACAATATGTTCAATTGAAGTTGAATTTAGTAAGCTGATTCTGACAATCTACCAGAAGTTGATATAACCATGATTACGGACTACTTTAATAGAGATAAAGGCTATATATTACAGAAATGAGGAGTTAAAGTACAAAGCTATTAACATATTAAATATTTTTTTTATTTCGTGTCATTATGCACATACTTGTCCATCTATCTTGGTTAGGATTTATAATTGAAGTTACATATTATTACTGTTACTCTATATTTTACTTATAATTGATTAATCAAAAAGGTAACGGTATAAAATGACAAAATTAAAATTCTTCTTTTCACAAAAGAAAAAAATTATACTGCTCATTTTTTAACTGGATTTACAGTTATGTCTAAAATATTTAATTTATTAAAATACGAAGGCTGCTAAATGGCGTCTAGTAGTACCCGTACTAAAACGGGTCCGTACTCCACACTGCCTAGCCGAGAACAACAAGGGCAGATCAAAGAATCTCATATGAGATTAGAAATGTGCAAGTTAATTCTGTTACCGGAAGCAATCAGTTACCTAGGTCACAGCTTAACAACCCGGAAAATCACTATATGTACCAGATTAAATAACAGCACCGGCCAAAATCTGGTGCCTTTGGCGGACACAAAACTAGATCTCCACATTGCACGTTACATGGCAAACAAATAAATAATTTTTCCGACACATCTGTACTTATATTTGTGTATTCTAAAACTATGCAACACTTAATCTTTTTTGCACTCATATTAAATCAAACAAGCAGTACAGAACAGAAATAATAATACGAAAATGCATGTAACCTAGCATTGAGTCGAGCGCAATCGCTGGGCTTATGCGTGAAGTGACATAACGCCAGGCCACGCCTCATTCTCGCGTGTTGGAGATTTGAAAAATTAATTTTAAGATACTAAACGTTCGAATAAAATTTTAATATTTTGCAGATCCATTATTTTTCACTTGTACTTCCGATTTATGAATTGAAAAAAAAATGCTGAAGCCCATTTTGAAAACCAACAAAAAATCGGAATATCTTTTCTAAATATACAGGACGATTTTTAATTGGGGCATTAAAATAACTTATTAATTTCAAGGAACTCAAAAATCGAGGACAACAGCAATTAAGTTTGTTATATTCTTTAATGAGTATAAAAAATGAAAATATTAAATTGCGTTTTTTGCTATAAGGGGCATTGATATGTGGAAATCATTACGGATTTACGGATAACTTGACTTACCTGTTCTAATTCTAAACCATCTCCAAGAGATTGGAAAGCTGAATCCGAAGACATTTTTCCGTACACCGTGCCTTCTGGACTAGTGGAATTGTGTAGTGAGGAAGAGAAAATGCTGTTCAGATGGCTGTCATTCTCTAAGGACGATGTGAAATCGAGCAGGGAATGAATGTCGAACGAACGTGATGTATGGGAGAAACTGCTTTGGCTGCTCTGGTCTTCGACGAACGTGGGAGGACTTTTCACCAAATTTAAGCTAAAAGTTTTGAGGAAAACTGATAATCTGACTTATTTTTTTCTTTTAATCAAGTAAGTACAGAACGTCTAAAACTCGTTAGTATGGTTCCACTGTGAAGATAAAAAAAATTATATAAAATTTGGGACACGAGGTGTTAAATGGGATGAGGTAAGTTCCATTTTCAATCGAAAGTACTATCTTTGGGATTTGACACAAACGGCTAATGACGTCATCAATTATATTTTTTCCAGAAACATACCCATGCACATATTTTCCTATTAAAAAGCTCTCTTTTTTCTAATAAACTTTTATTAGATACATTTTTCTGTATTATATTCCCTTTACAAATTATAAGTAATAATTTTCCTAAAGAGTCTGAAATGGACGTACCTACTACCTAAAAATCACATTAGCGGTGGAATAATCAAGCAGTCGTTGGAATATAATTGAATGTTCGTTGTTTAAAGTGCATAAATGTTACAAAATACTTATCATTACTCAATACGAACGTGAAAAGTATAACTTTTGTGCTTACAAAAAGTTTTTTGATTTAGCAAAAGTTGATATGTTGCCAATTTACGACGAGTCACAAAAAATTCAAGAAGAGCTGTAGAGTTATATCAAGAAAGGTATCCAGAGCGCCTCATTCCTGATCATCGAATAGTAAGAAACAGCTGTTAATACAGCTAAATTGTAGTATTTCGAACAAATTTCAACGAATTTGAAAGACGTATAGGTATATATTATGACCTCAAAATTCACAATTTGGAGTATTTGACCGAGCGTCACATTGAAACCAGACTTAATTTTATAGCTCAAATTGTATTAAATGTAGAAATTGTTGATCAGAACCTTTTTCGGCACGTTCTTTGGACAGATGAAAGTAATGATTTGCCAAACAGGCACAACGACCGCTACTGGTCCATTGAAAATCCCCAAATTGTAAATCCACTCCAAACCCAAGGCCATTTTGGAGTAAATGTGTGGTGTTGAATTATCGCTGTAGGCATTTAATTGGGCTTTATTTTTTGAACATACATTGAACAGCGTGAGTGAACACGACGGAGCTCCACCTTACAAGGCCAGGATTATGCAGCAATATTTAGATAATACATTCCCAGAAAAATGGATTGGGATTAATAGGCCTATCCAGTGGCAAGGAAAGTCATCAGATCTAACACCCCTCGACTTTTTTAATAGGAGGTTTTAAAAAATAAGGTTTACACACCTTACCTTCGTAAGATATTAATCATTTGAAAGAAAAAATTACAAACGCTTGTAATGAGTTAAAGGCGATGTTAATAAACGCAGTTCACAAGAAGCCAGGCGAAAATTGGATATGTGTCTTGAAATGAGAGAAGGTCATATAGATAATAGATTGCAATATGTATGTATGAGGGCGTTTGCTTAATTTTTTAAGTTTAGTTATTGTTTATCATCACCTTTTGTTTTAACTGTATTAAAGAATTATCGAGTTTAATCCTTTTATTTATTCTTAATGACACATATTCACTTTAGACAACGAACATTCAATTATTTTTAATAGGAAAAAAAATCGGGTATGTTTTTGCAAAAATATAATTGAGGAGATCATTAGTTGCTTCTGTCAAATTCCAAATATAATACTTACCTCATCCCATATAGTACCACGTGTCCCAAATGTTATTTAAATATTTTATATCCTCACAGTAGACCCATATTATAGAGTTTGAGACACACTGTACTATTTCTCAAATAGTTATGTTAATTTCCAAAAATATATAAAACAATTTATACGTAGTTAAAGGTTTAGTGAGATATTTCAGTTATTTCATAATTTCTATTGATCTTATTTGTTTCAATAACCAATCAATACACGTTTACATTCCTTATTGCAATAAATTATTTAAATAGGTCATAATTTAGGTAACAGTAATGCAATATTTAATAGAGAGTGTAGAAAGATTAAGACATTAGAATTTATTTTCTGTTTACAAAAGTTATTTATACAAAAAACTGATGCGCTCTGCCGCACTTAAAATAATGGGGTTGCGGTTTCTTTGAAACACCGATACATTTTCAAAAAGAATATTACAGTGAAATCGTTTTGTCTTAATTATTAGATTAATAATTCTTAAATTATGAAAAGTTGTAGAGGAGATAGACGAAAAAATTTAAACATTTTGAACCATCTATTCATTACTTTTTATCGATATTCTATTTTTTGCCAGCCTATATCCCGAGCCAATTAATTTACATCGCGCAAACACGATTTTCGACACTTTTTGAATAGTATCGAATACTTATTTTTAAGTTGGCGTAGGCTGATCTCCTACGCCAACCGCGACCCGTAATCCCGTTAAATTTATTTCCATTTAAAAAACAATTAGCGCTCATCTAGCACTCGATTGAGCATTAAACAAGAACACTTTACTAACCTCAAATGTTTACAATAACAATCGGAAAAAACACACTTTTTCACAGAAACCACCTTCACTGTAGATGTCGACGCACAAACTGAATCTGTCGGTGAGAAAATCTAATTTTAGACCAACATTTGGCAGCAAAATTTATAGAAAATCTTCAAATTTTAATACGCCGTAAAACACATATCGATTATGCGGAGCCCATTGCGGTATTGTCTATCCGTCTCAAAACAATTCGAAACAGCGTCCGGAAACGTCTAAATTTAGCGGGAGTGCTAAACTCCCAACTGTCTTTCGGTTTATTGCAGCCAGAGTTTATTTTAACAGTCCCTTGATATCGGAATTGAAGTAAATAACGACTATATTGAACCTGCAGCTACTAAATGGTTCGCCGTCGATAAACGATTAATGACGGTCATTAGAAACGCAAAAAAAACACCGGCATGATAAATTTCAATCAACCTGTTGCTGCATTGTGACATTTATTTTACTGTTGATGATTATTTGTATTGGTGACAAATGACAATAATATGAGTTAATTACGGAAATCTAGCAAATCCATATGTGAGGTGATCATATGGAATCAATCTGATAATGAACGAAATTCAAACAAACTATATCCAACCGCAGAAAATCTAGTGAGTGATTAACCCTTTCACTGCGGTTATTTCTTCAGTGTGTCCAGCGCCCAGCGCGGCTATTTTGGCGGGAATGTGTCATTGTCATTAAATCTAAATAGTCAAGACGTCATTAGCGCTCATGGCACGGCATTTCCCGGACGTCAATAAACGTCAATAGCAGCTAAAGGGTGTTATAAACCCACTCATAACATATAGCAGTTAACTCGAAGAAACATACATGCAGCCCATATATTTTTCTATAAAATTGTAAGTGGATACCCGATTACAAAGCTTCTGCTGCAGCAAATACATATGTACCGCATAGAAACACTGAAGTCGAGCGCAACTACGTATTCTCAAAAATCGCAAACGCCCTAATTTAACAAGTGAGGAATATCGGAAGATGACACGTATGAAAGGATTAGGGCGCGAGATCACAATATGAGTGTAAGTGAGCCAGATGAAACATTGCCTAGAATATATAGAAGAGTGCTTTTGCGAATTATGCGTAACATATGAATTATGGTATGGAAATTTCCGGATAAAATGAAATTGAAAAGAGTATACTGATAGAAAAAGACGAAATAGTGATATGGCAAAGAAGCTATTTTAAATAAATTTTAAAAGGTCGGAATCTGAATCGAATAATATATTACACTTTCACGAAACATGGATATATGAAGGCCATACGAAAGGCAGTACGACAAAATATAATAAGCGTTAATGTGTGACTAGTGACAGTGCCAGCAACCAATAGTGAATAGTGTTTAATATATACTGCAATATATTCTAAAGCCTTACATCCTTATGGACGTGAAATTCGCTAATATTTGCGCGATTTATTTAGTGATGCAAAAATCTACTTTTAACGAATTTTGTCAACTATAGTATTTTCTATCATAGTGAAAGTAACAATAATATTTGTCCTGTTTTGCAAAATTTGTCAAAAGTTGTTAAATTACTGTCATAAATACCCATCCATGCGGAAAACGCTTAAGTGTTAAAAGTGGCGGAGTGCGCATCAGGTGTTCTAATTTGTATAGAGGATGAAACGTGGGGTACATTTAAAGTAAACTGTTTCGACGCCTTATTTAGTTACTTAGTTTTGATAGTTTTGTATGCTTTGAATCCTTCTCAAGTGGCATGCCTAGGTAATAATTTCCTCTGCAACACTTACATCTTGTATTCATCTATGTGTTGTGAATTAGTTACTCTCTATTATTTTCGACCTTGGGTAATTGATAGTACAAAATAAAGATTTTCAATTTGGAAATAACTATCATTTTTATTATCTAATGTCTCGAAATTGGCAATAACTCTTATTTATATCAGTGTATCTACTAAAAATAATGAATGTTATGTAATAATTATTTTTATTGTATCTTTTGTATATTTTTTATATATGAGTCGTTATCAAATTTAGTATGCCTCGAGCTAGTCTACAAACTAGCGATGACTTTCTGCAGTTGGATATAACTCAGTGAAGATGAGAAATGAAATGAAATTTAAAATGAAATATTTTACCTAGCTTCTAATTCATTTGATGTGACGGGTTGCGTGCGGTATCTGTCGCTATTCCTCTTCAAACTGGTCCTCTTCGGAATAGCCCCCGTGGATGTCTTCTCAAAAGACATCACTAATTCGTGAACGGACAAAGGTCTCGGTTTGCGTAGAAGCCTATCCTCTTCCTTGGTATCTATTTGCAAAGAAGCAACATTGAAATCGGTACAGATTGTGTGGGACCTTCTCGATGACCTATATCTATAAATTTCTTCGTCTTTCGAATCGCGGCCACCGCAGAACGACAGTCTTGGCCTAGGAGATTCCTCTCTAGAAATGGACTGCTTGAGAATTGGTCTAACTTCGCATTCAGTCTCAACATGCTTAAAAGTGTTTGGTCTGGGTTCTTGGCCAGTATCTAGTATTTCTCTCTCCAAAGAACTCTTAGGCAACTTTAAGATAGGTCTAGGTTTATCCTCTGAGTCATCGGTGTCTGTGCTGGATTTTTTCTTCAGTATAGGTTTAGGGGTTTCAGACGAGCTTTCGCTATAGAATGAATGATCTTCGGAAAAGCTCTTCTTCTTCAGTATTGGCTTCATGGGTTCACCTTCTGGTTCTAAGACCATTTCTGCACCACCAGCAGCTGCTAATATAACGGCAGTTGTGATGGACACGTGCGGGGTGCTACCTGTTGAACCAGCGCTGCTGGCACCTGATCGTCTTTTCAATATGCTTTGTGGCGAGTTCAAGGAATGATCGTCGTCCTCGTTCCTTGAAGTCTTCCTCTTCAGTATGCCTTGAAGAGGAGTTTCAGGAGACTGCGTCCTTGTAAGTTCCTCGAGTGAAGACCTGCGTTGGTTCTTCAAAATGGAACGGGAGTCGGTTTTATTGGCCACATCGGGACTGCAACTACGGTGCCTCATGACGGTAGATTCGTCGAGGCTCCTTCGTTTCTTCAAAATACCCTGTTTGCGTTTAGTTGAAGTCGGCTCTACAACACTCGGAGAGAACGTGACGGGCGGTGTGGAGGAATGCAGACCATCCTCTAGTTTGCCGTGGTCATTCTGGGACACCTTTCTCTTCAATATAGAAACGGGCCCAGCTGAGGAAATTGATATCTGAGGTGCTGGCTCTATGATAATAGGCAACGGCTCGTCGGCAGACTTCTTCTTTAGTATCGAGGACGGCACCGACTTTTCTGCAGACGGCGATTTTCTATTCGATCTACTACTCGACCTATCTATCTGCTTAATAGGACTACTAGTAAGAGGTTTTCTCAGTTCTTTTTTGGGAGATTCCCTATTCTTGTTCGCCAGACGTTCAACCCTGGCAAGGGTCTGCCTGGTAAAGGCTGTGAGCTCTTCCATTCTCTTGGCTATGTTTTTACTACGGTTGTCGTCGTTGTCTGATATTGAGCTAACTTTTAAAGGTTCCCGGCTCCTTGTATTTTCCTTTATCGGTAATTTAGAAGTCAAATTTTCTAGCGACGGAGGGTTGAGGGTCCTAGGAGACGACGGCTTCTCTTTGGGACTTGAAGTGACAGCGCGTTTGGCGAAGGGCTTGTATCTTCCCATCTCGGAGAAGGCGGGGCTGGCGCCTTTCCGGGCGTTCTCCATGTGAACCCGCAAGTCGGATTTCTTAGGTGTGGTCTTAGACGTCGGAGACGAGGCAGTGATTGGTGAAGTAGATGGTTGAGATATATAAGAGGCAGTGAGAGTCATATCACTTCGGGTTCTGTCATCGCTGGAGTCCTTGGACTGCTCTAACACCTCCGGTGGGAAGAAACGGCGGCGGCGTCTTCGATTCTTCGGATCATCTGAAACAAACAGAAAAATTGTTTAGCAATGCGCTAGCCTTTTAAATAAAAAGTAAGCCGGTAAACAATTGGAGATGATAATCGGTTCAACATGATCGTCAACATCAACCGACACGTGTCACGTTGCACTAGTAAATGATCTTGTGCCGTTGATAAACTATACTATAGCTGAAGAGCAACATATTTTGGTTCGTGTTTATAGATCTTAACAAAAAAAATCTGGGAATGAGTAGTGCTGTAGCAAAACTTGATTCTGATTATGACTAACGATCAAAAACAAAATCAAGTTGAAGACTATGAGAGTTTTCTTGAGAAGGCAAACAATGATGGACAACACATTCCTTAAGTGCATCATTATAGGTGATGAAACTTGGGATTACTGTTACGACTTGGATAACAAAATTCAGTTATTACAAGTCACGTCAGTCAAGACCGAAGAAAGATGTTCATCATGAATTCCTTTCACCAGTCCAATAATCAATTGTTTTTATTATCTGTGCGCTTTGGTAAATGGGTGTTGCACTAAAGTACCACATCAATGGGGAGGCATAATGGGGATAAATATACCTCTTTACAGAATTCAGTCAAATGACAATAAATTAAATTTTTAATTATTATTATTTGAAATAAAAATTGGAGGAGTAGATTTTGTTATTTCAATAATAATTGTTGATATGAGATTTTTTTTCGTATGTATTATATTTTTACATACAACTGTTACTTATTTGTTGTGTAAGACTTGGCCCGTCGCCAATGTTGTTTTATTACCAGCAATTTTCGAAACAGAATATTGAGTTATCTCACGGCACTGATCTTAAATAATTTACTTTAGGCCGTCCTCCAACGGCTCTAATTATCCTTCGTGCGAAAATGCACGCCTGCCTGTGACAAGAAAAAATTGTTAAATTAGACTAACGCCCAATAGAAAGGGTAAATATAAATTGCCCTTCTTTTCGCCTACTGTAAAAAGGCAATTTGCGCAAATGTGACATACAGGGTGTCCGGAAATGATGAGCAAAAAATTCAGGGGATAATTCTAGACCGAAAATAAATGCTACCTGTTTCTATAACATTTTTTTCCAAACTGATTATTAACGGAGTTACAGGGTGTTAAATTTAAAATTTTATTTTCGATATTTGTAAATAACTTCTTAAGGAATCCAAATATTTACATGAAATTTGTAAATCGGGGGTTTTTGCGGACGAGAAATTCAAATGTTTCTAATTTTGACGTCACTACTAGAGGGCGCCACTTATGGCACATCATGTTTCTTTTAAATGACAGAACGTTTTTGCTGCTTAGTGTATCCATCTATTGAAACAATCGATTTTCCTACGAGTGACTTTATGTGTATATTGCAAAAAGAGAATAATTTAAGCTCTAAAGCATTTTCTTCAAATCGTGCACACTTTAAGTGTGCAGTCAGAAAAGTGGACCCGCCTTTAAAATCATTTTTCAACCGTCAGAAGCACTGTATCTAAAACAAAGCATTTTCGACTATGAAATTTTGTCCCCTACTATTTTGAAACCCGGGCTATAGAGCGCTTAGTTGGATGCACGCCTCCGCTATGCTGCCACTGGCGAGCAGACGACGAGTGTTACGGGTTACAGATTTGCACAGTCAGTGTTAAGATAATCATTTTGTATCGGCAAGAAGTGATTATAATTTTTTTAAATATATTAAACAATAAATAAAGAGATAAGGAGAGGTGGTACATACTGTAAGCAATTTTGAAAAATTTCTTTCACTAGATTCATTTTATATCACTAACTATACCCGTAATTAGAAATAGTTACATATTTAAAATTCCCATGTATATTTACATTACTACCGACAGAATGGCGAAACAGGTTTACCCTGGGGCAGTTTGCGAGTGTCCACCCAATTTGTATTTAACGAGGAGCGGAGCGCAATGGAAAAATCTGATGGATTCGTCGGGGCGAATTCGACAAAGCCCGCCGAGCAAAAAGTTGTTTAGCTATTATATTTTTTGTCGGTGTTGGAGAGTCGGAGACTTGAGTGTAAAGTCTGACTGGGCGGTCGTCATGGTAGCAGACGAGAACGATACAACACAGGTGAACGTTTTCTAGGATAGAGACGTAGACAGAAACAACAGAAGGTTTTGCCCTTTGCTCCCAGTCAAGATTGTAAATTTTAAATAACCCCGACAGACTGGGAGGAGGGAAGGTGGGTGTGTCTTATGAAAGTCTGGATTGGATAAAACGTGATTGGCTTGGCAGAATGGTATTTAATGTCTCTTCAACATATCAAAATATTCAGCAGCGTCTAAAAGAATCTGGGAAAGAAGTCTGTTTGAGTGGACACTATAGTGTTGCAAACTAGTTAGTCATTGATCAAGCAGTTAACCACATATTCTTTGGACTAAAATAAAGGGACTTTTCTTGTGCCACTTTCCATTTCGGAGCTTGATTTTCGAAATACATGGTGTCAAAATAAAAAATTTAAAAATTATTTTTATTGATAGTTCCGGTGATTTTAAAGATATTTGTTTGAAATTTAGCATTCATTTTTATCTTAAGTTGGCACACTTTTTGTGTAAATTTGGTCTAAAATATCAAAGCACAAACGGAGGAAAACGGGGTTGTAGTACCCACGAAACCTCCAATTTTCTTTGAGTACACCTGTGGCTTCAAAATACATATATATTTCTACATATAGATCTAGTTTTTCACTCTTATAAGATTTTGATTTGAGGCTCAGTTTACGATATTGCAACTTTTTTGGATGTGTTAGATTTGGCACAAATTCAATATCTCTTAGTAAATATGAAATCACGATTTCTATTTTATTGAGTAAATTGAAATAATATTGTACTTATAGCACAACTACCAACAAAGAGCAAAAAAGATAAAAATTTAATTCAAACTAAATGTTTGATATACGTACATACCACCTTTACCTGGGGCTCTTTTAATTAACGTAACGGTGTAATAAAATTTCGGAAAATATGTGGTTTCAGTCTAATGTGTTCTTCACTTCATAGAATTTAAATGGTTCTGACCGCAATGCGAAGGAGCACCGTCAAACTGAAACCATAATATACTTTGACGAACCGCCAGAGGCAAATCATCAAGTCCATGAAAGAGTTGTGTAAAAAAGAAAAAAATATTAGAATGTATGAAAGATTTCTTTTATATGGTCCCAATCAACGAATTCTAACTCCTAGAAGGAGCTTTGTGAATGTAATATATTACTTTTATTTATACCCAACATCTAGATAAAAAATCAGCAATATTAGTAATTGATAAGAACAAAAGTATACTCACGTATACCCAAAGAGACACATTAAAAAATGCGGAGGGGGGGTCCGTGGGTATATAAACTCCTTTTTCTAAGTTTACGTTTTGATATTTTAGACCATAATTACACAGAAAGTGTGCCCACTTAAAATATGTCAAATTTCAAACATATATTTCTAAAATCACCGGAATAAAAATAATTTTTAAAATTTTTATTTTGACGCCCCGTATTTTCAAAATGGAGTTCCGAAATGAAAAGTGGCGTACCAAAAGTCCTATTATTTTGATTCAAAGAATTGTGGTTAACGGCTTGACCTACTAATTTGTAACACCTTATATTGTAACACTTGTAACACCTTGTAACACTGTATATTGCAACAAAGAGAACCAGGAAAACTAAAATAGTCAGACACATACTGAATATCTCACCGATTTGCCTTCAAAGAAACCACATGCACGTGAAGGTAGACAACCAATTTTGCGAGTATGGAGAAATGCTTATTTGGTTTAGGAACTATTAAAAACTATTTCGTTTTCTTCTTTCTAATTAATAATAATCAACTCAGACAAGATTCTAGATAGTATTTATAAATTAACGGTGATTCACCTATAACTTACAACAATAACAAAGTACTATATATCGTTACAAAAATTCTCTTAACAAAACAGAATTTAAAAATATGCACCAATAAGTACATAAACACCTCTAAGCACTCGCCCATTTAATCGCGCTTGTATTGTTAGTTGCCTATACTGACTCAAAAGTTTGCCTGCAGCTATTTGAATGGAAAACTTCACGGAATTATTTTAATGAAAAACGTTTTATATAAAATGTAGTTGAACCATGGAAAATCGATTGAAGAAATTAAACAGGTATACAGGGTTCAGAAATACTAGGAACAAAATTGGGTATATAATCTGAAAAAAAAGAATACTATTATTTAACCCGTATTTGGTTGTTTTCCCCAATTATAATTTTTACGGCCTTGGAATCTCTTGAAATTGGGCATAAAATTGTGTTTTTTTTTTTTGTAAATATCTCCCCTAAGCCGATTTTGATAAAATTTTATAAGGGGTTGTAGACATTCATCTGTACATTTTTAAGAAAATAGATCTGCAAAAAATATAATTTTAGGTCAAATTTCAAGGAGCCGTAGGGCCCCAAAAACGAAAAATCAGTAAAACAAAAAAACAGGTCAAATAACACAGGCACACAAAAATAAAAAAAGTTCTGTGCCCGAGCTCCGACTTATGGTTTCCCATATATTTTGGCTCCTGAAACCGATCACGGGGTCGGTATAGCCCAGACGTTCCATATTTGCGCCCTACGGTCAAAAAATTGACCAAAATTTGGTCATTACCTGGAAATAAGCGCAAAGCTTTATCTCGTACCATTGAAGGGTCCAAACATGCATTAGTTGTTGGATAGGACCTCGCACATCCCAATTGTCACTTGAGGGCCACGAATTGGCAGAAAATTGGTCCTAAGAAATTTCAAATTGTCAGAAAAAATCATATGATTTCCACCGTATTCAGGATCGAATTGATTTAAAAGGATTGTCTTCATATAGCATTGCACAGTGAATAGACAAAAAAAAATAATAAATAGGTACCTAAAATGAAAAAAAAAAAAATTAAAAAAGAAAGAAAGGAGCCACAATACTTCCTACGTCAATGTCATTAGCAGGGTTGCAATTCCATAAAAATTTGTGAACAGTGTTATTTCCAGGTAATGGCCACATTTTGGTAATTTTTTTAACCGTAGCGAGCAAATATGGAATGTCTGGGCTATACCGACCCCGGGATCGGTTTCGGGAGCCAAAAATACATGGGGAACCATAGGTCGGAGCTCGGGTAGAGAACTTTTTTTTTGTGTGCCTGTGTAATTTCTCACGTAGATCGCTCTTTATAAAGAGGCTGCACAGGATGCGTGGACAATAAAATATAACTGAATTGATTTTTTTATTTCTTCCTTTCGTTACTTTCGTACCTGTCATTAATTAAATACAAAAGTACAGCGTGTTATAATCCTTCTACGCCTATCTCAAAATAAAAAATGTATGTTGTTAAATCATACCTACAATTTTTATGGAACGTGTAAGAACATTGTAGGTGGATCATTTTGAAATAGTTAGCTAGAACTCTTTCTCGCAGTCACAGTGACAGCTTGAAGGTCTTATTTCCAATAATGAATTACATGATACCCAAAATAATTTTACCATATCAAAATTTTGGAAGTATCTGCATTATTGTAAAAGATGAACCCATCTGACCCATCATCTAATATAACTGTAATGGTATAAGAAAGTATTGCATCTAAAAATATAACGGATACTGCATTTTGTATGTACAGCGTGATTGGTTGTACTTTGCACCTTGCTTATAAAATAAATTAATTAATGATCATCACAAACATGACAAAATGAGCTGCTAGATGTTTATTTTTACAGTTTCTTACACTCGTAGATCCGATTGTAGTGATACAAGGTTTGGTGGTGGGACTTATCTCAGTAAAGGTAATTTATATAGATACTGAATAATCATTTTATTATCTACTTGTTATTATTATTGGGGGAACGCACTTTGCGGCCACGGTCTAGGCGCATCCCGGACTGTGCTGTATTGTTCTTGTTTAGTAAAGGATCCTCTAATGATTTTAAATGTACGCGTTTGGGTTGAGAGCCGAACTCGTTCGCATCGCGATCTTAGCGAAATGTTTTTGGAGAATTTTGCGTCGAATAAAAGAGCAAATACAAATACATCTTCCAGAGAACATAATTTTGATACATAAATCGTACAGTAGAACAAGTAGGAATCGCATAGAGAAGGACATATTGTGCGACTGATTGTGTAAAAGGCCGTGATCGTCTCGGTAAGGAACGGTCTGCGATGGGCCTAGACGCGACTGCATAGTGCTTTTTCTCCATTAGGAAAGGCGCATATTGAGACGCGTATGACGTGTGTGAGATGACGTGACTCGACCAGCATGACACGAATGCGCGACACGCGTAGCGTTGTCTTTTGCATATTGCAAAACAGTTCTTCTCACGACTTTCGAACAGCCACGTTTTTATTGTTTATTATAAAAATAAATGATTTAAACAGAAAACGGGATTTATAAATGAAATAGATCCCTGAGTTTGGAAACCGATATTAAGAAAACAAGCATGAAAAAATTTGAAACTAGGACCATATAAGTATAGCCTGCAGTTTCGTAATCGCATTTTTTAGTTATCAATGAAAATGTAGAAAAAATACGGTTTTCTACCTACAAAATATACCATCTTTTAAGTGTAGCTCTTTTGCAATTTTATAGGCAAATTTTCAACGAATTTCATAGCTGTTTGTTGAGACAGTCTAAAAAAAATCTGAGTAAGTTAGAAAGAATATATCTTCACTATGTCAATTATACAAGTTTTCTCCGGGATATAAAACAATTTTCAGGCTGACAAGTCATTTAGAATAAGAAAGAAAGAGCATCATCTTCACCTATTACGTTTTATCATAAAATCTACTGAATTTTACAAGTCAACTGCACATTGAGAAAATTGTATACAACATTATACACATTATCACATCCCGCAGAATTCTTTTAAAACTAGTAACACTTGAATTTATGTAAATTATCAAGTATTTTCACGGTGTATATAACACAGTGATAAGGTAGAAATTCACGTTTTAGTACTACATTAATAAGGACCTCCACCTACTGTGTGTATTTTTTGTGTGCATATTTAGATATGATTATTTGTCCTTGAAACGCCAGCCTTAAGCTACAAAAGTACGTGCTGTGCCGTGTCACCACACACGCGTCATACGCGTCTCAATATGCGCCTTGCCTTAGACCTGTCAAACCTCTTACCACTGTATTTGCAAGAAAGTTTGCTATGTAAAATATACATAGTGTTTCCATTTTTAGATAAAAGTATGTTTATTTTGATACCTTTGCGATATTCATCTGTTCAGGCATGAACAGAATTGTAGTCATAATCTGTGACGACTAAACTCGCTTTTGGTTTTCAAAATAATTAACGATTCGATTATGTACATATTCAGGGATGTGTCCTATGTACCTAAATGTAATAGAATTTTTTGTTTGCAACCTTTTGAAAAGCAATCCAGCACTATTATACGTTTCTTCCGCCTCAAAACAAATTTATTCCAATAAAACGCTTCATATCAGCAAACAAAATGAAATATTAAAATTGTGACCTTATAAGTTATGCAACGACTGAAAGGCTGCATAATATCCGCCACTAGAATCAACCTAAAAAATGCGTCTGGTCCGCTCGGATTCCTGCAAAACACCCCTTTGAAATGGTAATATCGTCGTTCCATTTAAACGCTTGTAAATTAAACGAGGCCCTGTTGAAAATTAAATTATCTCTGGGAACGTTTCGCTGCTGCTGCAGAATGGGAAACGATTGCACTAACAATGCAGGCGCAAGTTTCCTCCGTCTCGACTGCGGTTGCGGTACTATTAAATATGAAATTATTTACGAGACAATAAAACATGAATCGTTTCGTCAGACTACGGGCGACAAACACGTTATGCACCGGTAATGACAAACGTAGTTATTTTGTATGAGTCAATATAATCTAGGTAAAACTGGTCGGTATTGATGCATGTTTGACTGTCGATCATTGACTGAAAACCATCGCAAAATTAAGAATTTAGATTTGGGAAGGCATCACTACTATTTTACATGTAAAAACCATATGACAAAAAAGTGATAATTATGTCAATAAATGCCATTCAATCACCATTACCAAAAATGTTAGTTCTTGATTGAGATTGAGCGCGTCTCGGGAATAAAAGATTTAGGCGTTATCTTCGACAGTGGGTTGAGTTTTGGTACATACATAATCAAAATGATGATTATGTTTCTTGAAAGTGTAATGGAATGTTGGGTTTTATATTTAGGACTTGCAGGAATTTAGAAATGAAAAGTCTCTTAAATCTTTATATTAGGCATACATTTATAGCAGACTCAACTTTGCCTGTGTCATTTTGAATCCTAATTATAACATCTACAAATTAAGATTGGAGAGGGTTCAGAACAGATTTGTTAGTTATCTTAACCTCAGAGTCAATGGTACTTACAATGTTGATGACATATCCATCGCCAAACAACAATTTTTTTATTTTATTTTATTTACACTATTCAACAGGTCAATACCATCTCATTAGAACATGAGGATTCACGCAGATTTTATGATTTTAAGTTGAAGTTATTAAATACTCTATTAGATTGCCCCTAAATACTAGAACGGCTAATTTATTTAATATATGAACTCAACATACCAAATCTCAGTTTAAATAATCCATTGTATAAAATGATGTGAATGAATGATATGAAATGATCAATTATAATAGTTACATTGCCGATTTAAATTTTGATATTTTCAATACCATGTGAATTTATAGTTACTAATGATGCTAGTTCGATATGAGTACTATAATGAAACACGTGTAACATAAGCGTTGTCGAATCCCCACTTCCCGAAAAATCAAGACAGACATATCAGCAAAGTTATGCAAAACCTGGTGAAAGGAAAGGAATCTAGATCCCCGCGGCAGGTAGACAGTACCTATATCAGCTATATTCGTGGAGAGGATTGGCACCCTCCTGCGGGTATGGTAGAGTAGAAGAATGTTAGCTTGAATCAATGTGAGTGATTAATACCGGTCGACGTTTGACTACTCCCCTAATTAATGAGGTCTTCCAGGCTTTCCTCATTCCTGCACTGAATGGTGGTTAGAGCCTACCAACGTAAGTCGTTCCTGGGCGCAAATGCCGTCTGCTTAATAATAACTTGCGACCCCCTCTCTCGTCAAGTCTTTGACTTCTGTGCTAATTCTCATGATTAGAATGAAGGGTAGAGATATTACTATTATGAAAAGGTTCTTCTGGCATATTTCGAATACCTTTTAAAACGTAGCAAGCCTTTGTTGTAGGAAGTGTTAAGGAAGAATTAAGATTAAACAATTTTAGTTTTGTTTAAAAATAAAAATAGGTATAGGTATATGGTCACTTGTTTAAGGGCGTTGTATTTATCAGCGTAAAATGATCAAATTTGTGCTGGTTTTAGGTACAGAAATCTAGAAAACTAAAACATGTAGTACAAAAGTAATATTAAAAGCGTTTGTAAGACACACATTATTTTGCTATTCTAACCCCACAGTATTTTCAATATTGTTCATAAATGTCTAAAATTATTTGTATTTGTAGAAAACACTATTTCAAGAATAGGGCGTCCTTAAGCACAAATAATAAAGAATGACTTTAGAAAATCAATTTTTCTTCCTGACAGTAATCCGTGGACACACTAAGAATAAGACCTAAATCCATTTGAACCCCTTTTTTCAAAAAAGTTACAAAATAAAATCAAATACAAAATAAGTTATTTATTAAGACGCATTTTTTACAACTAGCCAAATTGATAAACGAAAGCTTAGTAGTTGACAGATCAGATAGTATAATTTAGGTACTCCAAGATTTTTACCATAAGAAGTAAACTAATACTATTTGATAAAAATGTCTCTCAAATAAAGTAGTTTCCTAACTAACTCAAACAGACTTTTTAAATTTTAAATGGTAACCTACGACTTTTTTTATCAGATATTTTGAATAGTAATGGTGATATTTCAATAACCATACTGCATTTGATAGTAAAACATTAATAGTTATTGTTATAAAGGCCTTTATTGTTTTATTTTGATAAAGTCTAAGCAACCTAGATTATTTAGCCGCATATACAGTTTAACGTGTACTAGGTACGTCTGATTTTACAGAGCAGATCTTTTACTATATAAATAAATAAATCGTAACCTGCAGAACTCCAAGCTATATATAGCAAAAACGATTTATTTTTAGAGCAGGCGGATAACGTGGCTGCTGTATCTGTCCCAATAAAGTAAATAAACAAACAAACAAGGGTGAACGTACCGCTGAAGTCCGCTGGAGGAACTTCTTCCGATGTCAGTGAACGATTTAGGTTCGACTTCCGTTTGCTGCTCTTGTCCCGTTCTACACACCGGCTTCCTAACGATCTCGACTCATTTCCGTTTAGAGGAGATGTGGGAGATTTCTGTAATAAAACATAGATTATTAGAACTAATGCAAGCTCAAAAGAATTAAAGCGGGGTCAGAGATTTAACGAGTGGCAAACTGGGCAACTGCCCGTCAAAAATCTCTTTAAATGTTTAGTACTGCTTACAAAAAATAAATATAACTTTTGTATCGGTTTATCAATATTTTCGTATTATACATTTACATTTTTAATAGTTATCTATTGTAAAATCAGGGCATAACATAAACAAATTCGGATAATCCTAGATCTTCTAAAAAATGAGTAATAATCTTCTGGATTACAATTATTCTGAAAATACAGGGTGAGTCAGTCATAATGTCATTAATTTTAACCACGTATTCGGGAGGCCTAATAAAGGCAGAAAATCGAAACAAATTTTTTTTTACTCGACCTTTAAAAAAATAAACAAATCACCCTATAAAAATCAGTAACACGACGCTACTGGTGCGCTACCAACTTTCTGATGACGCACCCATACGACAATCGAATGCCGGATTAAACATCGTTGCCACATCATGTTTACATACATAATATCGTCTGACACATCAGCGTGTTAATCAAATTTACTCTGCATTTCCCGCATTTCTTTCCCCCCAAATTAGTAGATCACGCCACACATTTGGAGGGGGGATGGAGAGAATACAAGCAGTAAGCAGTAGTTTGTTTATTTCGGTCTCGCGTATTCGTCGTAAATTCACAATGCATAATTTTACAAATTCCGAATATGCGGAAATGGTAGTGTTATATGGAGAATGTTTATGAAATGCGACTGACTCTAATTTTATTAATAAAGTGCTATGGACGGATGAGTGCAGTTTTACTAGAACTGGCATTTTAAACAGGTTAGTACCATACTACTTAAATAATAAATTTCTAGGCTAGATGTACGTAACTACAAACTGAATAATTAATTGTACTTACGAGTAATACTAAAAATTCATATTTATTTGTGAAACGTAGTGAAAACGTAATATCAAAATTATTAAACTGTAGTAATCTAACATTCGAAAACATTTATTTATTATCTACATTTGTTTTTATTAACAAATAAATCAATAAAAAAATAGTTGAACTGTGAGCTGTAAACGATCAAGGCTGTGAACGGTCAGTGACAGGCTGAAAAGGGGGTTTAAATAATGATTTGAAAATATTTTTTTCAGCGTAAATATGCATTTAGGTTTTTTTAATCGCGTATTCGCATTATTTTCATTATTACCTATCTCCTCTTAAAATTAATGACATTATGACTGACTCACCCTGTATATTTTCTGTTCACTATTTATTAAGCACACAAGCTGTTCTGTTTAAATCCTTTTGAGAAACGTTCCTTTTTAAGTATGATATTTTGATGAGATTTGATACACAAATTTTTGGGGTAATAGTAGTAACAAAGTATAAGCTTACTATAATTTTATATTTATCATATGCGATTGTTTTTGTCTTTTTTTGTCACATATTTTTGTTATATCTATATTTTTTTGTTGGTTTGGTATTTTCTTATAATATCTTGAGTACTGTAAAAGCAAAAACTAAATAAAACACATTTCAGTGTATTATCAGATGAATATTGCAAAACATAATTGCAGCATTATACAGAGAATTTCTAAAATACGGTGCCAATTTGGAACAGGAGAGCATATTAAGAAATCGCACCCATTTTAGAAAAAATAACTAAAAAAATATTTCCTGTTATTTAGTTGTGGTATCTTATTATAGACATACTCTATTGTATATGTTGAAAATAATCATTCTATATCCTGTTATATCTATTTTTAAATCAAGAATATCAACGAGCTTTTCGGTTTTTTATCAAAGGAAATGGTTTTTCGCGTTGTTATACCATTGTAGGTAAGGGGTTTCTGTCACAGAATTACCATGGACTATCCTGGCCTTGCCAATAATCTTTGATCCGTCTATATATTAATTTCGTTATTGGTCCCTTTTGTCGGGTTTGACCTCACCTATGGCATACTAATGAGAGCTACTAAGCTCGAAACTGGTATATGTCTGGTGCGTCGCTAACGAATAACTGGCTGTTTGTCTCTAGAGTAGTTGTTTTCTGATATTCCTTTGTGAGATTTCGTAATTGTTAGTTCTACAATTGAAATCGTTCCCCAGACAAGAGTGATATTCAGAGACGTCCCGTAATAGTACGTCACTGTCTTCAGTTTTAATGAAAAATCTTTTAAATCGTAATTCTGTGATTGCCGTCCAATTAGCTAGGCTTCTTCATAACAACTCAAAAAACAGTACTTAGTTTGAATAACGCCACAAAACAGGTTTAAACCAAATTCAAATCATACAACATTGCATTTTTATCTTAGTTACTCTGTAAGTACATTCATTAGATACAGGGTGATTCAATTGCAATTTACATATTAAGTTTCAATATAAAAAATATTTAATATTGAAATTATAAAACTCCAACGGATCAAAATAAACCATTCACACAAATACAGACTAATAAAAAAACCTCATGCTGTCAACAAAAAACAGTCCAAAGCATATCTATTCAGTGATCAACAATCTGGCAATCCGAGTCTTGACCTACCGTATTTAGGCGAATAACATAGTTTTTAATGTCTACTTAATGACAAGCGCTAAATAATACCATAAACAAAAATTAATTAAATTTGCATTTTCATAAACAGTTGGTGTAATCAATAGGAAATCCTGAGAATTTTATGATAAATGCCAACCGCAGTAATCAGCGCCGATATCGGATAGGCTGTAAGTAATCGGCACACTCGGCACAGCTAAAAAGTTGGAAGTTTAAATTTTCAACATTCGGGTCCGTTTTCCTATGCAGGCAAAGGCAAAATGCATTTGGAACAGATGCACGCGGCTCTCAGTTCTCTCCATTATTCATTCATCAGTCATTATTTTCGTGTGGTAGAGGTTGGTGAATTTCGTCTGCTTGTGTCCCTAGTGTAGTTTATAAATATTAAAAAAAATTGCTATTTGCCTAAATAAAACTGCAATTCAAGTTGGGTAAAGTGAACAGCGCCGTGGACAAATGTATAAAATACATTTTAATAGACATTTGTGTCTGCGTTTTCCGTTATTTGGCAACAATTTTTAAAAGTACCTCAAAGAATATACTAAATGACATTTTAGATTGCTAACAAAAAGTTCGTCATTAGAAAAAAAATCTATCACTTCAGTACAGAAGATGTTGTTATTTTATATGTATGTGGTCTTGAGTAGCAACGTTGCTGGGCTTCTATATAGCTTCAATACTCATACGCGTCATCAGAAAATTTGTAGCCTACCAGGAGCGTCGTGATGATCTATCTTTATTACACCTTCCGAATACGTGGTTAAAATTAATGACATTATGATTGGATCACCCTGTATATTTCATACTTATTTCCTTCTTCGATTTGATTGGGTGTTTCTAAACATAAATTATTATTAATTTTATTCAACTTCCCAACTGTGTCGCTGACCCGTTCAAAGACGACAAAAACAAACCAATCCGCTACTCGTCATTTTAAATTTCATTTTTCCACGAATAGCTTATTTTAAAATTCATAGACGGAAACTTTTTACCGAAGTAGGTACATTAAATGACACTGGAGCGAGGCGATCAAAGTTGGGCCATAAAAAGTTAAATGTTCTCCAAAGTTTCGCAAATAGTAAAGGCAGTGGCTGAACGACAAAGGGAATTGAAGTTTCTGTTTACATTATCCAGTATTGTGCGATGAAAAACATGTTTTTGTTCAGGGGCTTATGCCAAAAGGACACGCAAAAACATTCAATTTTGCTACAGAATTTGAGATGAAATGTTTTTATTACAGGTTTATAGATTTTCGCGATGGTAAAAGCATCAAAATACGTCTTATATTCACGGAAACTACAGTCCAGAAAGTCCAAATATACAGTTTTTTGACCGATTTATACATTTATATAAGACGTATTTTAATAAGAATCTCAACCAACATATTATGTACAATATTAGATTTAAGGACGTTATCCACGTCATAATACTACTCTGCTCCAGAGGGCGTGTTGTTATCAGTGCCTAGTAATATTCAATTTACTTCCAAAGCAAATACAATAGGTACATAAAGTCATTAGATCTTTTCAAACGGACTATTAGGATCATACTGATAGCTGAGGAACCATATCGAGTAGAGGATATACATAATGTTTTAAATTAGTTCATTTTGTACTTTTTAGTTATCAGTAGTTTCTTTGATTTTTGTTGTTTATTGATTTTTTTTTTGTTTTCTTGTAGGGTATATTTTGACTTGTACTATACAAATTGTTATTTGTCCCTATTATAAAACATATTCTATTCTATTCAAAATTTAACATCTTACTTAGAAACACTGTATCCATAAGGAAACCAGATAGGAAAATATATTATGAAGTACCGACATTATTTTGATATCCATTGCATACCCTTTCATTTTTGACCACTAGTCTCTGGACACCTATAAACAGTTGATTATATTTTGGAAATTGTCAAAAAACATGTTAAGGACGCCGTATTCTTGAAATAGTGATTTTTACAAATACAAGTAATTTTAGACATTTAAGAACTGAATAATATGAAGTTTAGCAAATAACAGAATGTTATCTCATGCCACCTGCGAATATTCAAAGGTACCCAAGGAAAATCAATATATAACGTCAAAAAGCGATCTATCCAGCAAATTTTTAGGTCATGAAATCTTTCAAAATACGTATTTTCTTAAATTCAACTATAGATGTAAACATTGTTATAACATATACTTACATGGTTCTGCATATAAGATTGTTCACTTTTGTTTATGTGAAAATAATTGTTAAAATGTGGGGTGAGAATAGCGAAATAATGTTATTTGAGGAGTTTAAATAGTAAAAGTGGATAAACAAAACGTCAGTAATTTTATTTTTAATATTTTGCTCTACTTGTTTTATTTTTCGAGATTCCAGTACTTAAAAAACACCACAAATTTGATCATTTTATGGCGAGAAATACGGCGACCTTAAATTAATATAACTTATGTTTCGTGGTGCACAGTTAGCCATGCATTTTTACATAATTAGACAAAATTTATCCATTGACAATTGAAATATCTGAGTATTTATACAGGGTGAGTCATTAATAATGGTACATAGCTTAAGGGCAGATTGTTATCGTCAAAATAAAGTGATTGATCCCACCATGCCTTATTCAATTGTTGCTCCTTTTTATTCTACAAGGTGTAAAAGTTGAAAAAATGTTTTCGATTTTTTGCTGTATTTTAAGAATGCAAACAGTGTTGAGGTCACGACTAGAGGGCGCTAGTCATGCTGTATTGTCGATGTAAAAATATGTCAAACTTTTTAATAAGAAACTATTGAACTACCCTCAATTCTAAATAGAAAATGTATACCTGTTACAAATCGATAAACTGAATTAACAATAAGACAAATTCTACAACTGCAAATTTTATTATGCATATCATAACAAATCATTAATCATAAAATATCACCAGCGACTTTCTTAACCTCTTATTTAAATTTTGTCTGACGTTGAATAGTTCTGTGTTGCTTGATAATATTAACCGATTCTTGATTTTTTTCCCACAGTTGTTCTTGATTATTAATAATGTCTTTGTAAACTAAAGATTTAATATAGCCTCTAAAGTAAAAATCCAGCGGATTTAAATCAGGGTTACGTACAGGCCAAGAAACTTCGCTGCCGTATCCAATCCACCGGTGCGGAAAATTTCTATTAAGATATTCTCACACTCGTCGGGGGTAATGTGCAGGTGCGCCATCATGCAAAAACCAGAAGTTCTGCCGTAAATTTAAGAGAATATCTTCAAGAAGCAGTGGCAAGTCATTAATTAGAAAATTTAAATAATGTTCTCCGTTAAGTGGACGTGGCAGTACGAATAACCCCACAATATTATCGGAGACAATTTCACACCAAATATTGATAGAGAACTCTTGCTGAAAATGTACTTCTCTTGGCAGATGAGGATTTTCTAGTTTCCAAGATTGACTATTTCTCCAATTAAAAATACGTCGTCGGGTAAATGTGGCTTAAATGATATTTTATTATAAAATGTTGGCGAAGAAATTGTGCAAACTGTAACCTAGCTAGTCTTGTGGCGTTAACGTTGTTGAACTGGAGTAAAATAATAAGGATACAATTTTTTTGTGGAGTATTCTGCTAACAGAAGACTGATGCCAGTAGGTGCCGAAATTTGACATGTCCTTGTGCGTGTATTTTCAGCAATTCGCACTAAAACATCATCTTCTTGGTCCGCTGTTAATATTTTCGGTCTTCCAACGTCTCTTTTCGAACGAAATGATCCTGTTTCACCTAATTTGTATGTATGATCGGGTTGTCTGTTATTTCGATATAATTCCAGGTCCCTCGTTGCACATATCATGTTTCCCATTTCAATGGTTTAAAAAATATTATGACGGGGCATTTTAAATATAAAAAATAGCAATAAAATACACTCACTATTTGCATATTTGTACTTGTCATCTGAAAAAAAAAACATAAGACTACACATTTTCAATGTGAATGATGAATGCACTGAAGAAAAGGCTAAACGAAAACAAGAACTACTAGACCAAAGAACCCCGCACGTAACGCCACACCAATTAATTTCCATAATTGACTCCTTGTTAAGAGCAGCAAATTGCGCTATTGTGTCTTCCAGAGTGCAACGCAGTTGTACCTCGAGGGAAAAAAGGAAAAATAACGCTCGGTCTCTAGCTAATTTAATCTAAAAATAAATCGCATAATAATGTTCGCGCTCTTCCACGTTTAGCGACCTCTGCAGATCCCATCTGCAACAAAAAAACTCGGAGCGTTGGAGACGGTATCCCGCGAGGTCCTTAAGAGGAACTGGTTTATGAGAAATACCCAATACCCCAGTGAAACTGAGGATGGCACGAAGGAATGGTGTATTATAATTAAAGCCCGCACTTCGTTCGCAGATGACGTGATTATCAGGGGTGCACTTAGGACGCCAAGCTAATTCTATAAATGATACTGCAGGAAACGACTAGGTACTCCGCGGGCTAATGCCCCTACAGGCATTGAATTACACCTGCAGTATCTGTGTGAACAGCCAAGACCCCTTGTCGGCCACTCCACCAGACATAAACCGGTTTCGGGCTTGTTAGCCCTTATCAGTATGCCTTAGGTGAGATGACCGACAATTGAACTGGCTGTTTGTAGAAACCGAGGTGCAAACATATAGATTTGGAAAGTGAGGATCTTGATGGTGAATTGTATTTTGCTGCTTGCGTGTATTTGTGTCATGCTACACGCATACTTCGACCACAGCGTGTTTGCATCAAGCAGTGTTGCCAGGTGGGAAAAATTCGGTGCATGAGAATAATTTCAAACAAGCATGAGGTTTGGAGAAAAAAGCGGATGAGATGGCTTAATTTATCAAAAAACACCTCTTGACACAGCTTAATTTTTAATTACTTTTGTAATGCCATTTTTATTTCATTAAAAAGCATTATGTTCTGCTATTTTATCATAATATTACATTGTAAGTAGGTAGTTACAGGTATTTACTTAAAAGTTATTAACCACGTAACCTTTCTAATTTATTTTATTGTTAGGCCGGGCGAACGTTGAGGCGCAGTTGACGTGACGCAGGGTGACTCACGGGTCGTAAAATCTGTTGTTTACAGAAAATGTAGGTACCCTTACGGAATAGAGTTAAGAATCACTGCAATACAGCGTGAATACAGCACACACACCGCATATCCGTAGACTGTCAATAAAGGACATTTCAAGTACCCAAATATTGTAGATACCTACCTCTATCTATTCAATTTTGCCCTCGATTTTGCCTTTATTTCTTGTTAGGCCTTTGTTTTGGTAGATTTCAAAGAGTAATTTTAATAATTTTATTATTTCTTTTGTGTCTATTAAAAAGCATGAGATTTTGTAATCAAAATATGAGACCATGAGATTTCCTCGGAATGCATGAGATCTGACAACACTGGCATCAGTTGACCGGACAGTTAGATTTGCAATGGCGAATTTGCGTTGGCGATACGGAACCGATTACCGTAGTAGTGGGCAATGCTAGACCAATGCACGTCGCCGCCCCTCTTAAAGTTCGTACCTTCCATGGAATGAAGCGGCAATTTCTACTTTCTCTGTAAAGATCCGCAATTTCCGAATCTGTATACCTATAAAGAGTTAAAATGAACGTCTTACCTTGTTCTGGTAATTTGTAATATCCAACATTATTCATATTAAGTTTGTTAGTTTACAAAACACTACATAATTATTCACTTGTAGTTGTAGCATTATAGTACAATCGTTTTCCGAAGGCGAAGTGGGCAATAAAACGTTGGTGAGACAAAATGTATATATTGATTTCATTTCAACTTATACCAGCTTTGAGAAGTAGATACAACTGGGTGGTAACTGGCGGGCCAGCCCAAATTATGCTAGGAAAGAAGTCTTTAGGAATGCATGTGCGGTGGAAAAATTGTAGTGCAGGTATGTCGTTACTCAATTATCTTTAGATGTAAATTGCCAGGGTCGGCTGAGGAATTTTCCCATAATCAATGATAGTAAAAATTTTGGAAATACCCCCTAACCTTTTACCACAAGTTTCCTACTCTGCTCGTTCAAAACCTCACGATGAGCCATTTTCAATTTCAATTCTTTAAAAAATATATTTCAAATAAAAGAATATTTATTTCTATATTTTTACAAAACATAACAAAATAATAAATATCTACTATTAATGTAATAATGTAATAACATTTTTCTTTTTAACAAAACATAAAATATAAACCGATGGTTTATAAGGTCTATGGATAATTCATATTTGTAACGTTCACGTTTGCCAGTTGACAGCATTGAGCACAGAACAGAAAAGACAGACTACTAGACAGACCACGAAGTAAAATTATCACGGAGTAGAAATATAACAAAGGATTGTCCAATGAAATTAATATGGACCCAATTACATTACCCAATAATATTCCTAATCGCGATTCAATCATACCAATGCACGATGTACAAATCGACGCTCAAATACGGTCTATTCTCACACGCTTCCTTGGTATCATAGTTTTAAACATCCGAGACGATATTATGCGATGTTGCCACATAGAAAATATTACCGACAATCTGAGAAAAAGTAACTTTAGTAACAAAATGTGCAAAAATGTAACATTCAGGGACTTTTTTATAAAAAAGTATCTTTTTACTAAAAAGTAACTCCGTTCCGAGCCCTGTAATGGATGGCTCATTTAGAGTGGGTTCATAAAAATCTACTTCTTTACCATTAAAATGATCTTTACACCATAATGTCAAGAAATTCCAAATTGTTCTGTAAAAACGGTGTCAAATTTGTTCTTCACACGTTCAGCACCTTGGTCCTTATAACTTGCAAATAAACTGTCGCAAATAAAAAACAGTATTTACTGCATTACTTATTTAATATCCTGATGCTGTCACAGTTCCATCAGGAATAACTGAAGGAATATATGAATAATTAAAATGAATGTAGGTATGCTAAATCTTCGCAAATTCTAGGATTATTATTAAATGTCTGTTGAGCATATAAAATGGAAGTAGCATCACTTGAGTGTAATCGGTGTAGACACTTTTTATGCCGTCAAAATGAACGTAGTAACATGGCGTTACTTTTAACTACCTACGTAAATATCCCAACGTACGGTCTATTGCAACTATTTTGTTTTACGAGTAGTAAAACTTTCCTGCTATAAACAAGTATAAATAAAAACAACACTCCTGTCCTGGGACTCCGTGACATACTACCAGCGATTTGTTCATATACGGAGAGAAGGAAAGGTAATGCAATATTATTATAAATATATTATTCTTGGTTTATTTCCAAATACCTGCCTCGATGTGATTTCACAGTAAATAAATATTTCCAATAAGATCTACAAAATAACTTGCTCACTTGCTCACTTTAACAATACAAACTTCAATTCCACAGAAAACAAAGCTGTCCGATGACACTGACTCAACTAAAATGAATATGTGTGGTAAGAGCCACAATTATTTTTTAAGCTCTAATTATCATGTGTAAATATTTTCTGATCCAAAGTAAACAAATTAATAACGAACAGAGTGTTATCTATATTTGCAGACAATGCGTGGCTACCAGTGTTAATCTAACAATTTCAGTTTAAATTATATAAACGTATTATCACAGTTCGGCGCCAAATGAGCTAATATACTTATAGGTAATTACATGAGAACATTAAACATAGGACTTGTAATGTTTAAATGATATTTATTCAAATGGCATAGGAAATTTCAATATAGACAGTGGCGCCTCGTTGAGATGCGAAATACTTCAGAAAAAGAAAAAGTAAACTCATAATCCTAATCAAATTTTATGAGACATAAAAAACTGAGAAATATCAATATAATCAGTGGTGTCCCGTCAAAATGCGGAAAACTTCAGGAAAAGAAAAAAAAGGATTCTCCTCATCCCAATGAAATTTCGTTGAAATTCAGTTTATTAGGTGGTGTACTTTTAAACATTGCAACATTTATTTTCAAAAGCAATTGTAAAAAAGTTTTCATCTTGATAGTTCAAGTAAATTGTTTATAAATTGATTGATATATAAAAAAAATAAATTGCATTGCAATAAAAATTAAAGAACGGCGATTTTTTTCGAAAATTGAGGATTATTCCTCTTTCCTAGTAGTTTCACAATATGTTATCTTAGGTAAAGTAAATTAATTTTAAATTACGCGCCATAATTAATCATAAAAATTAATCATTATACCTGAAACTTTTGATAAGGTAAAAAAGCGGTTAGAGAATATGAAGGTTGCGAAATAGAAATAAACTGAAACTGCACTTTTGTTTGGATTACTTTAATATTCAGCTTCAGTGGCAACTAAGCGTAACTTTCAACAATTTTGTTCTACCGGGAAGGGGGAGGGGTGGATTGCTCCATTTACCCCCTCCCTCTACCCTAAATATGCCATTGACTAGCAGAAGAATATTTTGCTCACCCACTTCAAAAAGCTACGAATCGCCATTGGATACAACAAAGAAATACATTTTTAATAGTGTAAGAATTACGGTGCAAAAATGGACAAAGTGTCAAATGTTGAATGCAAGGAATTTTGGAAAATAGGGCAAACAGGTTTTATCTAGGATACGGTTAAGTTTTGAAGGTATATGTCGTAGGTTTATTGTAAAATCAAGTATATTATAAAATGCCTAATAATACGATAAAATAATATGTACGATAAAAACAACCAGATTTTTACAATTTGACTGAAAATATTACTTATTAGTCTTATATTGTCAAACAAAAATGACCTTAGTAAATTGTCCTCCCCTTAGAGATACAGCCCTTCAAAGTTTTAAAAAATATATGGAATAGCGTCTGTAATTTGAAAGCAAAACTTCTCTTGGAAGGGGTTGAAATAAGCATCCTCTAAAACTGTCCAGAAATTGCACATACATTAATAGAAAATTTGTGCAAAATTTAACCATTATACCTTTTCAAATTACACCCGCTATATCAAATTTTTTTGGAAACTTTTAAGGGAACATCTTACTCAGTTCATTTTTATGCAAGCGTGTTCTTTTTAACTGTACTCGTACATTCAACCGGTATCATTTGTGCTATCTTTTGAAAACACCTTGTATAATTGCGTAATTGCATAGATAACATTTACTCTGCTAGAATTCAACTAAAACTTGAATTTTATTCTTCTTGAAAAACTGAAAGTAAAGTCTCATGTAATAAAAATATTATGTAATAATGTTCGCTTTAGTAGAGAACACTGCAGCAGACAACCATACTGAAAAAGTTGCACAACAGGAAAAATCTTTAACAGATTCGTGCTCTCACGTTTGCACAGCAAACCGCCAGCAACATATATTTGTTTCTCATTAGGGCCGGGTGATTTAAACATTAATCCGGGATCTGATCCGCTAATCCAGCTCCCGTCAGCCAGGATAGACTGAATTACGGAAAAGGCACGTTTATCTAGTCTCATCTAATATAAGCTGCGACGTTCTAGCAGGCAGCTTATGTGATTATCTGGTTACCCATGGAAAACTCTGTTCGACAGCTACTAATTCTTGCCTTTCCGGTTACAATACTTTATTGATGTGGTGATTTACTTATTAGACTTAACCCCTTTCAAGGCGTATTTTAAACATGTTTAATCATTTACTAACATTGTTGGTTGGTGCAGTTTGAGATTTCTAATATACGTGTTCGTACCAGTCGTATTTAATATAATGTTGTTGTTTGCTACTACTTTTGGTACAAATAAAAAGTTTTCTAATAATTATTAATTTTTGGGTAACAAAATAATGTAATTGGAAATAAAATACAATGTAATATTTATTTACCACCATTTGCTGCTTGCTTGCTGAAGTTTTATTTAGAATTATAATTCTGGATTTGCTAAAGATGAAAAAAGGACTACTACAAAACTGCACTAAATTTAAGGACAGAAGATATTTTTCAATATTCTAATGTGTGCCACTTTCATATAGACAAAATAAGCATCAAAATATTAAGGATAATCCTTTATCAAAATTTAAATATTCATTTTAAAGAACAAAATGTATTTACTTGTCACTATTCAAATCTAATTTCAACTGGGTAATTTAAAAAAAGCTGATGGGGTTTTAAGACAGAAAGTATATCAAAAGTTAAAGCAAAATTCCTAATAAACATGCGGTTGCAAATGCCTCCTTAACGAGGTACAGGGCGTTAAAGTTTCTTTACATTTATGGGTTATATTCGATAATTTCAAAACAGCTACACATTTCAATCTCAAATTTGTTACATGCAGTTAGCATCTAACGGCTAATTACATCAATTAATAATTTTACGAACAACAGTGGCGTAGAGACGGAGTCAAATAAAATAGAACCAACGAAATTATATTAAACGTATTTGATTTAAAAATGGTTGATTTTATTAAATTGTATCAATTTGACAAAATTAACAGTGGCGTAAAAAATACTTTTAAAAACGATTTACGTTACATTTAGTAGTACTTCAAATAATTAGTCTTTAGGTGATAACAGCATGTGGCAAATTTGAAATGTTAAAGCGTTTTGAAATTATAGAAGATAAATGTAAAAATTTTAACGCCCTGTATCTCGTTAACGAACGATCTGCAACTCCACGTTTATTAGGCAGTTTTGCTTTAACTTTCGATATAATTTCTGAATCACCCTGTATATTATATAACCTGAGGTTACAATAAAAATGTAACTGATAAAAGTAGAAGCTTAAGAACAGTATACGTGCTTCCGAAAAGTAACGAATAAATTCATTATTTTTGAAATTGAGAAGTTTTCGAAAAAATCACATGGCACGTCAAATTTGTTTTTAAAAAAGGCACTTTTTGACATACGGCCCATATTTGTGACGTCATTGTTGTTCGAGATATAACGTTATCGACAATTTGTTTAAATAGCAACCCCCAATTTTGACCATGCCATTTGAAAGAGCGTGTCATTCTACATACATACATCATGAAAAATTATGGTGTTACATATCAAAAATTTCAAGAAAATAATGTTTGAAAATTTTAAAATTTAATTTTCACAATACTGTGCACCTCCCCACTATATAACACCTGTCCGTGCTTATTTAGATGAGTTGTTCCCGAATCGATGGATAGGGAGAAGGGAGCCGATTGAGTGGCCAGCCAGATCGCCTGATTTGACACCCCTAGATTATTTATTGTGGGGATACTTAAAAGCAAAGTATACGTTACTAGACCGGTTAATTTAGAAGATTTAAAAGCAAGAATTCGTCACGAGATACATCGTATACCTCCTGAAGTTATTGATAATGTCCAAAAAGAATTTATTAATCGTCTTGGCTACTGTCAGGCAGTCAACGGTGCACAATTTGAACATTTAATTTAGTCGATTTTTTACATAATCATTATCATTTTCAGTATTGTGAAAATTAAATTTTAAAATCTTCAAACATTATTTTTTTGAAATTTTTGTTATGTAACACCATAATTTTCCATGATGTATGTATGTAGAATGACACGCTCTTTCAAATGGCATGGTCAAAATTGGGGGTTGCTATTTAAAAAAATTGTCGATGACGTCACAAATGTGGGTCGTATGACAAAAAGTGCCTTTTTTAAAAACAAAATCGACGTGCCAGGGGATTTTTTCGAAAACTTCTCAATTTCAAAAATAATGAATTTATTCGTTACTTTTCGAAAGCACTGTATAATAAACTACTTACTTTTATTTAAAGGTCATTGACTTTCATGTTTTAAATTTATAATAAAAACGTTTAATCAGTACCTCTTGTTTTTTTAATTTTATATACTTAAAATATACTACATATGAGAAAATATGTATATATATACTTCACATTTCTCATTATGATAAAATGCTTTTAGTCTTTAATACAAATTAACACAAATCAGTAATTACAATCGTTGAGACTTTACTGATTTGTTTTTAATTTCTAAAAATTTAAGGATTATATTACAATCTTCTATTTTTTTTCATCATAACTTTATAGAAAATTACATATTAATAACCGATAATATTGAATAAAAACTGTCAAGTTTTGTATAGGTGGCATTTGTTATTGATCAAAAAACTTTTATTATTAAATACGTGAGTACTTATGCATCATTAAGAGTAATTATTCATGAAATTGAGTAATCACTGGTCACTAAAATTTTTAAATACAACCTTCACCTAAGTCACCCAATCTCCAGAAAACAAGCAGTCTTTGTGCAAGTAAAATCTAGTCTTTGTTACATCTATCCCTTCCAACCTCTTTGATTATAGCCTACTTATAATAGATGTATTGACCCAAATTTAAACTATTTCCAGTGATTAGCAATAAAAACACACTTTTTTCAATTTTGATAGCTTAGCTCGAACACTATGCATTTGTGGACCTAGGTTTGTTGGAACAATTTTTTCGTATTTCTGGATGCAAAATCTGCTCCAACATTTTCTTTTGATTGTATTAGGTACACATCACAACTAGTTGGTCATACCCGGTAGCCGGTAGGTACTTTCCTATCGAAATTAAAAATAGTAAACAGTAAGTTTACGATAATGGTCATACCTGTTGCAATAACTGGCGGATACCGGATCCTCTTAAGTCGAATCCGTCGCGTTCATCAGGAGCACCGCCGCGGGCCGGCCGCAGGTTGCAGGGGCAGATAACGCAGGACTGGCAGGAGCGGGTGATTTAACGCCCGTACACTTTACAGCGCCGGTGTACCGGAGCACTGCCCGAGTGACCATCACGGACCGCTGGGCAAGTGACCTGTTACGCGTACTAGCGGACAATCGATGGGTATGCGTGTTTTGACCACGGGTAATAATGGGCCCGACAAAACCATGCGAAAAACGATTTCGTTCTGCTCGATAATATGGATCCAATTTACACGTGGTATGCTACTTCGCATCCTCTCTAACTATTTTGTCGAAAATTGTCAAAAAAAATATTAATTCAATTTTTCAAGTGGCAAAATTACAGATTCCTTAGCACGGCAAGCTTACCAAATTGGGCGATTCGAATTAAAGAATACAAACAAAAATAAACGTCACTCTCCGATTCTACAACAGGCAAATAATCCAACTTAAATATTCTTATTCTGTTCCGTAAACTTTGGCAGAATCAGATGACATGATACTTCTGTTTTTTAGGATTAGGTACTTACATAAATATGGCACACATAGAAATCATAAAATTTATAGAACGCCAGAAGCCTTTACATTAGACACTCAAAAATAGAGTTATAGGCATAACATTATTTAAAAAGAATGAATATGTCTTTAAAATAATGACAGTTAGTAATAAATCTATAAAATAAAAATAAAATTAAAACTAAAGAAATTCTTCAAAATGGCCACCATTTTCTCTGAATCATAAATTTACTCTTTGTCGAAAATTGAAATTTACTCTGTCTACTATACTCTCGTCAAGAATTCAGACGTCTTACGTCACAGCTGACGTTACACATTTGTTTTTATTGTCAACGTAATTTTCGATATTTGGTCGAGTTAAAAACAATCATTTTTTGCAATTTAGTGCAAACTTTTAGTGTAGTATATGGTTTTATTACTATCAGTTGCAGTTTCTTAAATATTTTGATGAAAATATAATGAATTATTCATTTGTTCGTATGACGTAAGTCGTCTGAATTCTTGTCGCGAGTATAGCTAATGATAGTTTCTTATAACGTTACAAATGTTTTCATGTTCCCCAAAGAAAATATTTGTTGAGGTCTGGCCTTCGTGGTAGTCAATTTTGAGGACAATTATTTCATCGTTCTAACCATTTATTTAGAAACTTAAAGTTGAAAAAGTCTCTAACAGTAACGGTAAATCTTCGATTAAATCAGGGAGACTATTCTGCAGAAATTCGAAATAACTTTCGCCATTTAATAGATCTGGCAAAATAACAGGTCCAATCAAATAACGATCAATAATACCGGTCCAAGCATTTATCTTAAACTTGCGTTGAAAATGTCTAGAAGTTATTGCATAAGGGTTTACAAGTTGTGAAAATTTAAACATAATTTCTCCATGAGTGAAACAAACCTCTTCAGTGAAAATAATATTCTTGTAAAAATTAGTACTGATAAACTCGCGAGGTCACTCATCAATCCAAATCTTGAGGCAATAGCTCTTGCACTTTTTGAATGTGATACGGATGTAGTAGATTACATTTAAGAATTCGGTGTACAGTTCTTGATAATCCAGTTTATAGAAATAAGCGTTTAGTACTTATTTGCGGTTCATCTTCAACTGTTCGCAAAATATTTTCTTCATCTTGTACCCTATTACAGCTACCCTAGGACGATCTCGAATAATATTGAAAAAGTTTCCTGTCTCTCTAACCCGTCTCTTAACAATAAAAATATTTTCTCTATGAGGAATCACTCGATTTGGAAATCTCGTATGATATTCTTCCACACTTTCAGCTTATTTCACAGAAACAGCACAAATAACATGTCAACATGTTTGCTGAATGTAAATTTTCCAGCCATTTTCAACAACAACAGTAGAAGGAATAAAATAGTTTTATTACTAACTGTTAAATTTTAACTGACTTTCTACTGACTTTTTGATTTCTTCTAATAAATACTATTGTTTTAATTAATGCATTTTTTTCTTGAAAACCTGAGTTTCTTAAAATTTAACAAGAGTAAATAAAGTGTTTTATATTAAACTCTAATTAACATTATTTTTAAATTCGATCAATGGGAAATAACTTTAGGGGTGACTCACCCTCAATGAACGCCTTGTAGTGTTTCAATTTATTTGAACTCATAGTCAAAGAAGACCATGCTGTGTGATTCAAATCACTATGTTGACTCATTCTGAATTTGATCCAACAAAGTACCAAACTTTGCAATTTTTAAATACGTCTGTGTCATAGTATCTGTACTTTCCAACTGTGCTATTATGGAGATGCACTTGAAAAAATAAATAATTTACACTTGGTATGACTGAAAAAAGTATCAGGTCAGCATTTGTCAACAATAGAAGTTGATAAATTCATGAATCGGGCACCTACATCTACAACATCGTTTTTTTTTTAAGAAAGGATTCTTTCGAGAACCTATCGAAACCAGTTCGATCAGCGGACAGGTGCTGATTCATCCCACACGCAATCGGCTGTCGACTGGTTGCACGGCCGTACAAGGAGCTTTATCTCTTGCAAAATAACAATCAGAGGCGGCCTTGGCAGCCACCGGCGAGCTCCGTTTAGGGCCCAATTGCAATCATTTATTTCAGTAAGTCAACGAGTCCTGTGGACTTGAGTCAATTGAATCAAAAACTATAATTGGGTATTATTTTATTTCAAATTAACTATTTTGTCAATAATGTTGATCTAGTATTCATTCATTCTCATGGTCATTTTGGATCAAAATATCCCGTTTAGAATTAAACAGTAGTAAGATTAAAGTTACGTTAGGTTAGGTTAGGTTAGATCTAGTTAAATTATGTATATGCAACATAGGATCGCTGCAGATACAATAGCAAACCGTGAAAGTCAAGGAAATTTCTAATGGTCAGAGAAAACAGAGAAATGTCTGGTTAATACATAATTTCTTTTTTAAGGTCAAGGTTTTACGGTCAAGGATTGTTGATCTTTGAACTCCGGTACCTCAGGCATAAATGCATTAATTTATGGAAATATAACCTCAAATTCAGATACGCAATGCAACCAAACACAACTATACCTACTTTATGAAACAAACAAATATTATATAGGTGTCTAAATACATATTGAAGAAGAAAGAGAATTTGCGACCTGTTAAAAGAATTGAAATAAATGATAAACTATTAGATATGTAGTCAAAAGAAGGTAGAAAATGAAATCATTTTATCAAAAATAAAATGGAACTGTAGCATTTTCGAGAATAAAAGGTATTAGAAAAATATAGGAAATTTGTTTTATCGAAATTTTAGCATTGCTTCTCATTGTGACCTTTGCTTAAATTGACTACGAAGAGAATTTTTAGACTGGAAATCAGAAAAAATCATGAAATTTGGAAAAACTAGTCTTTATAAAATCTGTTTATTTAGGATTTGCTGTTAGTAATCTGAAAAAAGATATGAATAATAAACCGAGCAATAAATGTGACTTTTTTTTATCGTTTACTGAATGATAGGTACTACTTTCTATAATCCTACAGGGTGATTCACAATTTATCTAAAAAAATTTGGGAATAAATGCGTCATGAGAAATATTGTAAAAAAATGTAAAATCCTTACAACTGCCGGGTAAAAAATTACTGAAGTTGTAGTATTTTCAACCTTAACGCCGCTGGACTATTGTAGTATCTATCCAGGCGATTGCGAATATTAAAATTCTATTACTTCTAGTAGGTATTAACGTTTTTATGATGCTAGTATTTACATTAGTTTTTCAAGTGTCAAAAATGGTTTACGTGTAGGTATAGCAACTCGTAGTTGACGACGGTTTATTGCATGCTTTGCCTTGTCAGGTTTTACAATGGACCAGTTTCAAGTGCCGTGCAGAAGTGTATTTTTAAATCATTTTCGAACTGTTCTTTTGACTTTTTAATAAAATTGTATTTGTCTTCTGTACATTCTTGTGTTTTGTTATAATCTTCTAATTCTTGTTTTTAGATAAGTTCTGAATCGCCCTGTATAAGCCTAATAACACTCCATCAAATCAGTAATATTGAAAGTAGATTTCATTACGAATACGTCAGCAGTTCGAAATAAATCTCCAAATTCATTTTAAAGAGTGCCATTATTATTGCAATAGATTGTACATACTTCTAACGTTTAGTTTCTGTTTTCATTAATTTAATAACTGAAAGAACGAGGTTAATTTCAATCATCGCCCTTCAAATTACTTGTTTACCCGAGCAGATATGATTTGAAAATATAAACAAATGATTGAACTGAAACCAAACAGTGTGACGGGAATCAACTATAAATTTTCCTAGTTCGAATTACGATACATTCAACTTCTATTGTAGGTAAATAAGAATTGCACACGGCGGAACTGGCGCCAAAACACATAAAATATAACTGTCATTATTATATTATGGCAATGCTGACTAATTCTTGCTACTACTTCTTTGGAAGTCAGCCAATAGTTAGTGTTTGTAAAATTCTTTCAAAGGGGAAACGGAAAGAAGAAAATAAAACTATAAAATTTCCATAAAATTTAACTCATATTAGCCACATTTCATCAATGTCTCAATCAGCTAAAATGCCGTCTACACTGATAAAAATGATAGTAAATTCTCTAGGTAAATAGAGTAGAATTACATCTTTTATGTCAAATGACTTAATTTTTATTAAAAATACGTAACGATGTTGTAAAATTGTATTTCATGCGCACTAAAATGCGGTTTTACGTAAAAATACGTATTCACAAGTGCATGATGTGAACTTAGATAATGTATTGCGAATTTGCAAACAAGAAGTATAATAACGTCCAATAAAATTGTTTGCACCATATCACGTAGCACTTAACGTTAGAGTGAGATGAAAAGTTACATTTACGTATAATTTGTTATTCTCAAGGAAGTAAACCACATATCGCGCATATATACATGGTCGCGCGGTTTAAGGCGTCAGTACTTGAATCGAGGTGATACAGATACAGGGTGTTAAAATTTGAAAAAATATATGGATCTATTTTCTGAGTAGTAAGAGATATTCAGTTGAAACTTGACACACCGTAATAGGCATTTGGAGACTACATTTTGCAGGTATTAAATTATTTTTAATTTAACCATGAGCGCAGATATGGCTAATCTTCACAGTTTTTAAGAAAAAAATGGCACTACAACGATTTTTTGAAAATTCTAAAGATCTGTCGATTGAACCAATTAAAATTACACAAAAAATGTCTCTTGGTAAATTTCAACTAAGTAGCTCTTTATGATACCTTGTCAAATTTCACTTGTTAATTTCAAAGCATTTTGAAGAAACTTAATAACGCTCTAAATGTATCACTCCCTGTTAAGAAGTGGTCGTAAGTCCTTAAGGGGGTTAAAAAAAATATATGAATTACCCCTATTAAAATCGGTCGTACAATTTTTTTACATATTATTCGGGATCACCCTGTAGGTAGCGTAATCCAGTATCACAGTTTCAAACAATTTAAGGCCATCCTGTATACATCCGTTATCTGCATTTAAGAACACGCGCATCTAAATGAACATCTGCGAGAAAGATATTTGTTGATATTCTGAGTACAAATTGTGATTTGTTGTAAATAGTAATTAATAATTAATCAATAATTAACCTTGACACCTATTACAATCGACGATGAAGTCCCTGACCTCGATCAGATATTATTTTAATTAGTAGGGAAGCATTAGTAAATTTTCTAGCAATTATACTACTAAAACAATTTTTTTATTAAAAAAATATTGGGTAGGTACAATATCTATAATAATTAATTAAATAGGTACTAGTTTTTCCATTTAATGAAATCGAAACAAGTACGTAAATATAATGAATTTATTAATTTTAAACCACATTTGCAAACAAAAGTGAACAATCTTATATGCAGAACAATGGAAATTTATGTTACAACAATATCTACATACATCTGCAATTAAATTTTAAAAAATACCTATTTTGAAAGATTTCCGTACTTAAAAATTTGTTAATTACAACGCTTTCTGTTGCTATATATTTGTTTTACTTCGATACCTTTGAATATTCGCAGGTTGCACGAGATAACATTCCTGTTATTTGCTAAACTACATTATTCAGTTCTTAAATGCCTAAAATTATTTGTATTTGTAGAAAACACTGTTTCAAGAATACGGCGCCCTTAAAACTAACATAACTTAAACATAGTTAGATAGGGGCGATTCCGCTGGAGACGATTGTCTACATCAATTTCTGAATTATAGTATTTGTTACTTTTTTTGGTGCTAATATTAAGAAAAATATATGAATTTAGTAATAAAACTACTTTTTCGGACCTAAATTCATATTTGGTTTCTTCACAGAAATAAAGTGCTAATGTTTTGAAACTTTGTAAAAGTAAGAAGAAACAAAAGGAAAACCTAAATCAATCACAATTAAGGGCATATTGTAATTTGAGTTAAAATAAACGTTGACTCAAAGTGGTTGCACCCGCGATCGCAATATTCGGGTCGCGGGTGCAATAAGATTGATTCTTAACATTAAGGTGTCATTTATCATATTTTATTGATATATCAAGCCTTGAATAGTAATATTATGCTGTGTTATTAGCGGTTTATATTTAGTATTGTTTATGTTAAATATTTCGCACTTTTTTATAGATAGGTTGGTTAAAATGATAGAAGAAGAACGGAAAGAGACTGCATCATAGAAATATATGAAAAAACTGAATGAAAATGCTGAACTCTATGCAGATCGGTCAGTGGTCGCGCGGTTTAAGGCGTCAGTACTTGAATCGAGGTGACTGGATCGCTGTGGGTTCGACCCCCGCAGCCGGTAGACCGTATATAAGCTATATTCGTGGAGAGATTGGCACCCTCTCTGCGAGTATGGTAGGGTGGAAGAATGTTGGCTTGGGTCAATGTGAGAGATTGGTACCGGTTGACATTTGACTAGCTCCCTAATTAATGAGGTTTTCCAGGTTTCCCTCATTCCTGCACTGAATGGTGGTTAGGGCCTACCAACGTAAGTCGTTCCTGGGCGCAAATGCGGCCTGCTTAATAATAATATGCCGCCCCCTCTCCCGCACAAGTCTTCGACTTCTGGGCTAATCCTCGTGATTAGAATGAGCCAGCAGCCACCAGCTAACATTCGTCAGAGTCACTACTAACGTCACTTGCATCCAATTCTTCAACAGTTATGTCGAAACCACTTTTACGTAGCCCAATCAATTGGTGCAGATTTATATAGTCTCCCTCAATTTTTATGTTCGATGCATTTTTTCCAATTAGGATGATGTAATTTTATTTACCTCGTTTTTATAACATCTATAACTGTTTCGTCAAAATTTGGAACGGTATTATTTCTTTGAATGTCTCTTTTTAATTGGCTTCACATTGATTCAATGGGATTCAAAACACAGTATGGATGCAATCGTAGTATGTCCCTGAGTCAGCCATGCCATAACGTATTTCTTTGCAAAATTATTGCAGCAACTCATTTTTCTTCAAACTGCAATTTTATTTAGGAAATTCTTGAATATTCTTTTTTTTTGTGCCAGTATCTGGAATCCTTTTTGATGGTCTTAAATGGTATGGGGCGTTGTCTAATACTATTATTAAATAAGCCATTTTTTCTAATACCCTCTGTTCTCCCTCATTGTGTTTTATATTTTTATATAAATGATATCTAATTAACTGAGCTTGTTCGTCGCCCGTCCAAACCTCACATCTTTTCTATAACTATTAGTTTGGTCTCTACTTGTACCAGGTTGAGGTCCTTCCGAGAAATCCTCGCAAGGTCTGAATATTTTCTGCGTGTCTTATTAGATAGGCAGTATCTAGTACCACAATACTTTTAAAGCGATAAAACGAATAGATAGTATAGAGGCACTAAGTACTAAGTAGATAACCTTGTTTTATGAGATGCTATAACGTGCTAATGCTAATGGTAATAATACTGATTTGACGACAAGATATAAAATGTTTCCCTAATAATCACCCCGCTTTGAATGATATCGAGTTAGATGACTAAAATAAACGTCATCTATAGGATTATGATATATATTATGCACATATTTATATATTCTAATGGCTATTATGCCACTTGCTTGAAATTACATTGCAGCACTATCCCACGACTTAATTTTGGCATCTTTTGACATTGTAACTTTACATTCTGGTGTTATTTCACACTATTGATCTAGACAATTCACCGTATATTATTATAAATAATTATTTTATGAATTAATGAAAGACGACGTTTTCATTGAACCACTGATTTCATTTAAAATTTTTGTCTGAACCTCGGTTATTTTTCTGTTTCAATAAAATAAGCCGTGAATATACTTGATAATGAAGGGAAAAATTTAAGCTTTATACAGGGTGTCTGCCAACCTTGAACAGTCTGATTCTATGAGCAAAACTAAGTAAAAAAGTTTATATGAACATGGGTCCGGAAATGCTTCCTAAGGGCACAGGGACCAATTGAAGAGGGAGGAATGGAAATCATTTTTTTGCAATATCTCTCAATTGCGTTGTGATAAATGAATGAAATTTGGTATACAAAGCTAAATTTTGATCAGCAATTTGATGGACTTATCCATTAATTTCCACAAGGTCCATTGGGGTATTTTGCGTGTGTAACTTTTATGCAGCTTAGTGTATCCATCTGACTATCGAAACAATCGATTCTCCTACCTGTTTTATTTGAAAAAGGCATACTTTGCTGAAGTCGGTAGAAGTAACCATTTTTAAAATAATCCTATTTGAAATGTTCACCGTGTAAAAACTGTTTTGGTTTTAGGAACAACTTTTTCAAGTAACATTTTGCTATATTTTCAGCAGAAAAGGCACTTTACCTAAAACCAAACCAGTTTTTACGCGGTGCACTAAGCATTTCAAATAGGATTATTTGAAAAATGGTTACTCCTACCGACTTCAGCAAAGTATACCTTTTTCAAATAAAACAGGTAGGAGAATCGATTGTTTCGATAGTCAGATGAATACACTAAGCTGCAAAAAAGTTACACACGCAAAACACCAAGGGCCCCCCCGTACCCACTCCAATGGACCTTGTGGAAATAAACGGATTAGTCCATCAAATTGCTCATCAAAATTTAGCTGTGTACCAAATTTCATTCATTTATCACAACGTGATTGAAAGATATTGCAAAAAAATGATTTCCATTACTCCCTCTTCAATGGGTCCCTGTGCCCTTAGAAAGCATTTCCGGACCCATGTTCATATGAACTTTTTTACTTAGTTTTTATCATAGAATCGGCCTGTTCAGGATTGGCAGCTAATTATGAGACACCATGTATAATGGAGGTAAATTTGCCCTCGTTAAGAATCCCCATTTTAATAATAAATCGATGTTTACAATATAAATTAAACCACATAAAATGAATCAATACTTAAGTATATTCAACGACTTTAATAAATGAAACAATATAATTTTCAATTTTGAGGAACTGAAATTCAGGCAAATATTTCAATAACAGAAATTCGAGTCCGACATTACAAATTCGTTTACAATTTTAAATTTAAATGAAATTATTTATGAATAGTTATTTGTTTAAGCGTGACTACTGCTTTGAGTATTTCCTGTTAGGAATTTATTGGTGTACATCAGTTAACTTTTTACCGGCCATATGTTACACAGAAGACGTGTAGTATCGGTTTCTTTATAAATTACTTCTTTAATTAAACCCATTAACAAGAGCAAAGGCTTTTTCTAAACTAATATGGGATAACTTTTCAGCCACAATACATCCAGTTGAAGATTTATGTTACTTATTTGGAGCAGTTCTCGATGAATTGATGGAAACGGCAATACAAATACATTTATTTCCAATTGCGAGTATAAGAGTAGAACTACTAGAAAACATTGGGAAAGTTTAATTCTTAGAACAACTCTCATATTTAAGATCAATTAATTTCAAATAAACCCAAAATACAGATAATATGTTGTGAAACAAGATTAGTTTGTGTTCATATACCGATAGATTACCATCTCAATTGATTTATGTTTATACAGGGTGTTTCTTTGTGAAGGTCAAAAATCCAGGGCGCATTATGTAGCCAAAAATAAGTTTTTTGTTATATCAATTTGGGGTCTTAGGACAGCCATTATACAGCGTGTAAAAATAAAAAAACAGTTTTTAATTTTCAAATCGCTTGAGATAATTAACCAAATTCGGTGTGCATATTTAGTATGACAGTAGGTATGAACCAAAATCTTACCAGCTTTAGAAACTTACCAATGGTGGAGGTGTGGTTGATCATTATTTTCCAAAAAAATGTGTCACTCTGTATAATATTACAAATGAAATAGGTCATCATATGCGCCATTGTATTATCTTTAGTTTTTGTTTCTTTAAACTTTTTTTGTATTCCAAACCGATTAACAACAAAATTGATTTAATTGACCAAGTCCAGTTTTCCGATGGTCATTACATTACTTAAACTAATAACAAAATAATTAATTAACAATGGAATTCCTTTATTATTATAGATTCAACATCCTGGGATAGTAGGTCATTTGAGAAAAAAAATAACGAAAACTTGAATTTAACGTACGTTTAGGGTTTATTTCATAATACCCATCTTCAGAAAATATATAAATTCTTATGCTAAAAGAGTAAAACAATAAGATGTAAATGACATTTTTAAAAAAACAACCAAAAAAACATAAACACATTTAGTTTAAACATCGTATAAGAAATTTAAATTTTCATATCAATTTTTCCAAAAAAAAAAAATTATTATTTTTGATTTATTCAAAAACATAAATTTTTATTATAGTTAATCATGCGGTACGAAATGAAATACAAATTATTTGAACGTGATATTAAGAAATTGTCAGAAAAAAATTTTCAAGTTTTTTAACAAAAACTAAAATGTCGGTGAAAAAGGTAAAAGACATACCAGTAAATTTAAAAGTTTCTTTAAATAGTATATACAGGTAGTGTAAAAATCTGCATTTTAAAAAAATGTCATTTACATGTTATTGTTTTACTCTTTTAGCATAAGAATTTGTATATTTTCTGAAGATGGGTATTATGAAATAAACCCGAAATGTACGTTAAATTCAAGTTTTCGTTATTTTTTTCTCAAATGACCTTCTATCCCAGGATGTTGAATCTATAATATTGATTACATGGTCAGGAAAATCCTATTGATATGATTTATTATAACAAATGTTGGAAATGGCCACCTTCAGCCAAAATAAATGCTCAATATCACAATTTGTTGACGTAAGTTAAATTCAATCTGAACCTTGTAAACTAATGGCTTGAGATATCTCCAACAAAAAATCAATAGGGTTCATATCGGGTGATCTGGGTGGCCAAGGCTGACTTGGTTCTTGACTGCTCCTTTGTCTAAGCGGATAGGGAACATTGTCAAGTAGTTAAAGTAAAACGTTATCAAGTAAAAGTCTGTAGGAGGCACCGGTCATAATTTATTGGTAAACCATAAGGCCCAACAAAAAACAATGTCAGAAGTACCCACCCACACATTCAAACAAAACTGATGTTGAAATCGATTTGGTTCAGGGACCTTCGACTAAGGCTCAGCAGCCACTTCGTCATAGATTTATTAGGTTCATTGAAGAAGTCGTGGGCCTGTCTACATCCCCCGTTCCTTCTCCAATTCTCTCCTAGTGTTTGATAGGCCCATTTATTAAGGGCACTATTTATACTACCTCGCGTAATTCCCAAAAAGGGTTCGGGTCCCTGGTAAAGTGCCCCAGATCCAAGACGAGCTAGCAAGTCAGCCGTTTCATTACCGGGGATTCCCTTATGGCCAGGAACCCTGGGCATCTCCACACTCTTGAACAAGACTAGATCTAGTCACCGGAGAGCTAAGAGCCCTGAGTGCAGCCTGGCTATCAGAGCAGATGAAGATTTTCTCCTCCACACAATTCCTTACGTCTTCCTTGCCTGCTGTGTGCCCAGCGAAAAGCTCTGCCAGATGTCCAGGTTTTCCAGATATATTCCTGCCCCAGAAAACTCATCCCCCACCCGGGATCCATCTGTATAGCATATCAGAGATCCTGGGGGAAACATGTTTTCTGCCCTCTCCCACTGCTCTCTCGAAGGGAAAACAGTGGTATACCTCTTTCCCAACCTTAGTTTATCCTTTGCTTCAATAACCCTCAGAGCGGATACTGGAATTTCATTCTCCGCCCTTAAGGCTATAGCAGCGTGACCCTCCACACGACCTTCTGCCTTCCAGCAGCCTGCATCCCTTGTTCTCAGGTCTTCCAGGGCGGCAGTTGGGGTTGTCCTCATCGCTCCTGTAATACTTAAGCAAGCCAGCCTTTGGATCCTCGACAACACCTTGGCCACAGTCACCCGGCCCACACTCGGCCACCAGACCAAGGCCCCATATATTAGCATCGGCCTGATCACCGCCGTGTACACCCAGTGAAGTACCCTTGGGTTGAGTCCCCAGTTTTTGCCTACTACTTTCCTTAATTGCCAAAAGGTTGCCATTGATTACGTTCAATCTGTGCCCCCTAAGACAACTTACTGTCCAAGGTTACACCCAAGTATTTTACCTCCTTATTTAGAGTAAGAGTTTTCCCATACATAGTTGGGGCCCTGAAATCTTCTATCTTCCTCCTTTTTGTGAAGAGAATCAACTCAGTCTTGCTTGCATTGACCGAGAGACCCGTCTCATCACACCATTTCCCTACAATCCTACAAGCTCCCTGCATTCTGTCACATACTACGCCCAGAAACCGGCTTACCACTAAAACCACGCCATCGTTGTTGTTGTTAATCGGTTTAGAATACAAAAAAGCGTAAAAGAACCAAAAGTGAAGATAATACAATAATTGCAATATTGTACAGGGTGATATACTAAATGTGTACACAGAATCTCAAGCGGTTTGGAAATTAAAAACTGATTTTTTTTTTAAATTTTGAACACGCTGTAGCTGGACAATGGATGTCTTAATACCCCCACGTTTATATAACAAAAACGCCTTATTTTTGGCTACGCAATACGTCCCTGTATTTGACCTCTACTTAAGAAACACCCTGTATAAAAATATACACAATCCCCTGTGGACTTTGAGAGTGTATTCTTGTGTGTTATGTATTATGAACCATTTGCTTATATGTCTACCTTTTGCTTCTGAATATTTTATTTATACGACTCTACTCCTATGTTTCCTTTTCTTAATATTTTCTCATTATATCTTCCACATTCAGACTACTATGTTATACGCTTGTACACAGACCTGTATTCCATATTAATCGCAAACAAAGGTCAACCATATTTCACGAATATGAAAAATCAAGATTAATAATTAACCCGTCCATCAAGCAAAAGGAAGTCATCTGCGCATGACGTGACGTTAACGTTAATGAAAATCTCACAGGCCCAATTTACCTGTTACGGCGTGTGAAACTTTAATTGAAAATTATAATGGCATCCCCGGTAGTGACATAAACTTAATTAATTGATTAATTATTTGCGTAATTAACAGCTCTTCTAATCAGCTGGTTGGTAACGCGAGTGCGAACGATCTGTACAACACAACGCGTTACCGATATACTCAAAATCTCATTAAAACCAAATTAATCGCTGTAGAAAACGAGGTAGGATTTCATACAGTTGGTAATTAATGGGCCTTGATATATAAAACGGCGTAAAATTTAGATATATACATAGGATGCTAAGTAACAACGAAAAGTAAACATCCATTAAATATCATTTCATTTTGATATTTTTTTGCATGTTTACTTCTCTGGGTAAAAGCAAAATATGATTAAATTTTCAGGTTTATCTGAAGTTTCTTTGAAGTTTGCATATAGTCCGGGAGACAGCATCACAAATAACAATCATTTTATGCCGGCTGATTTCGATATCGATAGTTGATTCCGAAAAGCAAGAAAAAAACACATTACATAAATGTTTTCGTACGAAATTGTTGCACACATATTATTCTTCGCAAAATTATCATTCAATTGACGCTATGCCAGTTGAAATTTACGTTTGCGAAAATTACACACGCCCTTGGTTCCCCTATATATTTTTGGCTCCCGAAACCGATCCCGGGGTCCGTATAGCCCAGACTAGTGTGGGGAAAGACCGAGTTATTTCAATAACCGAATACTGAGTTTTTAACTGATTTCAAAAACCGATTGATTACTCAAGTGATAGTCACTTGAATTTTCAGCAGCTGACATATTACTATTTTTGCAGTTTACCTATGTATACCGGGTGAGTCAGTCATAATGTCATTAATTTTAACCACGTATTCGGGAGGCCTAATAAAGGCAGAAAATCGAAACAAAAATTTTTTTACTCGACCTTTAAAAAAATAAACAAATCACCCTATAAAAATCAGTAACACGACGCTCCTGGTGCGCTACAAACTTTCTGATGACGCACCCCTACGACAATCGAATGCCGGATTAAACATCGTTGCCACATCATGTTTACATACATAATATCGTCTAACACATCAGCGTGTTATTCAAATTTACCCCCATTTAGCACTCTGCATTTCCCGCATTTCTTTCCCCCCAAATTTGTAGATCACGCCACACATTTGGAGGGGGGATGGAGAGAATACAAGCAGTAAGCAGTAGTTTGTTTATTTCGGTCTCGCGTATTCGTCGTAAATTCACAATGCATAATTTTACAAATTCCGAATATGCGGAAATGGTAGTGTTATATGGAGAATGTTTATGAAATGCGACTGACTCTAATTTTATTAATAAAGTGCTACGGGCGGATGAGTGCAGTTTTACTAGAACTGGCATTTTAAACAGGTTAGTACCATACTACTTAAAAAATAATAAATTTCTAGGCTAGATGTACGTAACTACAAACTGAATAATTAATTGTACTTACGAGTAATACTAAAAATTCATATTTATTTGTGAAACGTAGTGAAAACGTAATATCAAAATTATTAAACTGTAATGATAACGAAAACATTTATTTATTATCTACATTTGTTTTTATTAACAAATAAATCAATAAAAAAATAGTTGAACTGTGAGCTGTAAACGATCAAGGCTGTGAGCGGTCAGGGACAAGCTGAAAAGAGGGTTTAAATAATGATTTGAAAATATTTTTTTTGGCGTAAATATGCATTTAGATTTTTTTTAATCGCGTATTCGCATTATTTTCATTATTCCCTATCTCCTCTTAAAATTAATGACATTATGACTGCCTCACCCTGTAAATGTTTTATTTTAAATATATAGTTTTTGTATTGGTATATTTGTATATTTAAAATAAAACATTACATGATGCAGTTAGAGAGTTAGGTATACAAAAAAATTATTAATTTTTCGAAAATTGTTTAAAGACTGTCCTGCATTCCTTCAACACAAAATTTTATTATGACCTATGGCTACGACGAGTGCGTTATACGAATTACGAATATCATATGGTCATTTCTATGGTCGGTTTTTTTGTTGTTTGTTACAAATCTTGAGCTCGAACGCACAAATTGTAAGTGGAGAGTAGGGTTGCCACCTGTTCTTTACTTCGGAAGGACAGTCCTTACTGCAGCCTTTGTGTTCTTCCATCCTTACTTTTACTAGAAATGTCGTTAGTTGAAGGAAATGACAGCTGATTATGTCTAGAGTACGTAGATTTGGGCAGATTTTTTGGCAAAGCAGGTTTGTCACTGAGAGAAATTTCTAGAAGGACTAACAGATCCTTAAGTACCTTAGTACGGTGTTACCATACTATCGCGTATCGAGTTGCACTTCGGATCTTTTCGTTATGAACGTAGAGTACGCTTGGTCGTATGTTTGTTAGTTGATAGTATAGCTATAGTTGACGGCCAAAAATCTAGTGAGGACTAATCGCTAGCTTGTTGAAAAGTGCGGCGGGCAAAGCATGCGAGTAGCAACATTTCATAGGCGTCCTAAATTTGAATACAATCAGATATACAAACTATAGAAATATAATTGCATTACATAACATCCATTATTTTTAATAGAAACAGTGATATAACAGTTTTTGACAATAGCGAGGCGTTAGATAATGAAAATGGTAAGAATTATTTCAAAATTTAAAGATTTTATTTTGTATTATCAATTGCCCAAGATCGAAAATAATAGAGAGTGACTAATTCACAACACAGAGATGAGTACGGAAGATACGGGTGGCATGATTCTCTAAGCGTGCCACTTGAGAAGACTTAAAGCACACAAAATTATCAAAAATAAGTTGACGTTGACTGAATCTAGCACATTAATAATTTACTTTAAATGTACCATCTGTGCCATCCTCTCTACAAATTAAAATGCCGTCCTTTTGGACGGCGATTGCCCACCACCTAATTGATGCGCACTCTGCGGATATCACACTTAAGCCTTGTTCTCATGGACGCGAAATTGACGGATTTTTGCACGAATTTTGTTCTGACCTTCTGTTGTAATTATTTATGGCGGGAAAACCTTCACAAAATTTGCAAAACTGTAAAACACTACAAATATTATTGCTTCTTTGTTTTTCTGCTTCTTTCTATTCAGTTAAATTTTAATCGTAGATCATTATGGAACTTCTCATATATATGAACCAGTACCAGCAAAAATGCATTTTAGACACCTACTATAAAAGTAACGAATACATGCGGGTATTCAAAAACTCTTTTACAACTCTATTTAGTGAGACCAAGAATGGTAAATTAGCATAAATCGTCGTATTCTGACCTTAAGAATCTAGGGTAGTTGGCTGGTACTTTAGGGACCTGTATAAATAAACACAAGACCGAACAAGCAACAGTCCAGCTAAAAAAGACAATATACAGAAAACCTCTCCTAACAGAAAGATATTAACTTCCAGAAAAAAAAAACCATCGACGTACAAAAAATATCACACCCACTTACGAATATGCGAAGTGATCGATCAAGATCTATACACAGCCATGAATTGTAACGAGAACAAAGATCTCGTTGATGCAATAATGCAGCCCACGTATTCCTTGTAAATGACAATATCAATAACGCGTTGCGGGGAAAAAAACTAGCCAATTAATTTTGGGAACGTCATCGAAAACGTATAAATCACCTATAAGGTGAGCTTACAATAGCGTCGCTGTTGACACGATGTCTCGCCGCTTGAATTGATTTACATTCGATATAAAAAGTGGGTTGTCTGCGGCATTAAATACGCCTTAAAATGTGTTATTAAAGAAAATCGATACCGACGGCTTTCGGCGGCTCTGGGCCTTGACTGGTCTCGTCTGCGAAGAGGTTTGGCACACTTTTTATGCACCTTCGACATTGAGGTTATGTAATACTTAATATTTTCAGAATCTGATTGTATGTAATTACATTGATAAATTAACTCATATAAAAATGTGTATATAATACTGTAATAACTAATAATAGGAAATGTTTTAAGTAGCGTTCACGCAAGAATGTTTTTAATAAAGTGGTTGTTCTTGTTCAAGCATCTTGTGAGTTTGAATTATCGATAATATCGAATTTATCGATAATTCGATAAAATCTTATTTTATTTATCGATAATTCCAAAACGTTATTGCCCACCCCTACTCACCACTGAACATGCAGAACAGTTAATTTTTCTATCACTGAATGTGTATTCCTTATTTTTACAAAAATATGCCATTTTAGTGCTGGAGGGAAGTAAAGAGTAAGAGTGAGATGCGATTGCATTTTGGTAATTCAGGTTTATTTAAAAAAAAAAATTAAAAGTATTCTTTTGAATATTATTGAGATTTTTTATTTTTATTTTTTCATGCTGTTTTATTAATTTCCGTTTTCAGTGGAACAACAATATGCCTAACTTGAACGTATAGAAAATTAATACAAAAGAAAAATAATATTATTAAATCGGTAACATCGAAATTATCGAAAATGCAGTATTATTGTATTGATTTAAATAATATTGAAATATAATATCTATATATTTATCGATAATATTTATATTGTCGACAATTCGATAATATCGGTTTATTTTATTTATCGATAATCGATAGTTCAAAACCGTTATCGCCCACCCCTAGTTACAATGTTTGCATTCAAAATCTATCGGATAATGGTGGTCCTTTGAGGCGTAGCCGCCGCTGTAACTGGTCGCATCCCATGTTTCCAAACGTTTCGCCGCTCTTCACTGTCGACATCTTCAGTGGTGACTCTGCAAAAGCTTCGCCGCGACCAATATCCCACCATTATCCGAGGAACGGTTCCGACCGTGGCAGTCGTAATACCAAAATAGGAACCGAAATGAATATATGGACGGGCCCAGAGACACTGTTAGCAGGTTTGTTCCCACAGAGCCTAGCCCGAGAACAACCAGGGCAGGTAAAAGAATCCCGGCTAAGACTAGGGATGTGCATTTTAACTCTGCTTCTGGCAGCTACCAGTTACCGAGGTCAGAGCACAACAATCCGGAAAATCACCATGTATCGAATTACAGCACTGGCCGTGAAAGCTTAAAAACCGCTCTGTAATACCTCGTACATTCGTATTTCACAAGCGCTTTGTAGACACATAGCTATACCAAGTGTTACATAATAGACAGGTGTACATTATCTAGTTCAAATTCCAAAGCGTTGTCAACATATCACACACCCATTTGCCTTAACCTACACATACGCATTTAGATTTGCAATGAAATGCATTTTTTGTCTCTTTTTTCTGGTAACACTTCTATTTGTGTTATGTTTCCTCTACATTTAGTTTCGGAAGCAACATTCCCAAAGTGAATATTAAGGTAATAAACATGTATTACGAATCTTCATATATATTCTTCTCTTATAGACAATTCTGAATTAAATATTTGTATTATACGTAGGTGTTTCATTTATAATTTTAATACATTAAAAGTAAAAAGTAGGTATATATACCTATTTCTCGCGTATTTAGGTTTTTTTAATTTTTTTTTCCTTAAATATACAAAGCAATCAGCTACCTCTTGAAAATCACTAGAACAACAAGGTTTTTAAAATATTCGTGTAAATTGTAATAGAATAAATATTATTTCAACCATAGAAAATTTTCTATAAAATGGCGAATGCGACAGGTTATACCTTGGAGTAAATAATAAAGAAACGTCTAAAATAAAAGTGTATTATCTGAATAATCTAAAATTTAATCACAGTCAAATTACCAGCAAAATTTCTTACAGTTTGTAACATTCGAATTGATTCAATAGAATCTTCCAAGACTTTCTATCAGAAATGAAATTTTTTTAATAGCCCTTCATGATACGAGTATATTTTTATGATATCTTACAATTTAACTTACATAGACATTATATAAATGCAACATAGTATCGCAATGTGTAGGTAATTATATTTTAATTGCAGTGCTATTAATATGTAATTAACAATAAACAAATTGTACCAACAAATGTCAAACATAACCTTGCACCTACAAATATTTAACCATCAATAAGAAAAATAATGGATTAATTTCATACGTAGCTTTGTAAATATAATTAACTAACTATTTTGTTGTTAGGCTTAGTATTGTTGTATTTTCCAAATAGTAGAAGTTTTAGTAGGTATCTATCAGAAATTTGGAGATTTTATTGTCATCTTCCTACATTAATAACAATAGATATACGCAAATTGAGTAAGCTGGGTACTGTAATAGTTATTTTCGTACAATCGTTCTGAAATATAAAAAATAATAGTGCTGTTTGAGTTCATAACAGCATTAATGCAGTAAGTAAAAATTAGTAATTCTTTTCACCAACAAATGCTGGGCTCATTTATTGTAAAAATTAAAGATACAATTCTTAAACGTAATAGTTTTTCCCTCGTTTTTATCTATTGCTTTTACACTAATTGAATTTTCTGTATTACTTATCGAGTTAGATATGTTAGGATTAGTATAAACTTCAGTAGTTCTGTCTTCAAACACTGGAATGGAGTCAAATTCATTGTCAATGCCGCTGTTGCTATGCAAAATCTTATCAGCAAACTCTATTTTCTTTATTAAAGACTCTGCAACATATCCATCAGCGACACCAGAAGACCTAAAATTACCTACATTTTCTGTTAGTCAAATAATGCATTAATGTTATCACTAAAACCTCCAGCCCCCATGACGTTGGAGTGCCATAACATCAACTCCAGTATTTGCTAACAAAGTCGCCGACGTCCTTCTAAAAGCATGTCCACTGTCCAGTATAGGATTTTGGATCTTGTAGTGTTAAATATTCGGCAATTTTTTGTGGTATTTGTCCCAATGTATTTATACCCACAAATTGATTTACACTTTCCCTGACGAACTGAGTAGAAAAATCGACGAGACTTAGTCTTCTAAGGTCTTAAGCCTGTATATTTTTGCAAAATAGTCAAAAAGGGACTTTTCATTGGCCTTGTCAGTGATTGTAAAATTTCGACTAATATGTGTTTTGGTATCAGGCACTTTAACAATGACAACTGAACCTCCATCCGTAATATCATCAACTGTCATTTTCATAAGTTCAGCACGCCTAAGAGCCCCAGCGACTCCCATTATCATCACTGCTTTCATCATAATATAGGTTTCATCGGGGGCTTTCAGCAGGAATTTGTTCATCTCTTCTCTGGTAAATACCTGATTTTTTCGCATGATGTCCAATATTTTTCTTCTTTAGACTAACTTCTTAAATTGCAATATATCGACACCATTATTTAAGTTGATCGTACTTTTAAACATAGAGTACTCTGCCCATAAGCTCCCCGGAGACTTCAATCTTAAATTTCTCTTAACAAAAGAAGCCTGCAAAGTTTTTTCAGATATCTCCGCTTTCTTCTCATTCAACCATTTCCTGAAGGCATCATAGACTTTTTCATACCTCACCTATGATTTTGTGGGAATTAGTGAGCCACAACCTATTTGATACGATTCTTCAATGTCCGAATCTACCTCTGAATCGTCTTTATCAGCCATTATAAGCACAGTTTTGACAACAAAACACAAAATTGTTCAAACTTCAAATTGTTTTTTTGGTTTCCAACAAAATAAATTCAAAACACGCTAGATAGGCCACGCCATTTCAGCAATCAAAATAATTTTTTTATTATTTTATTTGATAAATGCGATTGTGCGAAAAACGTTATACACTATACAGGATACGGGTGGCTAACAGAATTTTGAAAAATGAATGAAACTTTTCCTCGATTCTGTTATACCCCACTTACCAACCTAATAGCGTAATATACTATTACAATATAAGTGTTGTAAAGATTTATATCACAATACGAGATGTTAGTTATCATATAAAAAACATCGAGTGTAATAATATGAATTTACCACAAGAATATTATACAAAATTGTATCTATAGTCTAAGAGCCAGTGGCCGGCTACCTATAAGTAAATGATTATACCTGAAATTTTGCACAGTGAGTCTCTTATACCTATCATTCATGAGGTGATGACTCGCTAAGCCCGGCGAGGCCGACCAAACTGTTACTCAGGTGCGAGAGGTATGAAAATTTAACCAACTTCGTTATTAAATTAACAAAACTGCTGTTTGAAAATTTTAAAATTTCAGATCTGACAAATTAGGCAATTATTTTTATTATTTATTATATTTAGCAGCTTTTTATATTAAAATGATATAAGTAACAAATAACCTCTATTTCTGCCACAGGTTCTGAGATTTGGTGGTGTCGATTACAATGCTTGACATTTCTGACAGTTCTTTAACGTCAAAAATCAGATTTAATCAAATACTTTTGAAATTTATAATTTTTGCCAATTCCACAAGTGTCTGCCATGATCTTAGAAGCACGGTAATCGTCTGCCTTTGTTATTTTTATATAATAATAATTGTATATTTTAAAATTTTCAAACGGCAGCTTTGTTAATTTAATAACGAAGTTGATTACATTTTCATACTTCTCGCACCTGAGTAACTCTTGAGTCGGCCTCGCCGGGCTTAGCGAGTCCCCACATCATGAATGATAGGTATAAGAGACTCACTGTGCAAAATTTCAGGTATAATCATTTACTTATAGGTTGCCGGCCACTGGCTCTTAGACTACTAGTTTCATTTAATAACACGAAAAATATATATTTGACAAAAAGTGTCAAATCATGCGACAATACTGGTGTAGGTATTTTCTATCAACAGAAAAAAATACCTGCTAGTACGTTTACCGTTTACGGTTTAAATTTTCTTCTGTTACCTTTCGCATGGTTACTGTCAAAACTTTGTCAAATTCATAAACATAAAAAACCCTTTTCAAAATGAATGATTCTGATGAAATTTTTTCTGCCGATATAGGAGACATGGAAGACAAACGGAGGAATCTCAAGTCTACTCTTTCCTACAAAAGTTGAAGATCGGTGCAAAGCTAACAAGGTAAAGGAGGTGTATGAGAAAATCATTTTTTACTGTTTAAGAAAGGTATTTTAAGCTAATATGTATCAAATCTCCTACAATTCCTATCAATGAAGTCATATGTATGTTCTCTGATATCAAACATCTAGGTATGCTAATGAACATCCACAGACAAAACTCTATTCAATAATTATCTAAAAAATTTAATATATTTACTAACCTCTGGAGTGGGAACTCGAAATTCAACCACAATAATTGAGATCTCACTTATTTCTGCGTTTTATTTTGGATCGCTTCATCAGGTGGCCTCCTTTAACTTGAGTCAAATATCTAATTATAAAGATGATTATACCAATAGTAGTTAGTTTCACACAATATTGTTAATACCTGAAAATATATGAGAAAAAAAAACTATACATAAAAGGTAAAATTTTTTATTAATTTTTATTTATTTTAGTAGGTTGTTATGATATTCATTGACAGTTAATCAGTTTGACGTTGTCGATATTTCATTTTGACATTCAATTTCAAATAATTTTAATTTATTGGTATAATCATCTTTATAGTTAGATATTTGACTCAAGTTAAAGGAGGCCACCTGATGAAGCGATCCTAATAAAACGCAGAAATAAGTGAGATTTCAATTATTGTGGTTGAATTTCGAGTTCCCACTCCAGAGGTTAGTAAATATATTAAATTTTTTAGATAATTATTGAATAGAGTTTTGTCTGTGGATGTTCATTAGCATACCTAGATGTTTGGTATCAGAGAACATACATATGACTTCATTGATAGGAATTGTAGGAGATTTGATAGATATTAGCTTAAAATACCTTTCTTAAACAGTAAAAAATGTTACAAAAGCTAATAATAAGGAATATATGGGTAGATATTGTGGGTGTAATTCAACGCAGGTTGGGGCTTTTGTCCACTGAGTAGTTAGTTTCACACAATATTGTTAATACCTGAAAATATATGAGAAAAAAAAATCATTTTGGTTTATATTTCCGGAAAGCGACGCTTACAGAAAATATCTACACTACTCACTACTCAAGGTTACTCAGGTTTACCCAACTAATCGCATTTTTGATAAGGAGTTCAAAGGTTTGAGGCAAGGCGAATTCTTGAGTTATAACTTAAAGTTGTGTTTTTTTTTAAATTCAAACCATAGGTGACCATGACCCCCAGAAATTATTATTTTTCTCTTTTTCTAATACTTTATGTGGGGTTAAATATGCATCATTTTACTGAGAAAACAATACAGAGTATTTCATTATATAAATATTTTTGACAAGACATTTAGAAGAAACGACAGAATGAGTTACTAAACAAATAGTATTATTAAAATGATATACTCGCAATAACAATTATTCTAAGAATGTATCCAAGAAGAAATTAAATTAATGTAAGGAAAAATCTAAATAACATTGCTGATATCTAACAATCGGAACGAAAATGTTAAAGATCAAATGACACACGCCTACTTCAAGGAAATGAAACAAGCAAAATAATAAATATTATTGTCTCACTGAAATGGCAAATAAATAGTAAACCACCACATTTTTATGGTTTACCAAAGATTCATAAACGTGATGTACCTCTAAGACCAATAGTTAGTTCTATAAATTCACCTTGCAACAAATTAGCAAAATATTTGTTACAAATTATTAAACCTTTATTTGGACAATCCGATTCTTATATTAAAAATAGCAAACATCTTTTAGAAAAGATTTTTTCCTCAAATAAGTTTAATAATAATCATTTAATGGTGAGTTTTGACGTAGTTAGTTTATTCACTAACGTACCAGTAGACAAAACACTGAATATCATTAAAAATAAACTGGAAAATGATATCAATTTGGCAAACAGAACAAAATTAAATGTAGGATGTATAATGGAATTACTAAGTATATGTATAAAAACAACATATTTTCAACTAAACAATGAATTTTATCAACAAAATTTCGGAATGGCAATGGATTTTTTTGAAGAAAATTATATTATTATCTGGTGGAGATCTGTAGATGACATTTTTGCAATTTGGCCTTTTACTGTTACAGAATTGAATGAATTTTAAATGATATTAACAATAAAGAACCAACAATAAAATTCACTTTGGAAATAGAAAATAATAATATGCTACCATTTTTAGATGTTTTAATTAAAAACACGATAATTCTGTAGAAACAAGTGTTTATAGAAAACAAACTCACACCAATAGATATTTAAATTTTAGATCTAACCATCACATCGATATTAAGAAAGGTGTTGTTAAATGTTTATATGATAGAGCAAAATTAATTTCATCAAACAATGATATTTTTAATAACGAAATAAAATGTATTAAAAATGTTTTAATAAATAATGAATACCCTCCAAATTTTGTTGATAGAACATTAAAAAATATTACAGATAAAACGATCACTGTAAGACAAATAAAAGAAATTAATCATACAATAAAAATTCCATATAGAAAAGTTAAGAAGAATCGGTAATAAATTTAATATTCGAACAGTTTTCAGACAACTAATACTTTGCGATCATTTTTGTCTAAAACGCGTCCAAAAATGATATACAAAATTCAAATTGCATCTACAGTATACCTTGTGAATGCAATAAACACTATGTTGGAGAAACGTCTCGGCCTATGAATGTTAGAGTTGAGGAACATAAAAATTACATAAAAAGACGGGAATTTGAAAAATCCAAAATTTGCGAACACGCTTGGGAAAACGGTCATTTAATTCAATGGGGTTCGGCAAAAATTTTAGAGAAGGAAGATAACGCAACAAAAAGAAAATTAAAAGAGACCGCGATTATTTTGTTGAACGGAGATAAGTGTGTGTCAAACTGTTCAGTGAACATCGATCCCTGTTGGCTACAGTTGTATCAAGAAGAAGTAAGTAACAATAAAATAAAAATCATTTAACATCTCTATGGAAGCAGATAAACAAATTTTAAACTGTCAAACTTGACATACGTTTAACATTTTTAATACGATTTTGAGAACGAAAACAGAGAGGTTTTCGAAACGTACGGAAGTGCGCGATAGTGATGTGATTTTTGTTATTTTTACTTATCTGTTTTTTCAGTGTGAGATTTTTTGGTTAGGCAAACATAGTTTCAAAAATAACCCTTGACTGTTCCGTTTGGCGCAAGGGCTTATTTAATTAATCTCTATTATTTTTTCAGAAGTGTGGCAAAAACCCAAAAAAAAAACTAAAGAAAAACTAAAACTATGCCACAAATAAATAGCTTCAGACAACTATGGTTTGTATTTAAAAAAATACAACTTTAGGTTATAACTCAGAAATTAATAAAGTTACATAAAAATTATGCACGCCACTGGATTCTACTCAAAAAATGTGACATATCGAAAAGTGGAAACATTGAAATTTTTTTATTACTCGAGAACAAAAGATGATAGGTCATTTTGGTATTGATCATTAATTTCTCTTCTCTTAAAAAAAGAGATGGAGAGTGGGGGAGTGGTCATTTTTTCTATATCCTATAGTTAACCAGAGCCTATAAAAACATCGAAATTTCTCCACCCTGTACAACATGAAGGATTTTTAGGAAACTTTCTTATGTTTGTTCACTTCATTAATTTTTACTTTATTGTTCATTTAATTTCTCATTAACATATTGTATTTGTAGAAAACTACTCATTTTAGATATGTTTTCCGTAAGAGTTTTTGTCGCTTTTAGACATTCATATTCTGCACACTGTAACAATTTTTCGAGACATTCATTACAAACTCACCTCTGCACTGTTGACCTTGAGTCCCCGACTCGCAGTAACGGCGTCCTGCCCCGAGAGAGCGGCCGCCCTCAACTTGGACGCCCTGGTGGGGCGCGGCCCCTCGGAGCTGCTGGAAGTGGCGTCCTTGCTACGCGTCCTGGTGGCCACGGGGATATCCTCGTGGGTGCCGAATTGTGCGGCCAGCTGGCGCCTGCGCTCTTCCTTGTAGCGTGCCACGCGATCGGTCCTGAGCAAAAAAAAACAGGACATTACCATTATGGAAATATAGTAGGTATAGTAAGTTTCTATGAATATAGCTTTATGTGGCGTAAGCGTACATTTCAGGAGAAATGTCGACTGTTTACTATTTGCAAAAAAAGGCGAGCAACTTCTATAGTCTGTTTGGAAATTAGAGTAATAAAACCCCGAGATAAGAATCGGCCATGGGCGTGGTAACATTTCGTGTCAGGTAATTATCGGGTAACACTAATGCTAACAGGCACGGTACACTAAGAGTCTTTGCTTACCGTGCTAACAGGTAATGGGATTACAGTAGTATATTTTACTGGATACATCATAGGGCAGGAGCCAGTGTATTGTGACAGATCAATCCAGTCTTAGAGCTGAATATACGAAGACGTGCTAGTGCAGTAGAGTAAAATTCGACTTGTGTTTAGTGACTATTGTGCCAGTGGATATAATATTGTTCGGGTAAAATGTCGAGCTTATCATATTACGTACCTGCTAAACGCGTGAAAAGATGTGCGCTGTCTCAGAATGAGAAGATTATTATATTAAATGTATTTAATGCATTGAAACACCAAAATCCTACCAACAGTGTTGACGACATCGTGGAAAAGTGTTCCAAAATGACGGGGATTGGAAAATCGACTATCTACAGACTTTTAAAGGAAACAAAAAATGAACAAGATGCTGTAAATTCCCCAAAATCTACAGGGAGGTCAAAAGTCGTTATAGATGATTTCTTCAAAAATGTCATTCGCAGAAAAGTACACTCATTTTATTTTAAAAAAGAAATACCAACGCTAAACAAAATTTTAAGTAAACTTTCAGAGTAGGTATAACGATTTGCCAAAAATCAGTAGAAGCAAATTATGGGCAGTATTACGAGATTTGAATTTTTGCTGGGAAAAGCAGAACAGGAAGTCAGTTCTTATCGATAAAGATGAAATTATTTGTTGACGAAGATCCTACTTAAGATCAATTAGAAAATTCCGTGACGAAGGGAGGAATATTTATTATCTAGACGAAACTTGGGTCAACGAGGGATATACTGTAACAAAAGTATGGCAAGATAAAAATGTAAAAAAATTTCGACAAGCATCTTTGGATGGACTTTCAACAGGGTTTGAGGCACCTTTAGGTAAAGGGCGAAGATTAATAGTGACACATATAGGTAGTGCCCGTGGTTTTGTAGATGGCGGTTTACTTTTATTTGAATCTAAAAATACAGGTGACTATCACGAAGACATGAACGCAGATGTTTTCGAAGAGTATTTTACACAGATGTTGGATCTTATTCCTCCGGGGTCTGTAATTGTCATGGATAATGCCAGTTACCATTCACGGCAGACCGAGCGGACGCCTACGACTGCTTGGAGGAAAGCCGATATAATTCAATGGTTATTCAGAAAATCATTTGTTTTGAAACAAATATGATGAAAAAGGAACAAATAAATAAGTTACATTACATTTAACAATACCTAACCGTAACTTCATCACATCGCCACTAATAATTATAGTAATGTTAAAAACGGAAAATAGACACACCTGCTTGATTTGACTCTTCGCATTTCTGCGCTAATGAAGTTGGAATTCGCAACAAAGAAGTTTATAAGCATAAATGAATTCATTCGTGGCAAATTGTCCGATTGTGCCTGCACAAATCCGGCTTTTGTCATCGTTTTCACAGCACTATCTTACATAGAAAATGTAAATAACATTATCTATGACACAAAAATACCAGAAAAAACGTAGAAACACAAGAAACAAATACCTATTTATATCATGAATACAGTGATACTGCACGTATATTTAAGAAAACATAAGCAAGATGGCCGCGCTGTGCGGCATGTGACGTCACACCAATAAAATCCCGTTGAAATTTACAATTGTTTCTCTGTGATTATCTCTAATGTTACGATACTTTAAAATCAAACTTATCTTGCAAAAGAAGAGTTTTAAGAGAAATTACCCTTACCTCGACTCCTGCTTCTCAGACATGTCTTCTGGTTGGTCCAGCACACTCCCGACAGAATGAAACCGTAGCCATCTAGGTAAACGGGAACGGGATCGTCTGGTCGGATGTTGTTTACCTGGAAATAAAATATGCTGCTTTATTGGCATGTCAGGTGCTAGGCGTCCGCGTATTCCGTGGCAAAGGCAAATTCAATTTCGGGAGCGTACATGCAACAACTGCCGTAAAATATCGAAGTCGAAACGTGGAATCGCACGGAATCGAAAAGCATAAACCGTAAAATTTATAGTCGTCTGAAAATTACGGACTGATAAAAAGAATTACTATATCAGACTAGCATGCGGAATATTCGGTAAGTTGAAATGATGGATGTTTAGCCAAAGTTAATTAAGGGCGCTGTATTATTCTTATTAAAAATAATTTCAAATATTTAAGGAGATATTAACTTTTGTTTAAAAAATACCCACATTTTTACGTCCGCTGACCAGTTAGACCACTAATGTAATCTAATATCAGAAACCATTTCAGTCAGTGGTCGAGCGGTTTAAGACTTCAGTATTTGAATTGATCTGACCAGACCGCTGTGGGATCGAATCCCGCGGCCGGTAGACCGTATATCAACTATATTCGCGGAAATAATTGGCACCCTCTCTGCGGGTACGGTAGGGTTGAAGAATGTTGGCTTGGGTCAATATGATATATTGATACCGGTCAACATTTTACCTAATACCCGCACTGAATGGTGGATAGGGTCTTCCAATTTAAGTCATTCCTGGGCGCAAATCCGGCCTGCTTAATAATAATATACCGCCCCCTCTCTCACACAAATCTCCAACTTGTGGGCTAATCCTCGGGATTAGAATGAGGGGTAGAGATATTATTTTAATTATTACTATATGATTTACTCAAGTCGAAGTTGCCACATCGTCTGTAAGATAAACAATTTTTTAACGTAAATTTAAGTTTTGCAGTTGATTTTAATTTTAAAATACTTGCTTTCAGCAATAAGTAAAGTAAAATTGAGTAGGTAGTAGGTACTCTACGCAATAATATTTACCCAAACTGTAACTTCTTAACTAACCATACCATAAACGATTAAAAAATTGATTTCTGCTAGTTCGATACTATCAAGCATTTAGGAAGTTACTTTATTCACTGATTCTAAAAATTATCCATAAACGTGCATATAAGCTTACCTACTTGATGAAAAACTAACTATTTAAACATTTATCCATATTTCACAAGTTCCTACCATCGTACACTGTTAGAAAGATACAAAAATTTTCCGCTTTAATTATTTTATGAAGAATGACAAATTATCATTTTCACACACCACCTTAGAGTTAATTTTCGCCACATAACCTCAAACAACAACTCAGTGCTAACCATTTCGTACTTTCCTAATGGTTGAAACATATTTTAAAAATTAACACAAAATATGGAATAACAGAATAACTAGCTCGATGTATGCATTTAATATCAGGTAAAGTAAAATATTTACAAGCAGTGTCAATTGCATGCAAAAAAGAAGCTGATACCGCAGGCACAGGTAACAGGAAGGTGTCACGGGCAGTAGGCGAAATGTCCTGCACCAGCCCCATTCTCTAGGATTGATAGTTCGCGAGACCGACGAAGATGTTTTGTTGATACCGGTGCACTGGTATAGGAATAAGCTATGGCACGGTACGAGTGGAAACAAAACATGAGATACTTTTGTTGCATCCTCTGAAACCAAATTAAGTTAATGGCTTCTTTAAGTAATGCACTGCTTGATGCATCTGTTTTAAGAGTTGCGGCTCTAACGTATAAAAAGTATTTAAATTGTTCTATTACTTTAACGGGAAGTGTTTTTCTCTTAACTGTCTTGTGTAGTTAATTAATAGTTTTCATGAAATATAGTTTAATTAAGTAAAATATGGCGCATTATACAAACAGTGAAAAGGTTGACCTGCTAAAAGCAGTGATAATCAGTAATAGTGATAACGATAGTATGTATTGTGATATATCAGTTTTCCATGCTGCTGCTTCAGCTTTTTATTTAATTTCTGACTTTTTTGTAAACTGATAGACACATCAATAACAATTAGGTAATGCGGTCATGTGTAGTAGATGAAAAACTTATTAGTGGTGGGCATTTGTGTAGAAATTACTACGCGTAAGTTGGTTTGTCATCTTTTCGTTTGTAACCAATAATTTTGTCAAATCTCAACCGATTTCTAAAAACGGTACGTCACTGTATTCGCAATGAAAAGGGCTTTAAAATGATGTGCCACAAGTGGGGTAGTTGCATTTGAAATTTTTAAGTTGGGGTTGCTAGGCATTGAACATATCGAGTTGGCTTGACTGTCAAAAAAGCTCCCCGCAAGAACAAAAATCGACGGGTCTCGGCGAATTTTGAAATATTATTCGGTTTTCCAATTATAAGGGGGGTCAAATTTTCGTTGGGATACCCTGTATAAACATACTTTATTGGTGAGGTATAGGAGTGGCTAAGAGGAGGACGTGGCCATTAAATTTTTTATAAATAAACATATTTCGTTCATTCTTTGACATATCTAAATATTCTAGTTTTCAACTTTCTTGAAGTCTATTTCAAGACAGTGTAACACTGGCAACGTTGTGGAATACACATCAAAAATTATATAAAATTTGACTTTTTTCCTGATTTTTTTTTTTTTGTAAAAATTTATTAATTATTATGTGTTCAACAAAGGGTTGTGGCTGGTTAAAATATTTGTACTTACGAGTATTTAAGGTTCATTATGTGTAACGACAGAAAGTGGCCTAAAACCAACAAATTTTTAGGTACAGTATTTTTTTTTAAATTTAACTATAAATGTAAATAATGTTATAACATAAAACTCGACATGTAAAATGTGGAGTTATAATAGCAAAATAATGTACGTCTTTTTAAAATTTTATTTATTTGAGGAGCATTTAAATATTAAAAACGGATAAACAAATGATTGATTACTTTTGTTCTACGTATGTTATTTTTCGAAATTTCTATACCTAAAAACACCACAAACTTGATTATTTTAAGGCGAGAAATATGGCGACCTTAAAGAGTTCAAATGTAACCAAATACGCAATAATTTTTTGTATTCAGCTCCACTTTATGTAAAAGAAAATTCGATTAAGTTAACAGAAGTTATCGTATTAATAAAGAAAAACGACTTCAAGTCTACAGCTACTGGAGCGAAATAAAATTCTAGTTCAATTCTTTCCGTATAATTTTATTAAAAGATAAGAGGCAATTTCATACTTTATATTGGAGAAACCACGTCGGCTATTCATTTCAGTTTAGTCTCAATTATAACTTCAGATGATTAATTCTGACAGCCCACTTTAAAAAAGTTTAATAACTTCATAACTAAGTACTTACTCTTGAAACATATTTGCGGGTCTTTTTAATCTTAGAACGCATACGCATCTTAAAAACAACAACATATCAAAAGAAAGTTGACAGAGCGATTTAGATTTATTCGATCTACTATGTACATAAATTTAGGAAAAGGGAGAGAAACCAAAGACCATTGCACATCCTGCTAAGTTCCCACTCCTCTCACCACCAATCACATCAATTTGGATAATGCGATATTACCGTTTGTTAGATCGTTTATTAGCTTTGTTCGCACAATACACAAATTAGTTTGCAATCGTCCGGAGCAAGCGCATTCCAACAAGAGCAATGGAATTTCAACATTATGGAGGCATTACTTATAAATAAACTGCGCGTGCGTTGGACAATTGGAAACGGTCTCCAACTGCTGTGCGAACAGGACTATTGTTGATTCGTGTAATTTGAAATTCCATAACACGTGACCGTACCAGAGTTCTCCTCAATACAATGTTGCTGTTTACTACTAGTTTTGGTACAAATAAAAAATGTTATGAAAATAATATGTGATATTATTTATGATAAATTACTGCTTGCTTGCTGAAGTTTTATAGTTTTATTTAGAATTATAGTTTTGGATTTCCTAAAGAAAAAACAAGGACGTTTGGATAATTGCACTAAATTTAAGAAAAGAAGGTATTTTTCAATATTTTAATGTGTGCCATTTTCATATAGATGAAATAAACATAAAATACTAAGGATATAATCCTTCATCAAAATTTAAATATTCATTTTAAAGAACAAAATTTGTTTAGACTATAGTGACTCATATGCTAAGTCTCCCTGTTATCAAAGAAAATTACGTATTTTTAAGAAACTGAAGTTTCTTTATTTTGTTCAGGTACAAAATTAATGTTTCGAGGAAGCAATTAACCAGATAAAAGTATAGTAGTCATAAATTACCTTCATCATTAATATGTTATGCATATCATACAATTATAGTTAATACAGTAATTAATAAAAGAAGATTACACTGCTGTTTCATACATATATGGAATGGAAAAAACAGCGTAACTTTAAGCAATTACTATATTTTTTATAAAATTATACAGTGCCCCGTTAACTTCAGGGAACTCAGACCTTTTTAGCAACTCTTTTGTCATGGATTTTGACAGAAGTTTTTGTGATGATATTCATAAGAGTACCTGCACTTATACAAACAAAACTCTAGACGTAAAAATACACAGTGTAATTACATTTTTATAATTCAATGTAGATTTAACTACATTTTTTAAGAACCCTAATTGAATCGCATCACTTTGATAAAAATGTTTTAGACCTTTAAATTTTTGAGAAATGTTTTAAAATATTCACATACTACTATTCAAAATAGTGAAAGTATTGTTTCCCAACCCGACTTTTTCTTTTACCAGAAAAACAATACGTTAATTAATCACTTATCTTTATTAACTACTCTGTACACTTCTGAATACTAATTACAACTCAACTAAACACTATTTAATTAATCACTATTTAAATCGCTCTGAATCTCCAGGAAATTTCCAACTAAACACTCCAATTCAAGACTGTAATTCAAGACTAACTCACTCGGCCGTTTATTCTTCTTTTATAGACCAAACAAATATTTCTGGTATTTTCTAGCATCTCTAGATCCATGTCTGAAACGATTCTAGTCGATTGTCAATTTTTCCAGTTGCGCCTCGATACACGGCATTATTTGCTTGTTTACTAAAATCGTGTAGGGGCGATCGAGACAAATTCTGTGACAGTATAAATTAATAAGCAGGAGACAGTTATCAGGATTAGTACAATTTATTAACAAAAAATGTATATATTAAAACCTTTAAAGACAGTAGTTGTTTAAACAACTCATCTGTAAGAGTGACATGAGTCTTTCGACGGATGGTAGACTCGTATTATTACAATTTCTTGTGTCAATGGACAATCATTTAGCATACCTATCTACATACCATTTTAAAACACAACTAACAATTCAATACTCCACACAAATGAGAAACAATGCTTACGCCATTAAGCGTTATGAAATAACTGTATTAGTAATATATAGTTAAGAGGTCTCTTTAGGTATCTTAAAACTATTTTCAAAATAACTCCAGTTACAATGATCCGATTTTGATACGACTTGCACCAGTTTTCTTAGAAAAAAATCTATGCCCTAAATCAATTTTTGTTGACCTACGAGTAAACTAGGGTTTCAAACGTAAAAGGAACAACAACAAAATTAATGGGCATCCTAGAAGCGGCGAATTATTTTATTAATTCATATACACTTTGTTTTTGAAGATAATTGATAGTAACTTTGTAAATTTGTAAGAAAGTACATTTTAAGTAAACCTGCTAAAGGAGCCGCTTATGTTCAAATAGTATGAGGCGATGAGATATGAGGCAGGCAAAGACAGAAGATGTAAGGGAAGTCGGACGGTTGCAATGCGCTTAGCGGAAGATCGAGTTGCCCCTTAAAGGTTATGTTACGTTAGTTTAGGTGTAATAAGGTAAGGTACAGTATATGTATATATTTGTTTTCTGTAAATATATGTAGGTATTTTCAGTCATCTAGAAGTTTTTTTTAATTACTTTAGATTTAATTAAATAGTAAGCGGTTTTTTAAGGGTTTCCTGCAAAAAAATAATGCATAAAAACTTTTGTACATACGATGCAAAGCAAAAGACTAGTTTTGTTGATAATATTGAGTAAGCTTCTTATTGGTATCTATTTTTGATATCCACATTACAAGGCAGATTGAGAAACATTACGGAAATTGAAAGTTACATTTTATATACATATAGAACTAATAACAGTACTATACATTCCAAATTCTGGTGTGTTATTTCTCACTATTGACCTATGTAATAAATAACCAACAATTACAAATCAATGTTATCGTTGTTGAATCATATTAGAAGCGTATTAGATTATACTAGCATATTGAAATAATATTAGATTTATTAGAAACATACTCGAATCATATTAATATGGTGCTAGATTCTTTAGAATCATGTTATTAGTACGTTTACATTCCCTTTCTCTGCACTTGACTATTTCAATAGAGCTGAACTTCTTGTCTATACACACACACTGAAATATGAGGAAGCATTTTTCCTAAACAAATTGCTTTGGCAAAGCGTCGACTGGTACCCTCAAAATAGTCAAAATAAAACCAAGTATTTATTTTACCTTGAATGTATATCTAAAACTAACCTTCATCAAATCAAACAAACACACACACATACACAAAAGAATGTTTGCTATTTCGAACGCGCACTGTTTTTTCTTTAGATGTGATACGTAAACACCGACCGAGGCGTAATGGTTATATCAGATGGAGGCCGATCAAACGAAACCTGCAGATATTGCTTGATAAATAATAACAATGTCCTGGAATGTTTCGCTCGCGCAAAGCGTCACATCACAATGCACAATTAAGTTTTATCTGAGCGTATCAATATATTTTATTTACATTAGATAAGGCCGTGAATCATGTACCTACAGTCCTATACTGAAGATATTGGACTAATCAAAATCATTTTAGTTTTTCTCAATCTTTTACTAACGTTAAATATTTCTGCTTCTGTTTTTTTTTATTATACATTTTATTTTATTTTTTAGCTCTTATTTTAACTTATCTTCTAACTATACAGGGTTAACTATGACTTCGTACAAATATTTTAAGAGGGGATAGAGACAAATAAGAATTAACAGAATTACCTTTCAAAAATATTCCACTTATTTATAAAGCCAACATTTTTTTTTCAAAACTATATTAAATCCTTATTTATCGCCGTCACTGACCTTCTGTCAGCCGCGAGGTATATTCTGCCAAAGTCAAAGGTGTCAAACGTAGTGACAGGTCACCGCATCGACACATGTTTCAGTTTAAGACGCTTTGAAAGAAAAAAAAATCTTTACAAAATCTAGATTATTACTTAATGAGAAATATGGTATGGTAGCACAGGGAGGCAGCACCTACCATACTAATATTTATTTCCAGGATTGATATTTGGAGATGTTTTAAGAATGTTGTATCATTTTCTGTTTTCTTACTTGTTTAAATTAAAACCTGCAAAGATTTTTGTACTTGCTGTGGACCTCTCTTTCCCTTGACCGTTCTTTTTGTGTAAAGCGAGGTACCTACCCAACAAACAATTAAAGTTAAAATTACGTTAACTTGACCTCAGAATTGGTCAAAAACTTTTCATGACCAATTCCATATAAGGTAAGTTTACCTATATTCGTTGGCCTTTTTCCTTATGTGGGTAAAAAAAATAAAGTAATATGGAAGTTAATAATTGGTCAGCAAGAATTTTATTCCAATAAGATAATTGGATCTAAAAGAAATACGGACCAATTTTATGTTAAAATTTCGAAATATAAAAGACATTATTACCAAAATACACCCTAATTATGCCCTTTATATGACATACTTTTGCCAGAGAGAGACAACATTATATGTTTGATTTTATATATTCTAATAGCGAACAGGGATAGGAAGAAAAAGAAAAACTATATATGTCAGGCTACTAAGCTACAAGTAGAGTAGGAGTTAGTATATTTATAGATATTTAGATTTTAATATAATAAAGTCTGTATTTTTGGTTTCCGTTCATCAAATTGTACAACCCAGGAAATTTTTTCGTATAATGTCATGACCAAACTTTCATAAAATAACGCGCCTTATAAATATACATTTTACTATTGCTTTTAATAATATTACTATACTCAAAAATAACCTAAAATAAAAACTGAATGTACTTTGTGATAAAATGTGTTTAATAATCTTTCGCCATAAATGTATTAACGAATATTATCTGTATTAACATAATTTTAATGAGTAATCAATTAGACATAATGAACAAAACATCTAGTGTTTGTTACAACATGGACGCTCAAACAAAATCAACTTTGAAGTCAATTTGTCTGTAAGTTTTAACCTATAGGGCAGATTGCCTATGCCAATGTTGACGTCACAGGAAAATATTAACTTTGTGGTTGAAATTTACTCCAAATGAAGATATTTTATGGTAATTTATTACCAATTAAATTAGTACCTACATATAAAATTCTACTCATGGATTTATTTGTGATTGAAAATTCAAATTAAAGCCAATAATATTATGTATGCGTAATAACAAAAACAAAATGAATATTTTCTAACGGAATTCAATTCGAATTTCAATTCACATGCACTACAGAATTCATCTGACACGATAACAGTCATAAAATACTTATATATGAAGTGTTTATCCATATATTATCATTAGATTGATTATATGCAGTGTTGGCTTAAATTCGTTTTTTACAACTCTCTAATATTGTGTAGGGCTTAGTTTTCACTGCAGACTGCCAAAACACAAAACAATTTCTACGCGCTATTACATGAAGATATGTCGGAATACATATAACAAGAAGCTTGTTCCCTAAAAGACCTTTATATAAGACACACATACGTCGAAGTATTATTAACAAGTAAATTTGTACCATAATATAGAACAATATTTCTATTAGGTTAATTGAAATGGTCAAATATTCTTTAGAAGTTATCAACAAAGTTGAAAATAGGATTATATTGTAATAAAAATAGAACTTAACCTATTGAAGGATTTAATAGGGCAAAATAACTAGTTATTACCTTATTTTTAATTACTAGTTGATAACAAAATAAGTTTTACAATTTCGTAATAAATATGTAAATATTTACCTATTGTAATAATTTAAAAAATCCTTGGATATTGAAGACAGATTTCTAGGCGAAATTTAGTAAATTATAACTTCGTCTTACACGTTATTGGAATGTTAGCATTTGAAAACATAGAATAGGTAAACAATATGTAATATCGAACTGTATAAATTGACATATATTTCATTTTACTTGAAAGGCATTATATTACTCTTAGTTAACAAATTTTTGACTAAAATTTTGGTATTATAAGATTTTGTAACATTGAAGACTATTTTTATGGAGGAAAGTAGTAAATCTTGATCAATTCAGGATTATTTTTCTTGTGTAGTAGTCTATTAGGCTTAAATGTTAGTTGGGTACTTGGTTTGGTGATCATGACCAGGTCGATTACTTTCGTGGGGAAAACACAAAGGATAACAACAAAATACACGCAAATGTACACAAATACATATAAACACTGCCACACGTTTACCGTCATGGCATGATAACAGTAGTTCAGCATAGTATTTTGTGTACTCGGGAAACGTCTTTGGTACAGGTGGTGCAACATAATAATATGCACTTGTCACACTCCCATAAATCAGTACCTTATCCGTCATCTAGGCATTTGAATACGACATGTTTGTAAATACACAAAAAATACGCGAAACACTGAAAAGTTTTTCAGACTATAACACCACATAATACCTAACAGCTATCACCATAGTGATATTATTTTTTTACATAATCTGATGCAGTCGCCATCTGTAGGCCACTAGTGCAAGCTGTACGTCACGATGATAATGTTTTAAACTTATTGTGTTGTTGGTGAAGGTAGTCAGGCCTTCCGTGGTTTAAAAATTAATAACTGAATCACCCTGTATAACTATAAAACATTAATATATAAATTAAAATTATATCTAATGTTGATAATCTGTCTAGATTACGTAATACAAATTTATCTATTTCTTTCAAATATTTGTCCTTTATGCTATCCTTTTTTTGTACATTTTTCATTGCATTAATAATTTTATGTGAAATTAGTTGATTCAATTGAATACAATTCCTATTAATGAAGCCATATGTATGCCCTTTGGTACCAAATATTTAAGGCAAGGTTTAAGTTTTACTTGGAGATGCTCGTGTTTTTAATAAAAATAATATTGTTTGCAATAAATCTCTAAATTCAATTTAAAAGAGCGACGCAAAAAATATCAAAAACAAAATGCTCGTGCATGGTCCATTCATATAAACAATCCTAATTGTATAAAATAGACCGATGACTTGTATTTACAAACGTAGGAAAGCTTCCCAGCCAAGAATGCATGAAACCAGCACAAAAATAAATATTTCGCGTAATCAGGATGAATTATTTTGGGTTAATGTGTTTAACCTAGCGAGCTCTGTTTATTACACGTATAAAATGTATGTTGGAATATACAATATGCTTCAAAACTACAGTTCATCTAGAAAATGCTTGAGAGTTGAATGGCCTTAAGACATAGTACCTTTATACTTTTAGGCATTCGCGTTCTTATTGCCATGATAAATACATGCATAGAAACTTTTTATTTTAGCAAAGTTTCAATAGTACTAAGTCTTTAATTAATTTTTAGCAACCAGATCAATACTTCTTTCATATAAATTCATATTACCAATCATCTGCGGTTAATAAAGAACCGCCAGTGAATAACCTAAACCGAAGATAGTGCCTCCAAATGTCAAATCTACTTCGCCATTACATCTTCAAAATTCTCCCTCAGTGGTTGTCACTTGATATTTTATTGTACGAGTATGCTGTTTAACAAAATAACAAAACTAAATACAAAATAAAATATATATAAAACTTTTATTTTGTATTATTGCACTTCTTACACAAACATAAAATAAACAATAATATTATCATGTTTATTAATTAATGGGAAATTTCAGAAATAGATCTGACACATATTTTGGAGGAGGACCACCTCAAGCATTTTTAGATTTTCATCTAGTAAATTTATATTTACGGGGCTATTATTCTTATAAAAATAGTAGTAACAATTTCACAAACCTATATGGCATTCGTTGAAAAACTCAGTGTTAATAAAAATACCTATTATAAACATAATTATTTTATTAGGGGTATGTTGAACAATGAAACAACTTAATATTAGATATAACTGCTTCAAGTTTTTACTATGGACCTGGGAAAATAAAACGCATTTAATAATTCGAGCCTACATTTTATAAAATAATCAACATAATGATGATGTTTACGATTAATCAAAGAAATTCAGAATGAGTAAAAGTGACTAGCAAAACTAATGTCTTCTCGTCAACACTACTTTCTACAAAGAAAAAGGATCTTTTATTGTTAGGGAATATTTAGACACATATATCGGAAATATAGTACCTCAAGATCTACACAAATGAATAGTAACATTTATTTTTTAAATATTCAAATGGTAAAGGATATAACCAATTAATAAAAATGCATACATTTGGGAAAATGCCAAAACAAGTTGAGTTTCTCAAATTGAAGGATGCTCATGAATACCCGACATTGTTTGCGTAGAACTTCAGCTACACTATTAATGAATTCAGAAGCTGACATCACAACTTTAAAAATGCACGGTGGATGGAAACCTTCAACAGTAGCTGAAGGCTGTATTAAGGAGTCCATAATTCGTAAATGAGTTGTTAGCAAAAAAATGTCCCTACATCAAGTGCTGCAGGCGATTTTTTAAATAACTCAACCACTTTGAAGGATTCAATAGTTTATAAACCATCTACTATTGAAAACACTTAAATTACTTTCATTAAAGAACAAACTTAATTTTTAAATTAGCAGTAGTAAAAATGATTTTAAGGCAGTAAACGTGACACTCCATTTGATTTATTGCCACAATGGGCAATCCTCGTCACGTCATTAGCTGATAGGAACCGTCAAAATAATATTTCTGACAACAGAAAACAATTTTGAGTACAAAAAAATATTAGGCCGAAAATATTAACAGCGGACCAAGAGCGCGAATTGCTGAAAACACAACTACAAGCACACGTCAAATTTCGGCAGTTAGTCCATACGTTCTTAAACTATAGCAAATTATCGAAAACATTTTTTCAAGTTTAACACCCTGTAGAATGAGAAGGAGCAACAATTGAATAATGCATGATGGGGTCAATCGCTTTATTTTGACGTTAACAATTTGCCCTTAAGCTGTGTACCATTATTAATGACTTCCCCTGTATAACCTTTCAATAACATTAATTAGTATTAGTGGGATTCTTCCCTAAATGTTGCTAATAGTAATTTCTGCCACACTGTATCTAATTACCTACTACAGGAATGGAATGTGGAAATGAAGTTACTGAAATTTTCCAGGAAATGCTTTGAGAAATACTTCGCCTTTGTCTTTGCTAGCTTACGAATAGATATATAGAAACTTGACAAAGAACGGCACCGCTCCTTTTGAGTAACTATGCGAGGGTGGAATATAAGAAATTACAAAGTGAAACAATTTTCAAGTAATCTTATTTTCTATATATGTAACATTCCACATACGGAAGTTACAACTGTTAGGTAGGTGCTGAATGTTTATGTCAAATTCGAACCTCTGAGTAATTTTCAAGCTCTCTGAGTTACGTTGTAAATGGTAATGGGCACTCCATATATTTTTAGAATAAGAGAAATACACATATATTTTTCAAAGCCTTCGTTTAGTAAACATTAGGTCAACCTATAAATTCGCGCGTATTCACTATAAACGTAATATAAACAGTTTAGATTCCAATGCAATAACAAATGAAATGCTCGATACTAATGGATACAATAAATAAGTTGTCTGTCTTGATAACTTCCATCACAGATCTCAGATATTTACTAGAGCCTAACCGACAACATACAGTATCAAAAATTTTGTCTTCCCTCCGATACAACAATGTATCGGTTAATTTCATTGTTGTCAACCTCGAATCTCGTCAACTAAAATTCAAATATTTTGTAACAAATCCCACCATATAAATATTAATTTTTTATTAATTTTAACTTAAGGTAATTAAAGGTAATGGAATATTAATTAATTGTTTTCCTTCCATTGCCATTTTAATAATTCTGTGAAGGTTCTTATATACAATAATTAAAATTAGATTGTTAGGCAAAATACTAGATCTCTTTTAAAGTTGAACCAATAAATTAGAACATGTTTTAAATACTCAATTTATTGATTAAAAAATGTAGTTCATTTAAATTAAAGGTTGACTTGTTCAATTCATTTGCCAACAAACTGGTGTGTGTAAAACGGCAAATTTAACCCGTGACATTAGCAGAAAGCATATTTTAGTATGGTCTATCTCCAATCAATCATCCTGTATTCGCTATGTGCGCGACATCAGTGCCGCCTAGCGTTCACAACTTTGTAGGCTGCCATGTGCCTGTCAAAAATTCTGATAAAATTGATATTACATTTGCAAGTGAATCGCATTAAATTTAAATCAGTCAGTCAGAGATAACGTACAATTATGTAGAGAAAGCTTTTATATTCGACATTATCTAGAAGTGTTGTATTTAGAAATATTACGGCTGGTAACAATAAAAATAATGTGACACACGAAATAAGAAGTTTAACTGGAAAAAATGTAGACTTAATGTAGATTTTATGCAATACTAAATGAATAATATATATAATAATAATAATATCTCTATCCCTCATTCTAATCACGAGGATTAGCCCAGAAGTCGAAGACTTGTGCGGGAGAGGGGGCGGCATATTATTATTAAGCAGGCCGTATTTGCGCCCAGGAACGACTTACGTCTCTAACCACCATTCAGTGCAGGAATGAGGGAAACCTGGAAAACCTCACTAATTAGGGGGGTAGTCAAATGTCAACCGGTATCAATCTCTCACATTGACCCAAGCCAACATTCTTCCACCCTACCATACCCGCAGAGAGGGTGCCAATCTCTCCACGAATATAGCTTATACAGGGTTAACTATGACTAAGTACAAAAAATTTAACCACGTGCTCAGGGAGGCCTAAAAGACAATAAAAAAATTATTCCAGAATTTTAGCTCGATATTTAAAAAATGGGGCAAAACCCTTTTTTCCTACGGAAAGTCGGCGCCTATGCTAAGAATCGACTGAGATGGCTTAGACCCATAGATAAAACTTACAGCTGTCAACAATATCTACTACCATCGTCGTTTTTTGCAGCATTTCTAAATGTAGAAACGAAAATTAACATTCTAATAGTAATAATACCTGATAGATAGGTAACAGTTAATCCACTTAGCTCCAGTATTTTGCATTCGTTTTCCATTATTTCTTTATAAACTGGTATAACTACATATTCGCTCATTACAGCCACTCACTACTGATAAAAGACACTTCCCGTAGGTACAATTAGATAGATTAGATTCCTATTTATTATAACAAAATCGAACGAAAGGAATAAGAGACGTTTAACCGCGGCAGTTTTGTCCATAACCTAGAAAACCAAACCGGCGAACTATATTGTAGGAAATTATCTGCACCCAATACAAATATCTTTATTTAATAACTATAAAACGTTTAAAAATTAAAATAAGGCACTAAAAACTTCAGAAGAACACAAAATTACAACGTAAACACAGGAATTCAATTATGACATGACAGGACACTACTGACAGTACTGACACTGACTAATGAGCGACTGTTGCATGCTTGTAGAGTATGCAACCAACAAGCATTGGCGGCGTTAAATAAGGATTTAAAATAATATCGAAAAAAAATTTTTTTGGCTTTATAAATAAGTTTAGAATTTTTTTGAGGGGTGATTCCGTTAATTCTTATTTTTCCCTATCCCCTCTTAAAATATTTGTACTAAGTCATAGTTAACCCTGTATACGGTCTACCGGCTGCGGGGGTCGAACCCACAGCGATCCAGTCACCTCGATTCAAGTACTGACGCCTTAAACCGCGCGACCACTGACCGATCCAATAAGAATAAGAATAAATATAAACAAATAAATATAAACAAATTAGAAATTTTTTTATAAAAAATTAATGTTGATTTTGTAATAGCAAAATTATTTATTTCTTTAATAATAATCTTATAACGTGTTTGTAGGATTACTTTCTGTTACACTCCTTCTATTATAAATGTGTTTGATTGGACATATGTTATTCAATCACGCATAAACGGCTGAACGCATTTGGATGAAGTTTGGCAGACAGATAGATCATGACCTGGATTAACACATAGGATGCTTCTTATCTCAGGAAGACAAAGGATTCCCGCGCTAAATCCCGCGGCTCGAAAGCTAGTAAACAAGTATTTATAATTATGTTATTTCTTTAAATATTGGGGGTTGTAACTTTACCAATACACATCAAATAGGTACAGTGGCATCAACGTGGTTAAATAAATAAGTCGCAATATTATTAAAAATCTGGTAAGCTCGTAGTTATGAATTCTGACCAGGGTTGCCATCTTCCCAATTTTCCACCGGTCTGACCTTATGTTTTGCATCTGTGCAATATCCCCGGAATCTGCCCCGTCTCCGCCATGCTTCCTAGAAAAACACGGTTTAACAATCATTTTGTATCAGATTATATAATGTTATATGAACAGTTTCCATGTCTTTGGGAAACAAAATCGAAATATTATGTTAATAACTCGATAAACAGAATATCGCCTTGGTTTTTGCATCACTCATAATAAAATTGATATATAATATAATACTTGTACCATCACAGGTCATATAAAATACAGGGTGAACCTTAAATAAGCACAAATATTTTAACTGCTGGTGTCTAATACTTACGGAGATATTATTTTTTTTTTAAATACCCACATTTTGAAGACCGCAATCATATCTGTCATAACCAACATAACGAACCATATGATTTGTTGCAAAGTTGCCATATCTCCGCTAATATAAATATTATGTGTCCTTTAAAGTAATAGTAAAGTAATATGGTTAAATCTATTTTAAAAATACTTGTTTTAAGCATAAGTAAAATTGGGTAGGTATGTAGTATGAAATGCAGCAATATTAACATAAATTTTAACTTCTTAACTGACCTTACTATAAACGATTAAAAATAAATTTCCGCATGTTCAATACTATCATAAAGTATTTAGGATAATATTACGTGATATTACTATGTCCAATGTTCAAAAATTGTACATAAACGTGCACGCAAGCTTACCTGTTTGTTAAAAAATTCACTATTTAATCAGTAATCCACATTTCACAAGTTAAATGTCTTTGTACACTGTTAGAAAGAGACACAATACACAAGTTCCTTAAGTTATTTTATGAAGAATAACGAAAAACTATGATTTTCACACAACATATTAAATTTAATTTTCACCACATAATCCCAAATGAGTCAGTATTAACCATCTCGAATCCAGAACCATGAAATGACTTCGCATTTTAATCCGTGAAACAAACTTTAAAAATAAAGGTACGCACAATATTAAATAACAAAATAACCAGCTTGACGTATGCGTTTAATATCAAGAAAAAATGTCTATAAAATGCATACATTTAGACGGCAGATCCAGCAAAGTAAAATATTTTTTAACCTTTAATGTGAAATGTGTTGTGGGTTGCTGGTACAAATGCGAAAGGGAAATATGCTGGACGAATTATTAAGAGGTCGATTTATTATTGCTTTCCAAAAGGCGCAGCTCGAGATAGATTTCATGAAGATGAAAAGTATGAACTTTTAGCAAATTTCGCAAAACAATATTATTGCTATTTTCATCATTATGTGGGGTTAGCAAGTTTGACCTGGGCTTCCGATAATCTGTCATGACAGTCAATGACAGTTTGATAATAAAAATAATATAAAATGTTACAGTTGACGAAATTTGCTAAAAGTTGAGATTTTTTCCACCATCACATAATTCGAGCTTCGAGAATAATTCGCAAATTTTGCGTCCAAGAGGACAAGGTGTTCTAGACACAGAACTATACTGCTGGTTACAATATTTGTACTTATTTATGGTTCACCCTGTATATTAAGTTTCCATAGTAAGGAGAGTTTACCGATCGACGGAATTATTTTTGTCTTGTACACAGTATGCTAACTCGTATATCCACCAAACTATAAGTAGGTTTTGTCGTTACCATGGATACGCTTGTAAATTTATTTTTAAACGTTAATGTATTTGTCAAACGAGTGAGTATGAGCATGAATTTTCTGTCAATACGCTTACAAACGATACTGACAATAAGTCTGCTTTTGCTATTAGTATTAATAATTTTATGTTTCATTTTAATATAGATAAATAAATAGATAGCATCGTTGTTATTGTTTATTGGATATTTTTCACAACAAATAATATAATTTACTTACTGTTTAGTCCTGTCAAAACCAGAACAGTAAGTAAATACTACCGATGCGTTTTTTCTTGACAACCAGTAAATATAACATAGTGTTCTAAAACTAAGTATGATAAACAATCACAAAACAGTTTAAAAATTACACACGCATTAAACATGCTTACTGTCATTTGTAAAAAATAATTTCATCATCGCTTATTTTACATAAGTGCATACATACTAATTACAATCAAATCAAATCCGATCAGTTCCAAATCTTAACAGATTTCCACAATACTTCCGCTCCACCAACGTCAAAAAATGACCAAAGCTTTTGTCTACCTAATACGATTATATTTTGTTGTGGCCTTTGTACATACGTAATCGGTTTACAAGCTTAAATTAATGAACCATTTTTACCTCTCTTGAGGATGTCCAACAAGCCGGAAAAGCTGTTGTTACGAAACATTTTAAGGACGCACTCGACGTAAAAAGAACGGGACAAAACGGAAACGAACTCACTGACTGACGAGGCCTCCGCATTGCCGATAACACGGTAATGCACTAAACCGTGCCATTCGGGCATTTCCTCGGCCACATTTTCGCTTAATGCACTTGCGATACTGTTACACGAATACTTAATATTTATTACTGCAACGAGTTGCGCCGTTTTGCATATATAGGCTTAATTAATGGGGTAGGTAGTGCTTCTTGATTAAGTCCGACTGACATGGCCGTTTTCGCATATTTCTGATTGTATGCCCTTTTATTACATTTGTGTAAAAACATTACTGAAATATTTAGGAAAAGATGGGAAAAGAAATTCTTTCACATGCTCATTCGTCTTCAGCTGGACTTATACACGCTAAAATATATGGTGCAATATAACTTGCGTGACGTCAATATTGTGCAATATATTGTCTTATGTTTGCACAATCGAAAACCGAGATAGATGGAGTATATTTTATAATGTCGATATAGTGAAGGGCTTAAAATACCTATTTCGCAACATGTATCGAATTTTCGTAAAATCGTCAAATAAATATTCACAATACTTTTGACATAATCTTCCATTGCATTTGCTAATATGATCGTTAGACTATTTTATTTAAACAACTTTAACTAAGTTGCCTTTAAGGTCGTTGCTATGATACGATGTTTACAAACTATACAAACATTCTAAAAAAATTCTGAAATCTGTGAACGTTTGTGAAGATTAAACCTCAATAATTAACATCGGTATTAATTCTTCAGTATGTGTGACGCAGATTATTGTGAAAATTCTGAAATAGAAAATGACGCGGCAGCAACTAAAATTTATTTAAATAAAGAAAAAAATATTAGTCATTATACCAATGTTATTGCTTTCCTCAAAAGGAAATCAGTGGTGATAGACCCAAAAAATCCAGAATATTTTCCTAGAAACGAGTTGAAAGATTTATCAAAGAGACAGATGATGAAAAGGATTTATTCCAAAAAGTTGTCTTAATTATTGGTATATTAGAAGAATTAACTTATTTACGTACAGAGAACATTGAGATGATAAGTCGTTCATTAAAGTGACTATTTTCAATACCAAAAATAATGTTCCTAGATTATTTACAATACCAGAGGTATAGGATATACAGAGTGAAGTCGATTTACTTTAGCTTATCCAAAAAAAATCCAAAAATTCACCAAAATTAATAATAATGTCACGGATTTCCCAATCCGTATTTCTCTTACTTCCAGAAAAACAATCCGTTAATTAATCACTTCTTTATTAATTACTCAGTACACTATTGACTACTAATTACAGGTCAACTAAACACTTGTTTAATTAATCGCTATCTAAATCGCTTTGATCTCTCTAACTAAACACTTCACTTCAACACTGTAATACAAGACTTATACAAGACTAACTAACTCGGCCGTTTATTCGTCTTTTATAGACCCAACGAATATTCCAGGTATATTCCAGTATCTCTAGATCCATTTTCCCGTACGACTCGAATGCTTCTCGTCGATTCCCGAATTTTCCAGTAACGCCTCGATTCATGGCATGTTGTTTGTTTACCAGAATCGCGTAGGGGCGATCGGGGCAATCTTAGCATTTCGAGGTACCACAGTCGTCGGTTTAGGTGTGAGTGGGGCAAATTCCGTGACAATAACAAAGATATAGGGTGTCAAAATTGAAGAAATAAATCACATTCTCTTTCTTATCTTTCGATCGCTTGAAGCAAATTTTACGAAATTATCATAGTATTATGCTGTTACAGGATGGCCCATTACTTACGCAACAATTTGACTTTTAGATAAATTGCATGCATCATGAGATTTAGATGCGTTTATCTCAGAAACCATTGCTTCTAGCGACATCAACAAGGTGTACCTTTCTTAACTAGAAAAGATAGAGAAGAAATTTGTTCCAGTCCAAAATGAGATACAGTGTAGCACAAAGAAGTCGTAGCGATTTAAAAGGGTCCAAACCATCGTTGGTGGCGTCCTCTAGCAGATACACCAAAATCGTCGACATATTCGAATTTCTAGTCCCAAGCAACCCCCCTATATCAAATTTCATAAAATACGATCGATGCGATCAAAAAATAATAAAGAAAATGTTATTTTTTCAACTTTGACACCCTGTAGATCGAAAAGAAGCAACATTCGGATAAGGCATCTCTCTATTTTGAGGTCAGCAACATGCCTTTAAGCTCTGTCCCATTATTAATGAACCACCCTGTAGAAGGAGTCAATTTTTTTGGAAATTTTTCCATCGACTACTGATCGCAACCGATTTTTTATCACGTACAGGACAGGACTCAAAATGTACTACACGGGCAGTGGGTATATATAACATATGTTCAATTCCTAAAAAGGTTACCGAATTTCTTAGATTACCCAATGTGGCTTAGTATACTGGACACTGCTTTAGACGATGTTCTGCAACCTTCCTTGTAGATGCACAGGAGCCAACATATCGATGCTCAAGAGGTTGGCGTTTGTCTTCTTAGGCAGAAGGGTGCATAGAAAATTCCATACAAAATAAGCAGGCGACAGTAAGGAAAATTCCCAGGGAGAAAGGAAATACCACTTTCATTCCAAAACCTCAGTGAACTAGGATGCAGGTATTATCTTCTTCCAATAATGAAGTTATACGAATCGAAGAACAAAATATATGTTTTCTTAATGCCCAATTGTCCTATTTGAAAGATTGTATTATTACTATTCATAATAAATAAATAATTTAAGTAAAAGATATTGTTTTCTATAAGGAAATAATAATCGAAATGTCATTATTTTACATGAAAAAAAATTTACAAAACGCCGACAATTAGCCGTGGTACTGAATGGAGCAATATAATTTCAAGCGACACAATAATCACTGCAATATGTGGATATGTGCATAATATTTATCATAATTCTATAGATGATGTATATTTAGCGAATAGTGATAGAGAAGATGCGAAGATTAGAACGGACGATATAGAAAATAGAAATTCTCGACATCTTGGTGAACAAGTTCAGTTAATTAGATATAATGCTTATAAATATATAAAACACAGTGAGGTAGCCTTAGAAAAAACGGATTATGCAATATTCCAGACCTTCAGAAAGAATTCCAAATATTGGTACAATTCTTTAAAATTCATAATATTGCTTACGATGCTATTGTATAGTTTGAAGAAAGAAAACTTGCTGCATATAGTCGAGATCAATAGTTTTGCATAGAATAGTCGATAAATATGGGTTTAAATAGTTTTCAAAAAATTTGTATCGCTTTATACATAAGTTTGAAAATTTTTCCAGTTCCGTTAATTATTATTTTCCTCTCTACTATCTCTTAAAATATCTGTACTTTCGAAGTTTTATTGACAAAATTTGTTCATCCTACATAGTTTTCAATAATAATGCAACAAGTTATAATCAATTAGGAATCGAGGAAGAAGCAACCACAAACAAATATTCATAGAACTCTGCGGTAGATACACAAACATGTGGCAAAGAGTCGGAACTGTTGAATAAAATTTTGCATAATTATCAATACCTAAGTAAAACAATAAACAAGGAAATCAAACTACACACATTCATGCAGCAGTTACCAACATTTCAACATGGTGTTCTTACGATAAGCCACGCAAGTAAGTCACTGCCCCGCGTACGAAAAACAAATAGTCGAGTTGTTTTCAATATACAAAACACATTATCGTAATACCCCAACATTTCGTAATTCTTACACGAGATGAATGCTCTCGTTGCCGAGTGAAATATCTCCTCCACTTTGCCAGCAACTCTCATCTGTCAAACTTTCACTGGTAATATTTCACCTTTTTTTTTAAAGTACCTGTCACGCACATTTGCATATAGCGGGTGAAAAGTGAAAGTGATATATTACGGCGACTAGACGTCGATATACAGGGTTATTCAAAACATATCTATAAAACATTTTTTGAATGTACAGCGGACTTTTACAAATGTAAGAAAAATCAAAGAGGGCAGTTCGAAAATTATTTAAAATTACACTTCTGGGCGGCATTGGAAAATTGTCGACTCTAGAACTTGACATGCAAAGCAGACACTCGGAGGCCGGACAAAAACTTGAAAGCAAATAAAGAAAAAAATAACACTTTATAACACCTATTTTATACAGCAAATTCAACTGCTTTCGTCGCTATCGTTATTAATTAGTAATAGAATTAATTTGTGGTGTTAATTAATAAAATAGTTTGATATTTACATATACAGTGCCTTCATAAATAATTACAAGCCACGTGACCAGGACTGTGATTCTCGAAGAACAACTCGTATGCAAATAGATTTCTTGTCTCTCTCAATTGCCGTAGTGAGGAAAAGGATATTCGCATATGAATTGCTCTGCGATTGAATCTCGACCCTGATCACGTGGCTTGTAATCATTTATGAAGGCACTGTATGATGTTACAACAACGAAATTTAGCGCCCGTTTTACCCAGTTTCTACAAACAACACACATGTTTCTGCTTTTTATCCGTTTTGAATTCGTAAGTTATTGGCATCAGCTATAGCTAATACGTTAGCGTAAATCATGAATGATGTCCAATGTCCCCATAAAAAGAAGTCCACATGATTTAAAGTGGCAAAGAACGTGACGGCCATGGTACCGGTTCTCCTCGTCCAATCCCTTGGTATCAATGCTTACGCTGTACATGGTATACTGTCCAATGTCAATATCCCTGGACACAACTAATACAATAAACATTAAAAATGGCTTCTTCTTTATTTTTAAACAGGGGATAGAGAAATATCGCAAGCAAATATAAATCAGACTGGCGAACAGTCAGTATAATGATAGAATTTGTAAATGAAATAAAGATTTAAATGTTCCCAACTGATATTGGATGAACTTTACGGATATAATTGAGCCTCGTGTATGTGATACACCACATTGCTGCAATACGCCGTAGATACGCTGTAGTTTCATCTCTTCCACGATCCGGTTTCAAATTTCCCATGGCACGCCTGCGTTGTACTACACTTGCACTCACTGCACACCTCGGAGAAAGTAGCTGCATTTGGCACATGTTTACTGGGAAATCATTTTGCTAAAGCATTTATATCCAATCAACTCCCAGTTGCTATACACGTAAACCGTTTTTAACACCTGAACAACTAATGTAAATACTCGCATCACAAAAACGTTAATGCCTACTATAAGTAAAGGGTTTTCAATATTCGGAATCGTCTGGCTGGAGACTACAGTAGTCCAGGGATGTAAAGGTTGAAAATAATAATAATAATATATCTTTATTTCATAAAACATAAAAGTGTAGAACGCGTCACATTGGCAGAATGACATAATAACGTATGATAACACATATAGAATATACGGTCATAAAAAACAAACAATGGTAAATTAAACAATACAAGATTACAATAAGTTCTCCAAAAAATGATCAGACTAAAACCCATCCGAATAAAATTCCTGAAGTGATTAATATGCCTTTACTGTTAAAAGTTCTTTTATTTTTTTTTAAATAGTTCACTGTTTAAAACTTTTATATATTCCGGAATATGATCATAAATTTTTATTAGTTGATCAACTGCATTTGAGTCAAATCGGCATATTCAAAGGCACTAATAAATTACTTTGTCTTCTGCTATATTTATGTTGGAATTCATGTTTGGAGAATAATAGAATATTCTGTTTTACACATGCACTATCTAATATAGTAAGGCAAGGAAGAGTAAGTAGTTGTTTGTTTTTAAAGATTTCTCTACAAGAATCAGTTTTCTTCATGTTATACATAATTCGTATTTTTTTTGTAGGAAGAATATTCGTTTGGATTCAGCGGAATTACCACAAAAAATAATTCCATATTTAATTCTTGATAAAACTTAAGCATAATAAACATGCAAATTCGTCGTCGAATGGGACAGTATTCTGAGAGCATAGCAGAAACTACTTAATTTTGAAGCTAAATATTTCACTTTCTATGAGATGATGAAGTGAGTCTCTCTTGCTGAACGACTACGTCTATATTTTCCCGATTTTGGATACTTATATTAATGATTATTGTTTTATCAATATTTAGTTTCAAGTGATTACCACAATAATATGATTGTATGTTCCGTTGAAGATCATTTACACTATTTCCTCTAACTAATAAAGTAGTGTCATCAGCAAACATGATAGTTTTGTAATATTTTCTGGTAGGTCATTAATAAACAGCAAAACATTAGAGGGCCTAATACAACAACTTCAATATTTTTATACTCGGAAACTTTCACAAAATTTTTTTACGATATTGACTCTATCTTGCATGATGCATCTATTCCCAAAATTTTTAGATACGTTGTGAATCATCCTGTAAACTATACATTTAAGGTGTACACTGTCCATTATAGAAATGTATACAGATTTGGCCAAAAAAGATGCGTGCGTTTTTTGCAGCATTTAAGGAAAGAACCCCTTATTCTTCAAATAGTGTTTTCTACAAAGACAAATGCATTAAACATTTAACAATAATTCTCATTAAATAACGAATCTCTTATTTCTCCAGGGTATTTTCAATAACATTTAAGTATATGAATTATATAAATTTCATTCGTATAGCTAAAAATATCTTAAATACAATTTTCAATGTTCAATAACTCTAAAACTGTTAAATATAGGAATATCGTATGTCATATTTTGAAACCAGAAAAAAGAATAATTAAACAATACATGAATACACAGGGCTTCCTTTAAAAATATATTATTACTTCTGTACCCCTCAACTACAGTTAAAGGGGTTCAGTTACAGCCGTACAACTTTTTCGACTGTTGTGTAGTGTAAACATCAAATAATGATTGACGTTTATTTTGTATAAAATACGGCATGGAAACTTTTGGGATGTAGTCCAAAAGATACTCATTTTGGAGCTCCCAAAATTGCTATTTTTAGGAGCGTATACAAAAAAATATTCAAACGTTCCTACAAGTTTCATTTTACACCTTTCTCATATCTTGAATATTAACGGAGAAAAATGGAGAAGTAACTTTCATATGTCCACTATATACATTGTGCCTATTTTTAATTACTTTTTAGTTTTTCTTGAGTCAATATTATAGTTCAAGTTTTTTGTCAAATCGCTTTATACAATTGACAATTTTCTTGAGTTTAGTGCAATACAGCCAACGTCTCAAAGCTAAGATACTCTAGGGGTTTTATATGGGTCTTTGTTTCACAAATTGTGGGTACAAAAATGATTGTGATGATCCATTCATATTCACCTTCTTAGCTTTCCACTCGGTGTTCCATAATTTCCATAAAAAAAAACATATGGAAAATATCAACAACAATTCAGCTTAGATATTTTTGTTTTTGTTGGCATTACCGCATTCACCAGGATTGTTCAAGAAAATTGTTAAACTTTTTTGTCGGAACTGAAAAGTTTATTGAACTTGAAAATGATGAGAAGTGATAAGAAACTTGCGAATTGAGCCAAAACTTTTTGACTGTAAAACGGCTTTACTACTATTCTCAAAATACTTGAAAATAATAGTTGACATTCCTGTTATCTGTCACAAACTTGCAATTTTCTTTCATGGCACATTTTGAAAACAAATGCCTAATTTAGTTCAAAATTCAACGATGACGAATGCTCAGAAAATTGTTCTACGAGTATAATAAGAGATTTATGGCAATCCACTATATAATCTTAACCGATAACTATCATCTCTTCTATGTATCTCAGGATTCGAGAAAACTAAACAATTGAAAACCTCACCAAACTAGCTAGAACCTGAGGTGATGGAATATTATGTGGTGAGTTTGTACAAGCCTATTCCACGATATCAAAAATAATTGAAACGACTATTTAGAAAAGTAACGTAAAGGAGTAAACACACTATGCGGTCGCGGTCTAGGTACACCGTGGATCGTGCTATCTCGCGCTCTTGTAGAAAATAATCTTGTAATGATTTTATATGTACACGTTTGCACTAATATTTTCACCAAAAAGTTTGGAGAAAAGGGCTAGTAAAGATACATCTTCCACAGCACAAATTGTTACGCCTAAACAATACAATAGAACAAGTCGTATAGACAAATATATATGCCACTGATTTTGTAAAAGGCCGTGATCAACTCGGCACAAAACGGCCCGCGATCCGCCTAGACCGCGACCGCATAGTGCGTTTTCTCATTAACTGTCTATGTATTATTTATCCCTATTTAATTTAATAAATTATTTGATTAATTAAATTTATATTTTAAATTAAACAAAGAGCTTCTGAACAATACGTACAAATAATCACAATAACAATATTCGCAAAAAAGTAGTTGGTTATAAATGAAAATGGCAATATAAAAATATTAATTCAAGTTACATATGAATTACTTGGTTGTAAAACAACTTAGCTACATAAAAATATGTGTTCAATATAATACGTATTTTGCTTTAAATTTTCAGAACTATGTCTTGGTTATCTAAGCTAGCCTATATACAGGGTATTCCAACGAAAATTTGACCCCCCCTATAATTGGAAAACCGAATAATATTTCAAAATTCGCTGAGACCCGTCGATTTTTGTTCTTGGGGGGAGCTTTTTTGACAGTCAAGCCAACTCGATATGTTCATCCCCCTAATGCCTAGCAACCCCAACTTAAAAATTTCAAATGCAACTACCCCACTTGTGGCACATCATTTGAAAGCCCTTTTCATTGCGAATACAGTGACGTACCGTTTTTAGAAATCGGTTGAGATTTGACAGAATTATTGGTTACAAACGAAAAGATGACAAACCAACTTACGCGTAGTAATTTCTACACAAATGCCCACCACTAATAAGTTTCTCATCTACTACACATGACCGCATTACCTAATTGTTATTGATGTGTCTATCAGTTTACAAAAAAGTCAGAAATGAAATAAAAAGCTGAAGCAAATAATAAATCAGATTTATTTGATGAATTGCTCAAAATGACCCCCGTTAACTTCCAAGCAATAATACAGTCTGTTTTCAAATTCTGTTCGAACATTATTAAAGACATCCGCAGTTATTAATCGGCATTCTTCTACAATTCTCTGACGTAGCACTTGCAATGTTTCCGACTGAGTGGCGTACACTCGTGATTTTAGGGGACAGATACGGAGATCTTGGTGGCCATTCGACGGGACCTCTTCTGCCAATCCAATGCCCCGGGAAAAGGTCATCCAAAAATTGTCGCACAGCAGCAACATAGTGCGGGGGCGCACCATCTTGTTGGAAGGTTATTTCATTTTCTAGTAAATTGTCGTCACTTTCTAAAATCTCTGTTATCCTAGGATCAATTGTACTTTCCAATAATTCTAGATAGGTGTTTCCATCGAGATTACCTTGGATGAAAAATGGTCCAACAAGATGGTCGCCCAAAATGCCTGCCCAAACATTTAATTTTTGAGGTGTCTGAGTATGAAATTCCTGATTAAATGCGGATTAGTATCACTCCAATAACGACAATTGTGTCTATTCACTTCGCCATTCAACATAAATATGCATTCGTAGGAGAAACATGTTTTGTAGTGAAGATTTGGATTCAGTAGAAGTTGTTCACTAAAGTATTCGCAAAATTCGTTACGGCGATCAAAGTCATCTTCATGTAACTCTTAAACCAGCGTCATCTTAAATGGATGAAACTTGTGTTTTTCAAAATTCGATGAACACTGGAAAGGATACGCCAGAAGCTTGAGACACAGTTGTAAACGATTGCTTATTATCCATCTGTACATGACCCAAAACTGCCACTTCAACTGCTTCATTTCGAACTGGCCCAATTACTTCACGTCTCTTGTTTAAAAGCGAACCTGTTGCAACAAATTGGTCAATCAGGTGTTTAACGTACTGGTGGTTTACATTTTTTTCATGATGATTGACATGTATGTGCTGTAGCTTTAGCGCAATCGTGATTTCGACAATAAATTGCAACAATTTCTACTCTTTCCGCGATAGAATAAACCATTTCGAACACACGTTAATACTTTCAATAACGGCTGAAACTAACGATTTCTTGGTCACAAGCAAAAACACCGACTTTTTTGTAGTACTGATTTTTTGTTATTTTGAAAAGGTCTGAATTCCTATAAACTTAAGTATCTTCTACTAATAACTATTTTAGTATCTAGTTTTATTTGCTTCAGTTTTTTTATTTCATTTCTGACTTTTTTGTAAACTGATGATACACATTAATAACAATTAGGTAATGCGGTCATGTGTAGTAGATGAAAAACTTATTAGTGGTGGGCATTTGTGTAGAAATTACTACGCGTAAGTTGGTTTGTTATCTTTTCGTTTGTAACCAATAATTCTGTCAAATCTCAACCGATTTCTAAAAACGGTACGTCACTGTATTCGCAATGAAAAGGGCTTTAAAATGATGTGCCACAAGTGGGGTAGTTGCATTTGAAATTTTTAAGTTGGGGTTGCTAGGCATTTGGGGGATGAACATATGGAGTGGGTTGACTGTCAAAAAAGACTGCCAAGAACAAAAATCGACGGGTCTCGGCGAATTTTGAAATATTCAGTTTTCCAATTATAGGGGGGGGGTCAAATTTTCATTGGGATACCCTGTATAATATATCTAATTTTGATACTGCACTGCGATACATCACTTATCATTTTTGACAGATGAGGCTGTCGCCTCGCTGTCGATGCTTGCTATGCTCGAATATGCATGGACGTTCGCTAAGCTTCTACGACTTGATGAAGACAAATGGACATTGCAAGAGGCAAAACAAATAACAAGCATTTCGTTTAAACTCATATTAAGCGTTTTTTAACATTGATTTATCGATGTTAACTGCTCGTCTGTAATAAAATTTGAAAATGATAACCGTTATGATCTATGATGTTACATGTTATACATGTTTTGCTAAGTGAAGTATAAGTTGATAGAAATTTTTATTCTATAGATTTTTCCGTCTGTAAGTATAATTTATTTGAAATTTTTACATTTAATTTGCGCTAAAATATATAACTTTAGAGAAAACTGCGTGACGAGTCGTCACATCGTCGATTTAAGCATCTGAAGAGACACACTATCTTCTTCAGAAGCAACGCTGTTCTGAAACTATTTCATAATTACTTCTAAATAATGTTATGCTATGTATATTGAAAATTGAAACGTCAAGACACCTAAACTGATCACGTTCAGAAATTGTTTCAACGATACGAAATATGTTTTATTTTACAAAACTGTAAACGGTTTTCTAATATGATTTTATTGTTAAAGCTATACACATACAGATTTGGAAAGTGAGGATCTTGATGGTGAATTGTATTTTGCCGCTTGCGTGTATTTGTGTCATGCTACACGCATACTTCGACCACAGCGTGTTTGCATCAAGCAGTGTTGCCAGGTGGGAAAAATTCAGTGCATGAGAATAATTTCAAAGAAGCAAGTAATTTTCAATTACTTTTGTAATGCCATTTTTATTTCATTAAAAATCATTATGTTCTGCAATTTTATCATAATATTACATTGTAAGTAGGTAGTTACAGGTACTTACTTAAAAGTTATTAACCACGTAACCTTTCTAATTTATTTTATTGTTAGGCCGGGCGAACGTTGAGGCGCAGTTGACGTGACGCAGGGTGACTCACGAGTCGTAAAATCTGTTGTTTCCAGAAAATGTAGGTACCCTTACGGAATAGAGTTAAGAATCACTACAATACAGCGTGAATACAGCACACACACCTCATATCCGTAGACTGTCATACCCGTTTATGTATTCATTGCTAATTATTAAGAGAGCAGTCTACAATAAAGGATATTTCAAGTACCCAAATATTGTAGATACCTACCTCTATCTATTCAATTTTGCCCTCAATTTTTCCTTTATTTCTCGTTAGGTCTTTGTTTTGGTAGATTTCAAAGAGTAATTTTAATAATTTTATTATTTCTTTTTGTGTCTATTAAAAAGCATGAGATTTTGTAATCAAAATATGAAAGCATGAGATTTCCTCGGAATGGATGAGATCTGACAACACTGGCATCAGTTGATCTGACAGTTAGATTTGCAATGGCGATACGGAACCGATTACCGTAGTAGTGGGGAATGCTAGACCAATGCACGTCGCCTCCCCTCTTAAAGTTCGTACCTTCCCTGGAATGAAGCGGCAATTTCTACTTTCTCTGTAAAGATCCGCAATTTCCGAATCTGTATATCAGCTTAAGTTCAGAAAAATTATATTGAAAACAATTAGAGAATTTGTACAGTTTCTATATGCTAAAGAAACAAATACTTCTCCATCAAAAACCCTTTGCTAAGAGTATCTTCTTTAAAAAAGTTTCTCATATCGAAAATCGAAGGAAACATCGGTGATTAATGATTATGTGTATTTTTATAAACATTATTAATGAGCAAATTTACAGAAATCATTTATTTACAGTTTTAAATTTGAATTGACTCAATTATAGATATATTTAATTGCAAATTGTATATAAAATAGTATAGAAACAAAGTTTTTTCCTAATTTATTTGCTGCATTTTTATTTTAAAATAACTTAATCTTGTATTTGGGTATCCTGTGGGGTGAATTGTTTATTGAATATTACCTCACATTGCGAAATGAATACATGATCTTGAAATACCAAATTTCTGATTAAAAATACTATTATTTATTTACATTAACTAGTAAATGATTACATCAAACGGCACTTGTTTATTTTATCACATCAAGGCTGAAGAAACAGGAAATTAGAACATTTGCTGAACGAATCTGCAATGTGCGAAACTGGTAATTTATATATTAATACCTAAAACAAGTGATTGTCGACACGTGTCATATAGGCTTAATTCGTCTTCATACAAAATATTCACTCAGTGACACATATTCAGCTGTTTCCCAAAGGCGCACATTTTAACGAATCCCAAATATTTAAAAAGAGATTAAATTAATCAATCCGGAATTGCCAATTAAAAGAGACCATATTAGCTTAGTCTAAACAAAACGGTATTATAATTTTAATTAAAAACACAATCGAAAACGTGAATGGAATATATTTTAACAGTGGCTGAAAAATTTAATTATGCATTTTGCACATTAACATAGGCAACTTCTCATACAATTAATTTGAAAATTCCCAAAAATAATCCATGTACCATCACAAAAAAATTACATGGGTTAAGGTCCGGTGACATTTGTGGCGACGAAAGTGGTTCCTTTCAACTAACTCGCTTATTCCGAAACGTATTGTCCAAAAACTCACGTGCTTTCTAGCTTAAATGAGAACCTGCTTAAGTTTTAAAATCCTGATGTTTAATGGAACCTCGTTCAATAGTATAGGAAGGTGGATTTGTAAAAAGTGCAAATACAAAGCTCTCATTAAACGATCCTGTAAAATGTGTGGCTCAATAAGCACCCCAAATACAAACCCCCCCCACTTTCTTTGTAAAATTTTCATTCTCTGTCTATTACTTCAAAATCCATTCGCAGAATCAGGGTTAGTTATATAAAAAAATCCCGTTGCCTATTTTAATGAGTAAAATTCTTAGTTAAAATTATATACCGTATCGTACTGTCCAAATCGTATGTTTATATTAAAGTAACTGTCATTTATTGTCGGTAACATATGAAACTACCTGGAAAATATGTTTTCCTTATTAGGATCTTATACCTAAAGGGTTAACTATGACTAAGTAGAAATATTTTAAAAATGGATAGAGAAAAACAAGAATCAATGAAACCGCCCTTCAAAATACTTTCAAACTTATTTAGAAAGCGAACAAGAATTTTATTTTAAATCTCAATTTCAGGACGACTATGGGCGCCGGTCCGCCCCTAAGTTATTTATTTGGCACGTTGGCGTTTGGAGAGTACGGCAACCAACAACACAATTATGACGGCAGGAAGATTAAAATGCAAAATTCGTTGTTATCGGACAAGATTTTATAATTAAAAACTAAACCGGGTGCATTCGAAATTTTCATTCTATTCATCTATTAGTATTTCTTTCGTTCAATTTTCTTTCAAATGGACATTTTATTTAACTGTATACGGAGTGTGTATTCTATTATATACAGACCTGTAATGACTGAAAATATAGTTTTGACAGCCTGGAATGAACGAACGAGAAACAAATGCAAAACACTGCAGCTAACTGAATTAACTGTTATTTATCAGGTGCTCTGGAATCTGGAATTATAGAGAGGGTAGCAGAAAGGCTACAGCACTTATTCCCCATTACGTCTCCTACCTTCTCCTACTAGGAGCTCAATCTACCTGAGCCGCCAATCAAGCTAACAAAGAGAAAAAAGTGGTGACGTTGCTCAGGAGGATCTCTCTAAGTAGGCCATAGAAGGTCATCGTTCTGTCACGACGGATTCTCTTATTGGCGAGATGGCAGTGCACTCACAGAGTGGATGGAGTATTGTCTCGTCTTTCTGTTCACAACCCATACAAAGAGGTGTTGCACACTTCCTCATGTAATAGAATTGTTTCCTTAGCCAACAGTATCCAGTTTGAATACCTGTCACCAGGCGAAGATCTCTCCTAGACATAGCCAGGTACTTTTTGGCTGTATCCCTGCAGGGGTACTCTAGGAACTCCTTAGCAAATTTACAGCCATTTGTTTCATCTCAACGTTTCTTGAACTCTTTGTGGGTGTCCTCTTTGATAATTTCAACATATGATGACAACGGAAGCGCGTACTGGAGGGACCAGGTCCGAAAATATTGACACTCCATACACATTGCAATGGCAGGTGTCGTTATTCTCCAGTTATTCTTTGTACCTGGCTGAGCTTTTGTTTAGCTGTCGTCTGTTGGACTTTCCGTCACTAGACCTATCTGGTATTATGAAACTGTAAAACAACCGTATGGTAAATAATAGATCTAAGTCATCTCGGACGGTGGATATTATAAACGCCGATTTTCCGGAGAAAAGGAGGGTTTTGTCTCATTTTGAAACATCGAGCTAGAATTCCAAAATATTGTTTTTATTGTATGTTAGGCCTCCCTGAGCACGTGACATATTTGTATTTCGTGGTATTTAATCCTGTATACGTCTAGTATTTATATACATTTCTACACCAAATATAAATGAAAATTATCCTGCTAATATTTGATTCACCTTCATATATTTCGAACAATATTTATTTATATGGGCAGATAGACATCCTGAAGGTTATCCATGAAGTAACTGTTTATTTATTTACAGTTAAAATATGTGGGTTTATAGCTAGCACATAGAACTATTGTTTTATAAAAAATACTGAAATGGAAACCTACGTCAATAATGCTCATATACTGGATCTTTATTCAGAGTTAGAGAACAAGTAGAGAAACAAATTATAAACGTGTAGGCGTCTATACGAAATAAAAAACTTTAGTCACACTATTATATAAGTAACATCCATATGATTAATTTAGTCTTAAAAAATTGCATTCATTAATATATTTCCAACTTCTTCAAATTATTTCTCTATTTGTCAACAATAACTTTTATTGAATCAAGCTGTTAACAAAATCGAGTTTATAACTTCTTGTCAAAAATATCAAACGTAATGAGTCAGGTATTTGCTAGTTATCAACACTGAACAACAGCATGAGGTCATGTTTGAATCTAGCTGATCGCAATATTACCATACACACAACCAACACATCTACTTTAAAGAATGTAAAAACAATTATGTTAGATCATCTGTTATAACTTTGTTATGGTCAAGGAATGGTTGGAGATTTTACTCGTACTTGCAAGTATGCGCTTATCATAAATTCTGCTTCATCCGAATACCTGCAGTGTTGTCAGCTGCTATTTATGATTTACTAGGCTTCTATATAATGCATAATGAATAAGCACATATGCTAACCATATGCAAAATAATGCAGAGTACAAGTCATAAATGAAAATATAAATTTTTCAGTTTTCTCATAAAAATAGGACCTAATATATCTAATATATTACTGCACACGACCCTGAGTTTAGCATTAATGATTATCTGATAATTTAGAATCGAAATGATAAATTTTCAGTTTGAAATCATTTTACTGATTGCACACGATGATGTTCTTGCTAATACTAATTTTGACACTTTTGCATGTAAGGTTAATTTCAACATTTAAAAAAATAATAAATAAATTCACTTTGCATCTATCAAATATTGTTGTGTTGTGGTCTATAGTCTATCCATGTCAAATTTGATAACATTAACGATATGACGAAAATTGTCAAATTTATAGAAATTTGTAAATATCTTCAAAAGTAGTAACCGCTACTTTAACAATGCTTATATGAATTCAAACACAATTCCAATGAGCACAAGACAAAGTAAAAAATACAGGGCGTTGCATTTGAAATAAAAAAATTATAGCTATTCGCACAGAACATAGCTTATTATGAGTAGTAAATGCTTACAAAAGCTGTTTTCTGTACGATAAATGGTTCCGGAGATATTCGCAAAAAGCGAAATTTTTTTTACAGTTTCATCACCCTGTATCTCGAAAATTGTGCATTTTAGAGGATAAGTTAATACAAACTTTTTTTCAAATTTTTGGACGAGCTATCACATCCTGAAGTCCTGCGCATATATTATGAAACACCCTATATACCAACGATGAGGCGTTTTATTTCATCCATGATAACTACGTTCATTTCCACTGTGCCAGAAGCTTCCTTTTTGGTAGCTAGTTCTGTATTGTAATTTTATTTAATTACTAATATAACTACGTTATTCATGTCATCTTGTTCTATCATGTTTGTTCAACGATGTAACAATAAACATATGTAGAAACGAACACTAAAATATTTATGGTGAAGACTATGTTGTAAACTTTGGAAGCTCTATGTTTATGGAAACTAACGATACACAAAAAGACCAGACAGCGTGACTTGTTCGTACACTTATCCTTGACCCATATTGCAAGTGACTACGAAATATTTTCGCAAAAGTTGTTTCGACAGACACATTAGCTGCGAGGCGACATGAAAGCCGTCAGACTCCATATGGAGGTGATCAAGATAAGCAGAATCGAATTACTTTTAAAGTATCTAGTTAATTACTTGTACGTAAAACTGTTGCAACAGAAACGTTATTCAATAAGGTAAAGAGACGATATTATCTGTGAGTAATGTAATATTATGAATATGTTTTGTAGAATATACTACAGTGAAAAATAAAACTACCGAATGGACTTGTCTCGTCAAAATTCTTTTATATGCTAGTGATATCATTACACGCAACTCTAAACTAGATCTATTCCTAATACGATAATACCCGATTAGATTAAAATGTGCTGTTGTTGTGCTGCTGTGATGTAAATATTTATAAAGCTGATTCTGACCATCTACCAGAGGCTGATATGCCCATGATTGCGGAGTAGGTACTTTAATAAAAATAAAGGCTATATATACAGATTCGGAAATTGCGGATATTTACAAAGTAGAAATTGCCTCTTTATCCCAGGGGAGGTACGAAGTATAAGTGGCGCGGCGCCGTGCATTGGTCTAGCATTCCCCACTACTACGGTAATCGGTTCCGTATCGCCAACGCCAACTCGCCATTGCAAATCTAACTGTCCGGTCAACTGATGCCAGTGTTGTCAGGTCTCATGCATTCCGAGGAAATGTCATGCTCTCATATTTTGATTACAAAATCTCATGCTTTTTAATAGACACAAAAAGAAATAATAAAATTATTAAAATTACTCTTTGAAATCTACCAAAACAAAGACCTAACGAGAAATAAAGGCAAAATCGAGGGCAAAATTGAATAGATAGAGGTAGGTATCTACAATATTTGGGTACTTGAAATGTAGACTGCTACCCTTTATTGTAGACTGCTCTCTTAATAATTAGCAATGAATATATAAACGGGTATGACAGTCGACGGATATGCGGTGTGTGTACTGTATTCACGCTGTATTGCAGTGATTCTTAATTCTATTCCGTAAGGGTACCTACATTTTCTGGAAACAATATATTTTACGACCCGTGAGTCACCCTGCGTCACGTCAACTGCGCCTCAACGTTCGCCCGGCCTAACAATAAAATAAATTAGAAAGGTTACGTGGTTAATAACTTTTAAGTAAGTACCTGTAAGTACCTACTTACAATGTAATATTATGATAAAATAGCATAACATAATGCTTTTTAATAAAATAAAAATGGCATTACAAAAGTAATTAAAAATTTAGCTGTGTCAAGAGGTGTTTTTTGATAAATTAGGCCATCTCATGCTTTTTTCTCCAAACCTCATGCTATTTTGAAATTATTCTCATGCACTGAATTTTTCCCACCTGGCAACACTGCCTTATGGGAAGAGTGGGAGCACGCTGTGGTGGAACTATGCGTGTAGCATGACACAAATACACGCAAGTGGCAAAACACAATTCACCATCAAGATCCTCACTTTCCAAATCTGTATATTACAGATTAAGAGAATAAAGTACAAAGCTATTACCATATTAAATATTTTTTCTCATTTATGTTAAGGCGGCTATCTACTTGTGGCAATGCTCCGTAACGTAACAACAAACATGTTACGGCCTGTTGCAAAGGTGACACGGTGCGCTGTGAAAGATTGTGAGGTTTTGGTCGTAACAAAATAAGGTTACGACACGACACAGAAACATTTTCAATTTTTTCTTTACTCAACTATGGCACAAACACAAAAGGCACACTCTCTCCATTTATCGCAGAAGGCAGACTGGTCAAAACAAAAAATCACAAACGTCAATTCTCGGTTTCTAGTCGTCGCATCAAAGAGAGGTTACGCTCTGCGACAAGTTGAGACGGGTTGCCATTCTGGCTATAACGTTGCCTGTTTTGCGTTCGTGATTTTGTCTTATTTTTTGTTTCGTCAGTCTGCCTTCTGCGGTGAATGGGGAGAATGTGTTTTTCTGTGTTTGTGCCATGCAGTTGAGTAAATAAAACATTAAAAACTTCAAAATGTTTCTGTGTCGTGTCGTAACCTTATTTTGTTACGTTATGGAATGAATAATACGACGAAAACCACACAAACTTTCACAGCGAACCGTGTCACCTTTGCAACAGGCTGCAACATGTTCGTTGTTACGTTACAGAGCATTGGCATAAGTGGATACCCACATTTACATGTGTCAAATTGGTTACACGCATCATGCAACAATTCTCCGTCTCCACTAGCTGTAACGTAACATGTTCGGTGTAACGCTACGAGGCGAAGCAATACGTAACCAAATTAATGTTAGTTACTGTTATTTAAATATACGTCCCTAATTACCCCTCTAATTAGTGAGGTTTTCCAAGTTTCCCTCATTCCTGCACTGAATGGTGGTTAGGGCCTACCAACAAAAGTCGTTGCTGGGCGCTAATGCAGCCTGCTTAATAATAATACGCCGCCCTCTCTCCCGTACAAGTCTCCCGAATATATACTATAAAATATAAAGCGTCCGATTTAAAAAAATTTCGGTAAGGTGACAACCTTGCTAAAAACAAACAAAATATTGCAGAAAAATGACAATTTCTATATACCATTTGAATTGTTACTGCGATTTTTGAAATCTGAATAATATCGATTTTATTCCATTATGTTATGACACACTGTATATTTCGCACCAGCTCTTGACTTTATTAAAATGCTCTACAAAATTATCAGCTTAACCATCTGAGATCCGTGTAATCTTTAATTCACATTAAAGGCTAATGATGTTTCTTTACATAGTGCTTACACCTCTGAACGTAATGTGAACGGTAATTTTGTAAACTCGCCATTTGAAGCTCGCAAATGACCGGTTTGCGTTGCTGGAAACCATCAAGTTAATTACAAAATGACACAAAGCCCATTCGCTTTCATGATCAAAGTTATCCTTGAAATACAGTTCGGAATGTGGGCAATTTTTTTAAAGCTTCGAAACAGACTTGGATAAAATGTACGCAAGTTATGTATAATGTTCTTAATAACAGTGACACCAGTTTTGTTGCAATCAAGTTCCTGATTTCGGTCTTCATCTCACAAAAAAAAAAACTTACAAAATTTGAGTACAATTACCCAACAAATAAGAAAATTTTCGTAAAACTAAGTATTAAATGAAAAAGTACCATCTCCGACATATAATTTCTTAAGCAAGCAAAATTGTATTAAGGTAAGTGGATATAGTTCGTATTATTTTTTTCCAAGCTAGCCATTACTAAACACCCTGTATAAAAATGATAGGTTATTTATGCACCAAGTGTGTTATGGGTGATTCAGAACTTATCAAAAATTAAAAAGGGCAGTTCGAAAACCATTCTAAAATACACTTCTGCAGGGCATTGGAAATTAGTACTTCCGCAAGGCAAAGTATGCATTAAAATGGACGAAAAATTGAAAGAATTTCCCAAGGAAAGAAATACAATTCTAGACCTATTTTATATCAGCAAATTCAACTGCTTTTACCGCTATTGTTATTATTTATTAATAATAAAATAATTTGCCATACCTGATACAACTGTTCAAAATTTTGTCCACCGACGTGTAAACACATTTGGACCCGTCTTATCCAGTTTCTACAGACTAATACTGGTTCTTGTCCGTTTTGAACTCGTAAGTCATTGGCATAACTTCATGTATGATACGCTATACTGTTGATTGATACATTCTTGTACTTGTTGGTACCACTGTATATACAATGTTGGTACTTATTCGCGTATTCTGTTCAACAATCTGTAAAAGTGTTCCTCAGCTGCTGCAATACGCCGTGGACGCCTATTAACTTATTTTTTTTTAAAACCACATGACATTGTCATACTTCGGAAAAGTGGCACATGCTTCTAGCCGGAAAAGTACTTTTCCGGTTAGCGTGGAAGTGAAGGTAAGTAATGAGTCATTTCCCCGTTTTAAAGGTAAGAAATGTCTATATTACTAACCGATTGTGAATAAAAGTAATTTTACGCCCGCCCATTATGCCTTAGGGTGATATGAGTATTGTCACAGCCCCGCTCGCACCCAATTCGATGATTGTGTTATCGCGAAACGCTAGATTGCCCCGATCGCCCCTACGCGATTCTGGTACACAAACAAATAATGCCGTGTATCGAGGCGCGACTGGAAATATTGGGCATCGACGAGAAGAGTTCGAGAGTCGTTCGGGATATGGATCTAGAAATACTAGAAAATACTTGGAATATTCATTTGGTCTATAAAAGAAGAATAAACGGCCGAGTCAGTTAGTCCTGAATGAAAGTCTTGAATTGGAGTATTTAGTTGAACATTTCCTGGAGATTCAGAAAAATTCCGAGCGATTAATTAAATGGCGTTTAGTTGAGTTGTAATTAGTAGTCAGTAGTGTACAGAGTAGTTAATAAAGATAAGTGATTAATTAACGGATTGTTTTTCTGGTAAAAGAAAAGGACGGGTTAGGAAATCCGTGACAGTATGTTTATAGTAACCGTATTCAAAATGAAATAAACAAATAATACTGAAATGAAAAATAAATAAACTATCGAAAATATTTTAATATGTACATTTTCTATTTACTCTGTTTTGAGGTAGGAAGAAATAGAGAAACCCACAATTTTGTTTGTCCAGTTAATAGATTTTATGCGTACATTTTAAATAATACAGTATGTATTCTACTATAAAGTTTCAATAATCACTATGATCAATATGCAACAATACGAACTATGATGAAATGTAAACAGTGATTAGTTGGTAAAATACGAGTCGAACAATACTAGTCTACATGTACAGGGTGATCACTTTTATGACGCCCAGTACGCGGATCTTGCAAACAGTACTTAATATAGAGCGGCCTATTAGAAAAAAAAGTTGTGTATTTGTATGCCCTTCAATTTTCTGAAATACCTGTTAAAAACTGAAAAAGCGATCCATCTGTATTGGAAAGTTCATATCGAACAAATTAAGGGTACCAAATTTCATAACATAATGAATGAAAGGAAAAGTACGCTTTTCCAGTTTTGAGCAGTTATTTCAGGAAATACACAAACTATCTCGTATTTCTTTCCACAAAAATGCGCAACATTTTGTGCAACATTATTTTTACAATATTGTCATTTTTTTTTAATGTTTACTTAACACTTTTAATTATAATATCATTTTCAACTTACCGAGTCAATCAAAATTTCATTATCCGAGAAAATTATGCATATAACAAATCCGTATAGGTTCGATATGCTTGTCAGAAAATTAGCTTGTTTGGATTCTTATACTACCTTCTGTTACGAAGGTTATCAAATTTTGTGGAGATAATTTTATAACTTTATATAACAAAAGGGATATCGTTGGTTCTTTGGACGCTATAAAATTATTTTATGAAAATTGGGTAATAAAATCCGCCTATATTGTCAAGGAATATGACATAAACTTCCTATTCTGATGGCATCCGTGGACATGCAGGTCCAGCGCAGATTTCTAGTTGACTTTTGATAGCGGATTTTATACGATCATAAAACCAGTATATATTTTGTGTCTCTTTTAACATCGAAAAATTGTTACTCAGTCGGTTACCTTAAATTTAAATAATAAAAAAACTATCTACTAAAACTATCTTCTAATAATAATAATTGATATAAGAATACAAAATATCGAAAGCCAACTTTGAGTATATTACGCTCGATTACAGGGAAGTTACAATTGCGTGTTATTAGATCAAAGGAAAAGTCTGCTTATAAATTCAAATATGTACAGAAAAGAAAGTTAATTCTACCACATAGAATCCTATTGTTGAATATATATTTTTTAAAGATACAGGAAATGCTTAAACATTTGAAAGCTATAATTTGATTGATTATTTAGAATAATCTTCAAATAGGCTTTGAAAACAAATACTGTTCGTAGTATTATAATTCGCAGTCTATAGGTAATATAAATATAAAAAGATTGGCCCAACAATTTTGTCAATGTACCAATAAATATACTTTACCAACTTATATATTGCTGCTTATTATGTGAAGTGGGAGAGTTGTATAGAAGAAACTTACCTGAAACAAAAAATATATATATATATATACAGTTATTTGTTTTTTTTTTAAGACGGATAATAATAAAATTTGTGTTGCTTTTCATATAATGCTACAAAATGGACAGTGATTCTGAAATAAGTTAATAGGGGCGTGAAAATAAACAATTAACTAAGCAATCTGTAACCTGAGGTGCCATGCAACCACACCATTTTTTTCTTTTAGGTTATGGTTATGCAAAATAAAAAAACAACTCTTCTACAAATAAAACAATTACAAATACAACATTAGCAGTAATTTAATGTAGAAAATCCGAAAAATGTCCTAAATCCTCTACTTGGCATGCTTCCAGGCGATAGTACAATCAAATAAAACCTAAATATCGGTAAGTATGTTGTTTTTAATTACACAGGTCCACAAAAAAAAGTGGTGTGTGCTAATGAGGGTCCCGTTATATTTTTTTTCGCTGAACACGAATCTGATGTTAAAATTGGGTGTTACATAGCAAATAATTAACCTCCCTAAAACTGAAACAATGATAAATGCTGTGAATTAGTGAATATTTACTATTTTACAGCTACTTTGGTATACTTATAGCTGTAAAATAGTAAATATTCACAGCATTTCTCATTGTTTCAGTTTTAGAGAGTATCATACGGAATAAATTACGAGAAAGTGATTTTTATCGATTTTTTAAAGTTTTCTCAAATATTTGCTGTGTAACCCCCAATTTTAACTTCAGATTCGTATTCAGCGGAAAAAAATACAAATGAAAAATATAGTCTAACTCCCAGCACACACGACCTTTTTTGTGGACCTGTGTAAACTTTTGATGTGATTTTTATCGTTTTTATGGGTTTTCTCTAAAATTTGCTGTGCGACCCCCCATTTTGACTTCAGATTCGTGTTCAGCGGAAAAAATACATGGAAAAAATATAATGGGACCCTCAGCACACACCACTTTTTTTTTTGTGGACCTATATTATGAATGAGTTCTTATTTTACGTTGATAAATTAAAAAAAATTGTAGCATTTTCTTGTAAAACTAAATTGAAATATTCATTTTATTAATTTTGATAATCCAGAGTGTTGTCTTTCAATTTTGTCAACAAAAATGCTATTGTCAGAAAGGCAGTGTATCGAAATCTTGATATTGCTGGAATGTGGAGATAGAATGAGAAGTCAAAGTGAAGTATGCGCTTTATTTAATGCAAAATATCCGGAAAACCACATTTCACAAGCTACTGTCAGTAAGATATTCCACAAATTTGAGGAACATGGTAAGTGAAAGACGTGCTCAGAAGTGGCCGGTTGCGTGTTTCAGATGACGATCAGAAATTGGAGATTGCATTACCTCTGTAGGAAAAGCCCTAGGCTTCAACGGTTTCACTGACCCAAAATCATACTACGTCTAGACGTAGTTACGATTGGGAGGTTTTTAAAAACAACAGTATGTTTTGTCCAAGAGCTTTTGGAAGATGACTATGATAGGCGCTTGCAATTTTGTGAGGAAATGATGAAACGGTGTAACGAATAATGGGTTTCCACTTAATATATCATTTCGGATACATCTGAGTGGTTAATATGCATAATTATCGTTTTTAGAGTCAGGATAATCCACACACTGGATATGTGAGGCTCGTACGCAGCCCCCTCAGAAAATTAATGTATGGGCAGGTATCATTAACAATTGAATTTTAGGGCCATCATATAATTATTATTATTCTAAAGGTCTAAGAAACATTTTTACAGAACACTGTAAATATTTTGCGATATTATAGTTTAAAATTACTAATTATTTTATGTAAACATCGTCGATTACTGTTAATATTGTTGCTATTATTAGTATTAACAGAATTTAATTCCCCATCAACACAAGAAGTTTAAAAATTTATTGCCGTGAAGTGCACCTTGCATTAGTGGTCAACAGATGGCGTCTGTAGATGTCAAAACATATTTCATACGGTTACGGTATTATTTTGAATAATTTTTCAGTACTTGCTTTTTGCAAATTTAATTTTTAAATAAGGATTAAATATAGTTATGAAAAAAAAATTGTTTTCGCTTTATAAATAAGTTAGGAGATTTTTTGATAGATGATTCCGTTAATTCTTATTTTTCCCTATCCCCTCTTAAAATATTTGTACTAAGTCATAGTATAAATGACTTGAAAATCTTATTTTGACATTTGATGCGAGCGATATTTCTGACACAGACACACCGTATATTAGAATGCTATTCAATATTAAAATGACACGCTCTGTTTGTATTACTCAAAGTGCACACTTTTTAGTACATTTTACCTCGTTCAACTGCTAATCTTAACAACTTCCTGTATGAACATTATTAATGAATTATGGCCGGCGATTACTAAGACCCAATTGCATTACAGTGTGAAACATGTGCCTGTTTATGCTCCTAGCGGGTTTTTGCATTAGTAGTCGTAGTAAACACTTAACTGTTTCCACCAATTACTACAAGATCGCCAGATGAATAATAATAGATGTTTCCATTAAACGTAGCGAAAAGCAAAGCCGTGAAAAATAAAATGCTGATTTATATTCATGCAGTGCGATCTATTTTTATCTCTCGGGTTGGAGAATATTTAAAAAGGTGACCGGGGAATAGTAAATGTAACACGAAATGTAAAAAAATATAAAAGCACTAAATAACACTAGTAGAATGAATGATAACATTTCTTTTCGGTAACATGTGATTGAAAATATTCAGAATGTGTGAAAATAGGTCTCCAACTGTCTTATTTTAGAATAGAATACCCTGTATTTTTTCCATTAATTTTTACTATAAAGTACACTTCTGTAGAGGATGTAACTGCAAAAATAAGAGCAGTATATACAGGGTGTTAATTAAAGAATGGGTCATACATAATAAATAACTTTTTAAGGTAGCAAAATTGTACTAAGTTGATCTGAATCACATCATTTTTGTCTAAGAAAATTATCCTTAAAGTATGGCCCATTTCTTACTGAACATCCTGTATACCGTATCAAAAACTGCAAATCTTTCTTTTACCTTTGCAGGAAGAAATATATAAATAACAATGTCACACGATTTAAACAATACTGTTTTTTTGAAGTGGGGGCACATCAATCAATCTTGATAAAATGAATGTTTTCATTCTCACTGAGGGGGCATGACAAGCCAGCACTTTAGACGAGAAATGGAGAATGACCTATTAGAATCTATGGATGGTGTGGTAGTCTAGAGGAGTTCAAGTTTTATCTGATTTAATTATACTTCTGATTTCTCAAATAAGTGCGGTAACTGTAAAAAAATAACTTCTACATGCCTCTACTATACTCGATAGATATAATTAATAATTAAATTTTCTATCTTCATATACACATTTCCCAGTATTCGACATTGTTAGCTATCAGGCGAACCTTTACAACATTTCAGTGAATTAAAACAAATTTAATGTATGTAAACCTATTGTATTCCCAACTGACTTTGTTTTTTGTTTTCACTTCACATTTTCACAATATTATAATCATGGTTATTCATACAATATTATAATCATGGTTATTCATACCCTATTCGACACTTGAGTAGAACTGGTTGCATAGGCTTGTACAGATTGAAGTTAATGCCAAGAAAAATGGCAACGATGTAACCAAACTTTAAAGACGCATTGTTTATCCTTGCTTTACAAATGCGTAGGTATCAGCCCCTCTTTCTCGCTCGTTGCCTGTTCTGGCGAGGTATATTTGACATTTGGGTTCACTAGCATCGGCATAAGTTAGTCACGAGTGCCACTGATAATTATTAATTAATGATTTAGTGCTATTAGAACTCTATTAAATTAAAAAAGTTCCATCCGTATGATTTGAATATTTTTTATTAAAAATAACACGCAGGATGTTTAAATGAACCATAGATGAAACTAAGAAGATAAGCTGCTAGAAATACTAATGTCTCGTATTTTTCATAAGGTTTGTTTTTGCAGCGGTTGGAAACGGTTTGAAATTATCAGAAATATCCGTTCTATATTTATTGCGTTAATTTCAATGGTAACGTGTTTTCCACTTAACTGGTCGTATATTTCTGACAGTTCCAAACCGTTTCCAACTGGTGCAAAGACAAACCTATTGTTGCGGAATCTTTCCTACCTTTTTAGTTTATTCTCTTTAGCGTTAGAATTTATAAATATTGTAAAGCCTTTATTTTAACGTTATCTAGAACACTCCAGGTTATGTTCTATTTCTCGACACTGCAGAAACTTCGAGAATCCTAAAAAACATATATAAGCGGATCGGTTTCGCCGCCACAGTTCAGTTCATATTGGGCATACGGGACTGACATAACGCCAAAGTAAAGATTTGACAGTTTGAAGTACATTCTTTGTGTAACGTAAAGTGGTGATAATAAAGTTTGTTTCTCTACGTGACGTATTTCAAGGTCAACGTAGAGGTTATACTAGAGTATTCTCACAAACGGATTTAAGAAGATCAATTTTGCGAGCTGTAAAACTATTGAAAATATAGCTTTAGTGTTGAAATCAACATTTTAAGTCCGCCCCTGTCCCGTCTAACTTCTCTAAACGAAAATAAAAAAAATATTTGATCGCGCCGGGATAATCTAAAAACTGAAACTGAATGGTGCGGTTAGGTAGCCCACAGGGATTGATATCTCCATCGTAATTAAATTTATGACGAGCCTTCGAAGGCTCAACATCCTCATTATTCCAGCTTTTTATGTTGTAATTGGCCGTAATGATTTTTAATTATTTCTAACAAGGAGCCACGCTAACGGGATTGCGATAAAGATAAATTAGCGGCAATATCACAGACAGCTCTTAGTAATTAGTTTCTTGATAGTTACTACTTTATTAAGGCTTAGTTTATAGCTAATATAAATTTTCGCAGTTTATACTTAACAGAACTTTACAGAGCGATTCTGTTTAGTGTCAATAATTTTAAGGTCGCCGTATTTCTCGCCGTAAAATGATCAAATTTGTGGTGCTTTTTAGGTATAGAAATTTCGAGAAATAAGACGTAGAACAAAACTAATATCAAAAATAAAATTCTTGATGTTTCGTTTATCCAGTTTTACTATTTAAATTATCGTAAAATAAACTAATTATTATACAGGGTGTTCCAGAATGATGGTCAAATATTTTACCAGTGTGTTCCACAAGCCATTTTTCTTCATATAAAATTTTTCAATTTGGGTCCTCCCTGTTGAGATATTCGAGTCTCAAAATGGCGGAAAAAATAGTTTTTTATTTTTCCTTAAAAACTGTTGCACTTAGAAATTTCAATTTTGGTACACATTATCAGCTAGTCAAAGGCTATTTTGTGGTGGTGTCTATTTCTTAGAATAAGTAACCCCTAGATTTATTTCTTTCAGAACTTTTTACTGCAATGACCGATTTCAACAAAAGTTTTTTTTATGGAAATTTGGTACGCTAATACTTCCATTTCGTAATATAATGAACAAAGCAGTTGGATTAACACAACTGTAAAAAATATCCCCTCTCTTAATCTAATGCTCTTAATTTTATCTGGGGTTATGCTATAAGTTCTCTTTTTGTATCGTAAAGATGTAAGATTTGTTCAAACAAATGTTATTGTAAGATGTTTGTATTCATAATAGTTTTGCGTTAGTTCATATTTTTTATTAGCTTTACTAATAAATACATTTACAAATGTACAGAAACACAATAACTTGTACAACACGATTTTCACGTACAACTGTTCAATATGACCACCGCATCAATACTCACATATTACAATCTGTATTAAGGCCTTCAAATTTCAAATAAAAAAAATCATAATAATCTAAGTTCATGGTGGTCAATGAACTGGAACATCGTTCACCTAACTTAATTTTTTTATTTAGAGGCTTTAAAACAACTGTGGAACATGATGTAAGAATCGAGTATAAAAAAAAGTTAAGACAATATTAATCAAATATTCAATAATTTATCATTTCTTTAAATGACAATAATATTAATAAAATAAGAAACTAAATATTCAAGAACGAGTAAAGTTTGGAGGATTTCAATTAGATTTTTAGTTAACAATGCAATATGTTGTGAAATACGTACACTCGTACGTTATGCCATCTTTCATTTAAAGAACGAGACATTTTAGAGAGTAAAAATATATTGTATTTTACTATATCTGCTACCATATTTCAGGTATACGAGTACACATGTGGTGTGGCAACTAAGTTCCGGGAATTTAGTTATAACTCGGAAACTGGCAACACTGCATCGTTCGTCAACGTTTTTCTAGAGAGGGGGGACCTTCCTTTTAGTTTCAGTCCAAGGTTGAAGTAAATAGCACGTTTGGTTTGTGTTTTATGTATATTTTTTGGAAGTAACTTTTTTAGTGGCGTCGTGAAAATGAGTGACTCATATTACAAGCAATGTATTATGATTCAATTTTTAGTGAATTCTGGCGAAAAACCCTCGGAAATCCTTCGAAAATTGCAGGTGGTGTATGGAGACGGGTGCATGTGGAAAATACGCGTGTTTGAATGGGCAAAATGATTCAAGGAGGGGCGTGAATTGGTAGAAGACGATCCACGTGAAGGAGCTCCCGTCACCCCTCGTACTGACGCGAATGTTGACGGTTTGCGTGCACTGGTCACGTCTGACCGACGCCTACGCATTCGTGCGTTCTCTGACGAGTTAAACGTCAACAAAGAAACCGTTCGCAAGAAAATTTGAAAATGAATAGTAGGGTAGTCACGGGAGATGAGACCTGGATATTTGAGTATGACCCCGAGACCCGTAAACAAAGTCAGCAGTGGGTGGAAAAGGGTGGAGAGCGCCCAACGAAAGCGAGGATGTCCAAGTCACGACTGAAGGCAATGTTGATCGTTTTTTTTCGATATTCACGGCATCATTCATCGTGAGTATGTTCCTGCCGGCCAGACAGTGACTGGACAATTCTATGTTGGAGTCCTGGAACTCGCCGAGAACGGTTGGATCTTGCAACACAACAACGCGCCAGCTCATTCCTCGTTCATTGTGCAAGATTTTTTGGCAAAATAAGGCATTCCAACGTTGGCGCACCCACCCTATAGCCCCTATTGCCCCCTGCGATTTTTTTTATTCCGCAAGAGGAAGTCGCACCTCAAGGGAACTCATCATGGTGGCGTACAGGACGTCAAAGTAGATGTAATCGTGGTGCTGATCGGGTTAACTGCGGAGGATTACCAAGGGCGCTTCCAGTCGTGAGAGCAACGTTGGAATCGTTGTGTAGAGTTAGAGGGAGACTATTGTGAAGGTCGATAGTAGCTTGTTTTTTCATTGACAAATTCCCGGAATTTAATTGCCACACCTTGTATTTGTACGTATAGGTAATGCTAATTGAGCTGTTGCAGATACACTGGATGAACTTATATGAATATGTTGCTTCTAGTACCTACATGGTGATCCCTTAGTAAGAATGACTTGCTCATGCTAGAAGTAAGCCATAAAGTTATTATTTGTAAGGTAAATGCATCTGAACCAAAATCTTGAGTCATACTTTGTAACATTCCTTTTATTATAAAATAAAGAATGTCACAATTTCAATATGAAACGTCTAGTAACTAGGTATTTTTGCACATCCTGTATAAGTTGTAGTTTAAGTAAGTGTGAACCATATCCAGTGTACCATGTAACTTTAGATTTCTTCAAGTAAGCCTAAAATGTAAACACTTTGTACGATAAATATTTTATTAATTATTTACTTACCATTGCTGTGAACCAGTTATGTCGATGTATATCGTAATGTTATGTTTTCTAATCTGTATAACATCCTGGAGTAATTTGTTAACAGTTTATTATTTAATTATTATCATTTGTTGTATTAAGCTTTGTTTTGGCAAAAAGCAAGGTTAAGGTAACTGTCATAATTATTCAATTCGATTCGAACTATTGGAACAATGTGCTAAGATCTCGAACGAACATTTGACGGAAGTTTCATAGAAACCGAACCAATCAGATTTCAGAGTTTTTAGATCTTTGTAGGGTATAAAACCTACAGGAACCTAAATTCTAGTCCTTTTTCGTTCTGATTTTGGTCGATTGAAGTATTTCCATATTACAGATTTAGTTATATTTTGAAAATAAATCTGAATTTATTGAAGTCATCAATATAAATGGAGGTAATATATTTGATTAATTAAGATTATTATCGATAGTAGATTTCATTTTAAACCATATTGTATGTTAATTTTTGAAACTAAGAATATAAAAATATAAAAATACCTAACCTGACCTTGATCTTTGCTAAAGCACATGCTAATTATTTTTTATTTTCTTTTGTCATTTTCTCAACTTTAGAGGCCAATTAAATGAATAATTGATTGAATAAATTAACGATTAAATAAATTAACAATTATATGAACATTTAAATGAACAATTAGAAGAATCAAAATTGAAATAAGAAGGCCATTCTAAAGCTTTGAAATCTAGATTGAAACGGCACTATCCAGGTACGACAGGAAAGCTGCTGTTCTCGAAGCACTGCTTTGAAAATCCAGATTGTAGCGGCCCTAGTCCAGGTACGACAGGAAAGCTGCCCATCTCGGAGTCATCTACAACGTTAACAACGGATGAACTTGTCAACTGCTTCAATTCCACTTCTGTATGTCAACTTCAATTCCACATCTGTGTATCAACTGGTGGGCAAGTTAATAAACTGTGTTTATTTTTATGTATGTATTTTATTTCACTTTTGACTTCATCAAAATTTATCATCCTCCTACAGGGTTAAAATGGCAAACCGAACAGAACATTCTGTAGGTGGCGCCCAATTATAACATCATTTTAAACAGTTTGCTAGTCAAGAACCCACGACTATAAAAAGTGCCCCGACTAAAAGAGCAGCCGTCCGCAACATTGTACATTTATCGTTGTAACAAACGATAGGTAACAATGATTTGGCGCCCAACGTGGGGAACTAAACCTTTAAATCATTGTTACCTATCGTTTGTTACAACGATAAATGTACAATGTTGCGGACGGCTGCTCTTTTAGTCGGGGCACTTTTTTATAGTCGTGGGTTCTTGATAGCAGCGTCGAAAACACTTGGCATACTAACTACTTAATTACAATATATCTTACATAATAAAGTATTTGTTTTAGAATGTTTGTAAAAGGTTATTGTATGAACTTTTAATAATATTGTAACAGTACTGTCTAGCAACATATATCCACAGAGAAATGATTACAACGACTGAAAATTCAAATACAACTGAGTTAGAAGGAGAAAATCAAATTAAATACCAATGACGTCATCCTATCTCAAATATGCAATGCTATTGGACAAAAGCTTGTAGGCAACCTCCTCTGCTTAGGGATCTTGATCCCTACCAACCTGTCGGTTACGAAAATAAATGAAAAGCGGGAAACCAGCGCCAGCGTTAGCACTTATCAGAGTTTCACATTCCGATTTCCAAACTAATAATTGGATCGAAAATTATTTATCAATCTCCATTCGCGCTTCAGCGCTTTAGAAATTTTTTAATATATTTTCAATTATGATTGGCAAACAAGTTTTATGAATTGAAATACTAACAAATATTGAATAATTTTGTATGAAATGGGAGAAGCTAAAATTGGTAATTATCTTTATGATAACTTAGATGCTACTTTCTATTTAAAGACAAGTTAATTATATTGGTTTTCAAGCTTCATAACTTTTTAATAATGCGGAATATTAAAGATCCTTTATCAGTTTGTGTTATAATGAGTTATTCCTGAACTGCATTGTGTGTCATTAGTTTCTGAGTTATAAATGAGAGAAAAATTAATAATAATAATAATAATAACAACTTTATTTGTCCAACAGTCACAAACCAATTACAGGACAAAGTTTACAAAGTAAATAAATAAATAAACCAAAAATTGAGAATAATTAAGAAATTAATACAAAACAAACTAACACGAGTACATACAAAATTATGTATTGCTTATATAACTGAAGGTGGTATATAATTCTTTCAAATTACAGTGAAAAATGTCACATGAGGTGCATATTTTATTATAATTGCATGTCATTGAATACACAGGAGACTTCAATAAAACATTAGTGTTAGCAATTGGGCAGTAAAAAGTTCGTGGTGTACGACTAGCTACTCTATTTGTTAACAAATATATGGAATTTAGGATTTGAGGACAATCGATATTATTACTGAGAAGTGAATGTAAAAACTTTAAACTGCAAAAGTTCCTCCTAAACTCTAACGAATTAAAATTGAATCGAGTAATTAATTCCTTATAATCACATCCTCTGTTGGGATATACGCCGTCAACACGAAATGCTAGAAATTTTAAAAATTTTTTCTGAACTGATTCAACTAATTTGATATAGCAATTGTAGCACGGATTCCAAACAAGGCAACAATATTCAAGTTTCGATCGGACGAAACTGAAGAACAGTTTTACTAGAACTTCGTTGTCTTCAAATACACGACCTTGTCTTACTACGAATCCCAAACGCTTTAGAGAAGCAGAAACTGTTTGCTGAATGTGTTCAGAGAAACTCAATTTGCTGTCGAAGCATACACCCAAATCTCTAGTCGTGTCAGTACGTAATAAAACTTCTGTATCTACATTGTAGTGAAAAAGAATGGGATTTGTTTTACGTGTGTATGATATTACTTTACATTTCGAAATATTTAATTGTAACTTGTTAGAATTGCACCACTGTAAAACCTTGTTTAACTCATTCTGAAGAGCCATACAGTCATCTAAGCTGTTAATAGACGAATAAATTTTCAGATCGTCAGCAAAAATCAACTTATTGCAAGTAACAGAGACATTAAGATCATTGACAAATAATGAAAAAAGTAATGGCCCAAGATTAGACCCTTGAGGGACACCTGACGTAATAGGATAAATCCCAGATTTGAAGCCGTTGTAGGTAACATAATTGTAACGATCAGATAAATAAGATTTTAATAACTGTGCTGCATCAGCAGTAAACCCGTAAGCAGATAATTTGTACAGCAATATTTTATGGTCTATGCGGTCAAATGCCTTTGAAAAATCTATATATATATAACGTCTACTTGGCCTTGCACATCTAATACATTTGACAAAAATTGTGTCATACAAATCAAATTAGTGTTAGTTGACCGTTTTTCCATGAAGCCATGCTGATCTAGCGATATTATGTTTTTAAAATGAGGGTAGATCCGGTTATATAGTGAGATTTCAAAGGCCTTTGCATAATTACACAACAGCGTAATAGGTCGATAGTTTTGTACACAAGATGGATCACCACTTTTTAAAATAGGGCACACGCTAGCCTTTTTCCAATCATCAGGAAAAATACCAAGGCGCAATGACAAGTTGAATATTGTTTGTAAAGGATATGCTAAAACATGAGCGCAATCCTTAACAAAAAAACTTGGAATTAAATCGGGTCCACACGTCATTTTATTTTTAAGTTTCTTTATGGAATTAATTATCTCGATTTCAGAAAAAGGATTTATAGAAATAGTAGGCATATTAATGTCAATATCAAAAAAATTTATGAATCTATAACACATTTCTGTGGCTATTTAAGAAATAAACCAGTAATACATTTACCTAATAGGTATACAGAACCAGAACTTCGAAGAAGTAATTACCCATTTCATGGTTAGTTAAGGCTCTACGTATTAATTAACTCAAGTACTCCAACTCTCGGCCTGAATTGCTGCCTAACTAATTCAAATAGCCTGGAAGAGCAAATCTGCACATGAAATATTTACGTATTCATGTATTCATGGAATAATTTAGAAATATGCTTGCTACTGGAAATGGATCGACTAGTTAGTTATGGAATAAATACCTTGTGTTACATGTTTCCCTGACGAGTAAAGTGATTTTGACCTACAGTTAAAAATATTTAGTCTGGTAATGCGTTTGGTTATTGTTTATTATACTTACAGCGTGCATTTAAATGAAGTAGCAAAAATGAGACCACAGATTCCTTAGATGAAAATAAATAGATTTAACCTAACATACCTATATTCTAAGTCGCATAGTAAAAAAGATGCAGGATGTTAAAATTTTATTTTTGATATTTGTAAATAATTTCTTAAGAAATCTAAAAATTTACATAAAATTTGTAAATCGGGGTTTTTGCGGGCGAAAATCAATTTTTTTCTCTAATTTTGACGTCACTAGTAGAGGGCGCCACTGGTGGCACACCATTTTTCTTTTAAATGACCGAACTTTTTTGCAGCTTAGTGTATCCATTTGACTATATCAATATTTTCAATGTTATTATTAATTATCAGTTATTGTAATCTTTTATATGCTTGTCTTTTTGTATTGTATCTTCCTACCCTGTCGACTTAGGCTGTTGGGTGGTGTATTGTAAATAAATAAATAAAAATAAGATACGAAAATAGAGGAAGTAGAAACTGCGAGCTAACAACGCCACCTCACCAAAAAACGAAGATAGCAAGTAAGCAACGAAGTGTAGTGTGCATTGAGAGGGGGAAAATATTTTTCTGAGGGAATGTGTTTGGGGTAGTACGCTTCAGGGGGGAGGGGGTTAATAGGAACCCTTTTTTGTTTTTCTCTTATAACTCAAAAACGGTGCGTTGCAGCAAAAAATTCTTCACATAAAATTAAGAGCTTATAAAATTACAAGATTGATTCTATCCAATTTTACGCTATGAAGCACCGTTTCCGAGATATTTAATTAACATTTTTTGTCATAATTCTCCTGATAACTCCTCGGTCGTTACGCAAAAGAGAATCTTTCAGAACGATACATTTTATTTAAGAATATACATATGATAATTTATCTCCAATGGGTCAGAGTTAACAACAATTATTTGCAGTACGAATTGCCTCCATTTGTCCTGGCCTTATTGAATGAGAATGGTATGAGGAAAATAAACAAATCCATACTTTACAAGCTGTTTAAACCAATCAGCATATCTACCAAACCTTTATTTGATTGATAGAGATTTTCTTTTACATAAGGTCATCTAGCAAAGAGATTCCCCAGTTTACACAATTGTGATTGTGAATACGTGAATTTCGTCAAGACCCACTATCCAGGCAGAAGATGTCCATTGTTTTTCATGGACATAGTAGCTCTCCCAATAGCACTAACTCGGCATAACGGGAAAGGCGCTATCGAATAAAAAGTGTGTCGACTACAACTTCAATCTGAAAACTGAAGTTTCAGTGACTCAAGAATTATTTCCCTTCAACCACCAGAACAAAGATAGGCTGATTAACCTATTGAGCTCTAAACTCCAGTAAAACAGCATCACAACATATCAATTATCACATGATGCTGACGTGTTCCCTGAAGCGGACGGACTAACTACCTCCAACATATTCCTGCATCAAAAAACTCTCCCCCCCCCTTCAACGCACGCCACACCGCTTTTTCGGTCAATAAAGAAAACAGTTTATGTAATCGAAATTTAAATAAACAAGGATTTAAATAATACCCTTGATTTTGTTCAGTTATAATTTCTCTGATCTTCTGAGGGGTATATTGCATTTTTTTCCCAAAAATTAATTTCCTTCTCAGTGGTTTAAACGCATCGAAATTTGGTGTCCATTTTTTATTTTCTTCTTAGATATGAAAAAAGCGCTAGAAAAAGAAACCTTTCACTTGGAATTTTAAGATCAACAGAATCTTTGACGCCTGGACTATTGGTCAATCAATAAATTAGGTTTCTATATTGCAAAAAAGAATAATAAACAAATTGTTTTATGTTAATCTTATTTGCAACGTATCGTTATCATATCAAAATACATTTTTTCTTTAAAACTACATCATATAAAACGCATATCCCAAAATAGAGGATATGACTCCATATTTTGGTATATAAACGTGGGCATTTCTCAACAGCGCATTGAAAGCAATTGTGCAAACAAATGATATGGAATAAATTTAAAGTCAAATTCTCTTTATGTTCTTCGATAAAGTGTTATCGTATTGTTGGAATTTTAACCTACATTTTAACATACTTAACTTGTGTTCAGATAAAAAATGAGGTGAAATTAAAGGAAGTCACGTTTACATTATTACTTTATCATAAAATTGTGAACCCTTCAAAAGATTTATCAGCTTTAAAGCATGTAAAGCAGTGAACAATAAAAAGGTTTCTACCTAAAATTAATAAAAAAATAGATATAAAAATATTTGCTAGAGATATTAGTCTGTAAAATTTTTCGGAGGCACTGTTAAATCACTAATTGGAGTTTATTGCCTTCGCAAGCCTTTAGTTTAGAAAATAATGTAGAATTAAGTGCATTACAATACTCTAATCAAGTATCACATAAATGACAGTTACGCAAGAAATATCCACTTACTTATACTAGCGCATTTTCTTCTTCTGTTAAGACATTTTGGTATGGTACGCTATGGTAATTTCTTCAATTCTGGCAATAATTTTATAGGGATTGCAGATTTTAACAATCGTTTCCCTGACACAGTGAATGATTCATAACTGCGCGCCAATATCCTTGGCAGGATAAATGACCTCGGATGAGAGGGACTATCTCTGCGCAGCACGTATTTATATACGCTTATGGGCCTCTGAAGGTGTTAGTTTGACAAATGTATGCTCTCCGACAAAGCTTAAACTATCTCCATTGCTGACACCTTCAAAATGTATATGTATTATTGAACTTATAAGACATTATAAACATTTCAACTAACAGAGTACAATACTTTATGATTAAATACAAAATTACAGATATGATAATTGTAATTCATAAATTTGAATTCTTGTGAATACATTTTTTATAAATGTATTATCATTCAGGATCCTTGGAAAAGTGGAAAAACGGAGTATGATCCCGCACATTATCTTATATAATCTACTATATATCTTAAAATAATCTACTGAACAGTAAGATAATGACAAGCCTGAGATATTGATCAAAATTAACTGACTCGAAATTTTCACAGGCCCAATAAATAGCCGATGATCGGCAGTGGATGTTGATGAATCACGTTGACAGAGGCGAGAACGAGTGATGGGGGATAGAAAGAGGTCCAACTGTTAGTAGACATATTTAACTGTGCCTAAACTATATAGCAGTTGACACAAAAACATACGTATATCGTGTACCGCTATCTCTGAGAGCATACCCGATTCTTAAAATCGTAAAGGCCCAAATTTAACAAGTGAGGAATATCGGATGATGACATATAAGGGATTACGGCGTGAGATCAAAATATGAGTGTAAGTGATGTGGTTGAAATATGTAATTGATTAACAACGAACAGATTATTATTATTGTAGTGCAATAAAGAGTGGCAAATAAGTACAATCGCGAAACGGAAAACAGTGGAAACTCGCGGAGTGAAGATGGTGTTTTAAAAATGAGCTTTCGGCAATAAAAAAATTTGGGTTGCTATATCTTACAGGATGAAACATTGACTACAATATATTGAAGGGTGCTTTTGAGAATTATGAGTGACATATGAAATATAGTACGTAAATTTCCGTATAAAATGAAACCGGAAAAGTATGCTGGTAGAAAAAAACGAAATAGTGACATGGTGAAGAAACTATTTAAAATAAATATTAAAAGGTCGAAATCTGAATCGAAGAATATATTAAACGAACATAGATACAAGAAGGTCATATTCGCGAATATCTGCACGATTTATTTAATGGTGCGAACATTTCTACTTGTCAACTATAACATTTTCTATCATGAAATCATCATGGTAGAATGTCAGAAGTTCAAAACAAATTTATTAAATACCACATAATAATGAAAGTAGCTATAATATTTGTCCTGTTTTGCAAAATTTCTCAAAAGTTGAGATTTTCCCGCCGAAAATAATTAAAACAAAAGTTAGGAAATTTGTGCAAAAATGCGTAAATTTCGCATCCATGAAGACAACTTTGACGGAGTGCGCATCAAGTAAGTGACATTTAAAGTAAACTGTTATTGTGCTAGGTTTACTCGACGTCAATTTATCTTTGATAATTTTGTTGTCTGAACCCTTCTCAAGTGACACGCCTAGGAAATCATATTCCTCGCAACCCTCACCTCTCGTACTCATCGATGTGCTGCGATATAACATTTGCATGCATCATCATCTTTAGATGAGTTTTTATCAAAAAACGGGTGCCCCTAGATACTTCAATAAGGTATACATTTTTCAAGTAGAAAAGGTAGGGGAAAATATTTTTCTATTGTAAGGATCCTAATGCTCACTTGTGGCGCCCTCTGGGACATACAGCCAATAGTCCATAAAATTTGAATTTCCCGTCCCAAGCAACAACCGCATATAAAATTTCATGAATTTAACTCAAAGTAATCGAGTTATTAAAGAGAATGTAATATATATTTTTTTAAATTTGACATCCTGTATATCCCAAACGAAGCATTTCCAGGCCTATGTTCATAGGAATTTTTTTTTGCTTAAAATTGAACGTAGAACAACACAGTGAAGTATGTACATCTCCTCCTGAAACACCCTGTATATTAAGAGTACAATTTAAATTTCTTAAAATGTTACGTGTTCTCAAAAAAAAATTTAAATAGTTTATTTAAAAAAAAATGTAACACCAAATAGCATTTCACTCATATTTTTATCTTTAATTACCCTACAACAAAATGTTGCATCATGTGAAGTTATCTTTAGTCCATTTTTAATATTATTTTTAAGACGTTTAACTGCGACGTTGTATATAATAAATATTTTTAATACTGAAGTAATAATTTAATGCTGGACTCGCGCAGCTCCCTATCTTGTCTGGAAAAGGCAATAAACCATTAAAATGTTATTCAGTCCTGCTTCAACAAGAAATATTGCTCGACAAAGCACCGACACCTACCTTCAACCTTTTAGCTGTTACAAAATTGAGTACCCTCTCCTGTGACAAAGCTTTCTTACTCTAACAATGTAAAAGCCTCAAATTTATGAAAACATAATTTTAGAATCGTGTAGCAGTCCAGGCTACTAATTTACCTAAAGGCACAATTTAATGTTACAGGCAGTACAAACGGTGTCGATCAACGGTAAAGAATGATTCAAAGGAGTATAACTTAACCATTTAGAACGAAATGACGAATAAATAAAGTGGGTGTTCTTCCATGACTCACGGAACTACTGGCACTAGTGGATTCCACGAGCTTATCGATCACATATTTCATTTTCTAATTTGAATAACACTGAGGATTTTATATAAACACGAATATGTCATACTTTTGCGATACGTAGACCTTGAAGAGTGTTTTTAAGCGATTAGATGACAAATGTGCTTTCTAAATATAAACTGATATGAAATAAGCAAATATGATAATATTCCGTATTTTCGTAACACTAACAGGATACCGGATTGTTGATGAAAGTGTTTGTGCATCCGAAAAGATTTAATTTCCTAGTTTTTACCTACTAAAATTAACGAATGGTAGTAAGAAAGGAATAGTGCACGAAATTTAACTAACAATGAAAAAAATCGCTTATTGGTGAACCATTCTAAGTAAGTAACTTTTTGCAGAAATGACAAAAATGTGTGAAATATTTGTGACATTCACATTAAGGCGGAGATTTTGAAGAAAAGAAATTGCACAAGTGTGAGTGAGCGAAACGGCGAATCAATGAGGTCTATGAGACAGTATACAAACTGTATAGGCCGAACCACACGGTTCACTGAAGTTTATCGTGCATTCTGACGTACATAAAAATGGAAGCCGTGATATATGTTATGATTTTACTCGAGCACACAAAATGTAAAATTAGCAATAAATATTAATCTGAAAGTGAAACACAAGTTGTCCTATATGTCCTGGCTAGTGAGTGAAGTAATTTGGTGGCGGTGGCTGTGATAATTTTGCCGTAATTGCGACATATTGGCGTAGTAATTGTGTGGCTAAAATTGAAGTATTTTAACATTTATTTTAATTATTCTTGTGATTTTATAAGCAATGGAAATTTTCTCACGCACTAGCGGGAACCTTTGTGAATACGTTGATATATAATAATAACCAATTATTTCAATTTTCTTGGAGTTCTGTGTCCTCGTTTGAAGCCCTGTTAGACAGTAAAAATATGTATACAAAATCCCAGCCTTAAGGGCGCCGTTTTATACGTAAATTTTCAACGAATTTCATAGCTGTTTGTTGAAACAGTTTAAAGAAAATCTGAATAAGTTAGAAAGAATATCACTTCACTGTGTCAATTATACAAGTTTTCTCCAGGTTGTATACAAGTCCAGGCTGACGAGTAATTTCGAAGAAAAAAAACATCATTTTCACCTTTTATGTTTTATAATGAAATCTCCTGAATTTTGCCTGTCAACTGCACATTGAGAAAATTGTATACATTTTAAACACTATCACATCCCGAAAAATTCTTTTAAAAACTAGTAACACTTGAATTGATGTAAATTGTTAAGTAGTTTTTATATAGAACACAGTTATAAGATACAAATCCCGGTTTTTCATCTTCTCTAGCGCATTTTCCGCAAAAAGTTATAAAATTTGTTTCAATTTTAGCATTATATTTCAGTACTAAGCTAATATAATAACCTCCACCTACTGGGTGGATTTTTTGTGCATCTTTAAATAGCATTCTTTGGCCTTGAAACGCCAGCCTTAAGATGCGTATTGACTTGAGCATTTTATTTCGAAAAAAGCAACACAAACAAATTCAAACCCTTCAAAGGCTTTTCGGGGTTTGTTTGCGAATGTACATAAGTAAATTAAACGCCAGCAAATGAACATAAGTATTTTATACGATCGGGCGTCATCGACGAGAGTTCGGAGACAGTTTGATGCGGCGGTCATTAGCGCACGCGTTTTCTAAGAATATAATGTGGAATTCGTATTGAAAAGAATAATTTCATTGGGCAATAGTCTGCAATATTTGTATTTACATAAATATTGAAAAAGGTGAGCCTTTCCACATTAAATACTAAGTAAACTATAATAAGACATCACTTTTATGTTTGTACAAAGTAAAATATGTGACATTATATGCAAGTCAAAATATATCCCGTTACCGCAACTGCCGTTGTGTCTCTTTGGGTATACATGAGTATGTTCTGTCCTTATCGATCGATAATATTGGTAGTTCTTTATTTAGATGCTGGCTACAAATGAAAGTAATATATTACATTTACAAAATTATTTCTAGGGGTTAGAACTGGTTGGTCAGTACGTCTCTCCGAGCCAAAAAATGGAGCATTATGCATTACAGAATCCAAAACATGAATTACATAACAATAAAGTTAAAAAGTATCATGTTACCGAACAAGTTAATAACATTAAGAGGATTCTCTCGAGATATAAGCTGTTCATATCTTTTAGCAATGCCGTATTTTTAATTCGTGAAAAGAGGCGCCTCATTGAAATTTTTGTCCAGGATTCTTGGCCAACACACGAACACTGATAAAACTGGCGGGAACACAGCGACTGCAACCAATATCGAACACGCGAGCTTTCTGTTTGCTTTCTGATAATAATATGATCTGGTTTATTACTGATCACAAATTTTACTGTTAGTGCTCGGTGTGCCGAACGAGACCAATATTCTATCTTTATTTCCAAAATTGGTAAGCTCCATGATTAAGTTTCTTCTGGCAATTGAATTTCTTTCTGTTGCAGTGAAGGTATACCATATTATTTCATTTCAGATTTAGAAGCGTTTACGATTCTTGACTCTGTTTTAAAAAAGAGTAGTAATGAATTCTGAAACAGTGAAGTGATTTCTTTTATCTTTCTAAATTTCCAGTTTTCAGTGATATTACTGTACCTATATGTATATCTCCGCCATATTTTTAATTTCTCTCACTATCTATTTAGTTATTTAAAATTTGTATTCATAATTATTATTTTTAGGTCATAGAAACATTAGCAAGGCTTTAATTGGCAATACTCAAGCGCAAATGTTAGCGGACCCACCCCCAGAGCTACGGCTGACAACAATGAGGACAAGCCAAAGAAACACAATTACGGCTAAGTAGCATATTAATTTTCGTACTGACAGCGACCAGTTACCTAGGTCACTGCAACCCGAAAAACTACTATTGATCAAATAACAGCAACAGTAAAACAGTTAAATAGAATGCCCATTATATTAAGAAAATCGAACGAAAGGAAATTGAGAAAAGTTGCTAAAAACCAAAATTACAACGTAAACACAGGATTTCAATTATGACAATGATTTTTACCGTTTAGTGTTCCTGGATGCTCTTTAAACGTCAAATCAGCGAAATGTTTCGAAAAAAAATTTTTTTCGCTATAAATAAGTTTGGAGGTTTTTGGAAGGTTGATTGTTCTTATTTTTCTCTATCATCTTTTAAAATATTTGTACATAGTCATAGTTAACCATGTATGAGTAAATTAAAGGTTAAAAAAATTGTACTATATATCATTGGCTTTAGTCAACATTTACTTTGCTCTTACTCGATTTCAGTGTCAGTTTTCTCTTAAAAGATTTGCGGGTAGGATTGTATTTGAGAGATTTAAAGGAATAATCTTTGCTTATTCAAGATAATCGAATTTGTAAAATCCACTGAAACTGTTCGAAAAAAATAGTACAGTGGAATGCTCAAAGAAATCCGTCTACTATAACTTTCAATTTTCCCCCTCATCTAAAAAATATGTCATGATTTTTAAAGAACGGTAAATATCGCATAATACCCTGTGACTAACTATGATATCCTGTTAGGTGTTTGAAGTATGAAAAATACACTACGTTATGTCCATCATAGTAAGATATACGACTATTAAGTAGAATAGATAGTTGTACAAGGTTCTGAGCCTACATCGTATAATATTTATTAGTAACTTGAACTGTATATCAAGAACAGGTACTTGTTGAAACAGGTATCCATGAGGAAGTAATGTGCATCAAGTAGGTGTCGATAATCAAAGTTAGAAATCTTACAAAAACAATTAACTTTTATTTTATTCAACTCATTTGCTAGACGTTGATTATTTTATTTACTTAATTAATCTATTATACAGGCTGTCCGTAATATAAGTGCCTTTATTTTGCTGGGTGACTAATTGTACCAAACAAAACATATTTTATTTAACAGTGTTTTTTCTCTGATCAAAGGTAACATAATTATAATAGCAAACAGGTCTTGAATAGGTGTCAACGTCGCTCATATACCATGTTACGATTGTCAGGTGTTTGTACATAGTAATTACAAGTACACCTAAACATATTTACTATAAATAGTTTTTTAGAGCTCTCTTCGCAATGCAGAATCAAATATTAAATAGTTACAAGTGTTCAAAAAAATAAACGTGATGCGGTTGGTCATGGTTAGTATAAATTGTTCCATTTTTGTTTATGTACAATCGTTTGCAATAATAATGGCACTCTCTTAAAACAGTTTTTGAACTTCTGGAAGTTCTGAGTAGAAATTTCAATAAATCTATTGGGGAGTGAAACAACTAATAACTAATGTTAAAAAATAAAAGCAGATTTCATTACGAATACATCAACAGTTCAACAGAAATCGTAAAATTCATTTTAATGAGTGTCATTACTACTGCAAACGATTGTACATTCACAAATATCGAGGAAGCACTAGAGAAAACGAAACGCACTGGCCACAATACTACTGACTAATACTTTTAGGTTAATCGTAGCAGGGGATAGATTACAATGTTGTCATACGTACTTCATTAATTCTGATGCAAGAAATAAATTACATTACACGAGCTTGTACTTAACCTTAGTTTGTAATTTCGTAACATAGTTTTGCATTTTTATTTTTGAAATGTATTTGTAGAAAAAACTACTCGTTTTAGATACTTCTTTCATACGAGTTTTTATTGTTGTTTTTGATCAGATATAAAGCCCCTTTAGTATCGGCACTATTATTTCGAACATCCTGTATGAATACGTAACACATATCTGGTGTTAAAAAGTATGAAAATGTGTAGAATTATTGCTTCATCGATTTTTCATTTTGATATTTCATACCAAATAAGAATTAAAATGTTTTGAAATACAAAACAATATGATTAACTTAATCTTTTATTACATACATATTGCATGCTAAAAAATTATAGATATTCAGATATTAAGTAATTTATTGGATTTCATAAAAATATATGGCGCTATTTCATAAAAATATAATTGATTTAATTTCCAAGAATAATGAAATGACATTGCCAATACGTGATGGACCAAAATATTACGTGTCTATGTATAATACTCATCGTTGTAGTACATTCTAAAATATTTGGACTCAATATCACTCAATAAATTGTCAAGGTAAGTCCACACCAAACTGAGTGACATTTGATTATACTGATATGATTTAATTTTATAAACTGAACTGTATAAATCATATATAAATATACAGGATGATTCATTAATAATTTCTATATATTTTATTTAAATATTATTTATTAACAAAAAGAAAATAGTAGTACTTATCTCATGTTCATGAAATGCGCTTTTAACGAGATATTTACATTTAAAAAAAGAAAAGATCACTTTAAAGAAGTAAAACAAATATGAGTGCATAGTAATTTTTAAAATGTAAATATTTCGATAAGGGTGCATTTTAAGACGATAAAAGAAGTATAGTATATTCCTTTTTCTTTGAAAATAATGAATATACAAACAAATTGCAATAAGATTGCGATTGCGATTTTTGTGAAAGCTCACGCTACGTAAAACTATAACTTATTTGATTTTCTCACGTCAAAAAGTCTTATTGTACCCAATTTTGTTTATGTGTGAAAGAATAACTGAAATGTGACAAAATTACAGAAATATTTATATAACTTTCCACCCTGTAATAAGCATTAATATTTCATAAGTTATTAAACAAAAAATTAATATTTTTCATTTTAGAATCTGTAGGTAAAATATCCATTACTTATGAATCACCCTGTGTGGTCAAAAAATTATTAATTTTTCTCATCAAATTTCATTTAATTTGGTTTGGCAAATTATTGAGTAAATTTAAGTTCAATTGAGTGTGTAGATGCATGTTTATGGAAAAACATACATTTGGTAACGCCGTATCAACAGAAGATTGACGTCATTTTACTCTAATAGACCCAAGTAAAAGTCATAAAATAAACATTACAAATGCAGTAATTATAATAAAATTTAACAATGCAAATTATTATATGTTAATAAATTACCGAGCGTTCTCAGAAAAGTAAAGTTTTACCTCATTAGACATAAATGTTGGTTGACGTAAATGTCATATAAGAAATAGATAACACAATGGCACAAATACGGTACCAAAATAATATGATTCACGATAAAATGAATAGAGACAAGAAATTATTAACCTCGAAATCAATTAATTCAAATAGGAATAGAAGCCTGCCTTAAGATTGAATATACACATAATTATTGTAGGCAAATAAAGTTATCTAAGAAATGTTAGAAATACCACATTTTATATGTACAAGGTGGGCAAGCGAAAATTGATCCATCCGTCAAAGGAGTGGGAGGGGAGAAAGTTCCGTTATTATTCGAGATACGAAAAAAGGTGTAAGAAGGAAAGTTGAACGAAATTTTAAATAATTTTTAAAGCACATCACAAAAACAATTGAATATCGCATTTTCGTTTTTTTAATGGAACACCCTGTACATACGCGATTGGAAAAACCTTTAACTGAGCTTTTCAAAAATAATACTCATTTATTGCCCAACAGATACAAGACCCAGTTACAGAACAATTACCTACATAATATAACAACAAGAATTTTAACAAAATACAAAAGAAAAAACAATTACCAGTGCATTTACATTATGAATCACAAAACTATTAAATGTAGCAAAAATAAGAAGACGGAATTAAGAAATGAGACTCTACAAATCTATAAAATATAAGAAAAAAGAAAAAAATATAAAGACTTCATTTAGACCAAATACTAAATACAAAAAGCATGTATATATCAAAACAGATGTTGGCATTCAATAAAAAAAACGCAATTGTTTAACATCTACAGAATGAATGTCACAAAACATACCAATTTTATTTAAATTACTGCACATGACATACAATGGACAGCGCAGCATTATATTGGTTCTAGCTCATGGTAAAAATATTTATACTTGGCTCTTACGGATATTACATGTAACATAATACATCATGAAATATATCTTTTTGAAATAAATTAATAAGAATGGTTCAATATCATCTTCTTTTTCAATGCAAAGCTGATATATTTTTACTAAATTTTGCATATCCTTATTTTAAAAGCTAATTCCCAATTAAAAATACTTCCATATGTTGCATTTAAAATCTGTAAAAAGATATTTATATTTATTAAGTTATGTATGTCATGTGTTATGGTGTTGCATATTACAACGTTCTATTGCAATGCGATGCGATATTCAATTGTTTATGATACCTATGCTTTAATAGTTATTTATATATCAAGGGCGTTAAGTAGGCAAAACTTTATACATGGCCGGTATTTAGAACAGTTATAAATTTGTCATATATCATATTACGTATTTGTGGAAATAAGTGTCTATAATCAAAATCAAATAATTTTGGTTGGAGCCTGACAGTTATGACGAATGCCTAGCAATAATATCAACAAACGCGGTTTTTATGTACGCCATATTTAGTATGTGAAAAATCTCTAGCAAAGTGACAGATTTTCTCATATATAATCACTAAAATATGAATATCAATAGAGGCAGTAGTACAGAAGACATTCCGAGTACCTACATCTGAAACTTTTAAAGCAACGGAGGAAGCCTGTTGCCGGGAAAAATCAAACAAACTTTACAACAAAACTTTTGTAAATAGTGTTATAAAAACGCACACCGAAAATGTGCTTTGCATATTGTTTTGAAAAATGTGAGGACTGTAAGCCGTCCTCTTTGTAGCCGTATTCAATGTTAAAGGTAATAATACATCATAACATTGACTTTAGCAAATATTCAAGATTAATAACATTCTTAAAAAAGAAAAAAATATGGTACAAACCGATAAAGTGAAGAATATTGACTAGCGAGAGAATTGACACTTTTCCGAGAGATGCTCTTGATGAAATATTTTAATGACTATCATAATTATATTGGTATGACTACATTGTAATTTACTGTTTATAGTTCTTTATATTTTCCCATAAATGTGGTACACAAATTGATATATTCCTTCAATAAAAATAGAGTACACATCACTGGTTAAAGGAGAGTGAATATTTGGTGTATTACAATAACTACTCGTAAGTACAATAATTAACGCCCGAGGGTTTTAATAAGGACTTATCGAGAATGAAAAATATTTAAATGTTCCTACAACTTTCTACACTTTTTTCCCATCTAGAATAATAACCGAGAAAGGGGCGTGGGTCAATTTTCGCGTTACCACCCTGTACCTATGTAGGAATATGTTATCTACACAGCTTTTGGCCATGTTTTATTCAGGGGATACACCAGTTTCATTTAAAACTTCCATTAAACTTGATACAGTGAACAGACGGGATAAATTGGTAAAGTTCCTGTTAACTTTACCAGATATATAGAGTGTCCCAAATAAACTCCATTGTTCCGTAACTGCCCTATTGTCAACTCGCAAAAAAAAATATTAATCAAGAGTTGCTTCGATTTAAACAGTTCAACAACCAAAATTATTTTCAGTCGTATAAGATGTTCCACTGAATATACCTACCCTGTCGGTGCGAGAAACGGCAGCAGATTGTCTTGGATCTGTTTCGTTTATTTTAATGGCCATTAAAATGCGAACTTTTTTCTATTTCGATTTTCTAATTTTATTACTGTCAAATTTTAAAGACAAAGTCTACTACTGACTTTTGATTTCTTCTAATAAACGCTATTAAAATCTTGTTTTAATTAATGCATTTTTTCTTGAACAACTCAAGTTTTCTAAAATTTAACAAGAGTAAAAAAGTGGTTTAATTTAAATTTCTGCGCGAGATATTATCATTCTTTTTAAATTCGCTCAATAGAAAATAACGTTTGGTATAGTTTTAGGTATTACTCACCTTCAATGAACAACTTGTAGTGTTTCAATTTACTTGAACTCATTAGTCAAAGAAGGCCAATAATAAACCTGAATTATGTATCAAATTTGGTTATTTCAAGTTAAAGTAATTCAGATATTATTTTTTTTCGAAGTATTTGCCACCAGTTTGAAGGCCTGTTAAAATACAATACTGTCACATAATTTTCCCCGCTCGCACCCAATTCGACGACTGTGGTATCGTAAAACGTTACATTGCCCCGTTCAGCCCTACACGATTCTGGTAACCAAACAAAATAATGCCGTGTATCGAGGCGCGACTGGAAAATTGAGAATCGACGAGAATTGTTCGAGAAATGGATCTAGAGCTGTAAGTAGTATTCAGTAGTGTACAGAGTAGTTAATAAATATCAATAAAAATTAACTGTTTGTTTTTCCGGTAAAAGAAAAAGTCGAGTTGGTAAACCCGTGACAATATTTTGGAACTCCTCACATGTACCCACTCTGTGTCGGTTCTTATGCGGAACATCCTGTATATTCATAATTCCTTTCAAACGGATTGATATCGACCTTTTATAAATAATATGCCACATTTTACTCTCTGAACTGTGATTATAAGTATATTAATGATAGCTTTCTAAAAGCCTTAGTGCTTAATATATAAGAATAGAACCAGTTTAACATTACGATATAACAGTCATGTACAAATGTTATATCACAGTAATACTGTTACTATTTGCCCACCACTTGTCGAGTCTATTTTTAAAAATCTTTAATCATGTTTATTTTATCATTATTTTTATAATACCTACACGCCTTTCTATGTTACAATTTTTTAGCGGGATTTTTTAAGGCAGAAATAATATGTAATAACTACTTAAGTTAATAAGAAACTAATACTGTACTAATGTATTTTAAAAAATAGAAATATTAAATAATATAAACCGGTAAAACAGCTGTTATCACTGTATGCACTACAAGGGATATGTGGTGCAACTTAATGTTTTATCTTCAATGCCCAAGAATATTGTTATCGACCACAACTTACCTCTATACTGTCTCGATTAAGTGTAAACTTGGTTAGTTTGTAAAATAACTTGCTAGTATACAAAACAACCGAACCGTTATTTTGATAGAAAATGCGTTTTCCAGAAATTAGCTATTAGATACTTTATAAATTAATTTACTTGAAATAATCAGAAATACTATATACGAGTATTTCAAGCAAATTAGCCAAGCGAGTGGTTTGGTTTACAGAGTATCCGCTAATATTTTGTAATATGCATTTTCGATCAAAATAACCAATCGTTCAGTTAGTTTATAAACTAACCAAGTTTACACTTTAGCCTTAATACACACACACAACGTCACAATTCTTGGTATATAAAATGATACGATTAACCTAGCGGTTTTTCTTAATGTGGTAAAAAAGTGCATGTACTTAATAAAGTAACAAAAAAGATAATAAAAAATTGCAGACCATGAACCTTTACTTTATTGCGTATTTAGCCAAGTATTCCTTTGAATTTTTGTATAATATTATAATGCCAGGTCGTGAAATTTCTGCGATTACCCGAGCATGAATGACTGCTTTACATGATGCAGGGCATTCAAACCATCAGATATCGAACATGTTGGGCATTCCTAGATCATCTGTTGTACGAATAGTGCGCAGATAAGAAGAGTGAAAAACAGACCACGTAGTGGATGTCCTCAAGTATGAAAGGGAGGTCGCCGCACATCTTCAGTTTCAGCTCCTAGGGCCTACTTTCAAGGTACGTTTCTCCGTGTTATATCGACACCTACTTTTTGAAGACGACTCCACAACGCAAATTTACGTGTTAGAAGACAATTACGGGCCCCCACTCTACTTCCAAGGCATCGTGCTTCTCGTCTCCAGTGGGCGCGAGATCATAGGGGTTGGCTTTTACGCCACTGGCGGTGGGTCTTATTCACAGATGAAACCAGAATTGGGCTGGTTACTGATGACAATCGACAAAGAGTCTGGAGAGAACCAGGTCGTCAATAGCAACTTCAATTTCCCCGTGAAGTTGCTCCGTATGAAGGGGGCACCGCAATGTTCTGTAATGGAATAAGGTTCCGCACCCCATTAATTCACAGCATATGACCAATCAAATTTATATCGAACAAGTTATTACGCCCATTATCTATCCCCTACGTAAGGTGGTATGTTTATGGACGACAACGCTCGAGCACATCGCGCAAGAAGGGTTCAAGAGACACTCGAAGCAGGACATATCAATAGATTAGATTGGCCAGCCAACTCTCTTGGCATGAATCGTTTTGAAAACATGTGGGATTTCGTTGCTAGAGCCATTCATAATGTCACGGATTTCCCAATCAGACACAGGCACAGACGTGTAAATATGCTACTGGAACGTAGTGGAGGTCATACTGACTATTAGTCAAGTAGAGAACTTGCTTTGTTACTTCTTTTTGATTTAATAGAATGTCACACATTTGCTGGTTTTTAATTTTTTAAGTACTCAGTTTATCGAACATATTCTTTTCAGAAAACAATCTACTTTTATAAATGTATTTGGTTTTTCTGACAAAAAGATTTCTTTAATAAGAATGAGAGGGTCCAAGACTTTTGACGTTATGTGTAAATACATAAGTTCGTCATTTCTCAAAAATCAATTACACAAAAGTATTACATAATCAGTATGTTAATATATTAATAAACTTTAAGAAAGTATTCAGGAAGCATTTTCTATTTGCAATTAACTACCACTGTCAAAGTGTAATGTAGAAAAAAATTGCTAATCCACTCAATTTTACAAATGTCGCTTCCTACAAGGCGATTTGCTAAAATAATAATAGCGTAAGAGTTTCGACCTTTACATACATCCTTATTACTAATCCGTGTAGTGACGTGTTTGTCAACATTTCTAAAAAACATATTAAGTCAAGATGAAAATACCACGTTGGAGTAAACATAAATATGCAAAATTTATTGATGCATGATTAGGAAGATTAAGTGTATGGTTTGGTACCTAGTTTTAATATTAATGAGAAAGCAAGATTAAGGAAGAGAACGGCGTTCGCAGATTTAAATTTAGCGATTCCATAATATGTTGCATCGATCAGCTGTAAAGAAATACGTACAGAGCTATATAATCTTGACAATGTAATCTCTTAAATCACTACTAACTTTTTTATAAAATATTTCACCTTGATACATTGTTCGAAGAATGATGGGAAACTATCAGGCGCATAATGTTCTTAGATGAACACCAAATCACGCTAATAATAATTTTGATGTTCTTAGAAGGAAAAGGACTACTTTTAGTTGCAATTTATCATAAACACAGAAAACATAACTTTCGTTAAATGTCTGTTATTTTGATCAGAATTTTAACGTTAGACATGTTTATTTATTTGTTATATCCGTATGAGTTGATTTAATAACAACAGTACACAGTAAATTTTTTTAACTCAAATGTACTCAATAATTTGTCAAATCATATTAACTTTGTCAATTTTTTACGTATGAGTTTGAAAGTTAATAGATATTTTTTGCGAGCCAAATCTTTAAGGGTATTTATTGTAAACATCGCCTAAAAACAAACGTAGAAACTAGGAGGACGGTAGTAATTTACCTCTCACATTTTTTAATATACGTCTATGGTCATATTTTTCCAATAACGTAAAATTTTATTGGAATATTATTACTGTTGATAATTTTTCTTAAAACTCCTTCTTTTTCGAAATAAATTTGATTTCTAAAAGTCATACAATGGAGAAACAGTTTGTAATTTGCATAGCATTACCATTTGGATAATAATTTACCGAGGTTTTAATTTTATACAGAGTCTCCCTGAAGATATGGCCAACCAGACTTTTATATTTTGCGTAAGGTTCGATGAAACTGAATTTTCAATATGGTTTCATCGAAGCACAAAGATTTCATCAAAGCAGACCGATCTTCTTGTAATTGCACGTCGTCATAACTTACCACTTTGAGTAACTTTTTCAAGTAAGATTTTGCTGTATTTTCAGCGGAAAAGGCTCTTTACCTGAAACCAAAACAGTTTCAACTCGGTGCACTGAATATTTCAAATAGAATTATTTCGAAAAAGGTTGCTCCTAATGCTCGCTACAGACTATGCATGAATTCGAGACTCGCGATGCGTGATTCGTATAGAATTCGTGCACAGTGTGTAGCGTTTTTATGAATGGATTTTTAACCAACAAGACCCTACCACACTATTCGCGAATTTCTCACTTATCGCAAATCGCACATAACGAATCGCGAATTCACGCATAGTCTGTAGCGGGCCTAACGACTTCATCAAAGTATACTTTACAGAAAAAGGTAGGAGAATCGACTGTTTCAATAGTCAGGAGGATACGCTTCCGTCGCAAAAAAATATGTTATTTAAAAGAAGCAGGATGTGCCATAGATGGACACTATTTACACCAATTTCAGTAAGGCATTTGATAAGATAGATCATGATATTCTCTTAATTAGACTTGCTGATGTCGGTGTGCATGGAACACTTTTGCGATGGATTGAATCCTATATAAAAAATAGATCTCAGTTTGTAGTGATAAATAATTGCAGGTCAACATTATTTAGATAGTCCTCAGGTGTTCCGCAGGGATCCCATTTGGGGCCATTACTATTTATTATTTACATAAATATAAAAAATTGTTTTAGATACTGCAAATTTCTGCTGTACGCTGATGATCTTAAAGTTTACTCTAGAATAGAATCTATACACAATTGCCTGCTTTTAAAATCTGACATAAACAACCTTTACAGCTACTGTGAGGAGCATTCCCTGTTTTTGAATTTTTTCCAAATGTTACACTATTTCGTTTAGTCGTAGTATTAACCCTCTTGTGTATGATTATAATGTTTCTGATTCAAATTTGAACAGAGTCAATACGATAAGAGATCTCGGTGTTCTGTTTGATTTCAAGCTAATTTTTTTTTATCATATTAGATCGATTATTTCTAGCACATCAATCATGCTAGGCTTCATAGGCTTACGGTGAGCGCTCTATCAAACGATATATAACATCTGTTCCAACAACCGTCGAGAACTGTTCAGTACCGTGAGAAATGTTTGACCAACACCGTCTTACGTCGCATTCGCCGAGTACATTAACAACTAAACTGACTGACTAATTCTGGACGGTTCGGAATCGATTCTTGCTGTGTTGGAACAAACATAGTTTTCGCTCAGTAACTCCTTAACGGATAATGATAAAAATATGCGGTTTTTAATAGACTTCAAATATTATTTTACGTCGGCGCTAAATGTTTTATTAAAAATAATAAATGCGACTGTAAAAAGTGTAACAATAATTGACAGTTTCATATAAAATGATTACTGTTGCATATTTTAAAAATTTCAAAACACAGCGTGCCGACAATTTGCAATAAAATAGTATTTCGTCGGTATTAAAACCGCATATTTTATCATTTTTCGTTACCTCAGTTACTGAGCTAAAACTATATCCTTTGATTCGAGCGCTCACCGTAAGCCTTCATACTTCGTAAAATAGCTAAGATTTTCATTACAATAATCCAATTATTCAGCTATACTATGCATAAGTGTTTAGTAAATTAAATGTTGCTTTATCAGTTTGGAATCCCCAGTACAATGTTTACATTAACCGTTTGGAGAGTTTACAGAATAAATTTATCAGATTTTTATGTTTTCAAACTAATTTTATCATTTTAAATAGTAATTATAATGATGCTGGAAAACATTTTAATCTTATATCTCTTGAGAAACGTCGAGTTGTAAATGACACATTAATTTTATATAAGTATTAGGGCTAAATGTTTTATTAAATAATAATAAATGCGACTGTAAACAATGGACTAACAATAATTGACAGTTTCATACTGTTGAAGAATTCCAAATTCTGCAAAACATTGACGAAGCGTGAAATCGAACAATTTGCACTAAAATTGTATTTCGTCGGTGTGGGAAATTCCAATTTTATCATTTTTACAGTTACCTCACCCGTGTTGACCTTATGCTAAGCCTTCTGTTGATTCCCTAGATATTGTTCACCTATCTTTTTCATACAGTAAAATAGCTAACGTTATTAGTTGTCAATCAACACAACGCAGAATTCTAAGAACTCGTACTTAAAAACGAGTTCACGCCGTATTTGTTAAAAAATTACGTCAATATTATTACTAATAAAGCTGTTAAACGAATCCTGCCGTTCTTAGAAAAATGTTGAGGTTAATTTTGATTGTATTGTCAGGAAGCGTTTGTAAAACTCCACTTTTTACGGTTTGAAAAATAAATACTTCAAATTTAGGTGATGGATCTGAACTATTTATTGGCCTGTTTTGACATGTAGATATGTTAAAAGTGAAGTAAAACGTCTTGTAGCTTCAAAATTATCGCGTCGTATATTATTCAAGTGAGATGTGATAAAGATATAGTCTGAAATTATTTATAGTGTAGCAGCGATCATTTTTTTTACAGGTTTTACATTTTATTACGTACATAATGGTGGTTAGGCTTCAGCAGCTTTTAGTTGCTAATACAACTTTTCAATTTATTGTATGATACTAATAATAAATTACTTCATCCCTGCACAAGTTTTTAATATCTATACACTGTGTCCTGTGTGAGAAAGTGGTATTAGGCATTTTTTATCACAAAGAATATTATCAGGCTATTCGGCACTCATCAAAATATATACAGGGTGTTTTTATATGAAGTAGCAAAAATGGGAAAAGGTGAAAATAAATCGATTTAACCTAACATACCTATATCCCAAGTCGCATAATAAAAAAGATACAGGGTGTAAAAGTTAAAATTTTATTTTCGATACTTGTAGAACTTCAAAAATCCAAACATTTACATAAAATTTGTATATCAGGGGTTTTTGCGGGCGATAAATTCAAATTTGTTTCTAATTTTGACGTCACTAGTAGAGGGCGCCAGATGTGCCAGAATATCATGTTTCTTTTAAATGGCAGAGCTTTTTTGCTGCTATCCATCTGACTATTGCAACAACCGGTCCTCATATCTGTTATATCTGAAAAAGATATACGTTGTCGAAATCGTTAGGAGTAGCAATTTTCGAAATAATCCTATTTGAAATATTCAGTGCACCGATTGAAAATTCCTAATATAGTCGCGTCAAACTAGCCTGAAAAATGCGAAAATAGTCAACTTTTTGCGGAGAAGTCTGATTGAGATGCGGTTTTCTGCAAAATGTTCTGGGAATTATTTATAACAAAACGTACATCTAACCTCTGCACACTCGCAACTTTTTAATTGTTTAATTAACAAATGACCCATTTTTGTTGAACATAATATATGGCAAATGTCACACACGATTCAACGAAAATGTCTGGAAAATGTTCTCTCGGGGGTTGTCGAGGTCCCTCTTTATCACATTGGTGTTAGCTTTATTCACTAGAAATCACTAGAGAACCCGATTTTTTCCAGGATTTCTGGCTTATTATGGCAAACCATCGGCATAAGAGTTTTGCAAATATAATTGTTTATTGTTCGATTGTTGCAACCTCGCTAATTAACAAATTAATAACTCTTCCCCCGGAATCGTTAGAAAATCGCATTTGCAATTATTCTGGGATTAATTGAACAATTAACAATTATATTTGCAAAAATCTTGTGCCGATGGTTCGCCTTAAAAAGACAGAAATCCCGGAAAAAATTTCGGGTCTCTAGTGATTCCGGGAGTAGAGTTATTAATTTGTTAATTAGCCAGATTGCAACAATTGGAAAATAAACAATGACGTGCAACAACCTTGTGCCGATGGTTCTCCCCATGATCCCAGAGTTATTGTAAAAAAATCTGGTTCTCTAACGATTCCGGGAGTAGAGTTATTAATTTGTTAATTAGCGAGGTTGCAACAATCGAACAATAAACAATTATATTTGCAAAAATCTTGTGCCGATGGTTTGCCTTAATAAGCCAGAAATCCTGGAAAAAATTCGGGTTCTCTAGTGATTTCGGGGGTGGAGTTTTTAATTTGTTAATTAGCCCAGTTACAACAATTTAGCAATAAATAATAAAGCTAACACCAAAGTGATAAAGAGGGACCTCGACAACCCCCGAGAGAACATTTTCCAGACATTTTCGTTGAATCGTGTGTGACATTTGCCATATGTTCAACAAAAATGGATCATTTGTTAAATAAACAATTAAAAAGTTGCGAGCGTACAGACCTTAGATGTACGTTTTGTTATAAATAATTCCCTGAACATTTTGCAGAAAACCGCATCTCAATCGGACTTCTCCGCAAAAAGTTGTAAGTGAAATGCTAATTTGACGCGACTAATACCACTTTCTAGAAAAATCATAGTAGGTCAGGCTTTGTCACATCAATTAAATGGTTAGTAGAATACAACCTCCCTTCAAGTACTAATTGTAAAATTGGCTTGCCGAAATTCCACAGCCCTATTACATTTTTTACATTTTTTTGTCTTTGAAACAATATTATAAGTATTAGTATGGGATTTTGAAATGCTATGAAATTTATTTCTTAGTTTAATGTGTATGACATATTCAAGTCAATAATGCAAGAACTGATGAAGGAAATCATGTTATTATGGCCATATAGATAAAATTAAATGTACTGTTGAATGAAAATTCGATTGTCTTTTTATTTCAATTCAAACCACTAGATAAATAAAAGTTAAAATAGAGCATTCTGGCGTATTATATCAACCATATGTGTACCGGAAACTTGATAATATATTATTTATCATCGAAAATGACGCTTAACAAAAGATAAATAATACATTCTATTTATATCAGTACCTACAGTAGTATACGATAACATATACGGTTTTTAATTGTAATTCTGTAAATTATAATGTAGATACCGGGTGTCCAGCGTAACGCTCTCACTCGATTTGTGGCTTTAATGTCATAGAAAAAAAATGTCAAATACAAAAATTTTGTCATTTTTATAGATGATTCGACGTGTCTTAGGAAAAAACAATAGAACATCGAATTAAACAATTATTTACCGAAGTTCAATTGTCCAATATATTCGACATTTTCCTTTATATCTCAGTAACCACTGGAACAATTATATAAGTAGGTATATCAAATGAATATAATCAGAATTGTATGCTTTTTCAGAATTTTAAAAAATACATATTCTGTTGCATTTTAAAAAATTGAACTTCGGAAAATATTTGTTTTAATTCGATGTTCTATTGTTTTTTTCTAGGGCACGTCGAATCATCTATAAAAATTCCACAATTTTTGTATTTGACATTTTTTTGTAACTATGACATTAAAACCATAAATCGAGTGATAGCGTTACGCTGGACACACTGTACGTACATGCTTTTGCAATAATAATGACACTCTCTCAGAACAGTTTTTGAACTTCTGGAAGTTCTGAGTAGAAATTCATTAAATATCTATTGGCGAGTGAAACAACTAAGAACTAATATTAAAAGTTGAAAGTAGATTTAATTACAAATACGTTAGCAGTTCAAAAAAAAATCGCAAAATTACCTAAACACTTTACATGTTGCTTTGGTAATATATTAACTGGAACTTTGGATATGTATACCATACAATATTTGTAATAACAAACTGTTACACCGTGCCGAATTTTTAAAATTATTTCAGTATTTGAAATTTAAGATTCAGCGCTATAAAAACTATGGAATAATTGTTTAAATAAATTTAAGCCTTTCGCAAACTAAGTGAGCGAGTGGTAACAGTATAAAATACTGTTACCACTCTTTTATGCAATATCACAATTAACATTTAATTAATAAGAAGCTAAATATAGCTGTTAACTAATAAAGAGAACAGCCGATACATTTAATAAGTTTTAAAAATAGCTATAAATGTATTCAGCAAGATATATGATTTAATAAAGTAACAGCAAGGTAACACATGTATATGTATTTGTAAAGGTAATAGTTATGCAATGTAAATAAATATCTGAAGGAGAATGTCAAGTGGTTTTCAGCTGTTAACTGCCAACTACGGATCTAAGGTATTTCATAGATCTTCACGTTTAGAAACAATTCGTACAGAAATGAGCGATAGTGTACGACATACCTTATAACGCAATGATTATTTGATTATGGTCAGCCGTGGGAGCATGATCAGATATAATTCTATTTTGTGACAAAATAAACATAAGCAAAATATCATATTGCTATGATTTGTTATCACGTTACCATAATAATTGCTTTACGTATTCGGTGTACTACTAAATGGGTGTGATTTTATCGGCCACCAGTTTAATGTAGTTTCCATTACCAAATAATTAGATGTATTCTCAGAATGATAGATCTGTCACCAATTTGTTAACACCAACCTATTCCAAACCGATTATCTATAAATTTATGTACAATCACCCGAAAACGTGATTTGTCATCAAATACTTAGATTTGTTATCAAAATGATAGATCTGTCACCAATTATTTGTTAACACTAAACTATTCACCCTAAAACGTAATTAACCTAACCTAACCCAACCTAACCTAACCTAACCCAACCTAACCTAACCTAACCCAACCTAACCTAACCTAACCATTATTCGTTTATTTTGGATAAAAAATGGTATAAATTTGGATACATGCATTTAGTGACATTTATGTTAATCTGATATAAAACATAATTTCTGGGATTGAATTTCATAATCAGAGGATTTCATTTGGTGACAAATATTTATTTTGGTGATAAATAAAATTATCCCCCTACTAAATATTCCGAAAATATGATAACTAACTGTAGAGATATGATATTCTGCTTGTTTGTTACGTCACAGAATATAATTATATCTCATCATGCTTTCACTGTAGATTTATTTCCAGATATCAAATATATGTGATAGAAAGCTATTATTTTATTTAAGAAAATATACGGGACTTGCAGATATTGAGTACTATTTTTACTGAACTGGATTGTTATGCCAGAATATACTTGCAGTGAGTTGGAAAGCAAAAATAAGTAACCCACGCTATTGGAGACTTCACTTTTACATATATTTTAAACCTATTAACAATTTAGCGAATGTAAACTCTCAACATAAACATTGAGTCATCTTCAAAAAAAGATAGCACAGAAAAAATAATTTTACTTTCTTTAGTTTTAAAAAATGAACTAGCACAATTGTATGTACGTGTTTGCTTATACAGGGTATTTCCAAAAGTTATGACATATTGCTAAGGCTACTAGAAGTTTGTTTAATAAACGTATATCCTAGAGCTACTTATTTTTAAGATACAAGACGTGTTAAATGATTTTAGAAACTGAAATTCTAGATGCAATCTTAAAAAAAACATATTTGGTCAAAATTTGATACAACCAAGTTTTTGGTTGTTATTAGATTTTTGTGTGGCGCTATTTGTTGAGATCTTCGTTAACATTTTATTCTCTAACTTTTTTAAGTTGGATGTTTTCTTGTTTTCCATTCTAAGAATGTCTCGTGATAAGTAAAATTTCATTTCACTCAAAAAAGTGCAATTGGTAAATTGGTTAATACCCACCATTCTCAATGAAAATGCAAAAAATTGTGGTAACGCAATCAGGCGATCTCTGTAATACACGTAGAGAAAAACTTGTTTAATTTAACAAAATATTTAACTGAAATAAATAAGTCCATTGATAATTAACATATTTATTTGTTTTATTTAACAAAATTATTGTTTTAGATAACAAAATATTTTGTTGCGTTTTTGCCTGGAATGAGGCTTAAATAAAATAAATTATTGTTGAATGAAATTTTATAACTATTTCGCTTGTATATAACAAATTATAGTGTAAAATTAACCCATATAATTGGTTTAGTTAACCTGAATATTTATTAAATTAATGTAAATTCATTAAAATCATTTTGTTACTTCAAGCATATTTAAAATTACAAAATAAACAATAATCTCTTGAAAAACGGATATATTTTTTTGACTTAATTGATATAGATGTTTAGTTTAACAGTTTACAGGGCAGTTTGTTGAAATCAATAAGGAATTTGTTTATAATATAATAATATAATATAATAATATCTCTATCCTCATTCTAATCACAAGGATTAGCCCAGAAGTCGAAGACTTGTGCGGGAGAGGGGCGGCATATTATTATTAAGTAGGCCGCATTTGCGCCCAGGAACGACTTACGTTGGTAGGCCCTAACCACCATTCAGTGCAGGAATGAGGGAAACCTGGAAAACCTCAATAATTAGGGGGTAGTCAAATGTCAACCGGTGTCAATCTCTCACATTGACCCAAGCCAACATTCCTCCACCCTACTATACCCGCAGAGAGTGCCAATCTCCCCACGAATATAGCTTATATACGGTCTACCGGCTGCGGGGTCGAACCCACAGCGATCCAGTCACCTCGATTCAAGTACTGACGCCTTAAACCGCGCGACCACTGACCGATCCCAAGTTATAAAACATATATTTGTCAAATGTATACATATTTAAATATGTTATAAGGACTATGCTATAAGATGATAATTATTTAATTAGATTTATTTATGCATGCACTTACATTGAAGAGTATTATTAATCTAACAAATATTTTATAATGGAATACTATATACTATTTTTATGGATACAATAATAATATAAAATATGCTTAGGAGGGTTTCCAAACAATTATTTATTACGATATCCTCCGTGGTTCGCCGAAATAAAAATTCTTGGTGTCGACTTGGTACACCCATATTGCATAATATACAGAACTAGGAATAATAATATTGTGATAGCGTCAATTGTTCAGAAAAAGAAATTATTTCATGCTGACGCCATATTTATATTTAATGAAATTTAGTATTTGTATTTACACAACATGTAATTTTGAAAATAATAAAGATAGAAAGAAGATTTGTATTTATGTTGTTCAGTGTTTTACGTTATCGATAAAGAGTAAACATAATAGATGGCGATCGATTTTAACAGAGTATCGCCATCTATTGCTCTTCTTCCTAAGTTTGACTGGTTGACTAACTATATTATACAGGGTGCCCGGAATATCAGTGCCGTAATTTTAAGGGCTTATATATCTCAAAAGCAATAAAAAACACTTTTATGAAAAGAATGTCTAAAACGAATATGTAGTTTGTCTACAAATACATTTAAAAAATAAAAATACAACTGCAATAATATGAAAAACTATGTTACAAACTAAGGTACAATTAAGGTTAAGTAAAAGCGCCTGGAACGTAATTTGTTCATAATTTGATTTTTGGATTAGTATTAATGAAGTAAACGAATGAAGATATCGAGAAACTCGTTAAAACTGTACCGTTTGACAACGTTGCAGTGTCAGGCTGCTGGTGATAACCTAAAAGTAATATTAGTCATAACGGTGCGTACAGCTAATGCGATACACTTTTGTCTAATTTTTCTTTGATGTTTGTGAGTGTACCTATATGGAACAATTATAGTACCCGTAACCAGCTGCATCCCATGTTAATTTACGGCGAATCTGGCCAAAACTCTCTGGCTACCAGACGTTTATATAGTAAACGCTTCTTGCATGAAAGAGAAGTCATTTTAAACACTTGCAATTGTTATTATGTGTTGTGAAAAGAGCTTAAGAAAACCATTCACAGTAAGTACATATGTTTAGGTGTATCCGTTTGTAATTATTATGTATAAAACATCCTTAGATAGTATGTAAGCGACGTTGTCATATATTCAACACCTGTTTGCTGTCTTAATTCTGTTACCGTTGGCCAGAGAAAAAAATTAAGTCAAATATGTTTTGTTTCGTACAATTTATCATATGACAAAATTAAGGCACACATATTTCAGATACCCTGTATATAAACAAAGATACCAGGTTTTTTCTCATATATTTTCAGGTATTAACAATATTGTGTGAAACTAACTACTCAGTGGACAAAAGCCCCAACCTGCGTTGAATTACACCCACAATATCTACCCATATATTCCTTATTATTAGCTTTTGCAACATTTTTTACTGTTTAAGAAAGGTATTTTAAGCTAATATGTATCAAATCTCCTACAATTCCTATCAATGAAGTCATATGTACGTTCTCTGATACCAAACATCTAGGTATGCTAATGAACATCCACAGACAAAACTCTATTCAATAATTATCTAAAAAATTTAATATATTTACTAACCTCTGGAGTGGAAACTCGAAATTCAACCACAATAATTGAGATCTCACTTATTTCTGCGTTTTATTTTGGATCGCTTCATCAGGTGGCCTCCTTTAACTTGAGTCAAATATCTAACTATAAAGATGATTATACCAATAAATTAAAATTATTTGAAATTGAATGTCAAAATGAAATATCGACAACGTCAAACTGATTAACTGTCAATGAATATCATAACAACCTACTAAAATAAATAAAAATTAATAAAAAAATTATTGTGGTTGAATTTCGAGTTCCCACTCCAGAGGTTAGTAAATATATTAAATTTTTTAGATAATTATTGAATAGAGTTTTGTCTGTGGATGTTCATTAGCATACCTAGATGTTTGGTATCAGAGAACGTACATATGACTTCATTGATAGGAATTGTAGGAGATTTGATACATATTAGCTTAAAATACCTTTCTTAAACAGTAAAAAAGATACCAGGTACCAAGACTATACCTAATTCTCGAATCTATAACTAGTTTGAAGAAATTATAGATAATTATGACAGATTGGTATAACCGGTTGATAGTGACACTATCGACACTCAACAGAGAGCACGGTTATTCAGAGTTTGACAGATATACACTTGATAAATAAGTACTAATAATAATAATAATATCTCTACCCCTCATTCTAATCACAGGGATTAGCCCAGAAGTCGGAGACTTGTGCGGGAGAGGGGGCGGCATATTATTATTAAGCAGGCCGCATTTGCGCCCAGGAACGATTTACGTTGGTAGGCCCTAACCACTATTCAGTGCAGGAATGAGGGAAACCTGGAAAACCTCATTAATTAGGGGGGTAGTCAAATATCAACCGGCATCAATCTCTCCCACGCTAACATTATTCCACCCTACCATACCCACAGAGAGGGTGCCAATCCTCTCCACGAATATAGCTTATATACGGTCTACCGGCAGCTGGGCTCGAACCAACTCCGTCTAGTCACCTCGATTCAAGTACTAACGCCTTAAACCACGCGACCACTGACCGATCTGTAAACTTTGCTAATACCTCGACTAATACATAGATCGCCTGGTTGATTTTACAACGGTTTTTGTATTTTTCTTTCCTTATTAACACATTTCGTAAAAGCATATTTTTGTTTTGTGCAAAATGAAATTTTATATATCACGTGGCTTCGGAAAATCCGCCCGGAAGAGCCGCTCCCGAGCCCCCAGGTAATTCCACAGAATTGAATTCGGTATCCCAGAAAACCCCCGAGTAACGAGTTTGGAGCGATTTTCATGCACGCTGCCATTTCTTCCCCAATTCACCTCCCGCGCACCCCCACAGAGCCACCCCCGTGCATCTCCGGGTAACTCTAACGCCAGAATCGAGTTCGGCAGCCCCGAAAACCTCCGAGTTACAATTTCCGAGCGATTTTTCTGAGTTTCCAGTCGTTCCTATAATGACGTAATGCATTTTCTGGCCTAGAAGGCATTTTTCAAAAAATGGCTTAACCAGACGATATAGACTTTTTTCCTGGGACCTTCCTGAACACAATGCAGAAAACCGCATCTCGATATCTGCTGTGCCTGAAAATTTCCGCTATTCCGGTCGATTTTGATCTAAATGCCCTGGACTAACATGCAGATTTGAAGTTGCGTTGAAAACACCGAAGCCACTAAGGTTTCATTTACAAATTTCTCGAAACAACGGCCTCAAACTTTTTCATGGCCTCTCGTATAATCACAGGAATTTAGAGTTTCGCGTGCTAAATCTGCATTAAATTTATTCACATCAAATACCGGAGGCATTCCTGACGAGATAACTGTTATTTAATTTGAAAGCCGCCAGCTGTTTTCACCGGACCATACACCTATAATTACATGGTAAGCTGGCGACTGGTAACGATGAGACCGACGTACGAAATTTCGCAATTAAAGTTGTGTTTCGCTACAAATTTAGGGAATGTTCAAGAACGAGTAAATTCGCGCCGCAAAATTTTGGAGCGTTCGGACCAAGGCGTTTTATGTAATAACTATTTTACACACAACAATTTATTGTACAATAAATTGACAATTTATTTGCAAAGAAATTGATCAATTTCACTATTTAGTGAGGACTGCTTTACACATTCCAATATTTACATCAATTTATCAGCCAATTTCATTGCTGCCAACCTCAAACCTCGTCAATCAAAATTCAAATATTTCGTAGTCGAACCATAGAAATCATAAAGTATATAGAAGTAAAAGTCTACATTAGGCACTTAAAAATAGTTAGATTTTGGAGAACCTTAGAAAACAGCCATTTAGAGAAAACTTAATGTACGTTGTTGGTATCAGGGGTCATCCATAAATTACGTCACATGTTAATGGGGGGGAGGGTATCACCGGAATGTGACATAGTGGGACAAGGGGCAGGGGGGGTCAAAAACTTTATGACCATATGTTAAAATTCAAAATCCATAACGCGAAATTTATATGTGAATAGAAACCTTTAACACCATGGACACAAGATGATTAAGTTTTGTATCTCTAATTAACATAATTAGTCGTTTATTGCTTTCTAACTAGTCGTTTGCTTTTTCTGTTATCTAAAATATTTGACTTTATGTTGATTTTATTAAAGATTATATAATCAAAGTAAGAAAAAAATAAAAATAACTGTTTTTTTATTATTTTTAAATACATACATAAATTTAAAAAATGTGTGATGTCACATCAGGGGGGAGGGGTTAAAAAAGTCCTAAAATTCGTGTGACATAATTTATGTATGGCCCCATACTGCATTTTAACCCCAGAGTATAATTGAAACCAAAATGGAATTATATGTTTCTATAAATTGGAGGTACTTTCATATTTTTAAATTCCTGCCCGTTAATGTGCAATTATATCCTGTTTGTGCAACAAACTCATAAAAGGTAAGTTACTGCAATATTACCAAATCCGTTTTCTCCATAAATTGACTATTTTCGGTACCTCTTTTGGAGTTGATTTCTATATTTTCTGAGTTAAACCCATACCATCCTCTAATCCTTATTTTTTATTAGTTTCAACTAAAATAATTAAAGATAATGAATGCAATGCATAATTGCTTTTTTTAGCATAATTTATTTTCTCTTTGGAAATCATCTAACCTTTATTATTTTAACAATTATCTGAAAGATTTGGTTATAAATAAATTCATGAACGCAATTAGGTTAGCATTTAAACAGAAATACAAAATGTAATTAGATATTTCTAAAAGTGACTAATAATCTAAAATCTACAAGTTTTTTAAACAATTTATTGAAATCAATAAATTATAGCCAATTTCTGTTTTACAGTACTTGAAATAAATTGGAGGTCTAAAATCTACAATTCTTGTTAAATTTATTGAAATCAATAAATTATAGTCAATTTCTGTTTTACACTACTTGACATAAATTGAAGGTCAACTTGTTCAATTTATTGTTCAATAAATTGTTGTGTGAAAAACAGCTTTTAAACAATTTATTGAAATCAGTAAATTGTAGCCTATTTCTGTTTTACACTACTTAAATAAATTGAACAGCAATTTGTTCCAATAAATTGTTGTGTATGAAACAACTACATACAACAAAAAATAAAATATTTTATTTGAAATTAATTCGTTGACCGCCTGGGCGCAACGTTGCCAAATTTAATCGTAAATAAGCATGACTACGTACTATATATTGCCTTAATAATGACACTCTTTAAAACGAATTTGGTGAAGTGTTTTAAACTGCTGATGTATTTTTAATGACATGTACTTTCAACTTTTGCACATAACTTCTTAATTTTTTGCTTTTTAAGTTAAAATGCATTTGTTTCATGTAATTTATAAATTTTTTACTGACTATTGTTATACAATTTTGTAATTACCTAAATAAAAATGATTCAATTGAATTGCAATAACTTGTTCGTCTGTATCTCGATGAAGTCTGGAGATGTGCAATTATGCAACCAGCAGTATATTACAATCCTAAAGTTAGAATAAATGTGTAAACTTTAAAGTACGCCGTACGTTTTTCATAATAGTAGCTTTGGGTCCAGACGTGCTCAGAGAGCTAAGGGATATCTGCATTCTACATTTGCCCTGAAATTGTTCTTGTTAAATAAGTGGTTTTCTAGCTTTGTATGTGTGTGTGTGTATATATATATATTTGCGGATATATTTTGCATATACGGGCCTTACTTAATGTTCTCGCTATTTTATTTGATAAAATGCAGTGTACTGTTTTATTTATTATACATTTTGGAATGCAAATTCAAACTGATATATTTATTTTCATTTAATGAAATTGCGAAGTGTGAAACTTGTACCAAAACCTTTCGCATGGCTCAAATTTGAAAAAAGTTGCGCCTTTTCATGGCCGTTAAAATAAATCAAACAGATCCAAGATATCTGCTGCTGTTGCTAAAATATTGTAAAAAATCAATAATTATCATTTTAATAGAATGGACACTTGCTGATTTTGTGTTTATTATTGGAAGCCTTACTTCTAAAATATTTAAATATTTTAAAGATGGAACGGATTAAAATATAAGTATTAGAAATTCAGTCAAATGGCACAGAGCCTTATAATTCCGCAATGGTGTTCCAATATTTAAATCGAGGCTTTCCAAATTAATATGTAATTGGATTTGGTACTCATAGGCCTGTCGCTTGGCCTCCACCCATTAATTTTTTTCTTTGGGATAGTCGGAAAAATAAAATTTATTACAGTCCTTGCGAATATACATATAGAAGACCTACGCGGCAGAATTTGTGCTTTTAAATCTATTTCATAAATTATTCAAAACATTGTGGACAACATTTGATTAAGTAAGAAGTGAGATTTGTGTGCTCGAAAATGGGCGTCGCTTGGAAGTATTTATGAAGAATTTGTAGAATATTTGTGTACATTATTTGGTTAGTTAAGTATTGAATTTTGTTTAATGTCAACAGCAACTAAATTTTGTATTTAAATTATGTTTTAATTTGTATAAGTTATTCTTTCAAATATAACAGTAGTATTAATACATAATAATATCTCTACCCCTCATTCTAATCACGAGGATTAGCCCAGAAGTCGAAGACTTGTGCGGGAGAGGGGGAAGTAGGCCGCATTTGCGCCCAGGAACAACTTACGTTGGTAGGCCCTAACCACCATTCAGTGCAGGAATGAGGGACACCCTTATTAATTAGGAAGGTAGTCAAATGTCAACCGGTATCAATCTCTCACATTGACCCAAGCCAACATTCTTTCACCCTACCATACCCACAGAAAGGGTGCCAATCTCTCCACGAATATAGCTTATATACGGTCTACCGGCTGCAAAGGTCGAACCCACAGCGATCTAGTCACCTCGATTCAAGTACTGACGCCTTAAACCGCGGGACCACCGATCCAAACATATTGACATATTCCAAATTCATCCAAACATTGATATATTACATATTGACCTTTCCTTAATTTTATTCTACGTCTTTTACACTCAAAATCCTAATATGCTATCCATAAAAAGAAAAGAAAAAACAATTGAATGTTGCATAACCGAAACTAGTGGCAGCAGAAATGTTCTTTCAATGAAAATCGATTTCTCGATTTCTTTTATATTCCTATACCTCTGTACCAAATTTAAGCTCTTTCTGTTGAGAAATAATGACACTGGATGGCATTGTCCAAAATCGCTATTTTCAGTTTTTTCACAATATTTCAGCAACGGCAGCAGATATTTTGGATTTGTCTGTTTACCTTAATGGTCATAAAAAGACACAACTGTTTTGTAATTTGAGCCACAGTATATTTTACGGTTCCCGAGATACCAACTATGAGCCACGAAAAACAGACCACCCTGTATAAATAATACAAAATGGCAACATTATATTGTCACAAAATTGACCCGACTTTATTTTACTCTAAAACTGTATACGTATTAGTGAATAATAAATAGCCTATGAAAGAACACAAACATTTAACCGTGATATGGCAACTGAAATATTGTAAAAAAAAATTGAAAATAGCGATTTTATAGAATGGGAATGAGTAAACGGGTTTCGCTGTATGTTATCTAGTGATCATGATACAAAATTTTGTATATATTCTGAAAAAGAGGACGCTGGTATTTTCTGTTTAAGCACCAAACTAGATATGAGCGTAATCAACCGAGATAAGAATTCCCGCTACCACAAATTGCCGATATGCTAAAATACATATAAACGTAAGAGCCCCATAAACATTTACAAAACTGATAATTTTGTTATTAATTATCCAGCTCTTCAAAGCAAATATTTTCCAGCGGTTAATTACTTACTAATGGACTTCTGATTAATCACTGCTATCGCTAATCAATTTGTCAAGAATTCGAGCTCGCTGCAAGTGGAACTATTGTATTTTATTATTATTTGGTTACACTCATTGTTGGCGGTACGCAACCTTGATATAACCGCTGGAATCACAACAGCTTTAATTGTTTATAAAAATTATAATTAATCGTCCAACAGTTCAATTAAATTTAAAAGACAATGCTGCATCGTCTTTGGTGGCACATAAAAAGGAACTTAATTTTAAACAACATGCAGATGTATTTGCCAAACCTTTGCTAACTATTTTTAACGTAATTTTAAAAACGGAAACCTTAATGTCTGGAAAGCATCAAGAATACGTCCGATTCATAAAAATGGTAATAAGAAGGGTTATTATTATTATTATTATATGCAATTTTGGCCAAAGTTTTGGAGCATAGTCACTTACATAAACCAAGTTTGTAAAAAATTAAATCGTAGCTACTATGCTATTTTACAACTGAAGAATATCTTTAATCCTTTTCAGTTAATAAATGTTTATTATGCCATAGTTTACCCTCATATTTCGTATAATATTATTCTGTGGGGAAGTATAGGGGCTGCCTCTGGAGTTTTAGTGTCTCAAAAGAGGATTTTAAGATTGATCTTTAATTTAAAATATAGGGAAACCTGTAGAGCACATTTAAAAAAATATAATATCCTCACATTTTATTCTATATACATTTACAAGTGCGTTCTATATGTTATGAGTCATTATATAGATTTTTATAGAAACTCTGATTATCATGATCATTTTACTAGGGCCTCTAATTCTATTAGGCCACCTAAACATGCCAATAGTATATATTATGAACGGAGCCCAGTCTAGATGGGTATCAAACTCTTTAATCATCTGCCCGAATGTGTGAGATTAATCCAAAGGCTTTTAAACGTAAACTAAGACAATTTTTGTCTGATGGATGTTAGCGTCTCGGAATTTATGGATAAGAAATTTTAAACTTTGTTGACTGATCATATTGTGGCTGTTATTGTGTGTTGCTATTCCTATGGTTGATGTGTTTGTAAATTGTGTTAAAAAAATTGTACTCTCTAACATTGACTTATTATCATTGCTGTATGATCTAGAAGGATGAATAAATATTATTATTAGTATTATTATTATTATTATATGAGCATGTTAAACAAATTATTATTAAAATACCCTCCTACGTTTCGTTTTCTAAATACAAGTAATACGGTAGAGCGCAACCCGGCATGCTATAGAAGGCCGTGACGTCACACGTCAATTTACCATGTTCTCAAATTATTTTACAGGCGTCTGAAAATATATTTTTTTCTAATTGCACTAAAATAACCCCATTGGGCAACTGCTCTTCCTTTGGATATTATAAACATATAAATAAACAGCTTGTTTCGTAGCCTTTTCTTAAAAAATATAACGCACGCTACTGCCTAAGAATGAGTACCTGACATCAAACTCATTCAATTACAAATTTCACTGTAGTGTTTTAAAGACGGAATTATATCAAATAAAAAATTAACAATTAAGATTATGAATGCTTTCAGTCATTATAAACATATGTTCAAATACTTAATAGAGCATATTATAAATAATCTCCGTAAAACAATCACCTGGATCGCAAGAGGTTTGTAGAATTAAACACGGAGGTGTTGCAACTACAATAGTGCACAGGTAGAATTTATCGTAGGTCAGTATTTCAACAAGGCTATAAAGGTAACTAGCGCACAAAAAGAATGAGTAAGCTACCAAAATATTGTTGGGCCAAAATATAACATCATAGTATGACGGTAAAGGCAAATTACAGAATATATATAAATAATAGCACCTTGAACATGGTGTTACTTACTCATAAAAAATAAAAATCATTTTCCGTTTCCAAATAGTTTCAAAATTGAAGTCATAAACACATGGATTGCTCGATCGATTGGTAATGGGTATTTCCAGCTGTCTTTTATCTCATATCGTTTACCTGAACATTTACAATAAAACAGATGAGAAACACATTTTACAGTTGTAGAGTAAGAATCATCTAAATTTTTGTTTGAAAATTGTAACAAAGTTCAGTTGTTTCAATAGTATTTTAGAAGAAATAATACAATTTGGAGGTTTGTTGCAAAATTGATAAAAAGAGAAATATTAATAGAAACCGAGATAGAAACCTTAAAATTTTTTTTAAAATTCTCACAAATTGTTTCAATGTTGATAAAATAGAGATTTTACCGTTGAACATACCCGCAATGTATTTCCATATTTACCTACTCGTATACAAGGTATAAAAAATAGATTGCAGTTTGAAAAGAAGTTTTTATGGACATATGCCTTACAATGCTTTGTAAATAAGTTGCAGAACACCTCTTTAAACTAAGTCGTAGTTATGATTGACTTTCACAAAAGTCTTTGTTTAAGGAGAGGAGTCATTTTCAACATCAGATACAATACATAAATAAAGTATACTTTAACAAGCTACACTGAAGTCCATTGCATTTTAATCAAATATAAGGGGATATAGATATAGCTTTGGAATCTATACACGCAGACAGTCCAACGATATTCTAATAGGTCTTTCATTGTCTACTTCCTGCCTAAAATTTCCCTTCTACCGACGCTGTTATTCATGCCTACCACCTCAATATCGAAGGCCGACGATTCGTTCTCTGTCCCACAATGGATGATTTGATTTTATTGAAGGGATTCGAGATGCTCCGATTACAAATGAACCGTATCATTCAAAATCAAGCAAAACTGACAACAAAACATTACGTGTAGACCAGGCTTAACACACGCACTGACTTACCTACCTTCTTGTTTGTACTCTAGTCCATCCGACTTTTGTCAATTTGTCAAATCTCATTCAATTCATGCAGAACCTTCAACTTGTTGTCTACATGTATGTAACGTATTATTTGACAATCTGACATGAGCATGCAAGACTAACGACAAAATATCACGTGTAGACTACGACCGAATATGAGTACAGACGTACTAAATTTTAAAGGCAAATATCTCAAACAAGGTCTACTTTAGCTTGTTAAATAAAAAGTAGGTATTTTATTTACACGAAAAATTAAAATGTAATGATGTTAATATCCTATCACTTAAAGTCGCAATTTCTTGAAAATCTCTTAAATATTTGCACATCGCCATAATTAACCGTATCAACCAACTTTTTCAAGTAACATTTTGCTGTATTTTCAGCGGAAAAGGCGCTTTACCTGAAACCAAAACAATTTTTGCTTGGTGCGCTCAATATTCCAAATAGAATTATTTCGAAAACGGCTACTCCTAACGATTTCAATAAGGTATGCCTTTTTCACATGAAGAAGGAAGAAGAATCGATTGTTTTAGTAGTATGTCATGTTACAGGAAATATCCGATTGCAGGATATTTCAGTTTGGTCTAGGACATACTAAAGGTTCCTATCGTTGTTAGGAATTTTGCATTTTTCCTAGGACATACTACTATCGTCTGATTGTTTTTAGGACAAACTAAAATAGCCTCATTTGTGGTAGGAAATATCCGATTTAAATTATTGAAAAAAAATGTATTATATTAGGAAAATCAAATCAAGATAAAAGGATGAAGCAAATATTTTTAAAAGCGCTATATTTCAAAGATATAAGTTACTTATAAACCTAAAATGGAACACATTTGTTAAAGGTAAATATGATTCAAACGAGGATTTAAATAATATAACAAAAAATATAGATTTTCATTAAACAGTAAATAAACAACAAAAGGGTAACTATGTACCTTATTTATTTGTTAAAGATAAATATGACTTAACAAATATAACAAAAACTATAGTTTTTCATTAAACAGTAAATAAACACGAAAAGGGTAACAACTTTATTAGTCGCTGCTTTTGTGACATTTTAAATTGCACAGTAATTGGCGTTTGCTACATAAAAATTATTAAAAATGAATGCCACTAATACCTGAGACACCCTATATCGAGTAGTAGAAAACACACTTACATCACAACCAAATGCGCCTTTTTCCTCGAAATGTCACAAAGCTCGCAGACAATCCCACAGAACGAGCAAATGTCACCGCCGGTAAACAAACACCCACTACAACAATACAAACAAACGAACAACCACCGCGATCTAGACGGGGTTCGACGCGTCGCCGGTCTGCAACAACAATGCGGGTCACGGGATCCCGGCGTACGCCAAAGGATGTCGTCGTCCTGCCGCGTTATCCTGGGAGCGGCGGGCGCGATGCTGTGTGGAAGGATGCTCGAATGCAAACAGTATCACGCGCGAAATGACACAGACAGACCAACCTCCACGGCTCCAACCTGTAGCTTTGGCCGGCGGATCGGAGTAGGCTTTGCCCGCTGCATGCGCCGTGACTCACCAAGTCCGATCCGGCGAGGGAAGGATGAATGGGACAAGAATGCGTGTGCGAAAGGTTAGCGGGTAAAAGAAGTAGGAAAGCCGAAGAAGGAGTCAGTGCCGTTTTCTCAGCAATAATCCGTAATCCGTCGAAATATACTTTTTTAATTTTTAATTTATATTTTTTAATTATTTCAGAGTTTTAAAGATATTGACTCGAAATTTGGCACACGCTTTGGAGGGATAAATGTGCATTTCTTGGGGTCCGCATATTTCTACTTGCACCAGTGACGTTTGTGCGAGAACCTTTTTTAATAAAAAAATGGTACGCCACTGATTTTTTCCCGTTTTGATATTTTTTAGAAATCCGCCATCATTTCTGAATGAAATTGGTCTCTCCAATATTTTTCGTAGGATGCACCGTTTTTGAGGAAAAAAATAAAACATATTTTATTGAAGGTTTTGTTAATCTTTTATTTAAAGTCTCCTTTACTAAAGTGTTGCTACTGGTCATATTAAAAATGCAATTAAACATTAATAATAAAAAGTTGATATAAATGTGGGTAAAAAAATTTCAAAACATTTTATTATCTAATACAGCAACATTAAACCGAAACAATAACACACCACAACAATTATAAAAATATCTTTTCATTGCCAACCTATAACAGATGTTGTTTTGTGTTATTGTTTTGGTTTAATGTTTCTGTATTAGATAACAAAAATATTTCCAATATTCAAGAGAAAAAAAAATTAAATATTAAAATTTGTATCTCAAAATCGAAGAATTTTTTTACCTACATTTATATCAACTTTTTATTTTCAATGTTTAATTGCATTTTTACTTTGACCATAATAACACTTTAATAAAAGATAAGTGTACCTTTAAATAAAAAGAATGCATTAAAAAAAATTGAGTCAGTACGAAAAGTCAAATTTTATTTCTATCCATTAGGTATATTGCGACTTGTCATTCACGTATTATATAATAATAATAATCACAGGGATTAGCCCAGAAGTCGGAGACTTGTGCGGGAGAGGGGGCGGCATATTATTATTAAGCAGGCCGCATTTGCGCCCAGTAACGACTTACGTTGGTAGGCCCTAACCTCTATTCAGTGCAGGAATGAGGGAAACTCGGAAAACCTAATTAATTAGGGGGGTAGTCAAATATCAGCAGGTCACATTGACCCAAGCCAACATTCTTCCACCCTACCATACCCGCAGAGAGAGTGCCAATCCTCTCCACGAATATAGCTTATATACGGTCTACCGGCAGCTGGGCGCGAACCAACACCGATCTAGTTACCTCGATTCAAGTACTGACGCCTTAAACCGTGCGACCACTGACCGACTTATGATTATGATAACACATTCACTTTACCAGCACCATTTTTAAATGGTCAATATAATTTCCTAGTTCGTGTTGTGGTGACAATTTTAGTTAATTAAACTTGCCCATGAAAAGACAATTCAGGATGAAAAGAACTCAATTTTCCACACATTTGTCATCGATGCATCAATTTCTTAGCAATTTGAATAAAAGTCGAGAAATCACAAATTTCTACTAACAGCAACACCACATACCAAAACTTACAATGTGTAATAGCGGGACTGGTAGAATAATAAACACGTGGGTAAAACAGTAAGCAGCATTGTCATACTTCTATACTTTACTAATATGGAATGACCAACAAATAAATAATTTTAGTAAATTATACAATATTAGTGCAAAGAAGAGTTAGTATACTTATATTTAAATTATAATTACAACATATTATAAACTAATTATTACTTTAGAATTCATTAATTAGTTTATGCCAGGCACTAATGTAAATTTGCAAATTGCTGTATAAATGAAAATATGGCAACTGCCGAAAGCCTATCTCCGTATAAAACTTTGCAGTCATCGAGATTAATAAGTAGAATGACGTTCTCTGATTGCTTCAAAGTGTAAACAGTGTAAAATTTCTTTACTACTAAATTTATAATCGTTAAAATAATATATTTAAATATAATGGCAATATACCACCATCTTTACAATTCTTAATAATAAGTGTCATTGTCCATTTAAAGTGTCAAACTGATACAAATTTGTATACATGTGGATCCCAATTTTATTACATTTTTGTTGCTTGCTATTTGTGAAAAGAATTTGAATACACTGTCTAAGAAATAGATTGGCAGAAGTTTTGCTTATAATAATAGTAAGAGTATATTTATTATTCAATGAGCATAAGATAGCTGTAATGTCGCCTTTAAAAATATTTTTTTTCTGTGTAATGACTTTTTTCCTTATTATTATTACTTCTTTGGCACGGCCAACTATCGGGCTCGGCACAATATGATTTTCAAATTTGGTAAAGGACAAAGGCCGAACCTACTACGATCCGGCTTTCAGAAACCCTATGGTTCAAAAGAGATAGAGGATACCTTCTTGATTTGATTAAAATGGGTTCTCCCGTTGCCAAAAGATTAGGCACTCAAATTTTAACGTGACCTATACCATCAAATCCTGTCCCGCAAGCTGCCCAAAATGGATATAGAGATAAATAGACATATAGAGACATCATATATTTTGAAATAAAAATAACTGTAACAGTTAAGACGTTATCTTAATCGTTTTATTGGGTATTTTTACCGCAGCCTCTACTTTTATCTACACTAATTCGTTTGGTTTTTCTCCTTACAAAAATATAATATGCGGACAGGATGGAGATAAATTTATAGTGGTATTAAAACCAAAATATTTATTCAATTAATCCACATTCAAACAAGTTCTGGCCCGAAGATATAATGCATTGGGTAGATACAGGGTGATGAACCGTTAGTTTACACGGTCGTAGTGATTACTTTTTTTCTAAAAAATTGATCAAAATTTGATCTTTTCCATGAAAATATTTGCAAGTCAAGCGTTTTCCAGCTTTGTTATTTTAAATGGAATCAAGACTTTAATTTTTGTTTCCCACGTTATTTCAATAGGACTTCTATACCTAATCCTTAACGATTTCGAGACATATACAATATTTCGGAAAGTAATCATTTTTCACTGATACTGTCTGGGAAACTATAAATTTTTTGTCTAAGGTAACTTGATTTAGACCAGCATATTTTGGCCCTCGGAATATGTGATAGCATTTTTCTCCAATCTTTTACAGACACCTGTATTATTAGTGTCAGACAATGCATGAGAAATTCATGTAATCGTGTAGTGGAGTTTTCAAAAACAAAGCGAATAGCAGGTACAACCTATTGCAATAATAATGGCACTACTGCAAATCAGATTTGAACTATTGGAAGTTCTGAGTAGAAATTTCATTAGATATCTTTTCATGAGAGAAAACAACTAACAATTAAGGTTGAAAGTAAATTTCGTTACGAAGACGTCAGCACTTCGAAATAAATCACCAAATGTTGACATTTGTCATTATTATCGCATTAGATTATACATGTAATGCGTGTGTTAAGTAAGTGACTGTTAGTTTATATACTCTTTCCTACGTTTTTGGTTAATAGATGTCATTAAGATGTTTTTATTCATTTGAATAATTGAATAATAAGCTTGAATCTCGTTTATAATAAATAGTAACAGAAAAATGTTCCTACAGCCAGTTGTTCGTTTGAAAATATATTAGGCATTACGCACTACAAATAGCAATAACAAATACAATATAATTAATTGTTATGTTGTTAATTTAGATTCTTGAAAATATTTTGTATACAAATTTTTATTATCCAACTAGTAATACCAAGCCATAAGCATAGCTGCCAGATGAGTCATATTCTATACAAGGGAATAATAGATTTCTCCTGGACTTTCTTGTATATCAATAACAATAACAAAAGTCGGATAACGATGGGTGATAAGTTCAATCGGGGATGTGGGGCTCTTGACAGAACCGGAAACGGTTCACTAATATAAATTATACAGGGTGATTTTGAAAGTGAGGTAGTAATTTTAATATACGCGTACATATTCGAAGACAAGTGATATGCAAAATATAGCCTAATAGAATGTTAATATAAAAAACATATATCTCGTCTATTTTCGCATTGTACACCACGGTAAATGTTCAAAATTATATTCGCGTTTCCCTGTTTATCTGTATCTCGGGTTCGTTGTGTATTTTGTCCAGCAGTGCTCGCCGATTTAGATTACACAATCCATACATAAATAACATATCCACAGGTCATTATTATCAAAACACTTGGGCCATTGTTATCACTATCAGCAAATTAGGTGCGTTCAACTCAAAATGATACAGCGCATACACTCCAAACACCAACACGTATGATACGTTGGTTCCGTTCGAATGGAAGTTTAAGGTTAGTAAGGTTACCCAAAGAACATTCAACAACAATTGCGCGCTATCGTGTCGCATGTCCCTTACCAAAGACGCATCGACCTACATCCATGAAACATCTGTTCGGTAAGTTTTATTACAAAGTCGGCTTCAAAATGTACAAAAACTTAAACTTGGTTATATCGGTTATTAAAACACATTCTTTAGGACTATATTTTGTAAAATGATTTTTTTAATGCCTACTGTCATCAGTTAAAATTAATACCCCACTTTCAAAATCATCCTGTATTATTATACAAGAGCAACATGTTTTTTTAAGGACGGTCTACTGTCACTAATCTTTGATGAAAAACTCAATTTGTTATTGATGCCTTAGCCATTGCACCAGTCAAGTAGATGTTGTCTATACCTACATACTTCTCACGAGCATTTGATCGTCTATAGATCTTAATATATTACTGAATGAGACTGGTCTAAGTGCTGATATCGTTGCCTTATTTATTTATTTATTTAATTCTTATTTTGTATCTACAGGTTAACCCAAATGATACAATCGAAAAGATAACAGTTGTTCCAAAAATAAATTCAACATATACAATAAATTAAATAATATTATAATAATATAAATAACTTAAACATAAATTCCACATCGTAAGTACTAATTAATTTTTTTATTTTGTTCATACTTAACAAATAGATCGCAGTATGTGCAATACCACGATCCATAAAATACCCATGGATGTTAGGTGTTCCATAGGCATCTAATCTTGGTCCCTTATTGTTTATTTTGTTGATTAACGTTATGACTGTTGACCTAGATGTAAACGTTTTAATTTATGTTGATGATGTTCCTTTCTAAGATTAAGTCATACACTGACTGATATAAATTGCAGCAAAATTTAAATCTTAATTTGTGGTGTGTTAGTGTGTTTATGACTACAAATTGGATAATATTACTTTAAATAGGCCTGAAACTATATGCGATCTCGGTGTTACCTTTGAACCAAAACTGTCCTTTGCACCTCATGTTCACATAACTGTCAGTAGTGGCTATACGAGTACAACTGTTGGACTCATATTAAGGATCATAAAAGAATGTAAAAAATGAATACCTTTAAGCTACTATCATCGATTGTATGATATAATATATATGCGATACATAACATGGCAATTGAAAGGGACCAAAGGCGTTTTTTTTAAATCTGCAGCTTTTTTTCTGGATGATGTATATTGAGAGCCATTGACAGACACACCTTATAACAATTTTTTGGAGCGATATTACTTCTGTTTCCCAGCTAACAATTTCCTGTTCTATATAAATCGTAATAACGTTTCCAGAGCAAATTTTATAGAGCAATGTTTGATTTAAGAACATTTTCAAAACGTTCTTACAACACTTATACCATAACAATGTGCACCGTTCTATAGAACCTTTTAGTTTTTTAAGCGGTTCTGTAAGGTTTGCAGGAAATACTTATAGAATTGTTGAATAAACGTTTTCACAGGTCAAGAATTTTTATAACACCGTTACAAAGCAATCTCATAAAAATTCTATAGATCTTCGTTATACAATTTTTGTGTTGCATGGTGTTCTATTTAGAGAACTTTAAAATCGTTTAATTGCATCTTCTAAAAACAAAATTTTTCTGTATCGCACATGTTAGAAATAATATGGATGGGCCAATAAGAACCAATAAGATAGACCTAATCAGCCTGCATAGGAGTACCTACTCACATTACGAATTGCTTAGTTGATTTGTACATCAGGAAGCAGTACATTTTAATGCGGAAAAAGTTTTATCGTGAAATATGTCGTACATAATGGTAATTTTTTGATGCGCCCTCAGTTAACCTTATATTTCCTATGCTGCTGGAAATTTAATAAAAAAAATGCTTTTATATTGATGAATTTAACAACCAACTGTATATAAAATCGCCAGAAAGTAAGTATATCCATATTATTGTTATCATTTCACTTAAACCTTATATTGTACCTATATATCTTCACAATATGGCGACAGAAAGAAAGAGAATCTTGTACTTCCAATGGATTCCCACTAATATGACATTTTTGTGTCGCTTGCAATGATTATGGAGCAAATATGCTTGATAAGCAACTACTATAACAGATCTATGCCACTTAATATCCACAGTGTTGTCATATTTTATTGTAGTATTTCAATCTTATTTAATAAATCTAATAAAATTCTTTAACTTCACCATCTAGAAGTGCAAATGGAGAAGGTTTGGAATGGTCTAAATTAAATATGTTACTAAATTTCTATAACAAAATTAATTTCTATTAGCAATGAAATAAATCTTATCTATCGTAATGAAATTTTCTTTCTGCAAGCAGATAAATATTTTTACAAGTCACGACTATGTTATACAAATTTCCCCATTAAACTTTGATCAAAATATTTCGTACTTTTACAGGCAGGTCTCGTCAGATGGGGGTATGGGAAACCTACATAATGATAGTTCTATAGCGTTTCATTATGGAACAAAAAGGCTTTTGTTACTTATTTACTCTATAATGATTTTATAACAACTGTATTATTATTCTCTATAAATGCTTTAAAAAGCTTTTTCTCTTAAGCTCGATAGCAGCTTCCATATTTGTAATTTGTTTTCCGCAGCAGAATTGTAACTTGACAATGCCTTATACAATAGTTCTATAATTAAACTAAACTATTAAGCGACATTACGAAATAATTTTATAAGAGTATCACAGGAGATGGTATAATTCTATAAAGCAGTATTTTACATCAGATTTGCAATAATTTGATTCTATAAGCACCGTTGCTGTAAAATTGCGTTATTGTACACACTTATAGGGCTACATTAGCAGTTATGTTATAAATGTTCTATAAATTATGCTCTAAGAACGTTCTTGCAACAAATTTAAAAAACAATTCAATTTCTGAAGGCAAAATAGTCTCATGTGCCACACTAATTCAACAATTCAGTATTCTAAATACAGCTATAAAATATTAACAGAATATAAAACTCCTATTACTCTAACTTTATAGAACTACTTTGCTAGCTAGGTTTAACACTCTTGACAATCTAGTCAATTGTTCGTCTCTATTGTCACTAATATGTTTTTCGTGTGCCTAGAATTAAAAACAGACCACGTCAAAATCATTAAACTTTGACGGCAGTTGTGCAACGTGGACGTGATACTTATAATTTACATGCAAATTGTGGACGAGATGGTGGCTCCGGGCGACCACAACGTACTTTAACAGCTGAAGAACAAGTGTTGAATGTGACCCGTGAATAAGTACAATTCATATTGCTGGACTGGTTCCTGGAGTATCTCAATCAACAGGGTGGCACTTACTACATGAAGCTCAATTATATTCGTATGATATCCAGCGTGTTCAAGCACTGTTACCAGCAGACTATCCATTACGAGTTAGGTTTCGAGAATGGTTATTACAGCAAAATGTTGGATCAATTGTGTGGACCAATGGCATGGTCTCCGTGGTCTTCCGATTTAAACCTTCTTGATACAAGTTGAGGGGCAACATTTCGAAAAGTTTTTGTAATAAGATATGTATGTAAAATTTTTTTATAAATTTCGTGTTTCTAGCAGCGGAGGTTTTCAGCGGCGTGCAATTAAATATTTTTAAATAGTTTTCAGAATGCGTATATTATTTTTTTACGTTCCCATATTTGTTCTCTACACAATTGAAGTCGATTTTTTTTTATTTAACACACATTTAACACTTCTTATAAATTATAAAGGGCATAAAGATATTTGAAAATAAAATATTCATGTATATCGATTTCCAACTCCGTCTGAAAACTTCAGAAGGGATGTATCATAGCGAATTAAATTACTTTGGATAAACATTTAATCCCGTTGAAGTTTTACGGTCTCGGAATACCTATGAATGTTGTTGGGATCGTTTTATCGACGGGATAATCTCCTATAGGCAGGGAGCTTACAGCTAAATAAATACCAATTAACTATTTCACGTATCAGAAAATTGCAAAGGCATAAAAACAAGGCTGCAAAGGAGTTCTAATTAGTGTTAAGTATGCTTCATTTACATCCACAAAGTATTTCATAATCATAACTGAGTGTATACATTAACCAGCGGTTAGAAACCAGTTAGCAGTAGAAGGTTCAACGTGGTATATCGGTATTGCCATGTCAGCTGTTACATTATATGATATATCTTAAGACACGACCAAACCTCATTAAATGTTATCTATCAGTCACTATATAGATTGGCATCTCTGTATTAAGAAATAAAATTGCAAATACTCCTAACTCAAACTGCTACGTTATTAGCCAATGATTTCGAGGATTTTGTTAGGTTTAGGAGTAATAAATCGTCTGCAAGCTTGAGATTTACATTAATAAATCATCTCAAAAGTTAAACATTACAAATAAACACTTGTATATTTTCTTATTTGACTAGTAAATACAACTCACTGAGTAACACTACCGTTACACATGTAATACACGAATATTAATTATATGTGATTACAATTATTTCACTAATTACAAAATAACCAGCGGCCTTTCAATCCAGGCAGCGCTCATGTTCAGAGTCGAATCATGAATCCCCGCTGACAGGAGGCGGCTTGGGCTTGGTGACGACATAGCCCAATAATGTTTATAAACACCAGGCCGATACGATTGATATATCTAACAATATTTATACACAGAGCCGTCGAGAGCCAGAGCGGGCCCTGGGGCAAAAACTTTTACGGGGAGAACGGTAGAGGGGAAGAGAGGTCCCCAGCAAGGACAAAAATCTTTGCAATGAGTTTTGATGTAAACAAGAAAACAGAAAATTCAACTATCTTGAAATATCTCCAAATATCAAATCTGGAAATAAATATTAGTGAGGTAGGTGCTACTTCCCTGTGCTACCCGTGTTTCTCAATAAATTATTAAATAACAGTCTATATTTTGTAAATAATTTTTTTCTTTCAAAGCTGCGTAAATTGCTACAAGCGACAACGGGATGCTCTGTAACCTTTTACACCTTTAACTTATACGTAATATACTTAACCTAGCGACTGACAGGCGACCAGAGTCGGTCATAAATAGGGATTTAATATAGTTTCGAAAATTGTTTGATGGATGATTCTGTTAATTCTTATTTTTCTCTAGCCCCCTTTTAAAATATTTGTACGTCATAGTTAACACTGTATACAGGGTGTTTTTAAAATAAGATGTGAAATGAAACAGATACAGAGAACGGGACATTACTTTCACAAACGTTTTTTGAATTTCATTTATTTCAGGTAGGTATGTGAAACAGCTTGGCGTGCTACCTGACACTAATACGGTTGGACGGGATAATTATGGTAGCAATTTCTAATTCATATTGCTTAAAAAACCAATAACATCTAACTATCACTTGCTAATTAGTATCTAATAAGTATAATGAAGTACTAGGTATAAATTTTGCAACGCATTCTAATTACTTTTCGTAAACAAATAAAAAATCAGCACACAAGTGATTTTTAATTGACAAATATTTGTTCCTCTCATACTTTTTTGGCAAAACACATTAAATTTTCAGACAGCTGTACATGACGAGTAAAATAGAAAATAAATATTAGGTTATAACCACATGCATTATACCAGGAAATTCCATATCGTCTCTACTCTGTAGGTGTAAAATTTAATAACCTCTATTTATTTTTAAAAATCGCGTTAGCCTTGGACGACTATGATCAACTAACGAATGATTCAAAACATACCAACAGATATGCGGCCGAGTTAAGAGAATGAAGTTAAAATGTTTTTTAATTTAAAGGTGCTATAAAAATTCCACAAGTGTTTGTTCGATGTAAAACAGATATTCTCACAAGGACTAAGCTGATTGGAAAGTGATAAACTATGTTACAGAAGATCAATCGAGATCTAGAAGATTTATAAGTACATATTTACGTTTTATAAATGATTTTAACAAATTTATTGCCATATATCTACAGCTACATATTTTGTTGCTAAGTTGGTCCTACACAATGACTATTATTGGAAATCCGGTTCGAAGAACCAAAAAATACATTCAAGTCAATTTGTAAGTAAAGATTAGTAATTATTGATCTATCTATTTTTAAGTTAACAAATAAATATGCAGGTATATTTGTGTTTTATCGTTTAGCGCATTGGAGGCTAAGAAAGTGATCCAATTGAAAAATTAATAAGCTCATTCGTACATAGTTTAGGCATAGGACTTTACTCTTGTGAGCTGCTTAATTCTTTTTGTATAATAATAAGAATGATCTACCTAACATTTTAAAACGGGATTAACAGTAGGTCGTAAACAATGAGTTACAAACAAGAAGATAATTAATATACTTTTGCAGTAAATTAGCATCGTGAAGATTATTTAACCTAATCACAATGCACGTGCTATACAAGATTTATAATAAAAACGCATGTTTGGAGGTTATTCTCAACTGTCAACGTTTAGTCAACAAAACTGGTACTATTTTTTTCCATTTTCAATATTCCGGAATTTGGCTAACACTTCAATTAAGTTTATGTAAAAAAAAATACTAGAGTATCTAAAATTAATCTTCAAATTTGCATCAAGCACCATTCTGAAGAAAATGTGCTATTCAATTCTGCAAACGTGTACGAAAAGTCTTTTTACATATCTGGTCAGTTTGGCAGTGTATTGAGAAAAGTGTTCCTTTGAATTTTTGTACATTATAATGCCAGGACGTGATATTTCTGCGTTTACCCGAGCAAGAATGACTGCTTTACATGATGCAGAGCATTCTAATCATCAGATATCGAACATGTTGGGCATTCCTAGATCATCTGTCGTACGAATAGTACACAGATATGAAGAATTTGATACAGTGGAAAACAGACCACGTAGTGAACGTCCCCGAGTATCTAATGAAAGGGAGGATCGGTATTTGATAGTAGAGCAATATTCCCGTAGACACCGCACATCTTCAGTTCTCAAGGCCCACTTTCAAGGTGCGTTTCGCCGTGTTATATCGACACCTACTATTCGAAGACGACTCCACAACGGAAATTTACGTGTTGGAAGGCCATTACGGGTCCCCACTCTAGTTCCAAGGCATCGTGCTGCCCGTCTACAGTGGGCGCGGGAGCATAGGGGTTGGCTTTTATGCCAGTAGCGACGACTCTTATTTACAGACGGAATCAGAATTGGGTTGGTTACTGATGACAATCGACAAAGAGTCTGGAAAGAACCAGGTCGTCAATAGCGACTTCATTTTGCTCCGTATGAAGAAGGTACCGTAATGTTTTGGGGTGGAATAATGTTCAACCGCCGTACCCCATTAATTCGCATACCACAGAATATGACCAGTCAAATTTACATCGAACAAGTTATTACGAGAGTTATTACGCCCATTATCTACCCCCTACGTAATGAATTAGGTGAAAATTTTGTGTTTATGGACGACAACGCTCGACCACATCACGCAAGAAGGGTTACGAGACACTCGAAGCAGGACATATCAATAGATTAGATTGGCCAGCCAGCACTTCCGACATGAATCCTATTGAAAACGTGGGATTTCGTTGGTAGAGCCATTCATAATCAAATTTATTCTTCCACCTCAGCCTGCAGATGAGTTAGTCGCGGCAGAAGAAGAATGGAACAATATTCCGCAAGAGATCGTTAACCGCTTGATTATCTCAATGCACAGACGTGTTGATATGCTATTGGAACGTGGTGGAGGCCATACCGACTATTAGTCAAGTAGAGATCTTGCTTTACTTCTTTTCGATTTAACAAATTTTGTCAAAAATGTCACACATATTCTTTTCACGAAAAAAGATTCAGAAAACAATATACTTTTATAAATGTATTTGGTTTTTCTGACAAAAAGATTTCTTTAACAAGAATGAGGGAGAGTCCAAGACTTTTGACGTTGTGTGTATTTTTATTTAGAAACACCACATTTTATAGTTGCATTGAAATCAAAATATAAATAAATTTTATTATGCATCCATAATTAGATACAATAAAAATACTATTAATAGAGTTGCTTGATTAATTTAAAAGCAGAATCAATTAAAATTAAGTGATCAGTATATGAACTCCTCTCTAGCTAATTTTGCTAATAACACGGATAAATATAAAACAAGGTCGGTCGTTGGCATTTCTCATTAGCGTCCATATTTTTTTTAAGGAACCTGCTCTTTAACAAACAATAAACATGACATTGTTTTCAAAAGCTATTTATGGAAAAGGTATATGCTAACTCGTAAATTTGCAAAACATACCATCACAAACACTTTATCGTTAAATAGAAACAAAATCGATGTCCTTTTTTCTACAGCTTCCTGGAGATATTTGTAACAGAAAAGTCTAAAGGTAGTTACGGACGGTGAGCTATAATACAGTATGCGCCAAAAGTATGGAATAAATTCAATAAAAACGAAACAATTATTTTTTGGGAAAAATCCTCGAACAGCTCGATTTTTAATAAAAAATACATATTTTAGCGTAAAATGCGATTTTCAAATGTCATTTGTTTTTGAGTACCTAATGACGTCATCGATTTTTTTTTAAATGGCAACACCATATTTTTTTCCTTGATTCTGAAAGATCGTTTAATTCTCTATCAGACAGTACTAAAGTTTTGCCCTCTTACATAGGAAAGATTTCGAGTAAATGACGATTGAATGTTAGAAAACGTAAATCAATTAAAATAAAGCAAAAACGTTATCAAGTTTAGTTTTCGAATTCCATAGTTCTTTTATGGATCACGTAGGTGAAAATCTTTGCAAAGTGTCATTGTCACACCGACTTTCTAATAAGTATTGTAAGCGACATAGAAATTATTATTCAATTTAAAGTATTATGGCACATTTAACTGTTACTCAAAGAATTGAAATTTTAATTCTTATTGGATGCGGGAATATGACTAGAACTCAGCAGGAAGTTTGCGATTTATTTAATGAAAAATATCCAGATCGCCCTATCAGCCAATCAACAGTCAGTAAGGTAGAGTCTAAATTTAGAGAAACTGGCAATGTTGTAAATATTCCAAAACCTGGACGTCCAAGCATTAATGAAAATCAGAAACAGAACATTTTGATAAGTATGGTGGATAATCCTCATAATTCTTCACGATTGGTTGCATTAAACAATGACACTAGTCAGAGCACAGTATCTTGAGGAAGGAAAAATATCATCCCTACAAAATTCAACTTGTGCAGGAACTCAATGAAGATGATTTCGATCGCCGCTTACACATTTGCGAAATTCTAATGGATTTATGTCAAGCAAATAGAAATTTACACACGCAAAAACTTATTTAAGATCAGGCAACATTAAGTCTGAATGGTACAGTAAACCGTCAAATTTGCAGATATTGGAGTCGGGAAAATCCTCATTGGATGGCAGAGGCACATACCCAACACCCTCAGAAATTAAATGTGTGGGCTGGAATAGTTGACGACAGAATAGTAGGGCCTTTCTTCTTTGAAGGAACCCTTACAGGACAAAGATATTTAGAGTTTCTAGAAAATGACCTTGTTCCAGCCCTTGCAGTAATTTTTCCTAACGATAATGACCCTGACATTCCTGACGATACCATATGGTTTCAGCAAGACGGTGCACCTCCGCACTATGCGCGCCCTTTACGAGATTTTTTGGACAACTGTTTTCCTGGGAGGTGGATCGGCAGACGCGGACCGATAGAATGGCCTGCAAGATCGCCAGATCTTACACCTCTTGACTATTTTTTAGGGATACTTGAAGTCAAAAGTGTACATTAATAAACCACGTAATTTAGAAGAACTTCAAAATCGCATTCGGGACGAAATACGCAGAGTTACCCCAGAAATCATTCATAATGTGCAAGAAGAATTTCTTCACAGACTTGCGCATTGTTGGTGGATGGCAAATCGAATATTTAATTTAAGTATAAAATTTAATCAATTGTATTTTATTTTACATACCTCAGAATTGTTACTTTTTTATGGATAAAATTTACGTTTTCTAACATTCAATCGTCATTTACTCCAAAACTTTCCTATGAAAGACGGCAAAATTATAGAACAGTCTGATAGAGAAATAAACGATCTTTCAGAATCAAGGAAAAAAATATGGTGTTGCCATTTAAAAAAAATCGATGACGTCATTACTCGAAAACAAATGATATTTGAAAATCGCATTTTACGCTAAAATATGTATTTTTTAAATTAAAAATCGACCTGTTCGAGGATTTTTCCCAAAAAATAATTGTTTCGTTTTTATTGAATTTATTCCATACTTGTGGCGCATATTGTATGTATCTGATATATTACAAAATTATCGCTTGTGACTAAAACGCATAGAACGTTACGCACTGGCGCTATAATATATATTTATATCTATATAAGCGGTTTACTTGTCTGTAGGAATAGGTATATCTCATTACAAAGAAATAAATATATATTATATTATCGCTCACCATCCGTAACTAGCTTTATACGAAAAAGTTCTATCTTTGCGTTTTTTTCGTATAATTTAAATTTCAATTGTGTATCGTGAAACTGTCACTAGGGTCTTAATAATGAAATACTAAACCAGCTGATTGCACAGATTTGTTTTTGTGACAATGCAGATAACCTTCTTTTAGTACTATTATACTGCTCTAAACAAAGTTATAAATAAAAACGTTTCCGTATTCAATAAATAATACATAGTTGTCCTTCCTTTTCGTTTAAATATTTATTTTAATTTACAAAAGAAAACGCAAAGAACTGTTTCCTATTACTTATATCGCCAGGAAGCTTTGTACTCGTATATGTAAGTATTCAAGAAATCTAAATGTTTCATTAAGCAATAATTTTTTAAAATCTTATAATGCGCTTGCTATTTCCTCGTTGGCACAAAATGCCGAAAATTTGTCAGTCATAATTCACAACTTTTTTAACAGCATAGAAGTACAAACAGAAATAACAACACAAGTAAGGAAATAAATATTTTATTTAAATAATATATATAGATCAACAGTAAATTATCTAAAAGTATGGAGAGGCTAACGTTAAAATTTGTTTTGGGAAATACTAAAGTACGATGAAATATTTACAATGTTCAGATTACAGAATATCTTTGGTAGGTAGGATAGACAACCAACAATACACAACTGACGGAGGTTTAATCAATACTGAGAACTTGGCAGAAAATGTAGACATGTATTATAATTATTACTATGAAATTATGTATACTATTATAAAATCTCTTCTAATTAACTGATCATCAAAAAGTATAACGCCAAAGAGGAAAATATAGAGTTGTCAAAACATATTTGTCAAAAATTATGTGATACAGTTAGGTAGCTAATTTTAAAATTATGAATACTGCTCATATTCTATAAACACATTTTAAATTTGTTTATTATATATTTTATAATAAATTTGCTGCTTATCCACTAGCATATGATTTTGTATCAGACATGTTTTGACATTTGAACTACAAGTAAGAGTATAATTAATTGCAAAAAATGGAGATGTTCAAACCGAAATTCACGTTATTGTAGTATTGAATAAATGGCACCACTTTGGTACTACATAAGATGCTACTGATAATCATGAATAATAAAATCTCCATATCACCAATATTACATATTTGTTGATAGCTACATATAGTGGGTCTTTTGCATTTCAGGCAACCACTAGCAGAAAGTAGAGTTGTCTCAGAAGACAATTATCTTTCTTTTATATCAAAAGTTACATTTTTTATATTATTATTATTAAATGTCAAATTTAACGTGATTCTAGACACACATAACTGCAGTTATCTGTTGATTCTAAACATTTTGGTAACAGTTTAAAAATATGATTTATGGTGAGTTTATAAAAAAAAGTCTTAACCCTAACTTAGCCTTAATATTTCCCCGAAGTTAAATGTACATTCTCATGTGCACGTTTATAAAAATCGTAACTTAGTTTTAGTTCTAAGGAGGTCTCAAGATCTGAAAAGTTGTTCTTAAAGTTAAGTTATGCTTATTTTTTTAGGGTATTGCACCGACGTATTTATAAACCATACTTAGCAAAGTACGTCTTTGTATTGGCAACAACGCACAAATCTAGTAACATTCGTTACTTTATGTTAGGTATTTTAGTTCTTTCTGTTTTTCTTCAGTTTGTTACATGGAAGTAAGGTTAGATTTCGGTGTAATGTCATGTCTGTGGTGTTTGTATTTGTTGTTGTCATTTGTAATATAGGTATGGTTGTTGTTGATGTTCATCAAGACTAGTTAATATGCCTGTTCGCATAGCACTTTCAAATCGTCCGACACACGCGCAGTTTATTTATAATGCCTCCATAAAGTTGAAAATCCATCGTTTTAGTGGGAATGCGCACGCTCTGGACAATTGGAAACTAATTTGTGTACTGTGCGAACAAAGCTAATATCAGAGACAAACTAATAATAATAATAATTTACTTTATTTTCTCTGTGGTTAGTATTAGTGGCCAAATCATCTTCATTCAATTCATCCATTGTATGGAAATTATCAGATCTCGTATAATTTAATTTGAGAAATGCAAAATCTATAAGATTAATACCAAATAAGTACGCATGCGCAAGTTCTTCATTTGCTTCTACGGCGTCGTGGAGCCAAAATAAAGTTACAACTAAATATTTATAAACAGTGTCAAAATCTTAGAATTAAGATTAGGACTAAGGTTACGGCTAAGTTAGAATTAAAATTTTTTATGAACTCATCATTTCGGTGTTACAATGACAATTTAGTTATGTGAAACTTAAGGCTCTCTCTGTAAAACTGTGAATTTCAGTAGAACACGCTCTCCATTTTCTGATGGGGTGATAGTTAGTTGTGGCGAAGACGCTGGCAGTTACCTGAAGTCGGTTGCCGATAGAGGGAGTGGTAGTAGAAGTTGCAGCAGCTGTTACAGTTTACCTACAACCAAACATACGACGTCACTAAAACAGGATTAACTACGGGAGCGATGCATACTGGTCGGCGTGGATTAGGATTGCGGATTAGTTATTGGTGCAGCGAGTTGATGATGCTGTGGATTTCCTCGGTGGTTAAATTACTAATCGAAAGCTACACTGACATAGGAATGTGCAAAGCTAACATAAAACAACATTAAATGGCTCTAAAACTAGCGTGTGTGCTGGTATAGTCGTGTTAATGTATTGCTGGCTATCCACCCTTCATTAATACCAAAAATTCTGTCATCCGATGACCTTCTAGCTGTTTTATTGAATTAAAACTGGCTTGTTATGCATATTTAAGTCACATTCCAAATAAAAAAAAAACAGTATGTATTTACCATGGAAACTAAGAGACTAATAGGTCGATTCTGCGTTTTCTATAAAATTTAAAGAATTGTAGCTTACAGTTAATCTGTAACGGAAACATTTATAGATTCGTAGATATAGTAATTCTGCGTTTGTCTCTATAAGGCAGCCTGTTACAGGTGTGCAAATGAACTACTGCAACTTCAAAAATATGATTCTTACGATCTGACATCATCTCGCATCATCAATATCATTAAACATTTTGTTGGTATAGGCAAAGGGCCTAGACCTCACATTTTGAGTTTTCTTCAGCGAAATTATAATTTTATAAATCTGTTATTATAAATGATGTATGAATGAAACCTTTGTAATATACTGTTCATATTCGTTCGTATTAATAATCAATCTTAAAATATTAATGCACAAATAATAGGAAATTGTGTTCAGGTAATATTTACAAAAATTATTATTACCTAACCTCACAATATGGATCTGTAATTCTGTAAGTACCTAACCTAACCTCACAATATGGAAATATGGATCTGTAATTCTGTAAGTTGTTATGATGCCATCATCGCTGCTTATAAATATTTACGAGTTATGTAGTATTTCATTAGCTTATAGGTAAACACGGAATTACAAATTTCCTGCAACTTTACGAAATCTTAAAGATTTGCTTATATATGCGCACATAATCGACCCATTAGTAGCATTTATTACATAACTGTGATGCGCAAATCTAGATATCTATATAACAATGTAGATATTGTCACGGAATTTGCCCCACTCACTCCCAAACCTACGACTGTGGCACCGCGAATTGCCTAAGATTGCCCCGATCGCCCCTACGCCATTCTGGTAAACAAACAACATGCGTGAATCGAGGCGTTACTAGAAAATCGTAGAAACGACGAGAAGCGTTCCAGTCGTACGAGAAAAGGGATCTAGAGATACTGGAATATACCTGGAATATTCCTTAGGTCTATAAAAGAATAATAAACGGCCGAGTTAGTTAGTCTTGTATAAGTCTTGTATTACAGTCTGAATTAAAGTGTTTAGTTGGAGATATCAAAGTGATTTAGATAGCGATTAATTAAATAAGTGTTTAGTTGACCTGTAATTAGTAGTGTTCAGTAGTTAATAAAGAAGTAATTAATTAACGGATTGTTTTTTCTGGAAGTAAGAGAAAAGACGGATTGGGAAATCCGTGACAATTTGGTGTCAGAAGTGGGATTTAACTGGAAGTTTCAAGAGCTTTCTGGAACCCTGTCCACAAAGTGGGATTTAACTGGAAGTTTGAGGAGCTTTCTGGAACCCTGTGCGTGAGTGGGTTTAAGTGAAAGTTGGAAGAACTTTCTGGAACCCTGTGCGTGGGTGGAATAAAGACCGAAGTGTGATATATCACCGCACTCGTCTTGTCGAAAGGAAGTGAACGGTGGTATTCGCGAAGGACAATCTCGAACATTCTAGAACTTTGTACGGGAGTGAGACAAAGACCCAAGTGTGGCATATCACCGCACTCGTCGTGACTCAAGGAAGTGAACGGTGGTATTTGCGAAGGACATTCTCGAACATTCTAGAACTTTGTACGGGAGTGAGACAAAGACCCAAGTGTGGCATATCACCGCACTCGTCGTGACTCAAGGAAGTGAACGGTGGTATTCGCGAAGGACAATCTCGAACATTCTAGAACTTTGTACGGGAGTGAGACAAAGACCCAAGTGTGACATATCACTGCACTCGTCGTGACTTAAGGAAGTGAACGGTGCTATTTGCGAAGGACATTCTCGAACATTCTAGAACTTTGTACGGGAGTGCGACAAAGACCCAAGTGTGATATATCACTGCACTCGTCGTGACTCAAGGAAGTGAACGGTGGTATTTGCGAAAGACATTCTCGAACATTCTAGAACTTTGTACGGGAGTGCGACAAAGACCCAAGTGTGACATATCACTGCACTCGTCGTGACTTAAGGAAGTGAACGGTGCTATTTGCGAAGGACATTCTCGAACATTCTAGAACTTTGTACGGGAGTGCGACAAAGACCCAAGTGTGATATATCACTGCACTCGTCGTGACTCAAGGAAGTGAACGGTGACATTTACAAACACATTCGTGGACATTCTAGAACTTTCCAAATAGAGTGAATGCCTGTAACTAGAAGTCAAGTCAACATGGATGCGCAACTAGCAAAGCTATTAGAAATGATGCAAACGATGCAGGAACAGGGACGTATGATGCAAGAAAAGTTGGAAGAACAAGGACGAACAACACAAGAAAAATTAGAAGAACAGGGACAAACAATAGAAAAGAAATTAGAAGAACAAGGGTGTAAAATGAAAGATCAGATACAGACAATACAACAGGAAATGAGAGATCAGACGAAAGAAATGCAGACAAAGTTAGAAAAATTGGAGAATACGCTAGAAGAAAAACTAGAGGAGCAGTCACATAAAGTGACACAACTAGAAGAAAAACTAGAGGAGCAGTCACATAAAGTAGAAATACAAGTGGAAGAGAAACTGTTAGCACAGAAACAGGAAATACACGAAGAAATAAACCTGGTTAGAGAAGAGCTTCGACATAAATTAGACAAGATAGCAAAGGAGGGTGTAATTAAATCAGAAGGACCGGTTATCCGAACTCAGAAGACTAGACCTCCTGAATTCGACGGCAAGGTTTCCTGGAATGTATATCTCCGTCAGTTTGAAGCAGCAGCATCAGCAAATGAATGGTCGGATTATGAGAAAGCTACTGCTCTGATAGTTGCTTTACGAGGGGAAGCTCTTGACGTCTTACAAGGAGTTCCTGCTGGGCAGCAGAATAACTACGACATTCTAAAACAGCATATGGAAATGAGATATGGGGATAAGCACCTGCAGCAAGTGTACCAGGCACAATTGAAAAATCGTCACCAGCAGAGTGGAGAGAATTTACAACATTTTGAGACCGACGTTGCCCGACTGGTTCGATTGGCATATCCAACAGCCCCGTCCGAATTTGTAGATCAGCTCTCCATCCAAGTGTTTATCGACGGCCTAAGAGATTGCGAAACACAGCAGGCACTACGACTCGCTAGACCTAAAACGTTGAATGACGCTCTTTCACATGCACTGGAATTCGAGGCAGCAAAAATGGCGTCCGGTAGACATGTTAAAGTGCAAGCCATCAATAATAACAGCAATAGTATGGCAAATGGAGACATAATAAGGACGCTGAAGGAGATTGTTGATAAGTTCAGCCCAACTACTAGGACAAAGAAAGAACAATCTGATAGTCGAAAGGATCGCCTTGTTGAATGCTGGAACTGTGGACAGATGGGACATCTGAAGAGACAGTGTAGGGCCCCAGTCGCAGATCAGCAAAGGCGCGACTCCCAAGCGGCAGCCTTCAGGGAACATGTTAAAGTGCGGACTATCAGTGATAACAGCGATAGTATGGGAAATGAAGAGATAGTCAAAACACTGAAGGAGGCCATTAATAAACTCAGCCTAACTACCAGACCAAAGAGAGGACAACCCGATAGACGAAGAGAACGCCCACTTCAATGTTGGAACTGTGGGCGGGCGGGTCATTTAAAGGGGCAGTGTAGGGCGCCAGTCGCGGATCGGCAATGGCGCGACTCCCAGGCAGGCAAGGAACATGGAAACGCAGACGCCCTGTCTAGACCTTGTCCTACCAACAACAACAAACACTGTAGTAGTCTAGAAAGAAAAGAGGGCATATCATTTGTTCCTTGCAAGATAGTAGTAGCCCAAACTGAAGACAGATGGAGTTCAGCGGCGATTCGGGAAGACCAGCAAGCTGACTGTGACATCAAACCTTTACTGGACTGGAAAGAAGCCAACAAGCGACCGTCTTGGGCTGAAGTCAGTAGTAAAAGCCCAGCATTAAAGAGTTATTGGGCTCAATGGAATTCCTTGGTGTTGGAAGACGGTGTCCTAAAAAGAGCATGGGAGAACAATGACGGAACGGAGGTCAAGAAACAAGTACTACTCCCGAGGTCCCGGGTCAAGGAAGTGCTGCAGGAAGTACATGGAGGTACTGGTGGTGGACATTTCGGTATCAATAGGACTCTACAGAAGATTAGGGAGCGTTTCTACTGGTTGAGTTGTAGGACGGATGTAGAAGATTGGTGCCGAAAATGTGACATATGTGCAGCCAGCAAGGGACCGAAGACCCGTTCCAGAGGCAAAATGCGCCAGTACATCGTAGGAGCACCGTTCGAGAGGATTGCCATTGATATCGCTGGCCCCTTTCCGAAAACCCAAAGTGGGAATCGATATCTGCTAGTAGCCATGGACTACTTCAGTAAATGGCCGGAAGTATACCCCCTTCCCAATCAAGAGACCACAACCGTAGCAGAAGCGCTAGTCAACAACCTGTTCTGCAGATTTGGTGTGCCCATGGAACTACATTCAGATCAGGGCAGAAATTTCGAATCAGGTGTGTTCCGAAAGGTCTGCGAGCTAATGGGAATCCGAAAAACCAGGACCACCCCACTGCATCCCCAGTCAGATGGTATGGTGGAACGCTTCAACGCCACACTAGAAACCAATCTGAGGATGTTTGTGAACGAAAACCAGACAGACTGGGACAAGCTCATTCCACTCTTCCTGTTAGCTTACCGCTCAGCTATCCATGAAACGACTGGGAAGACTCCCGCAAGGATCATCTTTGGAAGAGAGCTTCGCCTTCCCGCAGATTTGGTATTTGGTCGTCCTGCGGAACAGCCCACAGAGCCAGACACTTATACCCATGAGCTAGAACGAAGACTAGCAGCCGTACACGACCAAGTCAGAACTCGAATGCGACTAGAGAGCGATCGCATGAAGACTCGATACGACGTCCGGGCCAATACAGTCGGATTCCAACAAGGTGACCTGGTGTGGCTGTACAACCCCACGCGGAAGAAAGGAAGATCGCCTAAACTACAGAACCGTTGGGAGGGCCCCTACACAGTCATTAAAAGAATCAATGATGTCGTCTACCGGATACAGAGGACTCCCAGGAGTAAGATGAAGGTCGTCCATCTGGAGCGTCTGTCCCCGTATAGAGGTGTATCCGATCGGGACGATCGGTCCTAAGGAGGGCAGTGTCACGGAATTTGCCCCACTCACTCCCAAACCTACGACTGTGGCACCGCGAATTGCCTAAGATTGCCCCGATCGCCCCTACGCCATTCTGGTAAACAAACAACATGCGTGAATCGAGGCGTTACTAGAAAATCGTAGAAACGACGAGAAGCGTTCCAGTCGTACGAGAAAAGGGATCTAGAGATACTGGAATATACCTGGAATATTCCTTAGGTCTATAAAAGAAGAATAAACGGCCGAGTTAGTTAGTCTTGTATAAGTCTTGTGTTACAGTCTGAATTAAAGTGTTTAGTTGGAGATATCAAAGTGATTTAGATAGCGATTAATTAAATAAGTGTTTAGTTGACCTGTAATTAGTAGTGTTCAGTAGTTAATAAAGAAGTAATTAATTAACGGATTGTTTTTTTCTGGAAGTAAGAGAAAAGACGGATTGGGAAATCCGTGACAATATAATAATTATTTGGATCAAATTTAGGGTTTTTCAAAAATTACAACGCTTGAAGTGACAAAGTTATAGTTGTGGCAAGAATTGAGACAACTTACGTCATGCGAACAACTGAATAATTCATTATATTTTCATCAAAATATTTAAGAAACTGCAATTGAGAATAATAAAACTATATTATATGTGTACTACACTAAATGTTTACACTACATATTGCAAAAGCATATTGCTTTTAACGAGACAAGCTGTCGAAAATTATGTTGATAACAAAAACAATTGCATACCGTCAGCTGTGACGAAAGTCGTCTGAATTCTTGTCACAACTATAACAACTTTCTTTTTTCTATATTACTTGCACTTATTCACAGCATGCCATTTTTAGGATAGACAAAAACTAGTCGGACAGTCTTCAATAAGCAGTAATAAAATAACTAGAATTTTTGGTAAATAGTAGACAAGATTTTGTTACATTATTTGTTCTTTATTTATGCGAGTGTGAAAATAAATGAAAAAATTGATTAAATAAATCTTTACGCCAAAAGAATCGGTGAAAGGCTATTTAACTACTTTTTTTAAGTAGTAACACGTCCAAATGAACACAGAAAATATAATCAATCAATAATAATTGAAAATAGGAATCGTACATCGCAAAAAGCAAAAGAAAGCGTTTTAAAACCCATATTTAAGTTTCACGCAGTTTCAATAAAGAGTAAAATGTATTATTAAATATATTCACATACTTTAATGTATCCGGTACAAAAAAACCTGTACACTGAAATGGATACTAAAAATCGATAATAATAATGACTTGTCTTGGATTATAAAAGTCGTTTGTACGTGTTATTTCATAAAATGTATGAATGAGGTTAGTTCGACGGTGCGAACCGTTTCAATATGACCTACTTGACACTGTAATTATTTTCTTAATATATCAAATAATATCATTACCGCATTATACCTTGAAATTAGTCAATGAAAAGGAATCAATTATTACTACCGCCGAATACTTCTTTCGCTTGTTAGGCAACCACAAATACATGGCGATTTAACACGGGCTTTTCAGACATATTGATTTTAATCCATGTTTGTTCTGTAATAATATATTCTTTATTAAGCAAAGATAAATCCGAATAAAACATTCCAAAAAAATATATGGAAGTGTGGAGTCTTTATCTTTTAAAGTATAACGTGCTAAATGTCAAAAATATTGTCGGCGATATGTCAGTTTGACTGTTCACATAATGTTGAAATCAATGAAATGAGTGCTTCTGAAACTATTACCAGATGATTTATTGAAAAATAAATAAAATATACATATACAACAATATACAATCAATACAGCAGAATCATGTTCCCTTACAATTACTATTTGGCATTAAATCTGTTTGGATTTTATTTACAAACCATTTACAAAGTGAGTGAATCACACAAAAATCACCATAAAAAATCTCAAAACAACAAAAAAAAACAAAAAAATAGGTAGTCAATCCTTAATCCAGCTTGCATAATTAACAAAAAAAGTAAACAGCACAACTATACTACTTACTATATTTTTTTGTGGTGAAACTACTTTACCACCTACTTCAAATGTTATTATAAAAATAACTTTAAATAATGATTATTTATAGGAGCTGGAATTATGGACATACCACCTTGTACAGGAGAAAATATGACGGGATAATTTTAGCATTAAAAAAACATCGCCGCGATGAATGAAATAATAGCAAAGAGGATGCTTAAAATAGCGAATATATCTACTGAAGCTAGTTGATGGACGCATGCAATGCCATAGGAGCATGCAAGGGCCATGGTAGCGGGGTCACGGTACCAGGTAGGGGTTGGCTTCTCAACGTCGTCAAGAATGTGCCTATCGGGGTCATCTGCCCTTCTAAATTGTGTACTTCCATCACAATTCGATAATGAATCTCGCGAACATGACCCGCGCGCGTCTAATTTTTCCTTTAAGGGATCGCTTTTAGAGGTTTGAGCGACTTCCAAAACTAGTCTGGAACTTCGAGGCAAACTGTGAGCCTTTTCGTTATTTTCAGGCTTGCCTTTCGGTTTGTTTACTTCGGTATCGTCTTTCTCGCAAGAAAGCACCTTGTGGGAAGTTTCCAAAACCAACTTTGGCGACTTCAAACTTTCCAAGGAGTCTAAATTGTTATTCGAGCTAAAGCCGTCCGGTAAGTGATCGGATTTTAAGTAATGTGAGCTCTCGCCACACGAGCAATTGGAGTGGAAACCCGAACTATTTTCCGAATCCTCCCGAGATTCCTCGTATACCGTACGCGCTTGATTAGGTTTATTTAAAATAATATCACAGTTAGAAATGAAAATTCTATCGTTATCTACAGTGTTAGTGTTAATGTTGGACGGTGTTATGGAGGCACATTCTTTGACTGCGAAAGCTACACTGTCTAGAACACCAACACACTCCTCCTCACCTGTAACCCCGTTAGTTTCATCGCTGCATTTTGCACCTGAATTAAGCAACTTCTCGTCCCCTTCATCATTCACGCTTGTCTTCTCGGCATCTTGGTTATTGGCGTTCTTCTTTAATGATAAGTCTATGCTTCCGACGTTTTTTTTAAGTTCTTGAAAACTAGCCACTAATTCCGCCTTCTGTTCTTCAAATGGCGATTGACATTTTTCAACCTCTTTAGATGCCTCCAACGAATTAGCTATACCAACTTCGTCGACATTAAGTTCTTTATCAGACATCAAGTTTTCGTAATCGGGCTCAGAGTCTTTTCCTTCCATTTCTTCATGTTCTTCGTCTTTAGAACCAACCCTCGATAACACTATATTGGCAGATTCTACTGCAGCTGGCTTTACTTCGATTTGTTTCACTTCTTCTTCGGGAGTTTTGGTAGAAGTAACAAGATCGTTACTGTCTACCACAGATTCCAACAACTTTTCACACATCTTTGCATGTTCCGAAACGGCATTGATTTCAGATAATCTTTTTTCTAAATCGCTGGATTTTTCTTCGTTTTCAACATTTTTCACTCTTCTCAAACTAGTTCTCTTCTGTTTCTCCTCGCCAAGCATTTTCAGTTCGTTTGTTATTCTTTCAGTAGTTTCTTTGGCCTCCTCAGCTAAAGCGTTCAACAGATCTTCTAGAGAAGACGAGGTAGATCCACTAATGATAGACTTTTTATCTTCTAAAGGAGAAAGAGGTATTGGAGTAGACTCTTTGGGAGACCTAGCTTTTCTCTCAGGAGTAAGACCTCTAGGAGGTTTACTAGATAAAATGTCATCTCCAAGTAAAGGCGACGTTGGTTTGGTATTTGAATTTGTAGGTGCGGTCTTCAAATCATTTAAAAAGTTCAGTCTGCTTTCCCTCAGGCCATTGGTACTAGAGATTGGCTGGACATATTTAGTGTCTGTATCGCTCATGAAAGCTTTCCTTGTTGCCGATATTTTATTTTCTTTTTCCCTTAGAACTTTTCTAGCAATTTCCATAGCATCAGCAATGTCTGTCAACGTTTTAAATTCATTGTCTACGTCCTTGCTGGCTTGTGCGCGTTTATTTCGAGCTTTCTCCATCATTTCCTCGTGGATCAAAGATCCTATATTAGCCGACAAGGATCGTTGTGCCCTTTTCTTCTTCAAATAATTCAGATCCAACCTGTTATTTTCAAAGGCGGAATTGTTATTCTTGAAATCATCTGTAGATAGAGGAGGTAGAGCCGGTCCCTTATTGGAATCTTTTCTCAGATTCCGGAAAGCTAGATCATCTTTTACTATATCGGGAATTTTTCGAGGTTTAAATATTGGTCTATATATGTCATTGGGTGTAGCGTGAAGGTAGTCGCTGTTAGCTGCCGGAGTGATTGGTCCCAAGGGTATACCAAAAGGCGGTTGAGGCTCTATAACCTTTGGTGTTTTGTTGGCATATTTCACGTTTCTGTAAACTACATCGTCGAAAGTAATATCAGGCTCATCGCCTTCAGCGTGAGTTTCGACTTGTTCATCTTCCAAACTTTTTCCGTGGACTGGAGAAGCTAGTAAATAGCTAACTTTCGAAATGACTGACTGAGGATCGCTTATAGTCGTTGCGCGATCTTTATGTATCTTTCTAAAAGCCATATCGTCGTGTTTTATGTCAGCGGTGCGATTCTTCCTTAACATCCTTTTGCGTCTTGGTGAGTCCACGGTATCGAAGGGTTCGTAGCTAAAACTAGAATCGCTTAAAGTGCCACGACCACCGTAACCCGGATGAGGGTCAATATTAGCCTCTAAAAGCTTCTTGGCTTGAGTTTCTTTCTCGCGCTGTTCCGCTCGCTCGAGTAAGTCTTCATCGCCCAGTCTTAAACTGTTATAAATCGCCTCTAACTCATCTAGGGCTTCTTCCAAATTAGCAGATTTACGTTTTATCTCCTCCTTACTAACTTTTTCCGGGACTTCCGATGGAGATTCTTGAACTGTGGGTGAAACAGGTTTAAAAGGACTTAAACCGCCGCTAACGTCTAACATTTTGTTGTTGTTAGAATTATTCATATCGTTTTGAAGAACACTAGGAAGAAAAACTTTTGTTTGGACATGTGTGTGGCTCGTAAACATTTGTGGACTGTTAGATCGAGCTTTCTTTAAAACCGATTTTTCGTTAAGGTTGGCGTTCTGTTTGTCGATCTGTTTCCAAAAATCTAAGGCTTTTTGACTGCCGTTGGTTTCTGTAGATTTATCTTCGTTCGTATTTGGCGACTTGTGTCCTGTTTGGATAAAAATCGGTTTGCGACTTCTAGGTTGCTTATCTGTCAAGTAACTAAATCCCTCGGGATTGGTTTTGATTTCTCGTCTTCTTGTGAACCGTTGAGACTTTTCGACATCGGGGGTGGTCGACGAAGGTCTGATTGTCAATTGAAGGTTCATGGGCTCTTTAGGTAAGCAGTCCTCCGAAGTTGATCTCAAATTCGGATGGAGGTTAAATGAACTAAATTTTTTAGTTTGCTGCATCATAGGATGTGGGGTAGTTCCGCTAAAAGACCTAGATTTCACTCCGCTACTGTCAAAGTAATAAGTGTTTGGTCTTCCGTTTTCGAAGTAATGCCCCACCATTCTGTTAGGATCACGAGGAGGTGGTGGCGGCGGTTGCCTGATCCTGTTTATCTGAGAAGCGTCTATTAAACTTAAATTTCTGTAGCCTCTATTGGGTCTCGTTATAGGAAACTGCACGTGGAGGACATCTTCGCTGAACTCAGATGAAGGTGCCTTATGTATGTTAGCATCGTATGACATACTACGTTGATTGTTGAAATACTTGTCCATATTTACGTCCGTAAGTTTTTTTGTGCTATTATTGTAATCGTTCATTGATTGAGGTGGCCGATAGGAAGGATTGCTGGTGGAATTACTAACTCTGAATTTATGGTTACCGTGACTAGGCGGTATGGTTGACAATCCAGACATATTGGTGCTTTGCGAGTTTAGGCTCGTGTAAGATAATTTATTTTTGGCATTCATAGGTATTATAGGACTTGGAACTAGAGGACTTCTACTTGGAGACCTGTTGCTATCGTCAGATAACTTCCAGTTCATCGTTGAATTTTCTACATCAGATTTCGACAGTCTCAAATAATTGTGGGGATTTTCTCCATCTCTAGAGTGGCGTTTCAAATATCTCTCAGTTCTAGCTGCTCTCGATTTTCTACTTAGTGAAATTTCCCGTTGTCTTAAATTTTCCTCGCTTCGGATTTTCAACGAAGAATTGGATACTTGGGAATCCTCGTCTGAACTACTACCATTCTTCCTCCTGGCTTCAGCTCGAGCTTTTGCCATTTCTCTCCTGCTCTTTCTTACGCTATCAACCGATCCTGATCCGGTGCTTAGTTTGGAATTGTTATCATTTATAGATTCCCTGCTAATCTTCTGGTTAGAGTCCACTGACGGAATTTGTGGTAAAGCTCTTCCTATATAGTTAGAGAATCCACCAGTAGGATCCGAGAGAATACCAGGATCCTCTTGGACGTTATACCCATTGTAAATTTGGGAATTCCTTGGAGGAGGTATTACGACATGGTCAAAAGTCCCGATAGTCTTCACCGGCTTTTTCCTTTTAGTCTCCGTCTTCTTCTTCCTCCTGCCGAGGAATCCTCTCTTCTGAGTATCATCCTCGCTGCTACTATCACTATCATCCTTCTTTTTCCTACGAAATATGCTGCCTATGGACCATTTCTTGTCTTTCTTTTGCGATTTTTCAGGAAAATCGTAACTATAACCTAGAGTTCGCCTAGTTAGCGTCGGAGATTGGTACAGATCGTTCGGATCCTTATAAATCGTTATCTCTTCTGTACTGTTCATGTTTATTAGGTCCTGAACATCTTTGGCACGAATGTTTGAGTACGACGACCAGGTCCTTGGTCGACTGCTTACAGTCTGCAACAGAAACAACAGAAATTAGGTTGTTACTATTAACGGCAGTTCAAGAATATACAATAAACAGGTAGCGTCGTGGTATAGATTTAGTGGGATTACCTGTTTGCCGGATATTCTTGGCCACTACCTCAAAAAAAAAAAATAGTTAAAAACGTGGGAGGGGTTTAAAAAATCTCTAGATTATTTAATTACTTTCTTAAAACAAACAAATTAAATGATGAGATAATGCATGTAATTTTACTAGCTGAGCCTCGCCAAAATTATTCTATTTTTACCTACATCAGTCGGCGCCATATTTAACAACTGCAAGAGTAAATATAGACAGCAAAGCATATGGTGGATTTTCCGCAGAAATGATAGAGACAATTAGTGACCTGTATAATACCATGGAAGGAGATAAATATGACATTAAGATAAAAATAAAGTGCTGCTACTTCAATCAAGATTTTCGCAACCGGTTCGTTTGAGAAAAGCCCGTTATTTTTGCCTGCCAATGCCAACAGAAAAGAATTTGGGACACTGTATTAAGAAACAGCAATTTGTACTGAAGCTGTCTAAAGAATCATCGAGGAAAGTAAGCGGCAATAAAACATAAATACTTTGAATGTTAAATAAACCAGATATGATTCACTAAATGTATATTTATTTATACATACTCAACTTTTAACGCTACAGTGTTCCTGAAATTCGGTTTTAAAATAGAAGAGTTGTAATGTATGTTAATGATACGAGTATTATGGTCGCAATATTTCTCTATAAAAACTGGCACTATTTAGTTTCTTAAATAACATTTGCTGCAACAAAAGTCACTGAAAATTCACTGTCACTAACAGACAATTGTGTAGTAAACGTTATGCTTTCTGAAATTTATGCATTTATCTATATCTTATACATTTCAATATGTTGCGATAAATGCTATAGGTTAGGAAATATGGAAATCATCCTCATCCATATTTAGAAAATTTAAACATACAACAATCGCAAATATACAGTTGGAATTAAAATAATTCTTTAAATGTAAGTGGACTTATATTTTCACTATTTCACTCCTTTTGCGTAGGAAGAAACAAAGTCAAAGGTTGACTATAGACAATGGCGGTTATATTTGCATATTTTACGATCTAAATAATACTACCCATTTGTAGCGGGAGTATCTGAAATCCCTACTCCATAAAATGAAAACTTTTACAAGTTAGTAGCTTGTACAAATAAATTTTCTTGATTAATACGGCGTTTTAATAAATTGACGTTTACATTGGGTAACAAATAAAAAGTATATTCTTGTTGATGATTAAGGAACCTTTAAAAGATGTCGCCTTGTGATTAGACCTATAACTAATTCATGTATCTTTGTACTGCAAACTGACTAAATCTAATTATACCTGTTTATTTAGTTAACAAAGCACTTAAACTACTTAAGTCAATCATGTCAGTAATTGCTCAATTATGAAATTAAATAAGTAAGGCGTTTGTCAACGTAAACTTTCCCACGACCTATATAGTTAATAAGAGAAATAGATGAAAGCATATTAACTCATAAAGTATAAAAAGGACACTGGAAGTAATCAGTCAAATCAGTGAAAGTAAACAATGGACTGTAATAAGAAATAACAAGTGTTAACCTATATGCAGCAATTGTTTAAAGTTACGATATGTTCCTTTAGAGTAAAGTATGGGGTTATGTACGAAAAATGTTTGTGCAGTCTTACAATAGAGATGGAAAAAAATATATAAATTTATATTTATTTATTTTTTATAATCACATCCACAAAGTTATACAAACGATTTTGTTATATGCGGAAAACACAATCAATTAATATTCGTCTAAACGCACGAAACTTTCTGTGGCGTCACAACGCGGACAAGCTAGCACGCGAGAATTAGTAGTTAGGTTAGGTTTTCATGAAATAGTCCACCAGTTCTGCTTTTACCAACGTTTGCGTATCGTTGTGTCCTTTGCATCATCCGTTTTATTGAAGATTTTCAAAAGGGAGACTCACAAATTTGCCAACTGTGGACGTTATTATGGTTTCATAATTTTTAAACAACGTTACGTTAGCTGCAAATTTTATATCTACCAAGATACTAAAATATTATGCCAAATTTATCAAAAATATCTCAGTGTTTAGAAGTTATGAATTTAAAATTGACTTTTAAATCGACGTTCTTGAGACCCTATGCTTATTTAACAAAATTAGCGCAATTCCAACCAATACGCCCTTGGATCTTCTGCACACAATTAGGAAACACCCTGTATATAAAAGCTGTATACAGACTAAAATACAACTTCAATTATTCTGAATTTATTTATAAGAAAAATTTCTGTAGTGTATTAAATGCATAGGTAACTCTCTGAAGTAGTAAAAATTGTATACATATATATTGAATGCAAATAATTCTACACGGTATATTGTAAAAAAAGTACAAATTTGATTTAAACCACTGTCAGTCATATTGTGTGTAGAAAAAACAACAATTACTTACTAATTCTGCACAGAGCTTTAAGAGTGCAATTGCACAAAAAATAGTACTCTTAAAAAAGTGGGGTTGCAAAATTAGCTGGACACTCATTTAATTTTCACAATTTGACTGGTGGAACAAAGTTAATTACTCTGCTAATAATTACAATTTAATACACTGTTACGCAACTTGACGCTACAATTATAACAAAATGCAATTGTTTCCTCAGCTGCCTTGTGAAAATTATTTACAAGAACTATTTCCTTATAGTTATGCAAAAATTACAAGAAGCTTTCATAATTCTGGACTCTATCATTTTCTCGATTTCAATTTCAAAACGATATTTTCATGTGAATAATACTGGACACAGGTTTAAGTTGTGTATAATACACGGAAAAAAATGTTGGCAAATATTCATTCAATTGTAAACAACGCAACTGCCAATGAGCTCTGTCAATTATTGTTGTATAGTATACGAGTATTGTAGTATAAAATACATGATATAAAAAATATCTTCACAATACAAATTATTGTTAAGGTTTACTAGTTTCCAAATAATAATGTAGACAAGATTCATATTCTATTGCTGTTGTTAGCTACTCTTCATCTACAAAAATTTAGGACTCGCTACTTTTGATAAATTAAACAATAACCAAAATTGCCTTGTTCTGCATTTTTTTATTTCATAAATCGAAAATATAAGTGAAAAATAATAGATCTGCAAACTATTAGAATTTTATTCGAAGGTTTAGTACCTTAAAATTAATTACAAATCTCCAGCGCGAGTCCACTTTAAGTCTAGATTACACAAAAAAAAGAAAAAGTCGTTATAGGAGAATTATTACCTGAAATTTTGGCAAGTTCATTTGGAATAGTGGTTTTAGCGCTACGACGGCCGGTGCTGTTATTAATTTAATCGATAGTGATTCCGGGTTGTTAAGAGTCCGTTCTCTGTACACTCCTCGGGTAGCGCTCCGGGGTCGGGTGCACGGGCGTTACGGCTGGAGGCGGAGATTATCGCTCTCCCACTACAATGACTTTACGGTGGACGTATTTAGAATATTTAGATTTAGTGGAGTAAAATCGGCTAGCAATTATGCCATTGTGTTTTTAAGAAAATATAACCATCTTGTAGAAGGATATTTTTAGTATCCAAAATGGACTTGTACAACTTTTTTAGGTGAAGCATTTTATAAGAATAAAGTCAAATTATCGATGTTTGGGACATTATTTGATAATTATTACGTTTTTCGTTACATCGCGCTTGTAAACCAACGATTTTACTTATGTTCGTAGTTTTTTTTACAGCTTATATAAGGTTTGTTCCTACATAGCAATGACTGATAGTTTGCAGCACTGTTTTAATGCGTAAGTGCAATTCATGTACTAGTTTGAAATCGGTTTCTAATTCCACTGTTGGAACGACACGTTTAGTTCAAGCAGTAACCGTTAGGGGTCTAGTTTGTTCAGTGTAATTTTCATTTTCGGTCTCTCATGTATAAGGAAGTGATAATCTCATCATCACTAGAATCCGAGGTACTGCTGTAATTACTATCTTGCTCCTCTTCACTAGAGTCACTCATTTTGAAAAACTACAGAATTACGTACTTAAAAGTCTGCAAATTAATTGTGCAACTATAATAACTTTCTCAAATAGCATTATTACATAAAACTTTAGTTACGTTCATTGCCTAGCCTACCAAAAGTTGACTTCTGTTAGCGGTTAGATTCTATCTGCGCATGCGTCTGACTAGTGGTTTCCTAATAATCGTCAAACCGATTTTACTGTCAGCAAACAGTTTTCAAACCATCCGCACTTTTGTGTTGGAACGGTTAAATTCGTACTGCGCAAACTCGTGACAGTTTGCTGATAGTTTGATGCTGTGTAGGAACAAACCTATAAAAACTACAGTACTTCTCACGGTACACACCAATAAATAGAAACAGTATAAAAACTAAAACTAGGTTTAGCATTTTCTTTATTAAACATGGGCGGACATTAAAATGTTGTACCATAGTTAAATTAATTAAAATTGTATTATTAAATTTCATTGTCTTCACCGATATCGAAAACTAATAATTATTACAAACAGTGCATTAAAAACATTTACTACAACATTTATTTTCATAAGTTTCCACTACAAGAAATAACATTGCCTGGCTGTGCTGCACTGTTTTTCTCAATATTAACTTAACTTATATCAATTTCTTATAATATTGCGTCATGGGGTGCAAAACTTTCTATCAATGAAAATAAAAACATCGAACTCCATAAGATCGATTAATTCAATACTGTCTCAACTAAGAACGTATAGATTATAAGTGACTATGTATTTCTTTGAACTCCGGTCCTGCCCGCATTTACCAATTTTTAAGCCCATCCCACTGAGTGAAACACGTGGTTGCAGCATTTAAATTATATTCGTTTCTGCAGACGTTCGGCATTTAGCATAGAATTTTGAGTAATTTTTATCAATTTGATATAACTTTGGTATCGTTGCAAAGCTAAAAGACAGACTTCCGTCCTGTAACCAATTTTCAATTTAAGCCTTTATTTTTAAGTAAATAAATTGTAAATATGACGATTTCTTGCACAGTTTACTCTTTAAATTTAAATAATTAAAAACTAATTTTGAAAAAAATATTACACAGCAGCCTTAGGAAACAACTTTGTCTTTCGATTGTTTTTTTATTTGAGCCGCAATGTTTATTCGTTGTCTAAATAAGTGTTATGGGCCGAGGGCAAAATATCGGTTTATTTCAAGCGCGCGACGGACTCTTAAGCTGTGACCTAGGTAATTGATCGCTGCCGGTAACAGAATTAACTTGCATATTTCTAGTCTTAGCTGAGACTCTTTGATCTGCCCTTGTTCACACATCAACTTGTCAGAATCAGCTTACGAAATTCAACTTCAATTGAACACATTATACTAAAATATTTTCAACACAGCAACCAAACAACATAACATATAGCTACACCGACCCTCGATTTCTTTTATTGACGACTGAAGAAATCCGATGTTGTACGCAAAACGGAAAATTACATTAGCCTAGACACTGAGCTTTGATGCATTCCATACAATAAATCCACTTCAGCCTAAAATGCTCTAATAGTAGCTAAGTGGCAGCTATAATCGAATTCACAGCATCATATAATAACTAATTATTATTGAAATGTATGTAACACATACATTACAATGTTTACAACATATTACGCTATCGAATCATGTCGCATATTTCATTCAGAAGATAAAATCCGACCGACTACATAAACATGTGACAGGTCACAACATAGACATGCGTAATTTGACATTGAATTAATAATATAAAAACACTCACACATACAATTACCCCTGGTAGGGTCCATTATTACGTTTGTTACAACAATTAGTGACCTTGAATGTTAATTACGGGACTACGCTTAGCCTGTAAACAATTCGAGGAGAAGAAATAGAACTTTGCTCTGTAATTTATTCCACCAAGTCGTTAACATCTTCTTCGGTGTTATATTCAGACAATGCCGAAACCTATTTCGGAGAATTTGACAATTACGTAAGGTAATAGTGGTTTCCGGAAACAATTAGTGATTTAAGTAACTGTATTTTGGGGGCTCTGGAGTAATTAGATCGGGCATATTACACGGAAATTATTTGCTAAGGCGCAAAGAAAATTGTAAACTGAAGCATCAACTTAACCAAATGCATATTAATTTAGCTTAGACAGCTACTTTCTAAACATTACTGACTGTAATAACTTTGCTCAACTTGATTCTGACTTCAGGAACAACGAACAAGTGACACAAAATAGGTATAGTTTTAAAGTTTTATACAAAACTGTTACTGTTTACTGTACAAAATTTTGCAGAGCTTTTGAACTTGCATTACTAGGGTATAATGAATGAATTTTACGGCAGAACTTGACAAAACACTCAATGAATACCTTAAATATGCAACAATTTTTAAAGATACCTCAAAGAATATACAAAATGCATACATTTTATATTGCAAAGAAGTTTGTCATTAGCCAAAATATCACTCCACTCACCAAACATGCTGTTATTATATGCATGTGGTCCTGGCAACGCTGCTGGACCCCTATATAGCTTCAATACTCGTACGCCTCTTTCAGAAAATTTGTAGCATACCAGGAGCGTCGTGTTATTGTTATAGGCTGATTTGTTTATATTTTGTAAGGTCGAGTAAAATATTTTTTTTCGATTTTCTATCTTTATTAGGCCTTCCGAATACATGGCATTATGACTGAATCACACTGTATATTACATTAGGTTGAAGTTGCAATATAACGCCTCTGCGTTCTTCATATCATGAAGTTACGCTGTTCTCAAAATAAATAGGAGTTATACAGGGTGAACCTTACATAAGTACAAATATTTTAACCAGCAGTGCAGTTCTGTGTAGAACACATAATTAACAGTTTTTTTTACAATTTTAAATAAATTTCACAATTTTTCTGTAGAAAACTTGTTGAGGACCGCTGCCCAGATTGCCACTTTCATGCTTTTATGACTCATAGTGCTGCAGACTGAACGTGTGGTTCACAGTGTTGCCAGTGTTACACAAATATCTTTGCTTCAAGGAAGTTTTAAAACCTTGTCCTCATGGACGCAAAATTTGCGAATATTCGCTCGAATTATTTGATGGTGGGAAAAAATCTCAACTTTTAGCGAATTTCGTCAACTGTAACATTTTATATTAATTTTATTATCAAACTGTCATTGACTGTCATGACAGACTATCGGAAGCCCAAGTCCAACTTGCTAACCCCACATAATGATAAAAATAGCAATAATATTGTTTAGCGAAATTTGCTAAAAGTTCACACTTTTGAACTTCATGAAATCTGTCTCGAGCTGCGCCTTTTGGAAAGCCGTAATAATCGACCTCTTAATAGACTTGTTTTTGCAGCAGTTGAAAACGGTTTGGAAACTGTCAGAAATATTCGACCAGTTAAGTTGAGAACGCGTTACCATTGAATTTGACGCAATAAATAGTTGGACGGACATTTCTGATAGTTTCCAAACAGTTTTCAGCTGCTGCTAAAACAAACCTATTAATTCATCCAGCATATTTCCCTTTCGCATTTGCACCGGCAACCCACAACACATTTCACATTAAAGGTTAAAAAATATTTTTTTCTACGTTCATGCAAAAAACAAAACTTTATTGAACTATATTTAGTGGAAAAAGTGGTTCTTTATTGCACTAGTGCAATAAAATGTTTATTGCATTCATCTGTCACTCTACAATAGCGTTTTGTCATCATGACAAACATAAACGTTCAAATCGATGTCACATTTTCCTAGACTTAGTGTCATCTAAATAACATTTTTTGGTTTTTGCATGAACGTAGAAAAAATATTGTATGCAACTCGTACAAAAAGTGCTTATTGCACTCGACGGATTGCCCTACTCGGCCTGACGGCCTCGTTGGACAATTTCACGTCGCGTGCAAGAAACACTTACTTTTTGTACTTGTTGCATAAATAACTATACTTTGCTGGATCTGCCGTCTAAATGTATGCATTTTATAGACATTTTATCTTGATATTAAACGCTTACATCAAGCTGGTTATTTTGTTATTTAATATTGTGTGTACCTTTATTTTTAAAATTAGTTTCAGTGATTAAAGTGTGAAGTCATTTCATGGTTCCGGATTCAAAATGGTGAATACTGACTCATTTGGGGTTATGTGGTGAAAATTAAATTTACTATGTTGTGTGAAAATCATAGTTTTTCGTTATTCTTCATAAAATAACTTTGAAGTTGTGTCTTGTGTCTCTTTCTAACAGTGAACAATGACATTTAACTTGTGAAATGTGGATCACTGATTAAATAGTTAATTTTTCAACAAACAGGTAAGCTTGTGTGCATGTTTATGTACAACTTTTGAACATTGGACATAGTAATATCACGTAATATCTTCCTAAACACTTTACGGTAGTATTGAACATGCCGAAATTTATTTTTAATCTTTTATAGTAAGGTCAGTTAAGAAGTTAAAATTTATGTTAATATTGCTGCGTTTCATATTACATACCCAATTTTACTGTACTTATGCATAAAACAAGTATTTTAAAAGAGAATTAACAGTATTACTTTACTATTACTTTAAAGGAAGCGTAATATTTATATTAGAGGAGATATGGCAACCTCGCAACAAATCATATCGTTCATTAGGTTGGTTATGACAGATATGTGAGCGGTCCTAAAAAAGTGGGTATTTAAAAAAATATATATATCCGTAAATTTTAGAAATTTTTAAAAATGGCTCTCACTGGACTGATCTATATGAGGAACTACACCAGCAGTTGAAATATTTGTACTTATTCAAGGTTCACCCTGTATTGCAATTTCAACACAATTTTGAATTTTTTTTTGGAAAATAGCTTCGACCGCACCAAACAAATATTAGAATCGTGTTCAGCACCCTCGAAAATAGGGGAAGGGGAGGAATTTTTTCACGCTATTGTAAATAATTACCGAAAAAAAGTTCCAAAAAATGTTATTATGTAGTTCGTATTTGGACCTGCCTGCCTTGCCTCGCTAGTTTAAAAAGGCACGAGCCGCCACTGGCCCCTTGTATCTAGTTAGCCAGTGCGGCTCACAGGAACGCGCAAATATAAATAGACCATTTCTCACCAATTTTATTGTCGCCGTAAAGAAACGAAAAGGAAGCAGGCTCCGTCTTAAAATAGCGCTGTCAGAAATTATCCTTGTCAAAATATTAATTGAAATGAAGTATATTTAACCAGGCGCGGCAGATTCACGATAAGGCTCACTTCGCATGCAACATAATGCGGAGGCTAGTGCGTTCTTGGAGGACCTGTGTCGGCGAGGATTAAAAAAAAACTGAGTGCCAAACAGGTGAACGGACGAATGCGAGATGATAAAGATAAAACGTACCTCTTGCAAATGTGGCGTTGATAAGTTTGGCACAAAAAATTGCAATGTAATTATTAGCAGCCGGGGTCCGCGGTTTCTAACAGAACCGGTCTCAATTTATTAATATAAATATTGTAATTATAATGTAGGAGGAGATAAAATGGAATAATAAAGTTTCTAGCATCATACAAAATATTAATCTATAAGCGTTTCTGAGCTTGTATCAATAGATCTGTCTACAAAGTCTTGATATTCATCGAAAGGGGTAGGCTTATAGGTGCTATATACAACTGTGAAATTCAAAGTGTGGTATTTTTCTTCCCTTAGTTATTCGTAGAAGAAATACCTTAAAAGAGCAAGGCTAGAAAACGTTCCTCAGTTAGAGGCTAGCCGTGTGACGTCACATGCTCGCTGAGGTGGCTACGGACGCTACTTTTTAGTTTACAAAACTGTAGCTAAAGCGTTAACTTTGTAATAAATTACGAGTTACAGAATGATTCTATTTGTGGCAAGGGTCATGAAAAACAGAAGTATATCAAAATAATCATAGCAGCAAAAATTATGTGTTGTACAGCGATGCACAAACACAACAACAAACATTCCAGCTAAGATATTTGTAAGAAAAACTAATTCATCCAGCACATTCAGATTCAAACTCCAACGAATTTTGGTGGACTACCTTCCAACCGTAGAGAAGGCCTTTCGCGATTTTACACTTGTAGGTGAAATTGATAATAAAAAATCGTAGGATGCATCATTTTTATATAATTCCGTTTCTTTGGTTAAAATAGAAAAAACGAAACTTTCTTATTTGTACTTGAATCTTGAATCTGGCTGAAATGACTACATAGACTCTTATCTTTCAGACCTTACTTTTATGTAAATGAGACGTGGTCACGAGAAATTACCCCCTCCCCGATCGATCTTTCATATAGCCGCGGCAAGAATTCAAACGACTTACGTCGTACTAACAAATTAATAATTCATTATATTTTCACCAAAATATTTGCACTATACAGGGTGTCCCAAAATTAGCCTGCCAAAAATTAACTGTGGATTCTACGATCAAAATTAAGAAAAAAAAAAGTTATATAATCATAAATCCGTAGACATCCTCTAACGGAGATATGACCCCTTAAATGGGGATCTCAAAATTTGATTTTTCCTAAATATTTCCAAAAGGAACGATGATAAAGTAATCAAATTAAAAACTGAGAATCACGCTTAGATTTCGAATCAAATGTTATGAAAATAAGTCCTCATAATTGGTCATAGGCGTGCCAAACTGGGGGGTCAGTGGGAAAATATTGCTCTAACTTTCTTGTATCTCAAAATTTTCGTCGTCAGATGTTGGTCTATTTTACATGAAAAAGGTACTCCTACTTCAATCCGATAAACTGCTCTATTTTCGAATAATCTGCATTTAAAAATTTTGTAACACCACAAAAATTTAAGATGGAAGCTATTAATAGGCAAAATATCCCTAGTAGGCTCTGAGAAAATACTGTCGACTTATTTAACACATATTATAGATGTTATTCAAGCGTTTTAACATATTAAAATACTTTTAAAATGCATATCAGTAATGTAATTATTTTAAATTTTTGAATTTTAATATAGCCTATTAATACTTAAATTTTTTTTAAAAAACATGTAGGTAATATGTGTCAAATAAACTGACAAATAACTTTTCAAAGCCTACTAGACACAATTTGACCGCTTGCATATCAAATCTAATATTTTTGTGGCATTTTTTAAATTAATATTACTCGTAAACAGAATAATTTATCGAAGTTAAACAAGAGTACTTTTTTTGTAAAATTGTTCAACATTTTAAATTTTTTGATCTGATAGGAAAACGTTAGAGCAATATTTATCCAATAACCCCCCTCCGCAAAGTATAGCACGCCTATGACTAATTATTATTATAGAACATTAAATTCGCAATCTAATTGCGATTCTCGATTTTAAATTTGATTACTTTATCTCAATCCGTTTTGAAAATATTTGGAGAAAATCAAATTTTGGGGTCCCCTTTTAAAAAGCAAATGCTCCGTTAGGGGTTACGAAACTATGTTCATATAACTTTTTTTTCTTATTTTTGATCGTAGAATTCAGAGTTAATTTTTGGCAAGCTAATTTTGGGACACCCTGTATATTGCAAAAAAAAATGTTTTTAACACGACCAAATATCGAAAATTTTGTTAAAAATAAAAACAATTGCGTAACGTCAGTTGTGACGTAAGTCATTTGAATTCTTGCACGATTTTATATGTTTTATGTTGTTGCTTTTCCATTATGAATCACCCTGTAGATGTCACTTCAGAGTCCTCTCATCGTCACGCATTCTTCCGATAATCTGTCTACAAATTTATGCCTATGAGCGTAACAATGAACGTGGCATATCCATTCTGTTTTAGTGGTCGCATAATTAAATGAATCCATCGTGCTGAACTAAAACGCGTGAACAGCTGATTGCTTTCGTGCACCAACCTGCATAACTGGAAGTATCGGAGCATAGAAGAATGGATTAAAAACGGTATTTTAGTTAGTTGTAAGCGTACACAAGAGCGGAGAATCCTCGCACCACGATCTAAAAATAGAGCTGTGCAGCTTTCCCATTAACATGAACGTGAAAATCCTATCCGTTCCTAATGAGCATTATCCAAAGATACACCGAGAAAAATGTTTGATAAATTATCTTGCAATAATTGCAGCAAACAAACCTCAAACCCCAAATTACACAATTTGCCTAATTCTTATGAAGCATTGATGATGTATGCAGAAAATTTGAAGTCGATCTGACAAGTAGTTTTCGAAATATACGAGTTCAAATAGACCGAATTAGTGGTGATGTCACAAATTAAGCAACCAGCGTTACAAGTGTCATAAAAAAAATTAACGCGAAGATACTTGCCTGTAAAACTCAACCTTAAGGCAAGGAGACTTAACAGTCAAAATAAAATCAACAAAATATCACTCATTATTTCCTTTCTTTAGATAAACTGAGTTATTGATTTAACACTAAACAAGTCACAAAATCGACATAATCTCAATATGTATACAAATTGTTTTCTGACAAGTAAACCAAACGAAATTAGTTGCTCAATTGAGCTTAATTCTGTTTTGCTATTGGTGGAGAAATAATACATTTAAAGAACAATAATTTAGAATAGTTGGTCCAAAATTAGCAAATAACATTCTTCGATCGAATTCAAGCGAAGAAATTTCTTAAATACTTCTATTAACAGAAATTATCAAATTCCAATATCTCATTTTCAGTCAAATAATTTGATCCTAAAGCCACCTTCAGAGAACAACGTAGTGTTGCCAGCAATACGAAGTCACGTGACTTGCAGCCAATGAAATGAATGATATTCCCCTCTTTTCGCTGTTGAAGTCGGTGAACTTCAAACCAGCAAAGCAACAGTTGTACATAACAACCAAAACCGACTTTATGAAATCTTTGCTTCATAGAAATTAAACTGATCGTGGGGATGTCACCAGCAATACTACATCGTTATCTGAAGGTGGCTTTAAATATAGGATTCATAAGGGTCTTTATAATGACACTTGATTGAAATTAAATTTCTTATGACACAAAGTACCGCGGGTTGCATACTACTGTGACGTCACACTAATCCCTCTATTGGAATTAAACGCGAGAAGTGACGTCACTGTCTCCTACAGTTTGTAAACAAACCTTCTAACTAAAAGAAACACCCTATTCCACACAATAGCTATAAGAATAATTAAATATATGTTTAGTGTATAAATTATTTAAATTGCATACTAATTTCAGAAGCTTTATTAGAATTTAGTAGTTTGATTTATTTTATTGGACACCTTATAAAACCAAATATTAAGAATCTATAAACTCGATATTAAAAAGGCTAATAAGGTACCTACCTACTTCATATGTAGACATGTTATTTTTAGTTTTAAAGGTACATAAGTATATGCACTTAATAATTTGAAATAAAAATCAATAATACATTCTACATAAATTATTTGAAACTCACTTTATTAAAAATTTTATTATACAACACATATTTATTTGTTTTGGCTCCAAGAAATATGACGCGCTTTATTGCCTTTGCCACAAGTTTCGTGTATTGGGATTCCGGGGTAAACTAATAAATAATTTATTTGGGCATTTTATAGACGTACTGGGATATTTCACTACAATACAATATCTAAAGTTTGTTGTTTTGTTTTAGTGTCTCTAATTACACCTTATTTGACTAATGCATTAAAATTACAAAATCATAAAAAGAGATTAATAAAAAATGCTAAATGATCCCATACTATTGTAAACCGACGCTGTTAAAAATTTTAATAACAAATAGTGTTTTTTAACTGTCAATTTAAAATTTACTTCCACAAAATCTGCCTCACAGGCTCATTAAATAAGACGTACCTTCGGCATACAACTGGATGAATCGACTCCACACCTTGGAATTGTACAGAAAATTCAAGACGTTCCCTACGTTTGATTTGTGACTATTTAAATAGGATTATAGACTGTCAATTTAATTGAGATATCAGCGGTGATTTGAATAGTGATTCGGATAGAGATTCAATTTAATTAGCAATTCTGTAAGCTGTGACCGTATATTACATGTCAGTTATTGCTGTTTGTGTGAGTAGTTGAAGGGAGTTAACAACATTACAATATGACAATGTGACATTATGTTGACGATTGTACTAGCAATACGTTAGTATTTTTAACTAAACTTACAATTTATTTATAATGATTCTCAAAACGATAAGTTTATTTATAAACTGTTAAAACAAAGGTTGGGATAGGGGGTTACCAATTTAATGGCAGTTGTAAATCTTGCCAAGGTTGCGTAAAATGTAGAACGAAAATACTCATTATTTTCTACAACCTTCGGAATAATTTAAACCTGCATGAAACATTTTGCAGTGTGTTAACTTTAGTAGGACAAAAGCATATATTTTTTCAATAAAAATTTTATCAGCCGAATACCTACTTGTATTTATATGACGATATACCTATAACAGATTATACAGGGAGTTTCAAAACGTCTTGGAAAATGAAGTGTGCAATTCTTTGGCTCATTTTAAGAGAAAAAAAAGTTTTCGAGATGTAGGGTGTCAAAAAAATTATATTTGTTTTACGGTTGTTTGACGATATCTCAACTGTTTGAGATAGAACTAAAATTTTGTACACGTATTATTATTAATATTTTTTTAAATTTTCATTCATATGAGGGAGACTAGGATTGCATAAAGTTTTCTTGACCTAATTTTTACGACTTTGGAAAAATTATTATTTTGAAAGCAAATTGTGTATTGTGTAGATGTTATTATTATTTTAAAATTTAATTTATATATCTATTGTATCCGAATTAATTCTGTAATTAAAAATATATTATTTATTGAATGACACAAAATAATTGTTTAACGGAATTATATTGCTGAAAATACTTTCATATACGAGTATAATTACAAACTTTCAAATCTCATTGAACACTGTAACTACAACAAAGGCTGTATATTTATTTCTTCGAGATCCCAAATTTCAAACCTACACGATGTGTAGATGGTTATTTATAGCAGTGAGATGTGAAAGTGGTGAGGTATCGCTTAATTACAGGAGATTCATTTTAGTTTGTTGCTTACAGCTTACAGGTAACAATATCTTCGTACTGATGAATTATAACCAGCGAAACCTGGTTTACTTACCATGAAAAAGTAACTGTAGAATAAATGAATTTAAGTACATATTGCAAATGATGGAAAAATTAATAGACGATAAACTTCTGTTTTGTTTTAATTTTCTATACAAAAGCTCGTCGGACTGATTTTTTCGGTTATGATGTATGCAACAGTTAATCTAGTACATTTTTAGCAAAAGCAGCGAAATTTACCATTAGAGGGAAGCTTATGACAACGTTCATGTTTCAAAAAACAAGTGAAAAGTTCAAGAAAATTTGAAAATCAAAGTCTAGTTGATAAGATAATAATTTGTATGTACTTTTCATCATGACTCAATTTGTAAAATTCAAATTTGGGGGCTAACTGCAAGCGCGAATGTAGAAAGAGGGAGATAAGCCAAAACTATTGCAAATCCTGCCAATTTGACACTTCTCTCACCCACCAATCACAAACAATTTGAATAATGCCATATTACTGCTTGTATGTCGTTTTCCAGCATTGTTTGTTGGTATAGTGTGAGATTCCATAACATACGTGTCCGTACACAATAAGTGCCGCATTTAATATAATGTTGTTTACTAAACTACTTTTGGTACAAATAAAAATGTACCTAGTAATTATTAATTTCTAGTTAACAAAGTTTGCTGCTTGCGTGTTAAAGTTTTATTTTGAATTTTGGATTTCCTAAAAATGAAAAAGGAAGGACTTTTGAATAGCTGCACTAAATTTAATGAGATATTATTTTTCAATATTCTAATGTGTGCCACTATCATATAAATGAAAAAAACATCAAAATATTAAGAATAACCCTTTATTATAATTTAAATATGTATTCGTTTTAAAGAACAAAATGTACCTATTTACGTTTTACCATTCAAATCTAATTAAGCTAATTCCATCAATCAATTTCAATGTTAAAAATTTATAATAAAAATGTTTAATCAGTACATGATTTCTTAAATTATAATTTTAGTTTTAAAAGTATCAATCAGTCAGCAATCATAATTGTTGAGATTTTGATTTGTTAATTCCTAAATATTTAAAGTCCTACTACAATTGTATACAGATTCGGAAATTGCGGATCTTTACAGAGAAAGTAGAAATTGCCGCTTCATCCCAGGGACGGTACGAACTTTAAGAGGGGCGGCGACGTGCATTGGTCTAGCATTCTCCACTACTACGGTAATCGGTTCCGTATCGCCAACGCCAATTCGCCATTGCAAATCTAACTGTCCGGTCAACTCATGCCAGTGTTGTGAGATCTCATGCATTCCGAGGAAATCTCATGCTATCATATTTTGATTACAAAATCTCATGCTTTTTAATAGACACAAAAAGAAATAATAAAATTATTAAAATTACTCTTTGAAATATACCAAAACAAAGACCTAACGAGAAATAAAGGCAAAATTGAATAGATAGAGGTAGGTATCTACAATATTTGGGTACTTGAAATGTCCTTTATTGTAGACTGCTCTCTTAATAATTAGCAATGAATACATAAACGGGCATGACAGTCTACGGATATGCGGTGTGTGTGCTGTATTCACGCTGTATTGCAGTGATTCTTAACTCTATTTCGTAAGGGTACCTACATTTTCTGGAAACAACAGATTTTACGACCCGTGAGTCACCCTCCGTCACGTCAACTGCGCCTCAACGTTCGCCCGGCCTAACAATAAAATAAATTAGAAAGGTCACGTGGTTAATAACTTTTAAGTAAGTACCTGTAACTACCTACTTACAATGTAATATTATGATAAAATAGCAGAACATATTGCTTTTTAATGAAATAAAAATGGCATTACAAAAGTAATTAAAAATTAAGCTGTGTCAAAACCTGTTTTTTGATAAATTAAGCCATCTCATGCTTTTTTCTCCAAACCTCATGCTTCTTTGAAATTATTCTCATGCACTGAATTTTTCCCACCTGGCAACACTGCTTGATGCCAACACGCTGTGGTCGAAGTATGCGTGTAGCATGACACAAATACACGCAAGTGGCAAAATACAATTCACCATCAAGATCCTCACTTTCCAAATCTGTATATGTTTTCTTTAGTATAACTTTGCCTTTGAGCAAATAAAATTTGGTCTTTGTTACCTCTATCCCTTCTAACCTCTTTGACTGCAACACAAGAGTTAAATTTTACAGAGCTGTTTGTTGTTCGTAGTAAATGTCGTGACAGTTAAAATAAAACTGTTACAATAAATTGTGTAACAGATTATTTAAAGCAATACTTATATAATAAAAATGAAAGTGACGACAATTTAACTGCAACCAAATTTGTATTACCCGAAATTGATGCTATCTCTGAGATCTTCATTCGCTGATGCTTCTCATTGTGAAATGCCAGCAAAATATAATTACGTACTAATTAGTTCCTTCCTAAAATTAAGTATTGTTTAGGTCAGTTTGGTGGCTTGTCCTAGTGAAAGTCTTGAGGAACTCCAAAGAGTTGCGTATTTTTATACGGTAGACAAACTAATTATTTGATGCATTTTGTTAGATCTTTATACATTAAATAACAAATGGATTGCATCATGATTTCACTTTATATTTCGTGTAAATTGAACTGCCACACACTCTTCGGGTTAAAATAAGAGAATTTTAATAAATTTACTCAGTGGTATACTTCGTTATAATGCATATTTTTTCCAATCATAATGACCATATAACAATATGTCAACAGGAGTCGAACGATGCATGACATCACGTGTCTTCTAAGGCGATTGACACTGGCCTATTTATAGCCTGACAAGCATGAAATATTTTAAGGCGGCTAAGAACATATTTCCAAAAAATATCGGACACTAATTGAAAGAAGAGATCATGACCGGTGAAAATAAACAAAACGTTAAAAAGTGTAAGATTGAGTGCATCCTGTTCATAAATTTAAAAATATACTTTTATAAACTAAGCTCGTTGGTGGCGATTATAAAAATTTTTTTTTTTTATTAAACCGTATTTTAGTGTTGCCATCTTGTCTCGCTCTTTCTTGATCTCGTCGAGAAGAGAAGACCAAGACTTGACAACTCGAATTGCAATACAAGACGATATTTGCTACGCCAAGAAATCTTCCAAATATAGGAAGGGGTAGGTAATATTTAAGTAAAGATGATAGCTGAAGCTGAAAAAATAAATACTGTATTTATCTTAGGTATAATAGTTATTTATATATCAAGGGACTTTGAGATCCGCAGCGTAAAGATCATGCTTAGAGTATTAAACCCATTATGAGGTACAAAATCTATACAAAACTTTATAAACGTCCGATATTAATAACACTAAATTTTCTATACATCATATTATTATGTATTTGTGGAACTATAAGTGTCTCCTTAACTAAAATCAAGTAATTTTTGTTAGAGTGTATTAGTATATATTAGCAGTAGTAAAAGTTTAGACTCCATGTTTCTCCATGTTTATATACAAGTCTCGCACCATGCAAGAGTCTTGTAAAATTGCGAAATAAGTTAATACAAGATATGATCTTGCAAGGTCGAGCAAGAGCAAGACATTAAAGAAACTGTTGTCTTGTTTTGGAAGACAACACTTTTCAAATTTTGCAAAATTTCTTCTTGTCTCAACCAATACTAAACAATTTCTGCAGGTCATCACTCAGTAAGTACTTGGTGAAAATATCTTGAGACGACAGGCGGAAATCCCTTAATAAACCTTTAAAAGTTATGAAATAAAAAAAATACAAATCCTTAGCAAATTATAACCGCATGATAGAAAAATAAATAAATGGTAAAATAGAATTTACTATATTGCGACTTTAATAAGAATCTTGACATAAAAATAATTCTCTTTTGGGTTATTTATCCCAATCTTAATTGATTTTATTTTCTGGACACACTATTAGCATCACCTAAAAACGTGCATTGTAAAAATGGTTGGTATAAATTTGTTATATTTAACGGACTTAACTTTCACCATAGTTTTTGCTGTACAATGAAAGTTCACTTTATTTTGTCATACTTCAGTTTCTGTTTCATATACATAAAATAATGGTATAATTTTTTCCTTAAGGTGAATGACTCTTATCCTTGAAATATAATAAAATATTGATGCATATCCAAGTTTTCAAAGAAATTAATTAATATTCACTTTGTACATTTGACACATACTAAAATATAAAACTGTTAACATCTATGATAATTATACTAGGAAATAATAACTGTTTAATATTTGATTAGACCGAGGATTAGACTCTTTTTTGTTGTATTTGAGACAAATTTGTTCACTTAAACAATGAAAAGTTGCTATGCTTATTTCATTATTGAAATATTGACGTACGTAGGTATAAAATCTGCATATTAGTAACATGTTTATCATCAAACTAAAAAATATATTAGCCAATCATATTTTACTGTATTATTGTTTTGCAATGCATAGTGAACAAACTGATGCAATCGATACTACTAATACTTTATTCTAAAGAAAATCTCGACGACGAATTCCAATCACGCTTCTCTTCAATATCCTTACATTTGTTGGATGCCATCAGTTTAATAACCTTTTCTGGCGTCTTATTAATATTTATAAAAGTACCCTTAAAGCAAATATTAGAAGCAGATCCTTCGAAGGGAAAATATTTTTGTAAGATTCAACAATAATTTTAAACAGTTGCAAGCTATTCTATGTACAAAACATGCAATATCCTGGGATTAAAAAAGTTCAAAGACCTCCGATATATTTTGCGAGGCTTGATAGAAAGAAATAAAAATTCGAAAGTCATTGTACTTTAGAACAACAGGTTCTATAGACATTATTTACCGCTATTTTGGCACGCACCTATGTTTAATAAGTTTAAAAAATTTAAATACAATACTGAATTAATATAAAAAAAACTACAGATCATGAAATATTTAGTCACCTGTTATCATAATACATACATATACTGAATGAGACTAGTTTGTGTTTTGAGCTAGGTACAAAATTTAGAGAAAGTGAGTGCAGGCCAAGTTGTTTAAATATAGACCATCTGTTGAAGTATGTGCAACCAGCAAGCAACACAACCATCGCACTTATGGGAGCAATTGTGGCATTAAATTGGCAACGAACTTATAGCAACATAACCGGGAATCGCGAACGAAATAATTTAATAATAGACCGTAATAAAAACTGTTTAGTCGCACTTCATATAAAAATAAACCCAGATATAAAACGAAATTTTGAATAAATAAAGTTTCTCCAATTAAAAAATGTTTTTATAGAAGGCCATATTTTAAAATGTAACAGTAACCTCATTAATGTTATCTAGAACGACTTACAGCCAGTTGTATCCACTATTGGCAACATTCATGAAACAATAGATGGCGCTACAAAAATCGTTAAAAGATGAACAACAAAACATTCACCCAAGATTTATGAGTGGTTTTTAGGCTTTCACGGTCAGTGCTGCTGTCAGTCAAATTAATCACCCTACTGTATGCGATACTTTTTGACAGCATCTGATGTCTGATGTAGGCCATCTGGAGGCCACTAATGCAAAAGTGTACTTCACGCCGATAAATACCACCTACATCGAATGTCTTGAATGTTCTTTATTACCACCATACTACATATAGATTTTAACAAACCCTCTGTCATTAAGAAAAGTAATTTATTAAAGGTTTATTCAGTGCACCGTAACATTTCATTTGCCCACAATAAATAACCTGCATATTGCCATCAAAGATCTTTACTACAATAAAGGAACAATAGTTGTGGGCAGTAGAAGTTCACTAGACAAAATTTTTTGATCTGTAATGTGCAGTGGTGTAGGAATATCAATTATGAAGATCTTTTTGAAACTCTAATAATCACAAAATTGATGGATTTTGAAATATTAACATTCCTGTTAAAGACCCTGTTTCTTTTTCTGTTATTGACAAAACGGTAAAAAATACATAACATTTGCGGAGCATACATAACTTTATACGTCGAATAACATGAGCTAGTTCATTTTTCGTTATTTAAATCATATGGGTCATAGGACTGAAAAGGGTTTTAATTAAGACTTCAAATTTTTTTATTTAATATTTTTACAAATTTTTCTACAAATTCATCATTAATATACCTAGAATACGAATACGTATATAGAATATGAATATAGTTATTAAGCTTTTACTTTTCCCACACTTGAATCCATTCAGCTGAACAATTTCGCTTGCAAACAAATGCGTCAGAGGGATCCTATGGTAAATATAACCTGTTCCAAGGATGTTGTGCAATTTTGGGAAACCTACTGGCACGACCGAACTCTGAGAACTCGTTGTTTATAATTAGGTACATTTTCCCACCCAACTTAACCAAGACTATTTATTTATGTTTATAGAAATGTAAAACAATAAGCAGGAAGTGTCTGTAATTAAGGATTAATTGAAGTGAAACTGATTCATGTCATGTGGTACAAGTAAAAAATAAAAATGCTAAGGAATTGTCCCACAGCTTGTTCTTGGGCACTGACTGTTTTTATAACTTGCTGGTAGATGGAGAGATCATTTGTTAATCTTAAGAACGCTTGTATTAGGTTGAAATTGAAACAATTTGACGTGCACTGAGAAAACTCGCCTAATTTAAAAGAAATATCGGAAATATTGGTACTGTTATTTTTTCTGTTTAACTAGTGGTGACGTTCATTTATCATGTGTATTAAATTCGGTCTTTGGCAGAATTTATTTTAAGAATACTGAATCTTATATAACTTTGGTACAATATGCTAGAAAGAAATGTGAAGTCACTATCAGAGCTGCCTGAATTCACTATTTAAATAGATAAAACGGCGAATATTATACAGATACTTATTGGGAATGACATAAATTTGTGAATTCATTATTTGGATAGATAAAACTATAACTATTATACAGGGTGTTCTGTATAAGAACTGATACAGAGCAGGTACATGTAAGGGATCTCAAAATATTGCAATTTAACCAAATTTCAAACGAATTTAAGATTTTCAAGAAAAAATGCATTAATTAAAACAATATTTACATAGTGTTTTTTATTTGAAGAAATCAAAAAGCCTGTAGTAGGCTTTATATGTAAAATAAATTTGACACTTAGTAATAAACTATTTTATTTCTGCTACTGTTTGTGGTTGAAAATGGCTGCAAAATTTACATTCAGCGAACAAGTTGACATGTTGCTTGTGCTAGGATTTTGTAAAGGAAACTGTATAAGTGTGGAACAATATCGTAGGAGACTCCAAAATCGAGTGATTCCTCTTAGAGAAACATTTTTATTCATATATTTTCAGGTATTAACAATATTGTGTGAAACTAACTACTCAGTGGACAAAAGCCCCAACCTGCGTTGAATTACACCCACAATATCTACCCATATATTCCTTATTATTAGCTTTTGTAACATTTTTACTGTTTAAGAAAGGTATTTTAAGCTAATATGTATCAAATCTCCTACAATTCCTATCAATGAAGTCATATGTATGTTCTCTGATACCAAACATCTAGGTATGCTAATGAACATCCACAGACAAAACTCTATTCAATAATTATCTAAAGAATTTAATATATTTACTAACCTCTGGAGTGGGAACTCCAAATTCAACCACAATAGATAAGATCTCACTTATTTCTGCATTTTATTAGGATTGCTTCATCAGGTGGTCAGGGACTCATCCTCAATGACACCATGTAAAATTTCAAATTACTTGAAATCATAGTCAAAGAATACCAATAATAAACCTAAAGCATGTACCAAATTTGGTTATTCCAAATTAAAGTAATTCAGATATTATTTTTTTTTCGAAATATTTGATCCCATTTTGAAGGCCAACTCCATCTATGGTATGTTTGGTTAAATTGCAAAATTTTGAGGCTATGCACCTGTGCTGTGTCGATTTTTATGCGGGACACCCTGTATAGATACTTATCACTTAAATTTGTATTTGTGGACTGACTAACCACATTTAATTATTTTAGATATTTATTCTTTTGTGCCTCCATAAGTAATAATGTGCCGAGTTACATGCGATGCATTTTTCCTGATTAAAAATTATCCACCCGACATTCCTTGAATTAATATTTGCTACGTGCGAGGAATGACTACCGAAGCGTTTATACGTGTACGTTTGTTGTTTGGGTGCTAGAGCAATGGTAACGAGAACGATAATTGCGTCTGTATTTGGAGGTTTTCCACTCACCTTGAACCACATGTCCAAATGTAAAGTACGATAGTATTTAATCATAGTTGCCACTGCTGAAATGAATGACTCGTCGAGAGCTATAATAGTGCTAATGACTAACATTTACTTCACACCTGAATTGCGAAAATAATGGCACGTTAGAATATATAAATAATATAATGGTTCTATCGTATTTACATGCTTTTATCATCCTAGAATATCGTTGCCGGAATTACTACTGATACACAAGCTTCTTTTTTATGAAAAGATGTTATTTAAAAATTCGTTCAATAATGTCACTTAATAAGTTTTCCTGTTTGTTGCAAACTCTTAAAAATGTTACTATTTTACCGAATGTACATCATTTTTTTAAAATATCGAAAACTGTTACTAAATATAACAAAAGTTTCAAAAAGGGTTGTAAATATGAATACACGCTATATATTTCTGCATGCTTTGTACTATAAATGGTATTGTTTTTCTGATACACAATTTTAGGAAATATCGAAAATGCCAACAATGCAATTTCAGAATTCGAGCTTATAAGTGGTCTTAAAACTTAAAAGTTTTACTGACTTTAAATACAGGATGTTTAATTTTTAAAACAGTTTGAAGTGACAACTGTTACTAGAGATATTAACAAGTTTCAAAAGGGTTGTAAATATGAATAAACGCTATACAATTTTTCTGCATGCTTTATACTATAAACGGTATTGTTTTTCTGATACTTCATACAAAATACAATTTTACAAAATATCAACAATGCAATTTCAGAATTCGAGCTTATACGATGTCTTAAAAATGTTTTACTATTTTACAGACTTTATATACAGCGTGTTTATTATGCACAAACAGGATGTTTATTAAATTCTGTGGGGGATATTATCATTCTTTTTAAGTTCGATCAATGGAAATACAGTTTGGTGTAATTTTAATTATAACTGCTACCCTCAATCGTTGAGTGAATCACTCAACGCCTCAATGAACGCCTTGTAGGGTTTCAATTTACTTGAACTCATAGTCAAAGAAAACTACAAAACTAAGTACTTCTTATAGAATACAATTTTAGGAATGACCGAAAATGCCAACAATGCAATTTTAGAATTCAAGGTTATAAGAGTTCTTAAAAATGTTACTATTTTACTGACTTTATATACAGGATGTTTAATTTTTAACTGTTTAAAAGTAACCACAAGCAAAGTACACCATGTTTTTTAAATATCGAAAACTTTTAAATACTAGAGATATTAACAATAGTTTCATAAGAGTCATAAATATGAATATACTCGCGTCAAGAATTCTGCAGTGGAAGTCTGTAACTCAAGAAAAATAGAAAAGGAAAGAAATTAAGAAAGAGAGAAAATTTCTTTCCAATATTCAATGGTACTCTATATAACATTTTCTATTGTGATCGAGTGAAGTCGCCAATAGAGAATTTTTGTATTATCCATCCTGAAAACATTGTGATTATTTAGGGAGTTTTAAGTTTTACCATTTTTATGTTGCCATGATTGAGTCGCCATTGTTTAAAATACATATATGCAAAATTCAAACCTTTTGCGATAAATTCACCGGTTGATCTTCTTTACACTTTCTTTCACTTTTATAAGCGGAATTAAATGGTTTACCGGATTTATCAATTGTGATTTATTTTTTGCATTAGTTCAATTAATATCTAAAGAATGATTGATCCAATTTATAGGTAAAATATTAAAAAATTTGCACTAGTTACCAATATACTAATAAGCTTATTATTCTAGGTACCTTAAAAATGAGATTTATTTAGATGGCTTTTAAAAGATCATGTACTTCGCTATCATCCGTTTAAAGCAGAGCAGATTATAAACGCTTGCTGTATTCTATACAATATGTGTGTGAGGACAAATGTCACTATTGACGAAGATGAAGTTGAGAATGAAATATACCCATTTTCAAACCAGAATTAGCTGGCGGAGAAATGTTTCAATTAGGACAGCAACAGAGAGGACAGTTAATTAAATTGTATTTTCAATAGTTATAAAGTTGACAACTAAATATTCTAATTTTGTTTTGTTATTAATATTTCATTAACAAATAAAATTATTTTTGCAAATTTTATTTTTGCGACATCCCACGAAAAAAACAAGTTATTTCTACTGGAAAAAAAAGTACATCTAGGATTTATATAAAATAATTTTATATTCAAAAATAAAGTTTATTGAAAACATAAAGAAACAAACATTTCTCATAGTAGAAACACTATTTTCTAAAACAAATTACATGTACGGTAAACAAAAATTTTATCCACTCGTTGCCTGCGATGTGAATAGTACCTACATATATATAGCTTTAGTCACTACAATTTCTTTCTAACAAATAATTTTCCAAGTATTGCTTGTATTTTATTTATTTATTATTTAAAAGATATGACACAGACTTCATTATTTAAATTGTAACTATTTTTATATTTATTTTTATTGTCCGTCACATAACCAATAAATCGTATACAATCGTATATCAAGGAACACCAAGGAACACACATGAAAACTACGAAATCCTTTAGGAAAGATGCGGGAAAGACGATAAACGGCGTTTCTATTTCCAAGTATTCGGATTTGAATTCGTAAATTGCGAATTAGGCCGAACGACCTTACAGAGTAGCCCATAGAAAAAAATAAAGAGAATTTCTTTTCTATCTGTTACAGAGTTCCACTGCAGACGTCTTACGTCACGGCTGACGTTACACATTTGTTTTTATTCATTCAACGCATTTTTTTGCAATTTAGAGCAATATATGATGCAAACTTTTAGTGTAGTATACAGTTTTATTACTATCAGTTGCAGTTTCTTAAATATTTTGATGAAAACAATGAATTATTCTTTTGTTCATATGACGTAAGTCGTCTGGATTCTCGTCGCGAGTATACACGCTATACAATGGTTTTTTAAAATTTAACAAGAGTAAAAAAGTGTTTTACATTAAATTCTGCCGGGGATATTACCATTAATTGTAAATTCGATCAATGGATCAATTGGTATAATTTTAGGGGTGACTATCCTCAATAAACACCTTGCAGTGTTTCAATTAACTTCAAAGAAAGTCAAGGACAACCAATAATAAACCTAAATTATGTGCCAAATTTGGTAATTCAGAAATATTTTTTTTTTCGAAATATGCATTTACATGCATCTGCTCTGTATATGTTCTTATGCGAAACATCATGTAACATAATATAAAAAAATCTGTTGCTGTTGTTAATATGCTAAATGTTTAATTTTAGTAAGTACGTAACCTCCCAATAACAATTTGGAATGAATTAAAACATAAGCAAATTATAGAACTAATCTTATCTCCTTCCTGAAAACTTGATCAGATTGTACCAGATAATTCCCTGCTAATGAATGACACCGTGAAAACCTCAGTTTTTACGGTTCATTATAATGGACGGTTATTTACGGCCCATTATAATGCGATCGATCGAGATACGGCATCTAACTTCACACGATCTATATATACCGAATTTCGCGATGCGAATACACGTGAGTTCCCATCCCATCCCGATGATATGATGAACGGATGAAAAAGAATAAAATTGGAAAAGAAATTTGCATGGGAACGTTTCCAATCTAATATTCGTCTTGTCCAATTAATTGCCATTCACCCATTGTCTAAAGAAACACCATAGGGGAGATCAAAGTAACATAAAATACATAATACGGAAGAAATTAGAGCAAAACGATCTATTAATATTAAATTATTTTTCTCGAATTTTTGCAATGTGATATTTAGGGTCGCCACCTGTCCTTATTTAAGCCTCTGTGTCCTTCCGTTTTTACATTTACTAGAAATATACTTACTTGGCGGAAATGGTTAAATTCATATTAAAATAGAATTATCGGGAACACAAAAAGACGAAATATATAAAAAATCTGTCGAAATACAGTGCCAATTGATGTACACAACAATACAATAATTCATTACATTTTTTGTACGTTAATAATTTTTACTGTGAGTGAAATTTAGTGTTATATTTGTAGTGTATGTGTTATTCGTCTGAATGATATTTGTTTTCACCTTCATGACAATCTTTGAAAACCTGCTTGTGTAAATTTTCAGTATTCTATTTTCAAAATCACTCAGTAAACATTTGTCGATCAAATTTGGTATATGGGTATTTTGATGGATGTTGAATAGCCTGGTAATATCTTTTTGATAAAAACATGTCTAATACCACATTCTGGAAAATGACCCTTTTAAAGATCGTAGTCGCCCACTCTTGTAAAAATGGATAGCAGAATATAACCTGCTATCACGGTACTAAGTAATAATTGTAAAAAATTGGCTTGCGGAATTTACACAGTCTTCTTACATTTCCAGAGATGTAAACCTAAAAAACGGGACATTGTCTATATTTTTTTATCCACAACTCCAATACAGGAAAAATTTGGCAATATTTGGGCGGTGATATTTTTACATGAACTATTTATATGTGCACTCATAAAAAAAATATATATTCCAGTGGCGTAGTTACTGAGTGGGCTATCTTGTAAGAAAAAAGTGCGCCACTGATAATTCAAAAATTATATATTTTTCAAATTTCTGATCAATTTTTGGCAAAAATTCTTGTGAAATCTCCCAAAAATTGACTGGTGGTGAACTAATTGCGAAATTAGCAAATAAGTACAGGTAAATTAAGTGTCGAGTTACTTTTTCGTTTTGGCTTAGATCATAAAATGTTGTTGTTAGGGAACTGTAGTTGTTCGTGACAATAATTAAAAGTTTTACTTACTTTTTTCAATATTTAGTATAAAAAAAGAAAAAATATATAAAATTCTAAGTCCGTTATTAAACCAAACTCAATTATTTTCATCGATAGAATACGTCGGTGAAGTTTGGCCAAACTTATTGCTAACACCCAGTATAATATGTAATATATTAATTTAAAGGTAAAGTTTAAGAAACTATACCATACCAAAATTTGTTAATAGAAGAAGGGAATGTGTTAGTATGTGTGTGGATATTTTTTAGGTAAATGCCTTATAAAAAGCATTAATGTGATATTTTTTGTTTAGGGTACTGTTATACACCTAATTCAAATCACTATACACTATACACTACAGGCTTACGAAGGCAGTAAAGAGCTATCTAATGGTGTAACGGTCTTTTACAGACTATTTAATTTATGTAGAAATAATGTTTGTATCTATTTTTAATAGTTTTTGTATTTGCCATTATTAAATGTAAAGTTTGAATGCCCATGCCCAAACTTCCCATATAAATATTTACTTTCCTTATACATTACTTTTGCCGCTGACTGTATACAAGAGTTAGAATTTATTATACGATAAATTTGAAAAATAAGGGATTAAAATCTAAGAATACTTGTAAAAAAGAAACTCCTAAATTAAAAATTGTACAGAATTTATAATTAAACATTTTTTACAAAATTTAATTACTTATGTTTTTCTTCATATGCCTGATGTTACCTGTACAATTCCTATTCGCCTAACGTTATATTTCAACTATAATACATTTGTGATTTCATATAATTACACCTAACAATAATAATATTTAAAATCTGCAATAAATTAATCTATGTATGTACGAGTATTAAGCAAAAGACAAAAGTCAAAAATATGTTATTCTTTAAGACATAAAAAATCTATTCTACTATTCTAATATGCATATAATAATTTGTATTAATAAACATTTTAATATCTAGCACAGCAATATTATAAAAAAACCTCGTATATGCTGCGTCGCAGCTAATGTCATGTAGAACTTGTTGATGTTCCTCGTACTGTACATGTCAAGTTGATTTGTAACTTCAGGCAAAAAACCGTATCGCCTTTGATCACATAAAAGAAGTGATGTATTTACTTATATTTAAACTGTGCCAATGCTTTGATTTTTGACAGATTTTCCAGTTTGCAGAAGTGGATCTCTGTTACCCACTGCTTTCGGTACCCACAATACCACCGAAGGATGTCGGCGAATATGAATATTACTCATTTGGGCGAGGCCGTAACGAGGTAAATCGCATTTTATTTGGCTTTAATTTCTCCGCCTCAAGCGAAATGGTTCAGCGTATGAGGCGGTCTCGTTATTAGCCGTTAGTCCAGATATTTATTTATTTACAAGTGGCAACGCTAAAATTTATAAACATTCCGAAAGAAAGTTTCATCCTGACGGAGCGTCTATATAATTACGATTTTAATTTTTTCGAGGAGCGCGTCTATACAGGGTGTTACAGAATGAAGTTGAGAAAATTTCAGGGCAGATTCTATGTTTAAAAATAAGAAAAAAGACATTTTGATCCATCTTTTTTTCTTATTTTTCCACACAGAACCTGTCCCTAGATATTCTTAACATCATTCTGTAACACTATATAATTACGACTTTAATTTCTTCTAGGATTCACAATGTGACAGAAGCACTTAGTACTTCCCAAAAAAAGCAAGAATTACACTGATTATGATTTTTTTTTTAAACAAATAAAAAATTTAAATAAAAAAATAACGCCTCAGTATTAATGCGATTAAAGAAAAATATAAAAAACCTGAGTATCTACATCAATACGTACAAGTCGAATATTCTTACAGACAAGGTTGCGTTTCTGCATACATACAGATTCGGAAATTGCGGATCTTTACAGAGAAAGTAGAAATTGCCGCTTCATTCCAGGAAGGTACGAACTTTAAGAGGGGAGGCGACGTGCATTGGTCTAGCATTCCCCACTACTACGGTAATCGGTTCCGTATCGCCATTGCAAATCTAACTGTCAGATCAACTGATGCCAGTGTTGTCAGATCTCATCCATTCCGAGGAAATCTCATGCTTTCATATTTTGATTACAAAATCTCATGCTTTTTAATAGACACAAAAAGAAATAATAAAATTACTCTTTGAAATCTACCAAAACAAAGACCTAACGAGAAATAAAGGAAAAATCGAGGGTAAAATTGAATAGATAGAGGTAGGTATCTACAATATTTGGGTACTTGAAATATCCTTTATTGTAGACCTACGGATATGCGGTGTGTGTGCTGTATTGCAGTGATTCTTAACTCTATTCCGTAAGGGTACCTACATTTTATGGAAACAACAGATTTTACGACCCGTGAGTCAACCTGCGTCACGTCAACTGCGCCTCAACGTTCGCCCAGCCTAACAATAAAATAAATTAGAAAGGTTACGTGGTTAATAACTTTTAAGTAAGTACCTGTAACTACTTACAATGTAATATTATGATAAAATAGCACAACATAATGATTTTTAATGAAATAAAAATGGCATTACAACAGTAATTGAAAATTGCTTGCTTCTTTGAAATTATTCTCATGCGCTGAATTTTTTCCACCTGGCAACACTGCTTGATGCAAACATGCTGTGGTCGAAGTATGCGTGTAGCATGACACAAATACACGCAAGCGGCAAAATACAATTCACCATCAAGATCCTCACTTTCCAAATCTGTATATGGCTGCTCCACAAACTGATACTATCATTATTTGCATGATACTAGTATATGCAATATAAATGTATGTTAACCGCACAAAGCGACCTCCAACAACAAGTATATAACTTTGTAGCGACGACTACAGCGGTAAGTAATTTACATTTTATTAAAACATAGTCTTAAAGATCGTGCACATTATACTTGCACAAACCTGCACAAGGACCATCAAAACCTCATCATATTTAATGGAGCAGCGCACACTAAACCAGCATCAGTACGTACCGTCACCCCCAACAACCGTCACAGCAGGTCGTGTCGGTGACCAGCAATTTCTATACCTAGTCGCGCTAGTCCATAAGGTCTGTTCCCACAAAAGTTAAGAATTGGTTTCAAACTCAAGTAAGTTTAAACTGGACTTAATTAAAATCCTTAGCAACAATCAATCAAATGTATCACACCTTAGCAATCAATCCCGATTTAGCTAAATTGTTATAAACTGGACATATATCGTATATCGTATATCAAGAAGTATGTATAATAACACAACTCTTAATTCTTGAATCCAAAAACTGCTCCAAGGTTAAATCCGGTAAAACCAATTTTAATTATTAATATTAAACACTTATGAGGAAATATCCAGATAGAAAGTCTAAATCATAATTCAAAGAATTGTTAGTCGAATAAGATTTATAATGTTAGAGTCAGCTTTGGTCATATATTGTTTAATTAGCATTTTAACAAGCTGTTTATGGCTTTCTTAAATGGATTATAATATATCTATAGCCAAGGTCAAGGCCGAAATCATTTAGTAATTCTGCTTCGACTTAACATCAGTAATTAGATATGCAAACTTTTTCTAAAATAATTGCATCATTGGTGGTTTATAATTTTTTTTTCTTTTCTGATATAATTACGTATTATTTATTACACACCAGAGGCGTAATTATAAATTTCCAGTTTCTTCAAGAACACATAAACATTACTTCAAAATCTAATATGTGTCAGAATCATATCAGTGGAGTATTTTATTGCAATATGCCTATAAACTTGTTTTCGGCTTTTCTTTCAGAAGATATTAAAATCATATTTCACATCAGATTGATTAACATATGAGATACATTTTCAACAATAATAATAACAACAGACTATCACTGCTTCTATACAAAATCCTACTTTTATAAGAAATACAAACCTTGGAGTGAACCTTTAACCTCAAACTGCATTTATTTATTTATACCTTGAGGTGTTGAAATTGAATTAAAAACATTGCTCACTGCACTTTTGAATTATACTATTTTGCAATAGAAACAACTTGTACAAAATTAGACACCGCAAGAATGAATCAGTCGCAAAAACCTATAATGAAGTCTATTATTTAACGAAACCCGCGCTAATTGGAAAAAAGCGCAGTCGAAAAAAATCCCATTACTCGTTCCTTTCGCTAAGTTTTTCTCTATTCTTAACATTATTTTATACTGACAAATATAAATAACTTGAACTGCCTCTGAACTCTTCGCATAAACACAGTGCTACTAGATTTCTAAATTTAAAATTTTTAAGAAAACGTAAAACGTATTTTTAAAGCTGAATAAATCGGAAACACCTTTCGTACGATTTTTCACTGCCTGATGATGACATTGAATTTAAAAATAGGTCATAATGCTTAATGAATATTCATTTCCAATGGCCATCCTTTTCTCAGCTATATAGGTACAGAATATAGACCACATTTGATAAACACCAGGAAAATTACAGAAGCTGGATCAATAATGGACGCTATTTACAAATTATACATGGTTAACTGTAAATAAATACAAAAATGTTAACCACGTGCTCAGGCAGGCCTAAAAGACAATAAAAAAATATTTCGGAATTCTAGCTCTATGTTTAAAAAATGGGGCAAAACCCTTTTCCCGTGACAATCATCGTCCGAGAGGCCTAAATATGTCAACTGCTTACATGTCGTTTTTTAGAGCGTTGTCAAATGTAGAAAAGACGAAAATATTTTTTTTTATTAATAACAACTTTTATTAATATATAGTAGTATCTGATAGATAACAGTTAATCCCGTTGGTTTCTGTATTTTGTATTCTTTCTTTGAAACCATTAACAATCCCTGACTTTTACAGACCGTCACTACACTTTTTTGTTCTCCTGTAATCACTGAAATGTACGATATGGAATGCGTGAAGTCCATTGCGCATCCAAATAAAGGTACTAACCCTAGGAGCAGACAAAAGGAGGCACATGAAACTCAGCAAAGACATACTTCATTGGTTATGTACGTGGGTGCGAGAGAGACAACCATCTGCACGTACGCTATGAATTGTGTTCTTAATTTCCCATTATTTTGTTAGTAAACACATCATTGGCGTACAGTGTGGTTTGTTCTATTATCTTGTATCTCGTTAGTGTTATTCTTTGTGTATTTTTGTGGGTGTTATTGTTGGAACATGTCATGCTTTATAAGGGACTGTAAAATTAACCAGCATATAGCACGAAATAATTCTTCATATCCAGAATTCAATTTCATTTCAATTCACAATCAGCTAAGCCCCTACTGCTCCGCCATTGCTAGAGGCACAAAACAAAATATGGCGCTGATCATAAATAATCCATTCGCGCAGCTTTTAGCGAATTCCAGTCATCATAATATAAAATTACATTTCAGTGCCTGTAATCTGCCTGAGAAGTTCTAAATGACTCACCCTGTATATCTACCCGCGTAATTTAAAAACAGATATGAAGTAAAACACGCTTTATTTTTATAAATCATCTAATAGTCACTCACCAAAAAAGTATGGTAATGAGTATTTCCATTATGTCACGCCTGACATTGAAAATAAAAAAAATGCGACTAAATTCAAGAACATTTGCAATTTGGATGATCAAGCTGTACCTACTATGCCTGTAGTAAACGCGTAGGATACACGTGAGAATATCGATCCTAATAAATTCTTAATAGGATTTGAAGGAATTGTAGGTGTCACTGTTAAACAAGCTTCGAAGATTTTTTATATGATTTATAGGGTGTCAGTTTTTTGTTCTTAGCTGGCTTTTCAAGGACAAGGAATCGTATTTTAAGATGCACAAAAAACGTTCTTATTAGCGCTGTATTAAAATATAATGCTGAAATTGAATTATTTCCTTTAATACATATAACTTTTGCGAAGAAAATGCGCTAGAGAACATGAAAAACCGTGAATTGTACTTTATCACTGTGTTCACATCGTGAAAAATTCTTAATAATTCACATCAATTCAAATGTTGCTAGTTTTTAAAGAGAATTTTTCAGGATGTGATAATGTTTATAATGTTGTATACAATTTTCTCAAGATGCAGTTTACATGTAAAATTCAGTAGATTTTATGGTAATATACTCGTATAACAGATGAAAATAATGCTTTTTTTTCTTATTCTAAATTACTTTTCAGCCTGGAACAGTTTCAAGCAACAACCTGGACAAAACTTGTATAATTGACACAGTGAAGCAATATTCCTTATAACTCACTCAAATGTTTTTAAGACTATCAACAAACAGCTATGAAATTCGTTGAAAATGTGTGTATAGAAACGGCGCCTTTAATTTTGGGAAGAACAGAATATGAAAAAATAATAGTCGTCTTTTCTATAACATTTTTCTCTATGATACTCTGTTTTAAAGATACAGGACGTTCAGGAGGACTAAAAAAATATCTTATTATTATCTACTAAACAAATAAATATTTTTCCTTCAAACTCGGTATGTAGTAATCATAATAGAAAGTCAATATTTTGATATGATTTACTTTTTTAAACTAAACCAATGGCGTAGATATGTAGTCTTCTTCATCCTTGAACCCCCTAAATTCCTACGTCAATGGTGAAAAGTATGTCTTCAGTACAAATTATTATTATATTTGATCTATTTTCTGAAAAAGTGCTCTTGAGGAAATCTATTAAGAAGCTTTTTTTCAGATGTTTACACTTTTTCTAATCCAGGTTTATCTTATGGGATTACAAAGATCTTAAAAAAATATAAGATTAAATAGGCATTGCTTGTTTCTAAGTTTGTAACAATAGTTATGACAGATGCCATGTCAAATCAGTTTGTTTATTGTGCGGTTAGAGCATGTTGAAATTATAACCATCTACAGGAAAGGATGGATTGGTCGAGGTAGTCCAGTTGCTTGGCCATCTCGATCACCAGATTGCAATCTACTAAATTTATTTCTTTGGTGCTTTTTAAAGGAGAAATAAAAAATAAAATAAAGGAAATAGGAAAGATTATTTCTTCATGTTTTATCTTTTTCCAAAATTAAGAACGAAAAGCTGCTGACACCCTGTATAAGCTTTTCTTTAACTATACAGTTTTTTGACTGAAATTAAAAAAAAAAAGTAGTTATATGTACACTTAACCCACTACAGTATTATTATTGACTGAAAGTATCCGAATATTATAAAACAATTGCATTTACAAATTGTTTATCGATTTTCTGAAAACCGCCTCAACCTGAAGTTGAAATTAAAATTTGCATCAACGACAAATCGGAATTGCCTTGATAAATTAAAAATTCTTCACAATTTCCAACACGTAATGGGTATTCTACGTCAATAATTATAAATAAAAAACATTATAATAAGCAAGAAATAGCAAAAAATACTTTTAATAGGAACGGTACTCTGCAATTATATTGCTTTTATTAAGACTTGCTCTTCCAGAAAGATTCTAATAATTTATAAATTTAATCAGAAGCATGAAGGTTAATATAAATAAAATAATACCCTACAGATAATACCATAGAATAATATTAATTACTGTAATATCGTTTCACGCAAATGCTTTCAGTCATTTTTATATCCTGACCAAAATACAGAAAATAAAAATAGTAAGTATGTATTTTTTATTTTTATTATACGCCAAACAATTCTTAACGACTCGCGACCCTATGAGAATTTATATTTATTTATTATAACAAATTATGTTGGAAAAAAATATAATTGCTTGTTGAGCAACTATGCTCTTCCATCAAAACTATTTATAAAAGCATAAACGGAAAACATAATTATCTCCCTATTATTTCTTCCCTAAATTTAAATATAGAATATTTATAGCTCAAAACCAGTACCAGTTATAATTTACAATTCGCCGAGTACATTTTCTGGAAGATATATTACCGACCACCCACCACCTATTCTCTTACGGAGACAACCAAATAAATATCCATGTTTATTTTCGACAATTTCATAATATCCCACCATGTTTACATACCGTATTAACGAGTGGCACAATAAGAAGCACTTCCAGGCATTAATTCTGCTCAAGAGAGGTTCTTCAAACTGTCACATTTTGAGGAGGATAAAATAACCGTATGTTTATCTAGGTACCTGAAAATCTAAAGGAGAGAACGCTTTATGAGGTCGCGGTCTAGGCACATCGCGGATCGTTTTGTGCCGAGCTGATCACGGTCTTTTAGAAAATTAGTCCCATATGTGGTTTTCTATGCGCTCCCGACTTATTCTACTGTACTATTTAGGAGTCAAAATATGTTTTGTGGAATATGTACTTTTATTAGATATTTTATTTGACAAGATTGGCCGAAATTCTCCAAAAAGTTTTCGGCGAGATCGCGGCGCGAGTCCTCGACCTACTAGTACAAGTTAAGATATCTTCAAAGTTTCTAAAAAAATAAGGAATAGCGGTTGTAATTTGAAATCAAAAAAGGTATCATAGTAAAATGTTCCACTTTCTCAGCAGTACAAAAAAATCAGAAATTGGAAGACATAAGGGAATATGAACAATTTCAAAAGATGCCGATAATAAGTCATGGAACAGAGATATACAATAATTTCAAACCAGTGACATAAAAATCATTAGAATATGTGGATATGTGATTAGTATATTATCATAATTCTATAGATTTGATGTTGTTTTAACTCGATATTATTTTTTTTATTACCAAGTTCATATTGCACACAGCGCTTCCAAATTTGATACATACTGCTCAACTAGTCTCGGATATTATACAAGTTCGTTTTTTAAAATCGTTATACAGGGTGATATTTTTTCAAGGATCTGCTATCATGAAACCCTTCAGAAATTTTCTCTCGTACGTCCCTGGTAAAGTTTGAAATGCTTTTTTACTCCCTTTATTCATTGTCTAAATTTCGTCTCTCTTAACTTTTGAATGTATTCTTGAAAATTTTCTTGTAAAACGTTAATTTTCGTGTATCGAAGCGAAAGTATCAAAAAGTATCATATTCGAATATTTCGTACGATTTGTAAAAAAAAAGCAGAATTTTATAAAATTACTATTTAGGGTGCAACTAAATTTTAAGTGCAATTATTATTTATTGAAAATACCTGCAGCTTGCACTATAATATGCGCAAAATCTCTTAAACTAGCCCTAGGCAAGTTCAGACTGACTTCATTTTAAAAACAAAGTCAGACTGACTGTTTACTGACTTGCCCAAGGTTAGTTTAAGGCTTACGGTGAGCGCTCTATCAAAAGGGATATAGTTTTCGCTCAGTAACTCCTCAACGAAAAATGATAAAAATATGCGTTTTTTTAAATAGACTACAAATATTATTTTACGTAAAATATGCAAAATTCATTTAAAAAAAAAATAATTTTACACTTTTTCAAAATTTCAAAACACAGCGTCGACATAAAATAATATTTATAGTCTATACGCATATTTTTAGTCTCGGCGATTGCGACGTAAGACGGTGTTGGTCAAACATTTCTCACGGTTCTGAACCAGTTCTCGACGGTTGTTGGAACAGACCTTATATATCGTTTGATAGATAGCCACCGTAAGCCTTAAGAGATTTTGCGCATATTATAGTACCGCCATCTAGCCGACATGGTCCACAACTAGGGCCGGTTGACTAACTACTTTATACAAACACTGGTGGAAAGTGATTACCCTGGTCATTTTCCATCTGGATATTTGTCAAAGTCAGAAATATGTTTCTTTCAAACTTGCCATAATTCTTGCCAATTTATCTTAAAAATAAAATTTCTAAGTAGCAAATCCTATTAAGGGCGCCGTATTCTTGATATAGTGTTTTCCACAAATACAAGTAATTTTAGACATTTATGAACTGAATAATATAGAGTTTATCAAATAACAAGAATGTTATCTCATGCCACCTGCGAATATTCAAAGGTACCGAAGTAAAATCAATATATAACGTCAGAAAGCGATCTATCCAACAAACCTTTAAGCCCGCATTTCACTGAGGCTGGTCCAGCCAGGCTAGTGCAGCCCGGCTGGTCCAGCCAAATTTGAAATGTAGTATAGCAAATGGTCATACACTCACACAGGCAGGTACACGACGAGCTTGCTTTCGAGCTCAGGCGGAACAAGCCATGTTTGTAATAATTTACATTTTCAAGCGGGACCAGCTAATCGGGATCCTATATATTAGATTTCTGCCGTGAGTATCTACGTCGCTGTACAATCTCAGTCACCAGTAGACCAGGAGTACCAGGACCAGCCTCAATGAAATGCGGCCTTTGCACTTGTTCCAGCCACTAGCCTAGGCCGGACCAGCCTCAATGAAATGCGGGCTTTAGGTACTGAAATCTTTTAAAATACGTGTTTTTTCAAATTTAACTATAGATGTATACATTGCTATAACACAAACTTACATAGTTCTGCATATAAGATTGTTCACTTTTCTTTATAAGTATGTGAAAATAATTGTTAAAATGTGGGGTTAGAATAGCGAAATAATGTGTGTCATACAAATACATTTTAAAAGTTATTATATTATTTGAGGAGAGTTTAAATAGTAAAAGTGTATAAACAAAACATCAATAATTTTATTTTTGATATTACTTTTGCTCTACGTGTTTTATTTTTCGATATTTCAGTACCTAAAGAACACCACAAATTTGGTCATTTTACAGCGAGAAATACGGCGACCTTAAGCACACAAAATTCACAAAAGATCTAATGACAGAAATTAGCAACCGCCTACTTAAATATTTTTTAGTTGCAATCGTGCGAGTTGTAAAGCGAATGATAATGATTTTTTATTAATACGCGGTTAGTTTGAAAGCAAAAAAGTAACAGGCAAAAAGTTTAAAATAAAGGTTAATACTCAATTTCTGTCAAACAAATAAATTGTAATAAAAAAATGAATTAGGAGATGCTTATTTCAACCCTCTCCAAGGGGTAGAAATTTTCTAAAAATCGTCAAGAAGTTGCACCTGCATTAGTAGAAAATTTCTGTAAAATGTGACTATTATACTATCGCTGGCTTTTGAAAAATATCAAATTTTTTTCATTTATATTTGTGGTTTCTTGGTGGATATAATTTTTATGTATCTGTCAACCAGTGATGAAGATTCGAAGAAACCTGTGATACAAAAAAATCTTGAGGAAAAGGTATTATTAAATTTTGCGAGATTGTATGCGGGTCCATTGAACATCGAACTTCTAATAAACTACAAAAACATGTATTTGAACTGATGTATAAACATACATCAGATCACTGAGACGCTTTTAACCGTTACGATCTTTCGGAAATATTAAAACTGTATACAAAGGTGTCCGAGGTGTTGAAACAAATATTTAAACCAGATCAAAAATCGATCGCCGCGTTCTACTCGTTCGTAAACTAATTCTGAACTGTTATCGATCCGAACCTCCCACGCAATGACATACTTCCACAATGAAACACGGGTTTGTCTTACTATTTCTTATTTGCCGTTTTCCTGGAACTAAAATAGATCACGGAAAGCGAAACGATCAAAATGTGACATTTATCTGCCTAGTATTTTTAAGGTTATGTCTTTGTTTATACCATTAAGTAAACAGTAATTGGCTATTTTTGAAGAATCGTGGAATATCATATACTTCTACTAGATACCGCTCAGTTGTAAACCAGACTGGTCGACTGGTTCCAAATGGTGGGAACAATTAAGGGGACCAGGACTTAGTGTGCTATGCACATGCGTTGATTCATATTGCCAGATTTTAATTTTTAAATAATTTTGTCTAATTATTTACTAAATAAGACTTCATTAGAACTAATTATTATATATTAAAAGCTGTAGGTTACTCTCGCTCGCACACTTCTCTCGAAAATTGACCATTTTACTGCCACAAAGGCTTTTTTGCCGTGCGGCGCCGAACGGCTAAACGCTACGCCTTTCGCCGTCTTTCTAGATTGCCTACGGCGTATTTTGATGCAGTTTTTTTCGCGTTTTTCTAGCTAAATTTCCATTTTCCCGAGGCTCCTCGGCCAAAAACGGTGGATATTTTGATGTGGAACGAGGATAGTTGTGTCGGTTACGCCTCTTTATAGAAGATAGCAATTTCTTCGAGTGGAACGAGGATAGAACGAGTAGGTAACGACCCTTTCTAAACATTCGACAAATGGCACAGGAAATGCGTTTTCCACGGCATAAACGTCAGAAATGTCAAACTAATTTGTTGTTGATTAGGCTCTTTTGTAGAAATTCAACAAACGTCAAACGAAATGTCAAAATGAATTAAAACAGATTATGTGTTCTGAAACAATTCTCGGGCCCTTCCAGCCACGAGAAGTTGTATTGTGTTGTCTGATATAAATCCAACTCTTTTGGTGATGATTTTATAGCCCAAAATCTGAATTGGTATCTTTAAAGTTTCTGTCAACTACGAGGCGCACCACAGACCAAAATCACCGAAACGTCAAACGTATGCTCCGGCGATGACATCTCGGTATAAAACGAAGGAAATTTTGACAAATTGGCCGACTGGAGGCCAGCAAAGACCAAAAACTGTAAATTTGAAGTCTCTAGAAAGTTTCCCGTACCCGAGCGCCGGGGTTTGAGGTCGTTATTACATTGAACTTTGCATAAATACAAGGGAAAATGAGGTAAAAATGAGCTAGACAATATGGCAGTAGTCATTTCATTGCCGTATCGCTTCAATTTATAGTGTGATTCAAAAAAGCTTGTTAGACACAATAAAAATTGACAAAAAAAAAAATTCCAAATTCGAGGAAATTTTCGATTTTTTCGCTTCAGAACAGTTGTCGAACGTGCGAAAGACTGTTCCGTATACAAAGGGTTGAAAAAAATGTTACCGCAAAAAAACTCAAAATTAAGAGAATTAAATTTTTTTCATCAAGGATTTATTATGACACTAACTAACGAAGCAGATACAGAGTATTTAAAAATAACGAACCATTCTCTAAAAACACTTTAAATTCATGTAATTAAACAAATCATATTTGATGAAACTTTTAGCATCACATAAAAACCCGATCCAATATTTAAAATACAGGATGTTGAAATAAATTAACTAAACTCGAGAACACACTAAAAATTACCAAAATATGCCAACCACTCTTCTAAATTATAGAGCGCCGGATTGTCCACACCATAGAGAGTTCAGCCAAAGTCACGTTTACATTTTATTATTCACAGGCGTAGAGCCACGCGCAGTAATGGAAATTAAGTAAAACGCACTACGCAGCGGTGGTCATGACTCGCGCAGCGCCGCCCCGGGTTTTGACCCGAAGAAAGGTCAAGTCGACTTGCCACCTTTCTAGTTTTTAATAATAATATATATCTGTACACATTTACATCTTTTTTTTATTAAAAATAGTCTCTATTCTTTATTTTATGAGGACATATTGTAGATTTGACAACGCGGCGGGTCATATCGATTGATGCTGACGCCGCCATTTTCAATAGATTTAAATTTTGTAATAATAACAATTTATATCAAATAGAGAAATGCCAGTTGCGTTAAAACTCTTTGTTGTAAAATTAACTTATTCTCATCAAGAGTTCGGAGCCTCGATTGGTATCATATTATTGATTGATTGCCTGCCAATTCACTTTGGAATCAAAATTGACATTAAATTCATTACGACACTTCGCACACCAATAAGCTTATCCTATACCTACACCCCATCTAAAAATACTGTTAAGTGCTGAATGACTAAAAAATTATGTATCTATGTTTGAATCGAGCATTTACTCTTATTTAACAATCACATAAATACTTGCTTCATATAAATGAATACACTAACGAACTTCTACGACGTATAAAAAGTGATCGTGAATAACCTGCACCAATGCTAGTGCAACCAAATGTCAAATGTACCTCACCAGAACGAACATAGCGACATACCAGAAAGATCAATCTATGCATATACATCTGTAAAACAAAACTAAGCAATACATTTTCGAACTTTTTCTGATAACGATGCCATTTCATTTTCAGTAGTAAAAATGGTTCCGTTATTTTATACTTTTTAGTAAAACAGCATTAAACAAAAAACTGATGGGCAACTCTGTTGACGAGTTTACTAGTTCGATCAACTCTTAACAATTTTTAGATAAACATACGATACACTTTTCTACATAATAATGATTTGATATTTAAGAAAGATTTTTAGAAACTAAAAGAAACAATTTAAAGTAATTGTGACAACATTTACATATGAGAAAAATTATTAGCAAACAAGATAGGAACAATGTGGGAACGGCGTTGCCAGGTGCAAATAATATTATATGTATAGCAACTGTAGTTAATAAATGTATTAACAAAAAAAAACTAGTCCAAAAAGTACCAACTACCTACAAAAATAGAAAGATATCGCATTTTTAAAATAAAATATTACTTTTTCACAAATAATAACACTCACTTTTATTATGATCTGAACTGACAATATAAATATGTATATCCTAACTTAGAGAAATTCTTCAGAAGTGGGAAAATGTCTTATTTAATTATTTATTTTAGTTATTTCTTTGTCATACAAATTTTAAGCAAAACTAAAAAAATATGTATTTTCTATTCGTTAAATTTTGTATAAAAATAGACAACATAGTATCAACGTATTTTTTATTAAAAGAAAATGTACCATATCTAGTAGAATGGTCGTCAGCTTAAAGTCACCACTTCCATGTTTTGTCCCTTTCTAGCACCGTGTATAATAAATGGCACTAGAAAAGAATGGACCATGGAACTGGTGACTTTAAGCTGACGACCATTGTACACATAACATAAGCAGTATGCTAAAACCACAGCTTAAATAACAATCAGCTCACAGACTCCTATGACCGGGAACGTCTCGCGCAGATCTTCGCGCATGCCGCCATATTGGGATACAAACTTTCAAATAGGACCAGGGCCGTCTTGTGTTCTATTTGTGTTACTTTGTGTTTATTGTTATTTATCATGATGAGTGAAAGAAGGGGAGGACATGTTTGTGCCGTGTGTGGATAACAGTAGTCGGGTGTGTGAGGATCATTTTGAACCCAGTATGTTTACGAATCATTTTCCCAATCGGTTGAATAAAAATGCAGTTCCTACATTATTTCCTTCACTTGAGGGAAGTTCTAAATATTTTTCAGATCATACGTATCCCTGCCCATGCTAGTCACCCTTAACATAAACATTCTTCAGGATATGGTTTTATGCCAAACTAATGTCTTGGAAAATAATCCAGGTATTATATAGAGTACGGCAGAAAGTTGAACACAATGAAAACATTTTTGTTTCAAATTTTAATTTAATAAGTTTCACTTTTGTTTTGTTTTCTTTTTTAGTCATTAGCAACGTAATGTTAATAAATTACCTATACGTACTTTGAAAAGTAATTGTACATTTTATGTTAATAATGGATCCACGTAGGTGTGGTATTTATATTAATCAAGCTCCCAAATTTAGGTAACATTTCCTATATCTATATTTTAGTAAAACAAAAACAAAAATATTTTGAAATTCAAGTAGGTGCACACAGTGCAGTTATAACACTTTCTAAATTGGGCAACTATTTTTAATCCGGTCTGACTTGTATCCCAAAAGACAGAGAGAGAACAAGCTTCAAGGACAAATTTTCACGTTTTAATACTTCAAAGGTGCCGCCGTAGAGTCTGTGAGCTGATTGTTATTTAAGCTGTGACTATACTACCTCTGGCAAGAGTCGCATGAGATTTCTGCACTAGATGCAACCTAACCGACCTTTGTTAAAACGAGTATAATGGAACCGTTCGTTCCGTTCTACTCGTCTGCACGCAACTTTATAATTTAGAACCAAATAACAGCTCCGTTAATTAGAATGTAGCAAAAATATTTATCCATAAACTAAATTAATCGTAATAATAATTGTAAATTACCTTTAAAAATGGGGCCAATTATAATTACGAGAGTGATCTGGGACGTGAAATTTTTTCGCGACCAACGAGGCACGCCCATTTTCAGTAATTAATTAAAAACCCCAAATCCGACATACATATCAATATTCGTGTTAACAGTTGGTACGCAATGTTCTCATTTGATGATTAGTCCCGTAAGCGCGTATATGAATTAAAATTAATAATGGATTGCTAACTTTTAAGTTGAAAATTGTGTGTGTAAAATAAAAAATAAAGTCTACTCTTTTATATTATAATCAGAGAGTATCGATACATAGATATATAAAGGGTTATATTCAGTCATAATGTCGTTAATGTTAAGAGAAGATAGAAGAAAATGAGTACCTATAATATGAACAAGCAATTAAAAAAATTCAAATGCATATTTACGCCAAACAAAATCATTGTTTAAAAAACCCGTATTCTGAGCTCCCAGTTCCTCTCGATGTTGGCTTGAAGCGACATTGCCAAATTTAAATGTTTTCCTAGTAGGTACCTACTTGTAGATACTGGGAAACATTACTTATTGTAAAGTTAAAATATGCAATGTATGTAATTAACATATTAAATTTCAGTTTAAAAAAAAATTACTATTGAAGTTACAAAACTACAACGCATCAAATAATAAACCATTTACATAAATAGTGAGATAAAACCTCGTACTGTCAACAACTGTCCCAGACATATTCAGTGATAAACAATCCGACAATCCAAGTTTTGCCCTTAAGTATTTAGGTCAGTAACCTTGTTTTCAATGCGTATCAATGATAAGCGCTGCAGAACCGTCAAATAAAACACAGGAAAGCAATTAAATTCGCATTTATATAAACACCCGGTGTAATAAATATAAAATCATGAGCATTGCTATCAGATTACTCGTTAGTCCCATAATAAATGCTCAACCCCAGTAATTACGTGGTGACATCCGATCAGCGGTAATCGACACACTCGGTACAGCTAAAAAGATGGCAGTACGTTAATGGCGGAATACGCCGATCTAGTTCTCCCAATTCTGCCATCAGTTGCCATGTTCGCGTAGGATGGTGCGTTTCATGTTGTTTTCTTGTTTGTGTCGCTGGTGTAATTTATAATTATTACTAATTAAATTTACTATTTACCTAACTAAAAATGAGAACATAAAAAAACATGAAAATGGTAAAAATCATATTCATAATCAAATGTGTTTTGCATTATTTGGGAACATCAACATACAAGCTTTACTCAACTTAACTCCACTTTCAAAACGGTGAAGAGGTGACAAAAATAGATATGTTTTATCCAAACTAATTTACCTACTGTGTAAAATGTTACGGAGCTTCTGAGCTTGCACTACGAGGGCATTATGAATTCGAAATTCTCAAAATGCTGGAATTTTACTTCAGAACTTCACAAAACGCGTCATGAATACCATAAAAATGCAACATTTTTTAAAGACTCCTCAAACAAGTATACAAAATGGCATTTTAGATTACATACTAGACTGCTATCAGAAAAAAAATAGTTACAGTAGTTAGTAACTTTATATGCGCTGTTGCTGGAATCGGTTGTTCTGACGTAACAAAGTTTTAAGACTGATTTAGAAAAGTATGTTTGCAATTTAAATTATGCTATGCTAAAATAGAACCATTTATATCAAATAGCTTTCGGTAAATTATTATTTCTAAATTATTACTCATAAAAATCCCAGACCAATAATACTACATACCTACTAAGAAAGAGATAATATATTTCCACTAAAAGTCATATTAAATGCGCAGAATTTTAATTACGAACTTGAACAAATGGAAAGCAATGCAATTAAGTAAGAGTATTAAACTGAAACGTTTGTTTTTTTTTGGTCATTTTTTAACGCTGCGATTTTAGGGTCATTACTTTCGGTTTGTTACACTCAATAAGTTAATTAATTTAAGTAGCATTATATGAATACGTAATATATAACGACTTTGCTGCTCAATATTTACATTTTTTGTTCTTGTTCACAAACATTCCAGACTGATATCTACTCTACATATTAGAAACCAATTTACATAACCATATACAGTGGTTACAGAAGATTAATTTCCTTAAATAACAATCGTTTTGTCATTGCGCGTTCACGAAATAGTGATAATTCTTTGTATGAGTTGGGCAAACGAAGATAAGGTTTGTGAACCGCGATTCATACATATTTAAAAATTATCGAGTTATTATATACAGTGTGTCTACTTTCATTGTGTACAGGGTGTCAAATTCGATAGATAGTATGGGTCTACTGTGGAGGATACAAAACATTTAAACAAACATTTTCAATTGAAAGTATTGGGATGTGACAGAAACGACTAATGACGTCTACAATTTCCAGAGACATACCAAAACTTGTTTCCTGGTAAAAAGCTCTCTTTCTTCTAAAAAACTTTTATTAAAGATTTTTTCTGTATTACTTCCTAATTAAAAGTTATCGTCCTAAAGAATTTCAAAAGAAATACCACCTAAAAATCACATTAACAACAATCACATTACAATCTATTCTCTATATGACCTGTCACCTCTAGACACATATTCAATCTTCGCCTGACTTCTTTGTGACTGCTTTTATTAACATTTCACCGTTTAACTCATTGCGTTTGTGATTTTTTTCTTTCAAATTATTAATATCTCGCGAAGGTCTTTTATAAACCTAATTTTTAAAAATCCCTCATAAAAAAATCGAGGGGTGTTAGATTTGGCGATTTTCCGGGCCACTGAATAGGTTCATTAATTCCGATACATTTTGAACAAAAACTATGCAGAGACCTGGAATCGTTATCTTAAAAGCGGTGGTAGGATCAAAAGAAGCGGTTTTCGATGCCGTTTAAAATAACAAAATATTTGATGAATTATTTTGAAGAATAAATAATAAGTTTACGGATTTATTCATAAATAAAAGTAGACACACTGTATGTAAATTAAAAATAACACTATTATTCATTATTTTCGCAGAAAACAAGTTTTGACATTTGTATTTATTAAACCACATTCATTTTTCCATGCTTCAAATCATCTCTAATATTTAGGTAAATATAAAATGTTGAATAATATGATCAAAATATATCTACCTATTATTAGGAAACAAGAAAACTGGAATGTTTGGAAATTTGCCCACAAATATTTCAAAATACTCTCTAATATTTGTGTCTATTTTCATTATTGTTATTAAAAATATTCTAATCGATGTAATATTCAATTTCCACACTACGTTTTTTTATATTTCATCCCGTATCTTACATGTAGTTGTAAGTATTGTACAATCGTTTTCGGAAGTGGGTAAAAAACGTTGGTGAAACGAAATGTATACATTTATTTCATTTCAACTTATACCTGTTTATGACAGGTATAATTGGGTGGTAGCTGGCGAGCCAGTCCAAATTATGCTAGTGCATGTCAGTACTCAATTATTTCTGGATGGAAATTGCCAGGGTCGACCGGGAAATTTTCACATAATCAATGAGAGTAAAAATTTTGGAAATACTCCAAAACATTTAACACAAGTTTCCTACTTTGCTCGTTCAGAGCTTCACGATGAGCCATTTTCAAATTTCGTGTCACAAACACACTACACCAGAAGAATCAACACATTCCAACGATTCGGCTCTGTGCAACCGGCTGTTTTTGACAAGAAGTACATCTTATTGGCCATCCTTCTCTAATGCAGATAATTTCTCCTTAACGTTAGTCGTACCTTATTAAGGAGCGTACCTGGGCATGACTTAGGTATATTACAAAGTAGTGGAAAGGGCTCAGAGGTATGCAGGGTGTTAAAAAAAGATGTAAAATATTTCAGGAGGTGATAATATAAACCAAAATAAACAGAAAAGTATCATGGGTCCGCTAAGTAACGGTTGCAGAGATATGGACCACTATTCGTTTGTCAAACATTTTATTTTATTAGGAATAAACCGACAAAGGAAGTTTTTAACAAACAAAAAACAAAGTTACAGAAGATGTTCAAAGTGCCCTCCGTCCATTTCCAAGCAGGCACGACATCTTCGTCTCAACGATATTCGAACTCTTTCGAAAACACCCTCCTTGGTTTGGATTTCTTGACACTTTTGATTAATCCGTAGCTGCAGCTCTTCCAGGCTATTAACAGGAGTACCATACACTAATGTCTTCAAATATCCCCAAACAAAGAAATCTAGAGGGATCAGGCGATCTTGGAGGCCATAAAACAGGTCCGGCCCTTCCTACCCATCTATGTGGAAAAGTTTGGTGTAAATGCTCTCTAACGGCCATGGAAAAATGAGCTGGAGCACCATCATGCTGGAACCACATTTGTTGCCTCTGATTCAAAGGAATGTCTTCCAAAACTCATACAGTGTGTTCTGCAGAAAGTTGAGGTAAGCAGCGCCTGTTAATCGGTTTGATAAAACAACAGGACCTAGAAACCTGTCACCTACAATACCCATCCAAATGTTTAATGGAAAACGTGCCTGATGTCCAGATTCTATTAGAGCATGAGGATTTTCGTCGGCCCAAATATGCGTATTGTGAAAATTAAACACTCCATTTCTTGTGAACCCGGCCTCATCAGTAAAATGAATGTTTGCAAGGAAACGAAACCAGCGACAAAAAACCAAAAGTGCTTGATGATCATTTATTGGATTTAAGGCTTGTACTCGTTGCACATGGTATGGATAAAGCAGTTGCTTGTGAAGGATTCTCCAAACTGGTCTGCTACTTCCTGCTCGGCCTAAGCGGCTCGACTTGCAGAAAGCGACCTACAATATCGTAGGTACTTAACCGCAGACCTCTCGCCCCGGGCGATGCGCCATTAAATCTATAAATGATACTGCAGGAAACAACTACTCCGCGGGCTAATGCCCCGACCGGTATTGAATTATACCTGCAGTATCTGTGTGAAACAGCCAAGAACCCTTGTCGGCCACTCCACCAGACATAGACCGGTTTCGGGCTTGTTAGCCCTCATCAGTATGCCATAGGTGAGATGACCGACAAAATGAAAAAGAGGCTAAAAACATAAAACATTCCATATCTCCGGAACCGTTACTTTGCGGACACATGTTTATTGAGACTTTTCTGCTTATTTTGGTTCATACTATTACCTCCTTAAATATTTTACACTCTTTTTTTAACACCCTGTATGTCGGGTTTCACCAACGTTTTATTGCCTACTTCATCTTCCGAATACTATTATATTATACATACCTATATGCGAGCCTATATGTATATGTTTAGTTTGTGTAAATTCAAATTTTTTAAATTTTCGTTTTGTTTTCCTATGAAAATATTTTATAGGTAGGTACTTCAAGGAAACTGTTTTATTTTGCGTTTTGGTATAGTAATTTATATCGTAATTTTATATTACCTGTACTTTTAGAATGCATTGTTTAAGTTAACAATTCCCTAAAATAAGTTAGTGGTTAGTAAAGGTAAAGTAGAACCAACAGTGTCATAAAAAACAAACATATTCCTTTTCACCAAACCCCTTTTTTTACAACCGCGCTACCCTTACCCGGAAAGGTCATAAAACCGATTTATTTTGCCGCTGGGGAATGCTTTTAATATTCCACCAAGCCTGCAATTAATCCTAATAGCAGTATTCCGCCCATGCTAATTGAATTATTACACCTCATAATTCACATTGTTCTAAAAGCAGAAAAGCAGCTAAGAGTCTATTAGTGAGCTAGTTTTAAAATAATCGTCAATGTTTAACTTTTCATTGAAAAATACATCCTATTTTTCAATCTTATCAAAATCTTGTAATCTCTAAAAAAAATAAACTGCCAACGTATAATTTAATACATAGCATGGAAGTATGACCTAAGTCAAGTTAATGTCAATTTCTCAACCACTGCATGTAGAAATATGGACTTATTTTGTCCATATTCGTACAAAACAACGGTGCTTTGGATGACGCACATATATATTCGTGGACCATTACACACAAATTATGTCCAATTTAACAAACATAATTATTTTCCTAGAGACAGGAGTATGTATCTTCAGGTAAATAAACAGAAAAGTAATAACCTTCCTAGTGTCACTGTTTTTCTTACAAATGTCTATCCAGGAATCGATAAAAAACCCAGGAATTGAGGTATTCGTCTGACGAACTTATTTTATTATTCAGGAACAAATATATTCCATGTTTATTTCTTAGTATAGCATTGAATGTTTTATATACAGTGTGAGTCAGAAATAATGGGTCATCAACATTAAACTGGAAATACGAGACGTCAAAATGTTATGTTTGAGTTCATCATGCCTTATACGAATGTTCCTGGTTAAATATATACAGGGTGTTCAAAGTTTAAATTTTATTCGGACATTTCTCAATAATTGCACGAATAATAAATCACACGCAAGCAAAATACACTAATATTTTATTAACATGAAAATTTGAAACAAGCCTACTAAGAAAAGAAATAGCAATATTAGCGTCTGAAAACAAAATCGCCATACAAAATACATACCTACATAGAAACTTTTAAATGCAAATAACTCAGAAACCGATAAAGTAAGGAGTCCTAAACAAGAGTACATTTATTTTATGTAGAATTGACTGTTGTTTTAGATTTTTAACTTTTTTTTAAGAATAGCTCAATATATATGTGTTGATTTACCTAAATAATACGGTGAAACTAGTACCCTCTAGGAGCAAGTCAAAATAATTTCAGAATAAAATTTAAACCTTGTATTCCCTGAGTTCAACATAATATTTTGGCGTCTAGTATCTCCAGCTTAGTGTTGACCCATTCTTTCTGATTCACCCTGTATAAAGCTAGTTGTTATTTAAATTTTTACTGTAGAGGGTGAGCACATTTCGATGTTTTTATAGGCATCACGTTAACTATAGGAATTGAAACCTCTTGTATTAATAAATACAATCTGCAGAAGAGGGCAATTAGAATAATGGCATCATTGCAGGTTGTACATACCTTAAAGAACTTAAAATAATGCCTTTGCCTACGTTATTCTTATTTCAGTTTCTTGTTGAAATTCACGGGAGGCATTTGATCATGCTCAAGCAGTCTGACGTACACAACTATGACAAACTGAATTCTCACCTAATTATAAATAACCGTTTTAGATTATGTATATCTGAAGCTAATTCGCTCAATTACTTTAACTTATTGCCAGGTACTTTTAAAAACATGAATGCGGCTTCTTTTAAATATCAATTAAAAAAATACTTTCTGAGTCATTGTTTCTACTCTGCTGATGAATTTGTGGAACATTTTAGATCTCTGTGACAGTTCACTTCAGCACTTTACTGGTACTTTTGTACACTGAATGTTTTAAATTTTGTATTTCTGTATTTCTTAACTTACTTTTTATTTTTATTCTTAGATTGTTTTATTGTGTCTTGTGAACTATCATAATTTTAATTCTACATTGTAACTATTTTTGACTTGCTACAAACATATTTATTTTATGTAACGTGGTCAAATAACAACAATAAACAATAAAATTTCAAATTTTCTACGTTTCGATATACCTACCTACTTGTGTCTATAACTTGGTTATTTGTAAAGTTAGAAAAAAATAATTAATACGTTCTTCAGACACTTTTTCTTGGCAGTGTCCAGTGACGTGCATATTTTTCGTTGTAACTTTAATTTTTGAGTTATAACCTAAAGTTTTTTTAATACAATTAATATTATATATTAATGAAAAGAGAAAAAAAATAACGATTTCCACTGGCCCGTGGCCACCTATGGTTTGCATTAAAAAAAAACACAACTTTAGGTTGCAACTAAAATTTAATAAAGTTACAAAACAATTAGGCACGCCACTGGACTCAACTCAAAAAAATGTCTCATAAACGTTTTATTTTTTCCTAACATTACATAAAACCAAGTTACAGACATGTATCGAAAAGTGGACAATTTGAAATTTTGTTTATTACTGGAAAACAAAAGACGATAAATCATTTTGATTTTGACAGGGACCGCATTAATATCTATTAAGTATTTCCAAACGTTTATTGATAAATTAGGAAGATCTGCTTGAAAAAATGTTCAACATCGTGGGAATAATGTGGAATAATTGATATCAATATTGTTTCTATAGGAAAAGTGAATGCTTGAGATATCGCGAATCGCGATGAAGGTTACAAACAATAATAATTGATGCGTGATGTTCACTATTATATAATTTAAGAAATAACTTCTGAGACTCTAGATGAACTAGTCAGGATATTAAACATGAAAATATTTGGATTCCTAGATAAACATTAATTTAGTGCAACTGCATTTGGCAACTAATTTAAAAAGTACGTATTTCATAAAATTTTTAGTACCTTCTGACTTTTACTTAACAACTCATGTTGATTGTTGTTCCTCCAAATGAAAGATTACACAGAACGAAGTATTTGCTCGCGACAATTAATCATATCACCAACGATGCGAAAAAATATTAAGAATGAATCAATTTTACCCTTATGTCACTATTGAAAATTCAAAACAATAACAGACTGACATTTATTTATTTTAATTTTTGTAGAAGTTGAAGTAGAATTTTTTCTCGAAATACAGGGTGATTCATTAATCATGGGACAGAGTTTAATGGTCCTTTTCGATCTATTAGTTGTCATAGTTGATATATATTTTATTTTCGATGTTAATATGTCAATAACTTTTAAAAAAATCCAAATATTTGCATAGGTACATTTTGGGATGGTTTTTTTTAGACATTTGACATTAGTAGAAGGCGCCTCTTACGGCACATCATGGTTCTTTTCAATAGCACTTTTTTAGGTTTAGTATATCCATCTGACTATTGAAATAATCGATTCCCCTACCTTGTTTAAGGGTAGAGGCAAAGTATACCTTGTTGAAGTCGTTAGAAGTAACCGTTTTCCAATTAATCCTATTTGAAACATTCAGTGCACCGAATAAAAACTGTTTTGGTTTCTGGTAAAATACCTTTCCCGCTGAAAATACAGTAAATATTATAAAAAAAAAACTACTTAAAAAAGTTGTTCAGAGTGGTAAATAATGGTGACGTGCAAAATTTCAAGAAGATTGGTCTGCTGCAAAAAAATTTAAAAGATGCATGATGTGCCATAAGTGGCGCCCTCTACTAGTGACGTCAAAATTAGAAACCAATTTGAATTTCAAGCCTCCAAAAATTTTTTAAAAAGTTATTTACAAATATCGAAAATAAAATTTAATAAAACTTTTGAAGTCAGCAACCTGCTATTAAGTTTTGTCCCATTGTTAATGAATCACCCTGTATATATTATTTAGAATATTCCAGGACGATGAGGCTTCATTTTGATAATAATCAAAAACACAATCTTCTACTTATATGTAGTTTTACGTGTTACGTTTACATCATTGTACTGATTTATATTTATTGTATTGAACACGTATTAAACACGTTTACCTTCAAATTACGTACATGTGCTTTTATAAAATACCCATTAATCTTTTTTCAGTGAAGCGATCTACTGGAACTTCTTGGTTAGTTTTTAAGTATTTTTAGTAAGTTGCTGATGTTTATCTCTACATGCCAACACTTGATGGCTAACCTTGGCCGACTACGATTTTAGATTCCATCTGAACTTTGTCAAAATACTAGTTCTAAACATTTAAGTTCTATTACACAATACCTCATATGCAAAAAATCTCTTTTCTAGAAACTGAACCGATCAAATTGATTCGACAAGTAATACGCTTTATATGAAGCAATTTTTGTTATATAGGAAATCCGTGTAAAATTCGAAACCAAAGCAAAATTTGATCGCGTCAACTAATATATTTCTTTATTTTGTTAAAACCACCCATTCAAAAGGCTAATAAACTCAACTGCAACCAGAGGCTTCGACATTCAAACACACCCTCTGACATTTCCAAGCACACACCTCCGTCTACCCCGAAACTAACGCCCCAAAGCAAATTAGACCCTTCAATCCCCCAAACACACCTTCATTTAAGTATCCTGCGGGTGCGGCTGATAATGAAATAACGAAAAACTATTATCTCTTAACAACATTCTAATCTACACCGATTTCGAACAAGATGCATCCCTAAACTCCATATACAGGGTGTACCAGAACCAAAAGAAGACATTTTAAGCAATTGTAGGGAAGTGGCTCCTTCTTACTGATTTACTTTCAAAATAATGTCAGGCTGTTACAATTACAATATATGTAGTTTATCTCACATCTCTCACATTTTTATATCTAGTATATATGTACCATTAGTTTCAAAACATTGCCTACAAAATTTGAAAAAGGTATTTGCTTCTGTGTCGTTCCATACCAGCGGGAAAATACCTCTGAACATTTAAACTATTTTCAAAGAGAAACTTTAAGACGCAATCCAACAAGTGCTCTCGAAGCCAAAATTCTCAAATTTAGGAAATTTTAAAGATTCTCTTCAACTCAAAACACAATAATGTTTAAAGAGTTGTAGCGCGGTCTGTTTGTTGTTTTAGTTATTTATAAAACGTAGTTAATTGGCGAAAAGTCTTTTTGCTGCGAGGTTTTTTATTGCTACCCATCTTACACACAGACACAGTATAAAGCTAGTAATAAATTAATGTATTTTCTAATAGATAACTCAATAGTGATTTTTGAAGGTAGTAGCAACTTGGTAGTAATTTTGATCCTATCTAAAATGTGGAAATCATTTATGGATGAGGCAACAACGTGGCGACAACTGCCACAATTGTATAATCAAGTGCCGCCACTTGAAAGGTTTATTAAAGGTTCCCAATACGTGGCTAAAAGTATTACAAGCACTTTAAAGTTACTGACACTTCTAAGTAATATGTAAGTGCAATTTTAAGGTGCTTCTGCTTAGTTTTCATAATGTTCCAGACACTTAACTGAGAGGGAACATATTCTAGCCTCGCGCTTTTAAGGATATTTTTACTACGAATAACTAAGACAAATATTATTATTCTTTTAATTTTATTCTTTTTCCACTGTTGTGTATAGCACCAATCCTCTTTCAACTCATCAAAATTTTGTGGACAGATCTACTGTATAAAAATGTATGTAACAATAAAGTATTACTATGATTATTTGCTTAACATTTTGAACTGTGCCAGGCCATAATTAATTGTAATAATTACAAATTTGTAAAACTAAACGCAATGTGAATTAAAATTTTGATAAAATTGAATAAACACGACAGTTTATTGAATTATATCTTTCTTAGGAGGAAATTTTGAAACGATGTGTTTATCGACTGGATCGCTGTGGGTTCGACCCCCGCAGTCGGTAGATCGTATATAAGCTATATTCGTGGAGAGATTGGAACCTCTCTGCGGGTATGGTAGGTTGAAAAAATGTTGCCTTGGGTCAATTTGAGAGATTGATACCGGTTGACATTTGACTACCCCCCTAATTAATGAGGTTTTCCATTTTTCCCTCATTCCTGCACTAAATGGTGGTTAGGGACTACCTACGTAAGTCGTTCCTGGGCGCAAATGCGGCCTGCTTAATAATAATATGCCGCCCCCTCTCCCGCATAAGTCTTCGACTTCTGGGCTAATCCTCGTGATTAGAATGAGGGGAATATTATTATTAATATTATTATTGTTATTATTATTATATTATATATATACTTATTTAGATATTTACCTTAAATTAATATGTAGGAAAATGTTAGAGACTATTTATCAATTCTGCCCATAAGCAATATCAACGAGCAAATAGTAAAAGTAATCTAATAATGGTTATTTTATATTTTTGATAATGAAAACAGGATCCATAACGTTATTTAAATAATAATGTATATGGTCACAAAGAGAACTTTCGTAGTAAAAGAATTTGAAACTAAATTTGAGAAATAAAAAAGGGAGATGGGAAATAAAATACTGAAATGAAATAATTTATTATATTCGTCATTCGTGATGATAAAAATGTTCATGACTCGGTTCATGATGTAAATACAAATCAGAGAAACCATCACTTTCCTTAAATATAAGATTAGTTATATTATGAAAAACGCAAACAATATATCATTTGATTAATGAAATGACCAGAAAGAGGTGTGATTTCACTGAGTATTTTTTATGATTTAATTATTATTTATTACAAAAATTCTACACTAAAACCGTCGATTACTTGTTAGAAAGCATGCTATATAATAAAAAACGAATAGTTCTATTTCATGGATGGGTAACTTCCAAACGCAATAGAAAGGATTTCCAAGAAGTTGGTTTCTAAAAATTAGTGGATTATAAGAGATAATGCTGTAGAAACTTTAAAAAAATAACACTACAGAATGTATCATTGCAGGGTAATCTCTACTTTTTTAACTCTAATACTTTAATAAAAATTTAGAATACAGGATAGGTTTTAAGTAAAATCCTCATTAATGCAAAAATGTATCGTAGCCACTAGTCGCGCCTTGGTTTTTTGAAATGCACGAAGTGCAACCGGAGAAAGTGTTTGAATGATGCGGTTACATTATTTACATTTTTATACAATATGTCACTGACTACTGAGATATGTTCAATCTGTTTTCAAGCACTATTTATTTTTTATTAAGAAATATTCCACAACATCGATGCATTGGAGTATAGTATGTATAGAAATGGAAAGAGAAAAAATCATTTTTTATATGTATACTTAGTTTATTAATATTCCAAAGAAGTAATGAATACCTAAGTCAATAATAAGAGTTACGGCTATTTCCTATATTTTTTTTTTCATACGCTTACCCAATTGGCATTTGACACTGATTTTAAGTACTCGTATATTAGGTTATTTAATGACAATCCTTATTTAGTCCGCTTACATGTTTTTATATTCAAATTTATCAAGAACTCATTTTGCCCATAACTGTATAAGGTGTACAAATTTAAATACAGCGTTCTAACAATTTATGTATTATCAAGAAGGGAATACATAACAGACAAAGTAGTCTAAAAACGTGTTTCACAAAATAGGTAACAAAAAATTAAAGAAATTGGCGTGCTTACAATGTTGGAAAGAGATAAAATATCATTTTCAGAATAAAATTTAAACCTTGAACGCCCTGTATTTCTTAAATCAGCGACATTTGTATAAAGCATGATGAGCTCAAACATAATATTTTGGCGACTAGTATCTCCAGCTTAGTGTTGACCCATTTTTTTTATTCACCCTGTATATTAAAATAGTTTGTTTTTCCTCAAAAATATCTCTGCTATACAAGGTGTCTTTAATATGAATGCCATCATTTTTAGGGCTTATATATCCGATTAAAACAAAAAAGAATTGTTAAGTCAAATATGTTGTGTTACTTATCATACAGGGTATTAAAAAAAGAGTGTAAAATATTTAAGGAGGTAATAGTATGAACCAAAATAAGCAGAAAAGTCTCAATAAACATGGGTCCGCAAAGTAACGGTTGCGGAAATATGGAATATTTTTTTAGTCCCTTCTTTTATTTTGCAAAAACGATGTGTATTTTCTTATAACAGATGGTTGATCTTTAGTGAAATAAACAGTACGTATTTGACAGTTGTTCTTAGTGTACAACTTTTCTTTCGCTATGGCTGGTTACTCTAACGCAGAATTAATAGGCATGCATTTCACGTATTGTCGTACTAATGGGAACGCCACCGAAGCGCGACGTCTTTATGTTGACGCTTATCCAAATCACCAGATTCCTTCACAACGCATGTTTGGAAGAATTCACCAAAGATTGCGTGATACCGGTTCCTTGAGCAAACAGTGCCATTTATCCGGAAGACCAAGGTCGGTATCCACTCCTAGAGCAGAAGAAGAAATTCTAGCACTGGTAGAGCAGAATCCAGGAGCAGAGTGTGGGGAGAATATCAGCCGAGGTAGGAATTAGTGGTCCTCTTGTTTGGAGAATCCTTCACGAGCAACTGCTTTATCCATACCATGTGCAACGAGTACAGGCCTTAAATCCAATAAATGATCATCAAGCACGTTTGGTTTTTGTCGCTGGTTTCTACGTCATGATGCTGAAGACCCTCGTTTTCTTGCAAACATTCTTTTTACGGATGGGGAGTGTTTAATTTTCACAATACGCATATTTGGGCCGACGAAAATCCTCATGCTCTAATAGAATCTGGACATCAGGCACGTTTTCCATTATTTGGATGGGTGACAGGTTTTTAGGTCCTGTTGTTTTACCAAACCGATTAACAGGCGCTGCTTACCTCAACTTTCTGCAGAACACACTGTATGAGTTTTTGGAAGACATTCCTTTGAATCAGAGGCAACAAATGTGGTTCCAGCATGATGGTGCTCCAGCTCATTTTTCCATGGCCGTTAGAGAGCATTTACACCAAACTTTTCCACATAGATGAGTAGGAAGGGCCGGGCCTGTTTTATGGCCTCCAAAATCGCCTGATCTGTAAATATCCTGGAAGAGCTGCAGCTACGGATTAATCAAAAGTGTCAACAAATCCAAACCAAGGAGGGTGTTTTCGAAAGAGTTCGAATATCGTTGAGACGAAGATATCGTGCCTGCTTGGAAATGGACGGAGGGCACTTTGAACATCTTCTGTAACTTTGTTTTTTGTTTGATAAAAGCTTCCTTTGTCGGTTTATTCCTAATAAAATAAAATGTTTAAAAAACGAATAGTGGTCCATATCTCCGCAACCGTTACTATGCGAACTCATGTTTACTGAAACTTTTCTGCTCATTTTGGTTCATACTATTACCTCCTGAAATATTTTATACTCTTTTTTTAACACCCTGTATAGCAAAATTAAGGTACTCATATTCCGGACACCATGTATTTTGTGGAATAAAAAGCGTCGCTTTAGAAATGCAATTTTTTCTAGTATTGTATGAGACTTAAGATAAATTGAACAATATGTGTTGAAAATTGCCTATAGCCACTGTGGCGACCAGAGGGTTGAAGAAACCGACTAGACGGCGACCTATAAAGATTTCCAGCCTTTCCAATCCCTACTATGGCCTTATCAGACACGTCTTTACCCCAGTAAATGCATTTCTGGCGGCGTCGGCGTCACTAGGTCCTATAGATTTAGAACACCGCCTCTACACTACACTATAAAAACGAAAGGAGCAGCCGGATTAAAGAACCGAGCAGAAAATTATAAAAGCACACTCCGCTAATTTAATTATGACTGTAATTAATTTAATAATGATTTTGTGTTCTTAAAAATGGAGATTCAAGTTTTACACCGTATTCTCAAAATCGGAAACGCCCTAATTTAACAAGTGGCAAATATCGGATGATGACATACATGAAGGGATTAGGGCGCGAGATCAAAATATGAATGTACGGGATGTGGTTGAAATATGTAGTTCATTAATAAAAATGTCCGTGAGTAATTTATATGTATAGTGCAATAAAGAGTGGCAAAGAAGTATAACTGCGAAACATAGTGAAAAATAATGGAAACTCGCGGAAGGAAGATATTTTAAAAATGAGCGTTCGACAATAAACTAAACAATTTAAACTAAACTGAAAGTGCTAGGTTCATTCGACATCAACTTATTTTTGGTAATTTTGTGTGCTTTGAACCCTTCTCAAGTGGCACGCATAGGTGATCTAATGTCTCGAAATTGACAAAAATTGTTATATCATATCACTGTATCTACTAAAAATAATGGATGTTATGTAATACAATTATTTTTATTGTATTTTTTGTATATTTTTTATATCTGAGCGCCTTGAAATTTAGTACCCCTATGAAATGGGATACTAAAGTTACTAATAATAATTTAAAAACCCGTCCTTGCTGCTCTTTCTTTGCATCAAAAGGGGTGACTGTGGAGACAGGGTTAATGCGTAAATCTAGTCGTTTTAGTTCTAAACCACCAACTAGAATAAAATGGTTATAAAGTTGATCAATATGTGTAAGGCCAATGAATACAATAGGGAATTGCTGTCTGGATATTATCTACATGGCAGTATACATAATTCATTAGGTTCTAAAGACATGGGAAGTGCAATGGATTTGATGTGTATTATAATAATGCGTACCTAAATACTTGAAGAGAGGTTAAGCTAATGCAGACCAATTTTTGCTCGAATTTCATCCATCAGACCATTTTATTATTTTTACCAATCTAGTAGTAATTATACTCCATCTAAGAATTTTAAGTTAGAGTTAAATGATCTTTGAACTCGTAAACAGAGTAGTCATATCTAGTTTTGAAATTTTTGAATAATTGGGAAATGTGTTAAATTTATAGTTTATTTCTTGTTTATCTGAGTTTAACCAAATAAAAGTTTCATGTTTACTTCGTTTTTATTTAATTTTATTAAGTAACATAAAATAATGGAGGCATTTTTTATAAAAAAAATAAACATACTACAAACAGTTATTTTTTAAATTGTCAGTATAGGACAAAATAATTAAAACGAAATAATTCCTAAAATCGGCAATATTGAGAATAGCGTTTACGTAACATGAACTTTTTCAATGCCGAAGGTCGATAGAAGAAGCTTTCTCACTTACAAATATTATAGTTATATGGGAACAGATAATCTGCAGGAAATTAAGAATATCGACTACAAAAAAGAAAGAAATAGTCCAAGGTCGAAACTTGTACACTTTAACACTAAAGCACAGCTTAAAGAGTTTGTTCTTTAAGCTGTGACTAAAGCTTTCAAACAGCCTAAGCATGGCTATACAGGAAATAGGTACTTAGATGCGTCACGAAAAATGGAGTCAATATCGGAAAAATATTTTTTTTTTGTAAAATTCTTAGTTTCCAAGAAAAAAAATATTCGTAGTATTTCCAACCTTTACATTGCTGGGCTAATGTAATCTTTAACGTCATCGGAATGTAGGCGATTCCGAATACTGAAATCCGATTAGACCATTAACGTTTTGACGATACATAGTGTTTACATTAGTCTTCAAGTGGTAAAAATGGTTTACGTGCAATTCGAGGTTGATGGATATTGTCTTAATTTATGGTGGAGTAAACCAGAATGCCTTAGCAACATGTCATCTGTACGCAGAACCATTTCCCTGTAAGCCAAATGCAGCTATTTTATCGCGACACGCGGGCGCGACCTGAGAAATTTGCAGAATCGTGGAAGAGATGGAGGTCCAGGACGTCCACGACGTATTGCAGCAGCTAAGGAACACATTTTAAAGATTGCTTAAGAGAATCCTTGAATAAGTACGAGACAAATTGCTCAACAAGTACAAGAAATATCCCCCTCGTCAGGGCTAACAAGCCCGAAACCGGTCTATGTCTGGTGGTGTGTCCGGAAAGGGTTCTTGACTGCTCGCGCAGATACTGCAGGAGTAATTCAATGCCGGTCGGGGCATTAGTCGGCGGAGTAGTTGTTTTCTGCAGTATCATTTACAGACGTACGCCTTTGTTTAGGAATACATAGGTACGTTTTTAAGGTTATTTGACTCTACAATTTTTAAATGGACTGTAGTTAGTAGAATCCATAGTTCTAGTTTGAAATGTACCGAAAAAATCAATTTGTTAGCCAACAATGTTCGACAATTTGTTACCTTTCATTATAATAAAATGTCAACTTATCAAAATATCCCTCGAAATATCCACGGCAAAAAATTCGTTAACCAAAGACGAAAATTCGTTTCCGATAAGGATTTCATTATAACTTCATGCAACAATTCGTGCAATGTGAAAAAAAATACATAGAAAGAATCCTGTAATATTTCAGAAATTATATTGCAATTTTTAAATTCCACACCAATTTTGTCAGCGATTATATCCTGCTGCACAATATGTTGTCAACAAAACCTCTACTATGTATTTTTTCTTTACAAACAATTTATCGCTTCACCTGTCAACTGTGTCGTTTTATACAATTCTGCAGATCATTTTACTATTATTAATGCAATAGAAATTTATAACAAAATTATTAAATTTGTTAACATTATAAGTTCTTCAAAAAATTTTATATTTTCAATGATTAAAAACATACAAAAAAAATTATATAAATTTATGTTTTTGTTAAGAGAAGCTATAAAGCTGAAAGACAATGTATTGGAAGGAAGAATAAGAACTGCACTGATTGCAATACCTACTAGTTTTTAATAATTAATTCATAAAATGTAGTAATTAATATACCTAAACAATATTTTAAATCCTCTTTCTGATACCATTTTGGACAAATTTCATTATGTTACATTTTTATTTGTCACACATATCTTTGTTGACTTTATTATATAAATATTGTCAAAAGATAATAATAGTATTAAGCATTGAATCTTTCATTTGCAAATGTATATACAAGTTGTTCTGTATTTTGAGACCCATATTTTATTGTAAGAATTAGAAAAAAGTAGTATATACAACAATGTTCGGGATTTTTCCAAACCTTATCTTTTGGTTTCATTATAATAAACAAATGAATGTTTAACAACGTAGAAAACAAAGCAAACTTCAAGTTTTTCAAACGAAACATCCTGTATATTTATAAATACTATGATTCAGGGTTTCAGATATACAGTGATATAAGGTTTGATATGTCCGCTTCTAGTAGTAATACATTGGCCATTAGATATATAGAAACAAGATACGATAGATATATAAGATAGATTTCTTCTTAAATTACAGGTACGCCACTGAAATACTGAAATCTATGTGAAACACTTTTTCAGAAGCTATTTCCGATTTCACCATTCCGGTATCTCAGCTATTTTCTCAGAAACGAAGAATCATTTAAAATAGTTCTTTATAATGTCGCCCGTATCTCAAAAAGAAGAGGTCTGTTTTGATTACGCTATCTTAAGTTTCTCGAAAAAGTAATCCAATGTTGAGAAAACCGCATCCTTCTATCTGTTGTTGTTTCCAAGATATCTAGATTTTACAACGAAATTTGGACACACTGTACAGAATGACCTTCATCTACCGACTGAAAGCAATATACAATTGTTTTAAGACTTTAAGTTGATATTAAATTTAAAATAAAATTCAGTTTTATGTTATTAAATGAAAAACAAATACCTATCTAGGTATAGTTAGTTATAATCATACATATAGGTACTTTTTCCTCTATTAATGTTTATGAATTACATTGTAGAATTAAATTTTCTCTCAAATGTTATTTTTTTTTTCAATGAACAAGCAAAAATAATTATTTAAAAAAGCTGAAACTGGTAAAAAAAATTGTTATCAAGTACACCTTTTTACGAACATTTAATATTATGCAACATAAAAAATATTATGCTTCAAATTTATCATTAGTAATAAGAACGCCCCAAACTGATTCTTCATTGGTGAGAAAATTGTGAAATCAAAAAGTCCGACTTTAAATTATCCAATTTACAAGCCCGTATGTGCGTGCGACTGGCCCCAAACCAAAAACTCCAAACACAATTTCAATTGTAGACGAGGCCTTCCGACCAAGACATTTAACGCTCGATGACGCATTGTATTCAAATCAGCATAGCATGTGGTACTTACACTGACGCAAACAGTGCTCAAAGGCATGTTTGTCGATTGCGTTGGCCAACAATGGAAGATGGTGAGTTTCCAGAAACTATCCTAGGGAAGACCTCCAACACATTACTACCTTCCAAAGCAATGCGAACGTAGAAATGGAATACTTTATTGTCGGTGTTGTGTCAGCAAGTCTACATACTCGTTATCTTATCGAAAAGGAACTGCACTGGCAGGTCTGTTGGTAAACACTGCTACACTCACGAAAAGTTGTTTACGCGGTATGTTTCGAACTTTGATAGTAAAGGTTAGACTTGGAAGTCTTTATCGTTTCCTCTCTTTAATAGGTTTCGTTGGAAATTCTTTCGCAAACACACCGATCACTAATGTGGTATTTAAAAATGGAACTGGAACCAAACTATGTATAAAAAAGCACTTCCGATCAAGTCTTCATTGGTCGGTTTCCAATGAGAATCCGAGCGGTTCTTCCACTTTCATTTTCTGGATCGACGATGTACCGATTCGCGTGGTTTCTCACACACAAACCCACATTCAGCGTACACCTGTTGCTTCTTTGGCTATCCGTTCGTACTCTCGTGCTGTCTGAGGAGCGACTATACAGTGCACCGGGACCGGGTTGTTCAACGGTGTACTCTGTTCCGCACCTTCGCCGTAGTATGAGACACGCGACCGCGTCCCCTCTCCCTTATAGAGTTGCCCTAACCGGCGACGGTGAGGTAGGTTTCGTTTTAAGGGTGGTTACAGGCTGATGATCATGTCTCCAACGGTCCATCACAAAATAAATGCATTTTAGTTTATTCAGTCCCGCAAAATTGAATTGCTGACTGTAAATAATTGTTGTTTAAGTACTGAGTGAATCTGAAGTTAAATTATTGAGTACAAGTTCACACATCATTGAGTTTTTAACGTTATCGCGCATTTATGTCAATATTTCTATTAAATTTGATCAACTGCAGTTAAATCATAATAATGAAAATATGTATAAATACTTTTAATAAACTACATTTAGTTTATTTGATATAATGATTTTTCGGGTTGTTCTGCCATGACCTCGGTAAATGATCGCTGCCAGTAACAGACTTTAAGTCGCATCCCTAGCATTAGCCGGGATTATTTGACCTTCACTGGTTGTTCTCGGGCTAGGCTCTGTGCCGCCCATATATTGATTTCGGCTCCTGTAGAGGCGGCTACGAAATATCTCGGAGGACCATCATTATCCGAGGAACTGTTCCGAGAAATACAAACAACACATCTTCGACATCTTATCATCGCTATCATGATCATATTCAACATCATCATCACTATTACGATTATCTTCAACATCATCATCAGCATCATTTTCATCATCGTCATCATCACCTTCACCATCAATATCTTGCTCGTTGTTATCACTATGAGCTTTTATGTTATATCATTCGTCTATTAAGTCTTTTCTCTTTGTTTATAGCTACAAAATTATACGAGTCGGGTAACATTAACTGCTCACACATTTATTTATTATGACATAGCAAATAAAAATGATAATGCGACAGTAAACAACAGAAGACTAGCATCCACTGTTTCGCTAATTTTATGCACATCTTCAAGGTAAGTAAATCAATCGCGTCCAAGGCTGATCTATAAATAAAAACGTTTGATTCGTAACAAAACGACGAATATTTAAATAATTTAGACATATTTTAGATTTCTATCAAGTCTGTTAACTGTAGTAAATTTTAAATATTCTGCCGTTCTGCAAATATGATGGTTGCATTGCAATATGAAATTAACTAACTTGCTGTCATTTTAAATGCCATTAAAGATCGTAACCAATTACAGTAAACAAATAACTTCATGCTACAACAATTGGCATAAAAAGTAAATTTTAGCTATTCTGAACCTTTTAGGGTGGCTATGAAGTAGAGGTCGTCGGCAATTTGCCGCTGGAACCGTCTATATTTTTTAGGTTTGTGTATGGATTACCTCAAATTTTAAAAAGAGGTTTACTTTTACTTGCTACACCTATGCATTTATATGAGTGGAAAAATGTGTGTACTCAACGGGTTTACAGTGTAGTAGTGTATATTCGTTTTATCTATAGGACTATGAATTATTTTTTTAAATCGTTATACATTTTCCTAAATCTATTTCTGTGGATTTACTCTATTAATTATTTTCTTTCTAAACTCTATATCCGAATATCAATATTTTACATTTCTGGACCTTGAAATTTGTTGAAGATCATCTAATACGGACAATGATATATAGCATTAAGCTTACGTATATCATCACTATCATTGCTATCATGATCATCTTTAACATCATCATCAGCATCTTCATCACTTTCATCACCGTCATCATCGTCATCATCACCTTCACTGTCGACATCTTTGTCGTCTTCAACGATCACTATCTGTTATATCATTCGTTTATTAATAACAATTTTTCCTTAGTATTTAGCAATGGTAAATTAAGTTTCGGACCGACCATAAAACTGACCCAACTTGCTTCTTGTCAATAATTACAAAGCCTTTTCTTTACCCCTTAGAAAAGAATGGTCAAAGTTAAAGCAGAAATTATTCTCAAAAATTCATAAGCTGAATTTTACAATGCTTCTGGATCACCATTTTGAATGTTATATTTTCAAAAGATTCACTTATTATAATCTCTCCTAAGGCATATCTTCAGGTTTTAATGACCTTTAAATCACCCTATATGACCTACATTGTATTGTCGTCAGTGAATGTTCCCATACTTATTCCAACCGGTTACCCTATTTATATGCAGCTACTTGTAAATCCACAGTCATAAAAATGGTAAACGCCTGAAAAAAGTTGCAGTCCAATTTCGACAAAGGTTACGGATAATTAAATCATATATTTTGCTCTTTAAATATAATACGTAGTTTCCTTGTACTATACTACTTTTGTATACAATTTATAGGGTACCGCTCAATATATTGTAATGTTTATTATTATTATAATTTTATGTGGGTGTTTATCGCGAGGTAGCAAATCAACATTTAGCAGCCATACTGGTGGTTATTTGTGTTTACTTTTATTGGTTAGTTTAGTTTCGTAATACCTCACTATTCTTGCTGACAGAAAGTTGAATTTCTATGATTAAGTACAAATATTTTAAGAAGGGGTAGAGAAAAATATGAATTAACGGAATCGTCCTTCAAATTATTTCCAAACTTATTCAGAAAGCGAAAAAAATTTAGTGAGTTGGCCAACCAATTTGTTGTTATAGTTAAAACTCTGTGTGTTTACGTTCTGTTGTTATTTCATTTAATTTTTCTGTTTATTTTATTTTATACAATAATTTGAAATTTTCAAACTGAATCTCTCTATCTCAATCTTGTCCTCATAACTTTTTTATTATTGATACATTTATATTTACTTGTAATTTTCCTAGTGCTTGGATTATTTCCGGAAATTTTCTCAAAGTATTCGTGAATGAGGAAAAATTTCCGGTTTCAAGCACGTGGGGGATTCAGTAAGAAAATCTCACACCTAAAAAATTTATCAATTAATTTTATTTGACAATAAGATTATTTAGAGACATGGAAAAGGTAAGGTTAGTTGGACATGAATGTTTATTGAAATATCAACCACGCTATAGAAAATAAAAAAAACACTATTTTCATTTTTAAAGCCAAATTTTAGGTCTATGCCATGTGTCATTATTTTGACACACATATTTCCACTTATACTCGCGTCAAAAATTCAGACGTCTTACGTCACACGGCTGACGTTACACATTTGTTTTATTATTGTACGTAATTTTCGATATTTAGTCGCGTTAAAAACAATAATTTGCAATTTAGTGCAATATATGATGCAAACTTTTGGTGTAGTATATAGTTTTATTACTATCAGTTGCAGTTTCTTAAATATTTTGATGAAAATATAATGAATTGTTCATTTGTTCGTATGACGTAAGTCGTTTGAATTCTTGTCGCGAGAATATTAATATCGTTCAGGGTACCCTGAAGGATGAATATTTCCGGAAATATTTTGGTGTCCATGGTAACCAAACAAAAAACGAGTCTCTGATTGGCTTAAGAGTATAGGTGTAAAATTTTCACTTATAATACCACTAGAGCTTCAATTCCCGAGTCGAAGACGAGGGAGAATTTTCTAAAAAATATTCGTATGCAAGAATAAATTTCCAGTTTTTAATTGAAGCTAGAGTGGTATTCGGTAAGAAAAGTTCACAATGAAGTGTACTTATTAAATTATGATAGAATAAATTTGAAGTTAAATATAAATGTCATTTTATTTATAAATGTCAAAAAATTTCCAGTGTAATTTCATGCTCCTTACCCCAAGGAAGAGAAAAATTTCCGGAAATTTTCTTAGTTGCTATAGTAACGCTACAAAATACAGGCCTTTAATTGGCTGAAAAATACTATTGTGAAATTTTCATCACAATATCTTCCTAATAAAACTACGACTTTTTAGTATAACAATACGACTTCATTAATTTATATTTACATGAAACTTACTAAATTTAATGATGTACGTTGATTAAAAATGTTATCTACTTCATATATTTCCAACTATCTCACATTTAGGCAACAAGGAAGTAATAAACCTCTAATCCAAACATCTTCATAATGCAGTAAACCAGCTACGGTATTCATGTCAAAACAAAACATCTTAAAAGGAAACCTGAGGAACTAAAGACCATAAACCAGAATAAACGGCTTATTTTGTTCGTTCTTGGAAACCTTTCAGTGACTATTAACGAATTTATAAAATTAAATGGAATCACAGATAGTACAAATATTTGAACACTAACGTTATATGCTCGAAGAAGATAAAATAGATATGCAGGTATGTAGGTATTTCTAAGTTTTATTCGACATTAGATTTAAACACAACAGAAAAATTTTAAGGATATGTGCATCCTTAAACAAGAAGTCGATATCACCAAAAAATTTGTATAAGTAATAAGTCTAACAGATTTCACTTAAATTTTTTTAGAGATCTAACATTAACTGGACAAGTGGACAATTACAAAAATAGTAAACAAGTTGTTACACCTAGAGCGTATGTCAACACGCCTGCCTGGTGAACAGGGTTGGAGTGGGGATATGTTCTCTAGATGGTAAACAAATAAGATTAGTAGCTTTATTTTATCGACAACGGTGCAAATTTTTTTTTGCACGTTATCGGTTTATAATCACAGAACTTGTGAGGTTTTTCGTGCGATATGTGATATGTAACATCGCCAGTTTGCAATGCCACTCCATATTTCTACATATATGTTGAACATTCCCAAATTTTTTCGGATAAGTTCTAAGTCACTCTATATTAGAGAATGTTAAATTTAAAATAAAAACTAAATCTTGAAATGATAGATAGTGCAAGTACTATGACCCTTTTACATATTGACTATGGTAACCAATAAAATTGTTGAATCAATCACTGTATATTATGTGCTAATACAGAGACGTATATACCTTTAATGCTAATAGAATCATGTTGTTTACAAAATGAAATGAAATGTATGAATCCAGTAGATAAAGGACAGTAAGAATCTAGGCCAGTTGACGACACAAACAAAATCAATATATATGCGGGACATGATACAACTAGCAGAATGTCATAATTCTCATTCTTTAGAATCCACTCCTTTATTAAACTCGCTGTCCTGGATAAAAATTGCACTGTTTATTCTATTCAGTAAGAGTAATATAGATTTCATTAGGTATTAAGTTTTAAGTTTTTCGAAAACTTTCATCACATTATTGCATGTTAAATATGGACAGATTTTAATTTCGTGATTTATACCTACATATTCTAATGCTTGAAATATCTCATCTTGTTATATTAATTGATATGCCTTATCACGACAACGATTCAATCAAATCTCATAATAATAAGTAACCTAAATTAGAACCACCCTAATAGTGATTACTCAGAATTCATACTGGGTAAAATAGAGATATTCAAAATATTCGTTGGATAAACACATAGATTTAGGAGGAGGGAGATAAGCCAACAACTATTGCGCATCTTCCCAATTTCCCACTGATCTTACCCACCAATCAGATAATAATGCGATATTACCGCTTGTTTGAAGAAACGATCAAACTTTGATCGTTTCTTATTATTGTTGGCTCATACCACAATTTTCTATATATTTTGTTCTTCAGTGTAACTTTATAAAAACTTACACAATATTAACCGATATTGAACAGAAACTGTTGAACTTTGTATAGGTGACATAACAGATACAAAAAGCAGTTGTTATTAATCGAAAAAAGTTTTATTATTAAATACGTACATATGCCTGTTTTAAATCATTATTCACGAAAATAAATAATTATTGGTCACTAAAACTTTTGTGTTTATCCAACCTCTTTGGATAAACACAAATTTAAAATAGTGTATCGAGGAGGGGAAAAACTCAATATAAATTACCAAAAGTGCGCTTAAATATACCAGTCAGAAATGTTTCAGCATTAAAATTTTTTTTTCCAAAATTTCAGACTTATTTGAGTCCATAAAATTAATTTTTTCGGACTCTCAATAGTTATTTTCTGTTTACATTAAACAGTCTAGTTTCTATGTGATAGCATGGTAATTAGAATACGAAGCTCACTATATTTTCGAAAAAATATTTGCTCTGATCACATTATTCATACATAATAAGAGGTCTGAATGTGTTTTGGAAGCAACAAAAAACGTAGTTTGCAACATGTACCTAAAAAGTTTTAGATGAGCAGCAGATCAACAGCAACAATTGGTCCGAAAAAACTGTATTTTAGGTACTTGTAACAAAAATAACTATTTTAAAATCCTTTATTTTGACTTGATAATAAAATTTAGAATTTTTTTCCTAAATTAATTGTTTCAAATAAAAATAAAACAAGTTAAAGGTCCTGGCAAACGTACAGTAAAATCGCTTTCTTCTCGAAAACTATTGGTTTCTTTTTTGGCTTTCAACGAGTATACCAATTCGTTTCTCTATATCATTCTTAATGATGAAACTACTGCCAAAATTATTTAATAACATTGTGCTGCAGTACAAGTCCAACATACATCTCTGCGTGAAAGTATTTCCATTCAACCATCTAATTTGTAAACCACATGCGCTTTATAGCTACACAATTATATGACTTGGAGACGGGTAACACTAACTGCATACACATTTATTTATTATGACTCAGCAAACAAAAATGATAATTCGACTGTAAACAACGAAAGACATGTAGCATCCAGAGTTTCGCTAATTTTATGCATATCTTCAAAGTAACCGCGTCCAAGGCTCATCTCTAAACAAAAGCCTTTGTTCCGTAACAAAACGATGAATATTTAAAAATTTGAAACATCGGCAAAAGAAAACAGATATTTTGGATTTTTATGAAATGCGATAACGTAGGCACAGAATACTTCTTAAAATAAACTAGTGTAATAAGTTTGAAATATGAGTCCAACACTACAAGCTTTGTAAAAAGTTCCAGAGTATTCTAGTTTCAAAAAGAGATCGATTTTACTTGCTATACTTCCACAGACCACCTATACTTCCATATTTATCACACGAGTCTGCAAATATTATTTACTCTTCTTTTTAGAATAAAGTTGCAAACACAAAAACCCTCTAGAAATGAGTTTCAAGATCGGTTTAAGTTAAAAAACTACGACCTGTCCCAAATTATTATTTACCCATAGGTCGTACAACAATTGCACTGGGAGGTTTTTTTTATAAGGGTTGTTCTAAAAAAAATCGGCAAATAAATAATTTGTGTTTTTTTAAAGATATACCTACATCACTATATCATGGAAACTATTTTCACTATTATTCTGAATTTTTGCATGAACAGACAAAACTTAAAAAAAAGTTATGTTGCGTCCCTAATTTTTATTCAACGCCTTAATTTTATGTACAAGGTTTCAAGACAGAGTAATATATTATTTGTTTTATAAACAAACACGTTGTAAAAAACTGAAAATAAATGTTTTCTATACGTCAAACTCTTGGTGTGTTAATTCCGGACTTACGTCTAGTCTATTTTTAGGTGATAGTTCACAGTTAATAGCCTTTAATTTCATTTAAAGCCGACTATATCCAGACACAAAGAATTTCCTTGGGGTGTTGAATTGGTCTGAATACCAAAATAGTTACCTAGCTCCTCTAAAAATTTATCGAGACAAGCCAGACTGTCTGACGCAGAAATTATTATCGATAAAGTCGAATTCATTCATGAGCACTTAATTTATTAAATGTAACGACAAAATAAATTTGAAATATTCAAAACAAATATATATCTAAATAGATTAATATTGTGACAATCTAAAAATTAAATCGGAAAACATAAACTTACAACTTTGGCACATGTTTCCATTTTACTGTACTAAATTGTCATGCAGAATGATTTCACAGCGCGTACATATTATAAAGTATATTATGAAATTGCTCTAAGTGTTAATGACACAATATATAGGACAATGATAATCGGCTTTTTGTGGCTCCACCTGTATAGTATGAACCTCTTGGTTTCAAGACGGTGGTACTTGCTGGACTACACAGAAAACCCTCACTTTATTAGAAAACGATTTGGAGATTTTGGAATTTTTGATGTTAGTTATTTAAATGCTCTAGATTTTTTTGCAGAATTATCTAAAAGTCATTGTCAATGACAATACACCACAATTATGAAAATTTTGGAAGGGTTATTAATGATATATTTTAAATTTGCTCCATCCAAAAATTTTATTACAACGTACATTCTAAAAAACAAAATTCATTGCCTCGTAATACATTTTTTATTTATAAAATTTGTATTTAACAGGGATATATCAATCGCACAGCAATTAATATCAAATAAATTAGTATCTGAACTGCGGCCAACAAACGTAGATCATTTTAGGAAAATGAAATAAAAAAAATCGCTTTCAATTAATACAATAAATTTACTACGTACATACAATTATAAAAAAAATTAATATAAAATTGAACACTCGATGCAGAGTAGTTAGTTTCACACAATATTGTTAATACCTAAAAAAATATAAAAAACTAAAAAAAGAAATTTGTGTCGAGTATAGATATTTTCCTATAATAAAGTTCGCTAGTTTATTTTTCTAGATTATCGGACAAGATTTTATAATTAAAAACTACCCCGGGTGTATTCAAAGATCTATCAAAATTTCCTTCGTTCAATTTTCTTAGAACAAGGAGGTTTTTCCCCGTTTTTTAAACATCGAACTAGAATATCGAAATAACTTCTCTATTATCTTTTATGCCTGCCTGAGTACGTCATTTTTGTAGTGATAGGTTAACTCTGTATAAGAGAATGTATTGTTTTCGATGAAAGGGAGGACAAAAATAGCTCCTTATCTAAACAGCACAAACAACTACATTCTAGACTGCTACCTTAACAGAGTCATCAAGAGCAACCCCAGTTATGCAGTTGGAAGATAAAAGCGGCGACATTTGACACGGAATTGTACGTTTCATTTCCAAACTGCACTTTTCTGTCTGTTTAGGTTCTGCCAGGAATGGTAAGTGCCATTAGAACTTTGTAAAGAGGTACTTGAGATACATCTTACAAGTTCTTGAAATAACTTGGATCGTTATCACAAACAAATTTGCAACAAACCGTCTCTAAAAAATTCAAATGATATACAGGGTGATTCGAATAAAACTTCCCGGCTCGATTATTTGATAATGGGAAAGAAATATTTTGACTATAAAAACCACTTGATATTTTGATAAAGCGCCTCGAAATCTTTTTCCGCTATACTATTTAAATTAAGGTAACGAGAACTGACGTTCTTATAGACTAAAAGCAAGTAAATTATAAAAATAATATTGTGTATACGTAGTTTAAACACATTATGTCTGCTTTTATGTTTAGTTGAATGAAACCACAGGTTCGGTAATGCACGAGCTATTACTTGGATTACATCCATTTCACTTTAAAGACATGAATGAATGGGTTCTATTTATAGAATGCATTGAGTGAAAACCGAAAATTAATGAAAATAATATATATGTTTTTTAACCTTGCTTAGCGCCTGGCTGCTTTAAATTTAGACTAGTTTGCTAGGGATAATACAAATTAAAAAACAAACGTAATTAATTTCAGACGAAAGGCCAATATATCTTTTATTATCTTATAATTAAAGATTAAAGAATATTTTCGTTGATATATTTATCTTTCGATCATCAAAAATGTATATGTAAAATGTTTAAACCGTTTCGTGTTTACTCAAATTACTAAAAGTTGTAGCAAGGAAAGTAAATTTGAACAATGGTTAGCACTAGGTTTCTCACTTCAGTTTGTCAGTTGTTGCTTCATTTAGTGTATTTTAGACATTTGTATGGGCCATTACAACCAAAAGAAGAACATTTTTTAAACGAGACGTTTTGATTTACGCCCTGATGAAGAACAATGAAATGTGTTCATGAAATTATTTTGTTGGGCAAGAATTTTGATCAGTGTATTTCTGTATTTTAGGAAAATATGTATTTAAGAGACCATCGAAATCTAGCTGCATTTGAAAAAGTCTTGTCTTGCAAAACAAGAGTTTCTTTAATGTCTTATTCGATCTTGCAAGGATCATGTCTTGGATTCTCCTGATACGGAAATTTTGCATATTAAGTAATAGACGATATAGGCGAAACGGAATTGAAATTCTACACTTCTAGTAGTCTAGTTCTAATTCAGAAGAATTTTAAAAATAATTTTACATGCTAGATGTCCTTTAAATAATCTGCAGTGCTTTCGAAAAGTAACGAAGAACTTCATTATTTTTGAAATTGAATTGAATACTGAAAATGATAATGATTATGAAAAAAATCGACTAAATTAAATGTTGGCTGCTTGACAGTAGCCAAGACGATTAATACATTCTTTTTGGACATTATCAATAACTTCAGGAGGCATACGATGTATCTCGTGACAAATTCTTGCTTTTAAATCTTCTAAAATAACCGGTCTAGTAACGTATACTTTGCTTTGTAAGTACGAGTATACCCACAAGAAATAATCTAGGGGTGTCAAATCAGGCGATCTGGCTGGCCACTCAATCGGCCCCCTTCTCCCTATTCAACGATTCGGGAACAGCTCATCTAAATAAGCACAGACAGGTGTTGCATAATGGGGAGGTGCACAGTATTGTGAAAATTAAATTTTAAAACCTTCAAACATTATTTTCTTGAAATTTTTGTTATGTAACACCATAATTGTTCACGATATATGTATGTAGAATGGCATTCAAATGGCATGGTCAAAATTGGGGGTTTTGCTATTTAAAAAAATTGTCGATGAGGTCATATCTCGAACAACGATGACGTCACAAATATGGGTCGTATGTCAAAAAGTGCCTTTTTTTAAAAACAAAATCGACGTGCCAGGGGATTTTTTCGAAAAGTTCTCAACTTAAAAAATAATGAATTTATTCGTTACTGCACTGTATATACCTACAATAGAAATGAAATATTTCTTTCTTTCAGATAATGTTAGCCTTAAACATTGTCCCTTCTCACATTTGCAAGACTTCTTGCCGTAGTAATATTTCTTGTATTGTCTCGCAAGATTATGTTTTAAATCTTGTCTTGGTTTTACCTTGTCTTGAGACCGGATCAAGAAAAAGCAAGACTATTAATTCTAACGGTTGTGGTTCGTATATGATGACAAAACTACTACAAAGAATATTCATTTTAATAATTCTAATATGCTAAGTGTCATCTTTCCCTTATAAAAAATCATACACTAATGAATTTATTTTAGTATACATAGTATTTAATTACAAAATCTTGAATGATTGCCTTAGCTCCGTTGTGCTCCCGATTTTAGAAAAATAAACAGCATAGCGATATTTGGTCGCATTAAAAACTATCATTTTTTGCAATTTAGTGCAATATATAATGCAAACTTTTAGTGTAGTATTGCAGTTTCTTAAATACTTTGATGAAAATATAATGAATTATTCATTTGTTCGTATGACGTAAGTCGTCTGAATTCTTGTCGTGAGTATAGTCAAGAGTCAAGGACTCTTACTGTAAACATCTCGAGGTGTTATAGTTTAAAACAGTACTAATAATGTTATGCAAACATCGTCGTTTATTGTTAATAATGTTGCTATTATTAATGTTAACATAATTTAATTCCCCAACAACACAATAAATTTAAAAAAACTATCGGCGTGAAGTATACCTTTCACTAGTGGCCTATAGTGCATCAGATTCTCTCAAAAGTCAAATTTCCCATACGGTGATTACTTTGAAATAATTTTTGAGTAGTTGGCATCGCAAATTTAATTTTAAACACATTGAACAACTGCTGTAATACCTTGGTGGTAAACGTGTGTCAGTTTTTATGTATTTGTGTACATTTTTGTGTGTGTTTTGTTACTCTTTGTGGTTTTTCGGGTCGAGCTTTAAACAAAAAGAATGTTTGAGGAAAGGAGAAGTCCCCAGCAAGTACAAAAATATTTGCAATGGCAATTTTTAATGTAAACAAGTCAGAAAATGATTCAATGTTTTTTAAATTTCTCAAAATATTAATCCTGGAAATAAATATCGTTGTGGTCGTATTTCTAAATATTTTTCGCTTTATTAAGTGCAAATTTTTTAATGAACGATCCCTATAATTCTTATTTTTCTCTGTAACACAGTCAAATTATGTTTAAATTCCTTAGTGACGCCACTGAAACAAATGCCTAGGAACCTCGCAGCTCACAGAAGGCCAGAGTCAACGATAGAGGTTTAATATAGTTTCGAGAAAAAATATTTTTCGCTTTATTAAGTGCAAATTTTTTAATGAACAATATTTTAATAATATTCCAAAATGTTCTCGTATACCGAAACGCTGCAAACTTTGACGCCACTGAAACAAATGCCTATTTTGATTTAAAATGTGAGGACTTTTTGACTCATATAAATCAGACCAAAAACTGCTTCAGGCTGCTCGATCTCAACAAAAATATAGATTTAAGTGGCAATGGAAAGTAAAAAGGGTTTATTTGGAGTTTATTTTAATGTTTATTTTTGTCAATAATATTTATTAGTTTTTTTAAGTAGGTACTTGCTTACCATTTACCTACTTTCTAGTCCTAGTTACAAAAGTTATGTTTTATGTTTATAAATTAATGTTATATTTTTTTCTCTTACCAAAAGCCAAAGGTATGGTCTATTTTATGATTGATTTTATGTTTAAAAATGCAATATATATTTTAATTTCTGATGTTTGATGTTTTGTTTCAATTATTTAAAAACGTAAAAACAATTGTCCCGGAATACCCGATGCTCAAGTTGGAAACCCTATAGGAACCAGAAATTTTCGTTTATTACTATCACTGTCAATTTTGAGAAATACCTACTCTTTTTTCTATTACGTTTCAAGTGACTAATAACATAATAATGATAATTATCATGCAATGTGTTAATAATTATTTAATGTGTGTGTGTGTTGAATATTTATTCAACACATAAACAATGAGACAATAATACATATTTATGTATGTACTCGTATTAAAATTAGAATCTAACGGTTTTTTACTGGTTGACATTTCAATTACAACTGTAAATACTATGGAAAAAGTTTATAAAATGCGCATTTGAAAAAGTAAATTAAAAGTGTCGCGTGTCACCGTCACATGCAACATTTATTTAAAACACATGCAATATTTACTTAAAATATATGTTGTAAATAATAATTATGTAGAAGAAATAACAAGAAAATTGGGCCTTGTACTTATGTTTGACAATTTTTACATTATGTCAACGATTCAATAGAATGTGTAACTTCTTCAGGGCGGCAACAAAGCAGAAATTCCACCAAAATGTAGGCCAAATTTTCATTCACAAAAGAAGGTAGTCTAATTTGCTCTTTTTGCTGCTTCATATGTGCCCATAAATAAAAATTCAAAGTATTTAGATTTGGAGAACGCAGTAGCCACGCCTTGTTGACCTGCTCATTTATTCGGGAAATGATCATTTAACCAAACAGTTACTTGTCTCTCTCTATGTGGTGGTACACCGTCGTGCTGATATATTCTGAACAATATTAAGCCCTACGTCATCAATGAAATCAAAAAGGTTGTTCTCCAAGAAGGTTCTATACAAATCTGCATTTTATATGATTTAAATAAAAAAAATGTTGACATTAACCATCTACCAAAGTTTGTCATAGATCTTGTAGAACACCTTGCATGGTATAGGTACACTTTAAAAATAACCATCTCATATATTAAGGGACAGGAAATCTTATACATATATAATATTTCTAATTCTACTTCCCCCAGTCTGCCCTGATCATAGCCTAGCCAATTAAATCATTGCCTGCATCCGCCCAATTTTCCGCGCTGCACTTTTCAATCAAGTCCAAGTATGCCGTGCGATAATTAATGAAGAATCGATAGTCGGTTGTTGACCACGGCTTGACTTGACAGGCGTCCGTCGACCTGGAACAATCGCAACGCATGGACTCATGGCCCGCCCAGATAACTTCTTTCAACGTCGCTAAAGTTAGAAACAGTCTCAACCGCCCCCAAAAATTATAAGCAAGACGAGATGCAGCCGAAAATAGCACTATTTGTGCACAAATAAATTACACTTTCTCAATATACCTACCTCTTTTTGTATTGAAATAACAAAGACGTTTACAAACAGGTCTCACAGTAACATTGTGTAGTGCAGTATCTAGTAATTACTGACACACTTAAACAACTGACAGGAAGTCAGCAATCTGCTGATAAATATGGAAATACGTACCTTCAATCAGGTATTAGCCACAACGTTAAGCGTCGCTGAGGCTTTTGTGTTTAATATTTGTATTCCTCAATAAGAAAACGAAATTGATTTTTTTTTTTGCAAATGACTATAGCAGTATTGGCTGATACAATAAATCTTGAAAAATTTAATAGTCTTGCAAAATAAGACAAGAGTTTCTTTAGTCTTGTTCTTGCTCGATCTTGCAGGATCATGTCTTGTAACGTCTTGTAAGTGTCGGAAATTTCTTGTCTCACAATTTTGTAAGACTGATCTTTGTGAGACTCTTCCATACAAATGAGAAACATTGAACTTTACTACGAATTTGGTAACAGTGACAATTACTTTTCATCGGCTACGGTCGCGGTCGGAGTTCACACGTAACGGCCAGTTTTACATAATAAGTAATCAACCAAATAGGCAATACATAATCGGAGTCCTTTCAGTCAAGTAGCAGTAAATTTATAATTAGTTCTAGTTCAGTATACTGGATCTAGACTCAGTAAACTTTGTATGCTGGATGTAATTAAATAAATAATAATACATTCCTATCTATCTGAGCGGTTATAATTCGTGTCTCGGACCTTTGTTTTTTGCTGTTTTTATAAATGACATTGTCAGTCTTTTAGACTGTAATTACCTACGATATGCGGATAATCTAAAATCTAAAGCTTTATTCAGAAATGAATTATCCTTAAGGTACCACTAATTTCCAAATGTCCCATGGCAGAGTTAACGCTTCTTTAAACTGTCTCCTTTAAAGATAAGCAAATGTCTTGTTCGATTATGTTATTGAATATATGCTGTTAACAAGAGCTACTAAAGTAAAAGATTTGGGAGTTTTATTTGATGCCAAATTAACATGTTCAAAATCGTATTAACAATGTACTCGCTGAATTTTCAAAATGCTTGGGTTTCATAATTAGCAGCTCACGTCCATTTAGTGACCCACCTATTTTCTTTCTTTTATATTGCTCCTTCCTAAACATGACTGTGCTAGGTTGGTTTGAAGTCCCTGCTGCTCTACATCTATTAACAGTCTTGAATGCATTCAGAGAAAGTTATTAAAATATGTATCTTTTAAAATAGATTGGGTATATTCCGAGATAGGAATTGACCACTTTGAACTGCTGAATTGCCATAATATACAGAGCTTTGCAAACAGATTTATTATGTATTCTCAAATAATGCTTTATACATTAATTAACAATTTGAGCGTCTGTTCGGCATTGTTTATTTATTTATTTATCAGCTGATGATCACTTAAAAATACAACTTCTTATATTTGCAAGCCTTTTTGCCTTGTGCCGCAATTTGGTTTTTTTTTTAAATATTGTCAAGTTTTATCTTGGTCTTGTATTGTTTTGACCAAGACAAAATTAAGAAAAAGCAATACAATATGCCGACACTATTCGCTTTCTAAAAGCTTCTAAACAATTACTACGTCAACAGCAAATAAAAAAAAATATGTAACGCTCACATTAGTGTAACATATGCCTCTTGGTTATACGAGTACATACTAATAAGACTGTTCTAGGCGTTTACGACTAAACAAATCCGTTGGCAGTTTCGAAGCAAAGTCATTATATATTTTTCAAAATAAAATTGGTATCTACACAAAAGGCTATATTATACTAGAGTAGCACCAACGCTGGCTAATATACAGGATGTCCGGAAATGATGAGCAAAAAATTCAGGGGATGATTCTAGACCGAAAATAAATGCTACCTCTTAAATATTAATTGACAAGTTAAAGTCATCACTTTTGACATTGTTGATATTTAATTTCAAATAATTTTAATTTATTGGTATAATAATTTTTATAGTTAGATATTTGGCTCAACTTAAAGGAGGCCACCTGAAGAAGCAATCCTAAAAATGCAGAAATAGGTCAGATCTCATCTATTGTGGTTGAATTTTCGAGTTCCCACAGTTTCAAAAGTGAACTTAGATAGTTATAGAGTGTTTTCATTAAACCAGGTTAGTAAATTTAGCTAGATTATTTTTTTTAGATAATTATTGATTAGAGCTTTGTCTGTGGAATTGTGCATTCCTAGATGTTTGGTATCAGAGAGCATACATATGACTTCATTGATACGAATTGTAGGCGATATGATTTATATTAGCTTAAAATACTTTTCTAGTACAGTAAAACATGTTTCAAGAGCTAGTAATAAAGAATATATGGGTAGATTGTGGGTGTAATTCAACGTTGGTCGGGGCTTTAGTCCGCAGAGTAGTTAGTTTCACACAATATTATCAATCGTCTATTTTATTCCAAAAGCAAAGAAACTATTTATTTTTTAACACACTTTTGTATAATATGTTATTTATATTTTTAAAACATTTCGATTACTTAGCTCACGGAAGTTGCAATTTTTATCGGGGCAGTTTGGATCAACGCCAGAATCGATTACATATGATTTATTTTAAGAAGAAACAATTAAAAAATATGGCTTGCCTTGAAATACTTTGCAGGATGCAAAATTATTTATGAACTCTAAATAACACTTCTGTGAAATGTCCTCTGAAATGTCATCTAAAATCACAATGGAATCTCAATAAAAATAATATTTTTGCTCAACAAAAGCATGATGAAAGATGTGTAGCTTCGACATAGTGTTATATTTTGTAATATAGTGTTTTTTTTGTATATGTAAAATATACAGTGTGTCTGGAAAAAAGTGCCTGAAACGAATAGTTTTGCTACAGATGTTTATGAGCGAACATGGGCAAAACTGGAACAAAATTCGCAGCGCAGCAGGACAAAATTCTCCCAGTACAAGAGTAATTTTAACACTTATTATAACTATTCAAACATTACTTTCTGTTGTGAGAAACGTTCTAATAAAACCATTCACGGTAAATATATTTAGGGGTATTTGTGACTATTATGTAGAGATACTTAATGTCATATATGAACGACGCTGTTACACAAAACCTGTATGTTGTCACAATTCTATTACCATTGGTCAGAAAAAAAATGTTAAGTTCTTACAATTTGTGATACAGCAAAATAAAATCACGCACTCAGGCACCTATATTGCCGGCATTCTGTATTTATCAATAGAGAAATATGAAGATAGATCTCTATTATTTCATTATTATCATGCGTTACGTGATCAGAGCTGGATTAAGGCAAAAGCGGGTCTGGGGCTAAAAAAATGTAGCGCACCATTGGCAATTATCAAAAAGAGAGAAAGGGGGAGGAAGACATATAGTCCTAAATCCAGAGCTGTCTGTGATATGTGGTGATTTAAATGTGTCACTTCTTTCCTGTGTCTCAACATTTTCATTTTCCAGAAAAACTCGCCGACTTCAGCCGTATTAAAACCTACAATGTTGCAAATTAGAAAAGCGGGATATTTATGAGACATAAAACTCCATTAGCCGAGTCATATTTCAGATTCCCGAGTGTAGTGCACTTACAGCTCTCAAAACAAATATACATTGTCGCAAGACGCGCGAGTAGCTTATTTGAACAGACGTAACAAGTCCCTTACAGCGAACGGGTGTTTGTTCGTCCACTTCGTCGTAGGCCTAAATATACTAAATGAATTTAATTGGATGGGGATCTGTTTGCTCCAGAGGGCGTGGCCGGTAAAGCTTTAATGCGGTAAGGTCATTTAAGTTCACGAGAGTGTTAAGCCGGGGGTGACTGCGATGCTCAGCACGCTCCGTGGCGCGGATTTTAACGCTAAGCTTTGGCGTTAAGGTAGTGTAAACAGAGCCGCTGGTTTGTAACGACGATTTGATTCACCTAACCATTACCACCTACAATACTTGTCAAGACCACAATGCATCACACATCGTCACTTTAGGAGTGACATATACAGGGTGGACCTTAAATAAGTACAAATATTTTAACTGTAGGTGTAGTTCGTCATATAGACGAGTCTAGTGAAAGTTATTTAAAATTTCAAATATTTACGGGATATTAATTTAAAAAAAAAACTCATTTTGAGGACCGCAGACTAAATACAGCGTTGACAAACCTAATAAATCATATAATCTGCTAAAGGATTATTTTTTTTACTTTAACGTAAATTAAATTTTTAAGACTGTTACTTGCTTTTCTTACGTTCATGCAAAAAACAAAACTTTATTGAAATATATTTAGTGGAAGAAGTGGTTCTTTATTGCACTAGTGCAATAAAATGTTTATTGCATTCATATGTGTCATTCTACTACAGCGTTTCGTCATCATGACAAACATAAACGTTCATATCGACATCATATTTTTCTAGAGTTAGTGTTATCTAAATAAAACGGTTTGGTTTTTGCATAAAAGTAGAAAGAATATTGTATGCAACTCGTACAAAAAGTGTTTATTGCACTCGACGTGTTGTCCTACTCGGCCTGAAGGCCTCATTGGACAATTACTTTTTGTACTTGTTGCATAAATAAGTATTAAACGATAAGTAAAGTAAATTTGCGTAGGTAGTACGCTACGCAGTAATATTAATCCAAATTTTAACTTCTTAACTGGCCTTACTACCATAAAATATTAAAAAATTATTTTCTGCAAGTGCGGTACTACCAATTAAGGTATTTAGGAAGTTACTTTGTTCTATGATTCCATAATTGTACATATACGTGCATAAAAGCTTACCTAGTTGCTGAAAAACCAAGTATTGAAACCGGTATCCACATTTCACAACTTAGTACCATTGTACTGTTACAAAGAGACATAAATTATTCCCTTAAGTTATTTTATGAAGAACAACAAAAAATTATGATTTTCACACAACACATTAATGGTAATTTTCTGCCACAAATATTGTTTCTATGCCGTCCCGTCACATAACCTCAAACAACGTTGGACGTTGCACATTTTTTTATTCTCTTATTAAATTCATCACATTGTAAAAAGTCAATTGCCACATAAATTTGATATTTTCAACTAAACTAGTTTTTCCGTAAAAGATATAAAAATTCAAAATAATTCTCTCCGCACTAAAATGCAGTCGTAAACAAAGACAGCTTGGTGTTACGTCACAATCTGGTCACAGATAATCAAAGGTTGCGCAAGGTTGTGGTGTCGGAGGCACAGGTATCAGGAGCCGGGCGGTGGACAGTAGGCACAATGTCCCTTAGGGCTACCGGACCAACGACTGCAGGGCAAGGTATAAGTGAAAATAAAAACATGCAATATTTTGTGGTAACGCAATGCCGTATCTGTCTTCAGAATTGCGTCTGTTTAATGCTAATGTTTTAGTTCTTCAATATTAATTTATATGTCCAACATATCTATTTCACAGGTAATGACGTGGTTCTAGTTTCGTAAAGGACGACGAAGAAGTAAGATCTATTAAACATTTGAACTGCGTTTGTACCACCCGGAAAATGAATCACATTAACAAAATAAACGGATCTCATTCTTTATTTTTGGACAAGTTTACGTACTGCCACTGCGATCCGGAAAACACAATAAAACAACGGCATTTAAAGCAAACCTTCACTCATAGGCATTTTAAATTTAAAATATTATTTCGAGTTCCGGTAAATATTTACTGGATACACATAAATTGATATCTGCCTGGATTCGGTTTCTGTGTCAGGACGGTTTCGCAGAACCGATTCTATTAATAAGCGACATGGCATGGTGTTTTAGAAAACACCCAAATCGACGAGAGAGAGAGCATTAACATCGAGGTGCATTGCTGCTTCGCTGAAAACTTGCCGCTAGATTCGCGCTAAAGATGAAATGCCAACTTATCTATCGTTTTCCACGTATTAAGATCTTCATCGGAAGATAATGCCACGAACTTTGAAGAATGCAAACACACATGATTAGAGAAAAAGAAAAGTAAACTCTCACATTCCACAGTACTAGATCATGGAAGGTTACTGTCCTTATACATGCCACTCCATTTTGTAATTTTGGACATTTTGATATTATGAGAGATCTATCATTGATTCTATCACTAAATTAAACGGCGAGTTATTTGGTTGTTTGTGTTTTGAAAATAAGCTTTAAAATCCTATATCTAAAGTAACAAATAATATTCTAGTGCTGTGGTCTATTTGAAATGCTAAACTTCTGTACTCTAGTTTTAAACTAAGAGGGGTAAATGAAGAATGCACAGGGAAAAGTAACTAGAAATAACTAGATCATTTTGGCGGTAAATTTAAAAAAAACCTGAAAACATGCTGCAATACAATTCGTTGCTAAGTTATAGAAAGAACTATTTTATTTATTTGTCGAATAGCATGGAGTGGCAACGTAAAGCCTGCTTCAAAAACAACGTAGTGTGGCTGGCAACATCCCCACCACCAGTTTAATTTCAGTGAAATAAAGATTTTATAAAGTTGGTTTTGTTTTTGTTGATTATATGTTATGTAGAAATGTTGCTCTTCCGGATAATTGAAGTCGGAAATTTTGAACTTCACTCGACTTCAACAACGAATACAATTAATTTCGTTGACTGAAAGTCACGTGACTTAGTGTTGCTGGCACCACTACGTCGTTCTCTGAACCCGGCCTTAATCTTAGACTAATGTAACTGACATTTTAAAGGTTAGAAGTTGACAGTGTTGACATTGACAATAAACATGAATTTATGTCAACCCTGTTAACCTATAAAAATTTGGCGACAAATCAACCAATAACAAACTAGTGTTTAGGCGCGGGAAATTTGAATCACTTCCCTTAGTTAAAAAATAGAGTATAGATATAAATGTGTAGTGTTTATGTGTGACAATAGCATAGTTCACAATAGTCATGCTACTATTGACAGTCAGTATTTATCAAGGCAATAGATTTCAATTAAAAAAAAACATAAATAGTCTATTATAAATTTATCAATTGTCGTTATTTCTTTGCAATTTTCAGTAGAACATATCCCATGTTCATTTCAATGGACAGTGAGACTTAAATCAAAAAATATGTTTATTTGTACAGACATTATGTCCGTAAATTATAGAAACTAAAGAAATTGTACTTTTTAGCAATTATATTTCGGGTCCAGTCCTCAATATTACACAATTGTTTACACTGTAGTACGCGTTAGTTCTACTCCGAGCACAGGGTTTAAAGAGTTTCAAAACCGGTCCTGTCCAACTGGCCTTGATCCCGTCACATTCCGTTGTAACTTTCATTGTGTTTTTCTGTGCTCCAGAGCGCGGGTCGCCAAGACAGAATAATTTGCTTAACAAGGAGTTCTGCAATTTATTATTGTCGTTTGCAATAATTGTAAGTATATAATACTGTAATATTAACATTTTTAGCATTCTCTTTTAGTCTGCTATGAGTAAACATAAATAAAAGTCTCATAAGAGACAAAAAGCCCATCGCCAAGCGATCGGCTTCCTTAGACACAATGGATTCTGTGAATCAAAACATTATCAGCGAGATAATAAAGCAGTTGGATGAAGTAGTAAAACGGTAGGTATGCTAGTTTTCATTTATTTTCTAGATAGGTCGAGGGGCCATATTGCCGGCAACAAAGCAAAAAGAAGCGCTAGCCGACACACCTTGTCTAGTCACGTAGACGAAATTGTACAGGACCGGCTGGCAGCATGGATTTTAATCTAGACACTGATGCATGTAGCATCTATTCTGCTTATAAAGTGAACGAAGAACCGGGTGTACTGGTTATTCGCAACAATAATATATTATCATCTTTGCCGGATGATATATGTATTACACGATGGATGTGGACGATCGCTTGTCAATTACCCAAGATGGTACAGGGCCCGCTTTAAGAGCGGATTTTAATCTAGACACTGATGCATGTAGCATCTATTCTGCTTATAAAGTGAACGAAGAACCGGGTGTACTGGTTATTCGCAACAATAATATATTATCATCTTTGCCGGATGATATATGTATTACACGATGGATGTGGACGATCGCTTGTCAATTACCCAAGATGGTACAGGGCCCGCTTTAAGAGCGGATTTTAATCTAGACACTGATGCATGTAGCATCTATTCTGCTTATAAAGTGAACGAAGAACCGGGTGTACTGGTTATTCGCAACAATAATATATTATCATCTTTGCCGGATGATATATGTATTACATGATGGATGTGGACGATCGCTTGTCAATTACCCAAGATGGTACAGGGCCCGCTTTAAGAACGGATTTTAATCTAGACACTGATTCATGTAGCATCTATTCTGCTTATAAAGTGAACGAAGAACCGGGTGTACTGGTTATTCGCAACAATAATATATTATCATCTTTGCCGGATGATATATGTATTACACGATGCATGTGGACAATCGCTTGTCAATTACCCAAGATGGTACAGGGCCCGCTTTAAGAGCGGATTTTAATCTAGACACTGATGCATGTAGCATCTATTCTGCTAATAAAGTGAACGAAGAACTGGGTGTACTGGTTATTCGCAACAATAAGATATTATCATCTTTGTTGGATGATATATATATATTACACGATGCATGTGGACGATCGCTTGTCAATTGCCCAAGATGGTACAGGGCCCGCTTTAAGCGCGGATTTTAATCTAGACACTGATGCATGTAGCATCTATTCTGCTAATAAATAAAGTGAAATAACCAGGTGCACTGGTTATTAACAACAATGAGATATTACAATCTTTGTCGAACGATATTCTCAATATCACACAATGTACGTAGACGATCGCTTGTCAATTATCCAAGATTGTACATGACCGGCTTTAATCTCGAATTTTAATCTAGATACTGATGCATGTAGCATCTATTGTACTAATAAATAAAGTGAATGAAGAACCAGGTGTACTGGCTATTCACAACGATGAGATATTACCGTCCTTGCTGGATGATATTCTCAATATCATGGGAGACAATCCCAAAAAAAAAAAAAAGACAAAGATACCGATTTTTCATTACATAAATAAATCATCCTAAGATGGCGAGCTATTCTTTAAAACGGACTTAAAAAGAAAGACCCTGTAGGTCTTCTCGGTAATTATAAAATTTCAATAAACCTTACAAATGTAAGTTCTCCCAAATTAAAGCAGGAGATAATGATCGCCTCATAAAAATACTACCCCATTACTGATTGATTCATCTCATGTAGAGATTCAGAATCAACTAAGGAAAGGGTTATGTACTTTGAGAAAAAGTGTTTCCACTGTTCTAAATAATCTTGACAAAAAAAAAAAACTGATTTGCTTTCATCCTTATGGGATTTAGGGGAATTTTTTTTATCGTGTTTCTACGACGAAGGACGTAATAATACCGACATTAAAAAATATCAAGATTATTTCTGATGCGTGCTTACCTCAGCTGAATATCCTTTGGGTCAGTTCAGCCTGGGAAATTAAAGTTTGTGAAAACCTTATAAAACGTTAGCAAAGAATTTCTGTTACCCAGCACCTCCAATTATTCTGCCATTCTAACAAAAAGGGGCACCACTGTTAATAGTTTTCCCACAAAAAATCGTGTTTAAAATGCCCGGCATGTCAAGCGGGGCGGGGGTTGTAACCAATAATTAAAAAGCACATTTGCGATAGAAGTAGAAATAGAATCAGTAAGTATTCTTTTCTATGCAGGTCGTTTACAAATATTTTAATGACCAATGGCTAACCAGGTGTGACAGCTCGATTGTCTTGGATTTGTTGCTAGGATATAAATTACCTTTTCTCGACATACCTGTTCAGCTTCAAGCAACTTTATGAATTGAACAAATAAAAAATTTGCAAATCTTGTTCCTGGTCAACTCGTGCCTAATATATTATTAGCGGGTTAGCCATTTCAAATGGAGGACACCCGGACAGTAGTTCGGCTTGGAGTTCCAATTAGCAATTTAGGCAGCAAAAATGGATCTCAAAGATGCCTATTCATTAAGAACACAGGAAACCCCTGCGATTCGAATTTGATGCACATCTTTACGAATTTGCTTGTCTAGTCATTTAGCTATCATCAGCGTCATTTACCTTTACTAAACCTACGAAACCTGTTATACAGACTACATTCTCAAGGAATAACATGCATCAACTGGTTTCGTTGATTTTCTGCTTTTGGGTGGAAACAAAAGAGAAATATCGTAGGCATGTGTAATTTACTATTTCTTTATTAAACCCTCATGAATAGGCGTAAGTTTTGGAGTTCCCTTTCGATTCGAAAGGAACAAAATTAGAAAGTTTAGAAAACTGTCCTGACAAATTAAAAAAAAAAAAATTATTTGTCAAATTTAATGGCTTGCTAACCTCTGCTTGCCTCGCTGTGAAGTCTAGCTTCATGTACACAGAAAATTATATCATTCAAAATATATAACCCTAAAAGCTAACCTTGGAAATTATTCAACAATAATGCCTATTTCCTGAGATATAATTTTAGATTTGCAGTGGTGGCTAGAACAGTTACACTTGTTGCAATGATCTAGTGACGCCAGTTTATCTGATTGCTGCAGAGATAGCGCACACGGATGGTGGACTTTAGTTCGTGCAGTTAAAAATGAGTTCTTGGAATTTCAAGATATATTTTTGAACTGAAATGTTTTTGCCGACAATATGCGGCTATATGGGAAATTGTTAGATTCTAACAAGAATTGACAATACAACATGTCATGTCAACATGTGTAGTGTATCAAACTAAATGCCTTATTAAGAATATATCTGACAATGAGGCGAAGCCAGCAGTTTGTGGATATTTGCATCTTACATTTACTCTCGTGATAATATCTGAGACTGAGTGATCTATTCATTCAGAGATTTTCAATGATATTTCGAGTCGGATTATAGAAATTGATTTATTAGCTTCAAGCAATAATTATAAATATTCAAGATATATCTCCTGGCTATGGGATCCTGGACTAAAAGCCAGATGTATTTACGGTTAATTAGAACATCTCGGTTTGTATGCCATCATTTTGCATTTATTCTACGAGTATTGTAGAATTTTTTACGGGAAACTTGACAGGTATCCTTATCGTTCCCCGTGGAAATGGCAATTTATTATTCACAAAACTAGTAATTACCGATCTTTTAGTTTTTGATCCAAAAGTGATCTTGTATTGTGTCCTGTTTGGCGAAACAGTGCTCAACTTACCTTGAGTGGCACTGTCATTCATTACTTCAAGAAAACTAGAAGACAATCAACACATCAAAAGATTCTCGAAAGATGTTTCTAGACATTGACCACCTTAACCCTGGTATAATTTTACATTGAATCTACAGCAGATGCTGAAATACTGAGAGGATTCCTGTGAATCTACCCTCGAATTTCTTTCGAGTAAGTTAGTAATCATATTGGCTCTCACTTAAGGCGAAATCATTTGCTTCAATATTGACAATACTCATCCCGGACTAAGTTAAAACATCTAGTCCTAATTCATCTCAGCCTTGCTTAGGGTTACCTTAGCTAACCCCAACTTATGTGTATAAACGTCAATTGAGAAATACCTGACTGTTACACAAACCCTACGCAACAGCTTCTTTGATTTACATTAGATGTACTAATGTTACATTTTCTTCCTTCCTAGTTTATAATAACTTACATGTAAAGTTGCATTTCAGTTATTGTTAATGTATGAAATCAACACTTTGTGGTGTTTGTGGCTTATTAAATTAAACAAAGCCACTACACTTATTACTAAGTTTTACGGCAAATTTCTTTAAACATCTACAGTGTAAACAATTGTGTAATATTGAGGACTGGACCCGAAATATAATTTACTGATCAAAGAACTTACCTGAAGTTCGATCATAATTATATGAGGGTCCAGTCCGAAAATATTACACACCCGCCCGTCCCTTAGTTCCCCTGCCGTAAAACATAAACACTTTAAACAATGAAAGTTACAACGGAATGTGACGGGATCAAGGCCAGTTGGACAGGACCGGTTTTGAAACTCTTTAAACCCTGTGCTCGGAGTAGAACTAACGCGTACTACAGTGTAAACAATTGTGTAATATTTTCGGACTGGACCTCATATAATTATGATCGAACTTCAGGTAAGTTCTTTTGATCAGTAAATATTTGTTAGAGATACTGTTCTCCATCCTGGAAGCGACGATGATCACTAGCTGTTTTGGAGACTGAGGCATATGAATCTGAAATTCCTGAAATGATGGTTTCTCGGATGATGCGGTATCTAACGAAGAAGGGGTGCCAGTAATTCTAAATATAATTGACGATGAAGATGCTTCAATCAATTAGAAATCGATTCTGATCCTAACTATGACATACCTTTAAGTGTAATTCAGTCTCAATGTCAGCCCATTGCAAATACATCTTGGAGGAATAACGTTAAGTATAAACTTTCATGTTGTTAATGTCAATCACCTAATATCTTGTATTTTCAATGGTTGATGGATGTCGTTTTAATTAATTGTGAAGTAAGACAAAATGCTTTAGCAGTTTCTCGTCTGCACACAAACTGATTACCCGGTAGGCATGTGCCAAATGTAGCTATTTTTACCGCAGTAGTGCAATGCGGGCATGAGACGGAACATTTGCAACCGAATCGTGGAGAAATGGAGGTCCAGACCATCCACGGCGTATTGCAGCAGTTGAGGAACACGTTTTAGAGATTATTGAAGAGAATCCCCGAATAAGTACACGATTATACACAAGGTTCAATTATGTCAATAACTTACAAATTCAGTACCGACAAGAAACAATGCGCAAGGTCGGGTTTTACAGTGGACCAGTTTCCAATGCCAAGCATAAGTGTATTTTTAAATCATTTTCGAATTGCTCTTTTTATTTTTTTTTACAAAATTGTATTTGTAAGAGGCCCCTGTACATTCAAAACTTTTTTTGGATAAATTCTGAATCACCCTTTATGTTCTCGCAGCAATATTAAATACACGATAGGTCACAAAAGGCCTATGCATTTAAATGTGGAAGAAAATAAAATAATTGGCAATATACTTTTAATATTTTTCGCTAAAATATACAGGAATTACGATGTTTTGAGACAAAAGTAGAATCAGTTGCACAGAACATGACGTGTGACAGATATTTGTCAAGAAATTCCAAAAATGTTTTGAAACAGTGAAGAACAAATTAATATTATAAAAGAAAAATGACCATAATTCATCTTTAACTGCCATGCATGGAAGTCATCTTTCCATTGATTATTTACCAATTCAGAACATATTTGTTTTCCTTCTATTAGGTGTTAAAATCGATTTCTTTGAAATTAAAATTGTAATATGTACCTATCTATCGAAAGAAAAACCAGAAGAACCTCTCTGATTGAGATCACTAAATTAATCATTTATCAAAGGTTAAAATTCTTCACTTATTAAAGAACAAATGCTTATAATCAATCGACTCCCAATCTATCAGAGTTGACTATTCAAATAAGGGTCAATTACTCAATTAATCTCATTAGTCTGCGAGAAAATAAGTATTGCGGTTTAGCATTTATTCCCACGACCTTCAGTGCTGAGAATATATCATAGTAATGCTTACTGATTGGATATTATCCCAAACAATCTATAAAAATTACAAAATTACTTGTAAAAATTTAAAAACTTTTTATCTAATAAATTGTTTTTTTCTTTGAAAGCGTTTTATTGACAAATTTCAGTGCAAATCATATCAATAGATAATACTAAAATACAATATTTTGTCACCGAGTCTCAATTTTCATTTTGGTTGAACATTTTTATCGTCAGTGGTCGCGCGGGCGTCATTACTTGAATCGAGGTGACTAGATCGGTAGACCGTATATAAGCTATATTCGGATAGATTGGCACCCTCTTGGCATAATATGGTAGGATGGAGGAATGTCGGCTTGGGTCAATGTGAGAGATTGATACCGGTTGACATTTGACTACCCCCCTAATTAATGAGGTTTTCCAGGTTTCCCTCATTTCTGCACTGAATGGTGGTTAGGGCCTACCAACGTAAGTCGTTCCTGAGCGCAAATGCGGCCTGCTTAATAATAATATGCCACCCCCTCTCCCGCACAAATCTTCGACTTCTGGGCTAATCCTCGTGATTAGAATGAGAGGTAGAGATATTATTATTATTATCTATGTTAGATACATTAATTATATTACCACAGGTGTAACTAGAATTTAATTTTTGTAGAGACTAAAGTTCAAAGTAACTACTAAAAACGTTTTATTTTTTTTATAAGGTAGCCTGGAGCGTTTTATATACCTTTTTACGTTCTATTATTTTATGTATTTTAACTACCTTTCTGCTTTTTATAAAAATTAAAATTCCTTTCAAATATTTTTTTACAATCATTAGCTTTAGAGGAATAAAAAGATATCTTTAATAAAATTAATGTTTTACTATTTTTTTCACAATTTTTTTCAATAAACGTAACAGTACTTATAAGTACATTTATTTAGTTGCAAGTATGGGAAAATTTTAAATGGTACCTATAAGAATTAAACAGGTTTTTTAAAATAAATATGAAACTGTATTGGAATAATTTTTAGCAGAATAGTGACATAACTGACATATACATATAGAATTACTGATCAAGCTAATGACAAATTCAATAATATAATAAAATCCCGCAAAATAATTTTCATCTGCTTCTCCTAAAAAGTTAACCATTTTGAGTTGCAACGGTTTTTTATGGATGCACGATATCTTTCACGTTCTTTTCCAGTCTATTTGTTAACTGAAAATAATTTGATTTGAGTGTGCTTAGCACTCTTCGATCCCCCTTAGCTGCGCCTATGTATATTACATTGATAAGTTTTTTTAAAAAAACTGTCGGCACTATAAAAGCGTTCCAAATATTCAATATAAACACAGACACATGTGTAAACAATGCATGTGGCGATATGTTACTTAGAGTGACCTTTCCACATAACCCCAAACATTTATTCGATTAACGTGTCACATAACAACCGATAAACATGCTTTGATATTAGAAAATTATTAATTATCCACGGCATTATGATCATAAAATTGTTTTCAAGCTCTTTACACAACATACGCAAATATATACGTGTAAAGATCTAAGTCATGGAAAACTACTTGAGCAAGCAAAACTTTTCAGTCATACCTACAGGGTGTCCAACAGGCTTTATGACAACTTTGACAGATAGTAGCTGGGTTAATGTCAAACACTTTTTGATATATGAATATGGTTCAATTCGTTTTTGGTTAGAGGTTACAAGTATGTTAAAAATTATAATTTCATATCTCAATCAAAAGTAGCCTGATAATTAAAAATGATGGTTGCTATAACAATAATTATTATGTGTGTTCAAACATTAATTAGCCCTTATTAACCAAATTAACAAGTCTTAAGACTATAAGAACTGTTCAAAATGTTCAATCTTCGCTCGAATGCAAGCCCCACATCGGCGAACTAAGGATTCCGTCACTCAACGGATGAATTTTGATCATTTCTTATATGGTTAGCTGCATCCTAAATTATTTCAAGTACTTGCTGACGGGTAGTGATTTCAACATGATAGACAAGCTGCTTTATATGTCCCCATAAACAAAAGTTCAAAGGATTTAGACCGTGCTATTGGACCTTGGTGACCTATCCCTATTCATTTATTAGGGAAATAATTATCATTCAGCCAAGCAGTTACTTGTCTCTCTGTGTGTGGTGGAGTACCATCGTGCTGAAACCACATATTTTTAACAATATTAAGCCCTCCGCCAATGAAATCAAAAAGGTTGCTTCCAAGAAAGTTATATACAGATCTCCATTTAAACGATCATTTAAATCATGTAAAGGCAGGAAATTATTATTGAAAATGATATCCCAAACGTTGACACTGAAAGGTTGCTGAAATCGTCTTGATCTCACTGCATGCGGATTTTGTAACGCCCAGATATGTTCACTGTGATTGTAATTTATGCTATCCCTAGTAAAACACGCTTCATCAAACCACATGACAAGCGAAATTAATCTATCACTTTGTGCATGTTGTTGAAGTAACCAGCGACAAAATTCTAATCATTGATGAGCATCTCCATTATGAAACGCTTGTATATTTTGGCGATGAAACGGATTTCTCTGTTCAATACACGCCGTACAAAATTCGGTTATAAATGAAAATTGCTTGCTATATGCCGAACACTAATTGAAGAGTTGTCAGTGACAGCATTTATTATATCTTCTTCATTTTGTACATTAACTTCAGTAGGACGAATGGCCTCTTTTGGAGTGAAGTTACTTTCTCTTAGATGTCTACAAAATGATGCGCTAAAGATTGTATTGGCAGCTTGATATCTATTTGGGTATCTTCGTCGGTATTCTTGGGTACATTATATGGCGTTGCCATTGGAATACTCATATACAAAGACTATAATTATCTGCATAAAGTTCAATTGTAAATAAATGATTTTTTTATTTAACACTTTACTTTTCAAATGAATAAACAAAATGACACAAATAATAATTATTATTACAGCAACTATAATTTTTAATTATCAGCATACCTTGATTACAATTATATTTTTTTTTAAAATGCCATTAACCCAGCTGTCATCTACCGAAATTTGTCATACTTAGAACTTATAGAATATCCTGTATAGTTATTAATAATAACAACTACTTATATTATTAAGCACCTACTTTATATTAAAGCACATTTCTACCAGTGGTACATTCCTATAACCCTCCCTGTTGTATAAAAGCTGAAAGTGGTTTTTATAGTCACTTCATTATTACTTTACACACACATTATACTTATTTATGTTACTTGCATTTGCAAAATGAAAATAAAGTATGAAAACATATTTTCTACTAAAAAAATTGCAAGTAAACGATGGAGGAAACTCAAACTGTCAACGCTCTGCTTGGAAAATATTTAGTTTTGATATGCTGCGACTGTATATCAAAAGGATTATTACTGCTGACAGCACTCTAAATACGAAAATATTTTAAGGTTACCTCTAATAATATTCACGCAGTGTGTTTTTAAACTACCAATACGAATCGCCAGATATACACAGCACCAGATGAAATACTATTTTTAAAATTAGCACACCCATAATCCAACTGAATCAAAATCACAGGCAACGAGTCAGTATTAGTATACAATTTATAAACAAATACTTCCTCTTTCACTAAACGGAAAATTCAGAAGTGCAAAAAATTCCATGCAAGGTGTTTCTGAAATAGTGCAGTGCTAAAAAATAATAAATTCGACTGTCAAAATTCGGGCATATTTTTACATTTAAGAATTTTTTATCTTGAAAATGATTATACTGTCTATTATCTCTTTAGAAACACACTTATTTCAAACACACCTTGTATATTTATAACTGGAAAGCGATAAATAACATCCGTATCAAATTTGAAGTTAGTATCTCGAAGATATTTGGATAAAACGATTTTAAAAATTCTCCCTGAATTTCGATCTTCTAAAAAAGCATTTTTCCGACCATTTTTCTAAAGGTATGAGTACACAGAGAAAAATGTATGTGGAAATTTGCTCCAAATTGTGAATAACACCTCATCAAATTCATCATAAAATCGTGATAAGAATAATTTGTGTAAATGATACACCATACAGTGCGTTAGAAAGGTAACGCATAAATTCAGCATTTCTTATTATACTTATTTTTTAGTTACTTCAGTAACTATTTACGTTATTTGAAACATCTGATTTTATTACCTAAATCCAATTATTATAGAGTAACTAAAACAACAAATAATAGAAAAGTGACAAATACAGAAAAGAATAATTTATTACTAAACTATGACATAAAAGTAATAAACAAATTACAGTTATAAAAATAAAAAACAAAAAAGAAACTTTAAAAATATTCTTAATTGCATTAATGCTACAGACATTAACTTCATTTAACAGATCATTACAAGTTAAACATTCTAAATAATGAAAATTTTAATACATTCGTTTTTGGCAAGTAAAACAAATGGCTATTGCGTGTTGCTTGATTCGGTATTTGAAAATGGATTAAGGGCGCCGTATTCTTGAAATAGTGTTTTTTACAAATATAAGAAATTTTAGACATTCAAGAACTGAATAATATAGAGTTTAGCCAATAACAAGAACGTTATCTCATGCCACCTGCGAATATTCAAAGGTACCGAAGTAAAATCAGTACATAACGTCAGAAAGCGATCTATCCATCAAATTTTTAGGTACTGAAATCTTTCAAAATATGGGTTTTTTTAAATTCAACTATAGATGTAAACATTATTATAACATAAACTTACATAGTTCTGCATATAAGATTACACACTTTTGTTTATAAGTTTGTGAAAATAATTGTTAAAATGTTGGGGTTACAATAGCGAAATAATGTATGTCATACAAATGCATTTTATAAGTTATTATATTATTTGAGGAGAGTTTAAATAGTAAAAGTGGATAAATAAAACATCAGTAATTTTATTTTTGATATTACTTTTGATTTACGTATTTTATTTTTCGATATTTCAATATCTAAAAAACATCATAAATTTTATCATTTTACGGCGAGAAATACGGCGACCTTAATGATAAAAAACTCTGGACAATCACACTTATTATATAAAATTTTCCAAAAAAAAAAACATGACCCAGTGCATGTACGTTGTTCCAGACTGCACACTTTAAATCTATCAAGTTAAAATGCTACGAGGAAGAGCTAGTTGAGGATAAATTCTATCCTGACAAAATGAAAGTAACTTTAAAAATCGCCTATGGACATCTCTAATTTCAGATTGTAACATCTTATAACCAGGATCCCACACAATGCTGGCATACTCGAGTTTAGATTTAACAAGATAATTGAAAAGTGTCATATTGAATATCCGAAAAGCCATAGGATATTCTAGTTAGAAAACCCAGACTTTTATATGTAGACTGAACGATTCTGTCAATATGAATATTGCTTATTATCAAAATCTTCTAGATCTTCTACAGTTTCAGGACAATACAGAAAATGCCATTCATATTATTATATTATAGTATAGGATAGCGTTATCTAGAGAAAGTCATTACAAGTGCACTTGTATTTAGAGAAATATGTTAATTATACACCAATCATAAGTACTGTAACTTAACACAATCATCAACGGTAGTAACATCACTATAAATTAAATCATCCGCATACAAGATATAATGGCAATCAAAATTTTCAACTATATCGTTAATATAGATAACAAACAAAAAAGGTTGTATCCAAACAACTGGAGCTTTTGAAATAATATATTATGATTCAACTTATCGGAAGCCTCCGAAAAATCAGTATACAAAACATCAACTTGAATATTTGTGTCCAAATTTTGAGAGATGTACCTATTGGGTGACATATCAAATTAGACACAGTGGAACCCATGCTGATCAGGGCTAACGACTCCCTGTACATGTGGATAAAACAAATTGTGAAGAGAAATTTTGGAAGACTACAAATAATTGTATTAGGCCTATAATTAATTGTTAATATCAAATTTGACACCTTTTGTGGAAACTGGAAAAATACGAGACGTTTCCCATTTATCGTAAAAAACACGGATCTTTAGTGACAAGTTAAAAATGATGGAAATGGGAGTAACCAAAGCCTACGCACAGTATCTAATAACAAGAAGTTAAAGCGAACTTTTTTATACTGTAAGGACTATAAAACTGTAAACAAATTTTCGAATCGACTCCCGATAAAATTAGAAATGCGTCTCTAAGTACACGTCTGGCCTGTGGATTTATTATTGTTACGTTGGTGCAAGGCGTGCGTAGCACAAATTTATTTTAAACGTTTTTAATATAGTACTAGGTGTAGATTAACTAGCCAGTAAAAGTATTTTTATGAGGGCCTAAAGGCGTCCCGCACAAATCAGACGGGATTTCAAACACTTCCAAGACGCTGGAATGTTTTAATTGAAAATGCGGCTGATTTAGAGTTATTACTGTGCCGTGTTTACTGGAATCACTGACTATTTGATAAAATATTTATTATGGATTGAATCTTAATTACAAGCGGTTCCCAAAGACGTGGAGAATTGGTTTTGTAAACCTATTTCTGAAAAGATTATGAATGGAAAATTCTGGAGATAACATACAGGGTGAGTCAGTCATAATGTCATTAATTTTAACCACGTATTTGGGAGGCCTAATAAAGGCAGAAAATCGAAAAAAAATTTTTACTCGACCTTTAAAAAAATAAACAAATCACCCTATAAAAATCAGTAACACGACGCTCCTGCTACGCTACAAACTTTCTGATGGCGCACCCGACGAAATTATAATGCCACAGACTTGCCGTATTAACCATGGATGCCACATTTACATACATAATATCGTCTAACACATCAGCGTGTTATTCAAATTTACCTCCATTTAGCACTCTGCATTTCCCGCATTTCTTCCCCCTCAAATTTGTAGATCATGCCACACATTGGAGGGGGGATGGAGGAATACAAGTAGTAAGCAGTAGTTTGTTTATTTCGGTCTAACCTCACGTATTTGGCGTAAATTCACAACGCATAATTTTACAAATTCCGATTATGTGGAAATGGTAGTGTTATACGGAGAATGTTTACGAAATGCGACTGAATTTTATTAATAAAGTGCTATGGACGGATAAATGCAGTTTTACTTGAAATGTGGGATGTAAACAGGTTAGTATCATACTACTTAAAAAACAATACATTTCTAGGCTAGATGTACGTAACTACAAATTGTACATCTGGTTATGTGTGCGGTTAATTGTACTTACGTAATAATTAATAATACTAAAATACATATTTATTTGTAAATACTAAAAATTCATATTTATTTGTAAAACGTAGTGAAAACGTAATATCAAAATTATTAAACTGTAATAACCTAACATTCGAAAACATTTATTTATTATCTACATTTATTTTTATTAACAAATAAATCAATATTTAAGGAAAATTCATTCATGTATCTAGATTAAAAAAATAGTTTTACTCCTTGTCGTTAAATAACAGTACAAAAACTAGGTAACTAGGTTATTGACCTAATAACACAGCTTTAAGCTGTGCTAATAATACGGTAGGTCAAGGCCATTTCGGTCTTGGACAGTTTTCTGTCGACAACACGATGGTTTTTATTAAGTACTTAGTATTTAAACACGAAACACTTTTCAGCTTCTCAATAATTTACCCATTGGGTATAGGCTTTTTATGTAATATACGTAAATAGTTTATTACTCCGTTTATTATTAGACACGTTGGAGCTTTGTTGTAGTCATAACAGCTACAATTGCTCAGAGAAAAAGCGACACGCGAGTGTACGGGTATCGTTTGATTGGGCCGTATTTTCTACGGGAAACCTGATTGGACCGCGTTACTTGCAGTTTTTAATAGAATTATTTGATTATTATTATTTGATTTTATTGGGTATTAACATTTTAAATTATTATTGGCTGAAGTTGAACTGAGCAAAGAAAAATGATATTCTAAAATAGTCAGTACAACCGTTTATTTTTGATGTCTAAAACCTAGGTGGGTAGGTACTATATAGAAAAATATTACAACTTGACAACACTGCATCAGGTCGATGTCGAGTTGAACGGTGAGCTGTAACCGACCAAGGCTGTGACCGGTCAGTGACAGTCTGAAAATGGGGTTTAAATAATGATTTGAAAATATTTTTTCGGTGTAAATATGCATTTAGATTTTTAATCACATATTCGAATTATACTCATTATTCCCGATATCCTCTTAAAATTAATGACATTATGACTGACTCACCCTGTATACAGGATTAACTATGAAAGTACAAATATTTTTCGAGGGGATAGAAAAAATTAAGAATTAACTGAATCACCCTTCAAAAAAATTTCAAACTTATTTATAAAGCGAAAAATTTTGTTCTTTCGATATTATAATCCTTATTTAATGCCGCCTATGTGTCCGCCGCACGTTTAACGTTTACAGAGTCGGAGTAGGCAACCAGCAAGACAACGGTAAAATTCGCTCTCATGTCATAACTCGATTCCTGTGTTTAAGTTGTAGTTTTGTGTTCTTCTTCAGTTTTTAGTGCCTTATTTTAATTTTAAACGTTTTATAGTTATTAAATAAAAGATTTTGTGTCGGGTACAGATATTTTTGCGGAATATAGTTCGCCGGTTTGTTTTTCTAGGTTATGGGATAAGACTGCCGCGGGTGCATTAAAGGTTTTCTATTATCTATTAGTACCTATCTATTCTTTTTGTTCGATTTTCTTATAATACATAGATATTTTATGTAACTGTACCTACGGGAAGTGTTTTATCAGTAGTGAGTGGTTGTAATGAGTGAAAATGTAGCGTTGCCAATTTCTAACGAAATAATGACAAATAAATGCAAAATACTGGAGCTAATTGGATGAACTGTTACCCATCTATCATGTATTATTACTAATAATGTTCTTAATGTTCTAAGCTCATCTTAGTCTATGCATATCATAGGCGCCGACTGTCCGCAGGAACGGCTTTGTGCCATTTTTTAAATATCGAGTTAAAATTCTCGAATAATTTTTGTATTGTCTTTTAGGCCTCCCTGAGCACGTGGTTAAAATTTTTGTACTTAGTCATAGTTAATATATTGAAATTTTGTATATAATACTTAGTAAGATTTTACCCAACGTGAAAAAAAAAATAAGTGTCAACTCTAAACAGTTGTGTAGATATTAGGTATGCTGCTTATATTTTTTCAAATACTATAGTACGTCGCTGTAAAAAATTGTTTTTTGTCATTATTTGAGGATAAGTTTTTATTATCAAAGAAAATGGGATTATTTAATATCAGGCGATCTCTTAAAACAGTTTTACAGTCCATTCTTCTTGCAATGGCTTGCAGCAAGTAGAAGCGAAAGAAGGTTTTTTGGTCTAGGAATTTTTGCTTATGGTGGTAACCATACAAATTACTAAATTATTCCCTAGAATTGCAGAAAAGCTGTGATAAAAATCGAGCAAAACCTACATTTGGAAAGTGCAAAAGTCATTTAGATATGACAGCTTTTGCAACACGCTGCTGTTCAGCGCACATGCATACGTGCAAGAGACTTACAACTTGCAGAAATAATTGTAATAGTTATTTAAGCAACAAGTACAAAAATACGTGAAATTGCCGTCAGGTCGAGTAGGACAACACGTCGAGTGCAATAAGCACTTTTTGTACGAGTTGCATACAATATTTTTTCTACGTTCATGCAAAAACCAAAAATGTTATTTACATAGTACAGTTCTTAAATGATACTATTATTAATTTGTTTAATACTCATGCGCCCTTAAAAACTGTTAGAATTACGAAGCCACCTGCTCCTTGGCTTACATATAATTTAAAAATGATGATGACTTTGAGAGACAAGGCCTATACTAAATATAAAAAAGTAAAAACGGATGGCAATTGGGAATCTTACAAAGAACTCAGAAATATGGTGAATACAGCGGTAAAATCTGAAAAAAAAGCTTACCTTCATCATAAGTTTAAAGCGGATCCTAAAGCTTTTTGGCGTACCTTAAAATATTTAAATATTAGTAATAACAATAAATGTAATAATTATATTAATGTGGGTAATGCGAATGATTTTAATTATTATTTCCTTAATAGTATTCCTCAAAGCACTGCTAACGATGACTTCCTTAATAACACTTATGTTAATAAACAAGCTTTAACAACTAACAAGTTTCAATTTTCAGAGGTGGATGTGTCTACAGTTGAAAAAGTTTTGCTAAAATTAAGTCAAATGCTTTAGGATGCGATGGGATTGACCTAAAGATGCTCACATTGTTGTTTCCGCAGATAAGTCGTTACATAACTTACTTAGTTAATAAATGTTTAATAACTGGTCATTTCCCTGACGCTTGGAAAGTAGCCCATGTTATTCCTGTGCCAAAAAATAGTTGTCCTAATAACATTTCTGACTACAGACCTATTAGTATTTTACCTACGCTTTCCAAAATCGTTGAAAAAATTGTTTATGATCAAGTTTCCGTTTTTTTAAATTCTAACAATATTCTACCGGCAACTCAGGCAGGGTTTCGAGCAAATCATAGTACAACTACAGCTTTATTAGACGTTACTGATGAACTCTATAGGTCAGGATATTCGCAAAAACACTTTTTAGTACTTTTGGATTATAGTAAAGCGTTTGATACATTGGTACCTGCCACTTTGTGTATAAAACTTAAATATTTTGGCTTTAGTGATGTAGCGGTATCTTTTTATCTAGTTATCTATCTGCTAGGAGGCAGAAGGTGTGTTTAAATAATTGTTTCTCTGATATACATGATATACATAGAGGTGTTCCCCAGAGTGTTTTGGGGCCTTTGTTGTTTTCAATATATACGGCTGATTTTTCGACTTTTTTGCGACATTCTAAATCACATCAGTATGCTGATGATTATCAAATATTCTATAGTTTTTCTTATTCAGATATTTATTCCGCTATACAGTGTATTAACTCTGACTTAGACACTATTTCTACAGTGTCCAATTCTCATGGCTTAATGTTAAATGAGAAGAAAACGGAATTATTGATATTTGGACCGCGTCGAAATGACATAGTAAATTATTATGATTTAAATATATTTTTAAACGGAAAAACTTTAACGCCTGTCACTTGTTGTAGGGATTTGGGAATTTACATTGATACAGATCTTAGATTCCATAAGCATATATCAAACTTATTACAAAAATCCTACTGTAAGCTGCAAACTCTCTATCTCTATAAAGAAATTCTTAGCACTGATGTTAAACTAAAATTGTGTGAAACGTTGATTCTTAGTACTATAGCCTATTGTGATGTAGTTTACTGGCCAGCTATTTTAAATAGAGATAAAGAAAGCCTTCAGAAACTTCAAAATACTTGTTTAAGATTTGCCTATTGTCTGAGAAAATATGATCATATAAGTGTTAAGTACGAGCAATCCAAGTGGTTGAAACTAAATGAGCGTTATATGGCTCATATGGCATCTCTTGTTTATAAAATCAATGATTCTGGTTCTCCTAAGTATCTTTTTCATAAACTTGTCAAGGACCAACATGAAAGACCCACTAGATATCGTGGTCTCTACACTGTTCCAAGGCATTGCACTGCTCAATTTCAAAAGTCTTTTAGTTATAATGCTGCTAAAATTTATAATAAACTCCCCTCTGACATTAAATCTGCTTCTAGCTCACATAGTTTTAAAAAGCGGGTCAAATCCTATGTTAGTAGTTTAAGTTAAATTTGTGTTGTGCCTCATGTATGCTAGTTGATTATGTATTTTTAATATTTCATATAGTTTATAGTTATATTAATATATCATTTGTAAGGGACTGGTTAGGTGGTAGAGCAACAATAGTGTTGAACCTCGCCATTCCTTTTATACATATTTCTTGTTTGTTCTCTAAATTTCAATAAAGACATATTATTATTATGATTAGATGACACTAAGTCTAGGAACATGTGACATCGATTTGAACGTTTGTGTTTGTCATGATGACAAAACGCTATTGTAGAGTGACAGATGAATGCAATAAACATTTTATTGCACTAGTGCAATAAAGAACCAATTTTTCCACTAAATATAGTTCAAGTTTTGTTTTTTTGCATGAACGTAGAAAAAACGGTTTTAATGAATCGTGCAGATGCAGCGTAGCTAGGTACATTTCTATAAAATAATATTTTTTTTTTTTGCTTGTGCATCCAGTTCTTTACTTCTTGTTGAACACTTCAAACTAGATTTGATACATAGTGATTTTCCGGTTGTTATGCCTACTCAGTCGCGGTGAAGCTTTTGCGGAGTCACCACTGATGATGCCGACAATGAAGAGCGGCCAAACGTTTGGAAGCATTGGATACGACCTCGGAGGACCACCATTATCCAAGAAACGGTTCCGACGGTACTAGTCGTAATACCAACAATATGAGACGAAACACCCAGACATCGTTAGCGAGTCTGTCCCCACAGAGCCTAGCCCGAGAACAACCAGGGTAGATAAAAGAATCCCGGCTAAGGCCAGGGATGTGCACTTTAATTCTGCTTCTGGCAGCGACCAGTTACCGAAGTCACGGTATAACAACCACCCAGAAAATCACTATGTATCAAATGATAGCATTGGTCGTGAAAGCCTAAAAGCCACTTTATCAAACTGTAGTTTTGTTCAATTAGAACTTCTCTTCCACTGTTGTGGTATTTCAGGATGTTACACTGTGATATAGATAACTAATCGGTGCAAGTAACACATAATTCTTCAACTTGCTCTTGCTGTTCTTGGGCTAAGCTCTGTAGGGAAGGATACCCAGTATCTCTAGACACGCCTATACATTGAATTCGGTTCCTGCTGTTGAAATTACCTACGGCAGCTACGGACCATCTCAATGGCATTTTCTTCTTTTGTACCTAGAGTTTGCTTGATATTTGTATGTCTACATAAACAAACATGGAACAATTTATAGTAACAATGACCAACTGCATGACACGTCAATTTATGGTAAATCTGGGCAAAACTCTGTGGTTGCGAAACGTTTCCAGGTAAACGCTTTTCACAAGCAACGACATTTATTCATTTTGAATACTTATACTTAACTATTCTTTCATATTATTTTATTCTGTGTTGTGAAAACAGTTCTAAGAAAAGCATCCACAGTAAATATGTTTAGGTGCATTTGTGTTTATAATGTACAAACACCACACCTGATATAATCCTTGACCTTCCTCCCTGACAAAACCCCAAGACCAAGAAGACCACCAAGAAGAAGACGAGAACATAGACAACCCAAACCCAAACCCTATCCTTACCTAGCGCTCGCATCTCCCGAACCGTAACAGGCTCGGGAAGAAGAGCATCCTATGGCTACAAGCCACTCACAAAAACCCACTCCCAACAAAGACCTCACCCGGGGGTTTAGTACGTCATAGGAAGAAAAAACCTAGAAGACACGAAGAGCGCCAGAAGAGGCCCCCCTGCCGGCGGGGATCAGCCAGGGCAGGAGGAGGTTCCTCGAGCCGCCAGCATCGGCCGCAACAGCGGTCGAGGCTGACCGGAGAAGGGAACCCACCTCTACGAGGCCGCCCAGGTCTACAGAGATGGTGAAGGATAAAGAGCGATAATACCGCTCGATCCTAATCCATACAAGGCCACCGTTCGCCAATAAAATAACGGCGCTGATATGATCGGTGTGCGACGTGGTCACATATTCAAGACCTATTTGCCGTCACTACTCGATTACTGTTGGTCAAAGGAAAAAAATTGTTAAATCAAATAAGTCTTGTGTGATACAATTTAACATACAGCAAAATAAAAGCACTCATATTCTGAATGCCCTGTATTGTGTTTCAGTTCCAATTATTTGATAATATTATTGGTGAAATCATGATGCAACATTTTAATTTCGTTATCAATGCGGTGGCCGCTGGCCGTGACATAGAACATTTTATTCTCGACTTTGTGCAGTCATAATTACGCAAAAGTTTATCAATCATGTCAATTTTAATTCATTTTAATGTACTTGTTTTCTAGGCCAACATATTTTGTACTTTTAAAGTTTTATGGCACATAAAATGTTGTTTGTATACAGGGTGAGTCAGTCATAATGTCATTAATTTTAAGAGGAGATAGGGAATAATGAGTATAATGCGAATACGTGATTAAAAAAAAATCTAAATGCATATTTACGCCGAAAATAAAATATTTTCAAATCATTATTTAAACCCCCTTTTCAGACTGTCACTGACCGGTCACAGCCTTGGTCTGTTACAGCTGACAGTTCAACTCGATATCGTCTGATGCAACGTTGTCAAGTTGTAATATTTTTCTATATAGTACGTACTCACCTAGGTTTTAGACATCACAAATAAACGGTTGTACTGACTATTTTAGAATATCATTTTTTCTTGCTCAGTTCAACTTCAGCCAATAATAATTTAAAATGTTAATACCCAATAAAATCAAATAATAATAATAATCAAATAATTCTATTAAAAATTGCAAGTAACGCGGTCCACTCAGGTTTTCCCGTAGAAAATACGGCCCAATCAAACGATACCCGTACACTCGCGTGTCGATTTTCTCTGAGCAAATGTAGCCGTTATGACTGCAACAAAACTCCAACGTGTCTAATAATAAACTGAGTAATAAACCATTTACGTACATTACATAAAAAACCTATACCCAATGGGTAAATTATTGAGAAGCTGAAAAGTGTTTAAATACTAAGTACTTAATAAAAACCATCGTGTTGTCGACAGAAAACTGTCCAAGACCGAAATGGCACGCCGCTAATCGAGAGTTAATCTTGACCTTGACCTTATTAGGTCAATAACCTGAATTACCTAGTTTTGTACTGTTATTTAACGACAAGGAGTAAAACTATTTTTAATCTAGATACATGAATGAATTTTCCTTAAATATTGATTTATTTGTTAATAAAAACAAATGTAGATAATAAATAAATGTTTTCGAATGCTAGGCTATTACAGTTTAATAATTTTGATATTACGTTTTCACTACGTTTTACAAATAAATATGAATTTTAGTATTACTCGTAAGTACAATTAACCGCACACATAACCAAATGTACAATTTGTAGTTACGTACATCTAGCCTAGAAATGTATTGTTTTTAAGTAGTATGATACTAACCTGTTTACAGCCCACATAAGTATAACTGCATTATTTATCCGTCCATAGCACTTTATTAATAAAATTCAGTCGCATTTCGTAAACATTCTCCGTATAACACTACCATTTCCACATAATCGGAATTTGTAAAATTATGCGTTGTGAATTTACGCCAAATACGTGACTGCTTGTATTCTCTAAATCCCCCCTCCAATGTGTGGCATGATCTACAAATTTGAGGGGGAAGAAATGCAGGAAATGCAGTGCTAAATGGAGGTAAATTTGAATAACACGCTGATGTGTTAGATGATATTATGTATGTAAATGTGGCATCCATGGTTAATACGGCAAGTCTGTGACATTAGAATTTCGTCGGGTGCGCCATCGTAGCGTACCAGGAGCGTCGTGTTACTGATTTTTATAGGGTGATTTGTTTATTTTTTTAAAGGTCGAGTAAATTTTTTTTTCGATTTTCTGCCTTTATTAGGCCTCCCGAATACGTGGTTAAAATTAATGACATTATGACTGACTCACCCTGTATACAAATTATTTATTCAATATCGTTTATTTAGAACTTATCTAAAAAATGAGAATAGATGCGTCAGTAAAAATTTAATCAATATCGTAACAAAATTGTAAAATACTTATAAGTAGTTTTCGAGTAAAAAATTATTGAAGTTGTAGTATTTTCAACCTTTACATCGCTGGGCTACTGTAGTCTCTACTCAGACGATTTCAAATATTGAAATCCGATTACTTTTTGTAGGTATTAAGGTTTTTGTCGTGCTAGTCTTTACATTAGTTGTTCAAGTGTCTAAAATGGTTTTCGTGTACAGCAACTCGGAGTTGATGGATGTCGTTTTAATTTATGGTGACTTGATAATGCTTTAGAAAAACGATTTCCCGGTAAACATGTGCCAAATTCAGCTACTTTAGCAGCGTTGCAGTTCCATAAAAATGTGAGAACAGGTCACAATTACTTTCCTTTGGCGTGACCCAAAGCTAACGACGTTGACGTAGAAAGTATAGTAGCACCTTTCTTTCTCTTTTTTATTTTTTTTTTAACTTTTTAAAATTTTTCTTTATTTTTTTTTGGTCTTTATTCACTGTGCAATGCTATATGAAGACAATCCTCCTAAATCAATTCAATCCTGAATACAGTGAAATCTTATTATGATTTTTTCTAATAATTTGAAATTTTTTGGGAACAATTTTCTGCCAATTTGTGGCCCTCAAGTGACAATTGGGATGTGCGAGGTCCTATCCAACAATTGATTCATGTTTGGATCCTTCAATGGCACGGAGATAAAGCTTTGCGCGTATTTTTAGGGAATGGCCAAATTTTGGTCATTTTTTTGACTGTAGCGCGCAAATATGGAATGTCTGGGCTATACCGACCCCGGGATCGGTTTCGGGAGCCAAAAAACATGGAGAACCAAGGGTTGGAGCTCGGGCACAGAACTTTTTTTTGTGTGTGTGCCTGTGTTTATACTAACAATAGCGGAAAAGCAGTTGAACTTGCTGTATAAAGTAGGTGTTATAAAATGTTATTTATTTCTTTCTTTGGGAATTTCTTTCCATTTTGTGTCCGGTCGCCGATTGCATGCTTTGCGGCCTTATCAGGTTTCACGGGACCAATTTCCAGTGCCGTGCAGAAGTGTATTTTTAAATTATTTTTGAACTGCCCTTTCTGATTTTTTTAAATTGTATTTGTAAGAGTCCCATCTACAATCAAAATTTTTTTAAATAAGTTCTGAATCGCCCTGTATAATGACAGAAAGCAGTCTAACCAACAAATTTTTAGGTACAGAAATCTTTCAAACGTATTTTCTAAAATTCAACTATTGATGTTATAAAAATATTTACATCCACACTTGATTTATATAAACGTACAGTGGAAGACAGCTTAAACTCACCAGTTACATGCTCCATTCTATTCTAGCGCCATTTGTTATACACGGTGCTAGAAAAGGACAAAACATGCTAGTGGTGACTTTAAGCAGACCACCATTGTACATAGTTCAAATATATTAAATGGTCATTTTCATGTTACTCAGTAAATTAAAATATATAAACGGCACAAGTAACAGCAAACAGTTAAAAAAAATCAAAAAACAAAAAATTAAAAAGCGATGCGATCTTTAAGAATGAACTAAATACGATTTAAATTCATAGTTCAAATATATGAGAGATGACTCAAAAACCATACTTGGACGTGACAGTAGGTGTGTGCATAAAACGTAGATTCTACTTCCGGTATACTGACTTGTAATGGGAACAGTGCTTCACATTTAGCATCTAATGAAAAATTTGAAGATTAACAGATATCTATATTAATGTGTCTTTATTAAAATAAATACGAATATAAAATGTCTAACTCTATTTATTGACAAACAAATCAGAAACAATCAATGCCAAATGATTTTTTTTATAGATCATTATCTATATTAGTCCTCTGGAATTTATATTGTTTAACCCTCAGAACAGCAAATATCAACAATTTTCAAATTTCAACGAAGTTTTAAAACCATATTTTCGTAACAATACAGCGTCCATGACCATGTAGACAGGATGACCATTAATGTCTCTTATAACAGTAATTGGAATATAATTACGTACGCCTATTTAATAACTACAAAAATAAGAGAAAATATCGAAACATTTCTTTCTACTTAATTTCTAATTAAAAATTGAGATCAATTAAACCCTTGTGTTGCAATCTTCAATTAATTACAGTTATCTTCCTCCTTTCGACATTATAAAGAATTTCAAATATAATTACTAATGTACTAGGCAGATAATTAATATAGTTTTCCGACGAATTTTTCAATTCTTGACGTCACTTTCTTGGCATCAGGTAATATGTTTTTAACAATATTATGGAAATATATCATCTAATGATAAATATAGGTAGCATACTTTCAGATTTTCTAAAATTATACACGCCTTGCCTTTCAATGATTCACCTTGTGAGCTTATGAGCGAAGGTGAGAATTTATACTCCATATTATTAAGACGGTCACAATAATTTCACTTATAAAACAATTGAACATCATAATAATATATATGTATTTTTCATTAATAATTTATTCATTCGATAATATGAACAAAAATACAGTAGAATAGATAAACGAATAAAATGAACACTTGAGTACGCGGTGTAGAATTAACTACATCTATCGGCCGTTCGCTACTCCATGCCGGACTGAAAATGTCACAGACACGAAGCGTTCTACATGCAGTAGACACCATTGAAAGCTGTCGACCTTTATCGCGATCGGCGAGAAACGATATTTTGCAAACACGGAATTCCAGGAAACAACTACTCTGCGGGCTAATGCCCCGACCAGCATTGAATTACACCTGGAAAACCTATAGCAACAGCTAGAGTCATTCGTCAGACGCCCACCAGACATATACCGGTTTCGAGCTTATTAGCTCTCATCAGTATGCCATAGGTGAGGTATCCGACGAATAATCGGGGCATTAGCCCGCAGAGTAGTTGTTTCCTGGAATTCCGTGTTTGCAAAATGAACACTTGTTTCGAAAAGTGAAAAAAGAGTTTTTGAATTTTAGTAGTTTCAATTAAAAACATCGGTGCACCTAATTCATCATTAATTTTAAAATACAAAACAAAAATATACCTAAAACCACAAACCTACATGGCGCAAACCATATACGAGTAGAAAGAATATCATATACAGGGTGATTCATACCTTGCCCAAAAAAAATTGGGAATAGATGCGTCATGATAATATATGGAGTCATCCGTAAAAGGAATTATGTATTTTCAACTTTTAATTTTAAATCGCTGGGCTATTGTAATATTTAGCGCCCTCTCTCTCGCTCTACGTAACACGTAACCCCAGGCGACTCCGAATAGTGAATTCAACAACCCTTTTCCTTAAATGTTTGAGCAGGAATAGTCAATGATCGCTTGATTGGACTATTCACATTATCAAATCGAATAAATGGAGTTCAATATCTCGAGTTTCTTCGAAATATTCTACCTGGACTTCTCGAAGTTCAAGAAGTACGATGGATTGGACGTGGAGGACCAGTACCATGGCCTCCACGGTCTCCTGACTTAAATCCTTTGAACTTTTTTTTGTAGGGATCTTTAAAAAAAGAAGTGCATCGCACCGAAGTGGACGCTATTGATGATTTATGCGAACGTATCATAGCTGCTGCCAAGAACAAGAAACATGTGTGTTAGTTCGTAGAAGTGGGATAAGACGGGCCCAAATGTGTTTAGACGTCGGTAGATAAAATTTTGAATAGTTTTTATCAGGTATGTCAAATTAATTTTATTAATTAATAATAGCGGCAAAAGCAGTAGCATTTGCTGATATAAATTGTATTTATTTTTTTTGAAAATTCTTCTAATTTTTTGTCCGTCCATCCGTCCACTTTGCTGTCGTACCGGTCGTCGACTGATTACTTTGCCTTGCGCAAGGTCACGTTTTACAGTGCACGAGTTTTCAGTGCCGTGCAGAAGTGCATTTTCGAACTGCTCTTTTTGATTTTTAATTTACAAAATTGTATTTGAGTCCCTTGTACATTCAAATTGTTTTTTATAAGTTCGTAAAATCGGGAAAAAAATGTTTACTCGACCTTTAAAAAATAATCAAATCACTCTATAAAAATCAGTAACACGACGCTCCTGGTGCGCTACGAACTTTCTGAGGACGCACCCATACGACAATCGAATGCCGGATTAAACATCGTTGCCACATCATGTTTACATACATAATATCGTCTAACACATCAGCGTGTTATTCAAATTTACCCGCATATCCCGCATTTCTTTCCCCTCAAACTTATAGACCACGCCACACATTTGAAGACGGGATGGACAGAATAGTGAGAATACAAGCAGTAAGTAGTAGTTTGTTTATTTCGGTCGCGCGTATTCGTCGTAAATGCATAATTTTACAAATTCCGAATATGCGGAAATGGTAGTGTTATATTTACGAAATGCGACTGACCCTAGTTTTATTAATAAAGTGCTATGGACGGATGAGGGCAATTAACAGGTACATACTACTTAAAAAGCAATAAATTTGTAGGCTAGATGTACGTAACTACAAACTGAATAATTAATTGTACTTACGAGTAATACTAAAAATTCATATTTATTTGTAAAACGTAGTGAAAACGTAATATCAAAATTATTAAACTGTAATAACCTAACATTCGGAAATATTTATTATCTACATTTGTTTTTATTAACAAATAAATCAATATTTAAGGAAAATTAATTCATGTATCTAAATTTAAAAAAAATAGTGTTACTCCTTGTCGTTAAATAACAGTACAACAACTAGGTAACTAGGTTATTGACCTAATAATACGGTAGGTCAAGATTAAGTCTCTATAACTTAGATTAGCGGCGTGCCATTTCGGTCTTGGATATTTTTCTGTCGACAACGCGATGGTTTTTTTATTATTTTGTATTTAAACACGCAACACTTTTCAGCTTCTCTTAATAATAATTTACCCATTGGGTATAGGTTTTTTATGTAATATACGTAAATAGTTTATTATTCGATTTATTATTAGACACGTTGAAGTTTTGTTGCAGTCATAACAGCTACATTTGCTCAGAGAAAAATCCACACGCTACTTGTCGGTTTAGCTTTCAGAGGCGATTTGTTGTCAACGTATGATGATTGGGCCGTATTTTCTACCGGAAAACCTGAGTGGACCGCGTCACTTGTAATTTTTAATAGAATTATTTGATTGTTATTATTTGATTTTATTGGATATTAACAATTTAAATTATTATTGGCTGAAGTTGAACTGAGCAAGAAAAAATGATATTCTAAAATAGTCAGTACAACCGTTCTTTGTGATATCTAAAACCTAGGTAGGTAGGTAGGTACGCGAAAAATATTTCAACTTGACAACATCGCATCACATCGACATCGAGTTGAACTGTGAGCTGTAAACGACCAAGGCTGTGAGCGGTCAGTGACAGTCTGAAAAGGGGGTATAAATAATGATTTGAAAATATTTATTTCGGCGTAAATATGCATTTAGATTTTTTTTAATCGCATATTCGCATTATTCTGTACATTATTCCCTATCTCCTCTTAAAATTAATGACATTATGACTGACTCACTCTGTATATTCAACCGTTAATTTATGTCTATTGAAGTTCAAACTGCTTCCTAATTAATAAATATTTTAAGTGTATATATCTTTTGTAAAAAAAAAACTGAAATAGAGAATGATATACGTACACCAACAAAAACGCATATAAAAGATTCAGACTGTATACTAATAACTAATTAACACGTATCTCTTATGGAACACTGAAGAATCTAAAAATTGCCCTCATCGTTAAACGTGAAATATATTTAATATCGGTCATTGGCACCGCGGCATGGCTTTAATTCAGCACGTTCTAAATGTGGAGCCTTCATAATCGTTTTGTCTTGGCTTTGTAACCTAGAAGAATATCAGGATGTACTACTATACATATCTACGGTTCAGATCGAGTTTGAGAACCGTTCATAAATAGAAAGTAAATACTTTTAACAGAACTGTATACAAATAAACACTAGTATAGCACTTACATGAAAAAAGATAAATATTTTCCGTTTTTCAGTCTTACATGAATTCATTAAAAATTATGAATATACAAAATATGTGCGCTACCTCAAAAATCTCCTTAGGTATACCTGTTTAACAAATTTCTTCGAAACATACATACAAGTACAAAATGTAATATTTTTGGACGAAGTGTTAATGAAGTGTAATCATTTTGGCGTCTTTAAAATCTGGGAAGATACACTCATACAAAAATTCAATATGATCTATTAGACATAATTTTAGAACAGAATTTCTAAAATTTTCAAGTTAAATTACATCTCCTGCAAAGTTATAAATTTCTGAAGTACCGATATCTATCTGAAAACGTAATGAAATTATCTTAAAGACATTGTAATTTGTTTTAAATCGATTAATTTGCGGTCAAGGAAATTATCTGGGAAGTTATCTAACACTCTGTACATTAAGGACGCGTTAAGGTATACTCGCGTCAAGAATTCAGACGTCTTACGTCATGGTTGACATTAGGCGATTGTTTTTATTGTCAACGTAATTTTCGATATTTGGTGGCATTAAAAACAACATTATTTGCAATTTAGTGCAATATATAATGCACACATTTAGTGTAGTATATAGTTTTATTACTCTCAGTTGCAGTTTCTTAAATATTTTGATAAAAATATAATGAATTATTCATTTGTTCGTATGACGTAAGTCGTCTCAATTCTTGACGCGTGTTTGTCGATTTTGGTAAAATCAATTGTATTATGACATACACTGCAAAAACCCTAACTCAAACACGTTGTTGTCATACAAAATTATAGTATGCTTGTATACACCATCACCTACCACTAAGTACAAAAATGTTAACCACGTGCTCAAGAAGGCCTAAGAGACGATAAAAATACTTTTTCGGAATTCTAACCCGATATTTAAAAAATGGCGCAAAACCTTCTTTTCCCCCTAAAAATCGGTGCCTATGATAAGCAACGTCCGCGATGACTTAGATCTGTCAACTACCATGCGGTCGTTTTTTATAGCGTTTCCAAAACCATGATAAATTTGTATTAATAATAATACCTGATAGGTAAGTTTATTTCAGTTAGCTGGAGTATTTTGCATTAGTTTTTCGTTATTTCGTTCCAAACTTACAAAGCTACATTTTCACTCATTACAAGTCCATCAGGATTACCCACTAACAACAAAACACACTTCGTGTACGTGTACAGTTAAATAAAATGCCCATTTATTATAAGAAAATCGAATGAAAGGAATACTAATATAACCTAGACAAAACAAACCGGCGAACTATGTTATACGAAAATACCCCCACACAAATTCCTTTATTTAATTACTATAAAACGTTTAAAATAAGTAAAAAATAGACAAAAATGTGAATATATTTTAGATATTCTATAATCGATAATCAAATAAGTGATCCCATATTCTACTCATTTATAGAAACTCCCAAGATATACGTAGAAGCAATCAATTTGTTTAATTTAAAATTAAATCACAATATTCACACTACGCCACTGATTTTGGCTTTACAGCTGTCCGTGCGCCCACTAGATTTTCAATGCCTTCTATTTTGAGCACCTAAAATTTCGGAATGTGAAACACTACTCCCGGCTTTTAGAAATTATATGGTTTCATCTCTGATTATGTATATCTTTCATCTTTGTACTAAAATAAAATAAACACGCTTTTTCGTTAGTTTCGTACTGCACGCTATGGGAAAATAAAGTCAAATTTGATTCAAAACTAATTAGAAAATTAAGATGATCTGTAAAATCTATTTTTCTTATGTCATTTCCAAGGCCATTTACAAACAACAGGTTCTTTGACTTACTGCAGAAAATACGAACGATCTTGATATACATATAAGCAAGTACTGAATAAACTTATCATCACTTTCTTTGCGTAAACGTTGCTTATGGCAACTTAAACCATGTTTTAATGTTAATATTAATTTTACTGTCATACAGTTAATAATAAAATACATTCCTTGGATATCACCCAAAAGTTATAGGAACAATTTTTTGTTGTTGTTGTCGATGAACACTATAAACATAGTGAAAATATTTTCATATTGCGATAAGATAATCATTTTAAATTTTCTTGTGTTCTTCCATTTTCCGAGCCATTTTCTTACTTTTAAAATTTAAAAAAGTATTTGATTTCCAATAACATAATTTCATTGGACAAAACGGTTTTATCAATTTAGTATTAAATAATAACATAAGGGAAAGATAATCCATGCGTCATTATTTTTGGGTTGTCATAGCATCGAGTATAAAAATCCAAAATCCACATGTGATAACAAATGGAAATTACATAAAAGGTTTTTTTCAGCCTACTGATTTAGGCAAATCAGGAGTTGCTTAACTTTTACTTACAATTTTACAACTTACACAATACAGAGATCTCTTTAATGCATTAACAATAACTAAAACTAATATGCAGAAAAAAGAAAGAAAAAAATGCTAATTTTATAATAGTACCTACAATACAGGAAATCGAGAAGGAAAATAATTAGTTTAATAGACATAAAGTGAAGAAAAGAAAGGAAGAAAAAGGAAAGAGAGATGGTGATAATAGTAATACAATTTTAATATATTAAAAAAACGACAAAAAAACGATATGAGATCATTGTGCAGATAGAAGTTTTGCATGTAGCTGTTGCTTGAATAACACATAGGACAAACATCAGTAATATTTTGACCATTACGGCATGAGCTATGTTATAACTAAAAGATCGTTTAAAAATTTCTTTGCGATGACGGGGCACATTTAAGATATGTACCTAAATTCTGAACTTGAGATGCAAGCTCCATAAATTAAAAAGATGTTTAATGAAATTTAAATATTTTTCATAGCTAAGACATGGTTGTGATAACATGTCACAATTATTGGAACAGTCATCAATAAACAGTACTTCACGATATGTCCAACACAACGTTATTTTCTATATTTTGCAAACTTTATTAAGCCAAACCGACAGCAAAAATCTACATTTCCTTTACATGTCCGTTATTAAATTTATGACTTGTCGCTACATGAATATCATTTCCGTCAGATTTGTATATATTTAATGTTGGTAGCAGGGAATTATGAACCCACAACAACCCATACGTCATATTCGGCTCCTCGATTTCGCTGTCGACCCTGTCATATTTTCATTGCAAGGTTGCTATTTACGAGTTTACCCGGAGATAAATTACTTTTAGTAAAATATTTGTACATGTCGAGTTTTTCAAGACAACCGTTTTGCCTCCTATAATTCGATAAACTTATCAGGCTTGCACAGCAACTGATTTGAAGCCAGCAAATTCATGCTTAAAACATTTGTAATGTAAAATTTTATCAAAACAATTTATACAAGGCGGCCGGAAACAATGCGTTAATATTTCGAGCAAAAATTAATGTCAAAACGTCATAATCTTTCGATCTCAAAATTTTCGGAGTTAGTCTCAAGGATTTTTTTTAAATTATTTTTTTCGATTTCACAAGGAAGCTTGCACAATTATTATCCGTCATGTCAACATGTTTAAGGAAACTAAAGCGTTAGCTTTCAAGACGTGCTTTGTTCATTTTGAAAATTAAACGGTTCCAATTCATTCTAAGGCCAAGGACAGTTTAGGCCCTTTGACATTGAAGAATATTTTACCCATACAAATCACAAAATATATTGAACGCCAGAGGAAAGGAAAACCGAGGGGTAAACCACTGCTTGAAGTTTGTACATTGAAATATCATTTTTTAAAAATGTTACCCGTAAATACCTTATTTTTCAAAAAAAAAAAAATACCTCAAAAATTCCCAAAAACGAATTGCCCTCAGGTGTCCAAAGAAAACCTTTGAGAACTACCCAATAATATCCTAAAGTACCTAAAAATATCGTTAGGTATCCAAAAATATCGAATAGTACCCAAAAATACCCTTAAATACCCAGATATCTAAGAAACGAAAAATACATTAAATGACCCACGATTTTACTTAATATACCGAGTAATATATCTTTAATCTTCCAAAACTGTCTCATATTTCCTTAGAAATTATTCCATCTACAGATCTACGTAAATAATATAGAGCTCTTTAAAGCCTACAGGAATATTAGTTTCTAATCCTTATTTAGTAAGACTTACGAAGACAGTAAAGGGTCACACAGTGGTTTAGTAGAGTCCCCGAAAAATTTTACATTTATTTAATTAAAATATTTTTGTACCAATGTTTAATTACTTTTATATTGGTCATTGCGTCGGTAAACTGTGCCATCGTCATAACGCATGCGCGATCGCCATTGTATTTAAAGATTGGCGGGAAAATACAAATTTTCTCCAAAAGTACCCATTAATTACCATCGTATCATCTATCATGTCCATTAAATACCCATTATTACCTTGATAGTACCTAAAAATACACAAAGTACCTACCGAAAAAATACCCATAAATACGTACAAATACACCTGTGGGCTTGTTAGATTAGAAATAAGTCCACGGTTTGTAACACATTAAATATATTAATAAAGATATAACAACTAGGCAAGAATGTTCCACCAATACAGAAGTCTGGACGGATGTTACGCGGAAGACGAGCGATAAGTGACTGCTGTGGTTTTTCACCGGACCTCTCGAGGGAGGTCTCGGGCGCTGGCTAATCTCTGTCCGTCTCTTTATTTGATTATAATTGGGCTCAGGTCAGAGGGTACTTTAATGGTTTTATTGGCATTGATTTGTTTATTGCTTTAATGCAAATGTCATTAAATTGTAATTGTAGGGATCACAGATGTAGGTCGGTGACCGCTACAACCCCAATACTGCAAAAAGTACGTTTAATTACATACACCTTGTACAGTAAAATACCCCAGCGGTTTCCCCCTCGGGAAAAACTTAATGTACGCTGTTGGTAATACTGCATTTTAATTCAACGTTCAATTCGCGAACCACTAGATGCCGCTGTAAATTCAAGATGTCGATGGATGGGAGAACAACACTTTGTTTACAATTGCCGCTAAATATTATAAAGCTTTTAATAAGCAGGGAGGATGTTTTATGGTGTAATTCTTTGTATTTTTTAAGTGAAAGTATTTTAGGAGTTATCAAACTATAATGTAAGACAAATTTCTAGAGGGCTATCGTGAATTCGTTGTATGGTATGTTCGTAAGTTCAACCTTTCTGATATAATGGTTCGATTCGAGATATCTAGAACAGATATCTTGGACTACTTTGGGGATCGTGTGCGACCTCTAAAAGAAGGTGAGGCGAGGCCACGCAAGTTTTGTTTGGGGTAGAACGTAAACAGCCCCAAGTTGTCAAAAACCTGTGTTTGCAGACGTCTGCTTTAATTCAGCCAGAGTAATGTGTAATAAAGATTTAAAAACATGCTTAATTAATTCACAACATAACCTTGTTATAATTAGTTACCTGGCATAAAATCCTATATAAGAAAAATTTGGCTATATACTTTCATGTGTGCTTTTATCGGTTTTCCGATTCTCAATTTAATTTTCCACTGCTTACAGAGTTTCAGGTCTACGGGAAATTTGTGTAGGGAAATATCAGAAGCAGGTACAGTCGAGGAGCATTGGTGAACAGCGCCGAGATTTTGTGTAAATAATCTTGCATATATTTTGCATTATTGTACACCTTTTATAACTAAATAGGTATCGTACGATCTCAATAAAGTCTGCAAAATTACTAAAAATACAGAAAATTTCCACTACACCTAAACATACAAAACCGATTTGTTGGATTGTTGTTCACCTCTATATCCGACTTATTACAAATTGTCTTATGCAGATTCTGCACTTTTCTTCATTCAAGATAAAACTAAACTATTTTCAAACTATTCTGATACTATGTAATGCAGAAAAAATTATAGCAAAATATTGAAAAACACACAAAACTTCACATTTCTATTATGCAAGTAATTTGTTCTTTTCTGAAATCTATCAACCGGTGTCACCCACTTCGTGATTTTCGCCAATTGGAACCAAAACGGAAAATGTTTGTAATGGAACCATAGAAATCATATATTTCTATGAATTGTAAGTAAAATTTTTATATTTTGAAATATAATTCGCCCATTAGTGCGAAGCTATGGATCGTATCTATGGAATGGAACGATTCGATAGCAATGTAAAGATCTATCGACAAGCTATTGCACACTCATAATAATATGACTATAGATAATGGATGTCCCTGAACAACAACAATTATAATTTAACATCCCGTAAATTAAAGAGATTGGTAACGACAGATTTTTTAATATGACCAAGTCGTATTTTGAACGAAACTACATCCTTATATAATTTAATTCATCTCACCTCACCTGTTTCAGTGTTTCAATTAAGGGCGAAACAAGTATCGTTATGTATTATTTTAAAACTATTTTGGCAGACGTCACTATTATTCTCTGAACAATATGCACAAGGTTAAGACCAAATTGGAACCGACAATTTACGAATATAATATGAAGCTTAGTCATCCCTTCAATATAAACAAATACAACACCTACATAGAGAATCAACCTGAAGAAAACACCGGTCACTAGATTTCGGGAAGACATAATGATTTAAAATAGTTTAAGATAATCACTTCAATGAAACAACTATATAGGAAATAGGTACCGAATTTAATTCAGAAAATGACGTTTATTAAAATGTAATATGTTCTTGGAATATAATCTTCAATAAAGAGTTTTTAACACACTGAACAGTAGTCGTTAAACCGAAATTAGTGCATCAGAGTGGATATTAAAATCAAACTAAGAAAATTACATTTTAATTTTAGGTAGGTAAGTACATATCTATTTTAATTATTAAAATAAAATTTCCGAATGTTAACGAAGCACAACAGCTATTTATCTAATATAAGGTATTAACCCTTCGCTGTGATGAAAAAAAAAGAATAAAAACATGACTAGTATGATTCTTTAATAGAATAAAGCTCGGAACAAAGTAAAAACCAAATAGATGCAATATTTTTAGTGTTAAGTATATGCAACGTCATAAAAATACTAGTTCTTTATTATTTTTGAGGAGCCTCTCACTGTTCCAATTTTTGTACACCGACTGCAATTTTGAATAGTACGATCAGTACTGCTCTAGTAAAAAAGTAAATGTACCTAATTTACCACGGTAAAAACATGACATATTTACTTTTTAGCATAATATAATAATTTGTGCCACTGTACCACTAAGTTAAAAGTTTGTTACTACCGTGCGCTTAACACACGCAACCAAAATAGTCATTACCTACTTACTACTTAGTTAAATTCGAATAATATTAGTGATTTCGTGCCTCGACTGTAGCTTGATAGGAGTTCGAACTTTAGCCCTCTTAGATATTAGGGCATGTATGAGAAAACACTTATAAAACGTCAAATATAAATTTGTTGTCAATATTAGCTCTGTTCTCACGAGACAGGGATTGATTTCAAACTGTTAGAAATATATGACCAGAATATAACTCAAGTAGTTGGACGAACATTTCTGACAGTTTCAGACTAGTCTCTGACTCTTCTGAGAACATACCTATTATGATTACGGACCAGCTTGTCGGGAAAATATAAACTATGTATAATATTTGACTATTTTCTTTATACGGCGTGTCCGGAAAAATGTGAGAAATCTCGGGTGCAGATAGAACATGAAAAAATAAGATGAAAAGTTCCTATAATTTTTTTCCTACAGACCCCTCCCTAGGGAGATATGTGTCCCCGAAGGACGCCGCTGGAACTTTTAATGTACCTAATATAAATTCATAAAAATTTAATGTGATGAACACTAGTAAGGACCTCTTAAAATAGTGTCCTTGAAACATATTTAGCATTTATAGTTTACCAGGGCGGGCTAATCTTTACAACTTAATGCCTAAATTAATATATCTGGACAGCTTCAAAAAAGGTACTCTTAATTATTATCAATAAAATGAGCCGTTTACGAGATAAGGCTGGACCTATGCTCGCATGTAGAACCTTCTTAAGAAGTTTTTCAATAATTTCGTCAGTGTCAGTGCCGGTTTTAACGCCACCAGCGCCCTGGGCGAGATTTCTACGGCACCCCCTAACTGCAATTCAAACCCATACGAAAAAAGGGAAAGGGTATAATGAAATAACCATTTATTAATAGAAATAATGATTTATTATAAAAAATAACCGTTTATTAGGAAAAACTAATAAAATTTTACTTTTCTGGCCTTTCTATCAGCGAACTCTTATAAGGTTATCAAAGTCGATGTTTTCAGCAATTTTGATTTCAATTGACAAAGTGGCTAAGTTTGTCAATCTAGGGAATTTACCAGTAAGATCTCCAACTATGAGCGATGGGCTACAAATGGGCGCCTGTGGCGCCCCTTCTATCCGGCGCTGGGCGATCGCTCAACCGCACCCTACCCTAACGCCACTACTGGTTAAGGTGACTACTGGGACACTAGGATTTTTAAATTTTTTAAACTTTGAAAACATGAATTCGTTTATTATTCTTTTTCACGTAAACGGTTAATTTTATCGACAATAAACAAGAGTATCTTTTTTAGTCTATCTCTCTTGAAGCTATCCAGATTTATTATTTTAAAGTATTTATCAGACAAGGTGTTAAAAATGTAGGCTAAAGCTAAATATGTTTCAAGGACACTATTTTACGAGGTCCTAGTGTCCATCACATTAAATTTTTATTAAATTATATTAGGTACTTTAAAAGTTCCAGCGGCGTCCTTAGGGGACGCATATCTCCGTAGGGAGGGCATGTAGGAAACAATTTTATAGGAACTTATCTTATTTTTTCATGTTCTATCTACACCCGAGAGATTTCCCACATTTTCCCGGACACCCTGTATAAAATTGAGTATGGTTTTTGACATTCCAGTTCCAAAGCTGAAATCGAAGATAGTTATCTTAAAATGTATTGAAGAAAACCCGAGAGAAAACCACATAAACGTACCAAAAAATAAAATAAAAAACGGTGAGTAATTTTATATTAATAATTGCTACTGTTTCATTATTTTCAAGTATGTCGCCAGCTCTGCCAAAAATTTTGAACTCGGCAGCTTCTCTAACTAAGCGAGTGTATTTATTTACCGCAAACGGAGTCGCCACTGGAACAAAAGACTAAACAAACAGCGGCACTGACATTACAACGCCTGACGCACATGCCCATACTTGTAAATTAGCCTTAATAAAATCCCACGTAAAGTAAACATCACAATTAACTCACATTTTATATTTAAGCAGTTCAATTCCGTGATGTCATGGGTCAGATGGCGGCGAACAGCTGATAAATCCCATCAAAAAAAAAAGATCAAAACAGGCACTGAACGGCACTAATAAATTACATCGGGGTTCCGAAAATATACACTCACTGGAGCAACTGTTATGGGAAAAGTTAGGAAATGTGACTAAACTATTTCTGTGGCGTGCGTGCGTGAGTTTAAATGCACATTTAAAACGATTTAAGACGGTACTGAGCGCGGTTTACGTTCAAAATTGACGGGAGCTCAGGCGGCGCCGCGCACGGTCCGACCGCAGGTTATCATCCGACGTTGTCCCGGCGGACGTCGAGAGAGGTGCCCTCGGGAGAGCCGTTCAACTGGGTCTGGAAACTTTTTGGAGCGTTTCCGGTCGCCGAGGCCCCCTCTAGGTGCAGACAGACGGGATGCTACGGGAGAAACTGAAAAATTATCAGCGTGCTATACAGTGAGGGAGTGAGGTCATCGAAAATGTCCAATACCAACATCCATGCAATGGCAATAGAAATACACTATTTAAAATATTCTCTAAAATTATGGAGCATCTGTGGAGTAGGTAATAAGCGAGGGGATAACCACTCATGGAAATATTGTCACAAACCTTGCAAATCCCGAAAAATCGTGCGAAATCCCGAGAAATCGTACGAAATCACGCAAAATTCCGCGTCGTCTCACGGAAATCTTGCCCCAAATAGTGTGAAATCTTGCGAAATTGTGCGAAATCCCGAAAAATCGTGAGAAATCGCGCGAAATCACGCAAAATTCCGCGTCATCTGGATGTAAATTTACACGCAAAGACTAATAATACCTTGCGTCATTATCGACGTTATTATACTTATAACTTCATATGAATTGTAATAAATACAATAAAACTACAGATGAATTGTCTGGCACGAGAAATTGGAATATGTCCGCGGATTTGCTGTCAACTGTAGAAGCGCCACCTACAGTCCTTCACATGCATTTAAATCGTCATAACTTTTTGGTGCCTGTGCATCCAGTACAGACTGTCTAAAAGTTCTGGATAAGACGCTGCCACAAATGTTACTAGAGAGAAGATATGATAATATAACCCTATTTACCTTAGTCTAAAATTTGATACTACTTAACTGAATAAAGTATGAAACAAGACAATGAGTTTATGTTTATGAAATAAAACCTTCAAAGCCTATCCAAAAAAACGGTTGTTCAAGACGTTTCTTTAAGAAAAAAACGTCAAAGAATAAGAATTATTAATTAAACAATCAATACACCTGTGTACATAAAATTTATAATGATTTAAATGCATGTGAAGTACTGTAGGTGGCGCTCTCGACAATTGACAGCAAATTCGAGGGCATATTTCAATTTTTTGTCACAGCTTAAATAACAATCAGCTCACAGACTCTACGGCGGCACCTTTGAAGTATTAAAACGTGAAAATTTGTCCTTGAAGCTTGTTCTCTCTCTGTCTTTTGGGATACAAGTCAGGACCGGATTAAAAATAGTTGCCCAATTTAGAAAGTGTTTTAACTGCACTGTGTACCTACTTGAATTTCAAAATATTTTTTGTTTTTGTTTTACTAAAATATAGATATAGGAAATGTTACCTAAATTTGGGAGCTTGATTAATATAAATACCACACCTACGTGGATCCATTATTAACATAAAATGTACAATTACTTTTCAAAGTACGTATAGGTAATTTATTAACATTACGTTGCTAATGACTAAAAAAGAAAACAAAACAAAAGTGAAACTTATTAAATTAAAATTTGAAACAAAAATGTTTTCATTGTGTTCAACTTTCTGCCGTACTCTATATAATACCTGGATTATTTTCCAAGACATTAGTTTGGCATAAAACCATATCCTGAAGAATGTTTATGTTATGGGTGACTAGCATGGGCAGGGAATAGGTATGATCTGAAAATATTTAGAACTTCCCTCAAGTGAAGGAAATAATGTAGGAACTGCATTTTTATTCAACTGATTGGGAAAATGATTCGTAAACATGTTCCTAGGGCGAAGATATGATAATATAACCATATTTATCTTAGTCTAAAACTTGATAGTACTTAACTGTTATCCACACACGGCACAAGAGAATTTTATGTCCTCCTATCTTGTTCACTCATCATGATAAATAACAATAAACACAAAGTAACACAAATAGAACAATCATAGTGAGTCTGTGAGCTGATTGTATATTTAAGCTGTGCTTTTGTATCAGAAAACTGACTACTGTCAAATTTTATGTATCTACTACAATTTATAATAAAGTTATTGAAAAAAAAAACTAAAATAGTTCAACACTGTATCTCGAAAATTATAAAATTTTAGACTAAGGTAACTTGATTTACGCCATCATAATTTGGGCCCTGGAATTTGCGGTTTTCTCTCAAACTTTTACAGACACCTTGTATAAGTATATAATTTTTGAGGTAATTTTTATCCCGTGAAATCCTTGGAAATTCCTTGAAATTGCCCGGAATTCCATAAAATTCCATGGAAATTTCTATTTTGCGAAATCTTGTTACAATTTTGATTCCAGTGATAACCCCCTGGGTATCTAATAATGGCTACTAATTCCACGCAAAAATTAAATGGCTGCTGAATATTTTGGCTGCTAACTTTACCCCGATTCTGTCTTGTCAGTCGGGTCTATAAATTTATGGCGTGGCGTTGCCTAAATTACCTTCGTTCTACAAGTTTTGCGCCTGCGCTAAAGTGATTCTTGTGATTTCGCACGATTTTTCGGGATTTCCCACGATTTCGCAAGGATTTCGCTAGATTTGTGACAAAATTTCCATGAATGGTTCCCCTTCGGAAAAACCTATTGTTAGAATGAATAAAATATTTAACAACACGTATGATTGAATGTTTCTTTAATAATAATAATACTAATTTAATGGAGTAAATGTTCGAAATGTGCATCCTGAACCTCCTGACCATAATAAAATCTGTTTTTGAACTCTTCACACACGACAAAGTAACTCTTCTAAACGTATGTACTGTGTTGTTGTAAAGCACACTTTAAATTCTGTATTTAAGCTTATTTTTGCACGAAATTGTTTGGACAAAGACCATTTTTAAAATAACGGTCTTTCTTCTGCACGTATTTAGAGAAATCATGCAATTTCCCCATTATGGAGCATTTGTGGATAGCAAATAAGGTAACACTCGAGTACGATGCGTTACAGCAAGTCTTGTCAGGTTGTGTTGCATAAAATTTTGTGTTTAAAACTTTAAATGGACCCATAGTCATAATTGCTGTTGGTTGGTCAGACAACCCCATTTCACAACCCGCCTCCAGAAAAACTCAACGTTTAGGCAGGAATGTTTGGAGATTTGCATTGCAATTCAAGAATATTTCACAACCCGCCTCCAGAAAAACTCAACGTTTAGGCAGGAATGTTTGGAGATTTGCATTGTTGGTTCATTTTCTTACTTGGAGAGACATATTTGAATCTAGGCTTTAAAAGGGATGACTTATTAAATTGCCCCATAACAAAGAACATTTTGTTTGAACCATAGGCGCCCATTTAACTGGGGTAAAACTCCCAGCAAATTTCCAACAGATTAGGGCCTCCTGCCCCTTAGTATTTTTTACTAATGTTGTATAAGAAGTATTTACTATCTAGCTCAAACATTTTAAAATAAATACATTGTAGCAAGTGGTTACAAGGTTACTATATTACGAATTAATCACTTTATTTTGTGATTTTTTTGTTTTGTTGTGTGTTGACAGCAAAGCGATTTTTTTCAAAAAATTAATTTTTTTGTTGAGAACAGTTTACAAATTCATGTTAATGATGCAGAAAATGACTGATATTGGAATTTGAATGGCCACATTTTTTGATATATGGTGCAAAATTCAGTTTACTATCGTTGTTAGTTGTCAAACAATTCAATGGCCTTCTAGTGTAATATTATGCTAGCAGTAATCATTTTTCTCGAAAACGGCACAAGCTACAAAATTGAAATTGGTGATACAAATTAGCAACAAAATATCTATAACTTGTTTTTGGCGGCCGTCGGTTTGAGCAATGGTAAAACTATTATATTGCCTTTTTACTTACTTCTCGTTAAATAAATCAATTATAATTTTAAAACCACCCTATATCTCAAAAACTTTTTACCTCGCTTTTTTTTTTAAAATGTGTCCAATAATCACATCCTTCATTTCGATAGATATTTTGAAATACCCTGTAAGTATTTATGTACCTAGTGTATTTTGAATATGCTACAATAAAAACTTTTTTCTCTGCCTCAGTTGCAGTCACCGTTCGTAAAGCACACAAAGTCGTTCTTTTCGTTAAAATATAACGCAACGATATAAATTAGGTACCTAAGTACATTTTAGAAAAATCATAAATCACATGAAAACTTTAAAATACCAAATACGGTATGCGGTATAGGCAACTTACAATACAATCTCACATCAGCGAATTATGGGTTGCCTATGCACTAGGAACCTTAACGTAAAATTAATCTAGTAAGATCATAAATAATGCTTTTTAATTTTATCTATCTAATATTTATGTAATATACATTATTTATTACCTGGAATTAACAAAATATAAAAAAATTTAAAAAACCTTAAAAATTATTTAGGTAGGTATTTGATACAAACATACCTATGCATAGGTATGTATGAAGTGTAAATCCAAAGTGAAATAATAAAATAAAGTATGTACCTATTTTGTCAAAAAGTTATACTTAAGATTATTAAAATAATTTATAAAATCTGTATCTGTAAATTGAGATCAAATATAAAATATTGGCAATATTGCAAACTAAATTAATTTTTAACAGAAACTAGTTTTTAATTCTATTTAATTTTTTAATTAGGTATATTTAATTAGCTAGATAAAATTAAGCAAATAGTATACTTATCAGTGTATTAGTGTTTTTTAATTTCACATTATGTTTCATCTCCAACTGAATGAATTGAAGCACTTACATGCATTATCTCAAAAACTATATTATTATCTATTATTTCGGTAATTTTATGCAATTTAAATAAGAAGAAGCTATTAGAAATTAGGTACTTAAACTGAACTGAACATAAAAGTAAATAAACAAATAATAAACTCACCACAATAATTGTTCTCCATCATTATGAAGCCTCGTTTTTGTGGTAGATCCATGAAAATTCCTCCAAAATAAATGATTACTTCAAATTAATATTGGAACTACTAATCACTACTCACTATTAACAGTTACATCTCTTGGAAATTGTCATTTCGCACTAATAACCACAACCGTATCTGCATGATTTCACTTATTTTCCATACATTTTTATAGAAAAAACCATTAAGAAAACGGAAATATCGTTTCGAACAAACAAAATATGTTTTCATAAATGGTAACATAACCTCAAAAACAACAACAGGTCGAGCGGTAAAATCGAAAACTAAGCTAATTTAGACGAAATTGTGACTGAAAAACCTTACCTTAATCGAACATTCACATTCCACACTAAACCTGCCAACCGATAGTCCACTAAATATTAAAATTTATTTAAAATCACGAAAAATAGATACAAAACTACACTAATTTGACAGTTGGGACTACTACACTGCCAGTTTCAATAATGCGACACGGCGCACGCGTTCTCACTGGTCCTCGGCGGCTCGTGAGGCAACAAAATAGGGGTCTGATCTGTAGAAATAAAATAAAATATTTTTCCCAGCTTCGTGAAGAGATGGGAAAATAGTTGTTGTGCTGTATACGAATTAATTTTGTAAGGATTTTCGTTTATTACTTATGTTTAATGGTTAACAATGTAATTTCTTGAGAGAACACAGAACTTCTGTATTTTTTAACACTTAGTAGGTATACAGGAACAATAAAGCCCTTTGTTGGCATAAAACAATAATAAAAAGTCATTTAAAGAAATATTTTGTACAACTCCAGCTAGCGCTGTGGCAACAAAAGAATTGGGAACATATGAGCTAATCAAGAAATTGACTATAATGGGAGAGATTTAATGCTCTAGATTACTTGCTCTAGCAAACTACTTTGCAAAAATCTCATTAATATTATATCTTCCTAACATAGCTGGCCCAGGAAAAAACTTTATAGTATAATGAGTGTCCTCAACAAAATATACTATTGCAAATTATCTCTTCCATTTGTAGAAGTTAATTTACTGTTGCTAGAAAATACTTTTGTTATAATAAAAACTCCTTACTACTTAATTCTTAATAAAAAATAGGGTGTAACAAAAACTAAAATAACAATACTGGAACATATTGAACTGAGAAATATAAAATATTTCAATAAAAAAATAGAATATACCTACTTAGTGTTTTCATACCGTCTTGCTTCTGAGAGAAAATTTAATTTTCGTCATGCCTCATTTTTTATTATATGAATAAAATTTTATGAAAAATCAACAAAAAAATTAACAATGTCTATGCAACTTTCGATTATAAAATCACATCACATAATAATGCAGCATAATAGTTATTTATGCAACAAGTGCAAAAGTAAGCCGAGTAGGACAACACGTCGAGTGCAATAAGCACTTTTTGTACGAGTTGCATACAATATTTTTTCTACGTTCATGCAAAAACCAAAAAATGTTATTTAGATGACACGTCTAGAAAAATGTACGCTAGTAGACCTTATCCTGCTGTAGAGGCCCTTGTCCATACCATTTTCGTTTTCAAAGTCCCACATTGAGAAGGTCTTAGTGCCGTTGTTGTGTATTCCACTGAACAGTGTCCCAATTTCTTTGTAATAGCAGGGTATCTCAGAAACTACAAGAGATAGAAGGAATATTCTCCAAAAATTAATGTTATTATATTATATATAAATAAAAATAATTTTAATAAAATAATTATATTAGCCAATCAAGTAATTTATAAATCAGAGGCAGAAAGGCCCTCATCCATTTTCGGTGTTACAGAGCTAGTTCATTGAAAAGTTACATTTGGGATTGCATTATTTTATAGGACACAATTTTATTGTTTAGATGTGAGGGGAGGGTCAAAAAAAGCTTAACTTGAAGTTTGTGGGGTCACAACCCTCCAGTTAAATTGTTTTTAGCATTTATCAGGTAAACTATTGGTCATACAAAAAATTTTTAAAAACATTTTTTATTGCAAATTGAATCCTATACAATTTTAGTCCAGTAACTTTTTGTGGTAAAATCTTGCAAATTGAATCCTATACAATTTTAGTCCAGTAACTTTTTGTGGTAAAATCAAAAATAACAAAGATATTAAAAAAAAACAATCAACATTGTTTGACAAATTTTCTTTCGGACGCCAAAATTTATTATTTTTTTTATTTAAAAAAAATGACATCAGAGAATTTTTTGTATGACCAATAGTTACATAATTAATGCTAAAAACAATTTAACCCCCTTTTTCCAAGATGGCGGCCGAAGTTGAAGAGTTCTGGCCTCACAAACTTCAAGTTAAGCTTTTTTTGACCCCCCCCCCCTCACATCTAAATAATAAAATTGCGTCCTCTAAAAAAGGCACGCTAAGGCCAAAAAAATGGTTTTCGACGTATGAAGACTGAAGTCTTAACTTATTATTATTATAACTAAATTCATTACCTTAGATCTATAATCTTGAAGGCCACTTTCGTCTAGCCTGCTTATTTTAAAATGGACTTGAAACTTTCTGCCTCTGAGGTAGGTACTGAAATATCTTTAATGAAAAAAAAATAAATAAAAACAAAAGAATAATAATTAATGAGACGAAAATTAATCAACAATGTCATTTCAAAAATTGTTGAAAATTATTTAATATTGGAAAATATTCACCAACTGTTTAAATTTTAAATATAATCATGAAAATAATCAGCAAATTATAAAATAAGGATAAATAAGTATGTATTTTGGGATGTCTTTTTTCAATATTAATAAATATTTAACTAGAGCTCTTTGAAGATGGTGCCTTGTAAATAGTTTTGTTTAAATACCTCCAGAACGTTTCTACTTAGAAAAACAAAAACTGTTATGCTTGTTTAGCCTTCAGAGATGAATCGATTCCATGAATTGCGAATTTCTAGTACCGGTCATAGGCGTCCGTTTTGGGTAGGTCAACGGTTATTTTAACGCATAACTTCTTTGTATTTAAATTTTAAGCATTTGTGACACTAGATTATTAACGAAAAATTTTCAAATCCAATCTTCTAGAAAACGGTGTATCCTAATGACTTAAAGTAAGAGTACCTTTTAGTACTAGAATACCTGAAAATTTAATAATCTAGTGTCACAAATGCTTAAAATTTAAAGACAAAAAAGTTATGCGTTAAAATAACCGTTGACCTAACCAAAACGGACGCCTATGACCGGTACTAGAAACTCGCAATTGATGGAATCGATTCATCTCTGAAGGCTAAACAAGCATACCAGTTTTTGTTTTTCTAAGTAGAAGCGTTCTGGAGGTATTTAAACAAAACTATTTACAAGGCGCCATCTTCGAAGAGCTCTAGTTCCCTTAGGAAGCATTTTCGGACTAGGTGAATTGGGTTAAATTGTCTTAAAATTATCTGAGAAATCTCCGGTCTTCGTTTGTCAGGAGAGTTTCTGGACACCCTGTATATACATACACATATATAGGTACTATTATTAATGATCCTATTTATTATATAACTGTATTATTTAAACAACTTTTATTCTGCATACATTTTTGTTAGCTATAACTTTAGCTTTTATACATCATTATTATTTGTACCATGTACCATGCACGGATAAATCCTACGAGGTGCATGTGTAACTGGCATTAGCTAAAACAAAATCAAAACATATTTCATGATCATTTTCTTTGATGAATCAGTTACTTATCTGTAACATTATTGTGAGATTCAATGTGTCAACTGCATCGCGTTCAAACTATACAAAGTAAAGACTCATCTCATTATAACGTAGGTATGGACTCTGGACAAATTTTGCAAAAACTAATATTTAGTGAAGTGTGGATATTTTCAACTGAATATTTTTGTGGATTAATTTTTTACTATAGTTTTCCTCATTATAATATTGCTGGAAATACTAGGCGTGGCTTGCATTGTTTTGAGCGGTGAGTAATTGCTTTGTTTAATACTGTATATTTTAATCGTTTGATTTGTCAAGAATTAGAGAATAAAGTATATATTTTTCTAAAAAAAAAACTCATTCTCCAATAAAGTGACTATTATAAGAGCATTTAAGTGATTCTTATAATTTAACCTTAAATCGACCTTTATATATTAATTACATTACTCTTGATAGAATTTTCAATTATGAATCCAATGATATATGACGTGCTATAGCTTTCGCATTTTAGAAACGAATTAACTATATTCATACTGCGACCTATTTATGTGAATGAAACCATACAGACAAATAAATATATGGCCTATGTTCAAAGACCCTATAAAAATATTGTAAGATTCCAGGAAAACAAATGAAAAACGAGTACTTGACGACAAAAACATTTTTGCAGTATTAAATTTTCGCATTTTTTTAAGTGAAATATAATAATTAACAATATACTTTTCTGTAATGGCAGCAACAGGAAGGCTATCAACTTGATACCTATATGTAATGTTTGTCCTGATAAAATGGTACGTGAGAGATTTCAATTATAATTCTTTGTTTAAAAATATTTACCGATACACGGGAATTACATCAAGTGGATTAGATAATTTAATTGAAAATCTAGGTTCGTGCTAACATGTCAAATTGCCACTGCTGCCTTTATGGAAAAATTCATTCTTTGAAATTTTAGAGTGGGTCAGTTGTGGCGCCATCTATGTGTTGCTAAAAATTGCGTAATTATTAATTATCAACAAAGGCCAGTATTACCAAAGAAAGAGTTTTCTCAATAATTTGTTCGCGTATCAATTAATGTTTGCTGTAGTTTTTACTTGGTTCATTCACACAAAGTAAATGATATTGTTTTACGTTTTACGTCACAATAAAATTATTTTTTTTACTATCTGAAGCACGTAAAAATGACATGCGCTGTATACTAACTTAGCCTAGAGTGACGATATGGTGACAAAAGTTCTAAATTGCAAAGTGTTAGTACAGTTCTGTGATTTCGTACTATTATATTGCCAAAGAAAAGTAATTATGAAAATGTTAGTGGAAAACGTAAATTTTTTATAAATGCGCTTTTCTGGAATAAAATTACAAGTGGTGTGGACATGTTTGTTTTGTGAAGTGAAAGATTTTTATCAACTTTAGCACACATATGTTGAAATGGTAGGTGCTTTAATATAGTTTTTCTCTTTTATCTGATGCTACTGTTAACCCATTATACAACGTTTTAACATTCTAAGAATTAATATTTGTTTTTACAACTGTGCAAAATGCATGTTGGAAATTTTTTTCGAAAACAGAAACTGGTAACAATTTTTTGCATGTGTACTTCTGGTGAAAGTAAAAAATGGTTAAATCTTCAGGTTTATCTGTTCAGTTCATTTTTTTTTTTGAGTTTCTCACTCTTCCACGACCATCGTGCATCCCCAGACAGAAATTATATTCGTCCCTAAAGATCACCTGATTCTATTCTTGGTTCTATTGAATCCTCTTTCTACAACATTGTAAGCGGTTAGCTCGATGCTCGATGTTGACGAGTGTGAGACAGCACTAGGGATGCCCGATTTAAATCGATTTTATAAATATTCCATCTTTTCAAACGCGATTTTCGATATTTTGAATCGATTTTTTGGTGAATCGATTATTTTCCATTGAGTTCGGATCGGATTGCATTTTACAAGAGGGGTCGACGTTTGGCGGTTGAACATCTACGTGTTGCGCGGTGCATGTTGTTCAGTTTTTCTCAATTGTTTTACTTAATTGCTGATTGATCAATTTAGCGAAATTGATCAATTATCATTTAGAACAACTGAGATTTCTGGTGAAACGAAAACGGCTTATGTTTATGGAATACCTGTTTATGATGCCGGGTCCAGACCAAGCAGACAAAAAGTGAATACGATTTTGAGACAAAAACACGACAAAATTGCGGCACAATTTTTGGTATTCAGACAAGACAAAATTGAGACAAACTGTCCACACCACAAGGACAAATGTGCAACAAAATTCAATTGGTGCGAATCAGTTGTTTAACCATGTGGCGTTTCCACCAGGAAGATAATTTAAAAAATGAAGATATATTGCTAGCCGCCAGTTGTTATATCTTTCTCTCTTCTTCATCCAATGTTGGAAAAATGAAATGCAAACGATTTTGAATGCGACCATGCTTAAATAAGCGAGAAAGTTATTCCATTAAGTGTTAGTTCAGTTCAGTTCAGTTACGTGATATTGGACTAAGTGGTGAGATTCGTTCAAGCTTTAAGAATGTTTTAAGAATGTCCACCGATGATTTAGAGAATCTGTTATGGCTTGTTGGTCCTGCAGTTGCCAAAAGACATACTAAGTACTCTACTACAACCACATAACATAACTAAATATATGTTATTTTCCACTGATTTATTGCTCTCCTACATTTGTCAGCGCACACCGTCCACACTGCGCCGACCACTTGTCGTAAAATATGCAGACAAAACAGAGACCCTTTGATCTTTACCGACTCGAGACGGGACTTGCAACTGTCTCCGAATATGGAAACAAAACAAAAATAAGACAAAAATGTTGCAGAAATGTATCGGATTTGTCGCCACTTTGTCGCGAAACATGAATGTCTTTATCTTGTCGTTGTTTTGTCTGCTTGGTCTGGACCCGGCATGATAGTATCACTTTAAATCATTATATTTCAAGTTGGAAATTGATGACACATGTACACACTTTTCATACTACAGTAATTACATTTACTTTACTACTTTATTTTACAAAAAAAACAATGTATTTACCCATTAACTTTTCTCAGTTAAATATTTGTTATAGTGTAAACTCTCCAATCTTAATTAAACAATCCCTATTTTCGAGAGTGCTGAACACGAATCTAGAATTATTTCTGTGCGCTCGAGTCTAGTTTTCGAAAAAAAATTGGAACCTTTACCTATGTATAGTACAGTACATTAGGTTGAAGTTGCAATACAACGCCTGTACCATCTTCATTTCATGAGGATGAAGTTCCAATTTTGAACAATTTTTTTTTAGACAAACGCACAAAACTAATTTTAGATTCATATTCAGCAGTCTTGAAAATAGAGGAGTAGTAGAATTTTTTGGAACCATTGGAAACCGATCTTTTCAAATATGATTTTTTAGGAATCGATCCTAAGCGATCCGATCTGAATCGATCCAGAAAATCGATCTTATTTAGAGAATCGTGCATCCCTAGACAGCACCCATTAGGAAGATAAAATAAGGGGCCAAAACTTCATATTCGGCGATATACTCTACGCATACTGACCATACCCCCTTGTCCTTCAAACCTCGGCGGCCAGCTGCTGACAAATCGGTCTCTGAGAGCTAATTAATCGATGATGTTCCCGCTCTATGTCACGCCTGGTAACACCGTACCTACTATGGTACGTAAGGATCTGTTAATCCTTCTAGAAATTTCTCCCTCCGACAAACCTGTTTCGCAACTCAACAATTCGCCCCCTGTCAAAGTCACTAAGCTGGGAAATCTGTCTAAATCTGCGTACTCTAGGCATAATTAGCTGTAAAAAAATGTCGTTTGCAACAAGCTGCGCAACACCTGCTACATAAATAATGCAAGCAAACATTTTTAGAACAGTTTGTTACGTTATCCAAACTCCAGATATGGGCATCCCTCTAGTCCCTTCAAATGGAACTACCCCACTTGTTTCACATCATTTTAAAGACCTTTTCATTGCGAATACCGTGATACATCGTTTTTAAAAATCGGTTGAGAAACTAACGATTTCGTGGTCACAAGCCAAAAACGACAACTTTTTTGTAACAGTGACTTGTTGTTATTTTAAAAAGAAATAAAGTTTGCTTCAGCTTTTTTATTTATGACTTTTTTGTAAACTGATCGTTTATCAACTTTTCGTTTATAGCCAATAATTTTCTCAAATCTCAACCGATTTCTAAAAACAATACATCACTATTCGCAATGAAAAGGGCTTTAATTTCAAAGTTGGGGTTGCTAGATATTAGGGGGATGAACATATCGAGTTGGCTTGACTGTCAAAAAAGCTTCCCCCAAGAACAAAAATCGACGGAATTTTTAGCATTTGGTGCAAAAATTTGATGTGCAATTTAATATTTCTTCAATTTGCCACTTAAAATTGACATCAGTTGGCTAATGCAGTAAAAGTGTGTGATATTTTTAATAAATATGTCAATCAACAGTTAAAACAGTCAGCTATTGAGATTATCGTAGAAAACCAGGCGAGGGCTAATCATAAATATCTTCATAACCTAATTATTTAAATACCTTTATTACTTACTTTTATTCCATGAAAAGTTATTACAATCATTCAAAATTACAGCTGTATCTGGATTAATTTCTATATAGTATTTCAATAAAAGTGTCCTAATTTTTAAACGAAATAATACAAAGTATATGTGATATTTTTTATTGTTACATTAGGGTACGCACTTAATTTTGATTTGAAATAGCACTTTATACTTTATTCCCTTAATTTCTGTACTGATATAAGTGGTCCATAATCATGAATATATCAACTTCTGGTAGATTGTCAGAACCAGTTGTGCTGAATTCAACTTCAATTGAACACATTTACAACACAACAAAACATCATAGCTGTCATAGCACCTTTTAATCCAATGTGATGTTAACGGCAGTCTTCCACCTAAAGTTATTGCGTATAGTGACGTCACAAGCGGGCGCATAGTGTTTGAGTCTAACACCAGTTTTAACAACTTATATCTCGAAAATCCAGAAAATTAATCATATGAAAGTTTCAGGACAATAAAAATAATAATCCAAAAAACGATATAGGTACAAAAAATTTTTCTCGAAAACAGCACAAGCTACAAAACTGAAATTGGTGGTACAGCAATATATCGATCACTTATTTTTAGAGAACGCTGAAATTGGCTTACCAGGATAATAGACGTGAAGTTGTGTTTTATTCAATACAAGTAAGTTTTGGTGCCTATGCTAGACGCAGATGAAAATGGAGTCTCCCTATGGTTCAATTTCTATATGCACTATCAAAATGGTCCACGTGATATTTTCCCGTAAATATAAATTATATTTTTTATTTTGATAAAAGCAGCTTTAACTTTATCAGTTTAGTACTTTTACCGGATTATGTACTTTGGTCATTAACTAACATTACACTTTGTAGAAACAACGAAAATTTTTGAATTTTTAGAAACATTCATATTTGATATGTAATTTTACAATATATTTGTATTTCATACTGAAACAAACAAAACTATTTTTTATACGTACAATTAGATTTTGTATACCCTACATACATTAGAAATCTTTATTAATATTTCGTGTAATTATTTCTAGATCTTAGGTATAAATTGCATTGCCTTTTTTCTTCATAATGCAAGGTTATACGTTTCAACAGATGTAGTTGATGCAAAAATTTAATAAGTTCAATCATTAATTTAATTTTTGCGCATTTCCTTTGAAATAATTGCTTCCTATTTCCATTGATCACAGTAAAAAATATTGAGTATTGAGAGCGTTGTTTCCTAATATTTTCTGCCGATGATTTTAATAACAGATGTAATTTAATTTTTATAGATAATAAGTTGTATTGTTTGAGTTTAATAAGTTTCTGGGATTTTGCCTTCGCCGATGAAAACACTTAACTTATTTATACGTTGTAAATTAAAAATCGGGCTTATCAGTCATGTCTTTTTAATTTCGGTTATAGTTTCATTTCATTTTAAAACAAAACAAACAAAAATACCTTTTAGAGTAGCCTACATATGCTTCATTTGAACAAGTATTTAGGAACAGTGGACTGATGTAGGGTCGTCAAATAATGGGTCTTATTTATCTACCTAAGGCAAAAATAAGGTCCTCGATTGTAGCTCAAAATGTTGTAAACAATAAATGTATAACTAACTAGCAGCACTAATAAAAGGTAAATCTGAAAATAACATTTCTTGGTAACATACTTAGCAAATAATAAATAAAAAAGGCTAAATCTGATATTTGCAATCATCATAATCGAATTATATTAACCTCGTACATTCCTCATAAACTTATTTCTGACACGACTAACACTTCATAGCGCCAATAGTAACGGCCACGGGCCTTATTTCTGTTCCGGTATGTTTTTAGATTAGATTCTAGGCAAAAAGGGCCCACGTGTGGCCTAATTGCCAGGCTCAGACCGCCCGCACTTTTACTACTACTACTACTACTAGATTAGATTCTATATAAACAAAATTTTAGTCAAGTAACTTTTTATTGTAAAATCAAAAATAACAAAGATATTAAAGAAAAACAATCAAAATTTTTGGACAAATTTTCTTTTGGACGCCATAATTTGTTTATTTTTTTATTTATAAAAAAATGACATCAGAGCATTTTTGTAGAGTGGTTTTCAACGAAGAATTTTTATTATATACTTTTTTTATTATATTCATATAGTTTTTAATTATTTTTATAATAATATTTTTTATTATAGACATTTCAATATTGGTATGCTCTGATGTCATTTTTTTAAATAAAAAAATAAATAAATTTTGATTATTTTTCTTTAATATCTTTGTTATTTTTGATTTTACAAGAAAAAGTTACTGGAATAAAATTGTAGAGGATTCAATGTGCAATAAAAAATGTTTTAAAAAAAATTATGTATGACCAATAGTTTACCTGATAAATGCTAAAAAGAATTTAACCCCCTTTTCCAAGATGGCGGCCAAAGCTGGAGGGTTGTGACCCCACAAACTTCAAGTTATGCTTTTTTTGACCCCCTCCTCACATCTAAACAATAAAATTGCGTCCTCTAAAAAATGCACGCTAGTGCCAACATGATGTAACATTTCAATGGACTACGTGGTTTCTATCACTAACCAAAACGTTTCCAAAAAACGAGGCTGCTACCAGCAGCGGTGTGTTTTCGTCTACCTAGCGCTTAGTCAACCACAATCGACTCGCTGGCCGATTCGACTGCCGAGGCGGTACAAACCACTACGTATGTCATCTGCAAAATAAAATTGATATTATTATTGATAACAGTTTTAAATTTAAGGATGATGCAAGTAAAGCGTTTTTATGAAACGACATTCTACATTAAAAACAATTGAATCTATGGATATAATTTAAATCAAGATAGAAAAAAGTGTCATGGAACTATAATTAGTGTAGTATATAGTTTTATTACTATCAGTTGCAGTTTCTTAAATATTTTGATGAAAGTATAATGAATTATTCATTTGTTCGTATGACGTAAGTCGTCTGAATTCTTGTCGCGAGTTATGTATTGTATTGTCCCTAGGTAGTTATTGTGAAAATATTTACAGTACATACCTGCCTTGATAGATATTGATAGTATTACCTTCGATCATAAATATGCATCAATTTGCAAAAATTATAGAAGATTTATTTTTGGAATGAGACGCAATTAAAAAATTTCATACAAATCAAAAATAATAGGGTGACGTTAAAATACAACTACATAATTCTTTTTATGAATGAATTTATTTATTGCGGTTATAATTTCCTTTGTATCATTTCTTATACTTACCTACTAAAGCTGTCATAATTAATCTTATCAAGAAAGGCATGAGCCCCTGATTGTGACCAAAAAGCTAGAACACTACAACTCTCTTGTGTATACAGTAAATTTTGTAAATTTAACTTCGCTTTTTATAAGGAAATTAGTCATCGGCATTCAGAAACATAAAATTTTTATTAAAGTAAATGGATGATGGAAAGAAAATATTAAAATGTTTAAGTTTATTTTACAGTAGGTATGCTATAACTTAATTGAAAAAAAATAAATAAATAAAAATGCGAAAATAGTAATTTTTTATAGTTTACTTCAGTTAACATTTTCTACGTAGTCTAGGCAAATTTCATTTTTTTGTATAATTTTTGTTTCACTTATTAAAATTTTCTATACGAATGATACTTAATGATAGAATTACCTGTTTCCTATATCCAATACACAAATGAACTTCTGATAATATGCTAATACTGGAATAGATTGACAAACGAGTATATAAACAGGAATTAATTTTTATATTACGAGAAATATAATTATTTAAACTTTAGACCCAAGATATTCACTGAAGGCCTAATTGGCCCAATAATGTTTAAACAATGTATTTCCAATTAGTATTGCATTTATTTATCAGTACCTACCTTATATTACATTTAAATTTAGAAACCTGTATGATAACGCAACAATTACTTTTTAGTGTTTTAGATGAAGTTAAACAAAACTGTATGTTAGAAACATTAATAGGTTTACAGTTTAATTTTTACCTACTTTTATTTAAAATTGATGATCTTGAATTATAACTGCAAATCATTGCAAATGATGATGTGAAAAATTGCGTTCGTAAAGTTCCGATGTCACACCACGCCACTGTTTGTAAGCAACGAAATCTCTAGTGAGACGGCAAATATCACAAGAACGGGCTAGACAAAGAGGGCAACTATCACATTTCCATTATATTAAAAGCAAGTCTTCCAATTCTGTAGCTTCTGCTCGCATTTGCCGTGCGAACTGCATGTGCCTTGGTATCAAAACCTCTCAGCACGGTTTTACTAATTTTTTGATCGATTTCTCCCGATATGTTTATTAAACTAAGTGTTATTTTCGCCATTATTCGGTTTGCCGCCGGCCAAGACAAAATCCTGGACTGGGGTAAGTGGGAATTTTGACTTTTGCATAAGGAGATTTTCGCGCGCCATCACGATGATTCAAAATGTCACGTAGGACACCCGGCACGACGGCACGGCAGAATTGCCGTGAAATTCCACAAACTGACCACATTAGCCACAAACTTACAAACAATTATATAATAATATCGTATCTACTATCGTCAATGAAACATTTTTATCTGTTATATAATTTTGTCATATGCTGCCTGTGACTCCTATCCCTATATCTTTCACCTAGAAATTGATATATTTTTAAATGTGTAGGCAGATGTAGATATGAGTTTTTGCCAAAATTTTTTTGTGAAATTTCAGTTATTCAAACTTTTGCTGTTTATTTGATATTTCCATGCTTACTTCCACTTGTAGTGGAGTTAATTAAAATCAAGATCAATAGGCTTGGATACATTCACACGTACCTACTTTTACATTTGCATTGCATTTTGCTTACATAGATAGTTAAAACTGAGTTGGGTCAACATTCAGGCAAAATAAATTAAGATCAATGTTTCGTTTGCATGGATTATTCGTAACTAAAATCAAATTATTTCTTAACACTTACTTATATGACAATAAAAACTGGAAGTCCTGGAACTAGAATACATAAATTTTTAGTTTTGTGCAGAATGTCAGTGAAATCATCCCTTGGATGTATTAATTTTCTTTAAATCGATTGTGTTATTTCTAGAGCTAGCAAGTCAAGTTGTATAAATAAAAAGTACACAAATTTTATATGTAATAACATGTGTACTGTTTACATTACTTTCATTCGAATAATATTAATGATTAGGAAAATGATAAAAGCTACCGAATTATTGATGAAAAATGTTCCTTTAAATATGCAAATTTCGAATGGAGAATAATGAATATATTATATAAGAATATTTGATTTGCCTACCTGATCCTTGCACTTCAAGTGACATAAAGGTCAGGGGCTTCATTCGCAGTGTCATATTCATTTCAAAATAACAATTTTTGAAGGAACTTGACTTGAATATATATATATTTTTTCTTTAAATGCTAAATTAGGCTTTGTAGATTAGTACATTTAAAAAATTGATGTGTAAGCACAAGTAATCAGAAAATTTGATTTATCATCATCATATACCTACATATCTATCTGCTGCAAATTCAAGGGTATTCTAATTTTGGGATAATTTATTGTTTACTTAACCTGCATTATAAATTTATTTATTATTGCTATCTTTTTTACGTGAGATTATAAAATGATATTCATATTTAATCCATATATGACTAAGTTAGATATTGGGATGGATATTTCCATAAAAATAATGCAGTATAAGCTTATCAGTGACATAACTGGAAGCAAGTAATAATGTGATATAACGTAAACGTATTCAGTATGTATTGTGATATCACAGAGTAATGTGACATTTGCAATGCTTATTTCTGATTCGTTTCAGTAAGAAATATTCAATTGCATTACTACATTAGATGCTTGTTTGATATTTATTAAATATTAAATAATAAAAAAACCATTTCTGACAATGAAGTATGCGTTTTTAGTGGTGTATAATTTATGATTACAATTTAATTTTCTTGCATGCATAATGTACAATTTTTGAGGCTATTTTTTATTTTTATCTTGAAATATTACTTCATATTTTTATACTTTGGCTTCAGTTAATTTTTTTCGACCTCCATAGAACTAAAAATAGAACCAATTATATAATCGTATGCATCGAGCATATCACATGATTGGCATACTGCAAAGTATACTTTGATTGTTCCTCATATTCAAATGCATGAAAGCATGAATAAATAAAAATTTTCATATAGGTATCTATTATTTACTCAATTCGTGTTTTTTTGTCATTATGTAAAAATGTCGGCTCAGTTTTTAGTAATGTTGTACATACCTACTTAGATAGTTGAAGTTGTTAGAAGAATGAAAAAGAATTATAAATATCTATACATGATGTTCTTAAAATACGTCAAATTGAAACAGAAGGTAGCAATTGCAGTAATTGCTATATCAAGCAAAAAGTTTCCTATGCACATGAATTCAAATACACATTCTTTTTTCAGTAACCCCAAAATAAATGTAGTGGTTTAAGTGTAGGGGGTAGTCAAGGGTTTCCATATCCAAAGATATTTGTCCGCGGCATTTTTGGTAAAGTATTAGATCATTTTGAAGGAGCATCAACACAGAAAAATCGGCTCTTGTTCAATATCAATAATTTACGAACGAAGAAAAATTATTTCTGCATGAAATTGTTACAATATGCAATATAAAAACTCATACCAAGTTTTACTTGGACCTGATTAGTTTAAATATCCTCCTATATCTTTGCTATAGTTTAATATCCAGAAATACGTCGCATGATACTGAAAGGGCTATTTTCACTCAAAGATATTCTTATTAAATATATATGCTTATTTTACTACCCGCTAAACATAAAATTATCATAAATTTGAACTGTAATGTTATTTTTTTGTTCTGGTACGTAGCCTGCTGTTGGTTGTCATGTTGTGTTGAACTTCATAAAAATGTATTTCGTTTGAAGGCTATTGCAAAACATTATGTCGTTGTGTAATCGTCAGGAAAAATATAAAACAAGTGCTATTGTATTAATATTAGCTAAGTATGGCGACAGAGGTCCGAATAGTCATTTTCACAGCATTAAATTTATAAGCACCGAGTTACGCCGAAACATTTTAGTACAAGAAATTCATGGAAATAGTAATAATTATTTTTTCATGTAACAGAACCTTAGTAAAATATACAGTGTTTTAAAAAGTAATGGCAATATTGCTACAGCTGATAGAACATTACATAATAAAAGGGTTTTGCTCATTTTTGAAGTACAGGGCGTGTAAGATAATTTTAAAATATCAAATTTTGGATGTCATTTTTTTAAAGACTAACAGATTTCATTAAAATTAGGCAGAGGTACGTTTGTGGTGGTACCGAACACGCTGGCGTTATTAGTTTTCTTGTACAAAGTAGAGGTCGCTAGTTAACATTCCTCCAAAAGTCACCATCTGCACACCTGGTATAAGTTCCTATTATTATTATGTAGTAGCGCGTAAAGGTACGGATGCGCTGGTGCGACTGCGACTGCGACTGCGACTCGTCGCCGACCAATAGACAGTCTGAATGTTCTCATCAACTCCAGCATTTAGACTGCCTATTGGTCGGCAACGAGTCGCAGTGGTGAGCCGCAACCGTAGTCGCACCAGCAAATCCGTACCTTAACGAACAGAGAAGAACAAAATTTTAACGTGATTACAATATTCACACGGAACAAATTACTAATCAAATTAGAAAATAAACAATTTACCGTAATTTTTGTTATATTTTAAAACACAATCTATATTAATATTTAATGCTTGAATTTTAATTGAGTACTTAATTATGACGGTCAAATGTAATAGAAGGAGTTTGCAGGGCCATGGAATATTAAAAAATCGTTCATTGATACCTACCAATTATTTATATTCCATATTCATTTGCTTAACTAGGCAATTAGATTACAATTCCAAATTCAGCCTTGAGGAAGGAATTCTTGGGTTCCTTCTAATTATATAGTAAACAAGCACTACAGATACAAATTAACATAAGATAAAGTACAAGTGCCTAATGAGTGTCATGGAAGTGTGAAAGTCAGTTATCCTTATTAATAAATATAACCAGTGCATTTCAAAATTTCTGTATGGTTTCATAGAAAGCACAAACAGAGACCTCAGTAATATTTTTCTTACTGTGTTAATATTTATAATTTCCAAAGTGGCAAGTATTCTAATAAAATCAATTTGTTAGCCATGCCACACACAAAACAATTCATTGACATGAAACGTTGCGTTTTTAGGCACTCACGAAACTGTAATAAATGTTTTGTGGTAAAAACTTTAGAGGGTCAATGGCAGCTACCTTTTATTACCTTTCACTTAAAAATCTATTGAGTACATCATCTTGTAAACTAAAAATGATAAAAGCTTGTAACAGCTTTACTACCAAGGCGTTTGTATTGTGACAACAATGTTGTAAACATTATACAGGGTGATTCACAACTTATGTAAAAAAATGGTATTAGATGCGTCTTGAAAGATGGAGTCAATATCGTATAATTTTTTTTCTAAAATCCTAGATCCTATAGATTCGGAGTAAAAAATTATTGAAGTTGTTGTATTTTCAACCTTTATATCACTGGGCGACTATAGTCTCTAGCCAGGCGATTCCAAATATTAAAATCCGATTACTTATAGTAGTTATTAACGTTTTTGTGATGCGAGTATTTAGATTAGTTTTAGAGACTTTTTCGAATATAAGGCCCAATTCCATTAAAGGGAACTGACTGGGAGCCCTGCTCTCCCCCTTCACGTTGACGTCATCAAATTTTTTAAAATACAATACAATATTTTTTATTACGAATTCTGATTCACTGCATACACTGAAAAAATTATTACACGATATTACACGGTGGATTGTTGGTTATTTATTGCCTATGTCAGGAGTGTGAAATATCACACCAGAATGTAATGTTACAACTGTAATGAAACACGAAAAACGCGGGCCCGTAGGCATTCCAGTACTTCAACATAGAACTGTTCAGTCACTGTCTGGCTGGAAGGAACATATTCACGATGAATGAAGCCGTGAATAACGAAAAAAATGATCAACATTGCCTTCAGTCGTGACTTGGACATCATCGATTTCGTTGGCCGCTCTCCATCTTTTTCCACCCACTGCTGACATTGTTTACGGGTCTCGGGGTCATACTCAAATATCCAGGTCTCATCTCCAGTGACTACCCGACTCATCAAGTCTCTACCGTCGCTCTCAATACGGGACAACAAATCCTCGCAGATGGATTTTCGCATGTCTTTCTGTTCACGGGTGAGAACTTTTGGCATCATCTTTGCGCAAATCTGTCGCATATTCAAATTTTCGTGTAACATCTTGCAAACGGTTTCTTTGTTGACGTTTAACTCGTCAGACAACGCACGAATGCCAAGGCGCCGGTTAGACGTGGTCAGTGCACGTAAACAGTCAGCATTCGCATCAGTACGAGAGGTGACGGGAGCTCTTTCACGTGGATCGTTTTCTACCGATTCACGTCCCTCCTTGAACCGTTTTGACCATTCAAACACGCGTGTTTTCAACATGCACTCGTCTCCATACACCACCTGCAATTTTCGAGGGAATTTCGTCAGATTTCACTAAAAATTGAATCACAACATGTTGCTTGTAATTTGAGTAACTCATTTTCATGACGCCACTAAAAAAGTTACTTTTAAAAATACACATAAAACACAGACCAAACGTGCTATGGACTTCAATCTTGAACTGAAACTAAAAGAAAGGCCCCTTTCTAGAAAAACGTTGACGAACGATGCAGTGTTGCCTCGTATGACTTCCTCGCGTCAAGAATTCAGACGTCACGGCTGACGTTACACATTTGTTTTTATTGTCAACGTAATTTTCGATATTTGGTCGCGTTAAAAACAATCATTATTTGCAATTTAGTGCAAAAAATAATGCAAACTTTTAGTGTAGTATATAGTTTTATTACTATCAGTTGCAGTTTCTTAAATATTTTGATGAAAATTTAATGAATTATTCATTTGTTCGTATGACGTAAGTCGTCTGAATTCTTGTCGCGAGGATAGAAATTCTAGGAACATTGATTTGTTTTAGCTTAATTACATTTATAATACAGTAAAAACATAAACCAATTCATAAGGGCTCTAGTGGTTTCATAAATTGCATAGATTGGAGTTATGTTAAGTGTCAACTGTCAAAAATTTACATCACATATTCAGATAGGTTATAGATTATTATAATCATTAGATTATAGGAACTAATGTTTTTAATCAAATTTTGAACTGTTAACGCAGCTCTTTTCCACACATTAATAAAGAAGTATGTATATGCAATATTTTCACAGGCAACTTTGATTATACTACGTCGAAGCCATGAAACAGTTATGCAACTTTTAATAAAGGTTTTAAAAGCAAAGAATGCATTGTTCTTAACAATTCCCATATTGTGACATAATATCACAATAGCTATCTTTATTTTCTATATGCATAATGGGTCTTATTTAGAATAGATAACACTTCTGATGATATAATAACAAGTACCTATCGTGGATACAATATCTATAACTATAGATAACCTTATCAACAGTTACAAACAAATTTACATTCACAGAAATATTACGTTACAATGCACTACTTTCGTAAACAATAATAATAAACTATCTGATAAGGGCTGACCTCTATTTTTAGATAAATAAAAAGTAATTCGCGAAAGATATTTTTCCACAGTTATTTATGTTTAGGTATGTGATAAATACAGTGCATGATTATAACCTTAAACTGGTTCAAATGCATTAAATTTTCATAACTAATCGCTCATTCATTTATAATTTACTTCATGTTGTTTATAGTTTAAACAATTCACATTGTGTAATTTGGAACACTATCTGTCGACACCTTTGATCTTTACGCATCAAAGACTGTCCTCCTAAATAGTTGGAAGTGCAGCAGCGCAAGCCACTATGTATGGCCTGCTTAATAACCGGCCAAACTACGCCTGCTGAAACCTGCCGGGCGGAAAAAGTGAAGAAGTGAAATAAACCTTTTTGGCAATAAATTCATTGTGCATTGTTATATTCTGTAAACATTTTTCATTCATTGCTGCACTAGTACACTTATTTGATAGAGAGGGAAAATGTTTGTCTAATTTGTGTTTAACATCTGTTGAAAAATGATTTGCGAATATATCTGCCAGCTCTTTGGTATCACTAATTTTACTATCATTATGATTCAAAACAATATTATATTTGGTTTTTTTCTTATCGAGAGTTTTATTGACTATATCCCATAATGTTTTTGTTTTGTTCTGAGACTGATCGATTATATCTTTGTTGAACAATTGTTTTTCTTTAATTATGTTTTTTTTGTAAAGTTTTTTGTTAATTTTGTATTGATTATTCAGGTTCTCGTCAAAAGTTATTTTTCTAAGTGAGTTTATTTGTTTCAGCAGTTGCGACTGACGTTGCAATGCAGCAGAAAATTTAAATTTATTTTCTTGTGTTTTGTGATAGGATGTTTTGTTAATTTTTCGTTTTGGGAAAGATGCTTCAAAACTATATTGAAATTCAGCCCAGAACAGGTCAAAAAATACATCTATATCAGTTATATTAGGGTTATCTAACAATACTGAATGTGTACCGGTAAAAATATATTTAAAGTGTGCTATTGAAGTATGTATTGAAGTAAAGTATGTTACAAACTTTGGGTTGTGATAATACATGAAAAAATGCATAGGGATGCACTAGTGTTTATACCCGAATTTAAAAATAGTAAAAAGTGACTAATTCACAGCCGTTAGATGAGTAAGAAGGGTGGTTGCAGGGGACTAGAATCCATAGACGTACCATTTGGAAAGGGTTCAAAGAACACAGACAAAGTGCTAGGTTCATTCAGCATCACTTACTAATAATGTAGCGGCTGTACCGCAAATTATTAATATATTATCTTTTTTCATAAAATAATAACATACCTAATATAAATAGTAATTTCATATCAAATGTTCTTTTCGTGATTTTATTGGAAAGGGTTTTTTGTGTCTCGATGTAGATATACGATAGACACACTTCAAATATAGACGACGAAAAGTGTCAGCGTACTGTACCGTGTCCAAATTTCATGTAAAAATTCGATCTGCACCCAGAAGGGCCCTTCGTTTGTTATAAGAAGACGACAGTGCATGGTAAGCCTTTTCTAATAATTCGTTTACATTGTTTATTTTTCAATATTTTCTTTCATTCATACAGTCCATTACTTTTGAATAACCATAGTGGCAATTTTGTGTATTTTGAACCCTGTATGAAAAAAATGCATAGGGATGATGCTGAAGAATACCACGTTGACACATAAGCAAAACTTTAAAATTGTCGAAATAATTGATCGAAAAAGAATTGATAGAATCGTGTGTACCAGCATTTGTTTAGAATAGTTTCACAACACCATTCTAAAAAATCCCAGAAGGACCATATTTTCACTTTTTTTATTCACTATAAATACTGTTTTTATATATATTATATTTACTAAATTAATTAATGTAATTTGTGTTTATAGAATTACAGTTTTCTTAAAAATAAAATTTCATAACAAATAACGTCGAGTTCTGTTAAACTTACAAGATAAATACATTGTGATCAAACCAAGACTGTATATTTCTTCCAAATGTTACAAAAGTGACGTAAATGCAACCAGAGGAAAAGTATAGAGTAAAACACGTGCAAAAAGCACTTTTCACACTCGTACTTGTTGCACGAGCCTCTCACACTGCGTGTGAAAATGTCATTTTTGGCACTTATTATACAATATACTATTGTCGGTTCTTTCTTTTGTTTCTGAAGCCAATAAACTTCATTCGAAGTAGCCAGGAAGTAATTTCAGCGACGATTTTTTGTTAATTTGTAGTACCCTTGGCCAGCGCAAAACTTTCAGACGAGAAGATTTTAATTATTATTTGCAAGTCCTGTCATAAATCTAATCAACTTAGTCACAGAGAATGACCTTTTTCGACTTTTTATTTGACCTATGTCAAGCTCAATATTTTATTGTTACAGGAGATTTTATAGTTTGCTTCAGATAAGTAGGAGAAATTTGCAGGCGGTAGTTGCAGTTGAGGTAACAATGATATTGTGTCTAGTTTATTTTTTTACTTTTAATTCAAGAAGCAATATAATAAATAATTTCTGTTTTTAGTAATGTGTAAGTCGATGGATGTTGTTCGACGGGTACGAATTCCAATAGTACATTTTTGCAAACTGTAACTTATAATATGTTTATATACCAGACTTCTAAAATTGTAGAGATTGACTAGTGGCTAGCTTGAGGACAAGCGCGACGGGTGAAGCGTGCGAGGATCTACATTTCATAGGCGTACTAAATTTGAAGACGATCAGATATAAAAAATATGCAAAAATGACAAAAAATAATTGCATTACCTACATAACATTCATTATTTTTAGAGTAGAAACAGTGATATAACAGTTTTTACCAATTTCGAGGCGTTAGATAATAAAAATAATAAGAATTCTTTCAAAATTTAAAATTTTTATCTTGTATTATCAATTACCCAACGTCGAAAACAATAGAGAGTGACTAATTCACAACACAGAGATGAGTACGAAAGATATGGGTGGTATTATTACCTAAGCGTGCCACTTGAGAAGAGTTAAAGCACACAAAATTATCAAAAATAAGTTGACGTTGGCTGAACATAGTACATTAACAATTTACTTTAAATGTGCCCCTGTCCTTATGGACGGCGAGTGCCCACTACCACCCACTTACACCTACCTGATGCGCACTCCGCAGATATTACACTTAAGTCTTGTCCTCATGGACGCGAAATTCACGGATTTTTGCACAAATATTGCAACTTCTGTTTTAATTATTTATGGCGGAAAAATTTCAACTTTTGACAATTGCAATTTGCGAAACTATCAAACACTACAAATATTATTGCCCCTTTCATTATTATGTGGTGTTAATAAATTTGTTTCGAACTTCTGATAATCTACCATGGCAGTTTCATGATGAAAATGATAGAAAATGTTATAAGTAGTTGACAAACATTGTTACAAATAGAGATTTTTCCACCGTTAAATAAATCGCGCAAATATTTGCGGATTCCGCATTCAAAAGGACAAAAGACTTTAGAATACATACACACTATTTCCTATTGGTTACTAGCACTATCACTATAACGGTCACACATTAACACTTATTATATAATATTGTCTCTCTTTCCGTATGACCTTCATACGCCCATGTTTCGTCAAAATTTAATATATTCTTCTATCCAGATTCTTATTTTTTAATATTTATTTTAAATAGTTTCTTCGTCATATCACTATTTTGTCCTTTCTATCAGTATACTCTTTTCGATTTTATTTATACGAACTAAGTCTCATCTTGTAAGATATAACAATAGATTTTTTTTGATAACTCATTTTAAATATACAATCTTCCTTCCGCGAGTTTCCATCACTTTCCGTTTCACAGTTGTACTTATTTACCACTTTTTTATTTGCACACATATGCTATTCACGTACAATTTTGTTAATGAAATAGATATTCCAACATCACTTACACTCATATTTTGACCTCGCGCACTAAACTCTTCATACATGTCATCATCCGATATTCCTCATTTCGATCAAATCACTAATAAAATTAATTACATTCATAATTAAATTAACGAAAAAATATACCCGAAATTTTGCCCGCCCGAACGATATACCCGCCCATGATAGCGCTGGAAATGAAACAGTTGGATCCGACAATTCGTCGCAGCCAATGAAATGCCAGCAGCGCATGCGTAGCAGAAGCTGTGTAATCGGGTATGCTCTCAGAGATATGCGGCACACGATTTTGTAGGAAAAATATAAGGGCTGCATGTATATTTCTTTGTGGTGACTGCTATAAATTGTGAGCAGGTTTATAACATTAGTCACTCTCTACAATTTTGGAAGTTTGGAATAGATTTACTCATTGATTGATTGGCGAAACAAAGTCCTTTTATTGACATTGCCCTCTTGTCAACACGCAGTAGTAAATATGAGAAGAAAGTTATCATAACTATGCTATGAATTTGATGAAGGATGAAGGAATAAATAATTGTGTTTTATTTTCTCGTAGGTTTTTGCATGCTCGCAATAAATGTGGCGATTTATATATAACGTTTTTCTCTATTTCCGAACATAAATGTGCCTCCAGCCAAATGTGGATAGTTGATCTAAGCAAGTGATCAAATTTGATGAACGGTAAAAAAGTATTTATATCAAATTAAATAATAGATGAAAGTATGCAGCTAAATAAAAATATATCATAAACTGTCATGTTTGATTAAAAACGGATTGGTTTTAAAAATAATCTTTTCCACACATGGTATTTATGCAATCTGCATAATAAAATTTCCAATTAGACAAACAAATTTGTTAAACCAACTCCTTGAGGTTTATGATTCAATTTTTTCCACATAGAAACATGTAATGCATGTTTTTTATGTTTATGCACTTTCCACAATATAAATTCGAATTAGATACAGACATATTTATTAACTGGCAACTTATACAATTGTTTGTAATTATTAAAATTATGGTGTGGAAATTCCCGGAAAAATTAAAAGTGTTACAAATAAATAATGTCAGACAAACATATTAATTTCTTGCTTCTTCTAAATTAACTATAAACACAGTTTCAGGCAATGTTTACTTCCTTTATCGTAGCACAATAAATGGTTTTGGTTTGTTAGGCATTTATTACAAGGACTCAATTATGCAGGATTCATAGTTACTCATTTATGAACTAACTAATATCTGCTACTGTTATTTTTTCCTGAAAAAAATATTGCACTCAAGACGAACAAGGAAAAATATTAACCTTAAAGTGTTTTTATATCGGAATACTTTTACTATTTATTGTCACGGTTGAAATGAGTTTGACTTTGGGGTCAAAATGCGTACATCAGAAATACGGTTTGAAATTAATTAAAAATGGACAATGGCCTTGGAAATAGTAGACTAAATTAATTTATCAGCTGTTACTTTCGCGGTACATCCTATAACAGCCTACTTTGTGCCAAAACGTTTAACGTTAATTTAAAAAATGTTTATTTCGCATACGTTTTTAATCTTAATTTATAAAATGTTTACCTATTTTCTCATGCATTTTTTGTGAAACAAATGCAAACCTTGGATAATTTACTATTTTTTTTGCACCTAACTGAATAACTGTTCCGCATTAAACAGGATGTAACTTAGTCCTTCCGGTATGATTTCTCAGAAATTTGTTAACAAAACATACAAAATTGCACACAGCCGGAGTTACAGGCCTTCAATGAGGGGCCAAATATTTCGAAAAAAAATATCTCTGAATTCCTGGAACTTGGAATAACCAACCAAATTTGGTACATGATTTCAAGTAAATTGAAACACTACAAGGTGTTTATTGAGGGTGAGTCACCTCTAAAGTTATACTAAACTTTTTTTCGATGATCGAATTGAAAAAGAATGATAATATCCGCGCTTTACTCTTGTTAAATTTAAAAAAATATTAAGGTTTTGGAGAAAAAATGCATTAATTTAAATAAGGTTTTAATATGTTTTTATTAGAATAAATCAAAAAGTCAGTAATAGGCTTTGTCTATAAAATTTGACAGTAATAAACTATTTTGTTTCTGTTTGTTGTTGAAAATGGCTGAAAAAATTTGCATTCAGCGAACAAGTTGACATATTACTTGTGCTAGGTTTCTGTGAACGAAACTGTAGAAGTGTGGCAGGAGATTTCCAAATCGAGTGATTCCCCACAGAGAAACATTTTCTAATGATGAAAGAAGACTCGAGAGAGGAAAATTTTTCAATGAGCGTCCTAGTGTAATAAGGGTAGTATAAGATGAAGAAAATGTTTTGCAAGAGGATGAACCGCAAATAAGTATTAAACGTTTATCTCGAGAAACTAGATTATCAAGAACTTGTGTACACCGAATTCTTAAACGTAATCTACTCCATCCAATCACATTCAAAAAGAGCAAGAACTATTGCCTAAAGATTTGGATCGAGATTTTTTGTGAGTGTATCTTGCATCCAGATTTAATTTTCACAAAAAAAATCTTTTCACTGATGAGGCTTTTTTCACTCGTAGATGAATTACAAATGTTTACAACTTTCATGAATATTCCAATGTAAACTCCTATTCAATAACTCCTAGACATTTTCAACGCAAGTATAAGATACTTGTTTGGGCCGATATTGATCGTTATCTGATTGGACCAGTTATTTTGCCAAATCGATTAAATGGAGCAAAATATTCTCCCTGATTTAATCGAAGATTTACCGTTACAACTCAGACTAGAGATTTAGTTTAATCATGATGGGGCACCGCCTCATTTTAGTGCTACTGTTAGAGACTTTTTGAATTTCAAGTTTCCAAATAAATGGTTAGGACGAGGAAATAATTGTCCTCAAAATTTGCCACCAGGACCGCCAGACCTAAACAAATGTAATTATTTTCTTTGAGGAACATTTAGGGATATTGTTCATTCCTCGCCAGTTGAATCCCGAGAAGATTTGTGCTTTCGTATTACGAATAAATGTAAGGTTATAATCAACGATCATCATTTATTAAACAAAGTAAATTTCAATTTTATGCGAAGAGTAAATTTATGTTTCAGAAAAAATGGTGCGCATTTTGACAATTTTTTTAGTTTTAATTGTATTTTATCTTATAACTGTCAAATTTTAAAGACAAAGCGTACTACTGACCCTTTAATTTCTTCTAATAAACACTACTAAAATCTTATTTTTTCCACGGTCGGGAGTAGAAATCAGTTTCTATGACATCAAAATTAAAACAGAAGTAGTCGATTATTCCCAAGGGAGTATAATGCTCTCAAGGGAGTTTACATTATGGAGAACGTTTTTCATGCAAATAAAAATAACATTGAAATTATATATTGACATTTAAAATAAATGTTACATTTGTACAATTTTCAAAATTAATATTAGAAGGAATATTACTTTTGCTTATATTTACAGTTTTTGTGATTGCGCTAGTAGTGGTACCTACTAAAACCTGATTAGCAATTTTGGTCTTATTTTCAATGGAGTTCTCGACATAACCCTCAGCAACTGTCGTTGATTTCCAACCAGCATGACGCTTTATTGTCGTGATATCCACACCAGCATCTGCCAGTAATGTCGCTGAAGATCTTCGTAAGTAGTGACCAGTATAACATGCAGAATCAGGTAATTTTAAATACGAAGCTACTACACTCGGAATTTTTCCCATGGTATTCTTGCCAACTGGCTGCGAACTACATTTTCCTGCTTTGTAGTACAAAAGGCGCTTATGCTTGACGTGGGGAGGACGAAGGGACAGGTATATTCGAAACAATTCAAGCATATTTCCCACATCGGTAACCAGAAAGGTTCATGGAATCTTTGTCTTATTGTTTGGAATTTTTACAATCAAGGAAGAGCCTACATCTACAGTTAAATTGACTAGTTCATCAGTTCGACAAGCTCCGGCAATCCCCAGAATTAATCCAACCTATAAAAAGTCGAAATACTTAATAATTGAAATACCTAACAACAAAAGTAATCTTACCTTAATCATTAAGAATTCTTTGTCATCTGCACTTGATAGAAAACGATCGATTTCACCCTTTGTCAATATTTTCGATTTTTTCGCTTGATATCCGTCACCGGTTCTTTTCAAAAATGCGATCAGCTTGGGGAATTTGCTTATATCTATGTTGTCGTAAATTATCAAGCATGACTTAACCATAGAATATTGCGCCCATAATGTGGAAGACTTGTAATTCTTTGCATTTTCACTGAATTATGCCAACAAAACATTTTCTCTGTATACATGAACATTTTTCTCGGCGCACCACTTTTTGAACCAATTGTAGGCTATATCGTATAAAGATCTTGACTTCATAGGCAGCAAATTGCTTATTGCAATATTTGCAGCCTCCACAATCTCTTCCGACTCACAATTATTCATTGTGCACTAAACAAACTAAACTAATCCAAACTAGCACCTTAATGTGACAATTCATTTTGTTTGTTTATTTTGTCGACTACTAAATAAATGCTCAAATCCAAATACAATAATTCTGGTGCTACTTACTTCATAATGACAAAATATGTGTTTTTAAGTTAATGAGACCGTGGAAAAAATAGTATATACCATTCGGGAGAGATGCTATTTTGTCCTCGGTGCATTGTAGCCCTCGGGCTTCAAATTGCACGTCTGCCAAAATAACGCATCTCTTCCTTATAGTATAATATACTATTAATTAAAGCTTGTTACCTTCTTTTAACAAGAGTAAAAAGTGTTTTAAATTAAATTCCGCGAGATATTATCATTCATTTTAAATTTGATCAATGGAAAAATAGTTGATATAATTTTAGGGGCGACTTACCCTCCATGAAGGTGTTCAATTTGCTTGAACTCATAGTCATAGAAGACCAAGAATAAACCTAAAATTATGTACCAAATTTTATTATTTCAAATTAAAGTAATTCAGAGCTATTGATTTTTTTTCGAAATATTTGGTCCCAGTTTGAACCCTGTAACTCCACCTATGTGCAACTTAGCATATAGGTATGTTTGGTTATATTGCAACATTTTGGGGCTTCCTACATGCACCTTCTTTATGTCGGTTCTTATGCGGAACATCCTGTATTTGGAAACGGTTGACGAGAATATAATTTTTAAAAACTTATAGTTTCTCCAAGTACTCGACTTTGTAATTATATAACTATTATTAGAAATTAAAGATTAATCAGTTAGTAGAACTTATCTGATATCACTTTCAGGCGCCACATTTTGCGGTTTCAACCTTACTAGGTGTTCTGTGGTTTCAACACTATTATTCTTGACTTCTGAAAAATAATAAATAAGATGCGATTTGATGTTTTGAAACTTTTACATTTTAATCTCACACATTTTTTAAAAAATATATCTTAATTAATTCATGTTTAATTTTATTAAGAAAAACAACTTATGTATTTGATAATTTCAACTACTGCGTATTCTCAGTACCGATATTTTGTCAAAAAATGTTTACACATATATATTAGTAAATACAAATAATTGATATATCATTGCATATTTGGATCCAGTCACGTCACGATTACATTTTTTATCAGTTTCGTGCAGTTTTGGTTGGTGACATTTCACTATGTCGAAATTGTTGCTCAGAAATATAATGCATTACTGTAATGAGATACACACGACACTTGAATTTTTACGTGAATACGGAATCTCACGTGATAAGAAATATGTAATATGTACGAGTAGTAATGACTCCAGATATATTTATTAACTTAAATACATAATAAATATATATTTTATACTACACTAGATGACTTTTATTTACGTCAAAAATACAGTGACTAAGACATATTTTTCATGTCATGATGAGTGCATATGTTAGAGCGTGACGTGGCATGTCTCTAGCTTATTGAACCTGTAATGAAATTTTTACAATATGAAAAAAAGTTTACCATACCATAAAAAATGTATAAATATGGTTTTAGTTAATTAGTGATTTCTTCCACATTTTAATCTTCTATTATTCCTCAGCGAAAGTATGTTAGATTTACATAAATATTTATCAATAATATAATCTTTTGTGGTTTAACATGTTTTCCCACAATTTCAGTTATAAATATAATTAGTTGTCCTCATGGAAATGCGCGAAAATTCGCCCGAATTATTTAATGGCGGGAGAAGTCTCAACCTTTAAAGCATTTTGCTAACTGCAGTATTTTCTATAAGTTTTTCGGTATCACTCAGTTTTGCAAACGCCCTTTAGCTCGAAAACGGTAATAAATAGAGATATGTGGTTTTCGCCATTGTTACTTTCTCGAAATAACTCAAGATGCGTCCATCAGAGTTTCTTTTTCCAGAACAGAACCGTCTGGAATCTGCACAATGTGTTCAAATTTAACTAAGGTGTGTGATTTTATGTGTATTCCCCTTAGATGCACTTACAGGCGTAATATAATGGTAAAAATTCATGGCCTGCCTGCTGTGATCTCTCTCGAAGTGATTTTTCCAGATTTTATATCAATGACATTTTTATGAACAACATCTCTCAAAAGCCATTCATCCTAATTGCATGAAATTTTTCTCATTCATAATTTGTCTACAAAGCCTTGACATTACTAAAACAGGTAAACATTGTTTGGCTACATGAGGAGGTCTTGGAAAAGTGTGAAAAGTCCAAAAATTTGTTTAGATTATTATTATTACAGATTTTAATTTTTTTAAATGTAGCTGTAAAACAACAAGATAATTAATTTTCATTACACATAAATTCATAACTTAGTAAAATCGATATATTAAAAAAAACGTATTAACATCTTTGTATTGTGTTATAAATTTTTCACTAAGGTCTTCTAGATTATGAAATATATTTGTTTTTGTTTTCAGTTTTGTAAAGAAAAGGCCATGAAAATTGTTGCATTTTCAGTTATTACAAAAACCTAGCTACTCATTCAAATTTGATAAGGGTGTTTTCAGGTCCAATTTGAGCACACATGCTCCACATAGGGATATACTATTACGCCTAAATAAATATTTTAAAGATGCCATAAATGGAATTATTAATATTATTAATAAATGCATTATCTTCATCATATTTTTCACCAAAATTACTATGACATTTATTTGAAGCAAGGCAACTTAATTAATTACACCAAGAACTATTAAAAGTTGATGTTTAATAAAACGTTAATAGTGATTTACTGCAAAACGGTTACATTTATCGGCTTGAATAAAAACTACATAATTTTTTCTGATATTGTTCCAATTTTCAATAATGTTTAAATTTATGTGATGTCTAGTAAGAAAAAAAAGTTATGAATAAAACTAATTTTTAGGTAAAGTGCCCTCTATCGGCACATAAAAAAACTTTTCTTTGACTGATCCAATAGAGTTAATCTACTTAGTGGGTGTGTCAAATGAGAGAATAATCAAACTTGAATTAAATAAGTTATTTAAAAAAAAATAAAATAAAAAAATGAACTTTGACAAGCTTGCAAACAATTGACAATTTGAAAAAAATTTCATTACATACTGATATTTTAATCCGTAGAGTCACCTCCCGGAGTTTCCTGAAGGGCTTTTAGAACACCCTGTATATATTTTTTTATTTTTAGTCTTGCAAAGAATATTTCATGAAAGCTATTGCATTGCCAGTTATTAGAAAAACCTCGCTACTTATTCAAATTTAATAAGGGTGTTTCAGGTCCAGTTTGAACACACTTTTTCTACATATCGATGTACTCTTACGACTAAACTATTTTAAAGATTCCACAAATGAAATTGTCGAAGAATGTACATATTTTACACAAAAGTTCGTTCATTTAAAAAATCAGTAGATATTCAGCAATGAATAAAGAAGAAACTGTTTGAAATGTACGTTGTGACCTCCTTATATAAAGTTATACCTAATGTATCGTCAATTTACATGAAAGTATTATTAATTTTATGAGCAAAGCGTAAAACAAACACTATAAAGTGTCGTAACCTGTAAGTAAAGTTCACCATCACTACACATATTTGCGAAGGGGACTTAAAATAATTTCGACTAGATAATTCGTAACCAGTCATTATGACAGATGTCCTTTTAATTACCACTTAAAAGAAATAAACGGATAAGACTTACAATCTCACTCGGTTCAAATGGTCGTAATTTCGATAGCCCAAACGCATGCCTATGGAGCTTTCAATCGATACCACGTGGTCGGGGATTTGAACATGCAGTCAGTCACGTAGGCCCAGACATTTGAGCCGTATGCAAAAAATGCTTTTTTGCAGTCCGTGCACCTAGATTTCATGACAGCCGGCTCATAATCTCTTTCTGGTTGCTCACAGACGCCTAGATAGTTATTTTTGCTGTTGTAAAACAACGTAGCAAATTGCTGAGCAAGAAAACAATTGAGTTTTTCAATTGTTCCCGTCATACGTGCTCGCGAAATAAGCAATTAGTGGTTTATTAGATACCGAATATCGAATTGCTACAGATTTGCGTACGTAAATATTTATTTGTTCGCAACAAACACGAAACTCTATTAAGATAGAGTAATCTAATGTTTGTGTTAAAGTAATAACAAATTTTAATTAACTTTAAACTTTTCTTATTCTCGAATCGAAGTAAAATTCCCGTAACTTAACTTTTGACCAAGCAAACTGTAAAAATCATGGAGATAAAAGAAATTTGATAAGATTTAAATGCGTCATATTTATCGTCGAGGTATTTATTAACCAAAATATTGAAATGTTCGCAATCAGACGTTATGTTTTTTTAATTGTATCAGGTTTTTTGAATTAAATTATTTATAGGTATTATAAAGTAAATACAAATTTATTTGGTACTTATACCGATGTTCAGTTACTAATTGACCAAGCGGTCTACGATGAAAATTTGATCGAAAAATGCTTCGATTTTGAGATACAGGGATACAATATATAACTATTTTCAGATACATTTTGCCCGTACGACAATTAAGTAATTATTTTATAGTTTGCCATGACATGGACAGTAGGTACTGACGTTGACCTACTATCATCAGGTTGAAAATTCAAAAAACCAGCGGCGCGCTGTCTTCGTTCTCGAGGTGGTTTTATAAAAAAAATAACTGTTCCACTACTGTGCAAAATAGAAATAATGACACATTTTCAATTTCCACTTTCTACACGATTTTTTATAATTAATTATATTTTCATTAGTTATTGAACACCTTTATACAGGGTGGTGGTCAGTTTTCATGGCTCATCATTGACATATCGTAAACCGTAAAATATCCTACAGGGTGAAAACATATGAACCAAACTGATCCAAAATATCTGCTGCTATTGCTTGAATTTGGTAAATAAATTGAATATAGCGATTTTAGAAGAAGTCATCTAGCATCATTATTTCTTAGTAGAAACAGTTGAAGTTTGGTACAGAAGGAGAAGAACAATCGAATTTCAGTTATGCAACATTCAATTGTTTTTTTCCTTATGGACGTCATATTAGATCTTGACAGTAACATATTGAGAAACAACAACAAACGCCGTCAATATGTAACACTACTATTTTATTTGAAGAATAGAAAATAAAGAAATTCGAAAATTTATATAAATAATTTACTGAATCTAGTTATTATTCTTGATTGTAAAACAAAAATCAACAAACATTTTGACATATTCGACATTTGCTAACTTTGTTTTTATTGTTGGACACGTTACTTCTCAGACGTATTTAAAAAACACAAATAATCTTCCATTAAATTGTAAGTATTAGAAATTTAGAAATGTTTCAGCAAAATATCATTGGGTATAATAATTCTGCAATAGTGTTCCATTATTTAAATCGACGCTTTCCAAATATGTAATTGGATTCGTACTCAGGAGCTATGTGGTTGGCTAGCTTTTTCTATTGAGAAATAACGACGCTAGATGGCATGTTCTAAAATTTTCAAAATATTTCGGCAACGGCAGCAGACTTCTTAGATCTGTTTGATTCATCTTAATGGCCATCAAAATGTGCAACTTTTTTCTAATTTGACCCACCCTATATATTTCTTGGTTTCCGAGATGCTAATGGTGAATCATGAAACACAAACTACCCTGTACACGTACTGTATTAATTTATTGTATTAGTAAAAATTGAATGTTTGACCATTTCTCACTTTCGCTAATAATATAAACTTTCATCAAAAAGAGCAAAATATAACAAGTATTATCGGTCAGTGGTCGCGCGGACGTCAGTACTTGAATCGAGGTGACTAGATCGCTGTGGGTTCGATTCCCGCAACCGGTAGACCGTATATAAGCTATATTCGTGGAGAGATTGGCACCCTCTCTGCGGGTATGGCAGGGTGGAAGAATGTTGGCTTGGGTCAATGTGAGAGATTGATACCGGTTGACATTTGACTACCCCTCTAATTAATGAGGTTTCCCAGGTTTCCCTCATTCCTGCACTTAATGGTGGTTAGAGCCTGCCAACGTAAGTCGTTCCTGGGCGCAAATGCGGCCTGCTTAGTAATAATATCCCGCCCCCTCTCCCGCACAAGTATTCGACTCCTGGGCTAATCCTCGTGATTAGAATGAGGGGTAGAGATATTATTATTTAGAATACTTTATACAGGGTGTCCGGAAATTATGCGAAGTCGTTTTTCTCAGAAACTGTTCATTTTAGCTCCTTTCCAACACGGCACCTGACTAGTTTGAAACCTGTCCGAAGCCGTCAGTCAGTTTAATATTAGATACAACTCCGCTGCAGTAAGTCGGTGAACGATTTGGCTATCCACTTGGGACAGGTTTCCAACCAGTCAGGTGCCGTGTTGGAAAAGAGCTTTTATTGTATCGCAACAAGAGATACTTTTTTAAATAATTTTTGATACTCTTTAACATGATGCTGTTCAAATTTATAAAGCGGTGAAAACAAAAAAGTTGTGGGCTATGGATAGAAGAATAAGGTCAGGTTAGGCCCTTTGGCACTGGAATATTTGCATCATATTTGGAACATAAATCTACAAGGGCACTAGTAATACATAGGAAAGACTTGGAAAAAGTCACAAATCTCCGTTAATATTGGGTTTTTGAAAAATTGTTTTAGGACTTCGTGACCCTAATTTCTTGTGAGGAATCACCTCCTGAAGTCTTGACGCATAATTTGCGGACACCCTGTATATTTCACTTCTCGTCACGATTGAAGCTGTATTCTAGAACAGTTATAAATATTATCGAAGAATAAAAATAACATAGCAATTGCTAGTGCGCCAAAATTAATATTTTGTGAAAAATAAGGTTGCAAAACATATTTATTTTCCGCAAATAAAATTATGTAATATAAATAACTGTGTTTTTTGTCAGTCAAATACATACATCATTCTTTTAGATGATTTTTTCTCGGTTATATCATAATACATGTATACAATATTAATGACAATGATTTAGTAGAACGCTCCTATAAAGAAGAGTGTTTTTTTAATAACTATAAGATATGTAGTAAATATGTATGCAGCATAAAAAAATTAAGACGAATTAACATGAAACACACAATTTTTATATAATAAAAAGCAATTATCAGGAAGAACAGTAACGTTAAGTTGGCAATATGTATAACTAGATACAAACATTGAAATGAAAGCAATCATTAATTGAATTTTAAAGAAAAATGTTTTTTAAATTTGACATTCTGTATGTCCTAAACAAAGCACTTCCTAACCTAAGTCCATAGGAAATATTTTGCTGAAAATTGAACGTAGAATAACATACTAAAGTATACATCTGCTCCTGAAACACCCTGTATAATAAATAAGTCTAAACAAACAAAATAAATGTTTTATTTATTTATCAACCTAGTCCAATTTACCTAAGCCCACTGATGCTATTTTTAAATTCATGGGTCAAGTTGTCATCTTGAAAACGCATAAAGTCAACGGAACTCTATATTAAACTTTTACCATAATCATGCTTTGATGAATTTTTAAAGGATAATTTTAATCGTCGTGTGCAAAACGTAAATCGGTTAATAATACATAGTGTAAATTAATCAAATTTTGCAACGAGTGCAGCTTGTGCACACGGACTTAAAATTAAGCAAAGTACCCTCTTATAATTATACAATCAATCTTTGTTAACAAAATTAAAATGTTAAGATAATGATAAATCTCAAAATTCTATAATAGGGTTATTAAATCTGATATCACTCTAGACTTTTCTGTATAAAAATGATTTATTAATGAATATTTTCCATTTTTCTAATGAAAAATTTATTTTCAGCCACTTTTCAGTGATAACATTTCAAGAGGGAAGAGAGGGGTTGTCTAAACGAAACTTGGAAGAATTCAAGAACAAAATATTCCTTTCTTATACAGACTGATTTAGAAATACTAGGAAAAATGGGTACATTTTATAATGGGGAAAAATTATTGGATCCGTATTTTTTGTTTTCATTAATTCTAATTTTTAAGAGCTCTTGAATCCCTAGAAAGAGCCCCTTAAAATTGAGTCTAAAATTTACATTACCTACCTTTTATATCTGGAATTTAATTTTCTACGCAGTTATAATTATGCCAATTCAATTGAAAAATCCATAAACAAAATGTAGAAATGCAGCCTAATTAATAAGAACAAGATAAATATTTTCCAAAATGCAAGATCAAATAATGTTCTTGTTCGCAATTTTACAAAGCCGTTTTTAGACGTCCACGCGCTTTCATATTTCTCCTCAATGGAAATTCGTATTAAGATGGAGCAAGTTTTAATCAACTAATAAAAGTTAATTTACTAGACAGCAGAGCCATATTTTGAAAAAAAAAAAAATTAGATCTGAACAATATTTCGGTCGCTATATTGCCCACATTTAGGACTGCGGTGAGACGTTGTTAGGCACTATTATAAAAAAAGAAAGCTGTAGGCTAGTAAATCAAGTCTGCATATAACATACAATTGCCTCAGATTTCAATTTTTTGTATATTCATGAAATCTGTCCGCCAAGAAGACATGTTTTGCTAAATTTCTGCATACAATTGCCTAACTTACAGGGGCACAAAGTTAAATTTGCCGTTGAAGGTGCTGATGGGCGGAGCCTGATAAAAGCTACACTGTTTGGCCGAACATTAGGTATACCCTTAATATTGTCACGGATTTCCCAATCCGTCTTTTCTCTTACTTCCAGAAAAACAATCCGTTAATTAATTACTTAATTAACTACTGCACACTACTAATTACAGGTCAACTAAACACTTATTTCATTAATCGCTATCTAAATCACTTTGATATCTCCAACTAAACACTTTAATTCAGACTGTATTACAAGACTTATACAAGACTAACTAACTCGGCCGTTTATTCTTCTTTTATAGACCCAACGAATATTCCAGATATATTCCAGTATCTCTAGATCCCTTTTCTCGTACGACTGGAACGCTTCTCGTCGATTCCCGATTATTCCAGGCCGATCTCGATCACGGCATGTTGTTTGTTTACCAGAATGGCGTAGGGGCGATCGGGGCAATCTTAGGCAATTCGCGGTGCCACAGTCGTCGGTTTGGGGTGAGTGGGGCAAATTCCGTGACACTGCCCCTCCTTAGGACCGATCGTCCCGATCGGCTACACCTCTATACGGGGACAGACGCTCCAGATGGACGACCTTCATCTTACTCCTGGGAGTCCTCTGTATCCGGTAGACGACATCATTGATTCTTTTAATGACGGTGTAGGGGCCCTCCCAACGGTTCTGTAGTTTAGGCGATCTTCCTTTCTTCCGCGTGGGGTTGTATAGCCACACCAGGTCACCTTGTTGGAATCCGACTGTATTGGCCCGGACGTCGTATCGAGTCTTCATGCGATCGCTCTCTAGTCGCATTCGAGATCTGACTTGATCGTGTACGGCTGCTAGTCTTCGTTCTAGCTCATGGGTATAAGTGTCCGGCTCTGTGGGCTGTTCCGCAGGACGACCAAATACCAAATCTGCTGGAAGGCGAAGCTCTCTTCCAAAGATGATCCTTGCGGGAGTCTTCCCAGTCGTTTCATGGACAGCTGAGCGGTAAGCTAACAGGAAGAGTGGAATGAGCTTGTCCCAGTCTGTCTGGTTCTCGTTCACAAACATCCTCAGATTGGTTTCTAGTGTGGCGTTGAAGCGTTCCACCATACCATCTGACTGGGGATGCAGTGGGGTGGTCCTGGTTTTCCGGATTCCCATAAGCTCGCAGACCTTTCGGAACACACCTGATTCGAAATTTCTGCCCTGATCTGAATGTAGTTCCATGGGTACACCAAATCTGCAGAACAGGTTTTGACTAGCGTTTCTGCTACGGTTGTGGTCTCTTGATTGGGAAAGGGGTATACTTCTGGCCATTTACTGAAGTAGTCCATGGCTACTAGCAGATATCGGTTCCCACTTTGGGTTTTCGGAAATGGGCCAGCGATATCAATGGCAATCCTCTCGAACGGTGCTCCTACGATGTACTGGCGCATTTTGCCTCTGGAACGGGTCTTCGGTCCCTTGCTGGCTGCACATACGTCACATTTTCGGCACCAATCTTCTACATCCGTCCTACAGCTCAACCAGTAGAAACGCTCCCTAACCTTCTGTAGAGTCCTATTGATACCGAAATGTCCACCCCCAGTACCTCCATGTACTTCCTGCAGCACTTCCTTGACCCGGGACCTCGGGAGTAGTACTTGTTTCTTCACCTCCGTTCCGTCATTGTTCTCCCATGCTCTTTTTAGGACACCGGCTTCCAACACCAAGGAATTCCATTGAGCCCAATAACTCTTTAATGCTGGGCTTTTACTACTGACTTCAGCCCAAGACGGTCGCTTGTTGGCTTCTTTCCAGTCCAGTAAAGGTTTGATGTCACAGTCAGCTTGCTGGTCTTCCCGAATCGCCGCTGAACTCCATCTGTCTTCAGTTTGGGCTACTACTATCTTGCAAGGAACAAATGATATGTCCTCTTTTCTTTCGAGACTACTACAGTGTTTGTTGTTGTTGGTAGGACAAGGTCTAGACAGGGCGTCTGCGTTTCCATGTTCCTTGCCTGCCTGGGAGTCGCGCCATTGCCGATCCGCGACTGGCGCCCTACACTGCCCCTTTAAATGACCCGCCCGCCCACAGTTCCAACATTGAAGTGGGCGTTCTCTTCGTCTATCGGGTTGTCCTCTCTTTGGTCTGGTAGTTAGGCTGAATTTATCAATGACCTCCTTCAGTGTTTTGATTAGCTCTCCATTTCCCATACTATTGCTGTTATCACTGATAGTCCGTACATTAACATGTTCCCTGCAGACTGCCGCTTGGGAGTCGCGCTTTTGCTGATCCGCGACTGGGGCCCTACACTGTCTCTTTAGATGTCCTATCAGTCCACAGTTCCAGCATTTAAGAAGGCGATCCCTTCGACTATCAGATTGTTCTTTCTTTGGCCCAGTAGATGAACTGAATTTATCAATAATCTCCTTTAATGTCTTTATTAGGTCTCCATTCGCCATACTATCGCTGTTATCACTGATGGCCCGAACTTTAACATGTCTACCGGATGCCATCTTTGCTGCCTCGAATTCCAGTGCATGCGAAAGAGCGTCGTTCAATGTTTTGGGTCTGGCGAGTCGTAGTGCCTGCTGGGTTTCACAATCTCTTAGGCCGTCGATAAACACTTGGATGGAGAGCTGGTCTACAAATTCGGACGGGGCTGTTGGATATGCCAATCGAACCAGTCGAGCAACGTCTGTCTCAAAATGTTGTAAATTCTCTCCACTCTGCTGGTGACGATTTTTCAATTGTGCCTGGTACACTTGCTGCAGGTGTTTATCCCCATATCTCATTTCCATATGCTGTTTCAGAAGGTCATAGTTACTCTGCTGCCCAGCAGAAACTCCTTGTAAGACGTCAAGAGCTTCCCCGTAGAGCAACTATCAGAGCAGTAGCTTTCTCACAATCAGACCATTCGTTTGCGGCAGCTGCTGCTTCAAACTGGCGCAGATATACATTCCAGGAAACCCTGCCGTCGAATTCAGGAGGCTTCGTTTTCTGAGTTCGGATAACAGATCCTTCTGATTTGATTACGCCCTCCTTTCTTATTTTGTCCAGTTTATGTCGAAGCTCTTCACAGGTTCCTCTAACCATGTTTATTTCTTCGTCGATTTCTTTTCTTTGTTCTAACAGTTTCTCCTCTACTGTATTTTCTAATTTTTCTAACTTCGCCTGCATTTCGGTTGTCTGAGCTCTCATTTCCTGTTGTATTATCTGCATTTGATCTTCTAATTTCTTTTCTAACTTCTCTTGCATTATTTGGGTCTGATCTTCAATTTTATGCCCTTGTTCTTCGAATTTTTCTTGCATTGTCTTCGTCTGGTCTTCCATTTTATGCCCTTGTTCTTCTAATTTATTTTGCATTGTTTGTCCCTGTTCTTCTAATTTATTTTGCATTGTTTGTCCCTGTTCTTCTAATTTCTCTTGCATCGTCTTCGTCTGGTCTTTCATTTCCTGTTGCATTGCCTGCATCATTTCTAACAGTTTCGCCAATTGTGCATCCATATTGACTTGGCTTCTAGTTACAGGCATTCACTCTATTTGGAAAGTTCTAGAATGTCCTCGAATGTGTTTGTAAATGTCACCGTTGACTTCCTTACAATGAAACGAGTGCAGTGATATGCCACACTTGGGTCTTTGTGTCACTTCGGTAGAAAGTTCTAGAATGTTCGAGAATGTCCTTCGCGAATAACACCGTTCACTTCCTTAAGTCACGACGAGTGCGGTGATATGCCACACTTGGGTCTTTGTCGCACTCCCGTACAAAGTTCTAGAATGTTCGAGATTGTCCTTCGCAAATACCACCGTTCACTTCCTTAAGTCACGACGAGTGCGGTGATATGCCACACTTGGGTCTTTGTCTCACTCCCGTATAAAGTTCTAGAATGTTCCAGATTGTCCTTCGCGAATAACACCGTTCACTTCCTTAAGTCAAGACGAATGCGGTGATATGTCACACTTGGGTCTTTGTCTCACTCCCGTACAAAGTTCTAGAATGTTCGAGATTGTCCTTCGCGAATAACACCGTTCACTTCCTTAAGTCAAGACGAATGCGGTGATATGTCACACTTGGGTCTTTGTCTCACTCCCGTACAAAGTTCTAGAATGTTCGAGATTGTCCTTCGCGAATACCACCGTTCACTTCCTTTCGACAAGACGAGTGCGGTGATATATCACACTTGGGTCTTTATTCCACCCACGCACAGGGTTCCAGAAAGTTCTTCCAACTTCCACTTAAACCCACTCACGCACAGGGTTCCAGAAAGCTCCTCAAACTTCCAGTTAAATCCCACTTTGTGGACAGGGTTCCAGAAAGCTCTTGAAACTTCCAGTTAAATCCACTTCCGACACCAAATTGTCACGGATTTCCCAATCCGTCTTTTCTCTTACTTCCAGAAAAAACAATCCGTTAATTAATTACTTCTTTATTAACTACTGCACACTACTAATTACAGGTCAACTAAACACTTATTTCATTAATCGCTATCTAAATCACTTTGATATCTCCAACTAAACACTTTAATTCAGACTGTATTACAAGACTTATACAAGACTAACTAACTCGGCCGTTTATTCTTCTTTTATAGACCCAACGAATATTCCAGATATATTCCAGTATCTCTAGATCCCTTTTCTCGTACGACTGGAACGCTTCTCGTCGATTCCCGATTATTCCAGGCCGATCTCGATCACGGCATGTTGTTTGTTTACCAGAATGGCGTAGGGGCGATCGGGGCAATCTTAGGCAATTCGCGGTGCCACAGTCGTCGGTTTGGGAGTGAGTGGGGCAAATTCCGTGACAATATTTTACAAAAATCTCAAGTTTATCTAAGTGAATTTCATGAATTTTCGAGCCTGCCAACGATAATAGTACAATAGCAACGTTTTCTAACAAATTAACCCTTAAATAAAAAATGTAGCCTATTTTTTGTGCAGTGAAACTGTGTTTCGACTCCGTTAGAAAAATATTAAATTAAAAAGGAACTAAATAGCATTACGCATAATTAACGCCCTCTTAGTGATGGCTGACGTTACCCAATTTTACCCCTGTCACCTGCAAATATAACTATAATCTGGTGCCAACATAATTAAAAATGTTAATCCGCATTCTGACAAACGTAGATAAGTAATAAAACAAACAGTAATAAATATTACTGTTTAAGCAATTAATAGCTAAGAACATTCCATGCAATCTGTTTCTTGAATATGATATTTACAGAATACCAAACTTATATAGGTTTTATTAAATAGTCAATTGGAAAAGGAATCTCAAAATATGGTAAACATTGTTCAGAGAAAATGAATAAGTAAACATAAGCTTTAAAATGATGACGATTCATGAATGAATATGTGAAAGTGAATACGATAGACTTTCCTATATTTTGAATCTATTTTGTCAAGGTCTTGGTCGTCAGTAGCATGGACTGGATAAAACCACATACCTACCTACGTAATTACACGGAAAATAACAGAAAAAATAATATTAATTTATTTTCGTGTTTCTACTAAGATTGCGACGGATCAAAATCCTCCAAAGGGTTTTTTTTATTTTTGACGGGCATGATAAAAATACATATACATTAAAAATAATAAATACAAAATCAATGGTATATGTACAATTTTGTTCCACGTCTTCTTAATTATTGATATAATATTTTTAATTTTTTATTAATGGAGACATCTAAAAACCTGTCATAATATAATAAATATTATATAAAAAAAGAAAGGCAATATTAAAAATTCAAAAAAAAAATTGAGAAAATAGAAATAAACGTGTAGCAAGGTTAAAAGAGCCAATTTTTTTATTTACATTTTAAAACATCTTAAAACGCATGTTACAGAGAATTACACCTTTTTAATATTGTGAATAGGCAATTATTTAAGGAGAGTCCCACGGAAATGACGGTCAGGGCCAGGTTCCGGTGCACCAGGTGTTCGGGGGGTCGTTTTCGACGTGAAAATTGGATTCAGCCCCCCAAAAAACGCCCCCACAATGATTTTCGGGTTGTTTTTTGCAATCTTGTCAGGAAAACTCTCTGAGATGACGTCCACGTCCAGGTTCCGGTGCACCAACTTGGTGCGTGGTGGTGGTAGTGATGAGAAAAAAGTAACTACTCGTTACAAAGTAAGCGTTACTTGTCAAGGACTCAAAGTAACGATTACTTAATCTGAAAAAGACTCGTTACTTAGGCTGTATAGTTACTACTTATGCGACTAGTTATAACGAAATAATGTAATTAGTCCTAAAATAACTTGGTCACGATTGATGTCATGTATTGAGTATTCAACTAATAACTTATGCACAGATCATTGAAAAAAACTAATGTTAAGCACTACAAAATACAAATAATTGACAACGAGTGAACTTATCATTACGGATACTATTACGATACGTTCACTTTTCTGTTTTACTTATCACTAATACTGACTACTGCTACTACTAAGTAACTAAGTAACGAGTCCAAAGTAACGAGTCCTAATACTAAAAGTAACTAATCGTTACAAGTATTCAAAAGTAACTAAAGTTTGCATCACTAGCACCAAGTTTTTGCCGATGCCATATTTGAATTCAACGACCCCCCCCCCCCCCGGGACGGCGAGTTTCTCTCCTTCCCCGCGGAGATGACTTTCATCGGCGTTCCTGAACTCCAGGTCGGCTGTGGGTCAATTTGAACATCATAATCGTGATGAGCGACCTCGAAAACCTCCGAGAACCCGATTTGGGCCAATTCTGACACTTATTTCCAAAATTATTAAATCTTCCAAAAGCCGTCTCAAAAAATGCATTTTTTTGAATGCATTTTTGGCTGCAGCAATGCATTTTCCGATTTGTATAAGATACAAAGTATACATTTTGGATGCGAATGAAAAAAACTGCATTCCGATCCGTCTTAGTGCAAAAAATTCCGAGGTTTTGGCCTTTTTAGTGCTTCATTGCCTCGACTACTAGGTATCTTATTTTGCATTCCATGTAATCAAATTTAAGTTTTATAATCGAGTAATTGCACAGAGTGTTGCCCAAGTCCAAAGATAAATTCCGCTTTTCTGATGTGACATTGCTATCAACTGTGCGTTAGTCAGTGAATGTGATTGCAATTGCCACGTGGTTTTCACTTGAATCGCGCATGCTTCATCTGTAAATAGATTGTTCGCGAGTTTGACAATCATTTTCCATTTTCAAATTTCTTTACAACATGTGACAAAGCAGAGCGGATATTGGTAATGTTGGGTATGTTTTCTAAAAATACTCGAAGGCTGTATTATGCAATTTTCAGACGCTCCAAATATTAACGAATTTATTTCAAAATTTATTTAGATATACAAAGATAAAAATAAACTGGTACTTAAAAATACTACTATTTCATCATTACTCGTATGAAACTGTAGGTAGCTAGTAATCATGAATATGAAAAAATGTGGGTTTTAGAATGACGCCTTGTGAAGGATAAAAAAATACAACTAACGAATAATGCTTTCCGATTCAAAATTTATTAGTATACCCAAGTTGTTTTCATCATCATTTTATTGTAAATATAGAATTAATACCGTCATGATAACGCATTATTATACTAGTATAAATGAATATAAACAAATATTGTGCTAGTGTATAATTAATTCAGTATATGATAATTGACCTATATGAATAACATTTTAATATTAATTACACTTTTCTTTCAATTGCGTCAATAATAAATTTGCTGCAAATGTTTATAAGTGCTTTATAACAACTGGTTGTACAAAATTCGAATTTGTGACGCTTTTTGGCAGATGTAATACCCAAGAATTATTCTTGGATATCCAACTGCTGACAACAGCTGATTTTAAGAATTCACAAGTACCTACCATGTACTGGTGAATGCTAGGCAACCAATTTTACACAAATAACAACACCACATCATAAATTCCTTACACAACAAGGATGCCTGTGGAAGTTAATGTTTTATTTGGAAAATATGGTTTTCATTGACAGCTTAAAGATAATGTAGAAAATTAATTAATTATACAGGGTGTTCCTCATAAGAACCTACACAGCAGGTGCATGCAGGTGATCCCAAAAAATTGCAATTTAACCAAACACACCTGTATACAAAGTTAAATTAATATCTGAATTACTTTATCTTGGAATAACCAAATTTGTGACATGATTTAGATTTATTATTAGTCTCCTTTGACTATGAGTTCCAGTAAATTAAAAGGTGTTGAGGGTGAGTTATCCCTAAAATTATTCCAAACAATTTTTTCCATTGACCGAATTTAACAAGAATGATAATATCCCGCGCAGAATTTAATTTAAAACACTTTTTTAATCTTTTTAAATTAAAAAAAAGATTTTCAAGAAAATATGCATCAATTAAAACAAAATTTTAATAGTGTTTATTAGAAGAAATCAAAAAGTCAGTAGTAGACTTTGTCTTTAAAATTTAACAGTAATAAAACTATTTTAAGTTGTTGAAAATGGCTGGAAAATTTACATTTGGCGAATAAGTTGATGTGTTGCTTGTGTTAGGTTTCTGTGAAGGAAACTGTAGAAGTGTGGAAGAATATTGTAGGAGATTTCCAAATTGAGTGATTGTCCATAGAGAAACATGTTGAAAGACAGGCTCGAGACACGAAAGTTCTTCAATAATGTCCGAGAGTCCTAGTGTAATAAGACTTCAAGATGAAGAATGTAAAATGTTTTAATTACTGAATTTTTTCTTGAAAACCTTCAAGTTTCTTAAAATATAACAAGACTAAAAAACTGTTTTAAATTAAATTCTGCGCGGGATATTATCATTGTTTTTAAATTCGATCAATGGAAAAAAAAGTTTGTCTGTGACGGTTCTTATGTGGAACACCCTATATCAGAAGAGATTAATAATTATAGTTTGATTTTCTTAGAATTTTCATAAATTTTTAAAAAATCACTGATCAGTATTATATCAAACTTATTTAAAATTGGTTTGTTAGATTTAGATAATAATCAGCTTAATAGTGAACTTGTATTTTCATTATCTAATAAATATATATTTATTTTTAATAAAATTCCACTTAAACAATCAGATATGCTACGTATTCTACGCATCTGTACAAAGTTATGAAAATAAAGTGAAAATATATTCAAAAACCATATTATTTGTAATTTTTTTATTAAAGATATGTTTCTTTTCAGAACTAGCAGTAGCCATTAGCAACCATATAGAACTACTACAATCCAATGGTTCTATAATAGAGTCATCAAACCAACCATTTAATAAATTAAAGGCACTAACATACGACAACATCCGTGACCAGTTTGTAGTCAGCGACACAGACAGACTGAACGATACAATTTTCGCTGTCCAGTTAACTGAAGAGACTGATACTGATATTACACCCATTATACAAGATCTTCCTGACGACGTTTTGGTAAGTAGATAATATTTGTGTTAATAACTAAGCTAGAAAAGTTTAAGGAATCAGTACTGTGTCGTAGAGAATACTAGAAACTTTCAAAATGTAACAAATGTTGGATCATTTCCAAGACACATGGGGTAGGGGATAATTTTGTGTGTAGTGGCGGTAAATCTATAAATGATTATCAAAGGGAAAAATTGAATGACTTGCTATTATAGTTTTAATAATATTTCTTTCTTAATTTAATAACTGTCTACGTTTGTAGAAAAATAGTGTATCATATGTGCTACCAGTGATTTAATTTTGTTCCAAGGGATGGGAAACTTCTCACAAAATAAAATGTCAATTTTAGTACTTCTATAAAACTATTATACATATATGTATACTAGTGAGAAGGTGTATTTTATGATTTTATCCAGAATAACATTCATTCTCTGCATATTAGAAGTTTTCTTTGGTTACAAAACCTGTATATTTTTTATTGACACTTCTGATGGTATTTGAATTTAACAGTGTTTAATATATAAACTACTATTAAGTTTATTTAAAAAATTAAAGCATTCTGAGCAGCATATAGTGAAATGTGTAACATCAACATGTTTAGATGTAAGTATGGGAGTTCCTCAAGGATCTGTTTTGGGACCCATTCTATTTCTTTTATATATAAATGATATTGAGCACATAACATCTTCTGCACAATTCACTATGTATGCAGATGATATCTCTGTTATTATTTCTAGCACATCTGATGAATTAATCCAACACAACTGCAAGTATATCCTAACCTTGTTAGATAATTATTTCAATCAACAAAATTTCTATATGAATCCTACTAAAACTCAGGTAATACGATTTCACAATAGGCAAAGAAAATGTGACAATTTGGACATCAATTTTAGTAATACTAAATTTAAATGCGAGGAAACTGTTAAGTTTCTCGGAATGCGCTTAGATGAATGTCTAAACTGGAAATACCATTGTGAAGCATTGATATCCAAAATTTCTTCATTAACATATTTATTTCGAAATATTAAACCATTTTTAAGTAAAGTACAGGTTAAAGCATTATATTATGCACAAATTGACTCACGCTTAAGGTATGGTGTCTGTTTTTGGGGCAATTCCACATTAAGTTCTAACGTTTTTATAGCACAAAAAAGAATTTTAAGGTGTATTGTTGGCATACCAAGTAGGCAGTCTTGTAAACCTATTTTTAAGGAATTTGAAATTTTAACTTTGCCCTGTAAGTATATATATTTTTGAAATTAGTGTATATGTTTTTAAGAATAGAAATTACTTTGTTTTAAATAGCCATTATACTCGTAATAAGGTAAATACAAGACAAAAGAATAAGATGGATGAGCCTATTTCTAGATTAAAAATAACCGGTAACTCAACTAAATTTATAGGGCCTAAAATATTTAATATGTTACCGCAAAATGTAAGTCAGAGTACTACGGAAGCGATGTTTAAAAAGAGGTTAAACAACTTTCTAAAAGAAAAATGTTTTTATTCTTTAGATGAATATTTTAGTTTTTAATTACTAGACCTAAGTTAACATGACTATTCCTATACAATAATTAATATTGTCATAAAGGAAAATAAATAAATAAATTTATAATAACTAAACTTTTATTTTTAGGGGTTAGCCATAGATCCAATAAATGACATACTGTATTGGACAGACGCTATCAACGGCACCATTAACTATGTTCCTATGAATGAAACCTCCTACGAGTCCAAGGAATTTCTTTCCTTCAAAAACGAGTACCCTCATGCTATTGTAATTGACATCTGCAAACGGTAAGTGTCAATCGATATTAACAGACTTACATATTTGAATAATCTGATAACATTGTACTCTTAAGAGCATTTATCTTTTTTGTCCTCTGATGGGAATGTGTCGAGCAAGACAAAAGATATAATACTAATTACTTAATAAAATATAGATTAGATACAGTTGTAGATAATGTGAAATGTTTTTGTAATATTGTGTTAGTTATTACTTGTATTTAAGATTACAAAAGTAAATAAACATAGGTATCTCAAATTTTTTCCTACATTTTTAATATTGTCAAAAAATAATAATTGTACTTGACACAATAGGACTTTGCAATATATTTTCATATTGACTCTACTACTTGCTATAAACTAGCGATGACAATATTGATTTTCTGTATTCTGATATTTTTATGAACAATGGTCACTACTTCTATTCAACCGATGCATATATCGGTGGTTTTTTCGTGTCTGTAAATGGGAAACATATCGAGCATATTATAACCAGTCTATTCTATAATTTCTAAGTTTGTGTTAGGCGTGAAATCACCATAACGATGCAAATCCCGATTCCGAACATCATAGGAGATAGAAGCCACGATTATCGTCACCACCGCTTGCTTATTAATATTGCAAATTAAAGAATTCAAATGCCCTGTTTCTTTAGTGTTTGTAGAAGAGTGTATAATTAGTTTACAAATTACTTACCAGTTTTGTAATGTAAACTAACAACAAAATCTGCGTATTCACTAATTAGTCATATGTTAGTAGCAAATATATCTGTTTTAATTACGAACTGCATAATAAGAACAAATTACTTATTTGACATTTTTTTATTTCAGGTACATATATTGGACGAATCAGAAGTCCGATTTCCCTTCCATAGAAAGAGCGAAGCTCGACGGTACCGGTCACGAGATCCTAGTAGACACCGACATTCTAAATCCAGAAGGCATAGCAATAGATTACCAATCCCAAAGACTGTACTGGGCAGACAGTAGAGGAGGGTCCATCTACGGAAGAATTGAGAGTACCACCTTGGAAGGAAAAGAGAGGGAGATGGTATACCAAGGTGTCCACATCAAACCATTTGGTCTAGCAGTCGATGGGGATATTATATATTGGACAGACATTAACAACAACGGCGTGTACCGAATCTCCATGTCGAAAAAATCCGAGCCTGAGAAAATCATCGAATTCGATGGAAGGCCAATGGGATTGGTGACGAACAGTTTTCGCATCAACGATCTCAGTGAATGTAAATACATAGAATCGGGTATTAAGAATGTCAAGGAAAGTGAAAAGGAAGAACCAGCTGCCGTTGCGCAAACGGAGGAACGTGAAACAAAACAGTGTTTAAATGATGGAGAGCTTATCGATAACAAGTGTCTTTGCAAAAGGGGTTTCAATGGCACGTACTGTGAAACATCCATCTGCCAAAATTTCTGTGTTAATGGTGCATGCCGGATATCTTATTTGGGAAAGTTGTCGTGTCGCTGCGATGCAGGTTTCGTCGGTAGTCGTTGTGAAAGAAACAAATGTGATGATTTTTGTTTGAATGGGGGCGAATGCGCCATAGTTTCGCCTCGAGATAGGCCCCAGTGTCGATGTCCCAACGGATTCATGGGCGACCGGTGCGAGTACAGCACCGAAATCTGCGACATGTACTGTACGGATCGAGGGGACAATCTTTTCTCCGAGAAGTTTGAGTTATTGTGCAGGTGAGATATTTTATAGCAATCTTACATGTACGGTGTTAGAATAACAATCCATCGGTAAGGCGGGAATTTGCAATTGGTAATGTGCGATATGTCGTTTGTGAGGAATTCGTGAACAGTGTGTAGAGTCTTGTTTGTTAAAAATCCATTTATAAAAACCCTACACACTATACTCGAATTCCATGCAAATTATGTATTTTTGTCAAAAACTCATTTTGAAAATACCACCTTCCTTCCGCGAGTTTCCATTATTTTCCGTTTCACGGTTGTATACTTCTTTACCACTCTTTTTTGCACTTCTGATCCTCTCTTTCCCTTTTGCTCTCTTCATTTAACATATCTGCAAAGTATTGCCTCCATCTTTCTCTCAGTTCTGTTTCCTTTCCAATTAGATTGCCACACATCCTTCGCACATATATTACTTCCTCCTTTCTCATTTTTCCTTTTTTATCTCTCTGTAGAAGTTACATATTTCTTTCCACCATTTTCTGTTTCACAGTTGTATACTTCTTTACCACTCTTTTTTGCACTCCTGATCCTTTCCTTCCCTTTCGCTCTCTTCATTTAACATATCTGCTAAGTATTGGCTCCATCTTTCTCTCATTTCTGTTTCCTCTCCAATTAAATTGCCACTTTCATCCTTCACATATATTACTTCCTCCTTTCTCTTTTTCCCTTTTTCATCTCTCTGTAGAGGTTACATATTTCTTTTCTCTTATAATGATGCTCTATTTTATCTATTTTCTTAACCTGTTCTGCTCTCTTCTTATGTCTAAACACTTTGCCTTTCGTCTTTGTTCTCTGTATATTTCCTTATCCTCCTTTTATACTGAACACATACCCACCAAAAAAGTTTTTTTTTTGTTACTGATAAACCATTCATATTTATTTATTAAATGTGTGGTTTTGTTGACCACGAGAATCGACATTAACTAACGTTTTAGTTAAATTTAGAGTTGGGCGCTATAGTTCTTTTATCATGATTTATATCTTTTGTCGATGGTACTTGAGCCTGAATCTTCTGATATTGTCATTTCACATTTCATACACTTACAACTTCATGAAAATGAAAACAAAGTTTTGATTACAATCACTAGTTTTAAAATATTAATAACAAATAAATCACAAACCGACTGATTTGATCTTTAGATTTTCACTGTCTCTCTTTTAAGTAGTATAATATTTGTAATAATTCGTAAATGCCCTGCTCTGCTCATATCACATAGCCACTATATTCTGATGTTACTGAATGTAATAAATAAATAATAATAATAATATCTCTACCCCTTATTTTAATCATGAGGATTAGCCCAGAAGTCGAAGACTTGTGCAGGAGAGGGGGCGGCATATTATTATTAAGCAGGCTGCATTTGCGCCCAGAGACGACTTATGTTGGTAGGCCCTAACCACCATTCAGTGAGGAATGAGGGAAACCTGGGAAATCTCAATTAGGGGGGTAGTCAAATGTCAACCGGTATCAATCTCTCACTTTGATCCAAGCCAACATTCTTCCACCCTACCATACCCGCAGAGAGGGTGGTAATCCTCTCCACGAATATAGCTTATATAAGGTCTACCGGCTGCGGGGGTTGAACCCACAGCTATCTAGTCATCTCGATTCAAGTACTGACACCTTAAACCGCACGGCCACTGACCGATCAAATGATGATAATTAAATTAAACAATTATTAATTTTTGTTTGTTATTAGTGTTACTACTTCCAAATTTAGACTGAGACCTTTGAATTTCTTCGTCCAACGCTGAGACACTGACCTAGACGGTACGACATTAACACATATTAGACCTTTCAGTTTTATGTAATTCTAAATTGCTAAGGCTATGCACACCTCTGAATATTTTAAGCTCTTCCAAAACAATTGGTTTTCCCAAATTATTTTTCTACTTCCATTTCGTTAAAAAATGTACACGTATATAACGGTAGCCAACGGGATATTATGTATACGGCATATTTGTACCTGCTTCCAAGTTTTCCAATACATCATATAACCGTATTTTGTAATTAGTATGGATAACGTTAAGGAAAGTAATATTTTCGTTCCAGGTGTAAGGAGGGCTTCAACATCTTCTCCGACAGAAACCACACATCTGCCCGATTATTGGTCTCTAAAGAACAGGATAACTTCTTTAGCAACCTGGGCAATCCTCTATATTACCTCACCGCCTTGGTGTTCATTTGTTTACTTATTATCATTGCGCTGTTTGCTTACATCCGCATCGTCCGGAAAAGGCGCCCCAGGATCAAGAAGAGGATCATCGTCAACAAGAACGTAACTCCTTTAACTTATCGGCCACAGCCTAACACTGAACAGTGTGAGATCACCATCGAGAACTGTTGCAACATGAACGTCTGCGAAACTGTAAGTATTTTTCAATTAAATGGAGTTTTTGCACGATCCGTCAATTTAGCGTACTTACTGGTTGGATTAAAACGAATGGTAACTTGTGCTTATTTTCAGATCGGTAAGAACAGTCACTTACCGATCGGAAGGCAGTAAACTATCAAATATGAAAAATGTGTAATTTTTGACTACAACATTAAAAGTACAATAATTAGTGTAATAATTATTAAAACGATTTCTGGTTCCGGAAAAGGTAAAATCTTTGTATGCATTTAGTGTCGAATCGTTTTCTATGTTCTTTGCCACAACAAGATTTTCTGTAGTCGTTATGTCACTAGAAACGATATTTTCCTTGTGTATTTTCATTCAAAATTTTTCGTTGAAACTCTATTTTTAACACCAACGAATCAGTTACGTAACCTTCTGCAATAGATATTGAACGCCACCCACTGTATCTTTTAAAGCCCAAAATATTAACACCTTTATTCACCAAAAGGGTAGCTGAAGTTCTTCTAAACCCATGGTCAGAAGATGCAGATCCACCAAATTCAAGTGGTCTTTCAAGCCAATTTCCTATTGCATTTCTGCTGTTCTTCTACTTGATTGGTGACTTTTCCATTATGCTAAGAAAAATTTAGAACCTTAACTTCAAATATTTTGTGAAGTACTCCAGAATTGTTCTGTTATCTGAATTGGTTATTGTAAAAGCTCGCTCAATATTAGTCTTGGTATTGGGAATGTGGACTGTAATAAATGATCCACTTTCGTGGATATCTTGTACATATTTTAATCTGATATAATTTTTCTCTTCTACAGACGCCTGCTATTCCCTTGATCATTCCATTACATTTTCACATTTAATTAAATAAACTTCATCTGGAAATTCTTTTAGAAACTTATTCATATATTTGCTTTGCCTTCGATTTTAGCAATTAATGTTATAATGATTGTTTAAAAACTTTTCACTCTATAAAAAAGCCAATACCACCTTTTCACTAATAATCAATATCCTTATAACTCTTTCTCATTACACCATTCTTTGAGAGCATTGTCGTACCGTTCTCTCGATTTCTGTGGTATAATAACCGAGCATTCTATCTGTCATGCATCCTCAAGGTGGGAATCGTCGTCACTTCAATGCATTTTACAAAATTGTAGCTAACAACTAATAAAAAAATTTATAGGTAATAATTAAAACGACTCAACTGATTATTTTTTCAAATATGGCTACTGCTGATAAATCTTCAAGTTAATTGTATGTCTTTTGTCATTTTCGATAGTAGGATTTTGTGATTTTTACCCACGACTGAACGGAGACAGTATATGCGTTTGTGGTGAGAGAATGTGCCATTTATCTCCAAAACTACTAGTCCGATTTTGATGCGGTTTTCAGTGATGGATTTGGATTTGATTGGTGCATGTTCTTAGATAGGTGTTACGGTGACAGCTCACCAGGGGCCGCTGCAGTTAACATTTGTTTGTACAAACCAATGTTGCCATTTATCTTCAAAACTACTAGTCCAATTTTGATGCGGGTTTCAGTGATGGGTTCTGGTTTGACTGGAGCATGTTCTTATATATGTGTTACGATGAAAAGTCACCAGGGGGCTCTGCAGTAAACATTTGTTTGTGCAAAACCAAAACTACTAGTCCGTTTTGGATGCGGTTTTCGGTGAAGGATTCCACCATCACTATTTTAAATTTCAACATAAATATAAATAACTATAGCAATAAAATATCTCCAAATTATTTGTGTTACTGTAAAACTACAAAACTAGTTCATTTAATGGCAGCCCCCGACAGATTTTCTTTGATTTTTTATTAGTTCATAGGGAGTTGAATATGTTGTTGCCATATCTACATCTTTGAGAACCAAATAGGTACATAGGGAAATGCTATGAAAACTGATACTCTGTTGTTCATATGTCCGACTCTGCGAGATATCAAATCTACTTATAAAACCTTTTGAGTTTATTATCTCTAGTTACATAAATTTTTTAAGTCAGGGGTTTTATTATTATTTTATCCTTTTTCAATTACATTTTAGCCGTCCTGGGTTTTTTCAAAATTTTTAAATTTGCTTTTATTTAGTAAGTGATAGTTGTCACTTTGATATTAAACACATTTAAATCTAAAAATCATTTCAACCATATAATTTGGTTATTGCATGGATTGTGCAAAAAAATTAATAAGCGTCACAAGCGTTAAGGGCTACCGCCGGTCTCGGTCAAAAGCTTCTGGGAATCAACTTTTACCACTTTTGATGCTTAAATAACTGTATCGACATATACTACCAGTTGGTGGATTGTTATTGAGATTGTTTGTTGTTTCAGCCGTGTTTTGAACCGAGGAGTTTCCAGGAAGACAAGAAAACTCTTCTGTCAAACATGGAGGGCGAAGACTATTAATTTCTATCTACATTAGATAGGCTGTGACTGTAAAGTATTAACGTTGTTAAGTTTTAATATTTATATTTATATACTTATCAAAGACTAAGTACCTTAACTGTTGAACAGTTATGTGTTCAAGGATTGGAGCACTTTTGCCAGTTAAAGAAATATTCAAGAAGGAACGTACGTGCATAGAATTTTTTTCATTTTATTCTTTTGGAAGTTGCACAATTCGAATAATTGGAACAATTTTAAATGAAAATAATCGTATTTAAAGTGTTGAAATGTCATATCTGACAAAACAAGGCTAAATAAAAATTATTTTATCCAACTTAAAAAATAATAATTTGGAAACGTATATTTCTATTTGGGATAATGTTTATAGCCAACATTTCAACATTCAAAATACCTTTTAGATTAGTAACGACAATGTAAACACGTGACTGCGATTTTTGAAAATCAGAAGTGGGATATTTTGTCAGAATCTTATTAAAAAGACAGACTTAACTTAATCTCAAGATCATTCCTAGGTAATTAGTTTCAATCGCCATGACATCCCAGTAATTCTATCATTGGAATATATATTGGTCTACTTAATTTTTGATTTTTTAAGTAATTTTACTTAAAGAACTCCGCCAAGTGTTAAGCATTTGGAGGGTGATTTTTAATAGCAAATTTTAGTGTACTTCAAATAAGATTTATTTAATTTTGTCTTATTTTTGTGTTAGTTAATTCGAGTGTTGTGGATATTTATTTACTTAATGCGAAATGAGAAGAACATTCAAACTTCCCAACTTGACCAAAATTAAAGTTTAGGGTTTTATCAAACACCTAGCATATTACTAAGAACATATTCAGACGCATGTTCTTCTATCTGCCTACAAACACTCCATGCACCAAGTGTATAGGGTGTTGAAAAAATATTGTCAATATTCATAAATCCATTATTACGAATTTTTTCCGTAATATCCGTAATTTAAAGGAACTCGGACTGTAAATATGAATATTGGGAATATATTTTTGGGACATCCTCCAAGTTTCAATTTTTTTTTAAATTTCTGTTGAATGAAACTTTTCATTGATTTCTGCAAGTAGTTTTTAGGAGGTTGTGAGCGTAGCCTATCAATCTATTTAGCCAAATAATTTGCGACTTAAAATGTGCCTATTACTTATTTTTTAGGCAATCATTTTCTCGTAAAAGTGGAGTAAACTGTAATGTTGTACATTACTTAATTTAGAAGTACGTGGTTTGTAATATCCACATCAGAAATGTGATATTATGATGTTAAGTATTTAGAATAAATTTTGTATGTAAATCGGCAAGAAAATAAATAATTTATTAAAATATTTATTACTGTTTCACTTGATTTTGATGGTTGTCGACCGTTCTCCTGCCAGCACCACAATCCTTTGGTCCTTTCTCTCAAATGCCCTATGTCTTCAACATATCAAAAACTTTTCAAATTAAGTTTTCATTCAGTATTTTATAAAGCATTTATTGTTTTTTACTATTGTGCCCTAACTTTTCTGTATGTCTTATTTTTGGTTCACACACTTCGGTTTGGTTTGCAGAAATGGAATAGCAAAATTTTTAAAAAATAAAGTAGGTCTTTTCTATCAAAAAATATGTGTTAAAAAGGTACAATAAAAAACAAACAACAAATAGACGGGCCCAGAAATGTCAGTAGAGGGTCTGTCCCCACAGAACCTAGACCGAGAACAACAAGGGCAGGTCTAAGAATCTTAGCTAAGGCTAGAAAAATGCACTTTAATTCTGTTACTGGCAGCGACCAGTTACTGAAATCACAGCATAACCTGGCAAATCATATCAAAAAATTATAAAAAAATAAATCATTGGAAGAAGTTGATTCATTACGTTTTATAATACAACATAATCCTGACAATAGATAAATCCTTTTATAATAATAATATTGCTTTATTGCCCAACAGATTCCCATTTATAGGGCAATTTACAAAATAATGCAACTTAACAAATATAAACCAAGAAAATAGAGAAAAAAATTGCAAGACACATAAGCAGACATATACCCCAATATACATATGCAAGTGTGTTAATATTACAATTACATACATTTAATCCAGAAATGAAACATTCAAACAAAAATAATTATTGCCTTGCAGCATTTGACAAGGTATATGTAAACAACAAAGAAATATATCACAAAAGTTGCAGAATCAGTTAAAATTGTCACACATGATATAATAATAATAATATCTCTACCCCTCATTCTAATCACAGGGATTAGCCCAGAAGTCGCAGACTTGTGCGGGAGAGGGGGCGGCATATTATTATTAAGCAGGCCGCATTTGCGCCCAGGAACGACTTACGTTGGTAGGCCCTAACCACTATTCAGTGCAGGAATGAGGAAAACCTCATTAATTAGGGGGGTAGTCAAATATCAACCGGCATCAATCTCTCACATTGACCCAAGCTAACATTATTCCACCCTACCATACCCACAGAGAGGGTGCCAATCCTCTCCACGAATATAGCTTTTATACGGTCTACCGGCAGCTGGGCTCGAACCAACTCCGTCTAGTCACCTCGATTCAAGTACCAACGCCTTAAACCGCGCGACCACTGACCATATAAAGTGTTAGTACTTCTTGAATTAATTCTAGGTATGGAGAAGTTAATAGCAGCAAGCAAATCTACACAGTCAACGGTGCAATAACTTATTTAAAAATGTTAGTGACATGTGAATTCTATGAGAGTAGTATGAACACCAAATCTATTGAATAAAATGTGTAATTTAGTCCTATGTCAGGATAAATCCTATTAACTTTGTAAGCCAAATATTTTAAGGACTTTTCAATATCATGATCATTAAATGTTCATTTAGCATCAAACAAGACCTAAATAAGAGTTACAACAGGATACATTATTATTATGAATGCTGTATGCAAATTTATAGAGCGATTGTTTCTTTGAGAAACCAAGAATTTTACATTTAGAAGCATCAATCTATTTTTTAAGCACCAAGATTATATGATCAAGATCAATTTTTGTAGCTTCAAGCAATCCTCTAAACTATTTATAACAGAATATAACTTTAAATTATCAGTGTAAAAAAGTCTACAAGATCTAATCACATTATTCAAATCATTAATCTGTAGTAGGAAAAAAGGGGTACAAGTATGGAACCATGAGTAACTCCTGCTGAGGTAGCAAAATAATGAGTCGACTCAAAATCATTATAATAAACAAATTGCTCTCTCTTGCTTAAATAAGATTCAATAATATCATTGAAAACTAAATATTTGTTCCTAAAACTTTGTATATTGGCTAAATTATTAATTCCGAACATATTTTCTACATTATATTTTTCGATAAAACTAAATAACCTAATATGTTTTTTTTTTAAATTTCATCAATTCAGTCTCGATAGGCCGTGGTTAAAGATAAAAAACATGGATTCATCTGTATACAGCTACTTATTTTTTAGATAATTTTTCATATCCAGGGATTTTTCTTAAGCGGTAACTATATTTTCATTTACTATTCAATAAAATTATGAAAATTGAATTACAAAAATATTCTTTGTTTTTGATTGTACAAAATTGAGTAAACAAGAGGATTATATAACGGTCGATAACTATGTATATATGAGTTTTTAGACAATAGATTAATAAGTCTATGGTTTAGACCTGTTGGAGGCATCTCGGTCGACACCACAGTCGACAGTCGACACTAGCTTTTTTTAATGTTTGTCACCATCAGAATAGGAAAATTTATCACTTAGATTGTTATAATAGGGCGTAAAGAGAAGTGATAAATTTTTCAGAGTCTATGAGATGCCATCTAGACGCTGACGACCCAAGCTTCTTTCAATTTGTAAGCAATAAAATATGGCAAACACGCTTTTCCACAGGATACTGTGCTACTTACCGAGATGCCATCTAGACGCTGACGACCCAAGCTTCTTTCAATTTGTAAGCATTAAAATATGGCAAACACGCTTTTCCACAGGATACTATGCTACTTACCGAGATGCCATCTAGACGCTGACGATCCAGGCTCCTTTTAATTTGTAAACCCCTTCCTACTTTTATATACTCAAAGACGAAATGACTACTCTAGCCAACGTGTGGCGCTACCAGTACTACACACAACGTCAAAACTCTTCGACCCCCCCTCATTCTTGTTAGACATCATTTTGTCAGAAAAACCAAATACATTTATAAATGTACAATATTGTTTTCTGAATCTTTTTTTTTGTGAAAAGAATATGTTCGATAAACTGAGTACTTAAAAAATTAAAAACCAGCAAATGTGTGATATTTTTGATAAAATTTATTAAATCAAAAAGATGTAACAAAGCAAGTTCTCTACTAGACTAATAGTCGGTATGACCTCCACCACGCTCCAATAGCATATTGACACGTCTGTGCATTGAGATAATCAAGCGGTTAACGATCTCTTGCGGAATATTGTTCTATTCCTCTTCTGCCGAGAAATATGATTATGAATGGCTCTAGCAACGAAATCCCACATGTTTTCAATAGGATTCATGTCAGGATAGTTGGCTTTCCAATCTAATTTATTGATATGTCCTACTCCCAGTGTGACTTGCAACCTTCTTGCGCGATGTGGTCGAGCGTTGTCACCCATAACCACAAAATGTTCACCTAATTCATTACGTAGGGGGTATATAATGGGCGTAATAACTTGTTCAATGTAAGTTTGACTGGTCATATTCTGTGGTATGCGAATTAATGAGGTGCGGCTGTTGAACATTATTCCACCCCAAAACATTACACGGTACCCCCTTCATACGGAGCAACTTCACGGGAAAGTCGCTGTTGAGGATCTGGTTCTCTCCAGACTGTTTGTCGATTGTCATCAGTAACCAGCCCATTTCTGGTTTCGTCTGTAAATATTCACCGCCACTGGCGTAAAAGCCAACTCCTTGGAGTCGTCTTCGAATAGTAGGTGTCGATATAACACGGCGAAACGTACCTTGAAAGTGGGCCCTGAGAGCTGATGTGCGGTGTCTACGGGCATATTGCACCAAATACCGATCCTCCCTTTCATTAGATACTCGAGGACGTCCACTACGTGGTCTGTTTTCCCCTGTATCAAATTATTCATATCTATGTACTATTCGTACAATAGATGATCTAGGAACGCCCAACATGTTCGATATCTGATGATTAAAATTATTCATTCTTACTCGGGTAAACGCAGAAATTTTACGTCCTGGCATTATAATATACAAAAAATTCAAAGAAACACTTGGCTGAATACACTGCCAAACTGACCAAATTTGTAAAAACATTGGTAATAAGGTCATGGTCTGCAATCTTTTATTGTCTTTTTTGTTCCCTAAGTACATATACTCTTTACTCGGTTATAATTATTACTATCTTAAAGTTTGTGCCTTAAAATTTCCTAACATTTTAAAACTTATATGATCAATACTCAAACTTTTGATATTTTAGTTAATACTGGTCTTTATTTATGATACCAATTTGAGCTAACAATAAAATCCCAAACCACGTGACAGTTGCGTATTTTTTTTTTGACAATGTAAGCTCGACTGACGAATGATATAAATAAGATAATATTGATGATTTACGTGTTCAAAACGGAAAAGAACCATAAACGTTAATTTGTTTGTATTAATTAAGAATAACAATAGTGGAAAAACCAGTACAATTTGCTGATATTATTATTTTATTACTAAATCTTTCAGCATAGTTTCTGCATTTGTATATTTTATGTTCTTGCTCTGACACTTGCCGTGGCAGCGATACCTAATGCTGAAAAGTGTAATATATTAGTCATGCAAAATATTCCTAAAAGGTAAAATCTACACTATTCTTCTTTTCTGTCGATTATGAGCCAGTTACAAAATTTGAATTGTCGGCGCCTCAGGTTGTAAAACCGGGCCATAAACTTCAGCTTATTTACATAGAACGATATTGGATCTGTGGCTCATAAATAAATAATAACAAATGAACAATAAAGCAGAGGCTTGGCGCCATCAAGATACACCTTCACGAAACTTACTGGCGTTCGGTAAGGCCGGTAATCGAATTTTCACCATAAACGGAACAAAACAGTTGAACTGGAATTATCATATTACTCAAGGATACTTAAATCAGCATAATTAAATCATACCGCGAAAGAAAAGCTATCTAGACGTGAAAAATTAGATGCAATACAGGAAATAAATAAGACAGAAGGCGCAGCTAGGTAGAACAGACGTACCTATTTGTACGTAGTAGACTATGGAAAAACATAAACAATATGTTAAGGCTACTTAGATTAATTCATATGACTTATTTCAACATTTTCAGTACCAATTTTACATACAGGGTGATTCTTAGTGAACTTATCAAAACAACTTTTTAAATGTACAGGGGGCTATTATAAATACAATTTTGTAAAATAAAATAAAAAAGTAGTTCTTTCTCATTTATTCATCTTAATTTTGGGCGATTTTAATATACCAAATTATGTTTATTAATGATGAATGGTGAAAGGGATAACAAATGTTTGTTACTTAATAATTTCCTGAATATTTTGAATATCTCACAATTTAATAAAGTTAGTAATCATTATGGTAAAATATTAGATTTAGTTATTTGTAACAACTTTTGTTTGGTTCACAAATCTGATGATCCATCTAGATTAAAACACAGTTTGCCCACTTTCTCTAACAACGTTTATTTTTAAACATTCCCCTATATAATATAAAATGTGCACTTTCTGTAATTTATTGGAGCATCGTTTGGATATTTTCAATTTCAGCACCGTAAAGATAAGGTCATTGTATTTTAACTGATGTATTATTTTAATTGTTTGTTAGTTTTTAAGACTTAAGATGCAATAATAATCATTATGTGTTTGTACACTATTTTAATTTATATTTATATTTCTCCTTACCCTCCTGTTCTGTAGTTGGGTTTTGTAACCTGTAGAACAGAGTAACAATAAATAAATAAATAAATTCAACTGTTTTTGCCGCTATTGTTATTAATTGTTAATAGAATTAATTGGTCGTTTTAATTAATAAAATAGTTTGACATACCTGTTACAACAAAATTGTGGGCCCGTCTTACTCAATTTCTTCAAACTAACACAAATGTTTCTGATTCTGGTCTGTTTTGAACTCGTAAGTTATTGGCAGCAACTATGGTACGTCGAGGGTTATTTTTGAAATTAAGTTTGCCTAACCGAAAACTTAATTTCAAAAATAACCCTTGATTGGTCCGCTTGACGCAAGGGTATATTTAATTAATCTTTATTTGTTCAGAAGTGTGGTAAAAACCCAATCAAACTAAATAACTTAAATCATTTTTTACTCTGACACTATAAGCATTTTACAGAAATATATTGATATTGACTCCATTTGTCATGACACATCTATTCCCAATTTTTTTTACATAAATTCTGAATCACCCTGTATAATTGGTAAAATATATAACCATGTAGAGATTTTCTCTCTGTAATAAATTTCAAACCTTTTGTGTTTAGAAATAATGGCGCTAAATTGCTTTTCAGTTTCTTTTCACAATATTTCAGCAACCACGGCACATAATATCTTGGATTTGTTTGGTTTATCTTAATGACAATGACTTATGTTTTACGGTTTCCTAGATGAAAATGGTGAGTCATGAAAAAAATATGACTCTCTATAACCATTTCACAAAAATTACATTTTCTGAACTGTATGCCAAATACAATGCAATTCGTACTTCGATATGCATCAAAATTTAAAAAATATATATAGGTATTTACGAGTTTGAGAACTTCCAATACTAAATAAAAAAACAACTTCTTGAGTCTCATGTCCATCTTGTATAACATTGCTGTATAAATACAGTTCTATATGTTTTGTGAATATACTCGCGTCAAGAATTCAGACGTCTTACGTCACGGCTGACGTTACACATTTGTTTTTATTGTCAACGTAATTTTCGATATTTGTTCGCGTTAAAAACAATGATTTCTTCCAATTTAGTGTAGTATATAATGCAAACTTTTATTGTGGTAGGTATATAGTTTTATTACTATCAGTTGCAGTTTCTTAAATAATTTGATGAAATTATAATGAATTATTCATTTGTTCATATGACGTAAGTCGTCTGAATTCTTGTCGCGAGTATATAGTATTACATTTTTTCACATAGAAAAGGATATCAACCAGAAGTCGCCACAATAATTTTAAAAATCACCGGTCATGTTAAATTTTTGGTAAACGTTTAACACGTGTCGCCACAATGGTGATAAATGGTTACATCTTTTTCTTCATTTAAAAAGAATATAGTGGGACAGCAACCACACAAGAAGAATGTGCTTCCGTTGCTAAGCATACAACACCCTGTACAGGTATTCCAAAGTTTGCGTCTTGGGCCCATAACAAACGATAAACGACAGTAAAAATCTGTTCAAATGACACGATTTGAAACTCACTAAGGTCAAATTTTCACTCTTTATTATTTGCTGTTATACGTTATTTCTTGTGTGATAAACAAGCTAATAAGTGGTTACTAAAGGTTAAAAATGTCCACAAAAAATGAAAAAGTTTAGATGATTTTAATTTATGGTGAATTCCAAAAAACTTATCAGAAGAGCTGCTGCTGATATGAGAAATATCCAAAGCGTCAAGTTTGTAATACAAAAATATTTGTCAGATTAGCACGAATTTTGCGTGATAACAAAATTGCATTTTCTTCAACAAAAGAAAAAGACAATAAAGTTACCATATTATGGTCTATATTTTGAAAAAAATCTCAGTGCAAAGAATTTTGAGTTCTATCGGATACCATGATTATAGACCAAATAACTTGGAACACTGTGATATACAGGGTGTTATATACTGATGCTAAGGAAATCTAGAGGCAGGTTCTATGTGTAAAAATATGAAGGAAATTTATATGAACATTAAAAATAAGAAAAAAGTTTATATGAACACGGGTTCGAAAATGTTTCGTTTTCGAGATACAGGTTGGGGTATTTGAAATTCGTTGAACGGTTGATCTATCCAAATTCAATTCCCGGCTAGCCTGCCGTATAGAATTTCGTGGATTGTTCCAAATCTCTCACACAGCCACTGCCACTGCTACTGTCTAGTGTCTAGCTGTATTAACATTGTTTCTTACCATTCGGTTAATTATTTGATTTGATTGACAGAAAATGCATCTTCATTTCGTCGCCAGGTCGCCTCCAATGTTGTAAAAGTTCTATGATCAAGAATGATGCGCTATGGTTACCTTTCTCGATATAACTTTACAGCTCCTCTTGAATTTTTTTTGTGACTCGCCATAAATTAGCAACATATCAACTTTTTCTGAATGAGAAAACATTTTGTAAGCACAAAAGGTGTACGTTTGACGTTGGTATTGAATAATGACAAGTATTTTGTGACATTTATGCACTTTTAACAACGAACACAGTTGTATTCTCGCAGTAGGTCTGTACTATCGAGTTTGAGACACTCTGTACAGTCCAGATCTTGAATTCCATGCAGCGCCCAAATCACCTCCAATTATGGCTCGGTACCCGACAGTACGACAGTCATAAACGCACAAAGCAACAACAGCCGTTTCAGTGCCTCACAGGTAGGTAGACAGTATTTATCCTATATGTCACGTCTGGGCTCGTATTGTTTCAGCGCGACGAGCTGGCGCCACGGATACCTGGCCGGCGCGCACTTGGAATAGCAATTAGATCTTGTAAATCACTGCCGACCATTCTTCTATCACTTGCAAATCGGCCGATGCCAGCGGCGCCGCACATGGGCGCTCTCAGGGGGTCTGAATTTTAACTAGATACGTGTTTCTCAGCAAATGTCAACTACATAATTTATGTGCGCGAACTTAGCCCTCCATTTGTTGATAAAATAAAAAATAACGGCTGTGTTAAATTGTGCCGGATGTGTGCTACATTGTGCTGTTTAAAAATATGTGATATCTATTTTCGTTCTCCGGAAAATTTGACACATTACTGCGTCTCCCATTTTTGCTCGAAAATTAAAAAGCGTGATTGTGCTAATTGTGTCGAACCCCACTTTTTAGTTTTCGATAACAGTAGGGGGCTAAGTTCACGCTTAAAATTCCGGTTTTTCTGGATCGCGGTTAATTTTCCGACAAAATGGGAGACGCAATAAGGTCGTGTCAAAATATCCGGTTTTCCCAATTTTCCTTTAAAAAATCAAGGGGTGCTAGATCTGGTGTTTTTCCGGGCCATTGATCCCAATCCATTTTTCTGGGAAAGTGTAAAATATTGCTGTACAATACTCTGGCCTTGGCCTTAAATGCCTACTGACAATGTCGCACCATATATTTACTCCAAAATGACCTTGGACTTACAATGTGGGAATTTTCAATGGACCAGTATATTCATCCCGCCCTTTGGCAAACTAATACTGAAAACTGACTTTCGTTCATCCAAAGAACCTGCAGAAAAAGGTCCTGATCAACAGTTTCTACATTTATTATAATTTGAGCTGTAAAATTAAGTCTGTTTTAATGTCGCGCTCAGGGAAATACTCTAAATTGTGAATTTTGTAGTCATGATACCAATTGGTCTTTAAAATTGATTGAATAGTTGATTTATTCAAATTCAATTCCCGGCTAGCCTGCCGCATAGAACTTCTTAGATCGTGTTAAAAAAAACTGGTAACAGTCTAGCTGTATTAATATTGTTTCTTACCCTTCTCTCTTACCTCTCAATTATTTGATTCTTCCGAACATAAAATGCATCTTCATTTTGTCGCAAGGTCGCCTCCAACCTTATAGAGGTTCTATGACCAGGAATGAGGCTCTCTGGATACTTTTCTCGATATGACTCTACAGCTCTTCTTGAATTTTTTTGTGACTCGCCGCAACATATCTTTTTCTGAATGAGACACCATTTTATAAGCACAAAAACTACTACGTCTGACGTTTGTATTGAGCAATGAAAAGTATTTTGTGACATTTATGCACTTTAAATAACGAACATTAAATTATTTTCCAACAACTACTTCATCTTTTCACCGCTAATGTGATTTTTAGGTGGTATTTCTTTTAAGGCTCTTTAGGTCGATATTGCTTATAATTTTTTAAACGAGTAGTAATACACAAAAATGTCGCTAATAAACGTTTATTAGAAAAAAGAGAGTTTTTTAACAAGAAACAAATTTGGGTGTTTCTGGAAAAAATATAATTTATGACGTCATTAGTCATATCCCAAAGATAATATTTTCGATTGAAAATGTCCCAAATTTTATTTAAATTTTTTTTATCCTCACAGTAGGCCCATACTATCGAGTTTGAAACACCCTGTACATAAAATCTCTGAAACATTTATTGACAAATTTAGTTTATTTTTATCTTCCGTGGCTGTGACTTACTCTACGCCAATGGCGGGGCATTACGGTGTCATTTTTCCGTTTCGACTTTAATACCATACCCGTCCGTGTTTGAGTTAAAAGTAAGAGGAAGTCAATTGTTGTTAATGCCGATGCTGATTCCTTGCGACAGAGGAGGCCTTGGTCGTTACTGAAAGTTCTATTGCGCCGAGATACGATCTCTGGAGATGGATGTCTAGATTTAATGCTTAGAGTAAACGTTGGGAAGTGGTTTGTTTATTTTGACGCAATCGGCAAATAAATCTGAACTTCCATGTAAGATATATTATTTAATTAACAGCTAATTTCAATACAAAATCAATAAAATATATTTTATTGTATTTTTTTCTGTAGATAAACTTGAAAGCTAAGACTATTAAGAATTTTTCTCTAAGGTTACTTACTCTATGCTTTTGTTTATGAGACGATAGAAGTTGTTTATAGTTTTTTGGATTAAAAGGACAGTTAGGAATGTAAATTGTTATGTAATGTATAAAATTTACAGCTTTTGAAGGATACTTTTTCATTCATTGTTATTCATTATATATAATTTTATTAAACAACCGGTACTAAAGAAAAGAAACAAAAAAGTTGGAAACCAACAACGTTCTATGAAAAAATGGCTCTATCAATTATGTCGCCCTTCAACGCTTTTGGCAATCAAAATGTTTTCATTTAAACATTTTTTAGGTTAGAAAACTAGCTATTTTTTTGATTTGTGTGACAAATTAATCAAGGAATGCGGTTCAGTTTTCCGATATCTCTAGGTGCACCGAATAAAAAAAAATATTTTCAGCAAAATTCTCGGGAAACAAATATTTTTTGGTTTAATGCTCACTTTTTTGTCAAAAATAAATTGATTTATTTGATATGAAATTTAATAAAAAAAATTAATTCCAAATTCTAGGAAATTTTCGGTTTTTTCACTACGCAACGGTTGTCGAACGTGCGAAAGACTGCTCCGTATACAAAGTGTTGCAAAAAATGTTACCATTAAAAAAAAACTGAAAATTAAGGGAGTTAAAAATTTTTATTGATGAAACTTCCATCAAGGATCTATTATGACACTAACTAACGGAGTAAATAAAGAGTGTTTAAAAATAACGAACCATTCTCTAATCTCTAAAAACCCTTTAAATTCATGGAATTAAAAAAAATTTGATGAAACTTTTAGCTTCACATAAAGACCACCTGATTCAATATTTAAAATCCAGGATGTTGAAAAAAAATGAACTAAACTCGAGAATACACTAAAAATTATCAAAATATGCCAACCAGTCTTCTAAATTATAGAGCGCCTGATTTTCCCCACCATATAGAGTTTGGCCACGTTTACATTTCATTATCCACAGGCGTAGAGCCGCGTGCAGTAGTGGCAATTAAGTAAAATGCACTAGGCAGCGATGGTCACGCCGCGCGCAGTGCGGCCAGAGGGCTTTAGCCCGAAGAAATGTCAAGTGGGAGATAGCCGACTTGCCACCTTTCTAGTTGGTATATTAAAATGTGACGTGCAGTTATTTTTGATTAGCATTTTTAATGTTAACTGCTATTTCTTGCTTTGTTGCAAGACTTAAATAATTATTATTTATTTATTTAGTAAGTTTTATTGACATGTAACTAATAACATTATTTGTTTCTTCATTAAAAGACAAATATACCAACATTTGTTTCCCATTGCCGTTTATTACCTTCTACTTGACCAATCTGTACTTTATGCATTTGCAGCAATTTCAACTATGTATACATTAATCTATTTAATGGAAAATTAATCATTTTGTGTATATGAAAGACAATTTATTTACATAAATTAATATTTAAATTAAATTTTAGAAACAGATGCTAATTCAATTTCTTACAACTTTCAATTTCCAACTTCTTAAAATGTTAATTTTTAAAATAAATTTATGCACTAAATTCAACTATTATTAAATTTTATTATTTCTTTTTATTCTTTCGCCATTCCAATTAATCATTAAATTTAAAATACAGTATATTCGACAGCTTTATTAAATACTAGTATTGTAATATTATTTACAAAATCTGTTACACCACTGGCGTTTGTTTTCATATCCCGCGAACTGTCACATATGGCTTGTTTGTTTTGATAAACTTTGATTAGATGTGGGTTGACTACAATTATTGTGTACAACAAACGACGTTTGTTGGTTAATAAATGGCATTTGTTCCCTCCATTTTTATTACTCTGTATATATATAAGACTAGTAAGTCGTTTATTTTTTTATAATTTTGTTTTTGTAAAAACAAAATGAAATATACTATCGTATTCTGTATCGAATCTAATATTAGAATAACAGAAATACTCGTAGGTGGAAATTATTGCAGAATTTGTGAATTATTTTGATAAAATTCAATTGATTGAGACATGAATGAAGTAATAGAATAAATTTGCAACAAAGCCTACCGAGCAAGTAAAATTGAAATTTTTGTTCCATTTGCTCAATTTACACATATCTGCAAATAAAGACGTGAAACGAGCACTCGAGTGGAACATGAGCTGTCCACTATTTTAACCAGTGGGGAAGAAATATGATGTGTTGATCCTATCCTCCTAGACGGTGCAGGTTCTAAGTGAAATACCTATGAATACACGTTTGTAGATAATTAGATTTTCATAAACAACCATAAAACATGCAGCAAGTTATCAAATCGGGCCTTAATGATTTCATGAATGTTGGTGTGTTCACCATTGCAGAAATGCAGATTGCAGATGCAAATAATTGCATATCACAGTGGTTCTATTAAGTTTGATACATTTTAAAATGTGCAAGAGGAGCAACCCACTGCCGGCTTCCAGTGCGACTTGATTCTTAGAACCCGTGAATAAAAAAGTCATTTTTCATTCTTGAGATGTGAGAGGATAAAGCGGACAATTACAAGTAAAGGTTTAGTCTGCACCAAGATTGGTAGGCCCGGAATCGCGGAATGTTGAAATCTCAGGTGTCCAGGTCCATTGTAAAAATGCAGGTGTGCACCGCTTGCTAGACGATCTTACCGTCAACTGTGCGGCAGTATTGCCAGACTCACCGTATTTGCGCTAGGTTATTGGAAATTTTCAATCTATTCTCGTGAGGTATCGCATTAAATTTTATTTATTGATGTGTATAGGAGAAATGAGTGGTTGTTTTTTTAATTATATACAGGGTAATCCGTTTTTCATGTTACATTGTATGGGTTATTCTTCAAATAAAATAATATTGTTACATACTGACGTGTTTGTAATTTTATTCTGCATCTGTTACTCTCATGATCTAATATGGCATCCATAAGAAAAAAAAAACAATTGAATGTTGCATAAACAAAACTAGTGGTCGTGGAAATCGTAAACATATTTGGAGAGACATTTAGTTGTGTAGTTTAATCTGTGCAAATTAGTGAAGCTCTTCTTAATTCGTAAACATGACAGTTTTTTAAGATAAGCACACCTTTATTTATTTTTATTGGGATTATATGAAGTATTGCTTATGTGGAATTAAATTAAACTAAGAAATAATTATTGCTAAACGGAAACATTGATCTTTTCATAATGTTTGAAGCAGCTAATTGGCATTTTTAGTATAATTTCGTTCTGTCTGTCTCCGTCTGAATAATGAAAATTATTAAAAGTCGTAGTTCTGTATTTCACACATCCATGTCGTTATCACACAATCCATAGTTATTAAAGTTTGAGGATTTATCTAGTGTAAGAATTAATCCTGTTTGTTTCAAAATTCGTCACTGAGCAAATAAATCTATTTTCTCTTTTTTAAATTTAACACCCTGTGCCTTAGTAGGTGTGCGCGATAGAAAAACAAAAAAAGTTGTATTACTTTGGCCGAATTTTATAACCCAGTGAATTTTTGCATGTATATTCACATAGGCAGAGGCACACCCTATATATTTAAATTAGCCGTGTTTTTCGCTATAAACTGATCAAATTTGTGCTGTTTTTAGGTACACAGATCTCTAAAACATGTAGAAGAAAAGTAATATGAAAAATAAAATTATTTATGTTTTGTTTATTCATTGTTATTAATTAAATTTTGCTCAAATAAAATAATAACTTTTAAAAAAGGTTTTAACACCACATTTTAACAATTATTTTCATATACTTATAAAAAAATCAACTATCTTATATGCAGAACTATGTACTTAAGTTTGTTATAACAATAGCCACATCTAGAGTTAAATTTAAAAAATACGTATTTTGTGAGATTTCTGTAAATAAAAAATTGTTGGTTAGATCGTTTTTGTCGTTTTACTTCGGTACCTTTGAATATTTGCAAGTGGCACGTGATAACATTCCTGTTATTTGGTAAGTTCTATATTATTCAGTTCCTAAATTTGTAAAATTATTTGCATTTGTAAAAAAACACTATTTCAAGAATACGGTGCCCTTAAAAAAATAGCTTTTGACGGTAATATTTAAAATAAGCAAGTATATGCTGACTTCCGATATAACCGGAAGTGTTACAAGAAAAGGGCGCCGTATTCTTGAAATAGTGTTTTCTACAAATACAAGTAATTTTAGACATTTAAGAACTGAATAACATAGTTTAGCAAATAAGAAGAATATTATCTCATGCCACCTGCGAATATTCGACTTCACAGTAGATACTCCCATAGCCAATAAAATAGGGAAGTAAAAAATGGGATAAAATCCATTTTTATAAACAATATTGGCACCCTGTATACCATAGTTGGAATGTTATAAAATTATACCAAATTGAATAACATTTTTATTAATAATTTAAAAAGAAAAATTACTACTGTTTAATAAATACAGAAATTAAGTATACTGTTGAAAAAAGATCTGGCAACGCCGAATATAACACTGTCATGTCAGCGTAGGAACGTCTGCACGTGTGCTTCATACTCTTGGGTTGGTTTCGAGAAAACTGGATCCTCAAGAGACCATCTTTCTTGTACATGTTTGTCTTCGGTTGACTGCGCTTGTACACAGTCATTGTTTCCGAGATGAACATAACAGTGGCCATATGCTCATCCAATGTGCCAGTTGTAACCTCATTTTGAAAGGGACATCCGATATTTTGGTCCTTGATTAAACTTAAAATGTGTAAAAATATGCAAAAGATGTTCCCTCAAACATATAAAGTAGTGTGGCATTTCATAGCATGTAGATAAACATAAACATTTTGCAGAGAGCTTGACGTAAGCATAACTAATGCTGCACCAAACTTTTGTAACAAATTCTACATTCGGTTTGTATCATCATCACAAAATTGCTGCAAACATGTATCTACAAACACTTCATTGAGGTACAGAATAGTAAAAATTAACAAAAGGATATAATATTTGTATCAAGATGAAGAAAATTGGCATATACAGGGTGTAACTTTGAATGAGGATCAGATTTATATGAAGACTACGTATACCATAACACATAAACATTGATATCAGAAATTTGCTTTCTCAAATATCGTCGAAAATATTGATTTTATTAACCTTTCCCAGACTTTTCATACTGCGCCACTGGATAGGTGACGTCAAACAATTACGTCCATCAGCCAATTGATAAAATGAAAACTAAAATAATTTTGTTAGAATGAAACTGTGACATATTCGGCCACTTTTGTTGGTTTGTTCATTCCCAAAGATCAAGCGATGTACATTATACATTTAATATAGGCCATGTCATCACATTAATAAAAAACGTTAACATCATCAATGACTAAAATATTCATGAACCGAGTAAAAGGCTCTAAGCATAAGACATATTTTTAACTCTGACGTAAATTTATTTTGAGATTTTATACTTCTAAGATTGTTCGGCAATTTATTGTATATACGCATGAACATACAATGAAAACCGTTAAAACAAGAAGCCGTTCTACACTGCGGTAAACGCAGATTTTGCATTCATCTGTCATTTTATTACAGCGTTTTGTCATCATGACAAAGATAAACGTTCAAATCGACGTCATATTTTCCTAGACTTAGTGTATCTAAATAAAACATTTTTTGAATAAAGAATATTATATGCAACTCATACAACCGTACAAACGTGAAATTGTCGAACAAAGCTGTCAGGCCGAGTAGGACAACACGTCGAGTGCAATAAACACTTACTTTTTGTACTTTTTATTTTTGATATTACTTTTGTTCTACGTGTTTTTATTTTGAGATTTCTGTACTTGAAAATAGGGTTTTTATTAATATCTAAAAAGTGTTTTGACAGATTTTCGTAAAATTTTTACAGTTTATTGGAAACTTCATAAAGTACTTTTTAGATCTATACAGATGATCCAGTGATTACACAGGGTATGTCGATACGTTTTTTGCATAAAAAATATCAACTACATGCAGTTTGCGAGTTTGATCCTGAAAATCTTTTATTAAAACCTTTACAAACCAGTGTAATTCACACTGTAGTTGAAATAGACTGGTACGATTTTCACCTTAGTCGAAGTGTTGAATGTGCAACGCATTTCTACATCCTTATGCATATATTAAAATTGTATATCCATATTTGTAGTCGTCTTTTATCAAAACTGGAGGTTAAACCCTGCCTGTTGCTCTTGCTCTTCGAGGCTTTTAGCATTTTTAGCTAATAAAGCGGCATTGAATGTAGCCTCGTTTTTTGTTTTACTTTGCCGACACAGGTGGTCCACGAATGAATCGCTTTAAGAGGCCTACATTTGACAGTTAAACCGTAAATATAACAAATCTTGTATTATACACATTTGTTCTAAGAAAATTTAAATTTAATAAATTACTAATAGAAAACTCGGAATGCAGTTTTTAAGACCGCTCTACATTTATGCAATTCTTATTGCATGCGCATTAAAGTTAAAATTAATGACCGACGCAATTTTCAGTGCATTGCACGAATATAGAGTCTGCTCTAATTTGATTGCATTGCACGTGAAATTCTGGTTTCTTTTCTGGTAATATTCAGTTTTGCCATCCTACACAAAAGGAACTAACAGCGAGGAATTAAGTAAAAAGTGAATTAACCTCAATTAACCATAATAATTCTCTTTTTTATTTCATCCATTGAAAGTCTAGGTTGATTGAAACTTCACAACACGGTACACAACACCGATATGTTTTGATGGTTTTGCAGAAGACCAGCAGATCGAAATTATTTTCATTTTACTAAATACTCCTAATTATATTATGCAAACATCGTCGATTATTGTTAATATTGTTACTATTTTTCATATATTTTTAGGTATTAATAATATTGTGTGAAACTAACTATTCTGTGGGCTAAAGCCCCAACCAAGCTTGAATTACACCCACAATATCTACCCATATATTTCTTATTATTAGTTTTTGTAACATGTTTTACTGTATTAGAAAGGTAATATAAATCAAATCTCCTACAATTCCTATTAATGAAGTCATATGTGCGCTCTCTGATACCAAACATGCTATGCTATGCTAATGAACAATTCAACAGACAAAGTTCTATTCAATAATTATCTAAAGAAATTAATCTATGGAAATTTACTAACCTGGCTTAACGGAAAAACTCTATAAATATCTAATTTCACTTTTGACAGTGGTTGAATTTTCTAGTTCCCATTCGTCTTTGAACCACACCGAACAACTGCTGTTAATGGCTTGACGGTAAACATGTAGCAGTGTTTTTATGTACATTTTGTGTCTGATTCTGAATTCTGAAATTGTGAGAGAGTAGCTTTAAAAAACCACAGCACTTAGACCCCATCGGGTCCATTGTGCTTCCTCTGATTAAGAGATCAATCCACCTGAATCTTTAACCAAGCTAATGAAGGGAAAAAGGTGATGACGTTGCTGAGATGTATTTCTCTAATGTAGGCCTAGAAGGCCATTGTTCTCCCAACACGGATTCTCTTGTTGATGAGACTACGGTGCAAAGTACATGAAGCACGGTCTCGTGTTCTTGTTCACGACCCCTACAAAAAAGTGATTCATATTTGTGTTTACCTTTTGTGGTTCCCCCTGGCCGTGGTCGTTGGGCCGAGTACCTCGCTTTAAACTAAATATTGTTTGAGGAAAGGAGAGGTCCCCGACAAGCACTCAGCAAGTACAAAAGTCTTTGCAATGACAAACTTTAATGTAAACAAGTAAGGAAATAGAAAATGAACATTTTTAAAATATCTTCAAATATCAACCCTGGAAATAAATATCAGTAAGGTAGATACCTCCCTGTGCTACTATATCGTGTTTTTCATTAGGTAAATCATTAAGTAATCATCTATATTTTGTAAATAAATGTTTTTCTATGAAAGTGGTTGACAGAAGGCCAGAGTAGGCGATAAATAAGGGTTTAATATAGTTTCGATTTTTTTTTCGCTTTATAAATCAGTTTGGAGATTTTAGGAAGGGTGATTCCGTTAATTCTTATTTTTCTCTACGCCCTCTTAAAATATTTGTATTTAGTCATAGTTAACCCTGTATATTCTTTGAAAATAGCATTAATTAGTCGAATAGCAAATGCCAGTATTAATACCATTTATCCACCAGTCCCTTTTTCAAATCGTCTCATTGGACTGGCGTGTTCTTTGAACGTAGTCTTCTTAATGAAAGGCGAAGCCAACGACACTGATCGTAAGGATTTGTTTAACATTTAATTGCTGCTGTATTTGCTTAATGTCCAATTAACGGATTTACGGACAAAAAGGTAAGGCTTGTCTTTGTGGCTAAAAATGCTGGAGGACAATCGATACATGTTCCTGTTTTTTAATAAAAGTTAATATAATCAAGAAATTCACATTGCCGATTTACTGCACTTAATGTAGCAATTTGAGGAAGGAAAATGTTGAGCAGGTGTGTAATTATTAATTATTATAGTATAGCACACACATGAATAATGCAAGGTTTTCAACAAATTGCATTATATTTTCTTAAAAATAGGTAAGCAGTGTTTGTTTTTAAATATTCCAAAAATGCAAAAATCAGAGTACCTTTTCAATTTTTCAGAACTATAGATGAATAATATTGAAAGTGGCAATTAATAGGAACAAAAAAGAGAAGTGGGAGCAAGAGAGAAGGCAGATATGTTGATTGAAGAGAGCGAAAGGGAAGGACAGAATCAGGAGGAAATAATACTGGTAAGTGAAGAGAGAGTGGCAGTAGAAGCCTACAAAAAAGGAAATAGACATAACTAAAGAATAGCAAAAGTTCAGGGAAAAACGAAATAACAGCAGGTAACATTATGTAGGTAGGAGAGACTTTAAAACAATGAACATACGAAGTGATCTTAAAGAGAATGTATCCCTGAAGATTGGAGAGTTGCTATAATTATACCAATTTTTAAAAAGGGAGATGGAACAGACTTCAGAAACTATAGGGGTAGGGGTATATCATTGCTAGATATAGGGAATAAAATCATGGCAACATTAATAAAACAGAGAATAGAACCCATAGCAGAACTACAGATAGTAGGGAGAGTATCAAGCAGGTTTTAGAAAGGGCAACAATGGACCAAATCTTACAAGCTATGAATATGGGAATAAAGCAATGGTCTTATTCGTGGACTTCAGGAAAACACGCGATTCTGTCAAACGGAATAAATTAATTAAAATATTGAAACAATTTGGGATACCAAGTAAACTAATTAGGCTATTGAAAATCACCTTAAAAAATACCAAAAGTAAAGTACGAATAAAAGGTGAAAGTTCGGAAGGTTTTACTCTTACGCTTCTTTTTAATCGTACTAGAAAAGGTTATAAGAGACAGTCAGCTGAACAGAGAAGGACACATATTGTTTAAATGTCACCACATAGTAAGTTATGCAGATGATTGCAAGTGATAGTAGGGAACATATTGACATAATTTCTCCATACAAAATTATTTTCCATACCTATATATTATATTTTATTTTAAAAGTTCAATTCCAAGTTTTTCTTATTATGTTGTCTAGATAAATCTATTGGATTTCACTTGAACATGTGTTTATGACACTCAGTATCTATATACCTATTATGTAGACATGGTATTTGTAAATAAAGATTGATAAATAATTGATTTCGATGCGGAATGAGGTTTTAATAAAAAGTAAAATACGTATTTATAGAATTCGACCTTCAATTAACTAAGCCAGTGATATTTATAGTGGAATTTATTTTTATCGCCTTAAATGTATTCCAAATATATATTAATAAATTTTAAATAATATGTAAATCAAAGCAAACATAGTACGTTCTCGTAACAATTGTTTTTCTTTATTTACGACGTAGATATCTTAACAGAATGTTTCATAAAAGCAGAAATGTATCTCCAAATTGGAGGCAAATGAAAAGAAAATGAAATCTACTTGCGCTTTCGCTGACGAAATATAGAGAAAAACAACTTTGAAATTTATTAAAATTTATTATAATTTTATGGAAACAGAATTGTGGTATTGTGTTTGCTAATGGATTAGTAAGGAGTAGTTAATATACGTATGAAAATTTAAAAAAATGCACTGTTCAATATTTAAAAATTCATTGTTAAAAACTTAATAGAAAAATTAAAAAATATCATTATACTCTCAAGATAATTTATACCTAGTTAAATTCAAATGTTATGGATGTTAGTTTTGGTTGTGGGCGACACTACATTTTTTTTATTGTTACAGAATTAGGAACTAAAAATAGTTATTTATTTCTGTTTTTGTTTTAGAATGTAGAACCATTGGATTTCCCAAAAATCCACATTCTTGCGGTTTACGTCAATTGGGTGTCACGGTATTCAAGAAATAAAAAAAAGAAAACAGGGATTAGTTTCAGTTTCAAGTCCTAATTACATCTAAGGATAAATGTAGGTGTTTTATGAGTAGAAACCAAAATTCCAATTTTAAATAAGCTATACAGGGTGATTCCTAACCTTTCTGATGAAGTGAAGTATTCAATATTGTATTTAACCCTTTTCCTAACGTACAGTTTAATTCATCACGAGCTGCACGTAATGTTAAAGGTAAAATCCTACAAGCACAACCCGAAAAGAGAAAATCCAGTGCACTGGCTTTTAATATCCAGAAGGTATTCCTATCACATTTCGGTGTTTCAATTAGATTTAAAAACATGGAAAAGAAACTGGACATATTATCAAGTATAATCATCTATTTTCGTAAACCAGACAAGGCGCTGACAATAAATTATGTGACAGCAAATGGATTACACCCAATATTTTAGAGGAAGAGCCCAGTAAGCTTATTTAAAAAGTTGACGGAAGAACGAGGCATTTCTATAACATTGGATAGAGTATTTCTTACACCAAATCCCTTTTGGAAGACGAAAAATTCTAATGGTTGGTATAGAAATGTGCCGATTGGAATTACTGACATTTCCAAATGGACTAAATGCTCAGCACAACACATTGGTATAGATGTCAATCGTGTCAAAATTACAAATCGAGCGGCATCAGTTGACGAATTAAGTAAAAGCGGAAGTGAAGAACAAGCTCTAATACAAATAACAGGACACAACAACCCATTTTCAATAAAACCATACTTACAAGTTGGCAAGTTGGTCAAAAAATCGATTTTTTTTGCACATTTTTTTGCAAATATTTCGTTTCCTATAGGCTTTACGCTATTTGTATCATCATCAATATTGTATAGAATTAAATTCTCTACAACTTTTGTTACAAACATTTTTTTACACGTTGAATCGTTTTCGAGATAGAGGGCAGAGAGCGCGCGGTTAGAACATCATTTGAAATCAGCTGGTAGTCCCGATCAAAATCATCTCATATAAGGTTCATAAATTATTGCTAAATATATAATTATGAATAATTTTCATTTTTTATTAACAATTACATTATATTTAAATATTTGAAAAAGAAAACTGTCCGGTTCAAGGATTATTTGAGAGTGGATTGCAAACTTTATTAGCAGTTTATAATGCTCCAAAATCTGTGGACAGTATCGATCATCTCCGTTATGCACAATACGTCAAGTTAACAAAGCTCAATAAACCTGTGCAGTGGAGCAGCTCACCAACATTTCAATCGTGTTTATTACCAAGTTCAAACTTGGTTAGGGCATGATTTGGAACCCCAGGAATGGTAGTGCTATTTAGCTTGTGGCCAGTGTAATGGGCAAGCTTGTCTCAATGCTGTATCATATGAGACCGATGTCAATGAAGATAGGACCTTTGATCCAGAAATCATGGAAGAATTAGAGACAAATCTCGTTGAAGACGATAACGACTTTGGAATTCTCCAGCTGTGGGAGGACGACGACGATAATAATAATAATATCTCTACCCCTCATTCTAATCACGAGGATTAGCCCAGAAGTCGAAAACTTGTGCGGGAGAGGGGGCGGCATATTATTATTAAGCAGGCCGCATTTGCGCCCAGGAACGACTTACGTTGGTAGGCCCTAACCACCATTCAGTGCAGGAATGAGCGAAACCTGGAAAACCTCATTAATTAAGGGGGTAGTTGAATGCCAACCGGTATCAATCTCTCACATTGAACCAAGTCAACATTCTTCCACCCTACCATACTCGCAGAGAGGGTGCCAAAATATAGCTTATATACGGTCTACCGGCTGCAGGGGTCGAACCCACAGCGATTCAGTCACCTCGATTCAAGTACTGACGCCTTAAACCGCGCGACCACTGACCGATCCAGATCCGATGAAAAACAAGAAAATTGAAATTAGAACTTATTGTTCCTACAATTATTTTTTCAAGTTATCCATAATTGAAGTTTTCAAAATTAGACCGACGATATCGGCCCTAACAAACAGAGTTCGCAATTCACTTTCTAGCTTTTGGTAGTATGGTGGTCAATAATTTCCCCTAATCACAGCCTCCTATCTTGCCGCTCACCTCTGATATTCAACTGTTTCTAGACAACAACTCTTTGACAAAGTATCGAATAACGTCCAAACGGTACGTTTTAGGCGCCAAGTATGGTACATGAAGTCACACTATAATTGATCGAGGAATCCAAATATGAAATAATATACAGGAGGTTCCATTTAAAAAAATGTAACTTTAATATGAATCACCCTGTATATGTCTAGGAATTCCAGTAAAAATATTTTCTCTTACTACCTCCCACCCCCACCAACAGCAGATTTTAAAAATAAATATCAGTATAACCAAAATCTTCCATTCACCCACTATTGGCCCACCCTGTATAATAGGTATTATAAATCATTAAACAAAATGTTTGAAAATAATATTTTATAAAATAATGTTTTCCAATTTCATAAGCGGTTATTTACCAGTGTCAAGTATAATGATAGATACCATTTGCATGCATTAAGAATACACCTGTTGCAGAAGGCAAGGAAACATGTAATCCTTCTTGATGAGTGCATTATAAAAAATCTATCGCCATGCAGAAATTCAAATCGCCATGCAAATATTAACTTCTTCCACTTATTTACGTAAACACTTCGGCATAATTTCATCAGAATTAAATGGTTTTTTATGTTAGCACACCTGTTCAATTTAAGCTTGTTTGTTTTTACAAAATACAATCGCCAAAAGGTTCATCGGAAAGTATTGCTCAATGGTGTTTAAATTGTTATTACCGCTTTCTTAGAATCTACGAAGGACTCTAAAACCTGACTAAACATCGACTAAATTTCATTATATAAACAAGTATTCATTTCTTCATTACAAATTCCATAAAGTCTATGGTCTAAGTCATTACAATTTTTTGGTAGGTTTTGGTGCTTGTGAGATGTTGTAATCGTTTTGTATACAGGGCGATTCAGAATTTATCTAAACGAATTTGGGAATAAATGCGTCATGAAAAATGGAGTTAATATTGTAAAATCCTTATAGGTCCCGAGTAAAAATTTATTTCAACGTTTACATCGCTGGGCTACTGTAGTCTCTAGCCAGGCGATTCCGAATATTGAAATCCGATTATTTTTTGTAGGTATTAAATGTTTTTTGTGATGTGAGACCTTAGATTATTTTTCAAGTGTCAAAAACAGCTTACGTATATAACAGCTATTTGACGGATATTGTTTTAATTTATGTTGATGTGAAAATGCCTTACCAGAACGATACCTCGGTGTGCCAAGTGCAGCTACTTTTACTGCGGTGTGCTGTGAGTGCAAATGTAGTGCAACGCGAGGAAAATTTGAAAATTAATCGCGGAAGATATGAAGGTCTAGGACATCCGCGGCGTATTGCAGTAGTATGGTGTGTCATACATGAAACTCAATGGTACGGATATAGTACCATGTACACTGTACAGCGTGTCTAAGCACTAATACCAAGGGATTGCACGAGAATGACCGGTACCATGGCCGCCACGATCTCCAGATTTTAAATCATTCAGACTTCTTTTTATGGAGATTTTAAAACATGAAGTGTATTTCACCGATGTGGATATCTACTATTGATGATTAACGCAAACGTATCATACTTGCTGACAATAACTTACGAGTTGAAAACGAATAAAAAGCAGAAAAATTTGTGTTAGTTTGTGGAGATTTGGTTTGGGCCTAAAATGTTGTTGTAACATCAGTTGGGTTCCCAACTTGAGTATCGACCATTCTGGGACAATTGTTTTTACGTTATCAAATAATTGAAACAAAACATCAGAAATTAACATAACTTTGGTAACTAGGACTAGGAAGTAGGTAAATGGTAAGTAAGTGCCCACTTAACAAAATTAATAAATATTATTGACAAATCAAAATAAAATACAAAATAAACCCTTTTTACTTTCCATTGCTACTTAAATCTATATTTTTGTTGAGATCGAGCAGCCTGAAACAGTTTTTGGTCTGATTAGGTATTTAGCTTTGTAACATAGGTTTACTTATATATTTCTCTGTTTATTAATTTTTTTGTATATTAACTTATTTTGTTTCTCGTTTGTTTTTCTCTTGTTTTGTTAGTATTTTTGTGTCTTGTACACACTTCTGTGTTTATTTTGCACTGTATATGTTTTACCGTACCCTGTAATTGGGCAATTGGGTATGTGTTTTCAACAAAATAAAATAAAAAATTAAATGAAAATACACCATTTTAATTCTACTAAAAATTAACGTTTAAAAAAATTCACGATAAACTGAAATACATCGAACACATGGTGCGTCCACAAACATTTTTTTACAAAAAAAAATGCAAAGAAATAAATGCTTCTCAAAAATGCCAGTCTGATAAAAAATAATATCTTAGAGGTAAATTCCATATTACTTCTTTCACTATTTTAGCTATTATTTCGGTATCAATAAAAATTCTGACGCGAAATTATATGTTCAGATAGTACTCGATAAGATATTTAAAATTAGGTATCACAACTTTTACCCGAAAATAAAGGTGTAAAGTTTTCGTTGATTTTGGTAATACATTTTAAAGTGGCTGCCACGTTCCATTCCTTAAAAAAGCTACTTGGATAATGAAACCTGAACTGATTTTTTTATATTTGGTCTTAGAACATGCCCACTTGTTTGCGACATACAATGAACATCCTGTGTAATACAGCCGTATAGATAACGGAAAATATTTGTCGCATATTTTATACTTTACCACCACAATATAACTGTCTCCGTTAATGCAACGATATTTTTCCTTCTTCTACTTATTTAGCTCCCACGTATAGTGATTATAGATTCAAACAAACAATAAAAATTAATAAAAAAAATAATGATGCTTTCCTGTAGCGTATAACTTCAGATTTTATGGCTTGCGCAGCCCGTTGAATAACAATTAAGATATTATTTAAAACGGCTGCGATCAAAATTATTATCACAGTAGGAAATAAGAAATAAATTTAATAAGAGATGGATGCAGCTTGAATAAGTGTATGAGGTGGAAGTGCGAGACGTTGGATATGAAATATTAATATCAAGATGGTATCAGCGACGTAAGATCCTCAATCTCATTTTTTTATATTTGGTCTTAGAACATGCCCACTTGTTTTGCGACATACAATGAACATCTGTGTAATACAGCCGTATAGATAACGGAAAATATTTGTCGCATATTTTATACTTTACCACCACAATATAACTGTCTCCGTTAATGTAACGATTTTTTCCTTCTCCTACCTATTTAGCTCCCTAATGTATAGTGATTATAGATTCAAACAAACAATAAAAATTAATAAAAAAAATAATGATGCTTTCCTGTAGCGTATAACTTCAGATTTTATGGCTTGCGCAGCCCGTTGAATAACAATTAAGATATTATTTAAAACGGCTGCGATCATTAAAATTATTATCACAGTAGGAAATAAGAAATAAATTTAATAAGAGATGGATGCAGCTTGAATAAGTGTATGAGGTGGAAGTGCGAGACGTTGGATATGAAATATTAATATCAAGATGGTATCAGCGACGTAAGATCCTCAATCTCATAGTCTGAGATGTGAATACTTATGTTCTCAATCAAATAACTATGGTTTTCAAACAAAATTTATGAAATTATTGACACCAGCACAGTACTTGAGGAATAGTGAAACTACGCTAGTGTTGGAATAAATGTAATACACCTTATATAGCTTTATTTCTGTGTACCTCTCAAGTGTTTTTTTGGGGCGAGGAAATTGTCTCATAAAGAATAAAAAGACCGACATAAAAATGAATCTTGGAAACTCTTACGAAAATAGCCTTTGTGGTAGACTGTGAAGACTATAATAATAATATGGAGATACTTATCTGCAGAAATGTGAGATGGCGCAACTATCAACTCTGTTTCGGCCATTTTTGTCTTTAAACTTCACCCCCCTACTGACCCCTGATTCAGAACAATCCAGAAAGCTGACATTTGTAAGTGCGCATAGTTTCTGACTTTGTAGTAGAGGTAAGAGTATTTATTGCGTGTCAGTATAATTCATTTCAATTATTATTTGTTACTTGTAGAACGGACAACTATTTTAAATATATTTTAATCTAACCTAATTAATGAAATATTATGTTTATATATATATGGAAAAAATTACATTTATAAAAACCCATATGATTGTAGTTTAGTACATACCAATATTTGACTGTTTTCTAGGATTTACACAGATCGACACGAATTGTTACGAAAATTGTTACGACAAACTGAAACTGAAGCTAAGAAAAAACAACAACAAGGTTTAAGATGGATTTAGCAGAATATTTAAGAGAAAAAATCGAAAATAAGTTTTATAAGTATTTAAATAGAAGGTATATTGGATGCCAGGTTATGTCAACATGATTCGACGAGGAGGACCTGTACCATGGCTGCCAGGATCTCCTGACATTAAATTATTTGGACTTCTTTTTCATTTGGCAATGAAGTGTGTTGCACTGAAGTGGGCATTATTGATGATTTACGCAAACGTACCATAGCTGCTGCTAATAACTTACGAGTTCAAAATGGATAAAAAGCAGCAACAGCTATGTCTAAAGGTGGGTATCCATTTGTTGCAAAATCACGTATCGTATCAGCGTATCGTTTCATTTTGGTACGATATGCTGCAATGAGTCAGTTTTTTTTTCTGTCAAGATTCACTGCGTATCTGTGTATTAATTGCGCGAACGGGAGGGATACGGTTTGGGTTGTGCGGACGTTAGTTCTTTTCGCATCCCTGCGATGAATGGACCTCAGCAAGCGGCAGCCGCGTATATTTTTATTCACTATTCTCTGCAGCAAGAGAAAAAAAGACGCAAACCACCGCGTTGGTGGATGTCAAAGTTGTACGCCAGCAGGGAGCAATATAGTGGAACAAGTTTAATGGCTGACCTGAAGTTCCAAGCTGTTAGCGGCATGTACAAGAACTTCACTAGAATGCATCCTACTGATTTTGAATTTTTGTTGTTATCGATTGAGCCAATAATTGCTAAACAAAATACTACATTTCTAAAAGCAATTCCCGCTCAAGAAAGATTGGCTCTAACTTTACGCTTTTTGGCCACTGGCGATTCCTACTCCAGCCTTCAGTATCTATTTAGAATCGCAAAGCAAACCATCAGTAGGATTGTTCCAGAGGTGTGCGCGGCTATCGTGGAAGTATTAAAAGACTGCAACGACCACTTGTGCCAACAAACAAAAAACGTCCGTCCACACTGTGTCTGTCTCGTATCGTATCATTGCTTTGATGTGTCGGCGAAAAACCGACAATTGAGCGATCAAGTCCGTTGCGTTTCTTTTTACCTATTTTGATACGTTACTATGCAACGAATGCCTGTCTCCACTGATACGATACGTTGATACCCGCCTTTACGTGACCATACATCCCTCTTTGAACGGGACAGTCCCGGTTTCAAGCTATGTGTTCCACTGTCCCAAAATAATGTCCCGCTTTGACAAGACAAAAGCGTAGCCGCAAGCAAAATGTCTTAATTGTAAGTCTGTATCGGAGGTACGTGTATTGTCCGAGTAAGATTTTAAAGAGTACCTAATGTCCTTGAATAGCAGTAAAACTGAAAATAGACCATTTTGGGAAAATAGGTATCCTAAATTTGCTAGATCAACCACTGAAAACTGAACTAACAATACTTGAAAATATATCTACAGGTCCTGTAAAACGTGTTGTATTTTAAAACAAGCAAGGAATCGGTAATGGTTTCAAACTGTCAGAAATATTCGACAAGTAAAATTATGAATTTGTTTTCAGTAAACATATCGTGCAGAAAGTAGTTGGACGAGCGTTTTTCACAGTTTGGAAAACCAGTCCGAATTCTTTGCTAGAACAGACCTAATAATTTAAGGGCGTTCTGCTCTGAGGAAAAAAGTAAATGGTCACGTTAGGCCTGATACAGACTATGCGTGTATTCGCAATTCGTGATATGGGAGGAGTTCGTAGTGTGTAGGGTATTGTTCGTTAAAAATCCAGTCATAAAAACCCTACACACGATGCACGAATTTCTTACAAACCACGCATCGCGTATCGCGAATTCACGCATAGTCTGTAGCGGGCCTTAGGTATGTCGAACAATAATTGTATTAATTAAAACCTCAAATTAATTCTACTGATAATTAATAACAAAAGCAGTTGAATTTGCTGTATCAAACAGGTATTATAAAATGTTATTTATTTCTTTTATTGAGAATTTCTTTCAATTTTTTATTCAGTCGCCAGTGAACCAGTTTCCAGTCCATGTAGTGTATTTTTAAATCATTTTGAACTGCTTTTTTGATTTTTTCTTTACAAAATTGTATTTTGTTTTTAGATAAGTTCTGAATCACTCTGTTTTTATGGACATTTCTGGCAGGGCAATGACGCGTCCTTATTTGTAGTAACAGTTAATGATTCTTACTCTCATTTATATGTTTTAGTTTATTTGTCCTGGAACGAAAGTATCAACCTATCATCAAACTGGATCTGCCTAGGGACAAATTTCTGTTTGCGATTTTATCTAGCTGAATGTTGCATGAATTGCAAAGGCCAGGTGTTAATTTTTACGGTTTTATAATCGATTTTTTTCCGAATGTACACTTTCTAATCTATTCATTCTGACAGTCGATGAAAAAAATAATATTTATTTTTGTTTCGATACCTTCTACTGTTTGTAATAACAGTTCTAAAGTTTGCTTTGTGCCTTAGGGGCTATTTTTTAAGTCCATATGAAGCAAATGATAAGTTGTTATTATAACATACATGTGTTGCAATTTTTGTTTGTAGTAGATATAAAGTTAATGGTCAAATTCCTAAAATCCTTTTTTATATTAGATTTAAATCTATGTAATTTTAAAGGCGCACCGAGTGAACAAAAACATACTTAATTAAATAGGCATCTGTAGTAAAATTAGACACGCACAATCAATTTCTTGACATACCAAAATTGTTTTCGATTTTACAGAATGTTTTATTTGAGAGAAATGTGTAATAAGATACACAATCCCAAGTGGACCTCGATTAACATAGGATGCGTTGAAATGTGAAATTTTTTCAGTGCTATGTGAGAAAAAATAATTGTAATCGCTTAGACAATTGTAGATCTATGTACTAAAACTTGTAATTATAGCTCCAAACACAATTTGCAGTATTATTTCATAATACATTTCTCATCGATAAAAGGGAATAAAAAACGGTAACGGTAGAACTGCCATAAAAACATCAAAGACTTCCGGGTATACCCTTGTCAGACAGGACCGTATTTAGGTCAGATACCAGGATTTACTCATTTTTGCCAATAGTAATTTAGAATAAAATTAAGTACCTATATAATAATGAATGTAATTGTGACTGTTTGAAAAAAAACAAATGCTAATTAGATATTTTGATTAAATGTTCGATGTTATTATGTAATTTTAAATTATTATTGCCCAGCAAAGACTACGAAGAAGTAAGAGCGTTCTCTTCCAGAAGGGTGGGATTAGAATTGGGTAAGGTAAAGGTACATAAGGAGAACAAAAAAATGTAATAAAAAAATAATTATATGAAAATATTTTTTATATGTATTCATATTCTAGCAATAATAAATATAATATCTCTTGTGCGGGAGAGGAGGCGGCATATTATTATTAAGCAGGCCGCATTTGCGCCCAAGAACGACTTACGTTGGTAGGCCCTAACCACTATTCAGTGCAGGAATGAGGGAAACCTAGAAAACCTTATTAATTAGGGGGGCAACCAGTATCAGTTTCTCACATTGACCCAAGCCAACATTCTTCCACCCTACCATACCGCAGAGAGGGTCACGCCTTAAACCGCGCGACCACTGACCGACCAAATATATCGATACAATAAATACAAGTAATATATTTATCATATACAGGGCTATTCAGAACTTATCTAAAATAAATTTTTGAATGTACAGGGGACTCAAACACAATTTTGTAAAAATAAAATCAAAAAGAGCAGTTCATTATTAATAGAATTAATTTGTGGTTTTAATTAGTAAAATATTTTGACATAAAACACAACGAAATTTAGGGCCCGTCTTACCCAGTTTCTACAATCTAACACAAATGGTTCTGCTTCGTGTCTGTTTTTAACTTGTAAGTTATTGGCAGTAGTTATCATACGTTTGCGTAAATCATCAATAGTGTCCACATCGGTGCAATGTACTTCATTTTTCAAATATCTCCAAATAAGTCCAAATGATTTAAAGTCGGGAGATCGTGGCGGCCATGATACCGGTTCTCGTCGTCCAATCCCCTGCTATTAATGCTTGGACACGCTGTACATAGTACGGATATAATTGAGCCTCCTGTATGATACGCCATACTGCTGCAATACGCCGTGAACCTCCATCTCTTCCACGATTCTGTTGCAAATTTCCTGCGTCACGTCTACGTTTGCACCACACTTGCACAAACTGCACACTGTTGTAAAAGTACCTGCATTTGGCACATGTTTACTGGGAAATCGTTCTGCTAAACCATTTTTCCTTCACCATAAATTAAAACGATACACATCAACTCGCAGCTGATATTTACTACATTTTTCATAACGTATCTATTCCCAATTTTTTTTAGATACGTTCTGAATCACACTGTATATTTCATATACTACGTAACTACAACACAATAAAAGAAAACACAGCAAAAAATGTACTTATACATTGTAATAAGAAATACACTAGTATTAATATTCGTCAAAATCACTATTAATGTCATTTGTATCCAATATTTCAACGACAGTTATGATGAAGGCACTTTTATTTGGCCCAAGCTTATATCTCCTTCAAGTTGCATGATATGTTCGTGCATTTATAGCTCTCAATTCAAAATTCTACTCGGCATTAGATGAAAGTAAACCTGCCTTGTGTGTTTTCCTGGATCTTTCGAAGGCATTTGACACGGTCAGCCATCGTTTGCTCTTACAATCACTAGAGGACAGTGGAATTAGAAACAATTGTCTTAAGTTATTTGAAAGTTACATATCTAATAGATATCAGTGCGTAAGAGTGAATTATGTGCTGAGTGGTCCAATGTTGGTGGATTACGGAGTTCCACAAAGTACTGTTTTGGGTCCCATACTCTTCTCTTTATATATAAATGACATGTTTTCAATTCGAAGCAAATGAGAGATCATTGGATTTGCAGATGACACTGCCATATTCTATAAATCTGAGTCATGGGACCAGCTGAAAGAAATAGTTGAAACTGATTTGGGTTTTGTAAAGAACTGGTTTGATTAACGTCAAAATACCAATAATACTAATTTGCTGTTTCGATAGCTTTCTTTATTAGTTTTGTCCAGATGCTTTATGTTAATCTGTAATACTTAGGTTTGTGCCAATTTTTAACTAAATATGTGTTTGTTATTGTAATTAAATTTATCATTTTAGTATAAGTATTTTTATAGATATAGGTATACATTCATGAAATTAATATATGTAATTATATATTGAATTTAATGTGTTAAATGTATATCATGTTTTCGAAACAAGTGTTAATTCACTTCTCGAGTAATTTTTATTTACCTACGATAGTTTTTAATTCTTCTTTTAAGAGTATACACACACTGTTATATGGTTTTACATTTGTTTGTATATGTGTACCTTTTATATGTTTGTAAACAAAAGTAGGATAAATAAATTATTATTATTATTATTATTATTTTTCCAATTACTGATGTAGTTTTATTCACCTCGTTTCTTATAGCACCTATAACTGGTTTGTTAAATTTTGAAAAAGTATTATTTCTTTGAATATCTCTTTTTAGTTGAATCCATATTAATTAAATGGGATTAAAAATACAGTAGTATGAATGCAATCGTACAACTACATGTCCCTCAGCCGCAGCCAACTCATCAATAACGTATTTCTTTGCAAAAATATTGTTCTTGACTATATGCAGCAACTCATCTTTGTTCAAACTAGCATTGTATGCAATATTATGGTTTTTTGAAATTCTTGAATGGTATGGAGCGTTGTCTAATACCATGACACTATTATTAAATAAGTCGTTTTATGTGTTTTATATTTCTATATACTTTATATCTAATTAACTGAGCTTGCTTGCCAAGATGTTAAGAATTTCTATTTTCTATATCGTGCGTCCTAATCTCCGCATTTTCTCTATCACTATTCGTTTGATCTCTACTTGTACCAAGTTGAGATTCTAAATACTTCCAAGATCTGAATATTGTCTCCGTATCTTAATAGATATGCAGTATCTAATATACTCGCGACAAGAATTCAGACAACTTACGTCATACGAACAAATGAATAATTCATTATATTTTCATCAAAATATTTAAGAAACTGCAACTGATAGTAATAAAACTATATACTACACTTAAAGTTTGCATTATATATTGCACTAAATTGCTAAAAATTATTGTTTTTAACACTACCAAATATCGTAAATTACGTTGACAATAAAAACAAACGTCAGCCGTGTGACGTAAGACATCTGAATTCTTGACGCGAGTATACCACAGTCTTTTTAAGGCGAGAGAACGAATAGATAATATAGAGGCACATAATAAAACAACACTGAGTACTCACAACACTAATGTTTAAACCATTATGTATTCACAGCATTAATTTATAATAAGCCAACCATTACAGTTATTAAAAAACAGTACATCAGCGCAAATCATAACACCCTTGAGCTTGCCAAATCAGCTAGCACTCAAAATTACTACCCTGCAATGCCAGTAAAATAAACAAGTTATAATCCAAGTTGCTCTCTTTGTCTTCCTTACGGTGCTCAAGAACGACATATGTCGACAAGTTTGTAGACAAGAGGCTGCATAATTAGCAAGTATGTTGCCTACGGTTAATAAAATTAAACGACCTATCGTGATATTTCGGAAACTATTGGGACTACAGATATGGTTCTACGCTAAGATTATAGCAAATTTATTCTAGATTTATTGAAAATGTACGTATCGAAAAAAATGTGTTTCAGGATTAAAATCGTCAAAAACTGAGGAAAAGTAGAAAATTACGTAGGTATATTTAATAAACATCATAAACAATTCAGCAGAAAATCAGAAGTACCGGTCTGATGTATACAGTGTTGCCAACTCCTGGGAAGCTTCCCTTTTTGTGGTAAATTTTGGAAGGAAAAATTCAAAATGGGAAAAAAGGGAAGAAAATTAAGAAATGTTAGTTTTGTGGGGAAAATTTCAATGAAGTCTTATTTTATTGGCACAATTAACAAAAAAACTTTACAATTCGAGAAGAGTAGTTTTGTATCACCAATCTAGAAAAAATAAGGTTTGTATTCTGTACAGACCATAGAGTCATGCAGTCTGATATGTACTTCCATGTTCAATGGCTTCAATGTTGTTATTTGTATTATGTCTGTAACCGTTACCCACGGTCTGTCAATCAAGTTTTTCAAAACTACTTGCGACCGCCGAAACTGACTTCAGATTCGTGATCAACACCCTCGAAAATAGGGGTAGGAATTTTTGTAAATATTGGAAAGTTTGTATATTATCTTAAATAATAACAAATTATATTTTTGTAATATTTTAGAGAACGCTGTTACTGCTATGTTTCTATGTTGTGTTTGACAGTTTTATTTGTTAGATTTTGTTATTGTAATCAATTATTTTTATTACTGATCTTCCTATATCCTCCAACACATTTTTATTATTACTTATCGTGGGAAATTCTTAAAGAATTAAAAAAATTGTCGTGGGTAATTAGGGAATATTTTAATTGCTTTATGGGAAATTTAGATTCCAAAAGTTGGCAACACTACATTATTACCACAACCACCAACAACGAACTTATATGGTTTACTACTTTTGTAGTTGATTCTACGACAAAATTATTAGCCCAAATTTGTAGTAATTGTTTCAGTAGTATTTCTTTCAGTGTTTATAATCGAAATAACAATTGGAATATAGTAGGTTCCATTTTTGTTTGAAATTTTACTTCCTGGATACAATTTTTATATTCTGGTTCAAGATCTGGCCTCAAGGGTTAAAATTCCACGTCGTTAGCTGATGTCTAAATTGCTGCTGTACGAACACGTAAACACACATGTGAGACGGGAAAAAATGAATTTAATTCGCTTAATTTATATTTACTGAGGTACTACAAGCACAACTGTGTGGAATTCTTGCTTAACAACAAACGTTTAATGCAAATCAATCAAAGTAATCTCATTACCGTATATCAGCGCAACAACTCCGCAATATATCCAATTATCTCAGAAGATAATCGCCTCAAATTCCTCTATCGGATTTTTAGTTGGAACATAATTGTGACTAATTAACACCTTTCATACTGAAACGTTTTCAAGACATCTGTACGTCTATACCGCTATACTGAACAATAAATAAGAATATCAATAACAAGCGCAAGACTATACTTTATAGTAACAGATCAACAGATAAGTATGTAGGGTATATAATTAATAGATATATGTAATATAATTATATAGAGTGATATTAGCGAAAATTAATAGATATATCTATATTGCGTTCATTGTAATAGTTCTGTGTTTGTAACTGAAAAAAGGAATTATAATTATTAATCATTCTATCAAGGTACGGAACATATTTTATATTTAGTCGATTATCCATATTCATTATTATATAATTACTTATTAATTTGCATATTTTCCAGCCGTAGACAACCGTGCATTGAGACATTTAATTGAATATGTAGTTTTAAGCTTAGTATTAAAGGTAGGTGTCCACTAGAGATTTTCTCTTAAGAGCTGACGCAGTTATTTGAGAAAATTTGTTAATTTTTACTTATTGTTCTTCAAATATGAATATTATTATATGCTTGCCTTTCCAATGCCCCTCTACTCCTTTGAAGTGATGAAATGAACACAAGAAGAGCTGACGCAACTCTATGTAGTCCGATGTACCCGCAAAATGATGCATCGTTCTTTCCGCGATTATACTTTCCCGGATATCAGGAAGCCGTGGACTCTTGAGTCAGGCGATGAACTTGGTCTCGTGTTCGATACTGAGCGGGAAAATCCAGACTCTATCACTGAGTTGGAACTTGCTCAATTAAAAGCCCAAATTAAAGGATAAGCCTATGCACGGTCTCTTCTACTGTCATCTAGGGCTTGGTTTATTTGAAAAGCTGACCGCCTTTTAGAAGTCAGCGGGGCTGAACTCTGAGACTGAGGGATTCATAATGGCTTGCCAAGATGGTGTATTAACACTCTCGTCTATCGACATCGTGTCCAGGTACCTGATACCAGCTGCAGGTCTTGCTGCCAAGCACCGGAGACGTTTATGCATGTCTGCCTGTCCGGTATATACGTCCACAGCGTATATCCGAAGAACGACTCAGCTTTACGGGTGTTGTACTATCAGTTGCTACACTCGTACGAGATAGACGAGACTATATCTGCCTTGTGCTCCGGCAGATATAGAATCCGTTGTGGGGAATGACAAGGGTCAAATTTATTGGAACTATTCATTCCCCATCCTCAGGCAGATTTAAGCTAATAAGCCTAATGTAGTTCTCGACCACTATCTTAGAACAATGTTTGTGAATGAGTTCTTGGCTCCCGCGGGGAACAACATTGTCCTAAAAGAGGAGGAGAAACGGAGATCAAGATCTTCTCTCCAAGCCGAAAACAGGTAATTTAATAACTCCCATGATAATGATCCAATTTTGATGAGACTTGCACCAGTTTTCTTAGAAAAAAATGTAGTTTCTAGGATGCGCTAAATCATATTATTTGACATGAGTAAACTAAGGTTTAAAATGTAAAGAGAACAAAATAAATGGGCATCCAAGAAGCGAAGAATTATTTTATTAATTTATGTACAGTTTGTTCTGAAAATTATTGATAATAATTTTGTAAATTTAGAACTAAGAAAGTACATTTTAAGGTAAAGCCTGCTTAAGGAGCCCTTATGTTCAAATAGTATTGGGCGATGAGAAACGAGGCAGGCAAAGACAGATGTAGTGCACGGTTCACACTTGCTATATAACAATGCTATATAGCAAAGTTACACAACATGTTATATACCACATAATAAGTTAGATGTTATCCATCTCTAGTCGGTAAAAATCAAACGATGTTATATAACATTGCTACAACAACTCGTCCACACTTGCTATATTTTTGGTGAATTTATTATATGGATGTGGAGGCTGCCCGGGTTTTCAACATCTTGTAACTTTGAATTATATAGGAATGTTACATTTACATATTTACAATTAAACTTACATTAAAATGGTCTTCACAAACAAACAATGTACCAATGGTTCCTTTCGTCGCGCTTCATCACTGATTTTGGCACACGGCATATATAATGGCAAAATGCAATACTTCTTCCATTTGTCTGGTGAGATGCACTTTCTGTGCCCATTTTACGAGTGTATTTTGCAACTTCATTCAATACCAATGTCTATTATTTGACACAATAACATCTAATAATATCACAAATGACAAATTACCTCTTCTAAACGTATATAGGCGTATCTTTTCTTTCGATGTTTCGGTTAATGATAAAATAGGAAACTGTCGGATACTAGTAAGTTCTTAGGTTCCTTTATCGCCTGTGACATGAGCTGGAGCCGTAATATAGAAAACATTTGTAGATAGTTAAATAGCGGCTACTACGTTTTGCTTCAGCTAAAGATACTTAACAAGAAACAGATGATTGATATTTATTATTCATTGATTTACTGTTATTTGTCTTTTAATGTTATTATTTAGGGTGGTGCGAGTGGTGCCAAAGTTAATAGAATTCTAATTTCTCCGCTTAATATTCGGAATTGCACCCTTAACTTCTTGTCAACCTTACTTTATTGAAGGAAATATATTAACTTTTCCGTGTATTTATATTTACAAGTGTGTATTGCATGTTGCCAAAATGCATTGCTGTTTTGTCAAGAACGCTGACCTTCATAGCTACGCAACTAGATGTGGCAATTTACTAAGAATACCTCTCCACAGAACATCCCTATATGAAAAAGCTCCATCTTACATGGGTATCAAATTTATGAACAAACTGCCATTAAATATTAGATCAGAATTAAATTTTAAACTTCTTAAAAGTAAACTTAAGAGTTTCCTAATTGGGAAGTGTTTTTATAGTGTAGACGAGTTTGTCAAGTAGCTGTTCTGTTATGTATATTGATTTATTTATTTGATGTGTGTACGTATATACATGTATGTATTCGTATGTATATGTGTGTATTTATTTGTAAACTGTACTGTTTTGTTCATCTCATAATATGAAGTATGATTATAATGATTGTTACGTTTTATTTATTTACTTGATATATACGTGTCTAGTATGAATTATTGTATTGACCTATCCAATGTCATCTTATATGATCTTTATGGATTAATAAAATTATTATTATTATTATTATTATTATTATTATTATTATTATTATTATATATGAACTAAAGTATACTGCTGTAGTTAGGTATATTTGTGCGAACGGCGTCTGACGTCGCAGGTCTACACTGTGGTGGCGATAGTTTTGTGGGGGTGTGGTCAGACAAAGTTTTGGCATTTCCCCATTATGGTTTATGTCATTCTATGTATCCACATGAATATTTGCTGGAAAATTATAGAATACTTACTGCACATTATTTTTTACAAATGCATGAATATTTGAAACACTTTTATTTTCCGTGAAGCTGAGAAAGTTAACTCAACATATTTTTAGATAAAGAAGGCATTCTCGATATAGAAGATCAAATTTATTCGTATCCGTGTTGTGAATGAAACTGTGGGACGACAGATTTTGTTCCCACGCCTTTGTTAAAAAATTTGGGAAATCCCATATCGATGAGATTGATACCCACAAAAAAATAAAATAAATAAAACGGTAAACCGTAATGAGATGCTTTAATCAAATTTAATGAACACCCCGTACGTGTGATGTATACACTAGAACTTTATCTCCCCAGTAATCTTCTGTGTCGGATGCTTCTCGACTTTTTATCGCGACCACGCCCTACTACAAAATCCCAATTAACTACAGCCGAAAGCACCAAAGCAATAACCTCTTTCTCCGTTTTTTGGTGATTTTACAACCTACAAGTGCCGTGTCTACCATTCAACATTTGAAGATTAGATCACGTAGAAATAGGCAACCGATTATTCTTTATAGTGATAATTTTTTATTGTATATCTACCTAGCAATCAAATTTCTATACTTCAGGCCATGTGGCAACATCCATCGAATCATAAAATATATAGCGACTATCTGACTGATCACATAATCTGACCAATCACAATTCTGACTGGTCTATCAGCTTTGTGTTTTCAACGACGTAACCATGGATACAGATCGCAAAGCAAAGTTTGATAGTTTGACAAAAAATAATTGTAGCACAAAGTATAAACTAGATAGAGGGGTATCTTGATTACTATAAAATATGAAAATTGTTTAGGGACAAGTCCATCCACTGCAAGCGCTGCTGTAGTACTTTAAGTCGATGTAGTGTACATTTATTGGTTACTTACTGAGGTTCAACTTACTTGTAGCTTAGCAACGTTTTAATTATGAAATTGTGAATTTGCTGTGACTGTTTTGGTTTTGACAAGTCTATTTATTTAAGATATTAACTTATTATATATCATTCTGTGGGGTTTATTACTGAAATGAATGCTGAAGAACATTAGAGGAACCAAGAAAATGAAGATTATTTTAAATATTTGTATTAAAAATAAGGTGATACTATACTATAAGTACCAATATTGTGTACCATATTATGTAAGTTCTTGTTTAAAAATAAATAATTTATTAAATATTTTATAATTATTATTAGGTAGGTACCTACATATAGTATGTACAAAACATTATATCTTACTGATAATGTATATTATTCTATTAAATGAAATATCCTCTCAAATGAAGAGCTGAATTATAAAAAATAGTTTACAGTCCATCCACCAGGAGCGCTGGAACTTTTATACAAACTCGATCCTAGAGATTCAACTCCATCTAGTTTATACTTTGTGAATTGTAGCTGCAGACTTCAAAATGAGTCGCTTTGGTGCTACTTCAAACGAAAGTATGAACCAAAATATTGATGAAAATATACCCAAGAACAAAATACAAAATTTTATATATGGAGACAATTTATGACGTTCTGTTAGAAATGCAACTACAAATTAGATGTAAAAAATAGCATTAATTCTAAAAGACTGTCATATTTTTTGACCTTTCACTTTTTTCAAGAAACAGACTAATGAAATACTACCCGTGATTGAATTTATCCTGTAAGTTTGTAGATTTATTTCTTAATGAAACTGAGTTGCTTGAAAACATCACAAATCCGCAGGACGAGTGGTGTTTTCTTCGAGTTTTTTTTATCTTATCTCGAAAATTCAATCACGTGCGTTAGTTTAACTGCCAGTCATGAAATTTTAAACTTTCTATTTAATTGACCTTGAAAATGTACAAGATGATGATGATTTACATGAGATGCTGTACAATTATCTTGAATTGGTTTACACTTTTAATTTCGTTTCTTTGGGGAAAGTAGATTTCAGATATAGCTGTTTTATTTTTACACAAACTTTTACATGGCAAAATCGGCAGTCTTGTATTACTATCTTATTAAACATTCTCGTTGCTAGAATAAATTCTAGATATTACAATACTTTTTTATGCCGAAAGGCATTCTACTAAATACATCAATATTATTATATTATTATTAAAGCAAAATAGTTTAATCCTTCTCTATTTTTGTGCTGTTATGTATGGTTCACTTTGATGCTGTATCTAGACCATAGTCATACTGTATATACTTTTTATTTTTAGAGATAGTGATTCATGAAGATGATCATTACGATTATGGCAGTAACGTATATATAAGCTGTTGTGCAAGTTCCTCATCATCATGCAGAAGTTAGATCAGGAACATATTTTGCTATTAATTATGAATATTAAATAATTATTTATTTATTTAACAAATACACTACCCTACAGTACACAACCAACAGGGTAGGAAACATTTGCCAAAAACAGAAAACAGAACATATACAGTAGGTACACAAAATACATACATTATCAGTTACACTGAAAACATCAGTAAAAGTTAAACTAAGATTTAAATGTACGAACGTAAATATGTTACAGTAAATTAATAAAAGTATCAAAGATTCGAGATTTTATTGAGGCCATAGTACAGTTGAAAATATCGAGCCACTTTGCAATCTATTATAATTTTCAAAAATCCGGTGAATATTTAGTTGTATTAATTCTCGACGTTGATGTGTAAAACAACATATTAAGCCTAGAGTCATGTCTGGGTATCCTGAAGTTAATCACGTTAAGTATATGTCAAGATTATATCAAGAAATGAAAGAAAATGTTCAACAAAAGTCCAGATCGCTTTTTGGACCGCTGAACTCAGCGAAAGATTCTTCAATCAGCACCGACAAGAATTTTAATGGTATAACTAACAGCTTGGCGAGTTCTAAATTTTTATGATTATATTTGTAAATATTTTTTTAAGATATATTTCAGACATATATACCCAACCAGCGTTCAATTACACCCACAATATCTACCCATATATTCCTTATTATTAGCTTTTGTAACATGTTTTACTGGTTGGGGCTTTTGTCCACAGAGTAGTTAGTTTCACACAATATTACTAATACCTAAAAATATATAAAAACTTTTACATAAGGGGTACACATTATTCAAATAGATATGTCATATTTAATTCATTGACAGGCTGTCACGTTTGTAATTGTCGATTTTTAACTTCAAATAATTTTAATTCTTATAATAATTTTTATAGTTAGATATTTGACTCAACTTAAAGGAGGCCACCTGAAGAAGCAATCCTAAAAATGTAGAAATAGGTCAGATCTCATCTAATGTGGTTGAATTGTCGTGTTCCCACTGCCAAAAGTGAAGTTAGATATTTATAGTGTTTTCATTAAAGCAGGTTAGTAAATTTAGATAGGATTAATTTCTGTAGATTATTGAATAGAGCTTTGTCTGTGGAATTGTTCATTAGCATACCTAGATGTTTGGTATCAGAGAACATACATATGACTTCATTGATAGGAATTGTAGGAGATTTGATTTATATTAGCTTAAAATACCTTTCTAATTCAGTAAAAAATGTTACAAAAGCTAATAATAAGGAATATATGGGTAGATATTGTGGGTGTAATTCAACGCTGGTTGGGACTTTTGTCCACAGAGTAGTTAGTTTTACACAATATTATTAATACCTAAAAATATATAATATATTTTTTTGTTTTGATTTTGACAAGACTGAATCCCTGAAAGTATGTCGCTGTTTCATCCTGTGCCCATACGAAGAATGATTTGAAAAATAAACTGACTGGAGGTTTCTCACATGGATATTCACGCAATGTCGAGGTCAAGGAGTCCAGCGTCCATCTGACTCAGATTTGTCCATTTTTGCGGCAGCCCTGGACGAAGGCCGTCCGGTATAGCTCGGGATGCTGGCGCCGAGCTGTCGGCGCGCTGCATACTCAGGTGCAGCAGTGGTCGACGAGGTTCCCACGTGTACGCCACCCACGGACACCGGCTACATCAGCTAAGATCGCAATGCTCACGGTTTCTTATTCAGGAACTAGAGATTAACATTAAAATTACAGTCATAGGCACAATTAGCGCGGCATAGGCAATACAATTACTTTTTTTGTAAGAAAATCACTTTTATTTAAAGAAGTAATAGGTATGTGTTTTATTACACTATTGTGTTACGACGTATTGCGATTGTTACACTATCCTGGGCCCTCTGCTTTTCGTTAGATACATAAATGACTTGTATTTATATCTGTTGCTAGAGAAAAGCGTGTACTATGAGGATGACACCTCCCTGATTGTTACTGGTAATGACCCTTCTCTGCTGTTGTAAAAAATCAAAACCAGTTAATTGAAAGAGCCAAACAACTATCTGAAAAAACACTGTTGACAGTGTATTTTTCTTAATTTCATTCTCATTTAAGCTACGGTCTTTTATTGGGTGGGTATTGTAGGCATGTGGAGATATTTTCGTATGCAAAAGAAAATAGAATTATCGCTAATGTGGGTTATCTAGAACACTGTAAACCACTTTTTATTAATTATAAAATCATTACATTACCATGTTTTTTTTTTCATATTACTACAACTATGTGAAATCCATAATAATAAAGATAACTATAAAATAAACTCCGATTTGCACGGTTATAATACAAGAGGTGGTAACTTAATAAGACCTCCCAAGCAAATCTTCTGAGCAAACCAGTTAAAAATTTATTGAATACTGCTTTTTAACGTCTTACCACAGGAAAGACAATTAAATTCAATGAAATTCAAAGTAAAGTTATAAAATTATTTAATTTCATGTACCTTTTATTCAACACGAGAACACATGGATGCCCTTGAATATGGAGATCGCTTAATTTAGACATATAATAAAGCTCAATGATGTAAAGGTTAAAATATTACAACTTCAATCATTTTTTTTCTCGAAAACTATAAGGATTTTATAATTTTTTTTTGGATAAGTTGTGATTTACCCTGTATACCTAGGTACCTACATATTAAATTTTCATAGTTGAAACATTAATATTGCATTGCATCAATATACAGAGTGTTCATTAAAGAATGGGCTGTACTTTAAGGATTGAACAACAATAATAAATGATATAAATCAATTCACCTTAGTAGAATTTTGCTTCCTTAAGAGGTTATAGGCCTAAGGAAGTACCTTTTCATTTTATATTTTTACGATAATAATCTTATTAGTTGGGTAATTCTATTCAAATTTTGGAGACGAAGATTTTTGCGAGATAAACACGAATATCTGATTGATTTTTATGTTAAATGTTTTTGGAAAATGATGAATGATGAATTATTTTTGATTTCGCCTTTGATTATATTTGAAGAAAAAAGTTTTGTTTTTGCTATGGCCTTTTGGTTTAAGTGGATATTTTTTTGTTTCATTATTTTTTAAATGCGTCTTTCTGTCATGTTGTCATATTTCTCTGTTTTGTGTTATATGCTGTTTTATTATAATAATTATAATATTATTATTTTTTAAATGCGGTTTTCTGTCATGTTGTCATATTTCTCTGTTTTGTGTTATATGCTGTTTTATTATAACGGTATTACTCGTGTATTTTTTGGACAGTTTTGTATGATATCCACGATATCCATTATATTTCAATTTTTATAAATAATTTGTTAATTTGTTTATAATAACAGAATTGCAAATGTTGCTTTCTGATACCTAATTAATTATTATTAAGTCTTAGTCTTAAGGCGTAAAAAATAAGAATACATTACAAAAATTAAAATACATCTTAATATACTTAGCTATCAATATTAATATTGTTGTACATGGTACCTATTTGATATCAACTATTCAGTAAAGTGTTAACAAAGTTTTCGACTGGATTCTTATTTCATATTCATCAGATAGTGACTGACCTCATAAAATATAGATAACACTTGTAGGTAACACATTTTTATTACAGCTTGTCGGGTTTATTTAAATTCACACTAATTATTTATATGCGATAGGTCACTTCATTTAATACCTAGGTACTTAATTGTCGAGTAAGTGATAGTAACAATATAAATATACCTGTAATATAGTTAGTTAGTCAATTTTGTTTATAGTCAAGTTTGATACAGATAAAGTAAGTATATTTATGCGAATTTTAAATATTCGAGAATATTCGATAAAATGGCGGATGCGCTGGTTAACATAACAAATATCTAATTGGTTCCTAGGTTTCCACGGCCCATGCTAATTAGTAATTACGTACATTAATACGTTAATGATGTTTTGTTTTATTCTAACTCTTAAATCTGATTTGAAATTTAGATAGTAGTGGATGACTATACCGGGTGCAACGGAAAGTGGGAACACGCTGTAACTTTTTTATAACTGCTGATAAAAATTTGAAATTGGGTGGGTTAATACTAGATGGTGCCATGAAATCTTTGAGGTCATTTCGGATTTCATGACATTTCCGGTTTGACCGGAAGTGACCGTAAATTTATATTTTTAAATGGGACAACCTGTATTTTTTGACATTTTTGGAATCAGCGGATCATTTTCTGATACATTTTCTGGATGTAACTAACTTTTTTTAATTTTTAAGAATAAAACTAGAAGGCCGCGACTGGCAGAAATTGTTTTCTTTTTTGTTTGTAGTTATTTTTGTATTGTTTTTTGTACATTTTTTTAGTTATTACCACTAAAAATTTCGATTCGTTATTTCTACTCCTGACAAGACCTTCCTAACCATTTAGAAAAAAAAAATAATATCGCTTCTGTATTTCTTAACTCGCATAGTGTATTTATTATTAAATTCTAATCGGTAATAAAATCTATTGGATTTGTAATAATTTGTTAGTAAGAGGCATCCTGCGTATCATACTGACTCAATTAAATCTGTGTTATTGTACATTTTAACAAGCAGAAGTTTTTAAACCGAGCAACTTATTTCCATAATATTAAAAGTAAAAAGATTCTCCCTGTTTCTGCTTTATCTGTCGGCACACTCTATGACTACAAAAATAATAAAACTTCTGTTACACTAATCAAGTTAAATGATATTCAGTTACATAATATGAGAAATAATGTTAGTTATAGAAAAAGGTATCTCTATGTATATTTTTCAATTGAAGTTAGATACGTATAACGCTAAGTATATAAGAAAAATTAAATTAGTAAAATTTTATGAGTATACATATTTAACAATTCCAATCTAAACTAAGGCAAACTTAGTTTCAAAAATAACGCTAGACTTTTTTCAGAAGTGTGGCAAAACCCCAATAAAACTAAAGAAAAACTAAAATTATGCCACAAATAAATAGCTTAAGACAATATCCAACCTAAAAATTACAACGTATAAATCAGTATTAAATTATTTTGCGATGGAATTAGCACATAATATAAATTATGTAATTTTACATAACTTTATGCTGATCGTAACATAACGTTAATTGCAGACCAATTTTTATCAGTGCACAACAACACAAAAAGCGACTCCTCACCTCACTTTCCAACTCCACCTCACATGGCAAGGCGCAAACAATTTTATTGTACGTTATTACATCTTGTTTGCAAATTTGCAATACATTATGTAAATACAGATCATGCACTTGTGAATATGGATTTTTTCTGAACATAACCGCATTTTAGTGCACATGAAATGCAATTTTACAACAGTGGTTTATGGCTTGCGGCAAAAAACATCTGAATTTTCAGTCACTTCAAAATGGCGAACTGACTTTGTAGAATATTTATAGATGTTAATAGAACTTTTTTTACTTTATGTAATATCATTACTTATTGTATTAAGGTTATACAAGATACATCGAGTCTTTTAAAATAATCGTCATATCTAAAATATTACCAAAAGTGTCTAGCTGTTTTGATCATTTAGCAAACCCATAAAATGTCACCAGGGTACCACCCGGCCTGTCTTTATCATTCTACGGTTTGCCTCATTGTTTGGCAACTTTGGGGTTGCGTAAGCTGTGCCGCTCCCAATTGTCGGTAAATATCAACACTTGCACGCTTTCGGTACAAACAGAGCGCTCCATTTTAGAATAGAACCTTTTTCGATGGCAAACTGCACAAACATGGAAGAGTAAAATTGGTTTTTAATTGTTTGTAGTGTAAAGAATATTGTATTACTCTATAAATTTTCGTAACTCTCCTTTTTAAATTTTACCATTTTTACACAAACAAATGTTTTTTTTAACAATACAATTTCGTACTAAGAAATATTGAAACAGTATATAAGAAATAAATTAGTGAAACACACTAAGGTAATTATATCACATGACTATTATACTTTATTTTAAATACTTTTTAATTAAGAAACAGTTTTTCCAAATCGATGATATTCACTGGCCATCACACTTCCTCCATTTTAGTCCATTAGATTTCAGTGTTTGTTGGCTCATAAAATATAAATTTTATTCAGAATGTTCAATTAAATCTGTTTCTTAAATACCTAAGTAGGTAAATGAAATTATATAGGTAAAAACATTTGTTTGGGTAAAAATGCTCAACCTGTAAATCTGGCTCCAATGTTGAGAAACACTCTATATAAAATCAGTTAAGACATTTAAAGGTTCGGTAGATTATCTACAAATTATTTTTGATATTACATTGTAATTTGAAATTTAAAAATGTAATTAAACGCTGCTATAATGCATGACTTTCTAAAAACGACACTCTCGAAAAACAAAAAATTTTGCGCAAAAATTATCAAGAGTAATAAATGATACTATTCTACACTACGACATGGAAGAAATTATCCATGTCAAAAAAATGGAATGGACAAAGTACCCTTTACCCCTCCTACTGCTTTAGGCATAGTTTACAATAATACATTTGAGAATTTTAATTTTAATCACAGTTCTTTACTACATGTTGAACCAATACTTACGTAAAAAATTATTGCGAATAAGCAAGTTTCTCAAGTTCAACATTAATATAATGCATCCTTTAAATAAGGAATTTTGTATATACAGAGCGTTCGGTATATAAGTGCCAGTATTAAAGGGTTAAAGGAGTAACTTCAAACTAATTTATGAGTGAAATTATTTTGGTGCTGAACTTTGAGTATGTAAACAGCAAAGAAAGGTGCTTATCAACACAATTTTTGGTCAGAGTGATGGTTTGTGGAAAAAATAACGAAATATATTGATAATAAAACTCAATTTTGTGTTTGTAGTAACACAAGTTCAATAAGCTAACTCAAAAGTTATTCAATATTACCCTTATCCTTGTTTAGTAACCAAGGATATTACTTATAAAAGATTTATTTGCTAACAAATAACTGAGTGAATATTACTCAAGTAATTGTGTTTATTTATTATACAGAATCGGGTGAGGACTTGTTTTAACAACCAGTTGTGTTGATTTTGAGTAAAATTTTACTCAAAACTCTTTGCGGTGTATATCTGACTAAAAGCAACAATAATATTTCTACAAATACATTTCAAAAATAAAGATGCAACTGCATAATATGCAAAATTGTGTTACAGAATTACAAATTAAGGTAGCACTAAGGTTAAGTAAATGCTTCTGTAACGTAATTTGTTTGGAATTTCTTTCTTTTTTGTCAGTATTAATGAAGTAAACAATACAAGTTTCCCATGAAATCCTTAAAACTGTAACTGTAACTGTAGTAATAGTCTGGTTAGTGTGTTTCGTTTTTATGTACCTAGTGTTTGTTTGATATTTGTGAGTGTTCAGAAACCGAACAATTTGTAGTAACCATACTTATAACTGTTTCACATTTTATTCTATGTTGTAAAAAGAGCTCTAAGAAAACTTTTCGCAGTACCTATGTTTAGGTATAGGCATTTTATTAATTACATTTTGCTTGATGCAATTTATCATATTTCGGACACCCTGTAGATAAATAGAGTTAAATCCTCATATTTTGTTGCTAAAAATATGCAGTTAATGGGATGACTTTCATTATACTCTCTATATTGGAAACTTTATTGTATATAAGTAAATGTTTTTAATTTATGTTCATAATTTAACCATACTTGCACAAATATATCGTGGGTCAATATTATCTATCTATGTTTATGTAGTATGACATATTGTATAAATTAATAAATTGGCACTTCCTCAGTGTGACAACGACTATAAACGTCCTCGACAGTTAATGAAGAAAATATTGTCTCACATGATATACGACACGACTTCCAATTTTCCGCTTCAATTTTCAAGCAGTGTGTCATCCACAGGTAAAATAGGATTCACCGCATTCTCCGTCTCAGTGTCGCCACATCTTCGTCCTTTTCTCGCGTCTGACAAGCCGGCAGTTCATCTCGGTCTGTCACACAGGTGTGTATCTGGCTCAGTTTTGCCTTCTTGGGCACACTAATAACACACTATATAAAGCTATTTCTTTTTTACGCCTATACAATTTAAACACCTGAGGATTTCATTTCAACTTCGGAATACGGCTAGCGGTCGGCTGGGATGGCAGTTGCTATCGTCCAGGCCAGAGAGTAGAAATATTGAGTGGTATGAATAAAAATTAAGTACTTACTAATACTTCAAACTTTACCGTTTTCTACATAGGAGGTATGTAGGTACTTTTCAATGCAGTTAACGATGATTTCCGTTAGTATTTACTTGTTCCATGTTCTAACTTCTAAGTGGATACTTGATTTACGCGAACGTATCAGAGCTGCTGAACCAGAAACATTTGTGTTAATTTGTAGAAACTGAGTAAGACAGGCCCAAATGTGTTAACACATCCGTGGACAAAATATTGAAAAGTTGTTGTAACATCAAGTATGTCAAACTATTTTGATATTAAAACTAAAAATTATTTTTATTAATTAATACTAACAATAGCGGCAAAAGCAGTTGAATTTGTTGATAACAATATTGTTCTAAAATTTTATTTATTTCTTTCAATTTTTTGTCCGTTAATTTTTTCTTACATTTGGCCATCTGATATTAAAACGACAACAGACTCAATCCTTGGAATTAACAAATATTTATAACAAAAATACAAAACAAAATTTGGGTGTCAAGCAAATAACAAAAAATAATATTAAAATCAATATAAAAAAGTTTTGCAGCTGCTTTAAAAAACCGGCAAGAAAATTAAGCTGAGTTAATGGAAACAAAAATTGAGCAAGTTGCATTCTAAGATCACCTTAACATCAAATATAAATATCAATTAGTATATTTAATAACATACTGCTTTTGTTTACTGTTTAAGAAAGGTATTTTAAGCTAATATGTATCAAATCTCCTACAATTCCTACCAATGAAGTCATATGCATGCTCTCTGATACCAAACATCTAGGTATGCTAATGAACACCCACAGACAAAACTCTATTCAATAATTATCTAAAAAATGTATTCTATTTACTAACCTGATATACTCTATACATGGAGTGGGAACTCGAAATTCAACCACAATAGATGAGATCTGATCTATTTCTGCATTTTTTGGATCGCTTCATCAGGTGGCCTCCTTTAACTTGAGTCAAATATCTAACTATAAAAATTATTATACCAATAAATTCAAATTATTTGAAATTAAATGTCAAAATGAAATTAAATAATCTCGTTACAATCGCTTCGCTACGCTCCGTCCTGTAACGAAGACCTCCTTCTAAAGCTCACGAATCGTCTCGCCTAAGAAATTGTGAATTACTAACTGGGAGTTATTTCGAGTCGAGCCGTACTATTACCTGTTTGTCATAATAGCTATCATCGAGAAACACTTAAATGTTCTCCTTTGAAACTTGGCAAATACCCCATTTCGAAGCCCGATCCCGTTTCCTCTTTTTTTCCTCTCCGATTGTACGGACCATTTGGCCGATCCTCACGTGAGAATATGCAACACTGAAATTCACCGATAATTGTCGCAAAAAAGGAGATTTCGGGTTCCCTGAAAGGACAGGTAGTTTGAATGCCGTCCGTATAAGGACAATCTCGACAATTTGGGCCTTGTATGTCCGGTTATTTTTATACAATAGGCTGTCGGTGAGGACCATGCCCACCCCTAACGCGGCTCTTAACAGGATTTAGATTTTTGGGGAATAAATTAGATTAAAATGCTTAAGCTTATCTCAGATCTAAAGTTCCTTGTCTGACGATTCGAAACGCATTCGTTTTTTGTGTCGGCTTTAGATAAGTTTGGACTAACAAACAAACAAGGAGAAGTCAAGAATTTAAATGGCCTAGTCTGAGTGTTTTTTAAGTAGTATGAGATAGGTATGCTAGCAATGAATCATTTAATTTGATAAGATTCAGAACTATGTTAAACATCCATAGAGTATTTTTCTCTATAATTCAGGAAAGCTGTGGAGAAATTTTAGTGCATAAAAATCTTACAATAGTGGACCAATGACCAATGCCAAATATTGAGCTTTTAATAATTATTTATAATACAAGTGGGATATAGGCATTATTATAGGTGAGTGAGTGAGTGAATTTTACGAATGTAATAAAAAATGCGGTTATCCCACGTGTACTATATAAAATTTTAATGAACGATTCTCTGATTGGTGTGTATCTAAGAATATCAAATATGAAGCAAAAGAAATGGTGTTACTTGCATTTTTTGAAGAATTATCCAAGAAGTACAAATCATCTAGTAGGCGTTCTATTCTATACTGCGGTCTACAATCTGTATGCGAAAAAATGTTGACATCCGTTCACCTGATTCCTGATTGGCTAAGTTCCTGATTCGAATACACGTGTTGAACGTGCAATCGTGGTTCACACTTGTGCATTTCCCTGTATAGGAAAGTCTGTAGCGCTTCAACAGAATAACATCGTAAATTGGAACGGGTTATTTAATATATTATTTGGGTTCTCCCTTCATATTACAGAAACGGTTTCAAGGGATTTTTTTATACCTTTTTTCAGATTAATAATAATAATAATGATGCTTTATTATTCCAACAGGATTAAACCCAATTACAGGAATAAGTACTACACAGTAATAAGTAGGCAATAAAAAGACTTAAAAAAAATATAAATTAAATACATATTATCCTAAGCGAGACACATGTTTACAAATTTCATTTAAAGTATCATTAAAAATATCACAGTCCTTTCCAATTTTCCAACACATCGCACATCAAATATATTGGTGATTTAGCCAACATATTGGTCCTAGAAACACCAGAGTAGAACAAAGTTTGCTGTCTTGAGTTACCACGTGATACACGAAATGAGATTTTACTCAACAAAACCGAACAGTCAATTTTATTATTCAGAATATTAAACAAATAACGAATTAAAGAGACATTACGATGTATCTCCAGTGAATCCATATCAAAACGATTCAGAAGATCATTATGTTCGAAACCTTGCGAGGGATAAACACCATCTTACAAAAAAGCTAAAAACTTTAAAAAACGTCTTTGAACGGACTCCAACCTTTGACGATGTATATTATAAATTGGATACCATATTATAGATCCGTATTCCATTTGTGATCTGACTAGAGAGCAAAATAAAATTTTGAATGTGCGTATATTTGTAAAATCTTTACAGTTACGGTATATAAAACCATAAGTTCGAAATGCACAGGACACAACATTATTAATATGTTTGATGAAAGTAAGTGTGCTGTCAAATGTAATACCTAAATCCTTGAATAAAGAAACCCGACCTATGACATATCCATCAATGTTATAATTATAAATAATAAAGTTGGTTCTACGAGTGAATGACATTGTTTTACATTTAGAAATATTAAGGGACAAACAATTTAACTCACACCATGACAACATACGATCCATACAAAGTTGGAGATGATCACAATCTGAAGTAGAATTTATTGAAGATAATAATTTAAAATCATCAGCAAAAAGCAATTTTTCACAAGAAACAATATCTGGGAGATCATTAATAAAGAGTAAAAACAAAAGTGGTCCTAAATTAGAGCCTTGCGGTACACCTGAAGATGCAGAAAAAGAACGAGAAGTAAAGTTTTGATATCTGACCATAAATTGCCTACTTGTTAAATATGATTCTAATAGAGTTATCAACGAGTCTGAAAAATTAAAATCTTGCAATTTCGCTAGTAATATATGGTGGTTTATATCGTCGAAGGCTTTTTGGAAGTCCGTAAATATTACGTCAACTTGCCCTCCACTATCCAAAGTTTCAGAAATAAATTGAGAAAAAACTGCAAGATTCGATATAGTAGATATTCTCTGCAGAAATCCATGTTGGTGTGGGGATATCAATTGCTTAGTCAGATAGTAAATTTCGTTATGCAAGGTGGATTCAAAGACTTTAGAAAATATAGCCATTGTAAGTTTTCAAATTGTCACGCTGTCACTAATTACTGTGATTACAGTCTATGACAGACAATTGTCTGAGTGCAGACAGTTTAGTTGAAGCAAAACTAATAATTGTAGGCTACTAAATAATATGCAAAAATCACTTCAACGACCCCCATCTTTCGCAAATGCCTATCAAACACCTACTCACGATGCTCTTGCTGTAATTTCTTTCCGCATCAACAATAGTAGCAATTTGATCTGTAGAACTGGGTTAAGTGGTAGCACTGCACGAAAGTTATCGGTATCTCATTGTGAACGTGATTAGAATTGTTTATTACTTTTTTTCGTCAATACTTTTACGCCTGCAAAACAAATAGTTGACGTGTGGTACAAAATCTTTATGGAAAGAGGCGTGGGTTCTCCGAGAAACAGTTACAGAGTATCAAATTCCACTGTAGGCGTTTGATTTGTTTTGCGAAAGTGCTAAAAATTATTTATTTATCGTTGCACGTTTTAAAAAAATTGCTTATATATATATAAAACGAGTTTTGTTGATGTTATCTTGTCGTCCATTAAAAGTTGATAACGGTGAAAACGAAGAGCATATATACACATGCCGAACAATTAAAATCATAAAAAATTTTGGGAACAGATGCGTCACGAAAAATGGAGTCAATATTGTAAAAAAATGTTTATAAAATCCTTTGATTCTGAGTAAAAAATTATTGAAGTTGTACCATTTTCAACCTTTACATTGCTGAGCTACTGTAGTCTCTAACCAGGTGATTTTGAATATTGAAATCCGATTACTTATATGTAGTAGATATTACGTTTTTGTGATGCGAGTATTTGCATTAGTTTTTCAAGTGTCAAAAATGGCTTATATGTATAGCAACTGGGAGATGGATACCCTTTCAATTTATGGGGAAGTGAAAATGCTTTAGCAGAACGATTTCTCGAAGATGCAGCTACTTTTACAGCAGTGTACAGTGAATGCTATTGAAGTGCAACGCGACCGTGAGACGGGAAATTTGAAGCCTAAGGGATTGGACGAGGAGAACCGAAGTCGATGGATAAATGAGGTATAAAAAAATAGCGGACTTAAAATATTAAGATTTTAAAACTGTTGTTTCAAATTAGTTTCAAATTATCAAGGCTGCAGCAGAATGATTAGATAATTCTAAAACATTTAATAAGTTATATTATAGACCTACAATTAATATTAAATTTGACATAACATACAATTTAAAACTGTCAAAGCACCTTACTTTCATGTTTAACATTTGTCGTTCACTTGATAAATTTAAAAATGCAAATTAAACTTCATTCGGAAAAATGTTAAGATTGCTGTAACTGGTATAGTTAAGGTAACGTTTGGCTTTCACAAAGGAGGTTCAGGTTCAGTTGCTGACACCGGAGAATTTTTGTTTTGATAGCTCACTCCTAATTCATTGAAACTAGTGAATAATGATTTCCTTATTCACTAGTGGCTGCTAATCACCTTTTTTAATCCAACAAAATAAAATTGACATTACTGGCCAATACTGGGGATGACATTACCATTGTGAAGCGTCATGGTGGTTGGAAATCGACTACGGTAGCGAAAAGTTATATTGAAGTTTCAGTGTCCAACAAGATGGCAATTGCTGAAAAAATCCTAGCTGGTGAAGTGTGGGCCTCGGAAACTCGTTACCGCGAGTGAATTTAAATAATCCTGGTCAAAATGACAAAATTGTTTTTGAGATAAATGTTAATGTTAATAATAATAATTCAAAATAAAATGCTAAAAAATCGAAGCGTATTATTATGAATTCTAACTCACTAGTGTGTTAAAAGACCTTTAATCCATTGAAAGCAGACCTATTAAGCCTTTTTAATATAGTGGTCGTGAATAAATGATATTTTATAAATTTAATAATGTAAGACATGCTATGATTTGTGCTTTCAATAGTGGTTGTACAAATAGTGTATAATATAACAATAAATAAACATGTGCTAAGACTGATTTTATTTAATTCGAAGGCATGAGACTTCCCTTCTTGCAAAATAAAATGTCTCTTTTAGCACCTATATCTATCTATCTTCTTATATGACCACAATCATTACCGAAGTTAAGGTAGTTTGAATTACAGTGACTACGTTCATTACCTGTTATCTAAGCGGCGACTTCTGCATTTTTATAACGAACGAAGACTCCCGCTAATGACGACTGCAATTCCTGCATAATAATAACGTGAATAAATTTCTCTACCAGTTTATGTTTATTAGTATGTATCTTATGATACAGCATCATTATTCCGTAAGATACAGCGATCCTAACTGCTCTTAAATCGCATTTAGAATAAAATGATAATTAAAATTACCATTTTCATGCATAATGAACCTAATTCGACCGTAAATATCACTACTAGATTTTCCCAATACGATTAAGAGTTTAATAAATCTAGTTAGTAAGGCAAATATGCATGTATAATAAGTGTTTGCGAACTAAGCGTATAAATAAATTCTCTCATCTATATTTCATTCTTGCAAGGTCTTAAGACTCTTAAGATAGTTTATTTATTTTAATATCGTGATAGCATATAGTAACTAATAGTATCGCTCCCATTCTTTATACAGGGTGATTCATTAAGAAAGGACATCTCTAATTTGTATATACTATAAGTACACGTATGATGATTGAGCTGAATATGCCTTATACAAATAATACAGGTTTACGAGATACAGGGTGTTCAAAGTTGGGATTTTAATTTGAGATTTCCCGATAATTTAGAAATTTTTAGCAGAATCAACTCGAAAATTGGTAGATAGGTACATGTTTTGTGGTATGAGAATTACAAATTTGAAGCTGAATTCTCAGAAACCGAAGTTATATGAATTAAATAAGAGTAACTTTTCTACGGAAAATTGAACTGCCTTCTAGGCTTTTAACTCAGTTTAGTTATAGTTCATTAGATAAAAAAAAAATGATTTACTGAAGCAACAGGATGTAACTAACGTCCTGTACAGATGGCGGCAAATTCACGAATTTTCCGAACATGTATATATTGTTTAATATTTGATTGACTTTTAGGTACCCTTTCTGTAGTATTGTAGACATTTCTTTTATGTATTTAGTTTATTTTTCTTGTAATTTTGCATTTTTCAGTCAGTCATTCAGTAAATATCTCTGACTGTTGGGTGAGTAGGTACTACAATATACAGGGTGATTCAGAAATGTTTGAATAAGCAGGAGACTCAATACAATTTTGTAAACAAAAAATCAAATTGGGCAATATGAAAATGATTTAAAAATACACTTTTGCACAGTGCTGCAAACTCATTTATTGTAGAACCTGACCTTGCGCAAGGCAAAGCATGCAGTCGGCGACTGACACGACGGCAAAGTGAAATAAAAAATTAACGAACCAAAAAAATTATAATAGCTATTTTATATCAGCAAATTCAACTGCTTTTACCGCTATTGTTATTAATAATTAATAAAATTAGTTTGTGGTTTTAATTAATAAAGTAATTTTACATACCTGACGTTATAACAACTGTTCAAAATTGGGCCTTACCCAGTTTCTACGAACTTACACAAATTTCATTTTCTAAATATCTCTACAAAATGAGGATTTGGCACGTGTCTACCGGGATATCGTTCTGCGTACAGAAATCATCATAAATTAAAATGATAACCATCAACTCCGAGTTGCTATACACGTAAGTCATTTTTGACACTTGAAAAACTAATGTAAACAGTATCGTAAAAACGTTAATACCACAATCGGTATTCAGTATTCGGAACCGCCTGAATTCCGATGACGCTAGAGACTATAGTAGCCCAGCGATGTAAGGGTTGAAAATATTACTTCAATCATTTTTTTCTCGAAAACTTTACAATTTTTTTTTACGAAGTTGTAAATCACCCTATATAAATAAATATACAGGGTTAACTATGACTTAGTATAAATATTTTAAGAGGGGATAGGGAAAAATAAGAATTAACGGAATCACCCTTCAAAAAAACACCAAACTTATTTATAAAGCTAAAAATTTTTTTTTTGATATTATATTACATCCTTATTTACCGGCGCCAATATAGAGTAGGCAACTAACAAGCAAGTAGTCATGCAACAGTCGCTCAGTCGGTATCGCTGTCATGTCATAATTCAATTCCTGTGTTTACGTTGTAATTTTGTGTTCTTCTTCAGTTTTTAGTGCCTTATTTTAATTTTAAACGTTTTATAGTTATTAAATAAAGGAATATGTGTCGGGTACAGATATTTTTCCACGATATAGTTCGCTGGTTTGTTTTTCTAGGTTATGGAACAAGACTGCCGCGGGTGCATTAAAAGTTTTCTATTACCTACTTATTAGTACCACCCATTCCTTTCGTCCGATTTTCTTATAATAAATAGGCATTTTATCTAATTGTACCTACGGGAAGTGTCTTTTATCGGTAGTGAGTGGCTGTAATGAGCGAATATGTAGTTTTACCAGTTTATAACGAAATAATGAAAAACGAATGCAAAATACTGGAGCTAACTGGATTAACTGTTACCTATCTATCAGGTATGTTAATTTTTGTCGTTTCCAGATTTAAAAACGCTACAAAAAGACGACCGCATGGTAGTTGACAGATGTAAGCTTTATCTATGATTCTAAGCCATCTCAGTCGATTCTTATCATAGGCGCCGACTTTCCGTAGAAAAAAAGGTTTTGCCCCATTTTTTAAATATCGAGCTAAAATTCTGGAATAATTTTTTTATTGTCTGTTAGGCCTCCCTGAGCACGTCGTTAAATTTTTTGTACATAGTCATAGTTAACCCTGTATACTACTCTTTTTATAAACGTTTTTCTTTGGGTGCTCGATATTTGAATATATTTTGCAATATAAAATAGGAGAAGTGCTTGACTACTAATGATGAATGCAGTATAAGAATGCTCGGTAGTTAAATAGTATTTGCATAATAAAAATACTAAATGCTCGATAAGTTTTAAAAGTATGTTTCGATATTTTATTCATTTTGCACGATACAAATTTCAAAAGTGTTCATTACTTTATGCACGATATTTAATTTTGGTTCGCAGATTTGAATCTAAAAGCGCGTGTGCGCAATAGAATGATTTGCAAGCAGTGAAATGAACAAACGACTGTCCCGGGCTGATTTCATTGTTTAACCTAACCTAACCTAACCTACAGTCAATTTTTCAAACTTAAGAATTTATTTTCTGCAAATAATTTTTATAACTGTGCATTTACACTTTCTAGAGAGTAATTATTGTTTTTTACTGCATATATATATATTTAACGGTTCATTTAATAATCTCATTAAATATTCAATATTTTTACCGAGTATTTAATATTCTTATCCGGCGATGAATAGTTTTATCGAGCAATTAATATTTTTACCGAGCATTTATTATTTTTAACTAGCAAGTATTATTTGTGATGAACACATTTATATGTTTAGAGAGCATTTGTTGTTTTTATCGAACATGTATTTTTTCCCTCGTGCAACTATTATTTCCAGTTTGCGAATACATTTTTCACTGAGAATTTATAATTTTAACCGAACAATTATTATGTTTACCAAACATTTCTTAATGTATCGTGCATTCAAATAAAATATCCTATTTCTATATTATTTTATTCGGAAAATGTATCGTGCAGTTAAATAATTTAACGAGCTTTTAATTTGTTCCCTTTTTCTTTTAGTATAGGCACTTGCATTTCAGAACACTTTGTATTGTATACAACATGACAAAGAAATAATGACACTGTAGCTCTTCATTATTAACCGACTACATGGTTATACAATAACCATTAAAAAGCAGATATTCATTAAGGCCCCAAAGCGCAACGTAATCCTAGTAATCACCTCCAAACAGGACGGTATTACATTATGATTAAATGCTCCGCTAACAGGTCCTTTAGGCAGGTTATTACGTGGGGTTGCGGAGCCACCCTCGGCCCACCCTGCATTTTAGGCTCCACGCCCAGCTACAACCCTCCTATCCGTGCCTGATACCCGTAACACTATGCTCCCCGGTTATCTTTAGGGATTAACTTGAGAGCGTGTCTCTGTTATCTACATCAGTGCTTAAACAAATTGGTTTCTGTCCAATAAGTATTTTGATGCAAGCCTCTGTCGTCTGGATTTGAAACAGGATGAGCGATGTATCATGTTTTGCCTTGGAGTTACAATTTAGATTTTCTTTCAAAAAAGTGATTTTAATTATTATTAATTGTCACGTCTACGTTCACGCATTTGAACAAAAAATAATGAAAGGTATAGTGAGTGACGAGAGGAACAAGATCAATAACAGCACTTCAATAAAAAAGAACTGAATCATTTAAATAAGATCTTCTTTTAATCTCTCTCGAAAAACAGTCTTTTGAGGTTTGATCAAAAAGATCCAGGACTGTCTTACTTGACAGTCACTTGGTTTATTTTGAATATAAGTATTGGTCTAATGAATAATGATATAATTATACGGGAACATAAAAATCTAATCTAACTGCTAATATTGCCCAGAAGTTTTGAGGTTTATAAGCATTCAAGATCCAGGTGGCGACACAGTGAGGTCTGTGTTAGGAAAATAGTCAATTTATTACTTAAACTATTACAGTAGGGTTGTGAAAGTAATAAATGCATTAAGTAACAATGATATATGCTTATTTTCTGTCAAATCTTTCCCTATCTTTTCTCATGTGCGTATAAGTCCAAGATCCCACTGCAAAGTACCTTCACCCAAATGTTAATAGAAATAATTGCATTTAAATATGTGTTTCATGTACATCCTAATACGAATTGGCTAGGTTGGCTAATCAAAGCCAGGTCCTACAGGCATTATGTATGCATTAAAAATATTAATTATCGAGGTGAACTACAAATTAGTAGTAATGAAATAAACAATATACCATGTGGAAACTGACAAACTGATAAGTAAAAATGTATACAAGTAATCAACTGTTTGTTAATTGGTAATTCATTGTGCAAATATTCCTTTTGTAAAAGCATAAAAAGTTCTTTTGACTTATTAGAAACATGAGTTTTGTCAGCCAGCTATCAATTTCGAGATGAAGCCTGAGGGATCTTATTGAAGGCAAACAATGAAGACACATTTCTTAAGATAACCTTCATAAATGGTTTACGGTTATTCTCCAAGCTTAAGTCTCTTTCCCCCTGAAAGAAGAAGATTTGACATAAGGAGACAAAAAATCGCTGAGGACCTGGAGAGCAATATAATTTTTTTACATGCTTTCGGTAGTGGAGGCAGCTTTAGAAGTTTATGATTTAATTTGATAGTGTAGCAATTTGAAGCGAAGGCGAATTAATTCCAATATTCCTTATAAGAGTATTTATAAAAAATCAGGAATTACACTTTTTAAGCAGACCTTGTAACAACAAGCTATAATTTGCATAAATAATTTATAAATAGTAAAAATAACAATGGTCTGGGATTAGATCGTGGGCCACTTATTATCAACGTATCTTTCTTCAATATTTAATAACTGGAGCTCATGGTAAGCCGAAAGAAAAAATTATCTGTTCAGATAATATATTCAAATGGTTCAAACTACTTACTGTCTCTCTGTAGTTTCTAAATATGGAAACTGTGATGTAGCTAAAGAAAACATCTTACAGTGAGATTCTTGTCCTTGTGTTATCATATGATAGTGCTATACTCCCGTCAAGAATTCAGACGTCTTACGTCACGGCTGACGTTTCACATTTGTTTTTATTGTCAACGTAATTTTCGATATTTGGTCGCGTTAAAAACAATAATTTTTGCAATTTAGTGCAATATACAGGGTGTTAGGTAAACATGCGGCAAAAATTCAAGGGGTTATTCCTTGGCCCATTCTAAGAATATTTTGTCCTATGATGATTTCTGAAAAACTCCTTTGTTTCGAAGATACAGGGTGAACAAAATTTGCGACAGTAACAACATTTTATTATCAAAAAGTACATGTAAAGTTGCTCAATCTACAATAAATGTTCGAAATAACTTCCTCCAGCGTGGATACAAACATTCAATCTTCTCGTCATTGAGTGCCGAACTCTTCCAAACACACCAGGGTTGTTTCTAATTGAGTTACACCCAGCAATTATCCGATTTCGCAATTCGTCCAAATTCTCCACTGGAGTAGCGTAAACTAATGACTTCAGATAGCCCCATAAGAAATAATCCAGAGGGTTTAAGTCTGGGGATCGAGCAGGCCATGCGTGTGGCGCACCTCGACCAATCCAGCGATCTCCGTATGTTGCTGTTAAAAAATCACGAGCAAACTCATTAATTTTTTGTACTTGATAAACTCATTGGCGTACGCCATACTTTTATTTACATTAATTATTTCAACAAATATCGAATATGGTTGTCGCAAATTTTTTTCACACTGTATCTTCGAAACAAAGGGGTTTTTCAGAAATCATCATAGGACAAAATATTCTTAGAATAGGCCAAGGAATAACCCCTTGAATTTTTGCCGCATGTTTACCTAACACCCTGTATAATGCAAACTGTTAGTGTAGTATATAGTTTTATTGCTATCAGTTGCAGTTTCTTAAATATTTTGATGAAAATATAATTATTCATTTGTTCCTATGACGTAAGTCGTCTGAATTATTGTCGCGACTATAGTACTACGTACTTTATTGCTGCTCCTTCAAAAATGAAGTAATTACGTGTGTATTTTCTTCATTCGGTCCGCGATGACGCGGCAAATTGGTTTACAGGTATAATTAAAGCATTCAACGTTTCTCTCGGTTTATCCGTAATTCTTATTTACGACGACTTAATTGAGGTTGATCTGCTTACATAGCTAGTCTTAGTGTACTCTTCACTGCTACCAACTCCTGCTGATAAATTTATACCATTGCGACCAGCCTCCTTTCCGCGGATATTACGACTGTACTCCTCTGTTATTATTCTCAATTAGTCGTTTGTTTTATTATTAGTTGAATTTATAATGCACACACAGGTGTTTACGCAACATTGAAGCTGGAGTTATTGGCCAATAAATTTTATAGCTTTATTACAGTGCTTGTTATTGAAATTTAGAATATGTACTTCCTATTTCTTTAATGCATGCATCTTGATAGGCAGTTGATTCAGAATTATTATGCAGTACAGGATGATTCTGCTAGTCCGAGTCAATGTCACTGCATGAAAAATAATTATGTTACACTTTTTTCTTATACAGGGTGATATGTTTTTTGCTCAAATTTGAAAAAAGTCGCGCCTTTTGATGGACATTAAGATAAACCAAACAGGTCCAAGATATTTGCTGAAATATTTTGAAAAATAACAAAACTGAAAATAGTAATTTTGGAAAATATTATCTAGCATCATTATTTCTCAGTAGAAATAGCTGAAATTTGGTACAGAGGAATAGAGATATATGAAAAATCGATTTTCGTGAAAAGAAAATTTTTACGGCCACTAGTTTTGGTGATGCAACATTCAATTTTTTTTTCTTATGGGCGCCATATTAGATCTCACCTATGACATACTGACGAGGGCTAACAAGCTATGTCTGGTGGTGTGTCCGACAAGGGTTCTTGGCTGTTCACACAGATAATGCCGGTCGGGGCATTAGTCCGCGGAGTAGTTTTTTCCTGCAGTATCATTTACAGATTTCATGGCTCGTCGTCCAGGGCGAGAGGTCTGCGTTAAGTACTTACTGCAATGTAGGCCGCTTTCTGTAAGTCGAGCCGCTTAGGCCGAGCAGGAAGTAAGCAGACCACTTATATCTCACATATCACCTATAATTCAAATTGTACTATAAAACAATAAGTTTCAATTTAATAGCATATTATATTGTTGAGAAGAATATTCTTGTTTGACCATAAGATAAAAATAAATATTCAAATTCGTTTCATGATATAGTCATTTATTACTTTATTTAACAAAAATAGGTAACTTTAATGAACCATACCAACCGCCCATTGTCCTTCAGAATTTAACAAAAAAGACCGTCAATAGCGTTTCTAAAAACGCCTAATTATTTCCAATCGGCGTGAATGTCCCGAGAATTTCGCCGCCCTTGATAGACAGGCGAGCGAGGCAACATGTGGTAAACAGCAATTATTAAAATATTTACAAAGTATAATAACATATTAATAACTCTTGCATATGTTTAAGCGATTTTCGTATAAACCAACTGTTACGTGAACTATTAATTTTTCTGTCAATATGGTTATGTAACTTTTGTCGTACTTTTATATTCACCGGAGCCGTCAGAGCTTTATTATAGGCTGTTAAAAATAATGAATCGTTTAATTGCTAATGCCAAGGTTGCACAATTGTGGAATATAAATTGTTAAATTATTCTCCTTAAACTTTGGCTTTTAACGGTATTTGACGTGTAAGGGCGTTACTTATTAATTAATTGATTTGGTCATCGGACTATAAGGTTACAAATATTCTTTTTCGCCTTACTTTTGAATTAGCTTCTTTTAAATTTGGATTAAGTATATCCGTTAATTAATTAGCGTTACTGTTTTATACGTTAGTGCCGCAATTCTTAAAACAGATGTATAAAACAGTGTATTACTTAGAGAAGTGTAGTTTAGTTTGGTTTCAGAAGATGCAAAGTAGTTATCTCAATTTACGTGTAGTGAAATTATCAAATACCTTTCCGCAAATATTACCTACATGTTTTGTTCCACTTGTAACTTACCACAGCTTATTCCTTTGCGCTAGACCATGTGTACCGGTATGAACATAACCTCTTTGTGAAGCTCGACTATCAATCCTAGAAAGTGGGGCTGGTGGGACATTTCACCTACTGCTCGTGACATCTACCTGTTACCTGTGCCTACGGCACTAGTTTCTTATTTACATGCGATTGACACTGCTTTAAATATTTTACTTTGCCTTCTCTTGATATTGAACGCGTAGATCAAGCTAGTTATTTTCTTATGCCATGTTTTGTGTTTATTTTTAAAATCTGTTTCACCCACTACGAAACTACGAAGTACGAAATGGTTAGCACTGACTGACACGTTGTTTGAGGTTATGTGGCGAAAAAAAGGTGTTGTTTGAAAATCATAGTTTTTTTTGTTATTCTTCATAAAAGAATGTAAGGGTATAATTTGTGATAATCTTTCTAATAGTGTACAATGGTTTTAACTTCTGAAATGTGGATAAATGTTTAAATAGTTGGTTTTTCAGTAAGTAGGTGAGCTTTTATGCACGTCTATGGATAATTTTTGGAATCATTGAACAAAGTAACTAAACTTTTTAATTGATAGTATCGAACTTGCGGAAATTCATATTTTAATCGTTTATGATAATTTTACTTTAATTATTATTAAGAACAATGGTTCCGCCTGCCATAAAGCCTAGCCCGACAACTATAAGGGCAGATTATGATCTCAGCTAAAACTATTACGGATGTCCTAGTTAATTCTGTTACTAGCAACGACCAGCAAAATCACTATAGATCAAATATCAACACTGGCCGTGGAAGCCTCAAAACCACTTTTTTAAATGAACTTACCAAAATTTCACGCAATATTTCTTCTATAACGGGTTTTTCTATTCTGTGTTATTAATCGAGACTTAAAAGCAAGTAATAAGAAACGCTTCTGATTTCAATTATATGATTTCCGACATTTCATGGGTCTTAAATAAAGATAATAAATATGAACTAATACTCCGAACAGTAATACATGTAACAAGCATCGAGTCGAGCGCAATCGCTGTCATATTGGCCTCGCATATGCGTATCACAGCATAGGTAGAGCAGCAGTTTCACTCCGTTGTCGGCACTTTGAATTGCCTTCAGTTTTCTGCGGTGACCTCGAAATGTGAGTGCGATAGCGCATCCGATGAAATTTACAGAATCAGTGCTCAGGACCGGAATAAGAATTTTTTATTTGCGCGTGAAAGTGTAGTTATTCCACATGAAAGTTTACGTTATATTTATCCAGTTATAAATGGGCAATTCAACATGTATTATATACTATCATTTACTGCGACTAACATACAGTGTGAAAATTTGATTTACTTCTTTGGACACTTTAAAAAAAAAGAGTTTAAAATATATATTATTGCACTCCAAAACATTTTTATTTATTTACTTTTTTTGTTATTAGTGATAATTACATTTTTTGGGAATTTTTAACTTTGAAAATTGTTAAATTGGCGATAAAAGTGCAGTCAAATGTAAATTTGGGAAAAAAATATTTTTTATTATTTTGTTTTGAGACTTACTCTCATTATAGTGACTACAAGAAATATGATCATCTACATAATTTGAAGATGAGACGTCTTGTGCAGGAAACGTTGGAACAGCCCCTTTGCGTAATCTGTTGCTCAAATCGTTAGAAAATAAATCGCCAAATTCGTTTCAAAGAGTGCCATTATTGTTGCAGTAGATTGTACTGATCATAATTTTGGTCTTGCTCATTATTCAAAACCATAGGTTTATTAGTACAAGAAGTGGTCGCGCGGTTTAAGGCGTCCCTACTTGAATTGATATGGCTAGACCGCTGTGGGTTCGATCCCCGCAGCAGGTAGACCGTATATCAGCTATATTCGTGGAGAGGATTGGCACCTTCTCTGCGGGTATGGTAGGGCGAAAGAATGCTAACTTGGGTCAATGTGAGAGATTGATACCGGTCGACGTTTGACTACCCCCCAAATTAATGAGGTTTCCCAGGTTTACTTTATTCCGGCACTGAATGGTGGTTAGGGTCTACCAACGTAAGTCGCTTCTGGGTGCGGCCTGCTTAATAATAATAAGCTGCCCCCTCTACAACTTCTGGGCTTATCCTTGTGATTAGAATGGGGGGTAGAGGGATATTATAGATGTAATTGTTTGCATTTTGATAATCGTAGATCGTCATTCTGCTTATTCATCTGGGCGATTGGAAGGTTTTATACGGAAATAACATTTCGGCAGTTGCCATATTTTTGATTCTAGGGCCCGTTTGCTGATTTACATTAGTGCTTGACATAAATTAATTAATAAATTCTAGCATAAATATCATATGGCAATATGTTATAATTACAATTTAAGTAGAGATAATTATACCAACACGTCTTTGCACCAAGGTAATATGATTTGATTAAATATATTTATTGCCTTGTCATTTCATTTAAAAAGTAAAAGAAGTATGGCAACGTTGCTTACTGTCTATGTATGGGTTCATTGATATCAATCCCGAGTCTACACATAGTAAGTTTCGGTGTGCAGTGTTGCTGTTAGTCGAACGTTGTGTGGTTTCTCGATGTTTTTTTTTTAAACCTTTATTCTGTCACTGTCAAGTGTGTGGAAAATTGATTTCTTTTCATTCTGAATTATCTTTTTATAAGTAAGTTTTATCAAAACTGGAATTATCATCACGCGCTCGGAAATTATTTGCGGTAAATATGCTGCGTTGTACAGAGTCGGAATTTTTACGTTCTCGCTCTCGGTTGTCTTTGTCATACACATGCACAATGTTTAATGCGAAACAAATGGCAATTTAAAACGAACGGTTCAGTCTTGTTTTGCAAGTCTATGGTCAAAACCATTTCGAAAACAGTAAAAGAGAACACCTTCCTTTGTGTTTTTTAATAAACTTTTTTTATAAAAATGTTTTACATATTAACAAATTATTGAATTTAGATCTTAATTGATTCATTGGTACAAACCATAATCAAAATTGTGTACTTTCCAATTTGAAAATTACCTTACTACAAAGTACATTTTCTAAGGCGGATTTGACTGACTCACTTAAATTTTCAAGATAATAAAATATTGAATATTTTTTAATACTAATTTCGTCTTGTTCCTTTTATCAGAATGGTCAGAATAAGACGATTCTCGCGTTGTGAAAAAAACAGAATACCTAACGATCGCCATCGTAAGTGATGAGAAAATTACGACCTGAATTAATTGCAACCTATTAATTATCGAAGGCAATTAGGCGTTATTAACTGCCTTTTGAAACGCCACATTCTCTCAATAACTAATAACAGCGTGCTAACGATAATACCTATAATTCCATCAAATTGCTCTATCTGCATATTACGTTAACCTATGAAATCATTAGGCGCTATTATTATCCCGCAGAAAATTCCCACAGATTAAATGTAAAAATAGAAAATATAAACAATAACAATGCGGTCTGCACATTTAGTGGAATTACCATAAATTATGGTTTACTGCTTTCAAGTCAATAAAGAGGCTGGCGTGTTCGATCTAAACACGAAACTACACTCATACAAAAAATTACAGCGCATAGAAACGTGCGATGTGCATTTATTTTTACAATGGAACATAGATTGGAAGAGTTTCCTTGAGAAATATTTCAGGGCAATATAGGTCATTCCTTCAAAGAGATAATTGTGGATGTAAAAATAGGCAAATATAACTAACTGTAAAAGTACCTGGCTATGTCTAGAACAAACCTTCAACTGTAACATGTATTCAACTGGACACTATTGGTTAAGTACACACACCTTTAGTATATGAGGAAGTGTCTCTTTGAAGAGATTCAAAATAGAATGACGAGACAGTATTTCATGCATTCTGTGTGAGAACTCCGTCTTGACAACAATAGAATCCGAATTGGGCGCATGATGGCCTATATTAGAAAGCAAAGTCATCACCACCTTTTTTGTTTCCAATAGGCTGTCTAACGCCTCAGGTGGTTTGATCTCCAAATAGGAGGAAGTACAAGAATTCCAATGGGGCCTAAGTAGTGTTGACAGACAAATTTCTCTAATAAAAGTTTATTATAAAAAAGAGAGCTTTTGAACAGGAACAAAATTGGGATATGTTTCTGGCAAAAATATATCTGATGACGCCATTAGTCGCTTCTGCCAAATCCCAAAGATAATACTTTCTACTAAAACCTCATCCCATTTAACACCATTTGTACCCAATTATATTAAAAAAAATTGTATCTTCACAGTAGGCCCATACTGTCGATTTTAAGACACCCTGTACTTTATTTATATAATTTGACAATGCCTATGGACGCCTGCAAATCAACCTAAAGTATATTATCACAAAAAATCAATATTTACTGAAAATGTAAAATAGATATTGTAACCTCTAAATTAGGTTATCGTAGAAACACGTCACGTAGACAAACAATCTTTATTGTCACTCTTGATAATACAAGAAATATCCTTCAAACCAATTTCACAACTGTCAACGCTTTACTTTGACGTTTGTCACTCGCGTTTGGCTGCTCAATATAAACTGACTGTGACGGCGGAATTGATCCGCTTATATAGGTTTTTAGAGTTCTGGAAGTTTCTGCGATCTCGAGAACGTGTCGAGAAACAAATAGAATGTAGCCTGGAATATTCCGGAAAACGTCAAAACAAAGGTATTGCAAAAATTATAAATTCTAATGAAACAGGAACATAATTAACAAACTAAAAGGTAGGTGAGCTTCCGTAACAATATGTCAAAAAAAATTAATAATGTGTTTAGTCCATGAAAAAGCAATTTGCTCATTTAGTTTTGTATCGGGTATTCTGCTTGCTCAAAAATACCATCCGATAGATATGCTAAACATGACATTACAGAATTGATTACCGCATGTACTTAATGGTATCGTCAAATCATATACATTGTAAGTAAATAGATATAATCGTAAATTAGCGATTCCATCAGCAGGACATCTGACAAACAACTACCGCATTTCGCTTGGTCTGATTGAAAATTCTAGACAGGACTATTTTAAATGTATAATGTTTAATTTACAACTGTAATTCAAGCGTAAATTGTGTAATTTTATTTAAAACCATCGCGTGTTCTCTAAATGTAATTCAATTAGGGATGCCCACATGCGTGTTTTAAATTTATTTTAGGAGTGCTGATTCTCGTTTATTACGAGGAAGCACCTATCAGTTGCAAATTAGATATACAAGTATGTAGAGAACTGTATTGCATGAACAAAAATAATACAAATATTGACAGCATGCAATAATAATTACTTATGTACCGAGTCACTAAATTGCCGAGCTTGAGATTATGAGATGAGTGAGTGAAGCAAGAGAGGCAAGTAATAGGCGAGTTCGATAAAGACACGTTACTGACGTGGTGTATACAAAATTTTATCGCCAACTGCAATATTTTATAATTCCAAAAAGAGATATTATAACTGATCACATTTTATTATGACAAAGTAAACAGAAAAATACCAAACAAATCTACTTATTTTTTTGTTATATAACATATTAAACGTAAACGTACACCCTGATGTATTATAAAAAATAATTATTATATATTAAAAGTTCAAAAATGTTTGAGGATTATTATCTATGTTAACAATCTATAAATCTTTAGTAGAACTAACATTGGTAATAATTATGTTTCCAGTTTGATCTTCACTTAAAATCGTCTTTGCGATTTTCGTTTTGTTGAGCATATATTCCTCAACATAAGATTCTACAATAGTGTCACTTTTCTACTTTCCGTGACGTTTTAAATTTTCTTTACTGTCGCCTGCGTTGGCAAAGAGAGTGGCGGACATAAGACGAAAACAACATCCCGTATAAGTGATGGTTCTGGTGAATGCAGATAGTTGGCAATTTTGCTTAGTACACTTCTAAAAGTATGAATTCCAACTGGCTGGACTGTGCATTTCTATAAGAACTTTACCTGTAATATATGGATTTTTACAAGGTACAGTATTGAGTCTTATTTTGTTCTCAACCTAGTAGTAGTAGTATGGGCAGCATCAGCCTGGCAATTAGGCCACACGTGGTTTTTTTTTGTCTACCCTTGCATCCCATCAACTTGGTTCATGGTAGGCCCCTCATCTCTTCCCTTTGCAGCTCCTCGGTGCCAAAGATCCTATATCTTAGTCTTCCAAGGGCCGCACAATATCCTAGAAAATGGATAGGGGTCTCCTCCCCCTCTATGCATTCCGTACATAAGGGACTCTCCTCTATGCCTATCAAATTCAAATGCCTTATGAGTCTGCAGTGGCCTGTCAGGACCCCCACCAATTGGTTCAGGGACCTTCGACTAAGGCTCATCAGCCACACCGTCCTAGATTTATTGGGTTCATTGAAGAAGTCGTGGGCCCGTCTACATCCTCCATTCCTTCTCCAATTCCCTCCTAGTGTTTGATAGGTCCATTTAATAAGGGCACTATTCATACTACCTCGCGTAATTCCAATAATGGGTTCGGGTGCCCCAGATCCGAGACGAGCTAGCAAGTCAGCCTTCTCATTACCGGGGATTCCCTTATGGCCAGGAACCCAGATCAACTCCACCTCCTTTTGTCTAGCCAGGGACTCCAGGGCATCTCCATGCTCCTGAACAAGACTATATCTCGTCCTCGGAGAGCTTAGGGCCCTGAGTGCAGCCTGACTATCAGAGCAGATGAAGATTTTCTCCTCCACACAATTCCTTATCTCTTCCTTGCTTGCGACCATTAAAATAGCAAAAACCTCTCAACCTATATTAATGACTTATTTTCTTTATCTTTGCGCAGAGCGTAGATTATAGGTTTTGAGGATGACACTGCAGTGTTTTTAATGCCAACACCTGAGAGGAACTAGAGTAGTAAACGCTAACGTACATTAAAAACTGGTTCGATCATAAAAACTACTGACCATAAACTTTGAAAAATCTATTATTTACCATTTAGCTGCTATGTGTCTGGTCTTCCTCCATTTACTCAGACAAAAATTGAAGTGCATGAGAAAGAATATGTCATCATGCCTAGAACAGAATTCAAATAAATATTCATTAGACACACAGCATACGACATATACATCAAGGAAATTAGTAGTATTTAAATATTTGCGAAATACCTTTAATTTGGAGCAGTTAAGGTTACTTTACCTTGCCTTAGTAGAAAACCATTCCATTTTCCTCTTTTTATAATCGTTCTCCTTCTCTGTTCAAACAAGTCATTTGAGTATCTTTATTTATTTGCAGATTGTTACATGGTATTTATTATTTTAGAATTTACACAATAATTTTAAACACCATTGGAGTAGGTACAGAGTATAATGTCGCACAACATAACAGTTAAGATATAGGGATGCGACCAAGATCCTATTGTGTAACATACCCGGGTTCGTTCAACATTATTGAAAGAGGAAGTATTTGGCCAATAATCGTGATTTACCTACGTTGTGTTTGTTTATATTATTTATTAATTTACCTCGAATGTGCTACATATTTACGAAATTAGGGAGATTTGAGTAGTTTTAAATAAAACAAAAAAAATTACTAAATACACCTCGTTTATTAGTTTACTGTCAATGGTGTAATAGCCTACATAACCACCTATAAGTGCCGTACTCAGCCTTGAAGTCACGGGGGAAAAGAGCAAGACAGGGAAAACCCCGATCACAATTCAGAGAATCGCTGTCGCTATTGCAGTTGTAATAATAATGATAACAAGAATAGAAATATATCCGTACTTCAGTATTTGAATACACGGTAATACAATCATAATTCTACATACAAAACTGAAGAGTGTTTTGGTTAGTTAGCCGACTTGCTAACCAAGGCTCTTACAAACATCTGACAAGCAAACCGTTAATTCAAGGAATAAAGCAGTAGTAGATTAATAATAACTAACGATACCATTTACAACAGCATAACTTGGACTCAAGCTAAAGTTGTACGTATAATTTAAACAATAAACCAACAAAATATCGTTTTACTTTAAAATTATAATAAAATATAATGAAACTGTAATAAAATATAAAACAGACAAGAAAATAAAAAAATAACACAATGACATTTAGTCTTAAATACAATATACAAAAACAAGTTACTGACCTGTAAAAACAGATGCACCACTTATCACCATTCACTGTCTTCCAGCCAACCTGCCGAATTCTTAAAATCCAACTAACTATTTGAATCTCGCTTATTCCCGTGTTTATCACACTGCGTCTCAAGTCTTCTAGCTAATGTGTATAGAATATTATATACAGGGTGTTATTCATTCAGCAGTACAGATATGATAAAATAATATTTAACTAAGTGGATTCCCACAATCCTATCTGAAATCTAAACTAAATAATACTGGGTAGTAGCTACAGACTGTAGCGTTTGCACTAATAAAATATACTTCACTGAATTTTAATAATGACAGATTTTATCATAAACAAGATTTGCCTGTTTTCTTCACGGAAAAGCGCAGATGACAATTTAAAAATGCCCTCTTCATACCAATCCTTGACATAAGTATGCAATCATGAATTAACTCCACTATCTAGAATATTAATGCTTCAGAAACTCTGGCGTTATTTTCTGTAGCGTTTTAATATTCATAACATTTTGTTTATTATTAAAATTTTTTTTATTTGTGTTTGTATGATTAATTTTTAGCGTGTTTGTAAGCAAGTTCATAAACCATGTTAGAGTCCAAGCCTCGGGCTGTACAATATACAGGGTTCTGTCAAAATGTAAACGAAATTTCAGGAAACAATTACTCTGCGGGCTAATGCCCCGATAAGCATTGAATTATGCTGAAATAACGTCGAAGATTCTGATTGAACTGTTGGTTGCATATTTACACTTTTCCCTCTACTTCATCGAGATACAGACGTACAAGTCATTGCGATAATAATGACACGCACCTGAAACCCACTTTTGATAACATTTAGATCTCTATTGGTGAATGGAAAAATTAAGAACTTCTGCCAAAAGTTTAAAGTAGGTTTCATTACAAATACGTCAGCAGTTACCAAATCAACAAGTCAACAAATTCGTTATTAAGAGTGTCATTAGTGTCATTATTATGGCAATAGAATAGATAGTACGCAACCAAGCTTATTTATGATCCCTAAAATTTTTAATTTCGGAGCGTTGCACCCTGGCGGTCAACGAAATGGTTACGTAGCTGTTTGAATCGGCCAGTGACAGCCAAACTAGGGGTTTAAATAATGATTTGAAAATATTTTTTTCAGCGTAAATATGCATTTAAATATTTTTTAATCGTGTCATCGTATTATATTCATTTTTCTCTATGTCCTCTTAAAATTAAAGACATTATGATTGAATCACCCTGTATATAAAAAATAATTAATAATGATATTGTCTTTAGTTGTTTTCAAATCATTAACTGCGCTATTGATCACATGCCGCTAGCGGCTCGCAAAACCAACAAGTAAAACTCATAACAAACCGAGAATTAATTAAATATTGTTTACGTTCATTCTTTTATTTTATTTTTAATTCGTATTTAGGAAAGCTATGCGAGCCATGAATATTTATGAGAATTAGAGGTAAGTCGAAAAACTTTGGCGCCTTCTAAATGTTAAATTGCACGGATTCTAAATAAGTGTCGCCCGGAGCGAGGACTGCAGACTTATTTGTTTATAAACACATCCTGTTGTGAGTTGTGGCAATGATAAAACAGAGCTGCCACAGCTATTTTTATATCAATCAAACGGTTATCAGTGCATTATGCATAGTTAATGGTTTTTCACAATATTTTATCAGTGTTTTCCTTCCAGACAATTTTGATCCTTCCACATATTGTAGTAAATTTATTAATTTACATACCTTACATTAACGTTGAACACGTATCTGAGAGTGTGATACTTAATTCAATTTCTAAGTTAAAAAACAAATTAACAGCTGGTTATAGTTTAGTTCCCAGTTATTCAGTGCTTCCAAAAGTAACGAAAAAATTCATTTTTTTTTAAATTGAGAAGTTTTCGAAAAAATTCCCTGACGCGTCGATTTTATTTAAAAAAGGCACTTTTTGACAACAACGTCATCGTTGTTCGAGATATGACGTCATCGACAATTTTTTTAAATAGCAACCCCCGATTTTGACATGTCATTTGAAAGAGCGTGTCATTCTACATACATACATCATGAAAAATTATGATGTTACATAACAAAAATTTCAAGAAAATAATGTTTGAAGATTTTAAAATTTAATTTTCACAATACTGTGCACCTCCCCATTATGCAACACCTGTCCGTCCTTATTTAGATGAGTTGTTCCCGAATCGTTGGATATGGAGAAGGGGGCCGATTGAGTGGCCAGCCAGGTTGATACTATCACTGGTTTTCTAACCCGACTTTTTCTTTTACCAGAAAAACAAACAGTTAATTTTTACTGATATTTATTAACACTTTATACTCTATTAAATACTAATTACAACTCAACTAAACACTATTTAATTGATCACTATCTAAATCCCTCTGAATTGTAATTGATCTCACTGAACCATCCAAATGAAAACTCTCTAATTCAAGACTGCTGACTCGGCCGTTTATTCTTCTTTTATAGACCAAACGAATTTTCCAGGTATTTTCTAGCATCTGTAGATCCATTTCTCGAACGATTCTCGTCGCTTCTTAATTTTCCAGGCGCGCCTCAATACATGGCATTATTTTGTTTGTTTATCAGAATCGCGTAGGGGCGAACGGGGCAATCTATCGTTTTGCGATACCACAGTCGTTGAATTGGGTGCGAGCAGGGCAAATTCTGTGACAATACAGCCAACACAGTGTAATTGCAACAAACAATCGCGTTTTAAATTCCAACTTTGACACCCTGTATCTTTTTTGTCAACAGTCTAGTATGTCTCCATGGCCCATTACTTACCGACCACACTGTATACAATATCCTAAACTATTACCCAACTTTAATTAGTTAAAACAGAGGTAGGTAAGTAAATGAATAGCACATAGTGAGCTAAATTTTGAAGTTCCCATAATTATCTCCAATCATTTGTAATTATTTACGATTTATAGTCTAGATTTTAGGCAGCTTTATCTTCTGTTTTTTTGTTGTTGTTTCCGTTGGCAAATCATGTGAAACAACTTTTCTTGGTCTCATTAATGCAACCAATTTAAGCTGAAATATTTGGCAATGAATCCATCTCGACACCACGGGGGTCGATGTTATAAAAAGATATCTTCCCATGCTCAACCTCAATCAATTATTCCTATTTTGGAATGTCATTTTTTTATCGGCACGAACCAAGTCAGGCTTTGTTTGTGTAATTCGCGATGTCTTGTTTTTTCTTCGCGTCCGCTATAAGAATTATAATGGAAGGCGTGGTGGTGGGAGGGGAGCACGCAAAATAAAGGGATTTAGACGGTTTTTGGACAGACAAGGTTACAAAACAAACAATGTGATTGATCATGATCAATAATGGTAAGCGGATTTGAAAATAGGATTTAACTGATTCTTTTAGTCGTAACTTGAAATATACAGGGTGGTCCGTTTTTTGTGGCTCACCAATGGCATCTCGGAAAACTCAGGGTGGTTCAAATTACATAAAGATTGCACCTTTTGATGGCTTTTAAGATCATCGATACAAGTGCTGAAATGTTATGAAAGAAACTAAAAATAGCGCTTTTAGCATCTTGCGTCATTATTTCTCAATAGAAAGAGCCGATATTTTACACAGAAGGGTAGAAATATACAAGATTTTCGTCGAAGGTCACTAAAGCACCGCTTCCAATTTTCGTCTTAAAATATGAGCCCCTGAGCCAATTAAAAGAAACGTGTAAGACCTTCTAAAACCATGGCCTGTATGTAGTCTTCAGATAGGTGAAACGACTTGTAAGAGTTAAAAAATGTTGGTGTTGCAAAATTGTCTTCTGGGATTTAGTTCTGCTTGATTAACAAACAAAACCTGCCATAATTTCAAATCCATTATATTCAGTATGCTTTAGAAATATGAAAGAAACTGAATTTCTTCACCAGTGAAGTGCTGTCTGTATCTGTTTGAGATACGACAAAATATATTAAGAAAAGTTTTTTTAGAATGAAGAATTAAAGAAACGGAGTCTTTCATTCCGGGAATCTTTTCTTAATAATATTTTGCCGTATTTCATACAGACACAGCACTTTACTAGTGACAATTTAATTTATATATAAAAAGCCTACATGCCACCAAAAGCCACATAAAAGACTACAGGCCGTGGAAAACATAGCCTTACGCACAGCCGTCGCTGCGCCTTGGTATTTCAGAAACACAGACATAAAACGAGACCTAGACTACACAGACCTAACACAAAAAACCATTAACAAAGCCACAGACCACGACAACCCCCTGCTTAGGCAAGCCGTCGACTACGCCCCCGCCCCGACAGACAAACACAGACGTCCAAAACACCAATTCCTTGATCTTCCTCCCTGACAAAACACCAAAGCCCCCTCCCCCCCGCTAATCTTTTCTGTTTCAGGACAAGAAGAAACCAAGACCAAGAAGACCACCAAGAAGAAGACGAGAACATAGACAACCCAAACCCAAACCCTATCCTTACCTAGCGCTCGCATCTCCCAAACCGTAACAGGCTCGGGAAGAAGAGCATCCTATGGCTACAAGCCACTCACAAAAACCCACTCCCAACAAAGACCACCCCCGGGGGTTTAGGACGGCCGGCGAAGAAAGAACCTAGAAGACACGAAGAGCGCCAGAAGAGGCCCCCCTGCCGGCGGGGGTCAGCCAGGGCAGGAGGAGGTTCCTCGAGCCGACAGCATCGGCCGCAACAGCGGTCGAAGCTGACCGGAGAAGGGAACCCACCTCTACGAGGCCGCCCAGGTCTACAGAGATGGTGAAGGATAAAGAGCGATAATACCGCTCGATCCTAATCCATACAAGGCCACCGTTCGACAATAAAATAACGGCGCGCGCCACCGTGTAATCACTTTGAGAGTGGCAAAAGTTACCTGCAACTTTTACAACGACAAATGCACTAGCAGTTTTTTCACTTATTAATTTTTTAATCAACACTAACAATGAGTCGATTCGGTTAGTCTACGAACAAATAAATTAGTCGAATTTTTAATACATGTGTGCCTGCTAATACTGTTACCACTCAATTATCAATCTGGCGACAATTTTCTACTTTTTGCGATGCGAAAGGATATAAATTAGAGCCAGATATTTCCATCGAGAAATTGAATGTAATATTGCAAGATCGGACTTTTAATATGCGAAAATGTGACGGAAAAGACTATACTCGAATCAAGAATTCAGACGTCTTACGTCACGGCTGACGTTACACATTTGTTTTTATTGTCAACGTAATTTTCGATATTTGGTCGCGTTAAAAACAATGTTTTATTGCAATTTAGTGCTATATATGATGCAAAATTTTAGTGTAGTATATAGTTTTATTACTATCAGTTGCAGTTTCTTAAATATTTTGATGAAAATATAATGAATTGTTCATTTGTTCGTATGACGTAAGTCGTCTGAATTCTTGTCGCGAGTATACAAAGAAGCGGTAGTTAAAATAATTTGGAACCCCACCGTTAAAATGCTACAAAGTAAATATTATAAAGAATTCAATATTGTAATTAACCATTTCACTGACGTACAGTTTAATTCGCTAAGAGCTGCATGTATTGCTAAACAAAAAATCCTACAAGCACAATCCGAAAAGAGGAAATCTAGTGCAACCACTTATTTCGTATCTGAAATTGAAACGATTAGCTGTTGCTACCCCCTGAGCACCCGTTGCATCATTAGTATTCCTCGTATGATTTTCAATAACTGAGTGTACTGAATACTTGTACGTTCAAATAAAAATGTATTTATTTTTAGTATTTTTTCATAAATAAAGTTTGCACAATTTGACTCGAAAAACTGTCAACCTAAAAACGCTTCACTCTCGGTGTAGCGTTTTTAATAGTTGATAGTAAAGCAACACTGGATTTTATAGATTTGAAATCATGGCAAATTTTGTTTCTTCAACAAGCAGAGCTGAATCCCAGAAGATCATTTCTCAACACCAACATTTTTTGTCTCTTGCCAGAGTCTTTTCACCTATCCTGTAACACTGTATTTTGATGTATTAGGTAATCTAAAGCGGCGTTTACATTAGTCAACTTCTGATCGGTCGATCGAGTTGATCGATCTGAGGTCGTTCGATAAAAAGGTTTACATTTTAATCGTTGTCGGCCGACATTCTTATTGTTTAAGATGGCGCGTGTGAAACGTAAAGAAATTTTACGTGTAACATCAGCAGTTGCGGTTAATTTGTTAAGCGAACTGAAAAATATAATTTGTCGGAAAATAAACCGAAAAAGACCTCGTGGTGGGTCGTTCGACCAGAAGTCGCCTAATGTAAACTCCGCTTAAGAGAGGATGCAATTATACTCGAAATCTTTGCAAAAGCATTTACTTTGACTACTTGACCTGTACATTTTCTATTCCTATACTGAAGAAAAAACCTAGGACTTTTTGCTGCCTTATAAAGTAAAATTATAACGCTTGTTGTCAGTGAATAAAATGTTATTTTAAGGCACTGGCGTTTAAAGTAAATGATGGGGAAACACTTGAAATCAAAGAAATAGTTACCTATCTACTTAATTAAATGTATGCTTTCGACGTCGTGTCCCAAAATTCCCTTATCGCAAAATAAAATTCCACTTTTAGCACTTATATGACAGACAACTATTATATTTTTGTTCTATAAATAACCATTTCAGAGACTTCTAAGAAAGAATCTTTCAAAATGTCACGAAACCTAAGCTGGCAAAGTGGCAACCAGCCCAGAAATTGTTCAGCCAACGAACAAAAATTGTTTAATATATTTAAATTTTATTGGAATATCGTTGTAAACAAATGCATGTTTTCTTAATTAATGTAAACTCTCACAAATCCTTGCAAAGAATGTCGTCGTTATTCGCAGAACCTGAAATAGATTTATTTTTGTTTTGTATAACGCAGTATGATCGGCGACAAACAAAATAAGCAACAATATTATTTGTTTGCGGTGTCAGTATACACGTTGGATGACGGCAAAGTCAAACGTGTCTAGTGCTTTAAAAGATTTCGTGTCCTTTAAAGAGCATTTTGTTGAAACAAGGTGAATCCCGAACCACATTGACAAATGAGCTATTTGAGATATTGGACGTTTACGACGATTTTATTACATTTTTATGCCTGCCACCGGCTGTTGTTGCATTTGAAATAATAACAAACTCAGCTAGACATGTACAGTGGCATTATTTGTTTCTCCTTTTATTATTACAACCATAAATAATTCATATTTATAAATTATATGCAGGCTGTCAGCTATAAAATAAAAAACGTTTTAATTACCAAATTGGAATTACATGTTTACTGAATATGTATCATTGTGACAACACAGAGCTATAAATAAGGTACAAACAATTTTAGTAATTTCAAGTTGTTGAAAAAAAGAAACATAAGAAGAATATGAGATAAAAGAAATTTGTGAACTAATTATTCTGATTTTGTTTTTAAATTTCTTTCTGATTAAGTTAGTAAATAATTATGAGAGGAAAAAAATGAAGTCAATTACATCCCTTATAAATTGTACATCCTAAAATTTTAACTTTGCCGCTATTTTTATTTATTCAAATAAAATTACAGAATAAGTTATGTATATAAAAAACAGGTGTAGAAAAAAAGACAATTAATGTCGAGTCAACAATAAATACTATTACACAAAAGAAACGATTTAACTAATATCCGTATTAATACGACCATGAGGTATGACAAATAAGCTATTAAATCAACTATTGAATTTCGGTACTCTATTTTAACAATCCTAATTCAAACAACCTAGTAAATCATTAGATTTAATAATATAATTATTTTAAAAAGAAATAATATAAAATGCCATTTGATTCTGGAGGTAGGGCTATTTAACTGGAAACGATTGTTAAATATATTCTGTGGTGTTCTTCTAGCAGAATAAAAACCATTTAATATAAATGCTGCAGATTTAAAGAATCTCTGAACATTTTCAAGTGCAAAAATTTGACATTCATAAATGGGACTCCATATGACAGCACCGTATTCAAATTTAGATCAAACAATCGTAGTAGGGTTAACTATGACTTAGTACAAATATTTTAAGAGGATAGGGAAAAATAAGAATTAATGGAATCACCCTTCAAAAAATTCCAAACTTATTTATAAAGCCAAAAAAAATTTTTTTTAAAACTATATTAAATCCCTATTTATCGCCGTCACTGACCTTCTGTCAGCTGCGAGGTTAGGTATATTCTGCCAGTCAAAGGTGTCAAATATACTGACAGGTCCATTGACACGTGTATCAGTTTAATCCGCTTTGAAAGAAAAAAAAATCTTTACAAAATGTAGATTATTATTTAATGATTTAATGAGAAATACGGTATGGTAGCACAAAGAGGTAGCATCTACTTTACTAATATTTATTTCCAGGATTGATACTTGGAGAGATATTAAGAATGTTGAATCATCTTCTGTGTTCTTACTTGTTTAAATTAAAACCTGCAAAGATTTTTGTACTTCCTGTGGACCTCTCCTTCCCTTGATCGTTCTTTTTGTGTAAAGCGAGGTACCTACTTGGTTTGGCGGTCTTGACCGGGACGATTACTTACGTCGGGAAAAAGCCCAAAGGATAACAACAAAATACACGTAAATGTACACAAATACATAAAAACACTGCCACACGTTTACCGCCACGACATAAAACAGCTGTTCGATGTGGTTCAAAAAGTATTCAGCAAAATATTTTGTATACTCGGGAAACGTCTTTGAGGCTGCCGCACGATAATATGCATTTGTCACACTCTCATAAATCCGTCATCTAGACATTTGAATACGATATGTTTGTAAATACACATAAAATACGCGAAAAATTAAATTTGCGAAAAACAAGTACTTAAAAATTATTTCAAACTACCGTAACCGTATATTTACGTTATTTGACATCTACAGATGACATCTGACGACATTTGTAGGCCACTAATGCAAGGTGCACTCGCCGATAAATTTTTAAACTTCATAAGTTGTTGTGTAATTAAATTCTGTTAATACTAATAATAGCAACAATATTAACAGTAATCGACGATGTTTGCATAAAATAATTAGTAATATTTTAAACTATAACATCCCAAGATGTTTTCAATGTTCTGTAAAAATGACCCTTAGATTATAACTAACTTCGCTATTCTGGATGGTTTGGAGCATGGTAGTATTACATATATGGGAGCATGGAGGGTATGCAATTAGCAATGCATGTCCCCTGGACGAAGGCCATAAAAAGAAGAAGAAAGAAGAAGATAACCTAGAATTTACTGTTACTTTAAATCAGCTAAGTGACTAATTTTAAATGTGTTATACCTAGTAATTTTATGTCGGATATGTTAGTGGATAATTATTATTATGAATCTGCAAGGAGTGAAAATGTAGTTTTGGCAGTGTGCAACGAAAGAACGAATACAACACAGATTAAATATGAATACAAAATACTGCAGCTAACCGGATTAGCGGTTATCTACCAGGTACTTAGACATTATTATTATTAATACAAATGTTTCGTTTCGTTGTTTCTACACTTGACAATTGTTGAAAAAACGACCAGTAGTTGACATATCTAGTCATGACGGATGATGATGATTGATTGTCATAGGCGCCGACTTTCCGAAGGAAAAAAGGGTTTTGTCCCAGTTTTTAACATCGAGCTAGAATTTCGAAATAAATTTGTTATTGTCTTTTAAACCTTCCTGAGCACGTGGTTAAAATTTGTGTACTTAGTCATAATTAGCCCTGGAGAACAGCAGAAGTCTGAGACAAGGCGTGCAATTTAAAACTTCGATACTGAATAAACTGATAGCGATCAGCTAGATAAGATTGATATCGTTTGAGTAAGTCAGCACAGAACCCACAGCTGTTGAGTTTTTGTAGTAGTAAAAAATGATCAATCTCATCAATTACTTTAGAGAAATTAGTACAGATAACATCTACCTGACCTTCTTGATTTAGAACTTTAGATATAAATTGCCTTTTACATGTAAGATTCGCAGTGGTGGATAGCCCCTGTATAAAACCGTGTAGAAACGTGATGCATATAAGAATGTAAGATTATCTCCAGAATTTTGCAACAGGACCTATACAGATATTGGCTTTGATTCTTTTTATAACTATAAGTTCATCTGACTGCTAAATGTGCAGCTTATTTAAGAAACCTAAAGGTTTTGAACTCCTTATAAACACTAATACATCTTATAGCCCTATACTGCCTACAAACTTTGTTTTTTAGTTTCCATAGAGAAATAATTTCTGTGTTGAACCACCTAGGATATTTGCTCGTATAATTTACATATTTATTTTTAGGTTAGTAAAGCACTAAAACATTATTCAAGATACTGTGTTAACGGCATCATTCACATCCGATACTGAAGGCAGAATACAACAATCAATGAGATACAGTTCACGATATAATTCTGGAAGTAAAATTTTCTATAGTTTAGTCAAAATTATTATTTAGTGGAAATTTTTGATATAGTCTTATATTTTTATAACTAAATACTATCTATATTTTATACATTTTGCATCTGGTAATTAATTATAGCAAAAACTGGTCTAATTTCAGTAGTTATGCTAATCAGCATAATATTCCGGTAGTTTTTATTTGAGAACCTGCTGTCACACTAGCGATTTAGTAATTTGATCCGCAACAAAATAATAATAAATATATTTTTTCAATGTTTCTAGATATAATAACGTCATCAAAACTATTTTAATTAATTATATTCTATAATTAATATTTTTCAATTAACAAACCGGTGGTCGAAATAAACAATATTATCAGAACCGGTAGGTTAAACAGGGAACTGTAAACATTTACTATTTTTATTCTTAGTTAAGCAACCAAAACTGAACTAAAATATCATTCTTAAGAAATATCTTAAATTCTCTATTTTTCGAAATATTTACCAATCAATAAAAATAGAAAAGTGCTTATGGTGATGATGTTGATGCAGATGACAAAATAAGCTTATACTAGAGTTTGATACAAAAATGTTTTGGAAATTCTAAGGCAGTTAAAATGTATTAAGATCACATTCTACAAAATTAGAATTAGAGCGATGGCAGACCCAGCAGTTTGTGTTTTTGAGACACAGCAGCACGTGGTTTATGTCACTGCCCAAGACGTTTCCAGAAAACGCTTTGTGTTTTTAGCCTATCTACTTGGAACAAACCGCTTCTTGTCATCGTCTTTATTACGAATATATTATTGTAACTATTTACTTGTGGTATGTTTTGCTTTTTTTTTATTTACTAGAGACATTTCCGTTAACATAATATATGATAATGAAATTATCTGCTTTCTTAGTGTGAGTCCTTAGCTCCTATCTTCTATGATGTATTAAAATTAGAACGTAAACCAGTAAACATTAAAGATGACAAAAAAGAAAATCTATTATCCACGGTACCTTTTTTAAATAAAAATATAAACGCTTTTATTCTAACTGAAAAGTAAATTTTGATGTACCATTTTTTCTCTTTTAGAAATCAAAATAATAGCCTTTTGTGTCAATTTTTTAAAGATAAATAATATGGCACTTAGTTTTTTTAAGTTTAGTTATGATAGGCATTTTGTTCTAGTTTTACTGCTCTTTTCAACTTATTTTAAAAAAGTTACATCTTTGTCAAAGTTAAAAGAAAATTATGTTCTAAAATAAATATTAGAAGGCATAACATATTTTACGCTTGTTTCAAAAGTAAAATATCTCTAAACTATAATTTTGGCACTTGTCGATTATGCCCTTCAATTATTGAATAGAGGAATTGTTCATTAGCATACCTAGATGTTTGGTATCACATACATATGACTTCATTGATAGGAATTGTAGGAGATTTGATTTATATTAGCTTAAAATACCTTTCTAATACAGTTAAAAATGTTACAAAAGCTAATAATAAAGAATATATAGATAGATATTGTGGGTGTAATTCAACGCTGGTCGGGACTTTAAACGGGCCACACATTATACGATTAATCGTACTGCAGGTTGTACAACACCAAGTTGATCCGACCGTCGGAACGACAGATTGGATTCACTTTTGCCCAGTAAAACTACCGTTTGGTGTGTGTTGTATAACAAATCGTTTTGCAGTTATTATTTAATTGTCTTTGCGATGGCATCAAGTTTGCCAAAAGAAGCAGTAGCTGCAATTGTGGTAGTATTGTTAAATGAAGATGAAGAACCACCCAAAAAAGAAGAAAATAGTGCGAAAATTGGTTGCATCAACGGCAACTGTACTCTCATATGAACTTATTACGTGAACTAAGTGCCAATGAACCAGCAGATTTCAAGAATTACTTACGAATGGGTGAAGATTCTTATAACATATTTGTTAGAATTGGTGCGCCCTAAAATCATCAAATAAAATACAAAGTTTAGAGATGCGATTAGCCCTGAAGAAAGATTAATTGTTACACTAAGATATTTGGCGACTGGAAATTCTTATGAAGACCTTAAATTTCGTACGGCTATATCACCTCAATCCATTGGTCAAATAATTCCAGAATCATGCTGAACAATTTACGAATGTTTAACAAATAAATATTTAAAATGTATGATTACGATATATTTCAATAAATTCTGACCAAAACTTCTCATTATTTTCCATTTTTATAAATTTCGTATATTTGCAACGAGCGATATGGTTTCGACAAGTAGCGCTTGCACACAAACTATCCAATCTGGTCGTATGTACTACCGCGTTGTACAGTAGGAGTCAGCTTAAACGCACCAGTTCCATGGTCCATTCTTTTCTAGTGCCATTTATTATACAAAGTACTAGAAAGGGACAAAACATGCAAGTGGTGACTTTAAGCTGACCACCATTGTACTACAGATTTTCTGCATGCTGTACTGCCGTACGATACAACCGTGTCGTGTTACAGGTTGTACTACAACGCCACTAACTATCCAACCGTTCCAACGGTCGAATCAACTTCGTGTTGTACAACCTGTAGTACGACAAGTCGTATAATGTGTGGCCCGTTTTAGTCCGTAGAGTAATTAGTTTCACACAATATTGTTAATACCTAAAAATATATCAAAGAAATACTAACTATGTGGAAGAACTACCTAAAGTGTAAGGCTCCTCCTAGATCGAATCTAGAAAAATTCAGATTAATAGCATTTTCGGCTCGACGCACTCTCTTGCACTCAGTTGCACTTAGTGCAAGAAATTTGTTCGTCAGGTAATCCGGAGCGGTACTCACTCAGTTTCTAATGTTCGGCTGGACAAAAAAATTCACACGAACCTTGCACTAGTGCGCACTTTCTGGCACTGACTAATAAGTTCGGTGTCGATCTAGTGCAGAAGATTATAACCTCAAAAAACTGTAAGATACAAGGGATGTCAGGAAAGTCAGGAAACAAAATTTCCCAGTTATTAAGGTTCGTGAATGCCAATGAATATTTTTTAGAATCTTTGTCATCAAGTGACAGCGAGGAAGAAATTTTGCAACACGTTTCTCTTGTAAAAGAGTAGTGAATAAAATTGAAAATTATGTGAAATTGGTAGTTCATCAGCTGGAGGATCACTCCGTTTCCTCATGATGAAGAGATATGTGGTTTACGACATTTTCGTATGTGGAAACATAATAACAAAAAGCACATTGTGCTTTCTTCTGATTGCATATTATTTAATATTACACACAGATTACAAATTAATACATATGTATATAGATTAGACAGTAAACATTTCTATTATTTTTAATATTCCCTCTCATGACTTCAACGAAACGAACCTCAAATTTATGTCAACTGTTAACTCAGTTAAATGTCTAATGTCAGTGAACGCACTGATAATACAAACCGTGTTCGACTGGCAATGCTCGAAACAGTGCAAAAGTTAAAACTGTTGCGGTTTTCCAAAGCACTAGTTCGGAGTCAGTGCACACCGAGTTCTACGAGCGGAAAATGCTATTAGATTGGAAGCTAACCTTTCGTTAAGGTTTATACATACCATCTACGTCATCCTGTCTCCAACATACTGCAGTGCTGTTGAACAAAAGTTTGTAGGCAACCTCCTCTGTTTACGGATCTTGGCTGATCGACGGACTTTAACTATCTGGAGGAAATACTAACTATGTAGAGGAACTACCTAAAGTTTAAGGCTCCTCCTAGGCCGAGTCTACAAAAATTCGGACTTCGATTGGAGGCTAACCTTTCATCAACGTTTATTTCTTCCAATCTCATATAAAAACCATGCAGTTTGCGATAAAGGCAGGCCGTTACGAGGGCAACATTGTAGAAGGACAAGCAAAAAACGCACCGGGAGCCGCCCATGGTCCTAGGCGGCCGTGGCGGAGAGCGGCGGAATGCAGATGGGCGCCCGCGCGTCTGCGGAACACCTGCACACCTCGCGGCGCTCTTCGCGACCTTTGCTAATTATACGCGGGCTTTTCGCCGGTCGCGGTTGTCGAAGGGAATAGGCCGCCGGCTCGACCTAAAAGGGGACAACCGCAGTAGACAGACAATCGTAGGTGGGGATACAGTGGCGCACTCTGTAAAGAAAAACCTAACAATATCGGAAAATTCATGTTTTTCCATTGATTTTGCGCATGAGAAACAAACATCAATAGATGTCTGCACAATCGAAATCGACGGTTATATTCCTAATGCCGATACAAATAATGTTGGCCATTAGAAGTGATAACATCTCCAATTCCTACTCGATAAAATCAAATATTCCGCCTTCATTGCGAGACATATAAACTGACACAACGAATCACCTGTAAGCCGGCCATATATATTTTTTACGGTTAACCACCATTTACAATAATAAATATATAAAAAAAGTAAACACATACATACTACATACAATTCTTAAGTAACTTAAAACTACATATGCAGTGTGGAAGAGAAGGGGAATAAATTCATTGTTTCTAAACCAACGAAGTTTCATGAAATTTCCTCGGACCCGTCGATTTTGCTTTTTAAAAAAACTCTTTTTTCTATAGCAAGGCATTTCCGACGTTCATTTGTTTTCCCGTGATGACGTCATGGAATATTTTTTTAAATAGGACCCCTATCTTTTTTCATTGATTCTTGTAGAGCTTAACTTGCTGAATTCAAATATGTATAATTTCAACACTTTATTCCTTCAACTTTATTTTTTTTTTAAATTTAACTATAGCTGTATCTAAATATTGTTATAACATAAAGTTACTTAGTAGTACATATATTATTAATACTTTTTTATTTATTTATAAGTGAAAATAATTGTTAAAATGTGTGGTTAGAATAGCAAAATGCGTGTCCTAAATCTGCTTTACAGCCCAAAAGCTATTCCTGAGTTAAGTTTCTTGTTCAAATTTCTTGACACAATTGTTTTATCGAATCGTTTTACAATTCGCATTCGCTCTTGCATTTTATTTATTTTTTTTTTATTTCTAAGAAGTTTTGTTTGATTTAAAAAATTAATGTAATTTAGGTAGGTTAACACCTACCTAAAAACACCACAAATTTAAGCATTTTACGACGACAAATAAAATAAAAAAATAATTCGCATCATTTTCATTTCAAAATAACATAATTTACATGTTATGCTTACAAAGCACTTAAGTTTTTCCTGACATACTTTGTATAAATTTTATATAATTTATGAAACAATAAGATAATTTATAATAAGGAAATTTGTAAGTGCAAAGTATGCGTAAAAGAGGAAAGGTCCAGGAAATTTGCCCCCTGTCCCCCCCCCTCTCGTCAGGCCTAGCTGAAACTTCTCTTTCTGAAAGACGGAAAAGAGGCAATTTCATTCAGTTGTATCGTACTTTCCACAATCTTCTTTTCGTCGACATATCTCGTTTATTTGTTTTAAATGATTTTTAGAGAGCATTCTATGAAGCTTCAGTATGAAAAATATAATACAACGGGCCAGTCAGTAGTTTTTAACCTTTCATAATTGAAATTTCTTACTTGATGACATCATAACCACTCCATAACTTAATCCCTTCAAAAACAAGCGCGATTGTTATTAGTGGCTATAGTGAGTAACTGTGTTAATTTATTAGTTGTTTTTATTATGCATTTCTTTACTTATGTATTTGTGTACTTTACTGTCTTTTTTTTACTATTCATGTATTCTTTAGAATAAGATTTCTACTTTTCAGCAAATAGATTTTTCTCTGCACTTCTCATTTTGTAATGATAATAATAGATTAAAATATTGTATGATTTTGAAAAAGATATTATCACAATCATACTTTAACGAACATTACATTTTCGTTAATGTTGGAGTTAGCTGCTGTCCTACAGAATTCGTTGTTGTTGCAAAATCATTCTAACCGAATGCCAAGATGAGAGAAAGGAGCCAAATCCGATCGGTCTCATTTCGGTGGTTTCATTGCCTAACTAACCGGGAACCGCAGTGTGGAGATTACTGGGGCCGATAAGAGCCAAAAGCAGAAGTTGCAAGTTGTCAAACATAAACAATGGGCCTTAATTATTTACACCAAACGATCAATGCAACAGATAAGAGAAGATCGTGACCGGTAGATTTTGAATTTTCGAAGTACATTATAAAAAAACTAATCCACTTAAGCTTAATTTAAATAGACGTATCCATTTCAAAAATTAATTTCCAAATGCTTACTTCATAAACGATCCACGAGAACATGTACACGTCAAAACAAATGTTTTAATTGAAAAGCGCAGTTTTATGTGTTAGTATGTTTTCGATCTTTAGATATTGTCACGGAATTTGCCCCACTCACACTCAAACCGACGACTGTGATATCGCGAAATGCTAAGATTACCCCGATCGCCCCTACACGATTCTGTTAAACAAACAGAATGCCGCGGATCGAGATGGGACTGGAAAAATCGGGAATCGACGAGAAGCATTCGAGTCGTACGGGAAAATGGATCTAGAGATACTGGAATATACCTGAAATATTCGTTGGGTCTATAAAAGAAGAATAAACGGCCGAGTTAGTTAGTCTTGTATTACAGTGTTGAAGTGAAGTGTTTAGTTAGAGAGATTTAATTTAAAGCGATTTAGATAGCGATTAATTAAATAAGTCTTTAGTTGACCTGTAATGAGTAGTCAGTAGTGTACTGAGCAGTTAATAAAGATTGGTAATTAATTAACGAATTGTGTTTTTCTGGAAGAGAAAAGACGGATGGGGAAATCCGTGACAATATATTGGCAACATTGAAGACTTCTTATATAGCAATTCTATTTAATGATAAAAAATAATGATCAAATGTTATTTGTTGATAGTGACCTTTAGTTTACTGTAGAGAAAATTATTGTATGATGATAGGTCAGTAGATTTATAAAGAAAAACAATTTTTTACATACTGCCAACGTTTCGACCTATATTGGGCTTTCTTCATGGCTTTACAAGCTGCAATTAAATGTTATAAAACTTTTATAAAATTACTGTAAAATATTTAATAAAAAAAACACATTGCACACATTAAAATTACAATTATTACCTTGGTTATTAAATAAAACTGGTTAAAAGACTAAAGGTGAGCAAAATTTAAACAAAGCCAAAATTAAAAAATTTACAATGATATCTATTATCTGTAGTGTAGTTTCTCTTTGTCCAAAAAGAATACAAAGATTTTCATCAAAATTGTTCAAATTTAAGTAGAAAACTAACAATATGTAACAGTACAGGGAAACAATGGTTCGTCAATTTTAAACAAGAATATCCGTTAAAATGTGTATGTTAAATAGATTGGTTGGGGTGTTGCCTTTTTTATTTTTTTTGTTTTGATGAAAATTGCTGTTTTCTGTTTATTCACAATATTTCAGCATGGGCAGCAGATATCTTGGATCTGCTTGGTTTACCTTAATGGCCATCAAGAGACGTAACTTTTTCCTAATTTCCTTCGCCGTTTATATTTAGAAATGCCAATGGTGAGCTTCGAAAAACGGACAACTCTGTATAAATAAATAAACAGAACCTTTAGTGCTTTTACTATTTATCTAAATCCTATCTACGAAATTTTATTTCTAATTTGCAAAATTCGAACAGCACTGGAATTTAAATGCAATTTTGAAAACGATTTTTCAGAAATATTAGAGAAATGACAACTATTTCACTATTTTTTTCAGTACGTATTACTTGATGAGATCTTAGCTTGTAATTTTTGTTCTTCTTTAGATTCCATGACCTACTGTCCTCAAAAAACTTTATTTTTGGCATAATATTAGGCATATGCCAATTCTGTTCCAGTCACCAGCGACGTGCATCACACTGTTTTTTTGAACATGCTCTTGTACGCCTATTTCCCAAATTTCCCAACAGCAAAAGGAGCTGTGGGTATATCAACTCTCGGATAGGTACGTATTTGCAACGCAAATTTCAATAACGAGACTTGTTTAATTGCAGGATTTTAAGAAAATTATTTCCTGAGACGCTGAACTGCAAGGAATTTCATCTTGCTGCGTGTCAGATTACTATCACTTTCAGATAGTATAAACTCAGCACCGTTATGCAGGGGAAGTAATCGTTACAATCGCGTGGTACTTTCATTAAAGCGACTACCAATGTTGGTTGGTACTTCACCATTTGAATTTTATAGGTTGAACGTGTCGACACCTGCAAACATAAAGCATGTGGTGTTTATAATATACACGGTTGGAGATCGGCGATGGTCCATCTGCCGTTACATGAGACCGACAAAGTAAAGTATAGAAATCCGTGCAATAGAGAAGGACAAACGCCATACCCTGTATACGTACAAGATGCGTTAAGTAACGCTCAGATAAACGTTAGTGCAATGGCACTGCAGCTGTACTGTTGTATTGTAATTGTATGGTGTTAAATATTATTTACTCTGTTTACATAAAATTACTGTAGACTGAAGAAGTTGGGGAATTTTTCCGCTGTAAGTTGGCGACATGCAAAAACTCAAGATTCTTGACTATCAGATGAAGAGGTTATGTTTTTGTCAACTACGTCCCTATCTACGGAAATTGTTGGTTTTTATCATTTGCCGAATAGTAATTAGAAGCCTACAATCTGCAGGAATAGATGGTCTATTTGAATGTTTGGGTAAATGAGGCCCCACTAATTTCAGCAAGTCATCAAACATCGCCACTGTCATTCGGGTGTAATGAAAAAATAATCGGCATTTTCATTTCGCATTTCTTTATATAAATTATAAAAATCACCTTGCACGTGCTTTCTGTGGTTCGTTAATAAATAGGTTGCACCCACCATCTCCGAGTTCTTCTTTTCATTTTTTTTTTGCATGTATAGTTTTTATACATATTGACGTCGCTGCGAATAAGAGCAACAAAAGTAACTGTTTCTTAACCAAACAGACCTCTTCGTCCATTTTTTAAAAACAAATCAATTCTAAACTAAATATCTAAATTACAATTTAATTTAAAAACTTAACATGCAAAAATGTGAATCTTCTGTTTACTGTCAAAAAAGCTGTTTTCTGATTGGTCCTTGTATGATTGTTGGAAAAGGAATGGTAAAAGTTAAAATGCTCTTAGCTTCTGCCATACAACTGCAGTACAAAGGCGTAACTGTTAAGTTTATCTGAACGTTACAAAAGTCATCCGTATTTCTCGCCGTTTTACTTCAGTATCTTTGAATATTTGCAGGTGGGATGAGTTAACATTCCTATTATTTGCCAAACCATAGATTATTCAGTTATTACATGTCTAAAATTATTTGTATTTGTAGAAAACATTATTTCAACAATACGGCGCCATTTTTAATAACTTTTTGCAGTACCAATGCAACCGCACTAATTTTATGTGAATGAAGTTTTATACGGGAAACAATTTTCTTCGTTATAAAAGGCGAATAATTCAATAAAAACGTATGTTTTGATCACGTTTTTAGTATAATCATAATTTTAAAACAGATTCATAAAACTGGTTGCCTGCATTATAACCAGGAAATCAAGTAGCCCGCATATATGAACATCCTGCATTAATTATTAACAACCGTTGAGCGATACAGGTCACAAGGCGTTATTCGCACGTATTTAATTAACAAATTTCTTTCAACATGTATTCTATTAAAAAACACTGGAATCAGTACGGGTTGCCTTTGCCTTTACCTTTACCTTTAGATAAATTGTTTTACGTTCTGTCAGCGTTATGGCTCCGTCAAACATGAAAATCGACTTAAGAAATCTTGCGAAAACCAATTAATCATCAGTTACTACTATGTAAGGACCCATAGCCCGATGTCTAGTAAACGAAGGTGATCTATCTAAATTTCTCAGAATGATTAAGAAAAAAATAATGTTAAGGTCGCCGTATTTATCGCCGAAAAATGATCAAATTTCTGGTGTTTTTAAGTACAAAAATTTCGAGAAATAAAACTCGTAGAACAAAAATAATATCAAAAATAAAATTATTGATATTTTGTTTATTCACTTTTACTATTTAAATTTTCCCCAAATAAAATAATAACTTTTATAAAGAGATTGTAAGACACAAATTATTTTGCTATTCTAACCGCATATTGTAACAATTATTTTCACATACTTATAAATGAAAATGACCAGTCTTATATGCAGAACTATATAAGTATATGGTATAACAATAATTACGTCTACAGTTGAATTTAAAAAAAAAATATCATTTATATTTTTGAAAGGATTTCTTACCTAAGAATTTATTGGTTAGACCGCTTTTTGTCGTTATAAAACCTGCTCCGCAAAAGTTAAGGAAGTTCACAAATCTTGAGTTTCTTTTAAATGTTGACAAATTTTGTTCAAAAATATTTTTGATGTGCTATCTTGAATGTATATTCTTTTATACGAGTGGCTTTTTTGTTTCGCCTTCGAAAGCATTTTCAGTTTTTGGCAAAGTTTTGTTATTGGTGACTTTAATACAAAATTCATATTCTTAAAACAATTACAAAAAAGTCTTTCTCGCACTTCAATGACTGCCTGGCTAGGCCTTTGCATACTGTGTCTCGGGTTGTTGCAGTATCCTTGATCAATTTCTAGCCATAGACGTGGTAAAAGCCCTCTGAGTTCCTGAAGTGTATGTGGGAGTGGTTGATGCGAATCTAAGGCTCTTTGTAGTTGGTCCCATCCCTGTTCAATTGGATTGAGGTCTGGCGAGAAAGGCTCCAGTGCCATGTACGGCATATTATGAAATTCCTGAGCATCGATAACAATTCTCTCACGATGAGGTCGCGCATTATCGTAAGAAATAAAAAATTTGGGCTAATTGCAGCATGAAACAAAGAAATTACATTGTTGATGACTTGTTTGACGTAGATCATTCATGTATCCATCAAGCACCAACAACTCTGTACGCCCATTAAAACAAATGCCTCCCCAAACAGCAACTGTACCACATCTGACTGAATCAACTTTCTGGATGTCTCTACGATTTCAGCGTACCAACGGAAGGATCCATACTCGAACACGCCGACTATCCGAAAACCGTCCATATCTCGACTCATCTGTGAACAATACAGACCTCCATTGATCATTCCAATTCACGTGTTCGTTAGCCCATTGCAACCAAAGTCGCATATGATTTTGTGTCAGTGGAACCCTTCTCAAAAGTCATCGTGAACGTAGATTAACATCTCGCAGTCTTCTACGAACTGTTTCAATGGAAACCGCAACAGCAGAAGCGTTTAAAAGTCTCTGTTGCAGATCCGACAAGTACTCAGAGGCTCTCTACGGGTGGATACTGTTACAAACCCGTGGTGTCTTTCAATGACATTTCCTGTTTCTCTGTATCGATGCACAAGCCTTGAAATTACGCTTTCACTGACCTGAAAGAAGTTAGCAACTTCTCTCTGAGGGCGTCCAGCTTCGATTATTTAAATGGCCGTATTGGCTTCAGCTGCACTCAGTTCACGTCTAGGCATTATGGCAAAACAAAATTTTTCTTGAATAAGAGTTGACTATATAAACTCGAAACAACGACTGATCCAAAATTCTTAAAAAACCAAAGATAAGAATTAGCTGAAAACTGATTAAGTCGCTCAATGGTGAGCCAAAAAACCACTCAGATAAGAAAGTAAACATTTAATTAATTATCTAGAACCATTTGGAAAACAAAATATGTCAACCTTTAAAAGATATATCGATATTTGTGAACTTCCTTCACTTTTGTGGAGCAGTTTATTTGTTTTACTTTGGTGTGTTTGAATATTCACAGGTGGCATGATGTAACATTCTTGTTATTGGGTAAGCTCTATATTATTCAGTTCTTAAACGTCTAAAACTATTTGTAGAAAACATTATTTCAAGAATACGGCGCCCTTAAACCTTCCTCAAAGTGTCTATTTCAAAGTTATCTAATCTAGAATCTTATAACCTATACGCAATACCCTAATACATTTATGACAACACTTAATACGATTTGTGTTGATATAAAACGCTCTATTTGGCAACACTTGCCTTTTGCGAGAGAAATTAGGCACTCGATGACACTATCCGTCGCCATCAGCATAACACCGCGGTTTTCACTAACCATATCGGATGACAGCCTTCGTGTTTATTTTTTAAACGTATCCCAAGACGGTACAGGACGCGATTCGCTTTTTTCTTTTTCAATAAGGCTTGAGTACCATCACAGTTGTTAATCGCGTATGCGTGTAGCGATGAGTAAACGCGACAAAAAACGATGTAGACTGTTGTTTGCGGTTGAGGAAATTATAACACGAAACTGAGGTTTTGCGGGATGGTTGTTACTATAAGATTGTGCTATTTTCATAACTTTACATAAAACATCGTTTTTAATGGATTTCTGATTATGTACTAGTTTTTGCCATGGGGTTTAAAGTTGCATAAGATTCAGCGCCGGTTTCAGTGTAAATTGGTAGGCACTAACGCTTACAGAGTATTTGTCTGCAACAGTCAGTAGAAGTGTCATTTTTAACGCAAGCTGTCAGTGTGAAAATGTCGTTTTAAAGCACTGGTGTGTAGTAATTACCTTTAGCACTGGTGCTAACAGTATATGACATGATTTACTTTTAATATTTGTGCGAAATTAGAAAACAATTAAGCAAATTTAAATCACTTTAAATCACTATTTACTTAATTAAATGTGCGGTTAGAGAAACTATAACTGGAATAAGTAATTCCATGGCTAATCTCATTCGTAGCTGTAGTAGTAATTATTTCCGTTGTATCAGGATAGGAAGCAATGTCATCTGTCGAGGTTCTATATAACCCTCTGCTACTGTACTGGACTTCCACCACCGTGTATGTTAATTGTAGTAAGATTAGCAACAACAAGCTAGCCGAAGATCGTCAGAAGCAATGTCTAGTATAAAGTTGAGAATCAGGCAAATTTAAAAATTCAGCAATCTTACCAAATGTGTTGATTCCCACTGGAGTCGTAGAGTCGTTATTCTTAATATAAGTAGTTTATGAAAATTCTTGAATAATTAGTGTTTGCTGAACGCTGAACGAAGGGTATGCACTTTTTCATAATGGTTCAAATATAATGTACCAGTAATAATGAAAGTTCGTCACACCTTAGTTTTTTTAGTCTGGTATATGTACAACTAGTGAAATTCTCAAATCTTTCATATTATTGAATGTCAAGTTGTACAGAAAATAGCTTTATTAGCAGTTTATTCAATTTCCACCAGGATAAAATCATTTTCTTTGATTACTTTCCATGTCATGAGATCAGAAGTTACTTGCCAACAAACGATACAACTTTTATTACCTTAGCAATAATAAACTTCATGGACAATTCGATTTCAAAATTATATTTATAAATTTAATAATGTAAGAAATGCGTTGATTTGTATTTTTAATGGTGTTTATAGAAAAAAATAGTGTTTGATATATGTGCTAAAAGTGATTTGATTTTGTTCGAAGGCATAGGACATTCCCTTCTCACAAAATAAAATGCCACTTAGCACTTACATCATAGATAACCATTTTTTAACAAGTGGGGACAATGTAGGCAAAAAATCAAAATCAGAAAAGAATAGTGAATTATATGACACATGTACAGAAGTTTCTGGCATGTAACGTCGTGGGTTTTGAACTTTATGAATATACCTATTGTTTTCAATTCCATATAGTTTTCTAAGTCTTCGTCTGGGTTTTAGATTTCTCTGGATTACTGCCTTTTTGTTTTCGCTAAAATCTTCTCTCTGATAAGTATGATCATGGTATATGGAAAGTCCTTATCTTTACTAGGTATATGCTACAATTACCTACTGATTTCACCATTCCCTAGATGGACAGAATCATTATCTACCTCCATCTCTAGTTAAAATTTCATAACAGCTTTCGAGAAGCGGTTCTTGGTGTCAGCAATTGTAATCAAAGTGTTGGTTCAGGTACATTCGTTATATGTTCAATAATTGACATCAGCTGTCATGGAAGCCTGCAAAACAAAGCTGATTGCAGAAAATGTAGTTATTCAAGCATACACCAGAACGTCATGGGCAATGGTCGGAAATTGTGCAACCATTGAAATGACACAATTAGGAATAATACATATTGTTACGGAAGGTCACTTACCTTTTTAGTTTGTTATTATGTTCCTATTAGTGTAAGAATTTATAATTTTTGTAATACCTTTATTTTGAGGTTTGAGGAATCCTAAAAACATATATGCGGAGCGATTTCACCGCCACAGTACAGTTTATGTTGATCAGTAAAACCCGAATGACGGAAACGTCAAAGTAAAGAATTTGACAGTTGTGAATTTGTTGAAGTACATGTGTAATCAAGACAGTAATGTTTTTTTGTCTACCTGACGTGTTTCCACGCTAAGTCAACGAAGAGGTTACAATATTGTAAAGAAACAAGACATTAGAAAAATATAATACATGTGAGATGTAACTGGTCTGCTACTTCCTGATCGGCCTAAGAGGCACGACTTGGCAGAAAGCGACCTACAATATCGTACGTACTTAATCGCAGGTCTCTCGCCCTGAGCGATGCGCCATTAAATCTATAAATGCAAGTCGAGCCGCTTAGGCCGAGTAGGAAGTAGCAGACCAGTTACATCTCACCTGTACTCGATTTATATGTGAAACTACATATGAAGGAACAGCCAGTTCAATTGCATCTCACCTATGGCATACTGATGAGGGCTAACAAGCCCGAAACCGGTCTATGTCTGGTGGAGTGGCCGACAAGGGTTCTTGGCTGTTCACACAGATACTGCAGGTGTAATTCAATGCCTGCCGGGGCATTAGTCCGCCGAGTAGTTGTTTCCGGCAGTATCATTTATAAATATAATACATATTTGCGAAAATTAAGAACTTTAAATTATTCAATAGCGGGAAAGTTTCAACTTTTAGCTAATTTCAAGAAACAGTTAAGATATGTTTAACCATTCTGCGAAATTATATCGCTACCGTATCTTTAGGTATATGATATTATTATGTGTGTTTGTATTCAACTTCTGACCATAGATAACAGACATGCTTCAGACAACCTGGCATTTTTATTTTTTTCCATTTTCACTATAAAAGTGTAATTTACTGTTGTCAATAACAGTTGTATCAACTAAAGTAAAAATTAAAAAAATCACTAAAGAAACTAAGAAAAATTAATCCAAATTCGCATTATAAGAACTAGACTTGATATTTGATTTTTTGCGAAATTGCATAAAAGTTTTCGAATTTCGCACCCACAAAAGTTAGGCTTTAGAAGGACTAAGTACCTATATAATATTAACATGAAGAAAAACCGCACATTCATAATAATAAAACTATAAAGATACAAACATGACCTGACAGCATTTACAAAAAAGGTTGCAATTAAATTTAGTGTATTTAATAATAAATATTTGAGTACCATTTCAAACGGCAAAACAAGTAAATTATCTTTTGCTGATGTCTTTTGAATCGGAAGATTCAAACCTGACATCAGACATACGCGTCCTTGGCGACTATTTATATACATTTCTTTATCCATATTCCATACTCAGTATTCTTCTTGGTAGTACCGAACAATACCAAGGTATTGTTCTCGATAACAACGAAGCAAGATCTAATCAATTTAAATCAACCAGATAAGCATCAGCAGCAGGCGGCACCCGTCGTTTTATTTCACCCATGTCATTTACTTGATTAAAAACTAATCCATTACTGTTGTTGGCTGTTCTGCCCAACGAAAAAAGGAGGCTAATGTGTTCGATCATTCAGAGTATCGACAGCGCAATCATAAACGGTTGAACAAATTAAGGCTTATCTCATATTATACATCTTCACGACCGTAGAGTGCGTGCCAGTGTCTGGGACAAAACAATTAGGAAACCGATTCTAGTAGTGACTTAAGGCAAGGCGCGCACTGAAGTGGTGTGGAAGTGACGTGGCAGTGGCGTGGTGACCAAGTGGCAGGTGGAACCATTAAAACCTATGTAAACATATTAGTCCAGGGAAGTTAAGAAAAATAGCGGAAATTTTTAGGCACAGCAGATATCTAGATGCGGTTTTCTGCATTGTGTTCAGGAAGGTCCCAGGAAAAAAGTCTATATCGTCTGGTTTAGCCATTTTTTGAAAAATGCCTTATGGGCCGGAAAATGCATTACACCATTATAGGAACGACTGGAAACTCGGAAAAATCGCTCGGAGATTGTTACTCGGGGGTTTTCGGGGCTGCCGAACTCGATTCTGGCATTAGAATTACCCGGAGATGCACGGGGCTGGCTCTGAGGGGGTGCGCGGAGGGAGAAATGGCAGCGTGCATGAAAATCGCTCCAAACTCGTTACTCGGGGGTTTTCGGGGATGCCAAATTCAATTCCGGCATTGGAATTATCCGGGGGCGCTCAGGGGCGGCTCTGCGGGGGTATCCGGGGGGTTATTCTGGGGGGGAGGGGCGGGAAATTGCATAGTCCATGGGAAGCGCTCCAAACTCGTTACTCGGGGGTGGGGTTTTCGGGGATGCCGAATTCAATTCTGGCATTAGACTTCCCCGGGGGTGGCTCTGTGGGAAATGGTAAAGAAGAAAGTGAAAAATCACAAATTATGAAAATAATACTTTATTCAAATAACAAATATTCATTTCCCCCAATCACCCCCAGACAACCCCACAGAGCCACCCCCGAGCGCCCCCGGGAAAATCTAATGCTAGAATTGAATTCGGCATCCCCGAAAACCCCCGAGTAACGAGTTTGGAGCGCTTCCCATGGACTATGCAATTTCCCCCAGAGAGTGACCCCTCGGATACCCCCGCAAAGCCGCCCCCGGGTAATTCCAATGCCAGAATTGAACTCGGTATCTCCGAAAACCCCCATGTAACAAGTTTGGAGCGATTTTTATGGACGCTGCCATTTCCATTCACCCCCGCGCACCCCCACAGAGCCACCCCCGTGCATCCCCGGGTAATTCTAATGCCAGAATCGAGTTCGGCAGCCCCGAAAACCTCCGAGTAACGATTTCCGAGCGATTTTTCCGAGTTTCCAGTCGTTCCTGTAACGGTGTAATGCATTCTCCGGCCCAGAAGGCATTTTTCAAAAAATGGCTAAACCAGACGATATAGACTTTTTTCCTGTGACCTTCCTGAACACAATGCAGAAAACCGCATCTCGATATCTGCTGTGCCTAAAAATTGCTAAAAATCAGGAGAATAATAAAAAAAAACCTATTGGGTTCATCTTCTCAGGAAAAAAAATTAAAATTTTTAAAGAAAGTGACATTTTGCAGGTTACTGACAAAACTACGACCTATGCTTCAAAAAGGATACAAACTTCAGGAATTTATGGTAAATTCGTGGCCGTCTCGCATGTTTTTAGTTTTAAAATTCACAAGAAATATGCAGTTGCAATGCACAATGCCACGTCGTCACCGGCCGCTTGCCACTCGAAAATTAAACTTGTTCGAGATTAGTGGCACCAGAGTGGCATCACACCATCTGCAAAATACCACGCCACCACTACTCCGTTCTGATACTCGCGTCTTCATATGTTTACATAGACTTTAATAGGCTTGTTTTTGCAGCAGTTCAAAACGGTTTGGAAACTGTGAGAAATATTCGACCAGTTAAGTTGAGAATGCGTTACCATTGAATTTGACGCAATAAATAGTTGGACGGACATTTCTGATAGTGTTGCTGCTAAAACAAATCGAATGAATCCACCTGCCACTTTGTCACCACGTCACTGCCACGCCACTTGCTGACCACTTCAGTGCGCGCCTTGCCTAAGAGTTTTGAGTAATGGTATCTTACTTCTTAGTTAATAATCTATATTTCTAGATCATAAGTTCTAACGAGTTGACCAATTTCTTTCAGAAGAAACCAATGCGACATAAACGTTAAGGTGTTTACTAGCATTATTGAACTATAATAGGCTTGTTCCGTCAAACTTCTTTTATGTGGCTTTTATTCGTTTTCGTATAGTACATGATATTCTTATTACGCCCTTAAAATTTCATAATGATTTACTTCTTACGTTTTCGAGATACAAAAGGTTAAAATTGGCGCTAGTCTCAAAACCGTTGCGCCCGCTTGTGACGACACTACACGCAATTCTAAACTAGATCTACCGCTAAGATGCTAATACCCGATAAGATTAAGATGTGCTATATTATTTCCTTGCCGTGTTGTACATATTTTAGGATAATATCTTCAACTGGAGTTGAATTTTGCAGGCTGATTCTGACAATCTACCAGAAGTTGATATGTTTCTGATTACGGACTACTATACTACTAATAAAGATAAAGACTGCATATAGAAATTAAGAAAATAAAGTACAAATTTATTAATATATATTTTTTTCTATTTCGTGCTATTTTTTTTCTCGTGTCATTCTGGTTAGGATTTGTAAAATTAAACAATAGGTAACCAAATTAATTTTTATTTAGTTACTGTTATTTTAAATATTATTATTATTACCTATATTGTACTACGCAAAGAAATATTGGTACAAAGTGACAAAGTTAAAATGGGTCTTTCCTAAAACATACTGCTTATTTTTTAATTAAAAACATTTGTCTATATAAAAAATTTCAATTTCATCTTTTAATTTTCAAAATACTAAATGACATTTAGGAAAACCACCATTATCGGAAAGCAGTGTCCACCGTAGAAACCGTAATACAATAATAGGAATAGAGGAACAGAAATAATTATATGAGGGGGTCCAGGGGTACCGAAAACGAGTCCGGTCTCTACAATGCCTTACCCGAGAACATCAAGGATAGATCAAAGAATCTTAGCTAAGACTCGAAATGTGCAAGTTAATTATGACCAAAACCACTATTTCAAATGAATTTTACGTAGGTAATTATTTTTCTCTAACGACTCTTTTTTCTGTATTAATAATCAAGACTTGAAAGTGTAATACGAAACGTTTCTAAAACTGAAAACTACCAAACAAAATGATCCACATAACAAAATCTCGTGCCTCTGTTAAGGATTATAATAATTCTAAAACAACTCCCTCAAAAGTGTCAACGGTTTCCATTGCATGACATTACCTTCAATTATAAAACTTTATCTAATTGTCTATCAATGTACCTAGAAGAACTAATGTAATATTACTTTTGAAAATTTATATTTTGTTTGACTTTTCCTTGTAAAAATGCATTTTTAGTAAGTATGGTGGTATTAAGATAAACATCAACTTATATATCAGGTATCATCCATTTCATTTAGAAACACAAATGTCAATATACACTGTATATATAGGATCCTGTATATTATACTGGATCCTAAATATAGCAAAAAGTCCAGGAGTGAGTCAATAATCACAAATGTTTAAGCCAAATAGCGAAGGGCGACGAATAACAGTCAGAATGATAGAAGTGGATGAACATAAGCTGAACATGATATATGAAGATTCACGTACTTCTTCTACAAAAATTGCATTTGCTTTCAATACATTCACAGAACTGTGTGGACAATTTTCGACTGATTTATTGCAATTGCCAATGACATCTGCAAATTGGTTCAAGCCCGTCAACTATTGTCGTAGATTCTTTTTTTTAACGATGAAGGACATTTCTCAAGAAATGCAGTAATGAATTTTCACAATAGTCATATAGAGAAATTACGGATGAAATAAATACAAGTATTTGGTCGCTATGAAAAATGGTGTAGAGGAAAAATATATTTAATGTAATTAACAAGAAAGAATTATTAGTATATTTCAACGAACTAAGCAAAACACAGAAACCGTCATCTCTTCGGCGTGATTTCTCATGCGATATCCTGCTAATATCGATATCAAAAGTACTTAAATTGGATTGCATTTCTGAAGCGAAAATCAGAAGGGCACAAATCTAAAAAAGCTAAGGTATTAACAAAAAAGGAATTATCCAGATTTTTAATGATTGCGGACGATGATGAATTTTTGCTCATGCTATGTTACAAATGTTTCTTAATAAAAAGTTTTATAGCCCATATTTAATTTAGGTTATTTTGATTATTGGTTTGACGAACTCACAAAACTGCTTGTAGAACATGTGAAAGATGAAGGACTATACTTCATGATGCCCAATACCAATATCTAGAGAGATTTTTGTAACATCTGGAAATATTGATGGTTTGAATTTACTAGAACTTTTAAGAAAATATGTCAAATTAAGAAATGAAAACCGTGACGATGTACATTACTTCGATGTAAAGCTGGTAAATGTAATAAACAACCTATCGGTATACATACTATTGGCAATAAGCCAAAACTGATTGCAAGAATTCTGCCTAATCCAAATGTGACAAATGTTATATGACAGTTGTAGATAAAAACTTGTATAGCCCTGTATATTAAAAACAAAGGATAAAACATTCTTAAAATAATGCACAGAATCACCTCTTGAATCTTTCCTGTATGTTTAATAAACATCCTATATATGTCGTACATTCTATAAAAGCCTCACCAACTTCATTCCATCGTCACTTCGTGCATTTAGAATAATCTGCACTCCTGGCAATCTAGACCACCACGTTTGCCCAACTTATTAAAAACGTTATACAGCTTTCCTTACTGCCAAACAATAATTTCCAGTGTTTAATGCCCATCAAATAATAATTTTGGCCATCTGCTGCACAGCCAACGTTATAATTTTAACGCTAGTGTCTAAAAACAGCTCTAAGCCCATAAAATGCATACTTAGGCGTTCGTAACTGAATGTTATTGTAATAAATCTCTTAGTGGAGCAGTGGGAGAGAGTGGGTTGTACTTCATGCCAAAATTTAAACTAAAAGCTATAGAATAGATTCATGGCCTTGCTGAAAGTTCAAATATTCAGTTTTGCATGCAATAAGAAAGGAATATATGCTGTGCTGTAACCTGTTGTTTGCTCAATTTTGTGTTAATTCGTTCCATTTCTTTTTTATTCACATAAACAAAATAGGACAGATATAGCTTAGTAATTCGACACATGTTTATAAGGTGCGTACATGCAAAGCCCTCTCCCGCTGTTCAAAAATAATCTAATAAGTTGGTTCACTCTCCACTCTTGCTGATACATTTTCTCCTGTTTACTAACCAATATCGGTCGCAAGCTCAAGATCATCAGTATTTCTAGTATATACATATATATTTTTTTTTTGGTAGAAATGGTAATCTGAAAAAGAATTAAGTGGTATTATTAAAATCTTCAGTGTTTCATGAAGTGGTTAACCTATTAGGTTCTCCATTTCTTATTTTAGGGGCTCTTGAAATTGGAATTAAAAATTTAGTTTTGTGTATATATCTTCAGAATCCCTAAGCCGATTTTAATAGAATTCGGTATGATACTAAGTGGCATTAAGCATAACTAGCGCCCTCTGTAATACTTGACAAAACTACTTTCTTTATAATGTTCAGATAGACTATTTACAACCCTATACCAAATTCCAATAAAATAGACTTAGAGGCACTGAAGATATAAAAAAAAACAAAATTTTAGACCCAATTTCAAGGGCCCCAAAAAAGATAAATCAGAAAAATAAAAAAATACAGGTCATATAATTTCTCAGATCGGATTACATACACAATTTTTTCCTAGTATTTTTAATCCCCCTGTATATGCCACAACTGTATGAATTTTTATTATCGAGACAATAACCAACTTTTATTGTGCTGCCTAAAATATTAAGAACACGAATTTTAAACATTCGCCAGCACTAGACAATCAATTTATAATGGTATGTCTTCTGATCATTATAAAAAGATAGTCAAACATTAATTTCAATTCACGTCGACTTCCTCCACCCACATATTGACATGTATATTCGCTTGAAAGGCTTTCAGTTTCCATATTTGGCATGCCCCTGTCTTCCCCACAGGCTGGCGCAGTTAGCCCAGATTTTTTGTAGTTTAATATAGACACCTGCACTGTGTTGTAATGGTTGTGATTTGAGAATTGCTCTTCGTGTGCAGGTGTGTTGGAAAGGATGCCCATAGACCATGACAATATATGAAATTTTTATTTAATACGCCTTGAATTAATTCAAGAGAGATAAATATCGCCTTTACTTACAGTTGCAACAACGAAAGTTCGCATCGTCTAGGGTTTCTAATTAATTTCTTAATGGGTCTTTCACCTTGAGATAGAGAAAACGTTTAGATTGAAAAAGTGTATCTGCTATTTATTGCGATGTCCAAAATATAAAGGAGAAGGCAGGTTACAATGTATCGTCCTGAATATGCATCTTTATTTAGATTAGATTTTACAAATCTTCAAACGTCTCAAACAACATAACAAGACATTAATCAATACAGCCTACAAGGAATTTATTTATGAAGCAGAAAATTAAATTTTACATAACAGCAAAAACTTTTGGTCCTTCATCCAAAATAAACAACGCTGTACTTTATACCAGGGGTTATGTATTTAGTCGATCAGTGACCCTCAACTGACAGTTTTAGGCGACACTTCGAAAGTGTTTTTCTTAAACAAGATGTAACTGCCAATATGAACAGTAACATTGCTTGAGCATTAGATTTTTGTCTCAAGAGGAAATTATCGTCCTATTACCATATTGAAGAAATTTGACAGTCTTTGAGATTTCAGTGTACAACCGTATCTACCTTTCCGTAAAAAAATTACTTTCAATAAATCAACATGGCTTTATATCTTACGAACAAATCACCTTCAACCATGTTTGCTTTACACAGTATACTTCCAATATTATAGATAACCATGGCCAAGTTGATGTGGTGTACACTGACGTCTCTAAGGCTTTCGACACGACAACACTTAGTTTTACTGCAGAAACTCAACACATTTGGTTTTAGTGATACATTTCTTATATTTATTCGTTGCTACCTTCTCAATAGGATGCAATGTGTTACATTCAATGGTTTTAAATCTAAGACCTGTCGCTGCATTAAGACTTCCTCAGGGGTCGAATTTGGGTCCGCTACTGTATCTTCTATTAATAAGTGACCTTGGCGGTGTACTGAATTCTGGGAAGCTTTTGTATGCTGTTGACGTACAAATTTTTACTTGCATTTCTTCAACAAATCAGGCCCATAATCTTCAGGTAGAGTTAAATAAACTTATAGTTCGGTCTATTAACAATAAACTTTCCACCTCTACGTAAATCCAATCCTGTTGTATATGATTACCATATTAATTCGGAAATACTTAGTCGTTACAGTTCTACAAAGGATGTGGGTATGTTATGTATATTATCAAGGAAACCTCAAAAGCAGATTATTGTTGGAAATAGTAAATCATTTAAATACCCACACATTAAAATTATTATATTATGCTATATCCAAGTTGGAATACTGTTCTTTAATTTGGAATCCTTATTACATCTGTTATATCAATAGTATCGAATCTGTTCAGAGAAAATTTCTTAAATATTTTTCATTTAAATCTGATGGGTTTACCGGTACAAGGTTTTGACAACAACTTATTAATATCTAGGTTTAATATTCATTATAAACAATCTTTTCCACAATATTGATTCCCCCTAGATTTTATCGCAACTAAATTTTTTGTACCACATTCTTCGATTAGATCTCAATGATATTTTACTGCTAATTTGTTAGAACTAATCTCACGTTAAAGTATATCACATCCCTAACGCGGAGTAGCACAGCTACTTCTAGCAGACATTCGCTATACCAAGCCGGACTAACAAGCCACATACACAAAGCGTTCTACATCGCAGTAGAAAACCAATGAAAGCTAGTGATCTCTGTCGTGATTCGGTGATAACGATATTTTGCAAATACGGAATTCAGGAAATGCCCCTACCAGCATTGAATTACACCTGGAAAACCTATAGCAAACATCTAGAGTCACTCATCAGCCCACCAGATATATATCAACGCGGTACTGTCGGGTTAGACATACTTAACACAGCTAAGGTTATTCGTCGGTTATCTCACCTGCGGCATACTGATGAGAGCTAATACGCTCGAAACCGGTATTTAATGGTGACATTTCAATTTTCAATAATTTACAAATATCTAATAAAAGTAAAACTGACAAAACTTAAAATCAAGTTGAATTAAAAAATATATATAGAAAAATTCAAACCATAAATCAATCAGCTGTGCTAACCAAAGCTCTGTTACTATTCTGCCAAAAGCAATTATTTATCACTCACTGTTTTAATTTGAACTGATCACATCCAATTAATTAACAGCGCCGTTTATTTATTTTTACTTTTCGGTTAATAGCTTCGAATATCTATAATGCCAAACTAGACCTGTTTATTTAATTTATATTAATAATCAGTTACGGGATGGCAACTTATATTTTTGAAACGTATAATAACTGCACGTTTCGAGTGTGTGAAACATTTTCCAAGCCCGTTCTCATCAATTTGTAATAAAGGCGCGTTAAATATGTCGGTGAAAGAATCAGAATATATCTGTTAAAACAGTTATTACCATATTTGGTGATGTGGAAGTTTGATCCAGTTTATATGTTCAGAAATGGTAGATATGATTTACATTTAAATTCAATTGCTTTTGCCCCTATCGTTATTTATTATTAATATAATTAATTTGTGGTTTTAATTGGTAAAATAGTTTGACATACCTGATGCTGCAACAAGATTTTGGGCCCGTCTTACCCAGTTTCTACAAACTAACACAAATATTTCGGCTTCGTGTCTGTTTTGAACTCGTAAGTTATTGGCAGCAGCTATAATACGTTTACGTAAATTATCAATAGTGACCACTTCGGTGCAACACACTTCATTTTTTAAATATCGCCACAGAAAGAAGGTCCAAAGATTTTAAGTCAGGAGATTGTGGCGGCCACGGTACCGCTCTTCCTTGTCCAATCCCTTGATATTAATGCTGTAATTGAACCTCGTGTATGATACGCCACACTGCTGCAATACGCCGTAGACGCCCTGGACCCCCATCTCTTCAGTTATACACGTAAGCCATTTTTGAGACCTAAAGGACTAATGTTAATACCCGCATCAGTAAAACGTTAATACTGTAAGTAATCGAATTTCAACATTCGGAATCGCCTGGAGTAGTTCAGTGACGTAAAGGTTGAAGATGCTACTACTTCAATAATTTGTTGTCGAATTTAAAAAAAATACGATATTATCTCCATTTTTTATGACGCATATATTCCCAAATTTTTCTAGATAAGTTGTAAATCCCTCTGTATACTATCGCCTGTTAAAATTATGGTAGTCAAACCTTTAACACCCTGTATACTAGGTATCCAAAGAATTAGCTATTTCGTGTTACGTGAATGATTATTTTCATATTCATTCATTCATATCGGTCAGTGGTCGCGCGGTTTAAGGCGTTAGTACTTGAATCGAGGTGACTAGACGGAGTTGGTTCGAGCCCAGCTGCCGGTAGACCGTATATAAGCTATATTCATAGAGAGGATTGGCACCCTCTCTGTGGGTATGGTAGGGTGGAATAATGTTGGCTTGGGTCAATGTGAGAGATTGATGCCGGTTGATATTTGACTACCCCCCTAATTAATGAGGTTTTCCAGGTTTTCCTCATTCCTGCACTGAATAGTGGTTAGGGCCTACCAACGTAAGATAATAATATGCCGCCCCCTCTCCCGCACAAGTCTCCGACTTCTGGGCTAATCCCTGTGATTAGAATGAGGGGTAGAGATATTATTATTATTATTATTCTACCTAACCAAATTGGATAGTTTATAAACTAACCAAAGAAAGACACAACTATATTTGATTATTTTTAGCCAAGTAAGTGGATTTGCTTCAGAAACAAGTGTAAACTTTGTAATTGGATTATAACTGAACTTTTCCTTCGGTGTTTAATAAATTTGATGAACATAAAGTATTATATAACGGCATAGGCTGAATTACACCATAATATCTAGTTCTAGTTCCTGTATTGCGATAATAAATCATATTTTTGCCACTTTGGCAAATGAAATTATTTCTGTAAGACTGATTCCGTTTTGCAATAAAGTAGTGTGTTGATGCATTTTATGGGTTTCGTATAAATAATCTTTAAAATATTTTCTTGCAGTCTCTAATTACATTTTCAGAAGAATTCATGACGTACACTAAGAAAACTGCAACTTCGGATTTTATTAGTGATAAGTCATAATGTCTGTCACGTTGACTTTTCAATTTGTTTTTATCGGTATCTAATTTCGGCAGCAACTGATCTTTATGTTTTAAGTTTTTTTGTTTAATCTGTTTGAAGACTGCGGCGTTAGTATCTTCCAAAGTTTTATTCTGGTTCTCCAGATCAGTTACTGTTTTCTTTTCCTTCTCCATTTTCTGTCTCAATTTTAATAATTGGTTCTTCTGTGTCGCAATATTGGAACTTTCTGGCTGGACTCTTTTATTGCTTGTTCTCCAATTGTCAGGCTCTCTCTGATTGAATATATCCTTAGGACATTGATTCCTGAGATGTCTGTTTGCTCCACAGTTCCAACACCGAATTGATTTTTGCCTTTTGTACATGGTAAAATCAACACTGTCCCTCCATCATCAAAGTTAAATAGTAAATCTTGCAGACTCTTCACAAACTTTTCTGCATTCTTTTGGACTCGCTGTTCTTCCATCTGAAGCCTAATTGGCCTTGTCTAATCTTGAACACTCTTTGATGCTTGTCGAGCGGTTTTCATTTCCAGCACCAAGGCTACAGCATGACATAGATTTTTATGTCTGGATATTCTTAATACTTGACTAGTCTCGGAGTCTTGCTAACTGTTCTTGGAAATTGGTCGGGCGGTGGGGTGCTAGCTTCAGCATGCTTGCTATATCTGCATCAAATTGCTGTAGATTTTAAGATTAGTTGTGCTTGGTAAACGTGCTGTAGATGGGTTTCACTATACCTTTTGTTTATTCTCAGCTATTGTTCTTCATATCTCCATGGCTTCACTACGTACAGGAACTATTAGAGAGATGGTCCTTTCTTCGTCTGATCCGTTGATTTTCAAGACAGTTGTTTCGAATTATTTAAGATAAACGCCCTATGATTCCATCAAACGTTGCCGGTTTAATAATTGAAGGTGCGAGAAAATTACTTTCATTCTTAATGGACTGCTTTGCAGATAACTGAGACTTTAATTTTGTAACCTCATGTCCTAATTTAATCATATTTTTTACGACCTCGGTAACTTCATTCTGTAATTTACACTTTCTTCTACGACTTGGATTTTCTTTTGTACTTCTTAATTGATTGATTTCCTCTTCAACAGTTTTCTCACAGCACTGAGTTTAATCTTAATTTTCTCATCCAATTTCTTATTGTTCTCTTGTAAACTGGTTTTTATTTCTTCCTGACTATTTCTCATTTCCTTTAAACTGTTCTTCACTTCCTTTTGATTGCTTTTCATTCCGCATTTCAAATCTTACATCTCTTTCAATTTGATTACTTGTCATTTCATCTTGGTTGTTCTTCATTTCTTTCTTTAAATCTCCGTTCATTACGTTCTTTCTGTTCTTCACATCTGCTTGAATTTTCTTCGTATATTTATGTCTTCTTGACTCTTCCTCATATCTTTCATGATCTCCATTAGCCATTTGAATGTTTATTCCATTTTCATTGTTCTTGATCTCGTTACTGGCAGCACGTTTCAACTTCAAACGCCATTTTCGTGGAACGTTGCACTTCTGATATCACTGTAGCCTCTGCGTTGACTTGCCTTGAAATACGTCACTACTTGGTTACACAACAAATATACTTCAAATAATTCAAACTGTCAAATCTTATTCATCTGCTTATATATATTTTTAAGGTTTTCGAAGGTCCACCAGAACGCATCTAGAGATAAATAGAATATGACCCGAAATGTTCTAGAAAATACCAAAATAAAGGTATTATAAAAATTATAAATTTGAAAGCAAACAGGAACATAATTAGCAAACTAAACAGGTAGTTGAGCTTCTGCAACAATATTTATGCTGAAATATCTAAGATAAATGAAATATTTGGTAAATGTCGACTCTAACTAAATTTAGTGCCGCTACTGGTTGCCAAACTTATACAACAACACTGGCCGATGTTTATCAACACAATGAAGTTTGAAATGCTAATTTAAAACAGGCGGCAACTCTTTCATGTCCATATGATTTACAAAAGTTTCCTGGTGTCAACTTGGGAAGGAGTTTGTAACAATTAATTCATATTTTGGGCAGTGAAGGTGATGATAGATGAAGTATCTTTCAAACAATATGTTGTACAAGGCCTACAGAAATATTTGGAGATAATAAATAAAGGACAGCATTTTGCACTCAACGTAGGTACTCCGATAATATATGTAATATACCAAGGGTGAAATAACACACTGTAATAAATACGTTTCAAATCCCATATATTACTTTAACTAAGACTGATACAAAACGCTCGTATTTCCATTTTTATATCTACATACAAACATAAAACATATATACAAAAAACGCTAGAGAACTCGCCGGAACAATTACACAGCGAGCCAAATAAATTAAACTTCTTACTTCTAAATATTATAACTATATACAAATACATATATTACATTACCTCCCCCTAAATCTGAAAACAATTTTAAAAATACTGTAAACGTTCAGGTTGTTTTCTCACACGATTTCCTTTTCTAATATCGCTTTCAAAATTTTTTTCAGATTGACCTTGGTTTTCAAAAATATCACTTAAACAAATATCGTCTTTATTTTCTGATCTTATATCTATATCACCTTCCCCCCTTACATTAACACTGTCACTGTCACTAAATGATGCGTTTTCATTATCACTAGGTACATTTTTATTTTTAGAAACAGGTATGTTATCACTAAACCTACTAAATTCTAAAATTTGGTTTAAATGCCGGTGCCATGTGGTATTAAGTTCTGGAATGAAAATTATGTACGTACGGGGACCTATCTTCTTTTTGATTGTACCTCGTATCCAATTTGTTTTTAAACCTCTATAATCTCTTACTAAAACATAATCACCAACTTGAAAATTTTTATGTCTTTTACCCTGATAATATTTCTTTTGAGCGTTCATACTGTTTAAAATTTTTTTAGGAGTATTAGTGGTACCTTGTGATGAATTTTGTTGAGGAACTAATAGATCTAGTTTACTACGTAATTTTCGACCTAACATTAATTCTGCAGGGGAAACACCACTTGAACAATGAGGAGTGTTACGATAGTCCATTAAAAATCTATTTACCAATAAATCCAAGTCTTCTGAATTATATCCAGAATTTACTGATTTAATTAAACTATTTTTTATAGTTTTTACAAAATTTTCTGCAGCTCCGTTCGTAGCGGGATGATAAGGAGGACTGTGTTTTAATTCTATACCGTTTAAATTTAGAAAGTTTTTAAATGTTGCTGAAGTAAAACAAGAGGCATTATCAGAAACCAAAACTTTCGGGAAACCAAATCTTGCAAATAAACTGCGTAAAACTTTAATAGATGTAAAGCTACTTGTACTATTTAAAACGAAAGCTTCGGGCCACTTTGTATAAGCATCTATAATTATTAATATTTGTTTTCCAAAAATAGGTCCTAAATAATCTATATGTATTCTCGACCAAGGTTCGCTTGGATAATCCCAATTAATTAAAGAAGCTTTTGGAGGATTGTTTCTAAAAGTATTGCAAGAAGAACAAGCATTTACTGTTTTTTCTATATCACTATTTAATTTGGGCCACCATATATAAGAGCGAGCTAAACTTTTAGTTTTTACCATACCCATATGCGTGTTGTGTAACATTTTAAAATATCACTCTGTAAATTTTCAGGAACTACAACTCTATTACCAAACATTAAACAGTTTTTTACTATTGAAAGTGAATACTTGTTATCAAAATACGGCTTAAATATTTTATCTACCTTTTTTGGCCAACCTTTTTAACAAACAAGAAAACCTTCTTTAATATAGGATCTTGTAAACTAATTTCTGCAATCATTTTACTGTCAATAGGTATAATTTTATTTTCAAAAACAAAATTTACATACAAAATATCGTTATCGTCATTTTTATCGTCATTTTTTAAAGGCAAACGAGACAAGAAATCTGCAATATTTTCTTGAGATTTAACATACTGAATGTCATATTGAAAATTTGATAAAATTAAGGCCCATCTTTGTAACCGATTTGCTGCATAAACTGGTATTCCTTTTTTAGGACCAAAAATTGCAACGAGAGGTTTATGATCAGTAAACAAGGTAAATTTATTATTAAATAAATACTGATAAAATTTCTGAACGCCAAATATAATACTTAATGCTTCTTTTTCAATTTGTGAATATTGTTGTTCACTTTTATTAAGCATTCGAGATGCATAAGCAATTGGTTTATAAACATTATCAATGCAATGACAAATAACAGCTCCAACTCCATACTGAGATGCATCCACTGCTAAATAAACATGCAATTTTGGATTAAAATGTACTAATACATCAGATGAACTTAATATTTTTTTAGCGTCATTAAATGCTTCTAAACATTGATCATTAAAATTCCACGATACATTTTTTTTACAAAGATTGTATAATGGCTGAAGTAAAGAGGATGCATTTGGTAAAAACTTATTGTAATAATTAATTAATCCAAGTATTGATTTAAGCTGTGTAGTATTTTTCGGTACTGGTGCTTCTAAAATAGCTTCAATTTTATCTTGACATGTGTGTAAACCATCTTTATCAATTTTAAAACCAACATACGTTACACTGTCAACGAAAAATCTACATTTATTTTTTTCTAAAGTTAAACCATTATCTTCAAACTTTTAAGTACGGTTCTGACTCTATCAACATGTTCATTAAAATTCGTCCCGGTAATTAATACGTCATCTTGAAAACAAGCAACTCCAGCAATACCGTCAAGTAACGAATTCATAATTTTTGAAATTTTGCTGGTCCAGAGTGAATTCCAAAAGGAAGACGATTATAATAAAATAAACCTTTGTGAGTAGTAATTGTTGTGAGAATTCTAGATTCTGGAGAAAGCAAAACTTGTTGATAGGCATTAGATAAATCTAACTTAGTAAATATTTTACCACCCTGTAGCTTAATAAACAACTCATCAATTCGAGGCAAAGGAAATTTATCTATTTCTAAATTTTGATTTAGAGTTAAACTATAATCCCCGCAAATACGAACTGTACCATTATTTTTAATAACAGGGACAATTGGAGTACCGTAATCACTGTAATCAACTGGTGTTAACACATTTAATTTTACCAATCTATCAAGTTCCTTTTCAACGGCTTCTTTCAATGCAAACGCCAAATTTCTAGCTTTAAAAAATTTAGCCTGTGCACCTTCTTTTAATTTTAAATTTATAAAACCTTTATTAAATAAACCTAAATTACCACTAAAAACTGAAGGAAATTCATTATATAGTTTATTTATAATATTATCATTTTCAATTTTGTTTACGCTTAAATTAAATTTATTAAAAATCTCTACCTAACAAAGGAGGGCCCCTTTATCTATTACAAACAAATCTAATGTTTCCGTCAAATTGTTAAATGCAATGGTAACACAAATTTTACCAACTGGAACAATTCGATCTCCAGTATATGTGCTCAAAACTTTATCTGTGGGCAAAAGTTTCAAATTAGGAAAATATGTTTTCTTTAAATCTTTAGATATTAGACTTAAACTGGCACCGGTATCTAACTCAAATTTAATATTAACATTATTTACATTTACATAGAGAAATATAGGTAAATTATTGTCTGTACTCTTCATTTGATACAACTGATCAACTATTTCAGACTAGAAAAATTATTTACATTATGTTTGTGTCTAAGGTTTTGCTTACACCTTATTGATAAATGACCTCGAATACCACATTTATTACAAATACAATTTTTGTACCTACAACGACCTGCGTGTTTTTTACCACATACGTCACATCCGGGTCCAGATGGCGTTGGTTGCTGACCTGCGCTGGTGGAGGGACCATCAAAATGGCTGCTAGGGCGACTTCCGGCTCTACTTGGCGGGAAACCTTTGCTGCTGGTTGGGAAATTCCCGGTTCTGCTACTTGCCTGATGTTTCTTTCCGCCTTGGATTGCTGCTGACGTCTTCTTGGCACCCATGTGGAAGACCTCCGGTTCCTGCTTGATTTTTACACCCATACTAGCTTGATTTTTGTGACTGGCTTCCTTGTTGCACGCTATTTCGATGCACTTTTCAAACGTAAGACCATCTTCTTTTTCTTCAAATAGTCTTGTGATTATTGGACCCTTTTCGAATCCCATAATAAAACGATCACGTAATAGTGTATTTAGCTCAACAGTCTTAAATTCGCATTTACAAGCGAGCTGCCGTAAACGCGCTGCCCATTCTTGCACTGTTTCGTCTTTTGATTTCACAGCGGCATAGAATTTCTGTCTTTCAGGAAATACTAACTTTGTTGAAGTGTAATATTTGTCGAAGAACGTTACCAATTCGTCAAACGTCTTTTCTTCTGGTAGGGACGGCATGCACAAACTGAACAATAGCTCTAAACTGGATTCATGACAAGAATTTAGCAATAGAGCACGTTTTGTTTCAACATCTATAACTTTATTTGCGATGAAATACTGATGTAATTGTTGTTTAAATATACGCCAGTCGCAAACACTAGGTTGAACTCTCTCAAATGTCCAATATAAGCCGCCATTACCACGTGTAAAATAGTTTAGTCTATTTTAACAATTTAATACTGTTCGACACTTTGCTTCACTACTTTTACTTTGTACTATAAATTTGGATACACAAATCCAATCCTCGTCGCCAATATATGTAATATACCAAGGGTGAAATAACACACTGTAATAAATACGTTTCAAATCCCATATATTACTTTAACTAAGACTGATACAAAACGCTCGTATTTCCATTTTTATATCTACATACAAACATAAAACATATATACAAAAAACGCTAGAGAACTCGCCGGAACAATTACACAGCGAGCCAAATAAATTAAACTTCTTACTTCTAAATATTATAACTATATACAAATACATATATTACAATCTGGAAAACAGTTTCAAAAGTTCTGTCAGTATTATTAAAAATTAACATCAATGACTATGTTTGTATTTGACACAAATTGATACGTATTCTAAACAAAATGTCGTTTACAAATGAGGCATATTTCAAACTATTACGATATTTGGGTCAAATATATATGAGTCGAAAAAACCCACAAAAAATATTTCAGTCGAAAATGAAAATATAAAACCCGGTTACCATGTCCAAAGTTCCAAGAGAAGTGGTAGTATTTGGAACATTTTCTGATATATAGAACAAAGGAAGGGTTGTACAGGAAAATTGTATATAAAACTTAACGTACAATACTTTTGAAAAATAAAATTTACAAATAGTATAACTTTTTCGTCATGTTTCATTTAAAATTTTCAAAATAATATTGAAATGAGGAAATGCCGAATTTTTATAGGTTAGTTCTGTAGTGGTTTATTCTGCGACTTAGATGGTAGTGGCAGCAATGGCCAATAGTAGCGGCTAGTCGCAATTGACCCAGCAAATATCTCACTCTAGTAACAAATTGCAAGCTGGAATTGTTTATTTATGTCCCACCTAGGTAAAACGGAGCAACGTTTAAATTGAATACCTAATAAGATATGTCATTACTGATTTACCACTCTATTTCCCATTAATTTTGTATTCAATTTATCTGGATAAGTGTACTTGATAAAGCATTATGGTATGTGAAATAAATTAACTGGTAGGTATGTGAAATAAATGTTGGCATTTCTTATGTCCACTATAAAGATGAAATAAACTATAATATGATTTGGATGTCTATACTAGATAACAGAGCAAGAAAAATTACTGTAACCAAATTAGTTACAGAACCTTTAGAAAATTTTGCGGAAAATTGTCCAACGGAAGAAAAAGCACCTGGAAGTCAACCACCAGGTTCAGCATGTGGCCAAAACAGGTAGTTTCATGTTGCATCACGTTTACTTAGGTTTCCTTTTATCGGATAAATCGTCGGTTGCCTCGCCTCCTATGGCATACTGAGGAGAGTTAACAAGGTCAAAAGCGGTATATACAGACAAGACTTGTTTATGGTGGTATATGTTTAGTGAGCCACTCATGGATGATTTTGACAGTTTGCTATAAGTCTTTCTATCCTTATATAAATAATTAAATACTACTGAGTGTGTAGTATTTAACTATTAGATGAGGATAAGGTGGGCAGATTAGTGACTACTATGGAAAGTAATACAATAAAGCAACAATACTAATTATGTACTACAGTTTTAATGCAATCCTATTATTTACTTTGTCTACAACTGCTTTATAAGAACCTCTTTACAGCATTTATTTGGCACTGTTTCAGTTGATTACACCACTGGTGGAATAATGTGACATATCACCTCACTAGTAAAATATTAAAGAGATAATGATTTGTACTTCTTGGATAATTCTTCAAAATATGCTAATAATACGTTTTCTTTTGCTTCATATTTTATATTCTTAGGTTCACACCAATCAGTGAATCGTTTATAAAATTGTTCGTACTTGGTTCTCGATTTATCTGAAAAAAGTGAAGCTACTGCAGTTGCAGCAGCTTTTTCAATTTCAAGAGGCAAGTTTTCTCTCTGATTCATCATTATTTCAATCAACACCACTATTTTTACAGGAAAATATAAAAACGAAAAGTAAATTTTATTTATAACAAGTTTGACAGGTTTCCATAACAATGTCTTTGCTCCTTGATTTTGATTCAAAACTTACAAACTGGGTTTGATTTTGGATGTTTCTCAATTTAAGGTAGTTGTAGATAAAATGTTTTACAGTTCTAGATAAAATTTTATATAGAACACGTGGGATAAGGGCATTTTTTTATTACATTTGTGAAATTACACGACTCGGACGTCCTCGTCGTGAAAATGTCTTACTCATGTATAATAATGCCTATATTCCACTTGTACTATAAGTAACTACTATTCAAAATTACTTCATGCTTTTCCAAATGTTTGCAGTAATTATTTCAAGGTACTTAAAACTTCAAAATGTTCGCAACTCAACGAAGTTTTGTTCGGAGAGAAATATTTCGCCAACATGTTGCTTATCACGACCTACTTCTATCCTGTACGAGACGCAGTTACGCAACGACACACATTATCGATGAATTGATTGATGCCTTGCAAAGCTTTTGTTCGAACAAATGTTCAAGATTATTATAAATCGAGGTGGAAGGTATGAGTTACTTCACGCGATGGTTACATAACATAAAGTAACTGCATTTCTACCGCATATCTGAGTTTCTCGACGTTATTCAAATCAGTTCCTTGTGCTGCACGTGTTCTGAGACATCGATACGACAGCCTGCTTGATGGAACAGACACAGCCATTCTTCATATTTCTCGAATCTGAGGTCAATTTATTTTTTGCCATTTCGCAATCTAGGAGAAAAAGAGTTAATTTTCGACCCGGATGCATCTACAAATCACGATCGGGAATTTAATAAACCATTATAAATCAAAATTCTATAAAAAGTCGATACTTCAATGAACAGCAATGTGAATAGATGAATAATAGGATATTTCCTTTGTGCGGCATATGCTGTTACTGTAGCTAATCAGAGGTGGAGAAGTACTAATAATTATACAAGGTGATCCTAAAAGCAATACCTTAATAAAATTAAATAAGGTGATTCTAAAAGAAACACTACGTTTTCTAGACCCCAAAATATCACGAAAAGTCTAGATAAACATGTATCGTAAAAAGGTTGTTTTTGACATACAGGGTGTGTACAAGGTGACCAAAAATATATAAATTTCGTCTAATAATGATGTAAATTTGGAAATTTTATCACATTTTATGTGTCAACATTAAAAAAGACTATTTAGACAATATACAGGGGCTGTTCCGGAAATGATTGGAAAATATAAAATGCTAGGATCCTTATTCAAGTAAAAGTGGAAGTAGAGATGTAGTTTCTTTAAATCATTTCTAGGGCATCAACATTAAACATTTTAAGCCTACAATGCAAATCCCTGAAGGATTAATATTTCTTTATTTATTTATTTTTAAATACACCACCTCACGGGATGAAACCCAGTTACAGTATGAGGACATAATACAGTAGATTTAATAATAAAATTATAGTAAGGTTTACAATTTAAAATAAAACTTACAAAATTAAAAGAATACATATTCAAGACAAAATATCTACGAGAATATTATAGAGACATAACTATAACAGGAAAAAAGCAAAAGCCCAGATGTATCGTCAAAATGATTATACAACAAAAATACACAATTGTATAACAAACATATCTATAAAAATACACCTAAGAAAAAACAAATACATGAAGTAAATCTTCGACAATATGGTAATGTTTAATCACTTGTGCGAGCTATAAGGTAGTTTAAAAACATGATTGTTTCTTGAATTAAATGTAGGTACTCTTTAGAAAAATTTATGAAAGAAGCTTCTCAGATTTAATGTAACTATGTATGACCTTGAATAGGAAGAATATTGAACAAATTGCTCTACGCGATGAAAGCTACACAAGTTAGTACACTGCAACAAAATCTCATTAGCTATTCTTCTAGGGGCATATTCTCCATCAATCATCAAAGTTGAAGACTTCATGAGTCTGCGATGCACTTTTTCAATTGCAGTCAGGTGACTGTTACATACAGGAGAACAAACGACCGAAGCGTATTGAAGTTTAGAGCGCACAAATGTTATATATACTAGTTTTAGCGTATCTATATTTGCAAAATTTTTAGAATTCCGTAAAACAAAACCTAAACTCTTATAAGCAGACTTAGTGATGACAAACTTAGGTCTACATAATGCAATGTTGTTAAGCTCATAATCAAATAATCTCTTGTTTGATTTATTGGTGTAGGACATAACATTAGATTTGCATTTAATGGCATTTTATTTACACCATTCATTAATATTATTTAATCATTGCTGGAATATGTAGCAGTTTTGCAGAGAGTTAACTTTGTAAACATTTTTAGATCGTCCGCATATAAAAGGTATTTAACATTAAAATGTTAAATAATGTCGTTAATAAACAAGATGAAAAGTATGGTACCCAGAACAGAGTCTTGAGGTAATCCTGACATCTGCAAAACTTCATTAGATTTGAAGTTATACGTACAATTGACGATTTGTAAAATACGAGGCGAATAGATAGATTGGTGATTTTGAGAAACCATATTATGACTGTATATAGTTTTAATAATGAAATATTATGATTGATTTTATTAAAAGTTTTTGAAAAGTAGGTATAGATTACATCTATCTAACTTCTTGTGTCAACAGCTTCGGCAATAAATTGCGTTTTAGACAAAGTTGGATATTGTTGAACGATCAGTTATAGAACCGTGCTGAGATTCAGAAATTTGATTGTGCAAATGGTGGGAGATGGTCATGCAGTACAGCTTCAAACACCTTGCAAAAATTTTTTAAAATGCCTATAGATCGATAATTTTCAATTTCATACCAATTATCTTTTTTGAATACAGGGTAAACTCTAGCTCTCTTCCACTTGTTTGAAAAAGTTGATTTATTTAAAGTAAAAATGCTGAAATGAGATCTGGTCATATTAAGTTTAAGTCTTTTAATTGCCAACATAACCTCATTTTCGGTCATTTCAGATAATATCAATGACGAAACATGTCTGAAGTAAAGTGATCTGACACATTTAGATTAGCATTATTAACAGAAAATGACAGAAAAAAAGTTTACAAACGAGTTCACTATGTCAGAAGAATTAGTAAAATATGCATTATTATAAGACAATGTAGAGGGACCAAATATTAAACCAAATGTACCATTTATGAAAGACCAGAATTTGTCATGACATTTGTTAGAACTGGTTTTTATTTGATTTTCGATATCCATTAAATAGCATAATTTTTTTGTGTTTTTTACCAATTACGTATGTGTTTAAAATAAGTAAATCTTCCTCATTTCGAGTTACCTTGTACTTTTTCCAAGACTTATTTTTAAGTTTTAAATTTTCAATGATTTGCCTATTGGGCCACACGGGATATGAAGTATTGTTAGACGGTTCAGGGAGATGAGCCACAAATATTCACTATCAAAATGTGAAATGAATTCCCAAATGATCTCCCAAATATGTTGATACAGATCAAGAAAATCAACTTTTTTAAAATTTAACGTGGTGTTGTGTAAGATATTTGGAAAGTGTTTTGGCTTAGAGACAGGCAACAAAAAATCAATATTGCAAATTGTTGCCATATCCACATCTTAGCGACATGGCTATCCAATATACAACCAATATTAAAGCCACCGATTTACGAAATATAAAAATCCAACTCCCAATTGAAATTATTATTAATTAACATACACGTCAGAAATAAACGTGTGATTTGTAATACGTTGGCGTTGCCGGTGTCCTCCTCATCAACAAAAAAAACCGTTTACTATGCACCATGCTGCTCGGCTTGGCTAAAAATGCTTGGTTATGACAGCATATTGCACCTATATTCGACGGTTACATCAAAAGGTTATTCATATGCGCGACGCTTCCTACTTGTAACACTAAAAAATATTCATACCTTTCAAGAAAAAGTAAATAATAAATGGGATATCAAGTTTACTTAATTTATTAGCAAAAATTTGTCGCATTCCAAATGCTGTATTTATAATTAGCTGTAATAATTTATTCAGTTTGAATCCAGAGACATTTATATGATCCGGTATGAAACTGATAGGACCATATGGGATCCTTAAAATTATATGTTCACACCTTTTCCGTTTTGAATATGCATCTCTTAAAATGAATTCTTGGTCGGGTGAAAACCAATAATTCGACCTATTTTTAACGAGCCCAAGTGTGGTACTCGTAAAATAAAACTCAAATGCGACATCTGGAAGACACGCGTAAACAAGAAGTTTATAATCCTTAGCTAATCTTGACAAATTAATAAAAAAGGTGTTTAGTAATAAAAAATTATTGCCTACATAGAACTGTGATTAAATACAGATAATGTACAGGGTGATTCTTTTATTACTTGTAAGACAAGAGGTTTCTATTTTATCGGGTAAATTTGGGCTGTTTAATGAGAAACTGTTGCCTAGCAATTAGACGAGAAAAACTATTATAAACGCGACATTGAAGGTGGAGCGTTTTTAGGTTGACAGTTTTTCGAGAGAAGTGCAACTCTATTAAAAATGTTTACCTACAAGGACAATGATTTTTTCAAATAACATACTTCATTTATGGCTTCTTTTGCGAGTAGACCCTTGAACGTGAAGTGCAAAACATCTTTATTATTAACGAAGAAGCCTGTGGCCGCAATTATCTGTAAAAGGCTCTTTAGAAAATATTACAAGGCACTTCCTAGTAACGTAATAACGAAATTTAATAATGGCTTTCCTTAAGCCATTTTGAAGTATAGCTAACTGAGTCTAACTGCCAAGCGATGACTGTTTTGTAGAGATGATGATGGTGAAGAGACTTCAAATCTTTCATATTCATGCAAATTCCAGTCATTCCAGACATTATTAGATGCTATCTCGTTATCCACGCTAATTTGACGAAGCTATGGGTAATAGGTCAGTTAAATTGCCATTTCCTTCATTACATCAATATTCGATAAAGTGCATAATAGTACATCCTTCAGACAGATAAATCTAGAAATAAAGAAGAATATATCTACTCCGATACAGATTCCCCGAAAATAATAAATAACGTCTGGTCTTTATACCAATAGCTAATTAAAAGAATGTTTAATATTTATTAGAGTATGACATACATAGTGGTTTTCGTCTGCCACCAAGTCAGCTGTTTACTAAGCGTTAAACAGACTCAAGACATACACTGCTGTCGGTAGCCGCCTCGTTTTTTAAAAACGTCTTTAAGCCGGTTAAGCCCAGACGATGTGTCCAACGTTGGTTCAAATGTTGATTCCAATGTTGCACACAATATGCGTCATAAAAATGTAGTAAGTGTGTCTCCTACACGAGGAGGTGAATGTTGGTTCCAACGTTGGACACAATTTTCGTCATAAATCATAAATCGTTTGTAAATCACTCTGTATACTTTATCTGAATGACATCTAGCATATAAAATTGTTTTTAAAATCAAAGTTTAGGTCCAGTTCTGCTGTTGTGTTGGTGTTTAAAACCCGTGGAATGTGGGAGAATATAATTAAAATCAGAAACGTTTCCTGTTACATTTAAATCTTGATTATTGAACACAGCGATTTTAAGGGCTGTTAAGCCGTGACCTAGGGAACTGGTTGCTACCGGTAACAGAATTTACTTGTACATTTCTAGTCTCAGCTGAGATTCTTTGATCTGCCCTTGTTGTTCTGGGACAAGGGTTTGGAAAATGGACCCGTTTTAATCTGATCGGGTATTAGCGGTAGATCTCTTAGTAGTGGCGTCACAAGCGAGCAAAACGTTTTTGAAACTAGTATCAATTTCAATCTCTTATATCTCAAATATGCAAAAAGTAAATTACCTATATGAAATTTTGTGGGTGTAAATGATAGTATCCTTTACTATAAATACAAGAACGCATAAAAACTATATTAAAGAAATTTGACGGAACAAGCCTGTTGGTAAGTATTTTCAGCACGGATTATTAACTCATATATTTTGGGGAAAATGGTAGTAGTAGGTATTTCCAGAGTTAGTCACAGCGATTGTCACAGTTATTAATTTGTATTTCTTTGGCAAGCGAAAAGGCTAGCGTATTACTCTTTTTATACGAAACACGTGTAAAACCGCCATTCAGGTATTTTTCCTAGAATAGACCAGTTCCCTGTTTGTGATGCAAATTATTGCAATCGAATTACGTTAGTAGGAGCGTATCTTGTGCAGGATGACGCTGGCTAGGCGCCTCTGAGGCCGACGAACACCTGAGCTGTCCGGAGGTCAACCTCTCCCATCCGAATGTATACTTTGTTTTCCACCTTTCCGTACTGACGCAGGATCTGGCCTAATTACATGCTTAACCTCAGAGCTCAAAACTGCCGAAGGTTTTGTGGGTGCTTAAATCGTAAACTGTATCTGTAACTCGTCGGGATGTTCGTGCTCCACTGAAAAAAAAAAAAGAATTGTAATTGCTTATTCACTTGTATGTGTACAGAAAGTTACAGAAAGATGTTAAGAATAAGGTTTATATACACATGGGTCCGGAAATGCCTCGTTTTCGAAATACAAGTTGTCTTCATTTCTCGGATATTGAGATGAGATTTGGTACACAACAGTGCATACTGAACGGCTATTTTAACGTATATAAATTTATGTTGTAATATACTATAGTCTGTTTCGAAATAAAAGACAGTAATAAAAGCCCGAGATAAGAACCGGCCATGGGCGTTGTAATATTTCGCTTCAGGTAATAATCGGGTAACACTAATGCTAACAGGTAATGGGTGTACATTAGTATATTTTACTGGATACATCATAGGACAAGAGCCAGTGTAATGTGACAGATCAATCCAGTCTTAGAGCTGAATATACGAAGACGTGCTAGTGCAGTAGAATAAAATTCGACTTGTGTTTAGTGACTATTGTGCCAGTGGATATAATATTGTTTGGGAAAAATGTCGAGCTTATGAAAAGATGTTCGCTGTCTCAGAATGAGAAAATTATTATATTAAATGTATTTAATGCATTGAAACACCAAAATCCTACCAACAATGTTGACATCGTGGAAAAGTGTTCCAAAATGACAGGGATTGGAAAATCGACTATTTACAGACTTTTAAAGGAAACAAAAAATGAACAAGATACTGTAATTCCCCCAAATTCATCTACAGGGAGGTCAAAAGTCGTTATAGATGATTTCTTGAAAAATGTCATTCGCAGAAAAGTATACTCATTTTATTTTAAATAAGAAATACCAACACTAAACAAAATTTTAAGTGAACTTTCAGAGGACAACGATTTGCCAAAAATCAGTAGAAGCAAATTATGGGCCGTCTTACGAGAGTTGAATTTTTGCTGGGAAAAGCAGAACAGGAAGTCAGTTCTTATCGATAAAGATGAAACTATTTGTTGGCGAAGATCCTACTTAAGATCAATTAGAAAATTCCGTGACGAAGGGAGGGATATTTATTATTCAACAGGGTTCAAGGCACCTTCAGGTAAAGGGCGAAGATTAATAGTGACACATATAGGTAGTGCCAGTGGTTTTGTAGATGACGGTTTACTTTCATTTGAATCTAAAAATACAGGTGACTATCACGAAGACATGAACGCAGATATTTTCGGAAGAGTATTTTACACAGATGTTGGATCTTATTCCTCCGGAGTCTGTAATTGTCATGGATAATGACAGTTACCATTCACGGCAGACCGAGCGGACGCCTACGACTGCTTGGAGGAAAGCCGATATAATTCAATGGTTGTCCGGAAAAAACATTTCTCTTGAAACAAATATGGTGAAAAAGGAACTTTTGACACGTGTCAATCTTAATAAAGATCAGAAAAAATATGTTATCGATGAAATGGCAACAAATCGCCAAATAACGGTACTACGGTTACCACCTTATCACTGTGAACTTAACCCAATTGAATTAGTCTGGGCGCAGGTAAAAGGAGATGTAGCGCGGAATAATACAACGTTTAAATTAAGTGACGTGAAAATTTTGTTAAAAAATTCCTTGCAACGAGTAACTGCAGATAACTGGCAAAGATGTATATATCATGTACAAAAAGAAGAGAAGAAAAGTGGGAACTCGATAATTTAATTGACGTTACTGTGGAACCTATCGTTATCAATCTAGGAGACGAAGATAATTCATCAGAATATTCAGAGGATAAATTTTAATATACCTACTTTTTTATTTTCTTTATTGTACATTTATACAACACTATATTTACTGACCATAGTTTGAATTTTCAAAATACATAAGTATATTTTTGTGTGGAATAAAAGTCTATTCATTACATTTAAATAAATATTTTGATAATAATATTGAATAATTTTATTTCAATTACTAATAACCTTAACCCGGTTATGATGGTTAAAGTAGCACCATGTTTTGAAATGATGTTTTTATATTATTTATATTGTTTATTTATAATAGAAATGGACCGAAAAATTGAAGCGGCATAGACAATGACGGATTGTCGGGGATTAAATTTTAGTTACTTTTAGTTACAATTTAGTACAGTTCGGTCACACACACAGTTTTTTTTTTAAAGTACACCTCATCTATACCAATAATACGTAATATAAAAATATTGAATATAAGTACCAATATTACATTTATTTACGATTTGTATACATAATAAGCTTTTATTACTCTCTTTCATTTCTAAACAGACTATAGCATCAATGGCGTTCTTGCCGTTAAAAAATCATTTTTCGCAAAAAAAATTGTACGTTACTAATTTTTACACAAATTGGTATTGTTTTCTTAAAGCGAAGTTAAATTTGCTTAAAAAGTGTCTCTTTTTTCGAATAGCCTTGCAGTATACATTAAAACTTGACAATAAAACTTTTTAGGCTTTCTGTGACAGTAGTTTTGTAGAAGTGTTATTACTACCGTCAAATGGGCCTAATAATACTGCTTCGTTTTAAGAAAGCATTCGAATGAAAATTTGATCTAATCAAGCAACTATATAAAGCTATGTTTAGACGCTCATGCAATTTGCGCAAGTCGATTGGTGCATGCAAGATTGTACAAATGAACTGAATTTGTGTTCCTGTTCACATGTTCAGTTTACTCTGCACAGTTTGTCGACAGCATCAACGGTATAGTGTTGTTTTAATGACAAAAATTGATGACGAATTAATTCTTGCTACGGTTCCGGTTTGTGTTATTAAAAAAGCTAAAATTGAAGAAAAAAAAAAGAATATGGTTCAAACTCTGGTTACTAAAAAGGGATTTATTTTTTCATACCAATTTAATTGCTGTATTACGTAGTGAACCTGATGATTTTCTCAACTATTTACGTATGGACGAAACCACATATTATCAGCATTTGCTAAATTTATATCTGATGTGATTATGGCAGTTTTGTTCGCTGCCATCTCATTGAAACAAGCTTTCGTTAGGAATGTGTTATCTAACGGTGATTTTTTTCTGGGTTGATGGTTTTTGCAGCTGTAACTCCAGCTCATTTCTCTTTTTCGGAAATTATACCTGGGACTACGTTACTGGGAATTACACCATAATGTTGTGCTCAGATGTTCTTATAGATCTCTCTATGCTCTATCAATAAATGTTTTCTCACACCAATTTACTTGCTGAATTACGTAGTGAACCAGATGATTCTCGCAACTATTTGCGTATGGACGAAACCACATACAAGTATTTGCTAAATTTAGTTACACCATTAAAGTCAAGAGCTGACTCAGATATGAGATGTGCAATGACTATGAACGACTATCAGCTACATTATTAACAATTTAACCATTCACGATACTCTTTTTAAAACTTCCAATAAATGCAATACTACAAACAGCTGACTGCAAGTCGTGTATTGTACGTTAACTGTCAGTAATGTGCATGCGCTAGGTTGGACAGTTGGAGCAATTATCGTTCACACGCTCATGCAAATACACCAATCTCATGCAAATTTTCTACGAGAACAGATTTTATTCATGCCAAACTTTTCGCCTTGCGCAAACTTCATACTTTTGTTTACATGCAACGATTTACTTGCGCAAATTAGCTTGCACAAGTCAATTGGCGCAAATTGCATGAGCGTCTAAACGTATCATAACATCATGAGTCCTTGCTTCCTCCCTGACAAAATACCAACCCCCCTCCCCCCCGTTAATCTTTTCTGTTTCAGGACAAGAAGAAACCAAGACCAAGAAGACCACCAAGAAGAAGACGAGAACATAGACAACCCAAACCCAAACCCTATCCTTACCTAGCGCTCGCATCTCCCGAACCGTAACAGGCTCAGGAAGAAGAGCATCCTGGCTACAAGCCACTCACAAAAACCCACTCCCAACAAAGACCACTCCCGGGGGTTTAGGACGGCCGGCGAAGAAAGAACCTAGAAGACACGAAGAGCGCCAGAAGAGGCCCCCCTGCTGGCGGGGGTCAGCCAGGGCAGGAGGAGGTTCTTCGAGCCGCCAGCATCGGTCGCAACAGCGGTCGAGGCTGACTGGAGTAGGGAACCCACCTCTACGAGGCCGCCCAGGTCTGCCGAGATGGTGAAGGATAAAGAGCGATAATACCGCTCGATCCTAATCCATACAAGGCCACCGTTCGCCAATAAAATAACGGCGCATGAGTCCTTCAAATAGTTTTAAAATATTTCTATATACTCTTTGATGTTGTTACTTGTCGATCTACCATCAACATATCCAATTTGCAAGGTAATGTTGACACCTACTATGTTAAAATATTGTATTTGTTGAAAACGGCCAATTTCTTAAACAAATGACAAATATACTTTTTTCAAAAGCAATGTAGGTTTAATATTATTTAATAAAAAACGTGATAACCTTAGAGCCGAAAAGTTACGCTTACATTTACATCACAAATATGACCACTGTGGCGCCCACTAGAGAATACGTCGACATAGACAAGAGTATGATTTCCAATATCCAAAAACATCTATTCCCAAATTTTTAAATTGGTAGGTACAGTCAAACACAGTGTAACACTTGTATCTTTTTCATTATTAACGTTTTATTAGCAAGTTGGTTGAAATAGTAATTTTTTTTGGTGTGAAAAATGTAGTATGTGTCATGGATCATTACTTACAAACCACACTGTATACTTGCTGCTTAACTTACTGCTAATCTGTAGCAACAGTTTTAGTAATATTTCTTTCAGTGACCAATAAAAATAATTAATTGAGAAAAACTGTTCAAGGAAGACGGGATAATAAAAGATACAAATGTTAACTAAATGTTGAAGTGATGAATGTTTTTTAAATCAAAATTAATATCCATATCTTGACAATCAAAAATATAATTTGAATATTACTTTTACAAAATTACCATATGGTATAGACGCTATCATCCAGATGTCTTACAGTTTTGGAAAACAAACAAACTGCTGAGTGCCATATGGGAAAATTTTGATTATAAAATATGATACTTTTTTATATAATGTGTCCATGATTTAAAAAATGGAATGGAATACAATTAAATATATTTATACAACAGATTACTGATTAAGTGCCTGACGGCTATATGAAAATTAATTATTTATTCACAAGAACTCTGTGGGAGTACGACGGCAGTTGAGGTTTTATAATCTTAAATAATAATTTATTTATAATTATGTCATTAGAATAGAGTTCGTTAAAATGTACTGTAATAACTAATTCTTTTAGAATATTACTTGATATCGAACTTTATATCTTAGCTATTTGAATATCTATTTGAAAAGAAATTTTGTATGCAAAAACACAGAATTTGCGAGAAGGTTATTTGAAAATATACGATTTAGTGGTTATACTTTATATGTAGTTAGAACTTGATTTCCGCCTTATAATAATAATCCTAATATACCTATTCAGATTTGAAAAATGTGCCTAGGTTACAATATTTTTAAAATAAATATATATTTTTTAAATATTGGAACCTAGACAAAATATTCAAATCTGAATTATACCCACAAAATTTAATGTAAGGACTACCTACCAATAGAAAACTCGAATTGCACCACAACAGTCTTTAATTATAAAATCTTGTACGATTACCGTAGTTCCATTGGATTTGCCTTCGACTAGAGAAAAACAAACAGTGCATAGCATGTTACATGAAAATAAATTCCTTAATTTAATTACTATAAAACGTTTAAATCTAAAAATTAGCCACTAAAACTGAACTATAACCTAGAATTTAGCATTGATAGTTGCATACTCTCCCAACATCAAACCTTAAAATATTATATTCTAAGAGTCGAAGGAGGATTTCAAAGGTCATAGAAGGGATGTTATAGTTTAAAATAGTACCAATTATTGTATGCAAACATGGTCGATTACTGTAAATATTGTTGCTATTACAACAGATGGCGACTGCTTCAGATTCCGTCATAAATAAAATATCGCATAGGTACGGTGTTTAGTTTGAAATAATTATTCAATACCTGTTCAATGCAAATTTAATTTTTCGCGTATTTTGTATACCGTCAACTGGGGCTACTTTGATCATTATTTTATGGATTTTCTCCAATAATTCCTATAAAAATTAAAATTATCTTGATAAAAAAATTGATAATGATATGTGTTGATGGTACCTGTACGATAATCAAGAAGTTAATTATGTAACCTCATTAGTTTTTCTGTAAAAAAATAAAAATACACTGATCAAAGTTTCACTCAGTTTGGGGTTACTTTGATCAGCTGGTGTTTTTGCAATATAATATCAATGTAACCCCATCTGAATATGAATCCGAAAAAAAAATTTTTTTCAGGTAAAAACACAGTAAAACGGATTTTTTATGATGGATTTTAAGGAAATAAAACTAAGTCTTGTTATATAAACTGTATAATACAAAGTAAAATATTTTTATATATCTTTTGATATAAAATATAGAACATTAAAACTCAAAAACCTTTTGTTCTTAACAAATAATTTAAAATACAACACAAATATAAATATTTAAGATAGATAAAACTAAAAATACCTTTCAAAGGTGTTAAATACATATTGCTTCCTATGTATTGATGAAGGAGCATTCATCTTTTTTATGATTTCTGACGATCTCACATAACTTTCATCTTTTACGTCAGGAAACACAAAAAAATTATTTTTTTTGCCTTTCTTAAATCTCATAAAGCTAACATTGTATAGATCATTGCCTAATATTGCAGTTATCTGACCAACAAAATTTTTATATGTGCCGGTATTTTCCGCTTTTAATTTAATAAGAACATAGTTTCCCACATCGTAAGTGTCATCACAGTCACTTAGTGTTTCAGAAATGTTATCTGGAACTTCAGGTTCATCTTCACCTAAGTCGTGCTCATCATCCGATAAATCAGGAGTGGCTTCTGCATCAATGAGTCCTGTGTCAGCAGTCGTGCATGTTACACTCTTTCCCGGCTCAACATGCATCATTGTTTTTTTCGATTTTCTCGTTTTTTCATTATTCCCACTGAACCTTTGTTCTTTCAAAAAATCTATTAGCGAAGAATTTATGGCTTCAGTTGGATCTTCCTCGGGGTCATGATAGCCCGGAAGTTTTGATAAAACTCGCTTTGGACTATAAGGATAAACTCCTATGGATTCAAAACCGCTAATTAAATTTCTGTTTATATCACCTCTATCGGCTTCAGAATCGTTCCTATCTAGAGCTAATAGAGTTTGTTGAAGAAGTTTGGGAAAATCTTCTTTAGGTAAAGACGCCAATCGTGGATTTTTTCCTTTCCATTGTGGGAGAACTTTACGCCATGCAATTTTCATTGGCCTAAAGAAGCAGACGTCTAAGGTCTGAATTAGATGTGTCGAGTGAGGAACTAAGCATACAAAGGCGATATTATTTTTCTCAAAACAGTTTATTACATCTTCGGTGAAATGGGCAGCCAGGTTATCGCCGATTATAATCTTCTTCCCTTCTAAATTCTTAGCGTGGGGCAAAAAACAAGTCATAAACCAATCCGTGAAAGTTGAGGCTTCCATCCACCCATGGTTGGTCCTATTGTATCTAGCTCCATAACTGCAGCATCTTTCTTCGCAACACGGATAGCCCCTCGGGCCATTTTCCGTCCAGGTATTCCACAATCTAGAAGAGCGATAAACAATATATGGCGGGAGCAACACTCCAGAAGCGGATCCACACATCATGACAGTTGTTGCCGATTTCGTAAAGTTGCAAATTTGTTCAGGGTATTTTACACCCCTTCGATATAATTTAAACTTTTTACGCCTTATAAATAAGATTTGGGAATGGTTTGAAGGACGATTCAGTTAATATTTATTTTTCTCTATATCCTCTTAAAATATTTGTACTTAATCATAATTAACCCTGTACACCCATACCACAGACTAACGAGCAAACACAGACCGAACGAGTCACTCATAAATTGCCATTTGTTTTATGATAGAATTAATTCATTAATTAATGTAATCAAAACATTATTATAGAAATAAAATTATAGCAACTGTTGAATCTGAACCTCCGTAGGGAATCTTCCAGTTGCTCGGATTAATAAGTAGAATAAAGTTCCCTGATTGCTTCAAAATGTCAATTACATTTGCCTTTACTAATAAATCTGTGACATCCTATGACGTTTGTTATATTGTCATGAATGACTTGCTGCGGACGACGTGAAAATGCTAAATGAGCATCTAGTGGTGACGCTATACTCCAAAAATGTATCATTATTAACATTTGTTCATATTTTTCTCGATCGTTTGCACTCGTAAGTTTCGGTACACGTCAGTCCAACGGTACACAAACAATCATGCCATCGAAATGATAAAGTAGATAGCGGTCGGAATGCACGCTCAACTGGAAGAGTTTCCAGTTCTCGTGCACCGTGGCTGGTTTGACCTCTGGCCCTCCCGCACCTGTGTGTACAGGTGTCCCAACCACCTGAGAAGATCTCTCGGTACCGATCGTTTAAGATAATTTCATATTCCTTGAGGTGTTCGAAAACACGTGAAATGTACCCGCTCCGTGACTCAGGCAGATAATCCATTACTCCGCTCACGCAACTCATCCTCTCCGTCATTTTTACGTCAATCTGGCCCCCGGTGGAACGGGCCCTTGGAATAGAATAACCGTAAACGTGAATCGTCTGTTTTTATTTCGTCCTAAATTGGTTGTTTATTATCATAAATTTAATAGCAATCACAACTGATTACAGGACAAGTAGATTCATTTCTGCATAAAAAATATTACCCACTATAGCCGAGACCCAAAATAATCGGGATATATTCACAGCACTTATATGAGCACGAGAGGTGAGGTTTGCAGGGGATAAGATTCCATAGGCGTGCCACTTGAGAAGGGTTTAAAGAATACAAAAATACCAAAAATGAGTTGACGTTTAGTGAATCTAGCATTTTAATAAGCATAGTGAACTAACAAAAATATCTATGGAGTACTGCAAGGCTCAGTTCTGGGTCCGGTTCTGATCTATTTAAATAATCTGTTTTCCCTTAATACGTCTGGAGACATCATAGCATATGCTGACAATACGTGCATCTCTTACGATAATGATGATTGGGAAAGTGTAAAACTGAAAGCTGAAAAAGATTTAGCTATAATATTTAAGTGGTTTAATTCGAGATTATTCGCAGTAAATTATGACAAAGCACAATTTTTGCTATTTATGTAGATGTCCGTTCCACCTTTACCTTCCAGACAATGACGATTAAAGACAATATTACTATCCAGCCCGTTTCAGAATTTAAGTATCTTGGAGTCATGTTTGTCATAAAAAAACGATTTTTATTCCAGTTAGTTCCACAATACTGAAAATGATAATGATTATGTAAAAAATCGACTAAATTAAATGTTCAAATTGTGCACCGTTGGCTGCCTGACAGTAGCCAAGACGATTAATAAATTCGTTTTGGACATTATCAATAACTTCAGGAGGTATACGATGCATCTCGTGACGAATTCTTGCTTTTAAATCTTCTAAATTAACCGGTCTAGTAACGTATACTTTGCGTTTTAAGTTTCCCCCACAAGAAATAATCTAGGGGTGTCAAATCTGGCGATCAAGCTGGCCACTCAATCGGCCCCCTTCTTCCTATTCAACGATTCGGGAACAGCTCATCTAAATAAGCACGGACAGGTGTTGCATAATGGAATATATGGGTAGATATTGATATTGTGGGTGTAATTCATCGCAGGTTGGGACTTTTGTCCACTGAGTAGTTAGTTTCACACAATATTGTTAATACCTGAAAATATATGAAAAAACATACATATGATTTCATTAATAGGAAAATTGATTTATATTAGCTAAAATACATTTACAAAAAAAAAAACTGAAAAAATATATACAAAAGCTAATAATAAAAGATATACAGTGCTTTCGAAAAGTAACGAATAAATTCATTATTTTTACTGTGCACCTCCCCATTATTAGCTTTTGTAACATTTTTTTACTGTTTAAGAACGGTATTTTAAGCTAATATGTATCAAATCTCCTACAATTCCTACCAATGAAGTCATATGCATGCTCTCTGATACCAAACATCTAGGTATGCTAATGAACACCCACAGACAAAACTCTATTCAATAATTATCTAAAAAATGTATTCTATTTACTAACCTGATATACTCTATAATTATATGGAGTGGGAACTCGAAATTCTACAAGGAATATATGGGTAGATATTGTGGGTGTAATTCAACGCAGGTTGGGGCTTTTGTCCACTGAGTAGTTAGTTTCACACAATATTGTTAATACCTGAAAATATATGAAAACACTATACATAAAAGGTACATTTTTATTTATTTTAGTAGGTCGTTATGATACTTGATAGTTAATCAGTTTGACGCTGTCGACATTATTTAATTTCATTTTGACATTTAATTTCAAATAATTTTAATTTATTGGTATAATAATTTTTATAGTTAGATATTTGACTCAAGTTAAAGGAGGCCACCTGATGAAGCAATCCAAAAAATGCAGAAATAGATCAGATCTCATCTATTGTGATTGAATTTCGAGTTCCCACTCCATATAATTATAGAGTATATCAGGTTAGTAAATAGAATACATTTTTTAGATAATTATTGAATAGAGTTTTGTCTGTGGGTGTTCATTAGCATACCTAGATGTTTGGTATCAGAGAGCATGCATGTGACTTCATTGGTAGGAATTATAGGAGATTTGATACATATTAGCTTAAAATACCTTTCTTAAACAGTAAAAAAAACATATGTATGTTCTCTGATATCAGATATCTAGATATGCTAATGAACGATTCCATAGACAAAATTGTATTTAATAACTATGTAAAATTAATGAAGCTTGATTTACTAACAATATCGATATTTAATTTAAAATAATTTTAATTTATAGGTATAATAATTTTTATAATTAGATATTTGATTCAACTTAAACGAGGCCGCCTAAAGAAGCAATAATAAAAATGCAGAAATAGATCAGATCTCATCAATTGTGATTGACTTTTCGAGTTCCCATAGTTTCAAAAGTGGTTTAAGTATTTATAGAATGTTTTCATTAAGCCAGGTTAGTAAATTTAGCTAGATAATTTTTTTATTTTAGATAATTATTGAATACAACTTTGTCTATGGAATTGTTCATTAACATACCTAGATATTTGGTATCAGAGAACATACATAGGATTACATTGATAGGAATTCTAGGAAAATTGATTTATATTCCCGTAAATACCTTTACAATATAGTAAAAAAACACTGGTCATATTTAGCACAAATAAATTATTTTTAAATTTGTTAGTGACGCCAGACCTCGCACGCACAAGTCAAACTCTAATCATCAGTCTTTACAATCGACGAATTAAACAATAAGAATCTGCTAAACTGCCTCATCAAGCCTTCGCAAAAGAAGAAAGGATCATAACGTTGCAAAAATGTACAAGGCTATTAAGATCTGGGTTTTAAAACTTCACAATCCATTTTTACGGTGTTGTAAAACATTTTTCATGCGAAAAAATATTCAGCGTAGCACCGTTTATTAGCTCATTAATAACAACGCGTTGAAGGCAAAATTAATGACAGCAGAATTCATTTTTTGCACGGATAGGTACTTAAAAATAAATCATGAGACAGCTAATAAATACCTAGGTACTTCAAAGTGGATATCGTTAATAAACCGTTCTTGAACTTTGCGCCGATCACACTCGGGTTGTATAATTTAGTATGTGACAAATTTATCTCTTATCAAGATGGCATATATTCGGTTTACCTTGGATTCTGTCCTCGAATAGGTGCAAAACATCTGTTCATAACGTACGGAACAAAATATTTATGTCAGTACACCAATTCATCAAAAAAATATATTTGTAATTAATAACTGTCTTTTTATGTTTTTGTATAAATTAGCAAGAACACGTGAGCTCCCAATAACCCATTTTGATATATAATTTTATTCTTCTCTGTATTCACACTAGCTTTATAAAAACAAGTTAAATATTTATAAAGTACTTTGATGTCATGAGCCTTGGTGGTGTGTATATAATTTCTTGTAACTATAAAATTTAATAACTGAATTGGTAGTATATGTACAAGCATCGTAAACCATTTAGAAAAAATGCAGTAGCAGTACTTGGTGTAATAAAATAGTGATCGTGATATTAATTAACAATGGATGTGAAGACTCACGAAATCACGTCTTCCCCATAAATTATGAATATGTGATAAAGTTTTAAACGGAATAGCAGCCAATGAATTATTACTTTAGTGGTGGTAATTAATATTTGACGCATGTCCAAATAAATCTTGTTAAATATCCATTAACAGAGATTAAGTTATGAGCTTACGATTTCTGAATGATATTCGAAAGTTGAGAAAAATTGCAACTAGATGATAAGTGAATCCATTGGTACCTACATTATCATATTATCAATAATAAAAGGGTATGATAATTTGAAAAAACTTACGTATAACGCAATCAACCAATAGTGTTGTTCTGCACTATTATATAAAGAAAATTACAGCACATACAAGGGTGTCCGGAAATTATGCGTCAAGGAGGTGATTTCTCATAAGAAATTAGGGTCACGAAGTCATATAACAATTTTTCGAAAACTCATTGTTAACGGAAATAATAAAGTTAAAATTTTATTTTCGATATTTGTAAATAAGTTAAGAAATCCAAATATTTACATAAAATTTGTAAATCGAGGGTTTTTGGGAACGAGAAATTCAAATATGTTTCTAATTTTGACGTCACTAGTAGAGGGCGTCACTTGTGGCACATAATGTTTCTCTTAAATGAGAGAACTTTTTTGTTGCTTGTTTTGTTATCTTCATGTTTAGTGCATGTACGAGCCGTTTTTTTTTACAGCAAAAATCTGGGTGTAAAATCGTTTCTGGTAGTAATTATCATCGAAAATAGTAACTGTAAACAATTTTTCAACGAGAAAATTATGTACATGCAGTAAACATAAAAATAACAAAACAAGTGATGTAGTCATTTAAAGTTGAAGGTAAGAACAGTAGATTCTGTGAGTATCAGATTTTTATATAGCAGTCAACACGCTCGTTTCATAGCCTGAATATTGGGATTTTTAAAAATTTCAAAACTTCAAGCAAAGTTTTCTTCTATAAAGAGTGGGCTACTCAGGTCAACTTGTGGCTGAATTTTGTCTATGATATGTATACTTAATTCTCGCTGAGCATGAATTTTTAACTCTCAACAGTTAAGACGCTTGAGTCGATTGAAATTCACGAAATTCAAAGGGATCGTCCGAGCCAATTATCTTCATTTACACTGAAACTACTATCTTTCCCACTCTGAATTCCGTCTTGGTCATTCAAATATCTTCAAACAGAAAAAGTTGACAGCAAAAATTTATACACCTTAAAAATAGCAATTTTTAAGAGTATTTATTTAAATAGGCGGTAACAAGCTTGTAAAAATCAAACTCGTGTACATTTTGTTGTTTGGGACCCTAGAGAAGAGATTTTCAAAGTTACACCAAAATCTAAAATGGGTCGGCTTTGCCAATTGGACGATTTCAAATGGAATGACCCAGCAGTCTTCCAGTTTTGCACTTCACTCGTACGCATGTCTTGAATTTTCGGGAAGTAGGGAATCGACAAAGCTTTGCGCATCTCTTCAATATCCGAAGGGACACTCTCGGAATCAGAATCACCCATATTAATATTCTTTTTTTACCAAAATTGAACGCCAATAATGAAGTTGTTAAAGTTAAATTTAAAACATAAACATAACATAACTGTGGGTACCATAATAATATTTAATTTCAATTTATAAAAACGTTTCTGATATTATAAGATAAATCGAATCTGCTAATAAAATGTATTTTGACCGTCGTTTCATTATAGTGTTCATATGGAAATAATATCATTAATACCTAAGTATTATGCTGTCACTTCGAATCAAAAGATTTTTGAACTTTTTGCCTACTACTGAAAAAATTTCGTACTGTTAAGGAATGCGCACTCTTAGGTGTTCGTACCTACATAGAATTGACTATAGACAAGGAATGTATATGTAGTGTGTAGATTAGGGCATGACATTCATAATAACGTAAGAGTGGAAAATAGAACATTGGAATAAATCTACGACACCCAAAAAGCTGTAATGTTACTGATAAACAGGAAGTCTAAGAATCTATGCAGTAAGCAATCTATTGTACTAGAAAGATTACTAAATTGATATATCTAACACAACATACAAAAAATTATGACGATACAACAATTGGGTAATATCACATTTAAAAGTAGCACCTGAATGTCCTTGTTAGATTATTATTAAGATAATATGCGTCTTCCTGATTTAATCTAAACTCATATCTCTCATCTAGTCACTGAAAATTTGAGAAATTATTGTCTCACTTATAATTAAAATGCATGATAGGCTTATTGTGAAATTAAGATAATTAAAATATAGCATTATTCCAAAATTGTATGATTAATGAATGAGATTATAATATGTACAGGGTGCTCCGAATTGCAGGGATCAAACTTTCAGAGGTGCTAGAACTTTTTAAAATAAGGCCCCTTTCTCCTCTTTAAATATTTTTCAATGTACGCATATGGTCTTGAAACTACACTCATCTGATAGCAGATTTGACCTGAAACTTGATTATTTATGTCTTCACACTTTTTTATTTAAAGCTTAATTTTTTAGATATTTTACATTTTCTTCTACAGATTTGCTATCAAATAAACGTACCTAGTTTTAAAACCATAGGCGTATGTTGAGACATATTTAGAGGGCAGAGCCAATTGTAGGATTCTAAAATTTTTTTTTTTTCAAGATTTTTTCAATTTTTTGGTCATTACAATTAAGGTCATTAATTAAAATTCCTTTTTTTTCAAAATATTTGGTACCCTGTATCTCTGAAACTAAGCATTTTGCGACCCATATTTTGGTATATGAACTTATTTTAAAAAGTGATAAAGTTTTGTCTGTACAATTCGGGACACCTTGTATAATGAGTAGAACGATTTTTGCAGCTTTACCATTTTTAAAATATATTTCCGTGTATTATACAGGGTGATTCACAAGTTATATAAAAAAATATCTTCAATATCGTAAAAAAACTTTTTGTAAAATCCTTATAGTCTCCGAGTAAAAAATTATTGAAGTTCTAGTATTTTCAGCCTTTACATTGTAGTCTCTAGCCAGGCGATTCCAAATATTGGAATCTGATTACTTATAGTAGGTATTAACGTTTTTGTGATGCGAGTATTTACATTAGTTTTAAAACTTGAAACCGAATCGTGGAAGAGATGGAGGTCCAGGGCGTCCACGGCGTATTTCAGTAGTGTAGCGTATCATACATTGTAACAGGTATGTCAAACTATTTTATTAATTAAAACTACAAATTAACTATTTTAATCAACAATAGCGGCAAAAACAGCTGAATTTGATGTATAAAATAATATTCTTTCAATATTTTATCCGGTCGTCGATTGGATGCGTTGCCTTGTCAGGTTTTGTTGAACCAGTTTCCAGTGTGCAGAAGTGTGTTTTTAAATTTTAAATCATTTCCAAACTGCACTTCTTGATTTCTTTTTACAAAATTGTATTTGTAAGAGCTTCATGTACTATCGTTTGCAATATTAATGACACTCACTAAAATGAATTTGGCGATTTATTTTTAACTTGTGACGTATTTATATTAAAATCTGCTTTAAATTTTTAACACTAGTTATTAGTTGTTACATTTACCAAGAGAGATTTAATGAAATATCTATTCAGAACTTCCAGAAGTTCAAACACTGTTTTAAGAGAGTGTCATTATTATTGCAAACGATTGTACATTCAAGATTCACCCTGTATATACGTATACGTTGCTGCTAAATATTTATCCATCAGAATCATATCATAACATATGCACGTTTGCCATTTTGCCCCCCTTAGAAATTTTTTGGTCCCTCACTGAGAAATTAATCTGCGGGCGCCTATGAGTAGACCTGACGAAGTAAACATAATGCATTATTAATGTCTGATTAATATAATAACTTTAAAATGTGACACTAATGCATTGCTTTGATAAATCGTTTTGCATTTTTGGACAACATGAACTAAACATAATTTCGTCTCTACATAAAAACATAGATCAGAAAGTGATAAATCCAACAAACCTGCATTTTCAGCACGGTAGTAAATTGTGAGGCAACAAACTACCCATTTATCACTTATCTAAAGTCGATGAAACAATCTAAAAGCCCATAAATCACACGGATGAACCTGTCGGCTTCGAAGTCTCGCATTTATTTTAGAATAAAATTATTAACACGCCAGGATAATAATTCACCGATTTATTAAACGCCAAATAAAAAAGTATCGATTTCATTCATTTCTCACGATTAGAATAAATAATGATTTCGCATAAATCAATAGTATGGCGCCGATTTTTCATAACTTTGAGGAGGATATTTTTTGGGTCATTGAAAACATATGTTTTTTCTGTTAAAGTATAACCTTCATATTATTTAAAAAAACAAATGGGGTCTAATGACACCTTCACCATAGGCTACACAAAAGACACCAAAGTCAATTAATCTTTCTCGCTAATGATAAAGTATTGATCATTTGAAATTGATGCTGACATTTTCTTCGCCATTAGGTATTGTTATAACCAATATCGCTGGATTAAGCAATAGTTGATTAAAAATATTTATCTCAGGTATTTACAAATGCTAATAATAGATGTACGAATATAATACAGGGTGATTCCGAGGTAATAGGCCAAAATTCATAGTCGAACTTAAGGCGAATTTACACGTGTAAAGTAGCTAAAGCAAGTAACTAAAATCAATTTGCTGGTGCGCTAGTGTGCGTCTATACACATTTTAGTATTGTCGTTAGTATTCATTTAAAAGCAAGTACAGTTGTTCGTACGTCAATGACAAAATGTACACAAGATATATGTGGCGAATTAATAGAAATAATGTCAGACGAAGTTAGAAAAAAGAAACGTCGTTGTTGGGTACGAAAATGGTTGTGCCGGAGAGAGAAATCTACGGCGCTTCAACCGCTAAGAGAACTTGCAAACGTTGTTGGGTACGAAAATGGTTGTGCCGGAGAGAAATCTACGGCGCTTCAACCGCTAAGAGAACTTGCAAATGAAGATTTACCGGAATATAGAAATTGTATGAGAATGCCAAAACAACAGTTTGACACACTGCTGGATCAAATTCTCTGCACAATCTATACTAATAACACAGTATATCGCTAAAAGCTAATAAACTTTCCTAAATTGACTTGTCTACACTTGTTTAGTTGTGGAGTTTAATTCGGCGCAACAGGAGTGGCGGACGCGACTTGCTCAAGTAAATAGACATTGTTTCTATTTACTTGACTAAACGGTTTACTAAATGCAGCACTTGCTCAAGTACTAAATCAAGCGGTTTATACGATGCATGTAACTAAATTTCTTTACTTGATTTAGTAACTTGCTTTAGCTACTTTACACGTGTAAATTCGCCTTTAGCTTAGTCCTTGAAAGATAAAGAGATACAGGGCGTTAAAATATTATAAATCACCGTTTTCTGAACGATTTTAAAAATTTTATTGTAACTACTCTTTTAAATCATAATTAGTTAAGAACAATTATCTTGTAAGAACCATAAATAAAATTGTTTATAATCACATTCAGGTACAAGAAATAAACATAACAGAATTGATAATAGTGGTTTTTAGGCTTTCACGGCTAGTGCTATCATTTGATACATTGTGATTTTCCGGGTTGTTATGCCGTGACCTCGTTAACTGGTAGCTGCCAGAAACAGAGTTAAAATGCACATCCCTAGCATGAGCCGGGATTTTTTTTACCCGCCTTAGTTGTTCTCGGGCCAGGATCTGTGGGGACCTAGCATGAGCCGGGATTCTTTTACCCGCCCTGGTTGTCCTCGGGCTAGAATCTGTGGATACAGACCCGCTATCGGTGTCTCTGGGCCCGCCTATATATAGATTCCGGTTTCAACTGGTATTACGACTGCTACGGTCGGAACCGTTCCTCGGACAGTGGTGGTCCTACGAGGCGTTCCGTAGCCGACGCTGTAACTGGTTGCATGCTTCCAAATGTTTCGCCGCTCTTCACTGTGCGCATCTTCAGTGGTGACTCCGCTCATTCCTATTATTTTTACCTTCAAAAACTGAACATTTTGGGATTTTGAGTTATATGGATCGAGGAATTGAAATCTGTTCACATTTTGGTTATAGTTCATAGATGGCGCTAGCTGCGGCAGATTGGATGTTTTAAAAACGTCATATCTTTTTCATACTAAGGTTGCATCTTTCGAACCAAATTATTATTTTCTAACTTTTTTTACACAGAAAAGGTATATTTACTTTAAATTAAGACAATGTTTTAATACCTAAATGTACCTATTGACGATAGATGTAGATATTTTGAACAATTATTGTCAAAAAAGCATATTTTTTTTTTACTAATGTTTACTATTTTACTGTTCATTACAATATTGAATTCTAAAATAACTCTTTTTTTCGATATTTTTAAATTATTTTAATTATTTCAACTATTAAAACTGGAAGTTTCAAAGCCAAATGTCTCGAAAACTATACAAGACAGCTATAACTCGCGTCAAGAATTCAGACGTCTTACGTCACGGCTGACGTTACACATTTGTTTTTATTGTCAACGTAATTTTCGATATTTGGTCGCGTTAAAAACAATCAGTTTTTGCAATTTAGTGCAAAATATAATGCAAACTTTTAGTGTAGTATATAGTTTTATTACTATCAGTTGCACTTTCTTAAATATTTTCATGAAAATATAATGAATTATTCATTTGTTCGTATGACGTAAGTTGTCTGAATTCTTGTCGCGAGTATACTTTGATAAGTATACCTTTTTTGTGTAAACAAAGTTGGAAAATAAAAATTTGATACCAAAAATGAGATACCTTAGAGTATATAAAAGTGGGAAATTTTAACACATTAGTCTACTGCAGATAGCACCCTCTATGAACTACAACCAAATTGTGAACAGGTTTTAATTTAAAGAGCCCCAAACCCAAAAAATGTATGTGGATATTTGCGTTTATTACGAAATAAATGAAAACAAAACTAAAACAATATTTTACATTTAACACTGTATTTCTTCAACTATCAACTTTTGGAGTAAACTAAGTTCGACTAAAACGCAACTTACTTTACTTTTAACTTATTACCCCGGGATCACCCTGTATAAAATTGATATTGTATCATTTTAGACACAGCATTAGTTGTACATTCGTTAGATACTACCTACACTGTATAACTATATTATACCGGGTGGGCCATTTTAATCAGTACAGTCGAATATCTCGAGTTTCATGAGTGTTACAAAAATAACTCAGACAAAGTTGCTCAAAACGGGGGCCCACTAGCTGTGCATTCAGATCTGACTTTGACATTGATTTTGAAGGTCAAAATCAAATTTTAAATAGAAACCCATATTTTTGAAACCTTCAAAAAGAGCAAGAAATCTTACGTCTGAAACCACTTTAAAAAATTTTTGCTTATTACTTTTAGATCGTAATTACAAGGTGAAATACCGGGAAGGCTGCAGTCAATCCTGTAGCTACGTAACTTGAAATCGCATTTAGGCTAACTTCCCATAATCTAAGCCAGGTAGTTAACTAGATAACATCATTCTGGATCATTTTCAAAGCCCAATTGAAAAATTCAATGTGATTTCAAGTTACGTAGCTACAGGATTGACTGCAGCCTTTCCGGTATTTCACCTTGTAACTACGATCTAAAAGTAACAAGCTAACATTTTTTTAAAGTGGCCTCAGACGTAAGATTTCTTACTCTTTCCGAATCCGGTTTCAAAAATATGAGTTTCTATTTAAAAATTTAATTTTGGTCTTCAAATGACCTTCAAAATCAATGTCAAAGTCAGATCTGAATGCACAGCTGGTTGGCCCCAGTTTTTGAGTAACTTTGTCTGAATCATTTTTCGTAACACTCACGAAACTCGAGATATTCGACTGTACTGATTAAAATTGCCCACCCTGTATATAGGATATCACAATTAAGTTGATATTTACAGTTTGAATTGTTTCCTAATAAGTGATATTCACATATTATGTATTATCAATATAGGAGTAGATCAATCATCGGTAATATTTCAGTAACTTTCCTCCTAAATAGTCGTATCGTGATTTGTTTTTAATGATAAAAAATGTAAATGAAGTATGTCATCGAGTTCTTTTAAAAGGAATGTTTGATAATGTAAATATTTGGAACTTTTTAATGCATGCATTAATTATAAAAATATACTCCTCTGGATTTTTCATCAGCTGTTTTCATTGTTCTTAATTCAAGGGTTTGAATGGTACTATCAGCAAGCAGTTACATTTTTGTTATTGGTTTTTCTTGTTTTTTCTACAAGGTGTTTCTATAATGAGTATTCAGTGCATGTGCGATATGGCAAAAGATAACGACAATTTTAGTATAGTTTTTTTTCTCAAGCACTTACACTTTCTAAGGAAGCTACGCCTTCAATGAATCCATTTTCATTAAATTATTTTTATGCTCTCATAAGTAAAGCACGCCATTCGTAGGTCTTAGGTCCGGACTCAGCGACGATTTTAATATTTAAATCTACTTTATTTATATTAAAACAAATTTAATATTGTTCATGCTAGGTAATGACATGAATTGAGTTTAGTGAAACACATTGCCCCAGCAAGTTATGTAAATTCTTGACCATTCTCATTGTAACTATTTCCCATAAAACACTAGGGAATTATTTCACATAGTTTTTACTAAAGGAATATAAAGTTTCAAGAATTGTAAATATACACATAGATAATATACTTAGGAATTTTTAAAGTGGAATGAATTCCCACTCGAATTTATTTCACTGCATTCGAGAATCGAGGCCCAGTAGTGTTGTTTTTATTTAGACATGTTTAGACTTACAGCAGGTAACTACTCGTAAAACAAAACGGTTGCAATCGAACCGTACGTTAGGATATGTATTTAGAAAGAAGCAACGTTATATTGCTACGTTTATTTTGACAACATAAATAGTATTCTACAATGACTACACTCAAGTAATGCTACTTGTATTTTATATATTCAACGAATATTTCACAATTTTAGAATTCGTGAAGATTTAACATACATACATTTTAATTATTCACGGATACCTTCAGTTATTTGCCGTCTTGAAGTAACTGTGACAGCATCAGAATATTTAATAAATAACGCAGTAAATAATGTTCTTATTTGCGACAGTTAATTTTCCAGTTATGAGGACCTACCTATAGTCCGTTTGGAAATGAAGGAGAGTAATAAAACCCCGAGATAAGAACCGGCCATGGGCGTGGTAATATTTCGTTTCAGGTAATTATCGGATAACACTAATGCTAACAGGTAATGGGTGTACATTAGTATATTTTACTGGATACATCATAGGACAAGAGCCAGTGTATTGTGACAGATCAATCCAGTCTTAGAGCTGAATATACGAAGACGTGCTAGTACAGTAGAGTAAAATCCGACTTGTGTTTAGTGACAATTGTGCCAGTGGATATAATATTGTTTGAGTTTGACATTTTGTCGAACTTATCAGATTACGTACTGCTAAACGCGTGAAAACATGTGCGCTGTCTCAGAATGAGAAGATTATTATATTAAATGTATTTAATGCATTGAAACACCAAAATCCTACCAACAGTGTTGACGACATCGTGAAAAAGTGTTCCAAAATGACAGGGATTGGAAAATCGACTATCTACAGACTTTTAAAGGAAACAAAAAATGAACAAGATACTGTAAATCCCTCAAAATCATCTACAGAGAGGTTAAAAGTCGTTATAGATGATTACTTCAAACATGTCATTCGCAGAAAAGTACACTCATTTTATTTTAAAAAAGAAATACCAACGCTAAACAAAATTTAAAGTGAACTTTCAGAGGATAACGATTTGCCAAAAATCAGTTGAAGCAAATTATGGGCCGCCTTACGAGAGCTGAATTTTTTTTGGGAAAACAGAGCAAGAAGTCAGTTCTTATCGATAAAGATGAAATTATTTATTGGCGAAAATCCTACTTAATATAAATTAGAAAATTCCGTGACGAAGCGAGTATTTATTATCTAGACGAAACTTGGGTCAGCGAGGGATATACTGTAACAAAAGTATGGCAACATAAAAATGTAAAAAGTTTTCGACAAGCATTTTTTGATGGACTTTCAACAGGGTTCAAGGCACCTTCAGGTAAAGGGCTAAGATTAATAGTGACACATATAGGTAGTGCCAGTGGTTTTGTAGATGTCGGTTTACATTTATTTGAATCTAATAATACAGGTGACTATCACGAAGACATGAACGCAGATGTTTTCGAAGAGTATTTTACACAGATATTGGATCTTATTGCTCCGGGGTCTGTAATTGTCATGGATAATGCCAGTTACCATTCACGGCAGACCGAGCGAACGCTTACGTCTGCTTGGAGGAAAGCCGATATAATTCAATGGTTATCCGGAAAACACATTTCTTTTCAAACAAATATGGTGAAAAAGGAACTTTTGACACTTGTCAATCTTAATAAAGATCAGAAAAAATATGTTATCGATGAAATGGCAACAAAGCGCCAAATAACGCTACTACGGTTACCACCTTATCACTGTGAACTTAACCCAATCGAATTAGTCTGGGCGCAGGTAAAAGGGTATGTAGCGCAAAATAATACGACATTTAAATTAAGTGACGTGAAAATTTTGTTAAAAAATTCCTTGGAACGAGTAACTGCAGATAACTGGCAAAGATGTATACATCATGCACAAAAAGAAGAGGAGAGAAAATGTGGGAACTCGATAAATTAATTGACGTTACTGTGGAACCGGGTATCGTTATTAATCTAGGAGACAAAAATAATTCATCAGAATATTCAGAGGATGAATTTTAATATACCAACTTTTTATTTTCTTTATTGTACATTTATACAACACTACATTTACTAACCATAATTTGAATTTTCAAAATACATAAGTGTATTTTTGTGTGGAATAAAAGTCTATTCATTAAATTTAAATAAATATTTTGATAATAATATTGAATAATTTTATTTGAATTACTAAAAACCCTCTTAACCCGGTTATGATGCTTAAAGTAGCCTTATATTTAGAAATGCTGTATTTATATTGTTTACTTATTAGACAAAGACGGATTGTCAGGGATTAAATTTTAGCTACCTGCTACAACTTAGTACAGTACAAGTAGTTTTAAAAGTACACCTCATCCATACTGATAATACATAATATAAAAATATTGAATATAAGCACCAGTAGGTACTACATTTATTACGATTTGCATACATAATAAGCTTTTATTACTCTCTTTCATTTCTAAACAGACTATAGTGCTGAACGTGTGAAGAAAAGAATTAATACCGTTTTGCAGAAAAATCCGAGAATTTTTTTACTTTATCCCGTATAGTAGATCTTTTTGATGGCAAAGAGGTAGATTTTTCTGAACCCACCTTAAATCTATGAAAAATTATATATACTTTAAATATGCCCCAGTGACCTCTATCGACGTTGAAAACATACGTTTTCGAAACCGAAACGAATTATTAGCGACAAACGCCACAGCCTAACACCTGAAATTTACAGCGGTTGTTGGTTATTCAATTTTATTCAAGTACGACGAGTATAAGTGAATAGTTATATAGTGTTTTGTAAACTAATAAACTTAATATGAATAGTTTTGGATATTATAAATTACCAGTACAAGGTAAGATGTTGATTTTAACTTTTCGTAGGTATATGTTTGCACCTCGGGTTCTACAAACATTAACTTAGCGTCCTAAGTGCGCCCCTGATAATGACGTCATCTGCGAACGAAGTGCGGCCTTTACTCATAACATATTCAAAAGAAAGTCTAAAAATAATTCGATATACCGAAATAAACGACAGATTGTCAACCTGGAAGCACGCTATTTAAAATAAGTTACAAATCTCGTTTTTTGTAGGAAACTGGTTATACGAATTTGGAAATATTTACGTCAACAAAATCTGAATATCCTGTGTTTACGATATTTAGCATTTTTATTGAGCAATAAACAAACTATTTCCCGCAAAAAAACCCGACCAACGCATTAGTCATAGTGAATAATAGAAACGCGTTTTCACATCTTTTTTCTTTTTAATTTATTACAACAAATTTATTCCATTCAGTTCGAGCGGGTTTTTATGCGGACACCTGAGTAATTCCAGTAGATAAATGGCTTTCGTGGTGGAGTCCCGGAAGCGGTTTTTGTTGCTCGCCTAAGTGTATAATCATGTATTGATGTTGTTACAGCAGTTTCACCAGATTGAGGATGATGATGATTCGGTTCCACCTCCGACTCATGAGCTGATTACTTGCTTGACTACTTGCCCGCATTACAGCGAGAAGCTTTGAAAACGATTTCAATTCATCTTTAATTTACAGTCGCGACCAAAAGCAATGCATCTTCGAAGCGTACAAGATTATATACAGGGACACGAAAATCTGAAAAATTATATTTTAAAAATTGATGTATACAAATAAGTATATTATATCCAATATTAAGTTTGGCAAATTACTTTTCTAAATGATGTTAATTTTAATTTTACAAATTCGGTTAAGGTCCTAAGAGTAGGTACTAATTATTTTGATCACGATCAAGATTTTCCCTACGTATTCAGAAAGTCTGCGAAAGGGCTACATGGTTTCTATGGTTATAAATCATATAAGGGAATTAAAAATCCGTTAATATACGAGAAAAAATGGACGGAAGAGGTGCTACTATACTATTTTCTCAACGTGGAGAAACGGCTTGCTGCCTCTTCGATGTGAACAAAATATTTCATGCTAAAATCAATGTTGAAACTGCACAAAGGTATTGATATTTCGAAGTATGGTAACCTTACTTCATATTTGAAAGAAATTATAAACCAAATAAGGCAAAGCTACTGAAGAGAAACCAAATCGAAAATATTTTGAAAAGAGAACCTTATGAGGAATATTTACAAGTTAAGGTAGAATATACTCGATTTTAATGTTTCAATTTATACATTGGTTGCAACGATCATGGGATGCAATGAATTAACCTTTTTGTCACTCATGTCCAAGACAAAAGCAGTTACCTATATGTACTCATTCTTTAGATTTACATATTGATCAGTACTTGAATTATAAAAATCACTGTGAGTATATGGTTTCTAAAATGCATTCCAATATACATTTATTTAGAAATTTGCGTACAGTGCTCACTAGCAAACAGTTATTCATGGTATATCACTTGCAAGTCGAGTCATTACTTCGATATGGAATATGCTTCTGGGGTTAGTCCCCTTTTTCATCAAGGGTTTTTATAGCACAGAAACAAATTTTAAGGTCAATGCTGGGGATACCTAATACATGTAGTTGCAAAAATATTTCTAAAGATTTTTATATTTGAATTATGTGTATATATTTTTTAAATCGTGATACCACTGTGAAGCATCATGGTGGTTGGAAATCGACTATGGTAGCAGAAAGTTATATTGAAGATTCACTGTCCAGCGAGATGGCAATTGCTGAAAAATTTCAGGTCCTACCTGGCGAAGTTGTAGGCCCATCCGGTCCTTCAGAAACTATTTATCGAGTGAATTGCAAGAATCCCGGTCAAACGATCGTTCTTGAGATATACGTTAATAATAATTCGAAATAAAATGCTATAAATTCGAAGCGTGGCAGTGTGAATTCTATTCTACTAGTGTGAAAAGACCTTTAATCCATGGAAAACAGACATATTAAACCTTAAATAGTTCTCGAAGATAAAAGTGCTAATAGGTAGGTAGGTTGATTGCAATAATAATGACACTCTCTCGAAATAATTTTTGAACTTCTGGAAGTTCTGAGTAAAAATTTCCTTAAATCTCCGTGACTGGAACAACTAAGAACTAATGTTGAAAATTGTCTGTTAGCAATTCAAAATAAATCGCCAAAATCATTTTAAAGAGCACCATTATTGTTGTAATAGATTGTATATACATCATAGGAACTATTATCTGTCTACTAAAACTCTTGTATAGAACTGTTATTTATGAGTATATATTCTGATATAACTCTAGACTATAAAGTATTAATTTATTAGATACATTTTTTGTTAACTACTCGTATATTGAAGATTATGCGGCAATTGAAATTTGGATACTTCATATAGGTAAAAGCATTCGCTGAATTCGAAAAGAAAATTTACACCCCTTCCAGTTGAACAATTTACGAAGTAGTACGTTGCAGGTTTCGGCTTCTAGATGTTTCTAAAGACATCGCTATGTTCTTCAAAAATAAGTTTGAAACTGATAATTAAGTTCTTTGATGGTATTCCTACACTAACACCACGACAAAGATGAACATATGGCTGCTGATTTTTATTGCACTAAGACGTTCTCAGATATTATTGGAAAACTTTTCTGCCTCTCGAGTTCGTCTTTCAACATTAGAAAATGTTTCTCTATGGGAATTAATCGATTTGGAAATCTTCTACAATATTCTTTCACACTTTTTCTACAGTTTCTTTCACAGAAACCCAGCACAAGTAATTTGTCAACATGTTCACTGAATGTAAATTTTCCAGCCATTTTCGACAACAAGCAGTAGCTGAAATAAAATAGTTCTATAACTGTCAAATTTTAAAGAAAAAGCCTACTAATGACTTTTGATTTCTTCTAATAAACATCACACAAATCTTTTTCTTGAAAACCTCGAAGTTCTTTAAAATTTAAAGAGTAAAAAAGTGTTTTAAATTAAATTCTGCGCGGGATATTGTCATTATTTTTAAATTTGTTCAATGGAAAATAGTTTTAGTGTAATTTTAGGGGTGACTCACCCTCAATGAACACCTTATAATGTTTTAACTTACTTTAGCTCATAGTCAAAGAAGACCAATAATAAACCTAAATCATGTATCAAATTAAAGTAATTCAGAGATATTAATTTGTCTCTGCCTGTATCAGAGTGTGTCATTCTACGTACATACATCATGAAAAATGATGGTGTTACATAACAAAAATTTCAAGAAAATAATGTTTGAAGATTTAAAAATTTAATTTTCACAATACTGTGCACCTCCCCATTATGCAACATCTGTCTTGCTTATTTAGATGAGTTGTTCCCGAATCGTTGGATAGGGAGAAGGGGGCCGATTGAGTGACCAGTCAGAACGCCTGATTTGACACCCCTACATTATTTCTTGTGGGAATACTTAAAAAGCAAAGTATACGTTACTAGACCGGTTAATTTAGAAGATTTGAAAGCAAGAATTCACGAGATACATCGTATACCTCCTGAAGTTATTGATAATGTCCAAAAAGTATTTATTAATCGTCTTGGCTACTGTCAGGCAGAATGGTGCACAATTTGAACATTTAATTTAGTCGATTTTTACATAATCATTATCATTTTCAGTATTGTGAAAGTAAAATTTGAAAATCTTCAAACATTATTTTATTGAAATTTTTGTTATGTAACACCTTAATTGTTCATGATGTATGTATGTAGAATGACACGCTCTTTCAAATGGCATAGTGAAAATTGGGGTTTTTGCTATTTAAAAAAATTATCGATGACGTCATATCTCGAATAACGATGAGGTTACAAAACTTCTCAATTTCAGAAATAATTTCAGAAATAATGAATTTATTCGTTACTTTTCAAGCACTGTAAGTATGTTTGGTTAAATTGCAATAATTTGTGACTGCACCTGCTATGTGTCGGTTCTTATGCGGAGCAGTCTATATTATTATATAAACGATATTTGACACATTAAATTATTGACAGTTTCGACAATCCAATACAATTTATCTACGAATGTCTGAGAGTTTAGCTCAAAAGTTCAATTTTCTACAGAATTTTATAAATAAAAGTGTAGATACGCCCCTGTTCGTACTGGTACATATTCCAAACGGTTACCGCAATACTTTTTACGTTCCCTAAATACACACCGCGGACATTTAGGAGTTCAGATACACTTATGTATAGCGTCGGTGAGACGTGACAACCGGCTTCAGTTGAGAACCTGTTAATTTTAAGACAAAAACCATCTGTTACGAAATCACCCGCTGTAATTACCATCCCAACCTGGATTTTATCACTCCGCCTTATTTTCGTCCAATTAATTATACCAAAACCCAAATCAGTCACCCTGATTACCCGCCGGCTTTGATATCAACGCTTTTTGGAACAGTATGTTGGCGTAACGGGCCCAAATAATATTTATTTTACCCACGCCGCTTCTACCTACTATCTTCTTATAGTTGACGAGCAAATATTTTCTCTGCGATAAATTTATCTGTAAAAAAGTGCCTTTCTTCAAAACGACGTGCTTTTTATACAAACCGCAAATATTAACGTGTCATGCCACTTCATTCTACCATATACGGTGCTTTACAGGGCGGTGGATGCAACAGTTGTAGGAAAGCAATTAAGTCGTTGCCACATGAACGTTAAAAAGTTGTCAAGCGTCCTTTAATTGAATGGTACAGGGTAATCTTTGAAACTTATTCAAATATGAGAACATGTGCCTGGCGGCAATAATCACATAATAATTAAAATAATATTATTATTCGATCAGTGGTCGCGCGGTTTTGATTGGAGTTGACTAGATCGGTGTGAGTTCGCGCCCGGCTGCCAGTAGACCGTATATTAGCTATATTCGTAGAGAGCATTGCCACCCTCTCTGCGGGTATGGTAGGGTGGAAGAATGTTAGCTTGGGTCAATGTGAGAGATTGATACCGGTTGATATTTGACTACCCCACTAATTAATGAGGTTGAACAGCTTTACGTTTTTTATTTCGTCGCGATTCATTGTCCTACACCACATTTTTCTTGTCTTTTCAATTTTTGGCACGAAGAAATATTTTTATCAGACGCTGTACATGAAGTATTCATATATAATGGCACAATGCAATATTAATTCCACTCACCCTGTGATAATGCAACTTCTGTGCTCACTTTACGAGCCAATTTTGCAAATGAGAAGGGCCTCTAAGGCCGGTTTTCGGCCCCTTCAGTTTTTTTGCAAAAACAAAAAAAAAATTGCCAGTAAGTATAGGTCATAAACAGTCGATTTGGCCCTAAACGGAACCTCAAATCTCCCCCTCCCCTTATTCACTCCACAGTTCTATTTTCTCCACAGTCCCTATGATAAAATAATAGGGTAGCATAAACGCCTTGTAAGTGACTAACTATTTGCCAGACTACTACCCTTGAGCCCTTTTACATATTAATTCACTCATACCCTGCACCCCCCAAATAGTACCCCTCCCCCCGCTGATTTTTATTTATAAAGCACCCCAAAAGAAACAAATACCTACCACGTCCACGTCGTTGTTTCTGGGTAACGCTAAGAGTAGTTTCAATAAAATCAGCGGGGGGGGGGTTACTATTTGGAGGGAGTGAACTAATATGTAAAAGGGCTCAAGGGTAGTAGTCTGGCAAATAGTTAGTCACTTACAAGGCGTTTATGCTACCCTATTATTTTATCATAGGGACTCTGTAGGAAATAGGACTGTGGGGTGAATAAGGGGGGGGGGGATTTGAGGTTTCGTTTAGGGTCAAATCGACTGTTTATGACTTATACTTACTGGCAAAAAAAATTCTTTTTTCATTTTAAAAAACAAAAGGGGCCGAAGACCGGCCTTAGAGGCCCTCCTCCTTTGTCAACATCGATGTCTATTTAATACCAATAACACTTAATAAATATCACAAACGATAAACTAACTCTTCTAAACGTATGTACTGTCTTGCTCGAATCCGCATGTTATAAAACAGAATTTCGCGCGAACGGCGTCTGACGTCACAGGTCTTTGCTATAGCGGTGACCGTTTTCTGGGAATGTGGCTAGAATAAAATTTTAAATATAGTTTCTAGATTCATTTTTACAGGAAATTATTTACGACCGACGCTATTTCGATTAAAATAATACATTCTTTCATCTGCACCTATTTGGAAAAATCATGCAATTTCCCCATTTCAATATTGAAATTGTTTCTGACATTTACATCTGAAAAAGAATAAATGTAAAAGTATTACTGAATGAATAAAGTAACCACGTGCATAATCATCACATCAGCTCCTGTAAAAGCCATGCTGCTATTTGTTAGCTAGCGTTTTTAATAGTTATTGTGACATTAATATATGATTTTTACTATTATGTATTGTAATTCAAAGAAAGTCGCACAAATGCAATAAAATTATTTCAGTCATACCTCTGTAATTGATTCCAATATGTGCAATATCAGGTGTTTCTCAAGGGTCCATACTTGGACCTCTTTTATTTGATATACCTATGTATTAACGATACCGCGGAAGATCTTAATATACAATACCTATTATAGGCTGATGATGTAAAATTATTTTGTCAAATTAACTCTGTTTTGGAATGTTAGAATCTTCAGAATAACCTTGTTTCACTTAACGACTGGTGTAACAGAATTATGTTGCCTCTTAATATCAGCAAGTGTAATGTTATGTCGTTTCATCGAAAAAAAGGTGACTATCATATTTGATTATATATTGCAAGACAGCATTCTCAAGAGGCCTGGTTGGAGCATTTCAGACTTAGGTGTTATTTTTGATTCAGTTGAGTTTCTTACAGCATATCCACAGTTCCTTATTTTACGAAATTCTAAAGACCTCAGAAATCAGTCTACTTTGCGTTTATTGTATTTGTTTTGTGAGATCCAAATTTGAATACGGTTTAGTTATATGGAATCCAATTTATACTTTAAATATACATCATTATTGGAAAAAGTCCAACGAAGATATTTTAAATCAGACCCATTTCGGTTAGATGGAGTTTATCTTACTCAAGGTTTCAACCTACAACTTCTTGCCACTAGATGATTATTTTATTATATGAAATTATCCATTTTAAAATTTGATGTGAATCTATTACTAAAGATTTATCATTGAGAGTTACCAGATTGAACTCTAGGAATTGTGACTTGTTCATGTTACCCTTTTCCCGTACAAATATGCTGTTGAAATCGCCTTTCTATCAAATGCTGAACAATAGTAGCAATCTGGAGGGTTTCCACATTAACTTTTGTGGTGCTTGTGATATAAAATAACATTTTCAATAGGTGCATGTGTATATTCTTGTTTTTTTTTATTTCTTTTTATTTGTATTTTAATTATTTTGTTATTTTTATATTATTTGACAATTTGACTTTCAGGTTCATTTTTGTTTGTTTTTACTAGATTTTAAACTGTTCTTATATTTTAAATAATGGATTTTTACTATATAAGTACCTTTCTTTTAGTTAAATTTGTGTCTCTTATTGTAATTTTCTTATTTATTTATTAATTTTTAAGTCGGTGGATATTTTAAGAGCCAATAAATAAATAAAAAACTATACAGTATAATTATAATAAACTACTAAGCCCATTTCTATTTAAGAGTATGTTTTAACAAACATTTCAAAAGCTAGGACATGCAAATATTGGTCAAAATCACAACACAAAGTTTCCGGTTTGCACAAACCAATTTCATCAAAATTTGGTGGCCCTTCATTTACATACATCAAACAATTTGATTGAGGAAATAAAGAAAATTAGACATAATTAAAATTTTTAAGTAATTAATAAGAATAATATTGTAGCCACTTACATCATCTGACGCAGCAAATGGAAATGACATATTTTAATCCCTTTGTTTTGCACAAACCAATGAAAATTCAAGAAGAAATTTAAATTAAATATTTTGCACATTTTTTTTTCAAAACTGACTAACCTAAATCGACTATTTGATTGAGGAAATTAAAGAAAATTAGACAAAAATTAAGATTTTCTCGAAATTTATTTGATCACTCTGTATCTACGTAAACTGTAACATATGAGCTAAGATATGGTTTTAGTAAACACAAGTGTTATTATGTGTCTCACTATTTTATCTTATTTACACGGCTAGGTGTGTGTTTGAATTTTCATTGAAGTATTTCCAGTGCAAACGAACTAAAACTCTCGAGTTTGACGAAAACAAAAAGATGTTTGTACAGCGATAAGGGATCCTTAGTAGAATTACACGCATAAGAGTAACACCTGTGTTTGACGATTTTGTTTGCACGTAAATTTTTATTATTAATGCGTGGGATTACTACAGGTTTCACATGCTTTTTATTTGGGACACAATATTTCACCACGGTTTAAAAATAAATAATCAAACAGAATTATTTCAATATGATATATGACGGATCTTATCTCAAAATTTAATTTTCAGTAATAAAACACAAACGGGAAGTAAGCATACATGAATAAATTGCAAATATGCATGATATATTATGTTGTACAGTGTGTTGCAAACTCGAAGCGTCAACGTCAACGAAAAAATCAGAAAACTGAATTAAAAATATACTCACACTTGGAATAACAAAACGTTTACGGAAACTAAATACAATCCATTACTTGATAAATTACTGTCGAATGAGGCAGAATATCCGATTAATTATAATGTTTAGGTAACTTTAAAAATGATGCAACAATATTGTTGTATCAAACTTGTATATAGCGTTTATATAGATATTTTTAGATCTTAACCTCCTATATTATGTGCCAAAGTTTATAACATTTTTTTTACTTTAATTCGACATATGTAGATAGGAAAACATAATATATCATATAATTGCCCGCATGTCAAAATTTTAAATACACGTTTCATGAGTTATCAATTTAGAATACGTTTTTGGAAAAATGATATTTAATAGTTATTTAAGAATATTGTGTGCAACTCGTACAAAAAGTGCTTATTGCACTCGACGTGTTGTCCTACTCGGCCTGACGACGGACAATTTCACGTCGCGTGCAATAAACACTTACTTTTTGTACTTGTTGCATACAATATTCTTTATACGTTCATGTAAAAACCAAAAAATGATATTTAGATGACACTAAGTCTAGGAAAATGTGACGTCGATTTGAACGTTTATGTTTGTCATGATGACAAAACGCTGTAGTAGAATGACAGATAAATGCAATAAACATTTTATTGCACTAGTGCAATAAAGAACCACTTTTTCCACTAAATATAGTTCAATAAAGTTTTGTTTTTTGTATGAACGTAGAAGAAAATAATTAGTATGCACTGTCGAAAGAGCTATAGTATTTTGTATATAGTGATATATATATATCTTAAAAACACAGATTATTAATTTGCCATTTTTATATGAACAACACTAAAAAACCCTCCGAGTGCGATTCTTGTATCACAGGTGGAAATTCATACTGCAATACGTAAATAATAATTTCGGACAGATTGTAGCTTTTTACCTTAAAGTAACCTTAAAACTTATTTCTAGAGAGTGGCTCTGAACACTCTGCGAATTCGCGCTATATGATTGCCACAAACCTAGAAAAAATATAGACTGCGTCGGTTCATGATATAGGTCACGTGCCAGGTGCCGCGTTTTCTAGGGACCTAAGGTCCAGAAAATGGATATTTTATTTGCTTTATGTTGGCGGTTGTGCAAATATAATGGCTGCATTGCAACTAATCTGAAATCAACTAATTTGCTGTCATTTTAAATGTCATTAAAGAATGTGACATGAATATGACCAATCACAGTAACAAATGAGCGTCACGCTACAATACAACCAACGTAAATTGGCATAAAAATCAAGTTTTAGCGATTCTGGACCTTTTAGGGCAGCCATGAATTTGCGGTCGCCGGCAATATGACACTGGCACAGTCTATATTTTTTCTAGGTTTGTGATGATTGCGAGCTACCAACAAACACTTCCAAATTGACCAGTCATGTGGCATTGCATGTTGTGTTGTATGATGTGTTGCTTGTAACCAAACCCATACCTGGTACAACGTCATTACACGACAATTTTGGTTTTAGCGACGGCGAAATAAATAGCTGATCTGTTTGCTAAACACTGCTTCAACTTACACCAACCAATCTTTAAACTTACATGACGTCCATATCCCAGCTAAGATTAATGTTACCTCATATCATATTCCAATTTGTAGTATTTACGAGAAACCCTTAAAACTAAACACCGATAAAGGACCTAGTTCTGACGGTATTCCACCGTCCTTTTTCAAAAGCTTTAGCCTCATTCTTTCCCGCCCTCTCTTCCACAATAGATCCCTCGATAGTGGTGCATTTCAAGACTTCTGGAAGCTTTCATATGTAACTCCTATATATAAATCAGGTCACAAATGTGATATTAGAAACTATAGTCGTATGTTTGATTCCTAAATTATTTGCAAGCATCGTAACTTAATCTAAATTACGATTGCTCCAGCCATCATAATGTCTCATCTATTTGGGTTCTCAACAGGCAGGTCAACTGAGCTCAACCTTGTCGTGTTTGTGGATCGGCTGTTGGAGAGGGGTTTGCAAGTTGACACAGTTTCTACGGATTTTTCCAAAGCCTTCGATAGAGTGAACCATAAACTCCTTCTATTTAAACTACACTCTGGTATTGACGGTTTTGTACTGAGATGACCTGGTAGTTACCTGTCGAGTAGGGAGCAGTATGTCAGGGTTAATCATTTTTGTTCACACAGTTTTCCAGTGCCTTCAGGTGTCCCTTAGGGATCTCACCTAGGACCTCTCTTGTTTAATCTCTTCATTAATGATATTGTGCACTGCTTTTCAGCTAATGAAGTCCTACTTTTTACGGGTGACCTAAAATGTTAGAAATGTATTAGTAATTATAATAATGCCTTGCAATTGCAAGTTGACTTAACTAGTCTTTGTAAATAGTGTTCACTGAACGGGATGGGCTTGAATGCATCTAAATGTCACATCATGCGATTCCGCTGCTCTTATGACCCACTCATTTTTAACTGACCTAGGTATTACCTTTGACTCCCACCTTAGATTTGATACCCACATTGCAAGCGTCTGTCGCAAAGCAATGAAAACGGTGGACTTTGTTAAAAGACTAACTAGCTGTTAAAACCTTATGCTGTTCACTGGTTTAGATCTCATCTTGAGTATTGTTCCTCCGTCTGGAGTCCGCATTATTTGACTTATTGGATGCAGTGTAACACAACTTCCTTAACTATACTCCCTATAAGTTTCAGTTTTATAATGGCTACATTTATATTAAGCAATTCTTCTACACATCACCACTCGAAGTTCGCAGAAAACGAAGGGACATGATTCTGTTGTTTGCGACAGTCCTCAGCTTCTTTCGAAAATTAACAAATCTGTTCCGTCAGGCCCCACCCGATCAATACAAACGAAAAAACGAACAAACAAACAGACAAATAGACCAACAAACAAACAGACAAATAGACAAACAAACAAACAAACGAACAGACAAACAGACAAACAAACAAATAAATAAATAATCAGTTCCCGGTTTTAGGCGCGAAATGGAGGGTAAAACGACTTACTCTCTTTCAACGATAGTACAATTTTTTGACAGCTTGTCAAGTATCTAACGTGGCTATGGATAAACTTTAGAATTCTCTAGATCTGCTTGTGCATCTTAACTGCAACGACCCTGTAGTTCTCCAAAACCGTCGCGGTCAAAGTAGTACGAGACACATTGCCGGTGAAATAGCAGTGTAACGGCTCAATCACTGCCATAATAACCACTTAAAAATAAAGTGAAGGAAATACTAGTAATTTTCCTCACACGTGTTGCCTGCGATACGACACGCACACATGTTATTTCGGTCCATTTGATCTCGGATTGACACTACAACAAATATCGAATGCTCGGTCTGACCAAACGTTCAACCGCTAACGAGCTACATGCCTCGGTATCGTAACTTTGGTATCGCTATGGAGACGCTTACAACCTGTTTTCATGTTTTTTATACCCCACTGCCCAAATACATTGTAGAAAGAGGGATAAGGTTAAAACTTCTAAACGAAATTCAAGGATGGTGTTGCGTAGTTTAGTAGAAAAGGGGACTATATTATAAAATGATATATGTATACAGGGTGTTTCACAAGCTCTATGACAAACTTTGGCAGATGGTAGCTGGTTAATGTCAAACATTTTTTCTTATACAGAATCGGAAATTGCGGATCTTTACAGAGAAAGTAGAAATTGCCGCTTCATCCCAGGGAAGGTACGAAGTATAAGCGGCGCGGTAGTATAATAGAAAACTAAATTTTATTTGTATATCTGCTCTATTCTTCTCAAAGCCCTTTTATTGCATTTAAAATGTTGACGTGTATTAATTTATTTGGAAATAGTAAAGAATAAAACACGGCGTGAATAAGATCTTTAAATTTTGAATGCCCATTTAGCGAGTCTACAATCTCCGATAACGGCCTATGGTAGGCGAGAGCTAACGAGAGCCGCACAACAAAAACGGTATCCTCACAGATTACAGACCTCAATCCGGTCACCTGATGCCAGTGTTGCCAGGTCTCATGCTTTTGCATGAGATCTCATGCATTCCAAGGAAATCTCATGCTCTCATATTTTGATTACAAAATCTCATGCTTTTTAATAGACACAAAAAGAAATAATAAAATTATTAAAATTACTCTTTGAAATCTACCAAAACAAAGACCTAAAGACGCTGTATTGCAGTGATTCTTAACTCTATTCCGTAAGGGTACCTACATTTTCTGGAAACAACAGATTTTACGACCTGTGAGTCACCCTGCGTCACGTCAAGTGCGCCTCAACGTTCGCCCGGCCTAACAATAAAATAAATTAGAAAGGTTACGTGGTTAATAACTTTTAAGTAAGTATCTGGAAGTACCTACTTACAATGTAATATTATGATAAAATAGCATAACATAATGCTTTTTAATGAAATAAAAATGGCATTACAAAAGTAATTAAAAATTAAGCTGTGTCAAGAGGTGTTTTTTGATAAATTAAGCCATCTCATGCATTTTTCTCCAAACCTGATGCTATTTTGAAAATATTCTCATGCACTGAATTTTTCCCACCTGGCAACAATGCCTTATGCGAACAGTGGAAGCACGCTGTGGTGGAAGTATGCGTGTAGCATGACACAAATACATGCAAGCTGCAAAACACAATTCACCATCAAGATCCTCACTTCACAAATGTGTATGAACATAGGTCCGGTGATTCATTTTTGTTTAGATGGATGTTACAAGCATTTAAACTCTTAAAAAATATATAATATTTCAAAGTGGTCTGACAAAGTGATGGTTGCTATACAAAAATTATTATTTGTTATTTTGTTTATTCATTTGATTCATATACATTAAAGTGCTAATTAGAAAATGCATTTATTTACAACTGAAGATATGCAGATATTGTCTTCAACCTACCCACACAGTTTTTAGTGCATCATTTTGTAGACGAGAAGAAGGTAACTTTGCTGTAAAAAAGGAAATTCGTCCTACTGAAGTGAATGTCTAAAATGAAGAATGAGACAACACATTGACAATTCTGCAATCAGTGTTTGGCGTATAGCAAGTAATCATCATTTACTACCGAACTTTATATGACGTGTATTAAACAGTGTAATGTTACATCCGTTTCAATGACAAAATGTAAAAGCGTTACATACTGGAGATGCTCCTCAGCGATTACAATTTTATCGCTGGTTACTCAACAACATGCACAAAATTATTAAATTCATTTCGCTTGTCTTGCAATCTCATGAAACGTGTTTGACTAAGGACGGCATAAATAGTAACGTAAAAATCCTCATGCAATTAGATCAAGACAATTTCAATAACGGTTCAGTGTCAACGTTTGGGGTAGCATTTTCAACAATAATTTACCGCCTATGCATATTTTAAATGATCGTTTAAATGCAAATCTGCATAGAACTTCTTGGAAACAACCTTTTTAATTTCATTGATGACGTAGGCATGTTGTATTAGCACGATCGTGAGCCACAACATAGAGGGAATCAAATAATTGTTTGGTTACATGATCATTTCCCGAATAAATCCATAGATCCACAAGGTTCAATAGCATGACCACCGCGTTCCCCAGATTTAAATTCTTTAAACTTTTATTTATGAGGACATATGAAGCAGCTTGTTTACCATATTGGAATCAGTATACGTCAGCAGTTACTTGAAAGAATTTAGGATGCAGCTAACCAGATAAGAAATTAAACCTCAACCGTCGGGTGACGGAATCTTTAGTTCGCCGATGTGAGGCTTGCATTATAGCCGAGAGTGAACATTTTGTGCAATTTTTGAGAAGACATTATGTGCAAGATTTATTAACTTGTTTAATTAATATTTAAACCTTAACCTTCTATACAAAACCCAATCGGACCGGATCTATGTTCATATAAGAAAAAATCTTTAACATTAACCCAGCTTACCATCTACCAAACTTTGTCATAGAGGGTGTAGAACACCCTGTATATGTGTATATATTAAGTTACTGAAAACATCTGAATTCCTCTAAGACGGTCAACGCCTCTCGTTTTGTGTCTACGATCTTTCTGAATGCACGCCAAATAACAACGTACTATGGTACCTAAGGATCTGTTAGTCCTTCTAGAAATTTTTCTCACCGACAAACCTGCTTTGAGGAATCCAATAATTCGTCCACTATCTAAGTAACTAAGCTGGGAAATCCGCCTAAATCTACGTATTCTAGACATAATGACCTGTCACAACACAAATGTGAACAAAAATTTTTAAAAGAGAATGCTACCTTATCAAAGTATGACCTATGCAAACTCCAAAAAGCTTAACAGATAAACATAAAAATTGAATGGTATTTACCTTTCTCTGTGTCGTAGTATATTTATCTGACTTTTTAAAAAATTCAACATCCCTGCATCTCACAAATAAAGCGTTAAGAGTTCACATTTATCCAAGTTTGTAAAGTGAATGAATATTCTTAAATTTGTATTTTGATATGCCGCAATGTTACATCCTGTACTTTGGAGGTAAATGAAAGCTGTGATCAAATTGCAGCATTTCATAAATCAAACTTACAGTCCTTCTATCGCGCAGTGTTCAAATTTCACTCTTCATAATAGGATTTACAGATGCAACAGCTGGTCATCACCTAAACAATCATAAGGCACATGTGGTCGATTGACGTCAGGGTACTGGTCAAGCGTCGCCACCACGCTTCTGTATATTCAGAGTGAATTATGCAAGTGTAGAACGTGATGTTTTGTTTTTCAAGGGCTCCGGATTCTTGAAATAGTGTTTTCTAGGAAGGCGAATGATTTTAAGCATTTAATAATAACTGAACTTAGCTTAGCTTAGCAAATTACGGGAATGTTATTTTATACCACCTGGGTATGTAAGCCTGGTCCTGTACTCTCACAGTGAATATTTAATAGTGTATTATTTAACTAGCGGTAATGCAGGTCATAACTCACGCAGATGAAGTTTGCAGCCAGAGCCGCAGGCGAGTGCTGTAATTCATCAAGTGAGTTATGACCATTACCGCAAGTTGAATACTATACTTTATCTACGACTATAACATCTTTTTTAGGACTATTATTAGAAATTGATTTGAAAACGTCAAATTTATTTTGTTAAAATATCAAATGACATTAGTCCCCTCAATGATAATAATTGACAGTTCCGCCTACTGACAGGCGTTGACAATTTAATAATTTTAAAATCTTTTAAACATTCATTCCTTTCCACTTGTTAAACATTCTTTCCATTTTACACCAATGAAAAGTATTTATCGGCTTAAAAATTTCCAAGAATTTACTGCGTACACTATTTACATACAGAATTATCATTGTAGAAGCCCAGCGTGAGTTATAATAACTCACTATAAAAACCCAGGCTATTTGTTTATTGATACTATTAATTGCTCAAAAGCAGTTTAACAATTAATATATAAATTAATAGGTGTAGATAAGAATATATACGCCTTTCGCATTTGCCTGCATTCTGGGTTAGTTGTGTTAAAAAACAAATCATTGTGCAGAGGAATACAATTATTTACAAGCAAATTTTCTGTGCGTTTCTTGGAACAGAGGCAGCCGATTTTGATCTTGACCACAGGTCATTATTATCAATACACTTGGGTCAAATTACGTGTAACGCAAAATGATACTACGCACATACTAAAAAGTACCTAAAATAATAAAAATACCACGATTAGTTTACGTACGTGTTACATTGTTATTTAAGGTTAATGTTATACGCGAGGCGTGACTTCACCAAAAACTGCGTGCAACTTATCACATGTTGCTTATCGATGACGTATTATGAAACAGTTCATTGACTTATTATTGTAGGTTAGGGTTACACAGAGTCGGCTTCAAAATGTTCGATAACTTTAAACAGTTATATCGGTTATTAAAAAACATTTATTAGGGCAATCTTCTCTAAAATTATTTATTTTAATACCTACCGTCATCAGTTAAAATTAATACTCCACTTTCAAAATCACCTTGTACATATTTGCAGAAAGCCATTTTGAAAATTATGTAGTAGATCCACCCCAGTGGAAGAAATACTGCTGAAACAGTTACTATAAATTTGTACTTACAAATATTTTGTCGTAGAATAAACTGCAAACCATATCAATTTTATGTTGTTGTGAATGCAGAAGTGCAATATTTAGAGATTGCAACACTTGTAATCATCATTCCCAAAAATATAGAGATAGCTGGTAGTGTGGAAATGATAAAGAAGCGTACAGAACAGCCCTAATACTGTAGTCGACTCCCAAACAACTAGGGAAGCAATAAGTTTCGTGTTATTACAACACCACCTAAAAGTCTTTTAGGTGGTGTTGGTTATTACCGTTATACATATTGGTTTGAGAAATAAGTTTGTATATATTGGTTATGAACGATTCTGATTTGATAAGAGTGTATTTACATAAATGTCTCATATCAGGTTTGTTTTTGCAGCAGTTGGAAACTGAAACTGCCAGAAATGTGCGTCCAACAACTGGTCGAATATTTCTACACAGATAATACCCGTTAATAATTCACTGTTAGACAATATATTGTCACGGATTTCCCAATCCGTCTTTTCTCTTACTTCCAGAAAAACAATCCGTTAATTAATTACTTCTTTATTAACTACTGCACACTACTAATTACAGGTCAACTAAACACTTATTTAATTAATCGCTATCTAAATCACTTTGATATCTCCAACTAAACACTTTAATTCAGACTGTAATACAAGACTAACTAACTAACTTGGCCGTGTATTCTTTTATAGACCCAACGAATGTTCCAGGTATATTCCAGTATCTCTAGATCCATTTTCTCGTACGACTGGAACGCTTCTCGTCGTTTCCCGATTTTTCTAGGCCGATCTCGATCACGGCATGTTGTTGGTTTACCAGAATGGCGTAGAGGCGATCGGGGCAATCTTAGGCAATTCGCGGTGCCACAGTCGTCGGTTTGGGAGTGAGTGGGGCAAATTCCGCGACAATATGCAATTAAGGTAGGTAACTGTTAAATATCTATCCACATAGGTCTCCCAGATTCCCCTAGATATTCATGTCGGGGAGTTCAGATATCATCTATTGTGGTTGAATTTCGAGTTCCCACTCCAGAGATTAATATATATAGAGTGTTTCCATTAATCCAGGTTAGTAAATAAATTTAAATAGATTAAATTCTTTAGATAATAATTACTGAATAGAGCTTTGTCTGTGGAATTGTTCATTAGCATACCTAGATGTTTGGTATCAGAGAACATACAAATGACTTCATTGATAGGAATTGTAGGAGATTTGATATATATTAGCTTAAAATATCTCTTAATTGTCATATTTCAAACAATCAATCGGTTTACGCCTATGCCGCCTTGATTATTTACACGTAGAAACATCTGCCTGCAAAGCCTTTTCCCGAGACGTTCGTTTCAAGACAGTGTATCTCCAATAAAAACAGAGATAATGTCGTGATTAAAAAAATAAAATTTTCACAGAAGATGAGGCTACAGTGTGACTCCAGTTAGCAACAGCGACTGTAGGTGCTGCAGCCCACAGGGTGTTTCTTTCGGGAAAGAAACTTCGTCTTTTTGTTGCGCCTCGTAAATGCTCAAATTAAATTCCGATAAAAACTTTCCGACATATCATTCGTTCCTGAGAAATCAATGTACAATTTAAAAAAAAGATAATCAGAATCATATGAGCGGTTCGCGAGGAAGCCAACTTTAAAATTGAGGCTGGATTTTAGTAACCGTTTTTTTTTGCCGGTGAGTTTATTTGTTAATACTGCCAATACATATATGTGTATGAACTAAATAATTTTTTTTATTAAAATTAACAAATTTAAACACATACAAAATAGTATTCTGAGCAAGTTAAAATAGTGAAATCTAGCGAAAACCTTTAAAATGATTTCAATATGTATTTTTTATATAATTCACTGGAAATTTTAAATACACTTATACAACGTTGTAGTGGGAGTTAACAAAATGCTGGTAAACGTTTATAGTTTTTGTGTCAATAAACGCATAAGAAATGGTGAGTTTTAGAAGTGATACCTCAATATATGTAGTATTTGGTAACATTTCTTTTGTAGCAAACTAGTGTTTGGAGAATATTACTAAAAAATTGTAAGCGTACCTAATATATGAAAAAACACTACAATTTGTGTTTGGAGCTATATAATCACAACAAATACATACATATCTATATAGATCTATAATTATTGTAAAGGCGATTATTATTCTTTTTTTTTCAGTGCCTGCTAGACTATTTGCGTTGTGGATAGTTACATTACAGATAAAGATTTACCAAAATGGATATTAATATTATCATTCTTGACATGTTTGCTATAAAAACTGATTGCAAAATTTAATTCTGCATGCTCTGATGTCAAAAGTTGAACTCGTTCAATCTTTATGTATATTGCGATCTCGCTTTTTATTGCTTTGTTCCACGTTTCCTGCTATACTTGAAAAAAGTTAAATCTTTATAGTCTTTTGTCTTGGTAGGAAATACTGTTTCATGGGAATGGCACATTTTGTGTTTATATAAAAAGTCTTAATGAAGAAAAAATTGTAAATCCACCCTGTACACGCTTATTTGGATTTAAGTGGCCCCTTTTTGCAGGCATCTCTTATTGCTTCATCGCTCGCTCTTCAGCGTTGCAGCGTTTATCAGGAACAAGATCTGTCGGTCGCGGATGCCGCTCGTTATGGCGAAAGTTTGCAGGAAAGGATATTATGTTTCAAGTACCTAACTGTACGAGTGCAGAGGCTGAGCTCATCATCTCTGAGTAATTTCAGACTCCAGTTAAGGCAGGATGATTAAATCGTCGATTTGGTGGATAGTGAAGGAAGATGGTAGTACAGAGAAGGAGTAGTTGCCTAGTTAAATAGCAACTAACAGCGTCACCAATATAGAAATGACAAAAAATTACATTTTTATGAATAATTGTTCCTGGTTAAGATTAGCTGCAATAGTTTGCATTAGTTTTTCATTCCAAAATGTCAAAACTATATTTTTACTCAAGATTACACGCTGACAGCAAAACACACACTCCGCGTACAGTTAAATAAAATGCCCAATTTATTCCAAGAAAATTGGAAGAAAGTGTATTGCCAAAATTACTACCACATGACAGAAACGGAGGTCACTAAAATGAACAATACTTTTTTGGACGCAGCTACGCTCCAACGACGTTTTCGCATTATACCTACAAATACGTTTAAGCCACATTATGATTACGTGGCGAAAATGGGGGGATGTAGTTGCCGCCTGTAAAAGAGAAATAGAGAAAATTTACTAGATATACTTGTTTTTATTGGCTAAATATTCGTATATATTATTTCTGACTTTATCCTTGTTTCTTCTGTTATATTTATATTTAGGAAAATAGTAGCTATTATGTAACATATAAACATGTAATATAGAATTAGAATGATTGAAAGATCAAATATAGATTCTGGAATTGAGGAGAGAATAGCAGAAAGACTACAGCACTTATGTCCCATTGGGCGCCTTGTACCTCCTCCCATTAGAAGTTCAATCTACCTGACCTAATAAGGAGAAAAGGGTGGTGACGTTCCTTAGTAGCATATCTCTAAAGGCCATAGACCTTTAATATCCAGCTTTAAAGTGCTTTTGCAAACATATTATACAAAAATATCTGTACCCTACACTAAAAACTGAAGGAAGATACAAAATCACAACGTAAACACAAATAGTTTCAATCATGATCAAATTTTGGAAATTTTTTGAGGGTGGATCACCTCTAAAATATGCGTACTTAGTCATAGTTAACACTGTATACTAATGTCTTAAATAAGGATGCTCAATGATTCGACAAAAATAAGTGTGTCAATTAGAAGATAAAAATTTTTGAAGAATCTAGTTCTATCTCTGTCAAAGATGAGACATATTCAAGTAATACTAATATGAGAACTTTTGCATTTTATATGATAGTCTTAAAAATGTTGTTTCTTACCTCTTTTATCTATTGATTTTGGTATACATTCATCATCTTCTCTTGCTTTTCTTCATTCTTTAATTTATTACTGATAATTAAACAATAGGTTTAACACTAATGACTATCCTTTCATAGCACCTAGTATAAAATTTTGAACTTTACACACGCTCGTAAATTGAACTTAGTTAAAGTGAGAGCTCCCTTTTTGTCGCTTCCTGTATTTCTTACAGATGTATTAACCTTTCTCCTGTGCACACGTATTCTTGTTATCTGTAAAAACAACCACGTATTTCTTGGTGCGGATACAAACTATTATGGAGAAAGTTTCGCTGGTCGCCTCGTCAAAAGGGCATAAAAATATTAACGCCGTACTGGGAATTATACGTTGCTGAAGAATTCAATTAAATTTCTTTCAATGAACTAAAGGTTAATATTGGATAATAACACAGTAAATATTGGAAAGGCTGAATAGTTGATTATTGGAGAAATGAGAAAATAAATATTATCAGTCAAAGGAAAGCTGTAAATATGGTTTACACAATGTACAAAAACCATGAACCATATAAAAGAGTGTATAACACCTGGTAAGTTGAAAAACACACATAATACATATTTGTACCTATGACATAGATTGTTTTAGTGCTCCAGATTTTGGACACTATAAGAGAAATAAAAATGATTAAAATAGGAAAGCTTTAGTTTCGGTTGAGACAACAAATTTGAAAAAGTTTTTTTGCCTTGGAAAATAAGACAAGAATTTTTATTCTTATTCTTGTAAGATCATGCCTTGTGTTGTCTTGCGAGTATCTCGCAAATTTCTTGACTAGCAATTTTGAAATGATACTTACAAGATTTTTGCTTGCTTGTGTAGTAGTTATTTGTCAGTCTGCTCTGTGCTCAAAGCCCACACATAACTTTTGACTTGGTTCATCGTCGACAGTGGTCGATTGTTAAACGTTATAAAGTATATAAATGGCGACTTTTACATAATAAATAATAAGTAATGCTGGATGTCCTTTAAATAAAGTAAATACCTTCCTACAATACAGTATACATATATGTTTCAGCTACGTTTGCAAGACTTCTTGCTGTAACAATATTTTTTGTCTTGAAAGGCTTTTTTAAAATTCTGCCTTGTCTTGCAATTCTAGCTGTCAAGTCTTGTCTTGGTCTTGTTTAAGGGAAAGGGTCTAAAGAGTCTAAAACTTTCTTTAGAATTTCGTCATATTGGCAAAAATTTGAACTAATTCTAAAGAGTCGTCTGTTTTTTGTAATATAATTAATTATTTGTGTTTTGTCTGTTTGGTTCTTTTTTATAAAATACTCTTTATTATTTTATAGTTGATTATACACTGAAATTAGGTCATCAAATATCAAATTGTCAGTTAAATAGTACTTAAACTTAAACAGTATGTAATAATAGGTTAAGAAATTCAGTAGTTAATGGCTTCAAGTACTAATGGTATGGTACCTAAAATTAATTTATGAATAGAAATGCCTCAGTAGAGGCGACACTAGTGTACAATAATTAAACTTCTGTATTCGCCACATAAAATTAGACCTGGATGCATTAGTCGAGTTGAAGTAAAAGTATACCTCAAAAAGAATGTCTTTTACTCATTTTAATAAAAAATAAATTCTAGTCTCAAAAAAGAAAACTCAGTAATACGAAAGTTTAACGTATAACATCAAACAGCAACAATGTCGACTAGTGCTGGCAATCTTGCCTTTTCTTGATCTTGTCTTGGTTTCACAAGACAAGATAAGATTAAGGCAAGACTTCAGAGCTCGAATTGCAAAACAGGATTTAAAAAAAAAGTCTTGGCGAGACAAGACAAAAAATACTGCTACGACAAAATGTCTTGCAAGAAAGTAACATTAGCAAAAAATAAATATTGCATTTCTATTGTGGGGTATACACTTTACTTAATGGACAATGGCATATAAAATTATTTTTAAAATCAACTAGAACTGTAGAACTAGAACTAATTATAAATTTATTGCCGTGTGAGCACCGAGTGGGGCCGTAGCCGACCGAGAGTAACCACCACTTTCATCAAATTCGTAACAAAAGGTTAGTCGAGAACTGGTAAAGTTTGACCAAATCCGTCTTACGTTGCATTCGTCGAAAGTACATTTACTACTGAACTAATTAAGTAGTTCTGGACGGTTCGGAATCGATTCTTGCTTCGTTGGAACACACCCAAAGTTCCATGTTTCTCATTTGTATGCAAGAGTATCGCAAGAATTATGAGTCTTGCAACATTACGAGAGATGAAATTTGCGAGATTCTCACAAGACATGATCTTGCAAGATCGACCAAGAACAAGACTTTAAAACAACTTTTGTCTTGTTTTGCAAGACAAGAAACGACTTTTTAAAATTTTGTCTCAGCCAACACTAATGTGGACAGTGTTCCAATTCCTCTATTAAACAAGGTTTCACACCTGTTTACTAAGATTTTCTATTTAAAGAGTAATAATAATTACTGATTGGTCATTTACCTTCAATATCCTCTACTTCATCATATCCTCTACATAGAATACTGTTTTATCGAAGTTTTTATGTCTGTTGATTACCCTCATCTTTCGCCAATCTACGACTAGTGCAGATGTGCAAAGTGAATGCTCCTTCGTGTACACATCCAGTATCCTTATTTAATAGATTTAATCTCGAACTGCGATCTCCGCGTCTCGCCTATCGCCGCCGATTTATCTGCCCGAGCAATTAGCTTCCATCAAATAAATTCAGTAATAATTACGTTTATTCTGTTAATTCACTTACCTTAATTACAACATCATCCTGTAGCGACTTACGCGGCGTTCGCTGACCATACTCAACTAAGTATGGCGACATTGTGGGTAAATCGAAATAGGTTAATGTCGTACGTGGGTGGTGCCATTTGGTGGAAGGTTAGCCAGAAGGCAACACGCCGTCCGTCTTAGTCATGTGGACATATATGACGGGCTAATATGTTTCGGTTTTATGACGTCCCGGTGGCGAAAACATACCTAACACATGGCGCAGCGCGATGCCTATAAATTTAACGCACTGGATGTTTATTTTGAAAGCAGGTCTTGAAAGCGTGCAGTTTTCCATATTTCATCGTCGGATTTTTTGGCGTCGTTGAAACATGGATAGATGACAGACAAAATACAATTACATGTTACCAATTTTCAAAAAACCAATATAGAATTTAAATCACGTGTAAGTAGGTACATAGTAAAAAAAGTCCTAATAAGATCCCAAACCATTCAGGCACATAACACAAAATAAAAGTTTAATGTTTAGTTAATAATTCATTATTTGTTTTTTTTTTGTGATTGAATAATATGTAATAATAGTTATTTGTTTAACCAGGCAGTATAATACAAAATTTAATGCCGCAGCTGATAGCCAAGGCATTAAATGTACTTTACTGCCAAGTTAAACACATAATTTTTTCACTGATCAATTTTAATTTTATAATAATACCAAACAATGCTATTTATTTTATTATTAAAATTGTATGAAACTTCTTTCATGAATGATAACAATTTCAGATCGTCTCTGGTTGTTATGAAAGGAGTTATGCAAATGACTTAAAAACACAGTAATTGCTAGATTGTTCCTATTTAAATCTATAAAAATAAATATTTATTATTTGAGATGGAAGAACTACGCAAGAAATTATTGAATCAGCAAAGCAAATAATGTGCAATTTATGACCAGAAAAATTGGAGGAAATATGTCAACATATAAAAAATGAATTGATTACCAAGCTGAGAATATCATGTCTTTTTCAGAAAAAAGTATGAAATCTTCATTACGGTGAATATCTGCAATGGTCAGAGCTTATTCTTCTAATGCTTACGCAATAAATGTGACACTTTAGTGCCTGACAGCTGTCAGTAAGCGTAGTTTCACACAGGACGATATTATCAGTGTCAGTGTCAGGATCAGGGAAATGGTGTGATTGAGATAGAAATACATCAAACAGAAATGTTTACACTCTTCGATCTGATAGAAATATCGGTGGTTGTATTTCTAACTTAATTCAACACCAGTACCAACATCGAACTGACAATATCGTCCTGTCTGAATCCCGCTAAAATTGCGCCTTTAATGTCGAGCGACGATAAAAAAATGTTTATTTTTATTATTTAAAGGAGACATAACTTTAGAAATGTTTATCCTTATTTTGAAAATGCTTAGGTTTAAGCTCATCTTTCTCACATGTTGCTTTGTTCTAGCAACTAGCGCGGTATACTTGGCATTTGGGAACACTACCGTCAGTATAGGTTATTTAAGCCAGCTTTTTTAATAACAGACGTGGTTGTCAGATGTAAATTAATGATATTTAACTGTCGATATTTTTAAATAAAATATAGATGATGGTTCCCTTCTTTTCTATAGGAAAAGGTCCTCAAAAGGCCATATAACTAATATAGAAAACTTTATCTAACGTCAAAAATAGAAAAGTTATCTAGATGATCATTTTCCGTGGGAAACCTTGTATTATAATAACTTTTTTTACACTACTGTGTCCTCACTAAAATTATTTTATATTACAACATATTTGGATGTCCGCTGAAAAATAAAAGAGACTAATTATTTTTGGTTGTTATTTGTGTTCCTGTTTGCGTTGGAATTTATGATTTTTATAATACGTTTGTTTTGACGTTTTCTAGAACATTCCATACCATATTCGATTTAGTTCCCAACACGTTCTTGATACCGCGGAAACTTCGAGAACCTTAAAAATATATATAAGCGGATCGGTTTTGCCGCTATAGTTAGTTTATCTTGAGAAGCCGAACACGAAAGTCATAAACGTCAAAGTAAAGATTTGACAGTTGAGAATTTGTTTGAAGTATAATTTGTCGTGTAAGTAGTGACCATAAAGTTTGTTATTCTACGTGACGTTTTCCAAGGCTAAGTCAACGTAGAGGTTACAATATGTAGTAAAAAAAAATCCTGACGGCCTTGAGTCAAAGACTGCTAAAGCCAGTTTAATTACTTTTACCTTTTTTTGTTATTAAAATTACTTGTCAACAGTAAATTTTGAGTTTTGATTCTAGTTAAACTATGTTTTTAATTTAACTTTTTTTTTATTATACAATTTTCATGTTTTTGAAGACATTTTTGAACCAATGGAGTTTTACTTTCAGCAGCTAATAATATAATAACGGTAGAATGTGAAATTAACTTTTTTTCAGGTTCAGGAGAGTACTTTCAAAGGTGGGCCATGCCATGCCCATGTTGGCTTGGGGTCTAGGAGATTAATGAAGTCGGATTTTGACCATCATAATGATGTGTTCCAGGTTTATCCTCCCTTCCTGCACCCAATGGTGGTTAAGAGTTACCAATTTAAGTTCAACTCTAGGTTCAAATGCGAACTCTTGAATAATAATATGATGTTCCTTCTCATGTAAAAGTCTCCGATTTGAAGTGTGTTTATGTTTACAGTTTGTTTAAATTTATTTATATTTTTAAATAGGTATCTATTATAAGATTAAATTACCGTAGGGATAACAGCACAAATTTTATTAGAGAATTATAATCGAAAAAAAAAATTAAATAAATTATTATTAAAATTTTTGGTGTAGAGGCTCAGAACATGTATCATAATTAAAATTTGCATGTTAGGTTAAAAAATTACATGCATGTGTTCTAGTTTTACATTGAAACATTATTCTAAACTTCGTGTTAATTTTAGACCGTTACGGCCTCCACCTGTCGCTACCATCTAGGAAACGGCCCTCTTGCCATTCCTCGAGTACTTATCGCGTATCTAAAGCAATATATCCACGGCGAGGCACACGATAAGGGAAGCGTTTCCTTAACAATCATTAAAACTTGTACCTTTTGAATACCCAGCGAAGTAACAACCGGCTGCGGCTGTAAAGGCCGTGGGCGGATAATTCATGGGACACTGAGAGGACTCGAGTCGGAATGGGCGCCGTAACTCACTAACGCCGACCGCGAAGTTTACGCTCGGTATGTGTGGGCAGACGCAATTAATTTCTGAAAAGTGCAAGTGTTCGTTCGGGCTGGCTTTATGGCAAGAGAAATCGGTAATTTGATACGATTAGGCGGTGATTTGAGGCGATGCAACGATATGAGAATTGGGGAGACAGTTTGGTAGAAAGAAGGGGACAGAGGCGTACACGTAAAATTTTTTCCGCATTAAAGCAAATAATACCCGTATAATGACAAAAATATGTTATAGTCTGCTTGGAAATGAAAGAGAGTAATAAAACCCCGAGATAAGAACCGGCCATGGGCGTGGTAATATTTCGTTTCAGGTAATTATCGGGTAACACTAATGCTAACAGGTAATGGGTGTACATTAGTATATTTTACTGGATACATCATAGGGCAGGAGCCAGAATATTGTGACAGATCAATCCAGTCTTAGAGTTGAATATACGAAGACGTGCTAGTGCAGTAGAGTAAAATTCGACTTGTGTTTAATGACTATTGTGCCAGTGAACATAAAATTGTTTGGGTAAAATGTCGAGCTTATCAGATTACGTACCTGCTAAACGCGTGAAAAGATGTGCGCTGCCTCAAAATGAGAAGATTATTATATTAAATGTATTTAATGCATTGAAACACCAAAATCCTACCAACAGTGTAGACGACATCGTGGAAAAGTGTTCCAAAATGACAGGGATTGGAAAATCGATTATCTACAGACTTTTAAAGGAAACAAAAAATGAACAAGATACTGTAAATCCCCCAAAAACATCTACAGGGAGGTCAAAGTCGTTATAGATGATTTATTAAAAAATGCCATTCGCAGCAAAGTACACTCATTTTATTTTAAAAAAGAAATACCAACGCTAAACAAAATTTTAAGTGAACTTTCAGATGATAACGATTTGTCAAAAACTCAGTAGAAGCAAATTATGGGCCGTCTTACGAGAGTTGAACTTTTGCTGGGAAAAGCAGAACAGGAAGTCAGTTCTTATCGATAAAGATGAAATTATTTGTTGGCGAAGATCCTATTTAAGATCAATTAGAAAATTCCGTGACGAAGGGAGGAATATTTATTATCTAGACGAAACTTGGGTCAACGAGGGATATACTGTAAAAAAAGTATGGCAAGATAAAAATGTTAAAGTTTTCGACAAGCATTTTTGGACGGACTTTCAATAGGGTTCAAGGCACCTTCAGGTAAACGGCGAAGATTAATAGTGACACATATAGATAGTGCCAGTGGTTTTGTAGATGGCGGTTTACTTTTATTTGAATCTAAAAATACAGGTGACTATCACGAAGACATGAACGCAGATGTTTTCGAAGAGTATTTTACACAGATGTTGGATCTTTTTCCTCCGGGGCCTGTAATTGTCATGGATAATGCCAGTTACCATTCACGGCAGACCGAGCGGACTCCTACAATTGCTTGGAGGAAAGCCGATATAATTCAATGGTTATCTGGAAAAAAACATTTCTTTTGAAACAAATATGGTGAAAAAGGAACTTTTGACACTTGTCAATCTTAATAACGATCAGAAAAAATATGTTATCGATGAAATGGCAACAAAGCGCCAAATAACGGTACTATGGTTACCACCTTATCACTGTAAACTTAACCCAATCGAATTAGTCTGGGTGCAGGTAAAAGGAGATGTAGCGCGAAATAGTACGATGTTTAAATTAAGTGACGTAAAAATTTTGTTAAAAAATTCCTTGGAACGAGTAACTGCAGATAACTGGCAAAGATGTATACATCATGTACAAAAAGAAGAGGAGAAAATGTGGGAACTCGATAATTTAATTGACGTTACTGTGGAACCTATCGTTATCAATCTAGGAGACGAAGATAATTCATCAGAATAGGATGAATTTTAATATACCTACTTTTTTATTTTCTTTATTGTACATTTATACAACACTAAATTTACTCACCATAATTTGAATTTTCAAAATGCATATATTTTTGTGTGGAATAAAAGTCTATTCATTAAATTTAAATAAATATTTTGATTAGAATATTGAATAATTTTATTTCAATTACTAATAACCTTAACCCGGTTATGATGCTTAAAGTAGCACCATGTTTTGAAATGATGTTTTTATATTGTTTATTTATAAGAGAAATGGACCGAGAAATTGAAGCGGCATAGACAAAGACGGATTTAGTACGGTTCGATCACACAAAGTTTTTTTTAAAAGTACACCTCACCTATACCGATAATACATAATATAAAAATATTGAATATAAGCACCAGTACTACATTTATTTACGATTTGAATACATAATAAGCTTTTATCACTCTCTTTCATTTCTAAACAGACTATAATGTACACCCATTACCTGTTAGCATTAGCGTTATCCGATAATTACCTGAAACGAAATATTGCCACGCCCATGGCCGGTTCTTATCTCGGGGTTTTATTACTCTCGTTCATTTCCAAACAGACTATAGCAAATAATCCCATCCTATTTTTCAGCCGTTTCATACATGCAACTTTATCCTTGTATACAGGATATCAGAACTTATAAAAAATTGAATGTACAGGGGATTCTTACAAATACAATTTTGTAAAAGAATTAATAAGGGCAGTTCGAAAATTATTTAAAAATACGCTTCTGTACGACACTGGAAATTGGTCCACTGTAAAACCTGATAACGCGACAAAGCATGAAATCGGCGACCGGACCCAGGGAATTAAATAAATAACATTTTATAATAACGCCTTATATTTTTGACACTTGAAAACAATATCGATAAGCGATATCTATATTTTAAATCACCTGGCTAGAGACTACAGCAGCCCAGCGATGTAAAGGTTGAAAATCCTACAACTTCAATAATTATTTGCTCGGAAACCACAAGGATTTTACAACAATTTTTTTTACGATATTGATTCCATTTTATATGACGCATCTATTTCTAAATGTTTTTAGATAAGTTCAAAATTACCTGGTATATACAATACATCGATGACGAAATATTAGAGACCAGTGTCATTTTAACATTTGTGTGCGGAGAATTTCCATGGGCGTATCATTAGAACATCAATATAGAACAAAAATAGATATGTCGATGTGGCTAATTATATTATCCTTACAAATTTACATTGATCTTGTTATATCCAAATATCTTACAGATATGTAAATACTTTTTTATTTATATCTACACAGTTTTTTTATCTTGGAATGTATCCAACCTTTCTATAATTGTGGCACCTGCGAATATTTTATTTGTTCTTTTCTAGTAATTAGCAAGGTAATTTGGTTACACTAGCTTTAGTGTAGGGTATTTAACAGAGCTACTTTAGCCACAGACATTGTGTAGTACTAATTTACGTAAAACAAGTGTTCCTGTTTCTGTTGTGAATTAATAATACTTAAAATTTATGAAACAATACATTTATATTCAGTGGCGTAGCGTGGACTAATCTAGACGTCGCGAAGTCGCATCAGCGAGGCCCTTTTCTTCCGCCATTGGATGCTGAATAAACTGAATATTGTGACACATAATAGCTACATGCAAGGTCACAGTATGCATCAATTTTGGTTCAAATATTTTCATACAATCGGGAGAAATTAAAAAAATTTAAATTTTCCAAAAAATGTTTTAATGCTGTATCTTGAAAACAAAAGGCGATCGGACATTAGTGTATATAACTTTATTTATTATTTTTTGGTCCTTTATCGCGTGATACTATGCATTGTAGTTTTTTCAATGTCACCCTGTATATTTTCAAGAAAAGAATGGTGAAAAATCAGAAAGTGTTTACAAAGTTATTCATTTATGATTAAACTAGTTAAAGTAGTGAAGTCTGGATGATCTGAAAATTTCATAATTATGAGGTGTTTAAATGCTAAAAATAATTATTTTTGTAACTTCTTCAGTACTAAAAATATGTCAATAATAGCACCAGCAGGGTGTGCAAATTAATTATAGTACGTGTGGTAAAGCCTCAGTAAAGCTTATTCTTAGTAAGGTCTTTTAGGGTGCTATTCGTACTATTTAGAGTTCATGGCGTTCGCTTTTAAATCACCCTTTAAGTGCGAGGCCGTGAGCGAGGGCCGTTTCGCCCACGCCTAGCTACGCCACTGTTTATATTCGTATATTTACCATGTGCTAGTGGTGATTATTTCCGTTTTTTAAAAAATAACATCACACGCGCTTCTGCCTAAGGAATTTGTGTCCTTCAAAAGTCACGCAAATTTCAATCATTTTTAAATGCAACATGGATGCTGGGTTCTTATAGAAAAATGTGATTTTTTCAAGAATTTCTCTTTAACATTTATTTATTCTAAACTTGAAATTTTGAGGGTCTCAAAAAGTCATGCATCTTTTTAACACTTCCTAAAAAATGGTGGTCAAATGTCTACCTGTATCAATCTCTCACATTGACCCAAGCCAACATTCTTGCACCCAACCATATTCACAGAGAAGTTGTCAATCCTCCCCGCAAATATAGCTGTAAGGTCTACCTGCTGCAGGATTTGAACCTGCCAGTAGAGTGATCATCTCAATAAAGTACTGCCTATTACATTATTTGGTTTGTGATTTAATTCTTCCGGGACTTCAGTCAATATTTAATCCCAGAAGGACAAAAAGTGCCTGCCATAAGGGAGTGAAGTTATTACTTCAGTCCCGGAAAAGTACGGAAGGCATAAATATTTACAGAGTATATCCAAAATAATTTTAACCGATTATGAACTTTTCCTCGATAAAATACGAAAAATACTGAAGAAACAATCATTTTGATACTCTGTAAGTAATAATTTAACAATAGGAGTCGACCATTAAAAATTTCAGCCTCCACTGATTTCACTCATCGGATTATTTGTTTTTTTGGCGTGCCATCCGATTGATACCGAAATAACTGCATCATCACGAGCCTAAAATTGTTTATTACAATGAGCTGACGAGGCGAACGCATCGGAGAGGATGGCCGCAGCTGCGTCTGAATCACCGACAGTAAATAGAAGCGATTTTTTAAACAAACAATCCCAATAAATTTTAATATTTTAATAATCTCCAACGAGAAAAGCAAATTGGTTCTAGAAATATCCCACAAATTTCACAGATGTTCGATTTTCCGGTTAACGGACATCTCAGTGGTATGGAGATCGATGTTTTTGTGAATTGAGAAATTTCAGGAATTATTTTAACATCATTCATCGCTAAAACGTACGACATATTTAACAACTGCTGAAAAGAAATTTAACACAGAGGATTTCTGATAAACGTTTAGTAACAGCATTGAATAATAAATAGTATTTACAGTTTATTTAAAAATTGTATAATAATACCACATTATATCAATCAAGACAGCGTGCAGCAAGACTTACATTGGAAACAATATAGAATAAAACAAAATACATTTAAAAAGCAAGGATCATAGATCAAATCGAAACAGTAGGAAACATCACCAAGATGAAAAGAATTGTGTAAAGAAACTGGGAAATCATAATACCAAAATAGCTCTTTTAAGGTGATTTTATGCGTGGTATGCTGTCCGAAGAGGCTACAAGCAAGCAGAAATGAAAAGGATCCTAAGTGGTATAAAGACTATGTTGGACGAAAATCATGAGAACTGTACCTAACGAACGCAGCTTTTAAGGTTTCTCTAAACCAATCGTCATTAAATATCGTTTTTAGGGAGAAACTAGATCTGCAGGGTGTTCTTCATAAGAATCGGCACAGAGCAGGTGCATATACTTAGGGGGTTCTAAAATATTGCAATGTAACCAAACATACCTATACATAAAGTTGCACAAAAACGGAGTTAAAGGTCTTCAAAGTGAGGCTATTTCCAAAAAAAAAATCTGTATTACTTTAACTTGGAATACCCAAATTTGGTGCATGATTTAGGTTTATTATTGGTATTATTTGTTTATGAGTTTAAGTAAATTAAAACACTACTAGGTGTTCATTGAGGGTGACCCCTAAAATTAAACCAAAATTTTGTACTCGTTAAATTGAAAAAAAAACTAATGTTTTCAAGAACAGAATTAAAACAAGGTTTTACAGTGTTTATTAGAATAAACCAAAAAGTCAGTAGTAGGCTTTGTTTTCAAAATTTGACAGTTAGTAATGTACATTCAGCGAACAAATTGACATTCAATTGTTATCTTATGGAAAATAGAATAGAAACTTTATTAGAGAAGAAATAAAGATTTTACTGAATTTCCAAAACATATTTAATTTTACCGTTCTGAACTAATAACAGATTTTGTCATAAACAAGCAGATTTAAATTCCAGAAGATCATATTTCAACATTTATTGTTTTTTACAGGTATCTTTTCCAGGGACACTTAGCATATTGAATATTTAGTAATACAAAAATGATCGGTATATTCAGTCGTTGTGAAAACTATCATATGAAAGGGTAACTTGCTGAAATAATTGTTTTCATAAATATTTAAAACAAATCAAAATGTCGATACGATTGTTTCAGCTCAAAGGAATTCCTGGCTTTTCTACATAAGGATCATTGGTTATATATCAACTTAATGAAGAGGATAAGTGTTGTCAATATAAAGTCGTTGAATTATTCAGTGGCTATATTCAAAATATACGCTATTATACACAAATATAAAGATGCAGATGTTGTTATTGGAAAAGGAAGAGAAAATTAATTCTCCTTACCGTTTTCCGAAGAAGAATGACCTTACAGAGGACCTTTTCAGCGTTAGTGTATTAAACCTGTATGACACGATCCCAAAAGAGATTCAAATTTTGAATATGAAATTGATCGCAAATATCTGTGATCGCGTTGTTACTGTCAATTGCTTACGAATATACATGTTTGTAAACATACATATTGAATTAATATACAGGGTGACAACGGAAAGTGGGAACACGCTGTAACTTTTTTATTATTGTAAATTTGTTGTAATCGCAATATCGCGAATATCAGTCTGTTTGGAATCAAGGATGCAATAATAATTTCGTTATTCCTTCTGTGGTTCTAATTTGTAAATATTTATTTAATAAATAATATATAAAAATCACATTTCTGACAGGCTCAAAAGATACAAAAATTATACGATTTTTCTTAGGGTTACAAAATTATACACAATAAAGAATAAACTTATGATCGCCATATTTCTCGGCGAAAAATTATCCAAATTTGTTGTACAGAAATCTCGAAAAATAATACCCGTAGAGCAAAAGTAATATTAAAAATAAAATTCCTGATGTTTTATTCACCCATTTTTAATTTAAATTCTCCTCAAATAAAATAATTTTAAAAAGCGTTTGTAAAACACACATTTTGCTATTCTAACTCTTCATTTTAACAATTATTTTCACATATAAACAAAAGTGGACAATCTTATATGCAGAATTATGCAAGATTATGTTATAAGAAAAATATAATAATATTTACTTCTACAGTTAAATTTAAAAAAATACGTATTTTGAAAGATTTCTGTATTTAAAAATGTGTTTGTTAGACCTCTTTCTGTCGTTATGCAGGGTGTCCGGAAACTCCGCACAGAAAATTCAGAGGTTATACTACTCGAAAAACCAATATGACAGGGGACAGCGGGCACATAGCTTAAAAACGGTCAATATGGTCACGTTAATGTCACACCTAAAAGTTTTATCCTATGTGAATAAATTAGTACCTAGGACTTTTTGCTTTAGAAGGGCAGTACGTGTAGAAAACACCATTTTAAGAATACGGCGCCCTTAGTGGTTGTAGTTTTCGGTCCTCCGAATTTCACAACTGATTGCCCCATAGCTTTTGGCCCTGTCATTAGCGGGCCCGTAGATTAGTTTCGCAGTTGGCGATGCGTCCTACCTCCGTGGGACAGTATTGGCGTGGTCCAGCTCAGCGGCCGTGCAGGTGTTACCCAGACTCGATGGCGCCGGCTCGCATTCCTCCCGACGAACACGTGCACTGGCGGCTCGAAAACACTCACGGCGACAGATCCGGCCTGAGCCGCTGACCGCCGACGTTGACCGCGAAGATGACACATGTTGCGCGCATTGACGCGGAGGGAAAATACGAGGCGTGCCTGTTTTAAAAATCGCTGCGGTCAGATATCATCCAAGGTCTACGTGAGTGAAAACAATACTGCGAAAATCAAGAAGCCGGAGTATCATGGCAACAATAAGAAACCGAAAAGGATAGCAACAGGCAGGAACAAATCAGTATGTACAGGCGAGGAAAAAACCTCCATTCAACGATACCGGGTCTAGATGAGAAAGTTACGTATTCTTGAAACAGTGTTTTCTACAAATACATATAGGTAATTTTAGACTTATAACATAGAGCGTAGCAAATAACACGATGCCACCTATGAATATTCAGTTACCAAAGTAAAGTGAATATACAGGGTGATTCATTAATAATGGAACAGAGCTTGAGGGCACAGGGCCGGTTTTGCCATAAGGCGGGTGAGGCGACCGCCTCAGGCCTCCGATTTTTACCGGCCTCATAAAAATTCGGCTTCTTACAAATTAGATTTTTTAATTATAAAAAATTAATATGCAATTACTAAAGAATTTTGAAAAAAATGAATACACTGGAAACATGTATTATGACGATTTTATGGGATAAACTTTTAGATAGAATAAATGCTACGAGCAAATCATTGCAAGATCCCAATTTAGATAGGTATAGGTATTGGTGTAAACCTTATAAAATCATTCATTTTATATGTCAAACAAGTTAGGCCCGAATTTGAAACAATGGAAGATGCTGCATTAAAAATTTCTGAAACCACAATTATACAGATATTGGACGCAGAGAAAGACAAAGAAAAACATTTGCCAACAAAAATAGAGAAAATGAAGTTACATTACGCGGAAAAGATGCATTTAGAGTTAATACATTTAATGTAATTTGTGATAATTTAATTAACGAATTAGAAAGAAGAGTATCTAGTTATTCTGATGTGTATAATAATTTTAAATGTTTCTTTTCCGACAGTAAAAGTGACCAATTAGAATCAATAAAAAATTTAACATTAAAATACCACAATGATATTTCTACAGATATAGATATTATTGAAAATGAAATAACGCATTTTATACAATTTTGTCAAGATTCATGCGAAGAGAAAAATACGGTTCAAGAAAAATATATATTGATTATTAAAAATAAATTACAAGCAACATTTCCAAATATAATGACTCTTCTTCAAACATATTTAACTCATCCTTTATCAAATGCGTCCGCTGAACGATCTTTTTCATGCTTAAAAAGAATAAAAAATTATCTACGCTCGACCATGTCCCAAGAGCGATTGCAATCACTGGCCATATTAAATATAGAGGCAGAGATTTTAAAATCCATTGATTGTAATGATGTAATTACAAAGTTCGCTGAAGAAAAATCAAGAGAAAGAAATTGCATTAATGTAAATTTTGCTTTTTATAATTAATTTTTAATTTTATGTTATTATAGTATGAGACTGTGATTTTAGCTTCATGTAGGTACTGACTGAATAATAATAATTTTTTTTTAATCCTGTGTAGGTACAATTTTTTTTTATTTTTCGTTACGTGACTATTTGTATTTTATGATTTTTTAAATATAAATATACATTATATTTACATTTATGTACTAATCTTTTTCTTCTGGATACCTTTATATGGCATATAATCCCCCCCCTGCCACTGGCCTCTAATTTCCTTCCGCCTTAGGCCTCCAAATTTGTAAAACCGGCACTGTAAGGGCATGTTGCTGACCTCAAAATAGAGCGATTAAGAGCCAAATATGCCTTATCCGGATGTTGCTCCTTTTCGATCTCCAGGGCGTCAAAGTTGAAAAAATAAATCACATTTTCTTTATTATTTTTCGATCGCATCGACCGTATTTTATGAAATTTGGTATAGGGGGGTTCCTTGGTACTAGAAATTCGAATATGTCTACGATTTTGGTGTATCTGCTAGAGGGCGCCACCAACGATGGTTTGAACCCCTTTAAATCACTACGACTTTTTTGTGCACTGTATCTCATTTTGAACTGGAAACATTTTCTTCCAAGGATTATAACCAAAATTAATCAACATTAATAAATTGTCATAGATTGTAAACAAAACCATGTGACCGAAAACGCATATCGTTAGTGTGACATGTTTCCGTAGATACAGGTGCAAGTTACAGTGTTGGTGATATAAACAGGCGTTTGTCTCTTGTGTTTTTGCAGTTTTATAACATATTTGGGTCAAAGACAGTGTAAATACTGTGTAGGTAATGCTTAAATTATTAATGGTGATGTGATGAACTTATGGCATTGTTAAACGTAGCTATTCATTTGTTTACAATATAAACAATGCTTATTACGTCCAAATAGAGTTTTATTTGAAGTATTTATAAAATAATGCAACGTGATTTCGCATTAAATCACTTGTTTTAATTTGAAAAATAATAAATGAAAGTAGTGACTAATGATATTTGACATTTATAATTTTTTTTTAAATTAATTTTTTATGGCTGTTTACTACTGATTCCATTTCTCTTTGTAGAAATATTCTTTCGAAAATAATCAATTAATCAATTAGGCTAGTATTCAAAGAAACAGTTATTGTTTAATGTTTAAGTTTAAGCCAAGGCCTGCCAGATATAAACACGGCCGAGTAGGGACAAAAATGATGAATTAGCAGAATGTTTGGTGTGTGTATGGAATAGAAACTTAGTATAAAAATTAATATCTATATAAAGAATAACTCTTCTTTGCATCGCATAGACGTGTCTTCCGAGTGCCGCCTTTAAAATAAACTATATTAGTAACTGACAATAAAGTGTTATTTTTATATAACCTAACCCAATAGGTTAAGGGCTCAGGTACTACCAGGTGCTACCAAGTGATTTAATTGTTATTAGATCGCATTGTAAGTGATTTAAACTTTTAAGTGAAAAATCATTGTGAGAACTAAATTTTTTATAAATATATAGTGACAATAGAAAATTTAAAAATGAAGCGAAACATCAAAGCTTTTGATGGTGATCGTTATAGTATATGGAAGTTTAGAATACGGGCTTTATTATGAGAACTTGACGTGATAAAAGTGCTAGATGATGAAATTCCTGAACTCATTACCGATGAATGGTCGAAAGCTGAACAAGTTGCTTAAATGTGTAATAATCGAATATTTAACGAACTCACCACTTACTTTTGCGAATGCAGAAAGTACTGCAAAACAAATATTTGCTAGTTTGGACGCTATTTATGAAAGAAAAACTGTTGCTACGCAATTGGCTATTCGAAAGAAATTGTTAGCGTTGAAATTACAAAGTGAGATGGCTTTTACAAAACTGCTAGCGGCAGGTGCAAAACTGGAAGAGAGTGATAAAATATCGTGGGGGTGTGGCCAGACTAAATTTTTAAATATCGTTTTTAACTCCAGTTTTCCACAACATTGTCTAGGACAAACATCATTTCGATGAAAATAATATACTTTTTCTTCCGCACGTATTTGGATAAATCAAGCAATTTCCCCATTACAACCAGGATAAACTCAAATAGTTTTGTAAGGGTTTGAAGCGGGAGTATTTTTGTATTGGTACACAATTGATATATTTCGATTGTTAAACCAAAACTAACGATCAAAGTTAATTAACACTGTGAATGTGATTAGTTTTCATCAGAACATCCAGTATGTTCCGACCTCATTTTTTATCCTGTGTCCCAGATACGTAGACATCGCCTTCTGTTGCTGATGACCTTATACTGATAATAAGAGTACAGTTGCAGTGATTAGGGATCTCTTTCACAGAGTTTGTGGTAATAAAGAAATATTTCATACTAAATTTCCTAAACTGAAAGTTTTAGGCTAGATGGATTATTATAAGAATCTAGCAGAAAACAATTAGAGTTATTACAATCTAAAGTTGATACAGTTCAGAAACTCTATTGGCATTGAAGAGGGGACAAATAAGCTGAATATAATCGATTCGTTTGCAAAAATGAATTTGATTTAATTCAGTTTTTAGTTTAAAATGTATTTAAAATTTTAGTTGAAAAGATATTTGGTGCCTTTAAATGTATTTATTAAGATTACAGAATTTATATTCTAGTTGTTAAAGCAAAAAATAATAATAATGATAAACACATTTATTAATATGATATTTTTTGTACTAAATTTTAAACTTGGCTGTAGCCTTCGAATCTCTAGTGAGTGAAAATCAAATTCATTTAAAAGTAGCTGGTCAATCTCTAACAGGATAAATGTCTTGCTTTTTAAAGTATAGAAATTTCCTCTGCACTCTTTCCAAATCCTGTTTATATGTTATAAATAGGAGACCATATTACACTACCGTATGCAAGCCTGGATCTGACATAAGATAAATATAATACCTTTAATGTTTTCATATTGTTACAGCTAAAACAATTTCCAATAATAAATCACAGCTTTACCATATTTAATCTGGAAAGCAATTGTCAGGTTCTCATCGAAGGTAACCCCTAATCTTTAGTACTATCACATCTTTGTAAAGGACATGAACCATAACTATAATTAAAATTTATAGGTGATGGTTTCCTAGTGTAAGCCATGATTTTACATTTTGAAACATTCATACCAAGGTTGTTAATATGGCACCAATGTTCAATTTTAAGTAACTAAACTGCCGATAAATACGGTGTGAAATTCACGAGATTTGTGGTAGGAGATCTCCTTTCCATGAATCCCTGTGGGCTTGGGGAAATGCGTTTAGACCAGAAGGGTATAACTAGGTTATACAAAGATTTCTCAAAGACCTTCACGAAATTATTCAAAATCGTGATAGGGCGATAAGTTATAAGCAATGTTTTCCAGATTTTAGAATAGGATATACTTTTCTCACTTTCCACAATTCAGGAAACGTTGCAGATTTTAGGATCGAATTAAACAGGATTAATAAAGGCTATACAAATATGTTTGCAATCTTTCACTAAGTAACTAGGTATTTTGTTATCACCGGAAGTTGGCTTGTTCTGTATACTATCTATACAGGGTTAACTATGACTAAGTACAAACAATTTAACCACGTGCTCAGGGAGGCCTAAAAGACAATAAAAAAAATATTCCAGAATTTTAGCTCGATATTTAAAAAATGGGTCAAAACCCTTTTTTCCTACGGAATGTTGGAGCCTATGATAAAAATCGACTGAGATGGCTTAGATTCATAGATAAAGCTTACATCTGTCAACAATGTCAACTACCATGCGGTCGTCTTTTTGTAGCGTTTCTAATTGAAACAACAAAAATTAACATTCTTATTAGTAATAATACCTGATAGATAGGTACCTACCAGTTAATCCAGTTAGCTCCAGTAGTGTGCATTAATTTTTCATTATTTCGTTATAAACTGCTAAAACTACATATTCGCTCATTACAGCCACTCATACCGATAAAAGACACTTTCCGCAGGTACAATTAAATAAAATGTCTATTTATTATAACAAAATCGAACGAAAGGAATAGATAATAGACAAGTTTTAATGTAACCGCGGCAGTCATGTCCCATAACCTAGAAAACCAAACCGGTGAACTATATTGTGGGAAAGTATCTGCACCCAACACAAATGTCTTTATTTAATAACTATAAAACTTTGAAGGGTGATTCCGTTAATTCTTATTTTTCTCTATCTCCTCTTAAAATATTTGTACTAAGTCATAGTTAACCCTGTAGACGACAATATATTTAACATCGAATCGATTATTAAGCCAGAAAAGTTATTTAACCTAATTTCAGGAGTTACTACTGTTTGTATACACACCATTGACATAATGACAAAAAGCGTTCTCAATAAAATCCTGTCTGTTAAATGTGGTAACGTCGTCAGACAATTGCGCAGAAGTTCTAAATGAGTTTCTTTTATAGTAAATAAATTTTCAAAATTCTTTACTATCCTTTTCAACTGAGATCTGGATATTATTTATACATAATAATATATGAATGATACGCTACTTTAATTAATTGCTTTATTTGAGATCTAGTTTCTTTAAATTTATTGTATAGTAATCATTATAGGCTTTAAAATTTAGTAAGTATGATACAGAGTAATGTGAACTAATAAGCATTATTTAATACAAAGGGCAAACGTAAGGATTGCATTGATACAAATTTCTCTTTGATCGCAAAACGTCAAAGCCCAATCAAACCATTCATTCAGCAACCAAGAGCAAGGAGTGGTGTTTGACTCACCGCGTTTAAACCCGATCGCGGCGACTTATCTGCATTTTAAACAAATCTCCGAATTACTGAGGACACTTCGTGAGTCGTTAACCTACCCTGATTGAGAAATTAGCCATGTCCTGCAACCCACGACTTCGTTTGTGCTTAACCGACCAACTAATGGTTTTAATAGTCGATCTGATATGAGTAGGCGGCGAAGCCACTTCCTCGGACAAATGTGATCTTAGCAATTGCTAGGGACTTGGGTGCGATCATTTCATGTGTAAACAAACAAACTCATAACCCACCTACGTGGTTGAAATAGATGAAGTCGACAGGGGACTACTTGAACAGGAGTTTTAAGATTAGGTACGTTACCATCAGAATTTGGTAACGTTAATTCAATCGATAACTATTTTTCATACTGGTTTCTACGATAATGTATATAGTCGCGTCAAATTAACATTTCACTAGCAACTTTTTTAGCCAGGTCGCAACAATTGGAAAATAAACAATTACGTGCAACAACCTTGTGCCGATGGTTGTCCTCATGATCCCAGAGTTATTGCAAAAAAAAAAACTGGGTTTCCAACGATTGCGGGAGTAGAGTTATTAATTTGTTAATTAGCGAGGTTGCAACAATCGAACAATAAAAAATTATATTTGCAAAAATGTTGTGCCGATGGTTTGCCTTAATAAGCCAGAAATCTTGGAAAAATTCCGGTTCTCTAGTGATTTGGGGGTGGAGTTTTTAATTTGTTACTACAATTTAGCAATAAATAATAAAGCTAACATAAGTGATAAAAAGGGACTTCGAAAACCCCCGAGAGAACATTTTCCAGACATTTTCAATGAATCATGTGTGACATTTGCCATATGTTCAACTAAAATGGGTCATTTGTTAAATAAACAATTAAAATTTTGCGAGCGTACAGAGGTTAGATGTACCTTTTGTTATAAACAATTCCCTGAACATTTTGCAAGAAAACCGCATCTCAATCGGACTTCTTCGCAAAAAGTTGTCCATTTTCATTTTTTTCATGCTAATTTGACGCGACTAATAGCTTGATTTTAATGTTGGGAGAATATTTATTTCAAAGTTGAGACAAAATTTATTGAATAGTAATGAATAGATACAGAAGAGCGAGAAGTTCAACAGGACCGCAGTCAGTTCAAAATATTTGCAGAAAATATATCGCAATATAGTACTATTATCAAATGATAAAGTTAATTCGATGTTAAATTACCTATATAAATTAAGATAACACATAAATATGACTACACTTACCCGACTAACCTTAGTGTTGAGACAAAGTTTTCTTGGCATATTGGAGGTGGTTAAAAGATATTTAAATGAGCTATACAGAGTGTCCGGAAATGATGAGCAATAAATTCAGGGGATAATTCTAGACCAAAAATAAATGTTACCTCTTTATATAAAACAGGTAGGAGAATCGATTGTTTCAATAGTCAGATGGATACATTAAGTTGCAAAAAAGTTCTGCCATTTAAATGAAACATGGTGTACCACTAGTAGCGCCCTCTACTAGTGACGTCAAAATTAGAAACATATTTGAATTTCTCATTCGCAAAAACCCCCGATTTAAAAATTTTATGTAAATACTTGGATCTCTTAAGAAGTTATTTACAAATATCGAAAATAAAATTTTAACTTTAACAGTTTTGGAAAAAATGTTATAGAAAGAGGTAGCATTTATTTTCGGTCTAGAATTAGAATTATCCCCTGAATTTTTTTGCTCATCATTTCCGGAAACCCTGTATATTAATAAACTTGCTGGGAACTTCTGATATGTACCAGCTAAAACTTAACATATGTTTTCCAAAATGGTGTAGGTATCCTAGATTTTGTTTTCAACACGTTTCCTTTTATAGTACTACTTCCTGGGCATATATTGCAATTATGTCAAATTATTCATTTAGGTCCATGTGATTCCAATTTCCTTATCGCACTAAGAAACTATAGCATATCTTAATATAACGTATGTCATCGGGAATATTTTCGTCCTTCAGTAAGTTCTGCAGTGTATGTGTATGGTGTACAGCGCTGCTGTTATTAGGATTACATCTACAAAAATAACATCATTTATGCCATCGAAATGTTTATCATAATACGCTACGGCTAAAAACGTCTCTTCTTGCAGGCGCCTAAATGAAATTTTTTTGACAGTTAATATAAAAGTGTTTGCTAAAGGGAAACCTGCCCTTATTTTCTCAGCTACCCGATTAAGTGCAATTATCTCAAAACTATTGATTTGTACATTCGTGGTTTTGGCGTTGGAGTTGACACATGTTAGTAGGTACTTGGCTTAATCTGAACTTGACCTTGATTTGACCTTCGTGAAATTAGCGCAATCGCAATCACTCATGCGTTAAAATCCACGCATGCCATAATATGTTGCATTATAAACTAATTTCATAATATACTTACTACTCGTATTGCAGCATTTCGATTCGAGATCCTTATTTATTATGTCATATTGAATGGCACAGGTTAAAAATTACCCTATATTGATGAAATGCATTCTTTATCAGTATTTAATTATTCTCAATAATAAAAACAGGAAGATAATTGCAAGAATTTCTGTTTTTATTGGAGGTACTCAATAATTTTACATTCTGTGATATTATAGTTATATAGCTATAGAATATATAGCTATATATCACGAGTCTTTGTCCGATCGCCGTACATACCAATTTGCTAAGAGTTCCATTACGAAAGCGTTGTATTAACCTATCAAACACAAAAACTGGAACAATAAGGATTACATCGAGTTGGAATTTTGCCGCATCAGTGGCTACAAACGAAATTGCTTTCTAAAACCCGAGTCGAGATGCAACAGCGGCAGATTTCCTTCGTGAATCACGAGAGATACACCAGCGTTGGAGAACTTCCAATAAACACATACTGCGGCCATGTGTACGGCTCTGTAATCTGGTTTTAGTGGAAAAAATTGCTTCTTTGTGTAAGGGGTCTGTAAATAGGTTTACTGCAAATTGGGGCCGTAAAATAATAAATATTTTTCAGATGGTCAGTCTGTAATTGTAAGAGAAACTGCTGGTTATAATCGGTCACAGATTCTTACACACTTCATATTTTTAACAAGAATCACTTAAAATATTTTAACTAATTGTGACATATTGAAATGACTCTAGTTAACTGCAACAAATAATGTTTTATTCATTTGTGATTTTTTTAATCAGTCTATTAATTTAACATCATTGCAATTTGGATAGGAAACCTTTATTATCAAAATACACCAATAAAATTGGTAATTAATCTTTATAATTAATATTGCAATTCTTTAAACCAGTGAAGTTAAGACTGAAGTACGGAATAAAATTCATATCTTTTGAATGAATAAATTTTTTTAAAACGCCGAAACATGTAAACTGATCTTGATTTTTTCCCATCTTTTTGTTATATAATAATTAATTTTTCCCCAACCCCCAGCTATCCGTATTTTTTTTTTTTCAAATGGAAACATAAGGCATGAGGGGGCTCGTTGAAAAGCTTATAAAAAACCGAATTCAGCCATACCAAACAAACAAGTTTTATGTTCTCAAGAACGAGTTTTTTTTCATTTAGAAACTAAAACAACTAGATAATTTACAAAAATAAACTCAATCTCGCAAATACTGAAAATGTCCTCCATTCACTATTTGGCATTCTCCAAGACTACATTAAAAGCTGTCCACAACATTCCGAATGACTTCTTCTGATAAATTATGCATCTCCGCCCTAATCTTGTTCTTTCAAATGTCCCCAAAGAAAATAGTCCAAGAGCGTTAAGTCGGGGGATCTTGGCGGCCATTAAACTGCACCCCGTCTACCAATCCAATGATTTGGAAACATTTCATCTAAGTATCTTAGAACATCAATACCAAAATGTGGGGAAGCGTTATCTTGTTTGTGAACCAAATTCTTTCATTCGGTAGACCTGGATCAATTTCATGAGGAAAAATCACAGCTGGAGCAGGTATCAGGTCAAATGAAATCCATGTAGCGTGCGGCACTAAGATTTTCTTCAAAAAATAATGGGCCCAAGATTCTGTTGTTGATGATATCTGCCCATACATTAACATTCTGTGGGTGCTGCGTATGCGATTCGCATGCCCAGTGTTGATTTTCCTGGGACCAAAAGCGGTAGTTGTGCCTGATAACAACTCCAATTAAATAAAACGTAGCTTCATCCGAAAAAAAGTACGTCTCATTGAAAACCATTATTGTCGATACACCGTCTCATCATTTCTTCATAAAATTGTAATCGCCTATCATAATCGTCTTCCAAAAGCTCTTGGACAAGACATACCTTATAGGGGTGGTATTTGTCTTGTTTCAAGAACATTTGAATTGCAGTTCGAGAAGCATCGTGACTGCGGGCCTATGAAGCAGTTGGAAGTATGAGGAGTTATGAGGAAAATATTCTTAATTTATAAGTTTTTGTATCTGGAATTGTGACAATTAATACACTTCCTCTGACTTCAATATCATCAATACACATAGCAACCCAATTCTACAATCTCCAGAAACTCTCACAATTAAGACTACCGTTAGCAATAAATAACTGATATCAGGGGCCGTATCTATTTAAGAATTGTTCAAGGTCTTTTCTGGTCAACACACGTGACATTTTTATTATAAATTAGGTCGCGAGTATAAAATTACGTTAAATATCAATAATAATCTGTCACAATTGGATAACATATTGTATACGCCACGTGAGTTAAATGAATTTATTCACTAAAAGAGACTTTCTTCTCGTGAATAAAAAATACTCATTTAATTCACTAGGTCTGTAAATATCTAGTAAAAACATTACATTAAAGTGAACATTTTTATGTACAAGATGTTTATAATGTACAGTATTTAAAATAGAAAAGTCATATGAAGAAGTTCGGTTACATGTTTTAATTTTCAAATTAATTTTTGCAATGAATTGTTTTTTTGTTTGCATTTGATATTTGCGTGCATTAGCATCAGTGTAGGTGTCGCGAATAACCACTATTATTTCTCAAACACAGGACAGTCGATAATTCATTATGTACTGATCATTTGTAACCTTTCCTAAAGAATAATACATATTGCCTACGGGTCAAAGGTCATGCAGGATGTACAGGGTGTTTGGCAAGTCGATACATTTCTTGCAAGAGGTTATAGTACAAGTAATTTGTGATACATTCTATATTCTAAAAAACGCTTAGATTCCGATTTACAGGGTGTCTACAAAAAATACAAATTTATTAATATTGCGGAAACCACAATAGTTTAATGAAATTTTACAGGTTTCAACAGTTAACAACAATACATATTTTGCGGATAGTACTGTGCGGACAAGCCCATCTCTGGATATTTTTAAAGAAACAAATTACCCGTCCTTAATTTTTCTTAAAATAAAAATTATTTTTTAATCCCTTGTTCAATTTGAAAGAGAAACTTTTTAACAGTCACTTAAAAAATGAAAAACTATGATTCTATTGTAAATGATACTGCAGAAAACAACTACTCCTCGGACTAATGCCTCGACCGGCATTGAATTACTCCTGCAGTATCTGTGTGAACAGCCAAGCACCCTCGTTAGCCACACCACCAGACATAGACCGGCTTCGGGCTTGTTAGCCCTCATCAGTATGCCATAGGTGAGATCACCGACAATTGAACTGGCTGTTCGTTCATATGTATGTTCACATATAAACTGAGTGCAGGTGAGATATAAGTGATTCTATTGTAATGGATACCATCGACAAACGTTAGCAAAGATAGAGTAACTGTTTATTTTTTAAATGTAAAACTAATTTTAAATTTTTAACATCGGTTTTTAACAAACATTAAAATTTAGTATCAGTATTTTGAGCCTCAGTTGATACTTGGTTGGTTCGGTTGTATAAAATACACGTGTACAATATATGCAATCATTTGATGCAAAACTGGGTTTTGCCACTGCTCTTTAGTATAATATACGAGTATTTAGGCAAAGATGAGTTTGGATAAAACAACAGTTCTATTAACTTAAACGATTTTGAAAAATTCAGTTGCAAACTCATTACGGCACATATAAATCTGGTATAATCTGAATCAAGATTAAGAAGGCCTGAGCCTAATAAATTAAAGAGTCTTAAATTCGATCTGTTTTTTATCCTTCTTCACACACCGGAACGGGTTCTCGGAATTAAAACACCCACCCATCGGTTTTATCTCGCAGCTAATTTACCACACATATGTCCATTATACATGTCGTTATGGTAATATAGTTATTAGTAAGTCCAAAACAGCTTTTACAGTTAACTGATTACCAATTTAAATGCGGATCTAACACAATTAAACCCGATTTAAATCTGTGGAACGATTCTCAGCGTATTCTCTCTTAACTTAGTGCAGTAAATCTTCAAAATACTTTAATTCTCGGACGTAATGCGCAATGAGACGCGTCGTAAGTATTAAAATATGAGAATTCCAGCAAGACCTTGTTCTCACAGTCATTGCATCTACCAGGTCATACATTATACATGTAATTAAAACGCAGGTCATTCCATTAACTGCGTATTTTTGACGACAAAATATTTAATCCTACATCCCTATATACAAAAATGTCTCCCTCAAAAGGTACAAGCAGTGGTGTACCTAGAACTTTTGCCGCCCTAGTCGATCAAATGGTGGTTTTTATAAATTAATAAACATTAATAAATAATTGTAATGGAGACAAACAATATGTGGGAAACTCTTTTACCATTGGATGCCATATTTAAATTAGGTATGCAGTAATAAAGGAGGCCGCACGTACCTATAAATGCAACTTTTATGAAAATACAAGATCCTTTTTTAAAGGTCACAAGAAACTTATGGAGGTCAAAGGTTCCGCATCTATGAAACAAAACATATACCTAATTTATAAATTATTACAAGAAAATGAAATGGTAACATACTTTTTTTGTTGCAGATTTGGATTCTTCGTTTTGTTTGGGGGCTTGTGGTTTGGGGGTTTGGGATTTGGGGGTTTATGGTTTGGAGGTTTGGGATTTGGGGTTTGGGGGTTTGGGATTTGTGGGTTTGTAGTTTGGGGTTTGGGGGTTTGTGATTTCGGGGTTTGTGGTTTAGGATGGTTTGTGGTTAGGGGATTTGGGATTTGGGAGTTTGTGATTTGGGGGTTTGTGGTTTGGGTTTTTTTACTTATTTTTTTTTATTCCTTGATAGTGGGGAGGGGGAGATGCCTAAAACGGACCTATTTTTCTCCGAGGAATCCAAATCTGCAAAAAAATGTATGTTCCCATTTTATTTTCTTGAAGAAAAATTTTCTAGAGAAAAATGTCTATACCCGACATAATTTTTTTTTATTTTATTACTATAAAACTCTAAAAATTAGTCACTAGTATTCAACCAGGTTTCGATTATGGCAATTTGACATTATGCATTGCTAGTTGCATACTTTCCAAACATCAAAGGACACTTAGCTTAGGATTTTTATAGAAAAAACTGTCAGGCGGTTAAAGTTTAAAATAGTACTAACTAACATCGTCGATGATTGTTAATATTATTAATATTGCAGAATTGAATTTCCTAGCAACACAAGAAGTTGTACACAGTACATTTTGCACTAGTGGCCTACAGATGGCGGCTGCAGATTGCATCAGCAGTTTATTGATTGTGGCATTTGATTCATAGACCTTAGAAGTCTATGACCAAATTCTGTCAAAAACAAAATGTCGTATATGATATACGGATTTTTTAGTACTTGCCTACGCAAGTGCATATTATCACCGAATTCTCTTTGAACCACAATGAACAACTGCTACAATGCTTTGGAGGTAAACGTGTGGCACTATGGCAATGTTTTCATGTACATATGGTCGAAAGAAAGAGAGAACCTCAAGAAACGAAAGGTAACACGTAAACATATCTTTAACTGAATATGAAGCATTCTACATGCAGTAGACACTATTGAAAGCTATCGGCCTTTATTCTATTCGGCGACCAGCGGCGGTTTCAGGTGTAATTCAATGCTGGTCGGGACATTAGCCCGTAGAGTAGTTGTTTCTTGGAAATCCGTGTTTGCAAAATATTGTTTATCGCCAAACGCAATAAACATCGACAGCTTTCAATGGTGTCTACTGCATGTACAATGCTTCGTGTCTGTGGCATTTCAGTCGTCCGGCATGGAGTAGCGAATGGCCGATAGATGTAGCTTGTTCTACACCGCCCACTCATGGTCCCTTCTGTCGGGTCAGAGACTAAAACAGCTAGGATTATTCGTCAGATATCTCACGTAGGGCGTACTGATAAGAGCTAATAAACTCAATACCGGTATATGTCTGGTAAGTTACTGACGAGTGGCTCTAGCTGTTTGCTATAGGTGTTCCAGTAGTGATGCAAACTTTAGTTACTTTTGAATACTTGTAACGATTAGTTACTTTTAGTATTAGGACTCGTTACTTTGGACTCGTTACTTAGTTACTTAGTAGTAGCAGTAGTAGTGATAAGTAAAACAGAAAAGTGAACATATCGTGTAGTTACACATACAACTAACTGCAGTAATTATTTGTATGTAGTTACTTAAGTACTTATAGTCTATATTTTATGAAAATAAAAAGTTTTTCTTTGTGTAAAAAAGTAAATTGCTGCTTCTTTTTTATCGTGCGTGAAGAGCAACTAAAATTTGAAATAATAAATCAAATCAAACATCTAAAGCTAAAATCGTCGTGCCAGTAACTGTCATAGTAACTGTATGGGCAATAGTATCCGTAACGATAAGTTTGCTCGTTGTCAATTATTTGTATTTCGTAGTGCTTAACATTAGTTTTTTCGTCCAATGATCTGTGCATTAATTACTAGTTGAATACTCAATACATGACATCAATCGTGACCAAGTTATTTTAGGACTAGTTACTTATTTCGTTATAATTAATCGCATAAGTAGTAACTAAACAGCCTAAGTAACGAGTCTTTTTCAGATTAAGTAATCGTTACTTTGAGTACTGGACAAGTAACGCTTACTTTGTAACGAGTAGTTACTTTTTTCTCATCACTAGCTGTTTGCTATATTTTTTTCCAGGTGTAATTCAATGCTGGTCGGGGCATTAACCCGCAGAGTAGTTGTTTCCTGGATTTTCGTGTTTGCAAATGTATATTAATGTAACTATGTATGGGACGTGCGAATATAATTTAGATAAGACTTGTTCCTATGGCAAGCAGATTTTTTCTATTATTATGTTTTAAAAAAATTCAGTGCTACGGGTTTTCAAACACTTTCTAAGCTAATAACCCTAAAAAAATGTTTGTTTAGAAAACATTTCCACTTGTTCTTTACACGAGAAGGCCGATATTAAATTTGTTTGTTTCTATTGCCCTTTTGTAGGAACATACTTATATCAGCAACATCCTGTATATGTCTTTTTGATACGAACTAAAGTGTTTGCATTTATAGAAATGTGAAAAATATCCATCTTCAAACAATAGATTCGTATTTTTGTTGCTGCTGTGCCTGTTTTATTATAAAGATTTTTTATTTTCTTGGTGTAACAGTATGTTAGTTCTTTGTACGTTTATCATCCATATACATCTGACAGTTTACAGTTGATCCATAAAAACAGATATGGAAATTTGGAGTAAAACATAATAATTATGCCGTGTGCAACACCTTGAAGTCGACTATCTGAGATTAAGAATTCTCCCATCTCTCCTCTCCGCCTCTCTCGCTTGTCAGCCTGCTCGATTTTTCGAACTGGACGAGCAAATGTTTGCACTAACGCGTTTTTCTTCTGTTTTGTGTACGGCACCGAGTCGCGCTTGTTTGTTTTCACCCAGAGACGCCATAAACATTACAATGGAAGCGAATTTGCATCCGTATCTTTCCTCCTAAGGCTAGACGAACCAACAGTTATTACATATTTCCAAGGGATTGTTTACAACCGACATTTTTCTCTATGCTGGTACTAATAAGGAAACTGGATGGATTCTATTTAAGGCTGAGAGTCATACGCGGTTTATTCTCGTTTTGAGATTGATTGTACATGAATTATATCACTTTTTGCGATTAGCCGTAACTCGTTTTCCTCATTCATATGAATAATTTTCGCAGATGGTATCCCGGTAGGAAGTGTGATGCTGCGGGCAATGGTGTTTGTCAAATCGCGATGCAACGATAACGTTGGCTACTTTGAATAACAGCTGTCAACGTTTAAGTCGTAAGTATGGAAATAAGCTGAAATGATAATCGTGAAAGATAAATATCTGCAAGTATTCTTTTCTACAAATAATTTTTTCAGCAAATTCTTAGATTATAGATGTTTTATCAGCATCCGAAAAGCGTATTTTTGGCAGGTGTTTTCCGAATACTGTTTCATTTCCAGTTAGGTTCATTGACCTTTTTTAATCGCATTTTTAGGCAAAATTCCTTAAATTATTTTGTTCCTAATCCATTTTTATTAATTTTAGGTTCCATTCAACCAAAATTTAAATTATAATTATTTCGGACGAAATTTCAAATAATAAGACACAATTTTTAAATACGATGTATCAATTTTACATTAAAATCGCAAAAGTTGTGATAATTTTTGGCAGATGTTTCTAATTCAGTTAAGGTTACTGACCTGTCTTAACCTTAACCACACCTTTAGGCAAGTTCTACATTTCTTTGTTTTTATTTATTTAAATTCAACACAAACAAAATATTTGTTAAATAGGACCAATAAATATTATTAAGTAGATACTTGTTTCCCCCCTTTTCATTGAAATATTTGAAAAATGTATTGTGAAAATCATAAAATGCATTCATTCACATTATGGAATCTATATTTGCAGGCATGAGTATTTACACAAGGGGGGTTCAGGGGATGCTACACCCCCTGGCTTACCTCTCCAAATCTTTCATGATTACCTATATTTTTGTTAGTAGTCAATATGATTTTTGTTATTTATTTTTGTATTTATTTCCATTTAATTAAATAAAAATAATTTTGGCTGAATTTGTTAGCTATTTAATTTAGTTTATAACACAATGTTTAAAAAATATGTTTTAACTTCTAAACAGTATTCAATTACACGTCTTCTAGATTTCGAGCAAGGAGACCTTTTCTGAATAAAATTGAATGTCCTTTCAAAGATATTTTCAAAATTTCAATTCAGTTATGCAATTTTTTACAAAAAAAATCATAGATGCAGATAGATTTTAAATAAACAATAATTACTTATATACCATACCTTTTTAGGACAATTTCAAAGGATGATTATTTGTTTAAAATAATCACAACTTACAAAGTATCTTACGTTTTTTATCATTAAGACAGTGGTGTAATATTTTTATTGTAAATAAAATAAGAGGGCCAGAGGGTTTCTACGCCACTGGCGATAATAAAAATATTTAAAAATACTGAATAATTAGACCAAAGAAATCCCATTACACCTAGAATCATTGTTGTTTTATCACGAAGGAATAAAAAATATAATAAAAATGTTCAAATCTTTGACACCCTGTATCTCGGAAACGGTGAACTTTTAGATATGGATATATCAACTCTTCCAAGGATGTCAGTAACTTGAGATACCTTGTATATTTTGTAATATACAGGGTGATTCAAAAATACTAAGAATTAAGTAGAGAGTTTACGTGAGAAATTATTTGAATCGTATTTATTTTGTTTTTCCAATCTCCAATTTAACCGATTTTAATGGAATTTGGTATGGGGTTGTAGATATTACCATTTTTTTTTCAAAATCAATATTCCATTTTTTTCTAAATTCTTTGTCATTGTATTCGAAGCAGCGTTTCATTCTACACAAAAAACTAACTATTCCTTACTTTTTTTTATTTGAAGTTTCCATAAAAATATATATAAAACTAATTTATATAGAAGGATATCACAAGACGAATATTTTTCTAATTGCTAGAACAAATATTTTCTTCATTCAACGTCTGATATCCTAGAAAATATCTCAAGCCATCTTTAGCAAATAAACGGATAATTGAAAACTGTTAAAATTATGTAATCTTTAAATCTTAAAAAAAAAATAAAAAAAAAATTGACAGTGTAGTCACGAATCGACATGTCACTTAATCTGTTTGAATCATCTTCACATCTTTTTCAGTTTATGCATTCATAATTTTTCAAGTTTGTCCATGGTAGTAGGTACCACAGCTTTTGCAACTTTTTCTGGAAAATTAAGCTTCAAATGTAAAAAAGTAAAGAATACTTTTTTGTGACAAAGAAATTAGAAAAAAATGGAAATTAAACTCGCTAACAGCGCCCTCTATGTTACTTGACAAAACTACTTTGTACAGCGTAGGAGTTCCTGGATATATTGGATTCCTGGATTTAAAAAACAACATTTTTGACCCAATTTCAAGTAACCTCCAAAAATTTGAATTTGGGAAAAACAAAAAAATACAGTTAAAATAATTTCTCATGTAGATTATATATCCGATTTTTTTCTAGTATTTCTGAATCACCTTGTATAAAAAACATTTTGTTAAAATACCTACAAACAAAATAGATATGGATATAAAAAGAACATTAAATTTTATGATAAACAGATAAAAATAATTTAGGCTACTGCGATATTTGTATGCCAAATTTAATTTAAGTAAAAGAGAATTTTCTCAAAAACTGTAAAGGCACTAAATTCTAATTTTCTAGTGTCACGTACTGATTTAACAATTTCTAAAATTTTAACTCTAAAAATAGGAAAATGTGTGGTATAGGTGTTAAAAATTCATAACTCTAAAACACTTCCCTTTACATAAATTCAAGGTTCAAGTGAGTTATTTCGTCTTTATCATTAATGCCAGTATTTTACATGCAATTTTTGTAAATTGCCTGATTTTACGTTTGTCTATAAATCTGCCATTTGTGTGAGTACTCTATGCTATTTCGCAGTTATTCAATTCTTCGGCCATAAAAAATATAAATGAAGACAGACGTCCGCAGCCTCCATTAGCATACCTTTATGATAATTGATTAGTTTAACATATGTAAGTATGAAATTTGGTTGGCAATTTAGATAGATTTGCATTACGGGACGTCATTTTAGCGAAATCGAATTTCAAATGCGTTCGACGAAAGGCCGCCACACACATAAATACATTAATTTTTGTCAATTATTCAAATTTCGCGTCGTGGCTCGACTCAAGCGATATGAATATCTGTTTCGTATGCATTTATTCATGCGGACGGTGAGTAGTTGCTCAACATATTTCAGTTTTAAGTATCGCTTTAAATATACTCTCTAACACGTGTTCCCCGGCGTTAACAAGAAAAAAAACAATAATAATTGATTGATTACACACATGAATATGTCGTGATCTATTTTTACGTAATGTAGACATTCTGGTTAACCGATTTTCATGATCTATTCTTGCTTTACGAAATATGTAAAGACGATTGTTTGCCCTTTTGTGATTTAACTAAATTGTATTTAATGTATTTATTAACACCGTCGTAGATTGCTTGGAGGTGTCCCATTTGTTGTATGCTGATGACATAAAATACATATTTAAGAATTGAGAGTATTCAGGATTGCATTAATTTGCAGAGAAATGTTGATATAGTTGCAGCAAGAATTCAGACGACTTACCACGGCTGTCATCACGCAATTTGTTTTTATTCACACAATTTTTGATAGTTTGCCTCGTCGTTTTCTGTAATTTAGTGTAATATATGGTGCAAATATTTAGTGTAGTAGGTAGTAGGAAAGCAAACTTTGATAATTTGTATAGCAATTTGGGATCTATAGACTGGTCTCGTCTATCCTCATTTACTATGGCTAATGATGCTTGCATATATATGTATGATCAACACTTTTACTAAATGATGGTGAAATCTGAACAAAATCAAAACTGTAAGTGGTGATATTCTTCTAGTTTACTTTGTCGAGAAAGCTAAGTCTATGAAATCTTCCACGTTATGGAGTCGATTCTCAACAAATATCCAAAAACTATTGCTTTCTTGAAGCGTCAAGCTGTAGGACCATGTGACGCTCCAGATAAACAATATCTACTACCTAACAAAAGCAATTTTAGTATTTTAGTGGTCTTTGGTGGGTGTCGAAGAGATGATTTAATACGGTTACGGCATGGAAAAACTCAAAACTCAGGTACATCAAGAAGTTTCATCATTGCCAATAAAGGATGTACCTACATTTGAGCCCTGCACACTTTATCGTAAATATACAGCTCTACAATCTAAAAATACGAACAGTAGAAGATTATTTTTTTGTTGCATATGGAAACAGGCAGGTGTTACGCTCAACACGTTGGATGCCATACCATCATCGGTATTCCGAACATTGTTGACGAATACCTATAACTAGAAGATCCCAGAAAATATACCGGGCATGGACTAAGGCGTCTTTCGGCAACGATGTTGGTGCAAAGCGGCGTTGATTTACTCGGAGAAACGGCACGGAGGATGACGTTCTTCCAATGTAGCAGAAGGATATACAGAAGAATCCAGAAAAAGAAAAATTGAAAGCTGTTCAATCCTTTTCACGCGCAAAATACAATTGTATCATTCGTTCCAGAAAACATTTGCGAAAAAAAATGAAACTCCGAAAGGACTAAACCTGTGCAACAATAAGAATTGCACAATAAATATAACTACTAATAATAACAATTCAAACTAAAACCATTATTAGTTGGAGCTGTTGTTATTAATACCTAGTTAATTTTCAGTATTCATACTGTAGTAGGTAGTTAAATGTTTTTTTTATTCCCACAACTGTTATGAAAATAAAAATGTTCCAAGTTTCTTTCGTATGTCTTTTTCATGTTATATTTTGTTTTTCTGTTTTCGTTTTCAAAGAAGTATAATAAAAAATATCGTTCATTACACGTTCAAAAATAGATTTTTTCGTGCGTACATGACTTACCGAATTCACACGTGCACGGAAAGATCTTTATTTCCAGCCTCCTAATGAAATATACTATTCCATTCTGTCACAATTTGATGTGATGTTTCTGCATCGATTCATTTAATCCACAGTACCAATTTAAGTTGAAAAATATAATTTTGACACTAGTCTATATTATAAATAATAACAAATAAGTAATATTAAATGCTTGCAACTGCATTTAGGTACATACGATTGGTTTTTGTTCTAAAAGTTGGTAGCGTTATGTTTGATTAACAGCGCGGTGCGACAGTTTGTTGAGTAAACATTGGTAAATGCAAAACAGAAAATAACACAATGAAGTATTACAGTAGGACCTACTGCCAAGCAAATATGTAAATACTCCGCAACCTCATTCATAATCGTAATTTCTAAACCGTCTATTGTCAACTGCCCATTCAAAAACCTTTGATTTTTAATTTGTATTTGGTTCAATTAAATTCAAGTCATTGTTTAAAAATTGATACGTAGGAACCTTATAACAGATACGGAATAAGGTGACTTGAATTATTTATACAAGGTATCTTGGTCAATATCCATTGTTTCATAGCATAACAGCTTTTACGTATCACTAATTTTAAATTAAAACATGTTTTGGATAATATTGATAGCGCATCTGCCAAAAATATTCTCGATTATACGAGGTGCTACACTAAAAAATCTATATCTTATGCACTGATAAAGTATATTATTTGTCCATGCAGTCAATATTATATGTTTGTTCCTGCAGCAGTTGGAAACGGTTTGAAACTGTCAGATATATTCGACTAGTTAAGTTGAGAACATTTCTGATAGTTTCAAACCGTTTCCAACTGCCGCAGGAACAAACCTGTTAACTACACACCACAGTTATTTCTATAGCAGGCAGACAACCAATCAGCCTTAAATATGAAGATCTTAAAGGTTGTACGTTTTTAAATTTCAGAGAAGATTTGTTTCAGGAATAACCAAAGTAAAATTCAAGTATTCAATTGAAGTACTAGGTGGCACTTGCATTTTACTGATTGTGTAACAAATAGCCAGGTGAGATACTTTGCACTGACTTCTTCATTTGGAAGTGCAGTCATATATTGAATTCAATACAATTCTCAGGTAACTACTTGCTGTGCAACCAAGCAGCAAGGTTGCCAGGTGAGATAACCTGTATTGAATTCAATCCATTTAATTTGCACTGAATTTGAAAAATTATTCAGAAAATACAATAAAACATGAAATAGGCCCACTGATACGAGGTACGATATTTCCGTTAAAGACAATGTTATTGTTGAACTAACCTGGTTGATACACTAAAAAATATGTTCTGAAAATGTACATACCTGTAGCTCATACACGAGTAGCGATTACTAATCCCACAAAACTCCAAAGTATTAAATTCCATGCAAATACTCATTTCATATTCCCAACCAAAAAAAATCAATAGGGTTCATATCGGCTGATTTGGGTGACCAAGGTTGACCTGGATCTTGAGTGCCTCGTCCATCACGTTATTACCAAATCTTTCATTTAAAACTTAACGAGCAGTTAAACTAAAATGTTGGGAAGCCCCGTCGTGCATGAAAAACATGCCTTGTCTTAACATATAGTGAACATCGTCAAGTAGTTCAGGTAACACGTTTACAAGAACATGTACAAGTTGGGTTAAGGTCCAACGAAAAAATTTCCTATAATACCCACCCAGACATTCAATCAAAATTGATGTTGAAATCGAAATTCTATTATAGCACTAGGGTTTTCATCAGACTAAAGTTCATTATAGCATCTCTGGAAAAATTAGCTTCGTCGGTAATTTTTTGCAAAGTCAAGTGGCAAAATTGTAGGCGAGCAGGATAGTCTTGCGGCAGTAAGGCTTGAACCCTTTCTGTGTGATACAATGATTCACAATTAAGATTGCAGGGATCTTCCTAGTACTAGCATTTTAATATTCTTCAATTTCGTGCAGAATAGTTTCTTCCAAGTCAGACGTTATAACACTCAAAGGTCTTCCAGGAATTTAACTTTTCTGAAATGAGCCGAATGACGTTGAAAAACATTTCTGAACATTCTTGGATTTGGAGTTGGATGATTTAGAAATCTTTCCATATAAATTCGACTAGCCTCAGTACGATTTCCGTTTGCAAGGTCATAAATGTAAACTATTGGCTATTTCAGCATTTGAATATGCATAAGCCATTATTAAAACTAATTTTTTTAAAAAATAAGCTTAATGTGACAATACACAATATTAAATAAAATGACAATTTCTTATTATTATTATTTTAACTGCATGCTCAGGGAGGTCTAAAAGACAATAAAAAAATCCAGAATTTTAGTTCGATATTTTCTGCGGAAAGTCGGCGCCTATGATAAGCATTGACTGAGATGACTTAGATCCATAGATAAGGCTTACATCTGTCAACAATGTCAACTACCATGCGGTCGCCTTTTTGCAGCGTTTCTAAATGCAGAAACGACAAAAAGTAACATTGTTATTAGTAATAATACCTGTTAGATAGGTAACAGTTAATCCAGTTTGTTCCAGTATTGTGCATTCGTTTTTCATTATTTCGTTACAAACTGGCGAAACTATATTTTCACTCGTTACAACCAATCACTACCGATAAACACACTTAGATACAGAAACAGTTAGATAAAATGCCTATTTATCATATAACAAAATCGAACGAAAGGAATAGATAATAGAAAATGTTTAATGCACCTGCGGCAATCGTGTCCCATAACCTAGAAAAACAAACCAGCGCACTATGTTATGGGAAAATATTTGCACCCAAAACACTAAAAGCTGAAGAAGAACACAAAACTACAACGTAAATACAGGAATTGAATTTTTATACGAGCGAATTTTACCAATGTCTTGCTGGTTTCCTCTGACTCTGACGAAAAAAAAAATTATAAATAAGTATGGAATTATTTTGAAAGGTGATTTCCTGAATTCTTAATTTTCTCTATCCCCTCCTAAAGTATTTGTACGCTGCACACCCTGTATACGAAATTAACTATTGTGACCAAAATACTATGGCTCACTGCAGCATAATATGATGCACTATTCAGTTATTCAGTTTATTTTTGTAGTTTTCAGAATATTTATAAGTCAGCTACATGTAGGTAGCTTTCATGTTATTATATTTATTGGCTTGTCTAGCGATTAACAATCACAATAAACATATTTTATAGCGGGACTTTAAAGTCGCATAGTTTTACACTTTTTTAATATTGCATCATAAATTGCCGCAGCGCAGCAGCGTTCGACTTATCCAAGAAAACGACAAACCAAGAAATTTAAACAAATCGTGCCAGGTGCTTTCCAAGCAAATAGCTTTGTGGTAGTTATTATATATAGATTAAACAGCGGCTACTTTGTAAATTATATTTTAGCAATCCACGTCGACAACTTCCTAGTGAAATGCCCGCATATATTTAAACATTTGTCGCCATCTGTCCCGCCTGGAATTATAGCTCGGTTCCTGCAACAGTTACTTATTAAATTTACACCGCCGTGAGCCTCAACAGGAATATTATAAATTAAATTAGATACGTTCCCAGAACCGAAAGAAAACTTGTAAAATGGCCGGAAACTTTAAACTGATGACTACAGATGCGATACTAACTCATTTACTTAAAATACTGCACTCTAATTTCCCAATCTCAATTCTCACTGTTCCATTTATCACTTTTAAGTACTTTTCCGACATAAAAATATTACGAAACTTTCACATAAAACAGTACTTAGTACATATCGGCTGACTGTTATCAGTTCAACATTGTATTTAAGGAAAATATCGTACCTAGAAGCCCATTGGATTATTTGTAACTAAAAATTGAATATACACAGGAAAAAAAAATGTTATGAAGCTTTAGATTAGTGTTGGGAAAAACCAAGTTAATTTAAAAACCGAATAGTGAGTATTTAAGTGATATCAAATACCGATTGATAACTCGAGTGATGGTCACTTGAATTCTCAGCAGCTGTACATATTACTATTTTTGTAGTTTATATGTAAATGTTTTCTTTTAAATACATAAATAATATATACTTTTTGTATGGGTAAATTTATATATTTAAAATAAACAATACAAATCTTAGATATATAAAAATATATGTTGCATTTACACAAAAAATTAGTTACTTCTATTTTTTTAATTTTCGAAAAATTATTTTACGACTCCTGCATTCCGTCAACAAAAATTTTTATTTTGATCTATAGCTACGACAAGTGCATTATACGAAATATGAATATGAACTATGGCTATTTCTACGGTTCCTCGGTTTCTTATAGTTGCGTTGTGTGTTATAGTCAGACGACTTACGTTATACAAACAAATGAATAATTCATTATATTTTCATTAAAATATTAAAAAAAACTGCTACTGCAAATAAAAAATAACTATATATGTGCTATATTAAATGTTTGCACTATATATTGCACTAAAATTGCAAAAAATGATTGTTTTTAACGCGACCAAATATCGAAAATTATGTTGACAATTGCGTAACATCAGCCGTGACATATGTAAGTCGTCTGAATTCTTGCCGCAACTATAGCGGTTCTTGTTGCACGTATACGAGCATGTATATACAAATCTTGAATTCGAACTCACAATTTGTAAGTTAACAGCAGGGTTGTAACCGGAAGAACAGTCCTTACTGCAGCCTCTGTCCTTTCGTCCTTATTTTTACTATAAATTTCCTTACTCGGAGGACATGATTAAATTAATAGAATTATCGGGACACAAAGACAAAATATGAAAAAAAAAAAATAGTTCATATACAAAGTAAAAAGAATGTCCTTACTTGAGAATTTAAAAAATAAGAATATCCTACTTGCGCATATGAAAAGGTGGCAACCCAAGTGATCAATTGAAAAAATCAAATAAATAATTCGTTACTCATATAACTGATAATCGAGTGATTTTGGTTATTTCAATAACCGAATAATTAGTTATATTTCACTCGAGTGATCTCAACAATACTTTAGATTCTCATTCATGCTATTTATTATTAAGATAAATATTTACAAAAAGTTTAAAGAAATAATAATTTTGACGCCCTGCACTAAGATAAACGGGGCTAGATCATCGTATTTTAGTCTCAGAATATTGCGTTAGCGTTATGTACAGACCTTTTAAAAACATCCTGTATTTATATATGTGTAACCGACACAGAGCAGGTGCATGTAGTAGTTAATAAGATTTTCAAGAAATAATGCGTTAATTGAAACAATATTTTAATAGTGTTTATCAGAAGAAATCAAATAGTTAGTAGCAGGCTCTGTCTTTAAAATTTGACAGTTAGTAATAAAGCTATTTTAATTCTGCTACTGTTTCTTGCTGAAATTGGCTGGAAAATTTACATTCAGTGAAGAAGTTTACATATTACTTGTGCTAGGTTTCTCTTAAGGAAACTGTAGAAGTGTGGAAGAATATCCTAGGAGATTTCCATTTCGATTGATTTTCTATAGAAAAACATTTTCTAATGTTGAAAAACGGACTCGAGACAAAGGAAAAATTGAAAAATTTTGCAAACAGTTGAAGATGAGCCACAAATAAATACTAAACATATATCTCGAGAAACTGGAATTTCAAGAACATCTGCATACCGAATTCTTAAACGTAATCCACTGCATCCATATCACATTAAAAAAGTGCAAGAGCTATTGCCTCAAGATTTAGATTGACCAGACCTTTTGCGTGTTTATCTTGCACTAGGATATTCATTTTCAGAAAATTATTCTCACTGATGAGACTTATTTCAAATATTCACTTTCATGAATATTTCGCTGTAAACCCCTATGCAATAAACAATTTCAACGCGAGGTTAAAGTAAATTTTTGGGCCGTTATTGTTGATCGTTATTTGATTGGGCCAGTTAATTTGCCAAATCGATTAAATGAACAAATTTATTTGGAATTTCTGCAAAATACTCTCCCTGATTTAATCGAATATTTACCGTTGCAACTTAGACTAGAGTTTTGGTTTAGTTTATTGAATTTTAAGTTTCCAAATAAACGGTTAGGACAAGGAAATAACTGTTCTCAAGATTGGCCACCACAATCGCCAAACCTCAGCAAATGTGAGTATGGGGGACATTGAAGAATTTTGTTTATTCCTCTCCAATTGAACTACGAGAAGATTTGTGAAATCGTATTATGATTAAATGTAATGTTATAAGAAACAATCATCATTTGTTAGGTAAAGTAAATTTCAATTTTCAGCAAAGAATAAATTTATGTTTCAGAGAAAGTGGTGCCCATTTTGAACAATATTGTCACGGATTTCCTAACCCGACTTTTTCTTTTACCCAGAAAAGCAATCCGTTAATTAATCACTTATCTTTATTAACTACTCAGTACACTACTGAACACTAATTACAACTCAATTAAACACTTATTTAATTAATCGCTATCTAAATCACTTTAATCTCTCCAACTAAACACTTCAATTCAGACTGGAATATAAGACTAACTAACTCGGCCGTTTATTCTTCTTTTATAGACCCAATGAATATTCCAGGTATATTCTAACATCTCTAGATCCATTTCCCGAACAACTCGAACGCTTCTCGTGTATTCTCCAGTGTTCCAGTTGCGCCTCGATACCCAGGCATTATTTGTTTGTTTAAATAAGCAGAAAAGTCTCAATAAACATGGGTCCGCAAAGTAACGGTTGCCGAGATATGGAATGTTTTATGTTTTTTAGCCCCTTTTTCTATTTTGCAAAAACGTTGTGTATTTTCGTATAATAGTTGGTTACTGTTTAGTGAAATAAACAGTACGTATTTGACAGTTGTTCTCATTGCACTAGTTTTCTGTCGCTATGGCTGGTTACTCTAACGCAGAATTAACAGGCATTTAATTCATGTATGGTCCTGCTAATGTGAACGCCACCGAAGCGAGACATCTTTATGTTGATGCTTATCCAAATCGTCAGATTCCTTCACAACGCATGTTTGCAAAAATTCACCAAAGATTGCGTGATCCCGGTTCCTTGAGAAAACAGTGCCATTTCTCCGGAAGACCAAGGTCGGTATCCACTCCTAGAGCAGAAGAAGAAATTCAGAGCAGAATCCAGTTACGAGTGTGCGGAGAATATCAGCCGAGGTAGGAATTAGTGGTCCACTTGTTTGGAAAATCCTTCACGAGCAACTGCTTTATCCATACCACGTACAACGAGCACAGGCCTTAAATCCAATACATGATCATCAAGCACGTTTGGTTTTTTGCCGCTGGTTTCTACGTCATGATGCTAAAGACCCTCGTTTTCTTGCAAACATTATTTTTATTGTTGAGGCCGGGTTCACAAGAAATGTAATGTTTAATTTTCACAATACGCATAGGTATTTGGGCCGACGAAATTCCTCATGCTCTAATAGAATCTGGACATCAGGCAAGTTTTTCATTAAACATTTGGATGGGTATTGTAGGTGACAGGTTTCTAGGTCCTGTTGTTTTACCAAACCTTTCTGCAGAACACACTGTATGAGATTTTGGAAGACATTCCTTTGAATCAGGGGCAACAAATGTGATTGCAGCATGATGGTGCTGCAGCTCATTTTTCCATGACCGTTAGAGAGCCAAACTTTTCCGCATAGATGGGTAGGAAGGGCCGGACCTGTTTTAAGGCCTCCAAGATCGTCTGATCTGAACCCTCTAGATTTTTTTGTTTGGGGATATTTGAAGACATTAGTGTATGGTACTCCTGTAAATAGCCTGGAGGAGCTGCAGCTACGGATTAATCAAAAGTGTCAAGAAAGAGTTCGAATATCGTTAAGACGAAGTTGTCGTGCCTGCTTGGAAATGGACGGAGGGCACTTTGAACATCTTCTGTAACTTTGTTTTTTGTTTATTAACAGCTTACTTTGTCGGTTTATTCCTAATAAAATAAAATGTTTGAAAAACGAATAGTGGTCCATATCTCCCCAACCGTTACTTTGGGGACCCATGTTTATTAAAACTTTTATGCTTATTTTGGTTCATACTATTACCAGTATTTATTTAAGTATAGTTAGTCAACCAGCCTTAGTTGTGGACCATGTCGGCTAGATGGCGGCTTAAATAAGCCTTAGAGAAATCGGTAAACAGGGTCAGACTAACTTTATTTTAAAAACAAAGTCAGACTGACTCTGTTTACTGACTTGTCTAGAGCTTGTTTAAGGGCGCCGTTTTATAGGCAAATTTTCAACGAATTTCATAGCTGTTTGTTGAGACAGTCTAAAAAAATCTGAGTAAGTTAGAATGAATATCTCTTCACTATGTCAATTATACAAGTTTTCTCCGGGATATAAAACAATTTTCAAGCTGACAAGTCATTTAGAATAAGAAAAAAAGAGCATCATTTTCACCTATTACGTTTTATCATAAAATCTACTGAATTTTACAAGTCAACTGCACATTGAGAAAATTGTATACAACATTATAAACATTATCACATCCCGGAGAATTCTTTTAAAAACTAGTAACACTTGAATTTATGTAAATTATCAAGTATTTTTCACGGTGTATAGAACACAGTGATAAGGTACAAATTCACAGTTTTTATGTTCTCTAGCACATTTTTTCTTCAAAAGTTAAAGAAAACTAGATAATAAACTAGATTGATACTAATGTACTATGGTCTAATGTACTGTGCCAGATTTGAAATAAAAATAACTGATTTTAAAAATATACATATATCTTAGCCACAAAATTATCTGGCTTCAGTTAAATAATCCCTGTTTAGTAGTAAATTAATTGCATTGTGAACTTACCAAAAGTACAAATTTTAAAACAAATGACTAGAAAGGTGGCAAGTCGGCTATCGCCGACTTGACCTTTCTTGAGTAGGGTTCGTTTTTTTTAAACACCATGTATTTTTTCGATAATTTGTGCGTTAAGAGACCCCCGATGGAAGTTGAGTAAAAAAAAATTGTCAGTTCTCATCATTTTGAGATTTTTTTAACGTTTTTTCCATATGGACCATTGTTAAAAGTTTCATCAAAGGAATATTATACTTCCATGAAGGTTTCTAGAGAACGGTCGGTTTTTTTAAACACCCAGTAGTTTTTTAATTAGTATAGTTTTCCTACAGACCATTGTGAAAAGTATTATATATTAAATATATCCAGGGTGTTGCAGTTTTAATGATCAGAATTTTGATATTGGATAATTTTATTTTAATATGTAAAAGTTCATCTTCTTTTTTGATTGTGGCATTACACAATTATGAATTTAGCCAGACACAATAAAAAGTTCATATAAACATAGGTCATGAAGTTCCTCTTTTCTGAGATAGAGGGCGTTAATATTTTCTGTAGGAAAGAGTTTTAAATTGATAAATATTTAAGTATTTATATGTTACTGATATTTGGTTCATTGTAATTTTAAGAAAGGTAGGGTATCATGTTAGACTTTATTTTTTAAATTTTTTATAATAAAAATTTTTAATTGTTATTTTATAAATTAGTAGGAAAATATTTTAAAATGTAAAAAAAATAAATAAAAACAAATGCAGGAAAACAGGTTTATTTTATGATTATAATATATTGAGTGTTAAAAAAATTAACAATTATATAAAAATTACATTAAATTATTATTAAAAGTTAAATAAGTACATATAGGTTTTTATCACAGAATATATTGATAGGTTATATATTTATAGTATAAAATAATGAACATATGTTATAATGATTAAATTGTTATTAGAATTGAAATGCATATGAAATATACAATAAATGTAAAATTAAATGTTATATTTGATTATGCAATTAATTGATAGAATAAGATTATAATTCATTTATAGTGTAAAAAAGTGAATATATTACAATTAATAAATTAAATTATTATTAGAATTTAAATACATATAAAATGTAAAACAAATGCAAAATTACAGTTTTTATTTAATTACTTTAATTTTTTTGATTGTTATGCCATGATTTAGATATTTGACCATAATTACAATTACAGGGCCCTATATATTGCTTAGTGTTATTAATGGTTTTAGGACTGTTAGATAAAACCGCTTAGGTAATAGTAGGTTTTTGAAGGAGTTCAATAGTTATTTTTGTAAGTGATTTATTTAATTATTTTTTGAGTGATAGGTAATAGAGTAAGATCAGTTGTTTTAAATTATGGCATAGTAATCTGGAAAATTATAACAGAAATAATTGTGGTAATGAAATTAACATCGTCTATAGGCTTGTTTTTGCAGCAGTTGAAAACGGTTTGGAAACTGTCAGAAATATTCGACCAGTTAAGTTGAGAATGCGTTTCCATTGAATTTGACGCAATAAATAGTTGGACGGACATTTCTGATAGTTTCCAAACAGTTTGAACTGCTGCTAAAACAAACCTTATATCGTTTGTATTTCTGGATAAATTGTAGTATGACTTTGAAGAATAATAAATTCATTTTATTTCATAATATTTTATGGAAATATTATGAAAGTTTTGAAAAAAATATTATAATTATTTGTCCAGAAATATACACATTTTTTCACAAATTATTTAATTAACAATAGTTTTGTATTACAGAATTTTAAAATAATTTTTGACATACATAATAAAGTTTTTAAATTTTTGGGTTGTGCTGGGATAATCTAAGGAAGAAATGAAATGTAATGAGAATGTGGGATGACAAAACAACTTGAAAGATATTACCTCTTCATAGATAAAAGTAATTGAAACTCTAATAGTGATTTTTAGTTATATTTTGGGTAGTCGCTCTTGTAAATAATCTAATTTATAATATTGATAGTAAAGCGTTAGTAGCTATTCTTGTTTCATGTTGGTGACCTTTAAAAATGAAAAGAATTGTTTTTAATTTATGAAAAAATATTATTAGAATTTAATAATGAATTACCTTTTAAATTTTCTGTATATAAGGAATTGGAAAAAAACGTAAATCATTGAAATATTTCTGATTTTATATTGGGTTAGGGTAGTCTAGGCTGGGTTAAGGTTTTTCTTGAGTGGCACGAAAAAGCAGGTTCTATTGGAATATTGTTGTATGTTATAGCATACTCATGTTTTCTTCTGTAATGGCCTGAAATAGAAGTGGAAATAATTGAAAATAATGTTTTAAAAAGATATTTACAATACTTTGAAATAAGTTAACTGCAAGTGAGGAATTTCCAGTAGCGTTAAATGGTTTCCACTGTATATTTTGGATAGACAGTTTGGTTAATATTTTCTAATGTAATAGGATCTGCAATAAAGGTGTATGAATGGATTAATAATTTAACATAAATAAAAAATATTGATTAATATAGTTTTAGTTACATGAAATGATGGAATTGTTTTTTTTTATCCTATCGTTTTCAAAAAGATAGTATAGATGGCCTGTAATAAAAAAATAATAATGAATGAGTGCATAGTAAATGGTAAATAGAAATACCCTTTGTTAATATACGACTATTCTTGGCAAGTACACACTGAAAGAGTAGATTTTGTTTATTTTTGTGATTGAAGTAGTATCCAGAAGAGATCTTAAAATAGTTTGCTTGATCTAAAAGTAAATGTAGATAAAATATTTTTTTAAATATTGTTATAAAAAGTTACATTAATAGAAAAATGAAGTAATAGCTTACTGTATTATGCAAGGTATTCAGCATACAGATGAACAGGAATGTGTTCGTAATATTACAATTCTTGATGAGAAAATGTTGAGTTAGAGTTGCTATACTTCATTTATATTAATAACAATATTACAAAGTAGATTTTAGTGAAATATAGATAAAAATATAATTTTCTACATGAAAACTGGAAAGTACAATTGTAAAATATGAAAAATATATAATAAATGACAATATTAAATACAGAAAAGATCTTATAGAAACTAAGGGCGAATTTTTCCTTGTGTAGCTGGCTTGGTTTTATCATTTAAGCTCGAAAGCATAGGTGCCAGTTTCTTAAATTTTAGTGAAACTTTGGCAGTATATGATTATACCTTAGTGCCAGGAATGTACATAGGATTTATCGTCTAAAATCTATAGAGAATAATTTCTGTATAAAAAAAAAGTATGCAAAAAATATATGAAATATTTTAATGTAGAAAAATTGATATTCCAAAGTGTTGATACTTTGATAATTAATGATTTATATTTATGATAATATTCTTGTGTGGCACGAAAAAGCAGGTTTTATTGGAATATTGTTGTATGTTATAGCATACTCATGTTTTCTTCTGTAATGGCCTGAAATAGAAGTGAAAATAATTGAAAATAATGTTTTAAAAAAGATATATGCAATACCTACTTTGAAATAAGTTAACTGCAAGTGAGGAATTTCCAGTAGTGTTAAATGGTTTCTATTGTATATTTTGGATAGACAGTTTGGTTCATATTTTCTAATGTGATAGGATCTGCAATAAAGGTGTATGAATACACTCTGAAAGAGTAGATTTTGTTTATTTTTGTGATTGAAGTAGTATCTAGAAGAGATCTTAAAATAGTTTGCATGATCTAAAAGTAATATGGTAAATGTAGAATAAAATATTTTTAAATATTGTTATAAAAAGTTACATTAATAGAAAAATAAAGTAATAGCTTACTGTATTATGTCAGGTATTCAGCATACAGATGAACAGGAATGTGTCCGTAATATTACAATTCTTGATGAGAAAATGTTGAGTTGGAGTTGATATACCTCATTTATATTAATAACAATATTACAAAGTAGATTTCAGTGAAAGATAGATAAAAATATAATTTTTCTACATCAATAATGGAAAGTACAATTGTAAAATATGAAAAATAATTATTAAGTGACAATATTAAGTACAGAAAAGATCTTATAGAAACGAAGGACGAATCTTTCCTTGTGTAACTGGCTTGGCTTTATCATTTAAGCTCGAAAGCATAGGTGCCAGTTTCTTAAATTTTAGTGAAACATATTGGCACATAATTATGATTATACCTTAGTGCCAGGAATGTACATAGGATTTATCGTCTAAAATCTATAGAGAATAATTTCTGTGTAAAAACATGCAAAAATATATGAAATATTTTAATGTAGAAAATTGATATTCCAAAGTGTTGATACTTTGATAATTAATGATTTATATTTATGACAATATTAAAAATTATTTAAGTAGAATAACAAATTTGTAAAAATAATTATAAGACATGGTTTGTGAACATGATCTATGAATAATTTTTAGTAAATATATTCATTTAGATGAAACATGTTTCAAAAAAGGTTTTTAGTGAAAATTAAGTGAAAATATATATAATTTTTCTACAATTTTAGAAAACAATAGAAAAAATATTTAACAGAAAACACCGTATAGAAAAGGCGGGCGAATCTTTCCCTGTGTAATTGGCTTGGCGTTATCATTTAAGCTCGAAAGCATAGGTGCCGGTTTCTTAAATTTTGGTGAAACACTGGCAATGTTTTGATATGCCTTAGTGCCAGTAGTACATTTGGGATTCATCGCCCAGTTCAAATTTATAGGGCATAGTTTCTGTATAAAAGATTATGGAAAAATGAATAATTTAGAAAAATTCAATATTTCTCTATAAAGTGAGTTCTGATAATTTTATATGTTTTTCAGGGACTATAAGTAGTCATTTCCAAGTCTGGAGGTCGTAATTTACTAAAGAATGGCATTGGTATAATAGCCAATTAGCCAAATAGTGTTTTGTGACCTAGGGAAATATAAGAAAATGTGTAACATATAAATTATTATCAGAAATGAGTGATTATTAGGAAAATAACATTTTTATATTTTTGGCAATTCATAAGAGAAATGTATGCCAAAATATTAAAGAGAAAATGTTAAATGTATAAGGAAAATAATTTACAGTACCTCTCTGTATACGACATTCCTTGTATATACGTTCTCACTGTTTGGTAATAGTTTACCTTGTTCGGGACGGTTTGACATATAAATTTTAACGTCCTCCAAGTTTTTAGCTCTCGAAAAAGCTACATAAAGTTGACCGTGGGTAAATACGGGTTCATCCAGGAAAATACCCACTTTTTCAAAGGTTTGTCCTTGCGACTTGTGAATGGTCATAGTATAAGCTAAGCGGATGGGAAATTGTCTCCTTTTTAATTTAAATGGTAAGACATCATTACCTCCCGTCTTCAGGTCTATACGTGGAATAAAGACTCGTTCTCCGGTAGGTCTTCCGCTACTGTCGATTTTTTCTGCGTCTATGTATTGGTTTCCCCAAAGACGAACGATTAATCTGGTACCATTGCACAATCCTTTTTTAAGATTTAAATTTCGTAGTAGCATAACAATTTCATCTTTTAACTCCAATCTGTGGGGTGGAAGTCCATTTGGAGTTAAGGAATTTAGAAATTCTACGGTGTAATTGGCTACTTCGGCTGCAGGATCATCGGTAGTATCGATGGAGTCAACACTACAATAGGTTTTGCTGGAGCCCTCTAATTTTTGCAATATTTTTTTGTTAATAGAATGGCTGGTGTTATTTGTAGGGACTAAAATTGCTTTTCGTATAGCTATGCTTGGATCTAGGTCGTTAAAGCAAAATTCGATTAGATCATCGACATTGTTAACGTAGCAATCTGAAGGTATTTGTATTATATTACCGTACATGGTTCTACGTAGAGGTTGTATTGTACTGTTGCCCAAATTGAGCAGCCATCTGGCAAACTCTTCATTGTGAATGGCTCTGACGTTTGTCTGTAATTCGTAATTCATGAATAAGGGCCAATGTCGGCTACCTTTTATACAGGCATTTACTATTGTACATCTGTTTCCTCCAATGACAACTGGTAAGGTTTGTCTGAAATCTCCACCTAAAAGGATAACTTTATTACCAAAGGGTCTGTTGTCGGCACATATATCTCTCAGTGCTCTTTCGATAATGTTAAAAATTAGATTTGTCACCATGGATACTTCATCGATTATCAGGAGTTTAACTGAGGCTATGTAACGACCTTCTGCCGTTGTTGGAGCAATTCCGGAGGTTGTGGTTTCATTTATATTGAAAGGCAATTTAAATGTGGAATGTATTGTTCGACCGCCTTTCAAAATCGAAGCAGCTATGCCGGTGGGACAGGCTACTAAAACGGGTAACTCTTCACCTCGAAGCTTTGAGATTAAGGTTTGAAATAGATATGATTTGCCTGATCCAGCTGCGGCGTTTATCAAGAAGAGACGATTTGGTTCGTGGGCATTATGAACCGCAGCCATAACTGCATTGCAAATAACTCTTTGTTCGTGATTGAGATTTTCGTACATTTCTTCACCTTGTACTCTCTCCGCTTCTACGTTTACGGGATCAAAATCTATTATAATTTCTCTAGGTTCGGGTAAACCGTATGATGTCAATCTAGTTCCGTTTAGTAATAACACGGTTTGGATGCATCTTAGTGTTTGTTCCAGAGCTTCCTCATCGGAAAGACCGCGACGCTTGAAATCTTCCATGAAATACTCTTGAATTCATCCCAAAGCGCCGGAGCATCTGAAACATCACAAAAATTAGTATAAATGCAAACATGTCTAAGTTGATACGGCATATCCTAGAGCAAGCTTCTCTTAATGTTCGTTTCCATTCAGTATCATCGGCTAATAAATTTCGATGCTGACAGGATTCTTTGAATGTATCGTATGTTATTCCGTTGAAAGTACGCAACTCTGCATATGAACGTGCTCCGGGAATGTGTAGGAGCAGCAAACGCAGATAAAATAATTCCTGGTTGCGTATACTCACGGAGTACATTCGAACTACAATTTTGTCTGCGCCTCTTTGGCGTCGTTTCCAACGTTTGGTTGCATTTTGCCAAACATAATGATATGGAATATCAGTATAGAGGTACTGTCGTGCTTCCACGTCATTTTGGTTAAGAACAAACCATGCTGTTAGCTGTGTGCTTTCGTTATTTTGTAAAGCTTGTATTTCATATCCGGGCTGGAATCGAACAATTTGCCTATCGGGTAGATGCACACAAAGTCGATAGACGGCATGAGTGTTTTTGTGCGTAGCAAATTGATTAATGTGCCAGCATGCTTCAGGTGGAGTCATATATCTGGCATTTACGTAGTGTTCTACTTCATTATAGTCTGCCTGATGTTCTACATTTATACGAACTAAAGCCATATCTACTCCTTTAAAAAGGTATTTATATAAATATTTGACACAATTCGTAGTGGCGCAAGCTTCTGCATTGATATGGCATTTATATTTTAGTAGGATATATGGATTATAAGGAACTATCCAGCGATTGTCCAAAATACAATTTCTACCATTGGCTCTAATCGTTATAGTTCTACCGTCATTTCGTCTCCTGTAAAGGACTTGACCGTTATCTGATATTACTGTCAATTCATTAAAGTCTTTAGGATAGTTTTTCGAACATTTGCCATCCACCATACAGACAGAATCGGGGTTTAATCGGCCACATGGTCCGTGAACCATAAAAGACGTAACTATTTGATATAATTCTGGCTCGGTTTGCGGATCTGGAATTTCTGCGCTAATCAGAGTGTCTATTTTATATGGACTTGTTAATTTGTCCTCGTCTCTTAATATCATCAAATTGTGACAGTGCGGCAAACCTCTTTTTTGAAATTCTATGACGTAGAGATTGGCTAGAGGTATACCAAAAATTTGCCTTTTGAGCAAGTCATCCATGAGTTCATTTAATTTGCATTGAAATACTCTAGCTATCAAGGAGGGATGATCACTTGCCGTAGAACCTCTGGGAATATTATCTATTATTTCTGGCCAGTTTGCGTTAGTGGTCATAGTAATAAATAGACTGGGCGTACCAAATCGAGCCACAACTGCCATGGCATCTTGAAAGAGTTGTTGTTGATATCGAGGCGAACCGATAAAAGAGGAAGGTAAAATAATCATTCTACCTAATGTTGCAGCTTCATCATCGTTATTACCTTCTTGAATTCTATTATGAAGGTAATCGGCTAATCCAACATACTCTGTCGCCCGTAATCTCTCTTGGTTACGTAGAATATATTTAAGACGGTTATTTTCTATTTTAATATATGAGGTAACGGCAATTTGTTGTGTCAGTCTGCCTCCATACTTAAATCTAGAATCATCGTTTCTAATTCCAAAACGATATGCATAATACTCGCATAAAGTTACGTTGCGGTTATCGTTTTGATGAGGAATTCCTATATACCATCCTGGTTCACCATGAGGAAACAGTAGAGGGAAAACTAAAGGATCGTTAAGTTCGCTTTCCTCAGAAATGTTTTGTAATCGGGTGGGTTCGTCCCGTACGTAAATACGCATATTTGGAGTTGCTGGTGTATCCGGTAATAAATTATATACAGCGGCAACCTCGTCAACTCTAGGCAAATCGTACTGCCTCCTGTTTCTTCCTCGCACATTTAATAACTCCAATGTGACAGTAGGCATTTGTAAGGGGAGAGGATCAATATGGTTACGTAAAGCTTCTGCACGTAATCTTTCGATTGTGTCTACTTCTAATTGATATCGTTCACGTAAATGCATATATGCCTAGCATAAGGATTTACTTCACGTAGTAATTGTTCCAACAGAGCAATCAATTGTCTGTCAAGATCTGATTGTTGTTTCGTGCACGTGAATTGACAGCGTCATCTGGATCTAAAAAATAAATGGGTCCGTAACGCTGCACTGGCTCGTTAACATTTATATTGGATATGTGATGGTAAACTTTCCCTTTTATACAATAAACTGGTGGAGCTCTGTTTCTGGGTAAGTTTCGTAAATTTGCTTCTAAAGATACAAACTGAAAAGCATAATTATATGATAATATATGTCTTTTGAACAAATTAGAGAGAGGATGAAAGCCTTGAAGAGGGCTATTAAAATGTCAGGCATATTTGGAAAATTGTCTAAAACTACATTACCTCGGTGACAGCATTTTGTGTATTGGTTATAATGAACCGTAATTTCGTTACGAAAATATAAGGCAGAACAATGTCTACAGACCTGATCGAGTGGGCCCAAATTAAACGGACCTTGTCTTACGATTCGTGCGCTAGCCATGAGGTAGGTGGGTATGTGATTTTCATTGTTGCGTAGACGTTGTATGTCCTGTAATATATTTTCTCTTAAAGGTGCATCAGCAATGGCAGCATTTATTTGATTTGCTTGATGTCTTTGAATATTCACTGCTACTTCAGCAAATTCATTTTGTATATCATCAACTAATGATGGTGAGAGTTCGGGAAGCATGTCATCATCTTCAACCTGCATATCTAAAAATAAAATATGGCATTAAATTAATAACTAAAAAATGTTAGTTGTTTTTATTTACTTTATTTAATAGCGTATAATTTGAAAAACGTTATTGAAGAAAATGATTACCAATAATTATAGAAAATACCTACCAACATTTATAACATCCTGTGAAATTTGTGGTAAAGCTCTGACAGGAATGTTATTTGGATTTACAGGAATTATAGTAGTTGATGATGAATTTCCGGGAAGTTTTGTCCAACGTCATCATTAACTGTTCTATGAATCATAACCTCTACGACCATAGGCTGAGGTAATTCATTTTCAGAATCAGTTGAATTGTTTCGTGTAAATGCAGGTGCTAAAATGTTTTTGTTATTTATAATAAAAATATGTTTGATTTTATTGGTAGTAAAATAATCGTTTAATTACAATATGCATGTAAGAAAATGTATGTCATGTTTATATTAAACAATTTCAGTAATAGATAGAAATATGAGATTATGTATGAATTTGTTGGAATTAATGAGTTTGTTGTAACAGTAGTAATTTTGTCAATTGTTACGTAAAATATAGTTGCTTGGGTTATGATAACCTTTATTAGATTTTAATCCATTGAAAAGTTACATTTTTTAGAGGACGTAATTTTATTGTTTAGATGTGAGGGGGGGGGGGGGTCAAAAAAAGCTTAACTTGAAGTTTGTGGGATTTGGTCGCCATATTGGAAAAGGGGGTGAAATTGTTTTTAGCAATTATCAGGTAAACTATTGGTCATAGAAAAATTTTGTAAAAACATTTTTTATTGCAAATTGAATCCTCTACAATTTTAGTTCAGTAACTTTTTGTTGTAAAATCAAAAATAACAAAGATGTTAAAGAAAAACAATCAAAAAATTTTTACAAATTTTCTTTTGGATGCCATAATTTATTTATTTTTTTATTTAGGAAAAAATTACATCAGAGCATTTTTGTAGAGTGGTTTTCAACGAAGAATTTTTATTATATACTTTTTTTATTATATTCAATAGTTTGGGTTTTACAGTGTTGTGAAGTGACACTAATTTTCCCTATAGTCCATTGAAAAGTTACATTTGGGGTTGCATTTTTTAGAGGACGTAGTTTTATTGTTTAGATATGAGGGGGGGGGATCAAAAAAAGCTTAACTTGAAGTTTGTTGGGTCGCAACTCTGCAACTTCGGCCGCCATCTTGGAAAAAAGGGGTTAAATTGTTTTTAGCATTTATCAGGTAAACTATTGCTCATACAAAATTCTTTAAAAAACATTTTTTATTGCAAATTGAATCCTCTACAATTTTAGTCCAGTAATTTTTTGTTGTAAAATCAAAAATAACAAAGATATTAAAGAAATACCATCAAAATGTTTGGACAAATTTTTTTTTGGATGCCATAATTTATTTATTTTTTTATTTAGGAAAAAATTACATCAGAGCATTTTTGTAGAGTGGTTTTCAACGAAGAATTTTTATTATATACTTTTTTTTATATTCATTAGTTTGGGTTTTACATTCATATAAATGTATACTTATCAGTAAGGAAAATTAGTTTTCAATTCACAACGCTGTAAAACCCAAACTAATGAATATAGTAAAAAAAGTATATAATAAAAATTCTTCGTTGAAAACCACTCTACAAAATGCTCTAATGGCATTTTTTTTTAAATAAGAAAATAAATAAATTATGGTGTCCAAAAGAAAATTTGTGCAAAAATTTTGATGGTTTTAATATCTTTGTTATTTTGATTTTACAACAAAAGTTACTGGACTAAAATTGTAGAGGATTCAATTTTAAATAAAAAATGTATTTACAAATTTTTTGTATGACCAATATTTTACTTGATAAATGGTAAAAACAAATTCACCCCTTTTTCCAAGATAGTGGCCAAACCTCGAGGGTTGTGACCCCACAAACTTCAAGTTAAGCTGTTTTATCACATTTAAACAATAAAATTGCGTCCTCTAAAAAATGCAACTCCAAATGTAACGTTTCAATGGACTATAGAAAAAATTAGTGTTTACTTCACAGCGCTGTAAAACCCAAACTAATGAATATAATAAAAAAAGTATATAATAAAAATTCTTTGTTGAGAATCACTCTACAAAAATGCTCTAACGGCATTTTTTTTTAAATAAGAAAATAAATAAATTATGGTGTCCAAAAGAAAAATTTGTGCAAAAATTTTGATGGTTTTTTTAATATCTTTGTTATTTTTGATTTTACAACAAAAAGTTACTGGACTAAAATTGTAGAGGATTCAATTTTAAATAAAAAATGTATTTACAAAATTTTTGTATGACCAATATTTTACTTGATAAATGGTAAAAACAATTTCACCCCTTTTTCCAAGATAGTGGCCAAACCTCGAGGGTTGTGACCCCACAAACTTCAAGTTGCTTTTTGACCCCCTCACATCTAAACAATAAAATTGCGTCCTCTAAAAATGCAACTCCAAATGTATCGTTTCAATGGACTATAGAAAAATTAGTGTTTATTTCACAGCGCTGTAAACCCAAACTAATGAATAAAAAAAGTATATAATAAAAATTCTTCGTTGAAAACCACTCTACAAAAATGCTCTGATGTCATTTTTTTTTAAATAAGAAAATAAATAAATTATGGCGTCCAATAGAAAATTTGTACAAAAATTTTGATTGTTTTTCTTTAATATTTTTGTTATTTTTGATTTTATAACAAAAAGTTACTGGACTAAAATTGTAGAGGATTTAATTTGCAATAAAAAATGTTTTTAAAAAAATTTTGTATGACCAATAGTTTACTTGATAAATACTAAAAACAATTTAACCCCCTTCTTCCAAGATGGCGGCCGAAGTTGGAGGGTTGTGACTCCACAAACTTCAAGTTAAGCGTTTTTTGATCCCCCCCTCACATCTAAACAATAAAATTGCGTTCTCTAAAAAATGCATGCTAAGACCAAAATAATGTAACATTTCAATGGACCATTTGTTTATAAATTAAAGTCGCAAGCTGTGTATTGTTTGATATACACATATGGACACATTTTATGAGACCTTATAAAAATATGCGTATAAAATTATTTTGTAAAAAAATATATTTTATTGAATAAATCTAAAACTATAATATTTTACAAAGAAGTTATTAATGATATAAAAATAGGAATATTTGTAACATTTAACATGTAAAAAAATAAAAATTGAATTTTTTAAAGATATTTCGCCATTTTCAAGTCGAAGCAGGTCGTGTGCCAGCTTTAAAATTTAAGTGGTGTCTTACGTAGATGACTACTTCTCATGAAAAAATTATCTCACTGGCTAGGGAATTACACCTTCAAAAAAAAATAAAAATTGAATTTTTTTAAAATATTTCACTACTTTCAAGGCGAAACAGGTCGTGTGGCAGCTTCAAAATTTAAGGGGAGATGTCTTATAGACATAACTACTTCCCATGAACAAATCATCCCCCTGGATAGGGGATTACACCTTCAAAAAAAAATAAAAATTGAATTTTTTTAAAATATTTCACCATTTTCAAGGCGAAGCAAGTCGTATGTATTTTTTTATGTAATCTAGCTAAGGATATGATTTATTCATGGTAAGTAGTCCTCTACGTGAGACACCTTCTCTTAAATTTTGAAGCTGGCACAGGACCTGATTTGCCTTGAAAGTAGCGAAATATTTTTAAAAAGTCTAACTTTAATTTTTTTTGAAGGTGTAATCCTCTAGCCAGGGAGATAATTTTTTCATGAGAAGTAGTCATCTACGTAAGACACCTTCCCTTAAATTTTGAAGCTGGCACAGGATCTGCTTTGCCTTGAATGTAGCGAAATATTTTTAAAACGTTCAATTTTAATTTTTTTTAAAGGTAATCCCCTAGCCAAGGTGATAATATTTTCATGAGAAGTAATCCTCTATAGTATTTAGTGCATTACACATTATTTCTTAAATATATCCATTATTTTACTCAGTGACGTACGTCCATGAATGTTCGGACGCCTTTGGAATTTTGGCTGCCAATTTTGGCCGCTGTTTTCACACCGCTTTTGTATACTTATAAGGTAGTTTATATTATCAAATTTAATAGGGCAACCAGTATATCTTTTTAAATTTCGTTTTTAGAGATGTAACGGTCAGTTTTATATTGAAGAGATATGATTATGTTCTTTCAAAAGACATACATACATTAATTTTTTTTGTCGTTAAAAATATAGATGAACAAACTTACCTAAGGAAGATGAAGGTCCAGCTTGTCTGCTTAAAAAGGAGTAAGGGAGACTATTATCTGTTTCGTCTGGTTGTGTGCCTCTCGTTAGTGGCTGACCTGCTGGTTTAATGGATTTATTATTTTGTTGTACCACTATTTCACTTTGTGAAGGAGACTCGGAAACAGCAGTTGAAGTCTTTACAGGAACACATTTTCTTTTTGTGTCCTGACCTTTGACACTGACTCCCTTTTCTTGAGTCAATCTTTTTTTACCTTTACGGGGCATTGTAATTGATCTAAAAATAAATAAATGATGTAATATATTAAATGCAAATGTAGTAATTTGAAGTGTACCTAATAGGAATTAAATTATGATTAGGGAATTAAATTATGATTATGAAATATACTTACTGTTTAAGTTAGTATGCAGATGAAATCGTTTTAAAACGGATTTAAATTATATGAAAACAGAAGTTTATGTACGTAAATGGAAATTCACGAAAATAAACTTCACATATAATTAAAAATGGCGTGGTGAAAATATAATTTGTTGATATTTAGATATGCATTTGTTTTTGTAGGTTACCACAGACAAACGATCAGAAAGTGTAAAGGTGCGTTTCCAACGAAATCATTCGCGTTTTGCTTTTTGCGTTGTGGAATTGTATTGGTGACGCAGAATTAAAAAAATCTAGGTGGGAAAGTGTAAAATAAATATTTTTACATTTAGTTAATGTTTTGGGTAAATTTGACTATTACTGAAGCAATTTTTCAAGTTTTATTATATAAACATAACATAAATTCGGTCTAAAAGTAAACAAAAAATTTTTACTGTAAAAATTTGAATATATTCAGCTTTATCCCGTCAATACTATTTTAAATTTTGCATCTTCTATATAATTTCATAACTGAAAAAGCAAAACGCGAAAAATGTTATTGTAGGCTCACCTTAAGTCGATTGTGGATTATCATGAATGATACGTAAAATCTGCGCTGGCCAAGTACATACCTACCTAATGGTGGAGGCCATAAATAAGAGAAGAAGAAGAAGATACGTAAAACCACAGATAAATTCAGGGATTGTATACTGTACAATCCTTGTGATAAATTAGCTTAATGTATCTGTGGTAAAACGTAGATCGTGTAATCTTTTTTTGTTTGAAAAATTAGTTTAAATGGTGTTACAATCCTTGATCTATCCAATTCATGGTCAATACTCAATGGTCTAGGGAGTGTTTAGTAGCCTAGTAGGGAATGATAGAGACATAGAGGTTAAAAAAAACGTGAGGATACGTAATGGCTTATGTTTGTATTTTATGCATTTATTTGATATAATATAAGAGTTGTTAGTGAAGAGTTCTTATCAATAGGGTAGGTTATCACAAAATCATATTATTAATGTACCTACAATGTAACGATGAAGAAACGTAAATAAAGTACTTATACTTTGACTACTGGGAATAATAAAACGTAAAACATTTTCATAGATGTTTGTAACTAAAATAGAATAAATTAATCTTCAAAATTGCTTCAATATTACAAAATTCGCAAATACCTTATACCTATATAATTTTTTGCAGCTCGAAATAGTAGAGTCATATTTTCTTGCTCTTCTTTCCCGTCTTCGTTTAAATTTACGCATATATACTTTATATTATGCCTAGCGCTCGCATAACATAAAGTATCTAGAGACTTTAAACATACCTTTTCTGGCTCGGGGGGTCTCCGATCTGCCCCTTTAGCGAAAGTTCCTACGTTTTATCGGGAGCTGTCACAGGCCGTGCACCGTCCTGGTAGCCGTTTGACGTTTAGGACGGCCGGCGGCCGAGCGAATGCGAATACCGCCGAACGTGTAATTGAGTAAAACTTTCGTTATTTTCACTATAAAATCGAATTTTAAACTCAAACCTGAGGCACGCGACACATTGTAGAAGGTTCAAAGTTTACGTTTCGACATGGCTTTGTGGAAACGAATGCGGGAAAATACGAAAATATCGAATCCGAAATAGTTGGACGTCTACCCATATCTGACTGACGTTTCTCGAATTCCCGGCTATATCTATCTCTTTTTTTCGCGACATCCGCGCGAAAATGGAAAACTGGCGGCCGCGGACCTCCGGAAAAACGCAAAATTCGCCCCGAAAAAGGTAAAGAGAAATCAGCAAAATACGCCCACCGGACAACCGAAGGACCGAACTCGGCTTCGCGCACCCGGGCTCGCCGCTGCGCGGCTCGCCTCAAAAGCCTTAGGTAATGCAAAACGCCACTTTTTCGCGAGAGAGAAAAAACAAGATTTTAATATATAAGAACTAGAAAGGTGGCAAGTCGGCATTCGCCGACTTGACCTTTCTTGAGTAGGGTTAGTTTTTAAACACCATGTATTTTTCGATAATTAGTGCGTTAAAGACCCCCGATGGAAGTTGAGTAAAATAAATTAGTCAGTTCTCTTAATTTTGAGATTTTTACCGTTCAACATTTTTCCAACACTTTGTATATAAAACGGTCTTTCGTACATCCGACAACCCATCGAAGCAAAACAAATAATTTTATTCCATGAATTTTGGGAGTTTCAATATTGGTTCAGTTTTCTTAAACACCCTGTATTGTTTTCATTAAAATAGTTTCCATATAGACCATTGTTAAACGTTTCATCAAAGGAATATTATACTTCCATGAAGGTTTCTAGAAAGGTCGGTTTTTAAACACCCAGTAGTTTTTAATTAGTATAGTTTTCTTACAGACCGTTGTGAAAAGTTTCATTAGAAAATATTCCATGAATTGTGAGGATTTTTAGAGAATGGTTTGGTTTTGTTAAACACCCGTATTTTTCATCGGTATAATTTTTACAATCGTGAAAAGTTTCATAAAAAAATAAATTCCATAAATTTTGTGGATCTAGAGAATGGATCTATATATTACACCCTGTATTTTTCATACGTATGTATTTATATACATAATAAAACCTAAGTATATATTTTTATAGTTTTGACAAACTAATGTAAAAGTTTCATCAGAAAGCGAAAAAAATTTTAAATCCACGAATTTTCAGGATTTTTAGGGAACAGTTCGGTTTTTAAACACCCCGTATTTGTTCAATAGTATATTCTTCCTACAGAACATTGTAAAAGTTTCATCAAAAGAATTTTTAATTCCATGAATTTTGTTGATTTTTAGAGAATGGTTCGGTTTTTAAATCCTCTGTATTTCTTAATTAGGATATTTTTCCTATAGAACATTGTAAAGTTTCATCAAAATGAATTTTGTAATTCCATGAATTTTGAGGAATTTTAGAGAATGGTTCGTTATTATTAAACACTCTGTATTTGCTTCGTTAGTGAGTGTCATAATAAGTCCTTGATGGAAGTTTAATAAATAAAAAAAATTTCCATGAATTTTGGGAGTTTCAATATTGGTTCAGTTTTTTTAAACACCCAGTAGTTTTTTAATTAGTATACATAGTTTTCTTACAGACCATTGTGAAAAGTTTCATGAAAAAATATTCAATGAATTATTGTGGGGATTCTTAGAGTATGGTTTGGTTTCGTTAAGCACCCTGTATTTTTTCATTAGTATAATTTTTTATAATCGTGAAAAGTTTAATAAAAAAAATTAAATTCCATAAATTTTGTGGCTGTAGAGAATGGTTCTTTATTTTACACCCTGTATTTTTCATAAGTATGTATTCATATACATAATAATACCAAAGTATATATTTTTATAGTTTTTACAAACTATTGTAAAAGTTTCATCAGAAAGCAAAAAAATTTAAATCCACGAATGTTTAGGATTTTTAGGGAACAGTTCAGTTTTGAAACCTCCTGTATTTTTTCATTAGTATAGATGTTTTAAAACTATTGTACAAATTTATTCATCAAAATGAATTTTCTAATTCCATGAACTTTGAGGTTTTTTTGAGAATGGTTCGTTATTTTTAAACACTCTGTATTTCCTAATTAGTATATTTTTCCTACAGAACATTGTATAAAATTTCATCAAATAGAATTTTTAATTCCATGAATTTTGTTGATTTTTAGGAAATGGTTAGGTTTTTAAACCTCCTGTATTTTTCATTAGTATAGATTTTTACAAACCATTGTATAAGGTTTTATCAAAAATAATTTTTTATTCCATGAGTTTTGTTGATTTTTCGGAAATGGTTAGGTTTCTTTAAACCCTCTGTATTTCTTAATTAGTATATTTTTCCTACAGAACATTGTATAAAGTTTCATCGAAAAGAATTTTTAATTCCATGAATTTTGAGGATTTTTAGAGAATGGTTCGTTATTATTAAACACTCTGTATTTGCTTCGTTAGTGAGTGTCATAATAAATCCTTGATGGAAGTTTAATAAATAAAAAAAATTTCCATGAATTTTGGGAGTTTCAATATTGGTTTTTGAAACACCCAGTAGTTTTTAATTAGTATACATAGTTTTCTTACAGACCATTGTGAAAAGTTTCATGAAAAATATTCAATGAATTATTGTGAGGATTCTTAGAGTATGGTTTGGTTTCGTTAAGCACCCTGTATTTTCTCATTAGTATGATTTTTTACAATCGTCAAAAGTTTCATAAAAAAATAAATTCCATAAATTTTGTGGATGTAGAGAATGGTTTTTATTTTACACCCCGTATTTTTTCATACGTATGTATTTATATACATAATAATACCAAAGTATATATTTTTTATAGTTTTTTTACAAACTATTGTAAAAGTTTCATCAGAAAGCAAAAAAATTTTTAAATCCACGAAAGACAACGATTTTTAGGGAACGGGTCGAATTTTTTAAAAACCCAGTAATTTTTTCGATAATAAGTGCGCTAAGAGTCCACCGACGGAAGTTTCGTACCAAAAAAAGTTTCAGTTCCCTTAATTTTTAAATTTTTTTAACGTTCGACATTTTTCCAACACTTTGTATATAAAACGGTCCTACGCACGTCAGAGAACCCCTCCGAAGCGAAAGAACCGAAAATTTCCTCGAATCTGTAATTTTTATTTTTTTCGCGTCAATTTTTATCGTAAAGTACCTCGAGCTTTTATGAGTCGCACTGTATATAAGCGAAGCGACTTGAAGTGTGCCATATTGTCTATCTCACTGATACCACCTATTCATTCTATTTATGCAAAGTTCAATGCAAATAGCAATAGCGGATGGAAATATTTGACAGCTGTTCTATGGCTTCCGTCATTTTGACCCCGTCTTGGTCTGCCATATTGTTTAGCTCACTGATACCACCTACCTATTCATTCTATTTATGCAAAGTTCAATGCAAATAGCAATAGCGGATGGAAATATTTGACAGCTGTTCTATGGCTTACGTCATTTTGACCCCGTCTTGCTTAGGATTTTCGCAAATTTCGATACAAAAACGAATTCAAAACCAAACGCTCGCATAACACAACGTATCTAGAGACTTCAGATTTACCGTTTTCGACCTTTGGGGGGCTCCGGTCGGCCCATTTAGCGAAATTTTCTGCGATTTATTCGGAAATGTCACCGCGCACTCGCCATTTGACGTCGCAAATTTTCGCAATTTTTACTATAAAATCGAATTTTAAAAACAGATCTGAGGCACACGACACATTGTAGAAGGTTCAAAATTTACGTTTCGATATGGCTTTATGGAAATAAAGGGGTACTTACTTTGCAAAATGTAACATTTTGAAGGTTTTGTGAGGACCCGCCATATTGCCAGGCTCTTCTCCACGTCTCTGTTTGGTATTACGCCAAATTCGATACAAATTGGAACTCAAAACCCAGCGCTCGCATAACAGAAAGTATCTAGAGACTTTAAACTTACCGTTTCTGGCTTTTGGGGCCTCCCATCGACCCGGTTTAGCGAACGTTCCCAAGTTTTATCCGGAGCTGTCAACGGCACCGCACCGTCCGGCTAGCCGTTTGACGTTTCGGACGGCCGAGCGAACGCGAATGCCCCCGAACGCGTAATTGACCCACATTTTCGTTATTTTCACTATAAAATCGAATTTTAAACCTAAATCTGAGGCACGCGGCACATTGTAGAAGGTTCAAAGTTTACGTTTCGATATGGCTTTCTGGAAATGAATGCGGGAAAATACGAAAATATCGAATCGGAAATAGTTTGACGTCTACCCATATCCGACTGACGTTTCTCCGATTCCCGGGCGATAAGCTCCTCCCGCGCTATCTCCATCCCTCTCGCCGAGAACGGCCGGCGAGGACCCTCCGAAAAACGGAAAATTTACCTAGAAAAACGCGAAAAACGGCCCGCCGAGCGCCTCGTCGCGACGGAGAAAGGACCAAATAAGGAGACTCGCCCGCGCCCGCGTCCCCGACGGGCTCGCCCGAAAACGTCGCGCGGAGCGAAACCGGCCTCCGGGCGGCTTCCGGGCTTCCGATAATGGGCGTGGTTTTCGACTTTTGTCTCGTTTCCTCGCGAAAATCGAAAAGTAGCTCCGGCGGACCTCCGGAAAAACGCAAAATTCGCCCGAAAAAGTAAAACGACCCAACCAAAATACGCCTAACAGACAACCCCTGGACCGAACTCGACTTCGCGCCCCCGGGCTCGCCGCTGCGCGGCTCGCAAAAAAAGCCTTTTGGGACGCAAAACCCCACTTTTCTCACCCCCCGGTGGGAGCGAGAAAAAACAACGGATTTTAATATATAAGAACTAGAAAGGTGGCAAGTCGGCATTCGCCGACTTGACCTTTCTTGAGTAGGGTTAGTTTTTTTTAAACACCATGTATTTTTTCGATAATTAGTGCGTTAAGAGACCCCCGATGGAAGTTGAGTAAAATAAATTAGTCAGTTCTCTTAATTTTGAGATTTTTCGTTCAACATTTTTCCAACACTTTGTATATAAAACGGTCTTTCGTACATCCGACAACCCATCCGAAGCAAAACAAATAATTTTATTCCATGAATTTTGGGAGTTTCAATATTGGTTCAGTTTTCTTAAACACCCTGTATTGTTTTCATTAAAATAGTTTCCATATAGACCATTGTTAAACGTTTCATCAAAGGAATATTATACTTCCATGAAGGTTTCTAGAGAAAGGTCGGTTTTAAACACCCAGTAGTTTTTAATTAGTATAGTTTTCTTACAGACCGTTGTGAAAAGTTTCATTAGAAAATATTCCATGAATTGTGAGGATTTTTAGAGAATGGTTTGGTTTTGTTAAACACCCCGTATTTTTCATCGGTATAATTTTTTACAATCGTGAAAAGTTTCATAAAAAAATTAAATTCCATAAATTTTGTGGATCTAGAGAATGGATCTATATATTACACCCTGTATTTTTCATACGTATGTATTTATATACATAATAAAACCTAAGTATATATTTTTATAGTTTTTGACAAACTAATGTAAAAGTTTCATCAGAAAGCAAAAAAAATTTTAAATCCACGAATTTTCAGGATTTTTAGGAACAGTTCGGTTTTAAACACCCGTATTTGTTCAATAGTATATTCTTCCTACAGAACATTGTAAAAGTTTCATCAAAAGAATTTTTAATTCCATGAATTTTGTTGATTTTTAGAGAATGGTTCGGTTTTTAAATCCTCTGTATTTCTTAATTAGGATATTTTTCCTATAGAACATTGTATAAAGTTTCATCAAAAAGAATTTTTTAATTCCATGAATTTTGAGGAATTTTAGAGAATGGTTCGTTATTATTAAACACTCTGTATTTGCTTCGTTAATGAGTGTCATAATAAATCCTTGATGGAAGTTTAATAAATAAAAAAAAATTTCATGAATTTTGGGAGTTTCAATATTGGTTCAGTTTTCTTAAACACCCAGAATTTTTTTAATTAGTATAGTTTTCTTACAGACCATTGTGAAAAGTTTTATAAAAAAATATTCAATGAATTATTGTGGGGATTCTTAGAGTATGGTTTGGTTTCGTTAAGCACCCTGTATTTTTTCATTAGTATAATTTTTTATAATCGTGAAAAGTTTAATAAAAAAATTAAATTCCATAAATTTTGTGGCTGTAGAGAATGGTTCTTTATTTTACACCCTGTATTTTTTCATAAGTATGTATTCATATACATAATAATACCAAAGTATATATTTTTTATAGTTTTTTTACAAACTATTGTAAAAAGTTTCATCAGAAAGCAAAAAAAAATAAAACATTTTAAATCCACGAATTTTCAGGATTTTTAGGGAACGTTTCGGTTTTTTAAACACCCCGTATTTTTTCATTAGTATATTTTTCCTACAGAACATTGTAAAAAGTTTCATCAAAAAGAATATTTTAATTCCATGAATTTTGTTGATTGATTTTTAGAGAATGGTTCGGAGGATTTTTAGAGAATGGTTCGTTATTATTAAACACTCTGTATTTGCTTCGTTAGTGAGTGTCATAATAAATCCTTGATGGAAGTTTAATAAATAAAAAAATTTTTCCATGAATTTTGGGAGTTTCAATATTGGTTCAGTTTTCTTAAACACCCAGTAGTTTTTAATTAGTATAGTTTTCTTACAGACCATTGTGAAAAGATTCATAAAATATTCCATGAATTGTTAGGATTCTTATGGAATGGTTTGGTTTCGTTAAGCACCCTGTATTTTCTCATTAGTATACCTTTTTTATAAAAAAAAATAAATTCCATAAATTTTGTGGATCTAGAGAATGGTTCTTTATTTTACACCCTGTAGGGTTAGTTTTTTTTAAACACCATGTATTTCTTCAATAATGAGTGCCTTAAGAGACCCCCCGATGGAAGTTGAGTAAAAAAATTGTCAGTTCTCTTAATTTTGAGATTTTAACGTTCAACATTTTTCCAACACTTTGTATATAAAACGGTCTATCGTACATCCGACAACCCATCCGAAGCAAAAATTATTCCATGAATTTTGGGAGTTTCAATATTGGTTCAGTTTTCTTAAACACCCTGTATTGTTTTCATTAAAATAGTTTCCATATAGACCATTGTTAAAAGTTTCATCAAAGGAATATTATACTTCCATGAAGGTTTCTAGAGAAGGGTCGGTTTTTTTAAACACCCAGTAGTTTTGTAATTAGTATAGTTTTATTACAGACCATTGTGAAAAGTTTGATTAGAAAATATTCCATGAATTGTGAGGATTCTTAGAGAATCGTTCGGTTTTTTTAAACACCCCGTATTTTTTCTTTAGCATATTTTTCCTACAGAACATTGTAAAAAGTTTCATCAAAAAAAAATATTTTAATTCCATGAATTTTGTTGATATTTAGAGAATGGTTCGGTTTTTTTAAACATCCTGTATTTTTTCATTAGTATACTTTTTTACAAAATATTGTGATACGTTTCATGAAAAAGAATTTTTTAATTTCATGAATTTTGAGGATTTTTAGAGAATGGTTCGTTATTATTAAACACTCTGTATTTGCTTCGTTAGTGAATGTCATTATAAATCCTTGATGAAAGTTTAATAAATAAAAAAAAATTTTTTCCATGAATTTTGGGAGTTTCAATATTGGTTCAGTTTTCTTAAACACCCAGTAGTTTTTTAATTAGTATAGTTTTCATACAGACCATTGTGAAAAGATTCATAAAAAAATATTCCATGAATTGTTAGGATTCTTATGGAATGGTTTGGTTTCGTTAAACACCCTGTATTTTCTCATTAGTACAATTTTTTTACAATCGTGAAAAGTTTTATAAAAAAAATAAATTCCATAAATTTTGTGGATCTAGAGAATGGTTCTTTATTTTACACAATGTATTTTTTCATACGTATGTATTCATATACATAATAATACCAAAGTATATATTTTTTATAGTTTTTTTACAAACTATTGTAAAAGTTTCATCAGAAAGCAAAAAAAAAAATTTAAATCCACGAATGTTTAGGATTTTTAGGGAACAGTTCGGTTTTTGAAACCTCCTGTATTTTTCATTAGTATAGATGTTTTAAAACTATTGTACAAAGTTTCATCAAAATGAATTTTCTAATTCCATGAACTTTGAGGAATTTTAGAGAATGGTTCGTTATTTTTAAACACTCTGTATTTCCTAATTAGTATATTTTTCCTACAGAACATTGTATAAAATTTCATCAAATGGAATTTTTAATTCCATGAATTTTGTTGATTTTTAGGAAATGGTTAGGTTTTTAAACCTCCTGTATTTTTCATTAGTATAGATTTTTACAAACCATTGTATAAGGTTTTATCAAAAATAATTTTTAATTCCATGAGTTTTGTTGATTTTTAGGAAATGGTTAGGTTTTAAACCCTCTGTATTTCTTAATTAGTATATTTTTCCTACAGAACATTGTATAAAGTTTCATCAAAAGAATTTTTAATTCCATGAATTTTGAGGATTTTTAGAGAATGGTTCGTTATTATTAAACACTCTGTATTTGCTTCGTTAGTGAGTGTCATAATAAATCCTTGATGGAAGTTTAATAAATAAAAAATTTCCATGAATTTTGGGAGTTTCAATATTGGTTCAGTTTTTAAACACCCAGTAGTTTTTAATTAGTATACATAGTTTTCTTACAGACCATTGTGAAAAGTTTCATGAAAAATATTGAATGAATTATTGTGAGGATTCTTAGAGTATGGTTTGGTTTCGTTAAGCACCCTGTATTTTCTCATTAGTATGATTTTTTACAATCGTCAAAGTTTCATAAAAAAATAAAATCCATAAATTTTGTGGATGTAGAGAATGGTTTTTATTTTACACGCTGTATTTTTCATAAGTATGTATTCATATACATAATAATACCAAAGTATATATTTTTACAGTTTTTCTACAAACTATTGTAAAAGTTTCATCAGAAAGCAAAAAAATTTTAAATCCACGAATGTCCAGGATTTTTAGGGAACGGTTCGAATTTTAAACACCCGTATTTTTCGATAATTAGTGTGGTAAGAGTCCCCGACGGAAGTTTCGTACCAAAAAATTTTCAGTTCCTTAATTTTACATTTTTTAACGTTCGACATTTTTCCAACACTTTGTATATAAAACGGTCCTACGCACGTCAGAGAACCCCTCCGAAGCGAAAGAACCGAAAATTTCCTCGAATCTGTAATTTTTATTTTTCTCGTCAATTTTTATCGTAACACCCGTACATCGAGCTTTTTGAGTCGCACTGTATATAAGCGAAGCGACTTGAAGTGTGCCATATTGTCTAGCTCACTGATACCACCTATTCATTCTATTTATGCAAAGTTCAATGCAAATAGCAATAGCGGATGGAAATATTTGACAGCTGTTCTATGGCTTCCGTCATTTTGACCCCGTCTTGGTCTGCCATATTGTCTAGCTCACTGATACCACCTACCTATTCATTCTATTTATGCAAAGTTCAATGCAAATAGCAATAGCGGATGGAAATATTTGACAGCTGTTCTATGGCTTACGTCATTTTGACCCCGTCTTGCTTAGGATTTTCGCAAATTTCGATACAAAAACGAATTCAAAACCAAACGCTCGCATAACACAACGTATCTAGAGACTTCAGATTTACCGTTTTCGGCTTTTGGGGGGCTCCGGTCGGCCCATTTAGCGAAATTTTCTGCGATTTATTCGGAAATGTCACCGCGCACTCGCCATTTGACGTCGCAAATTTTCGCAATTTTACTATAAAATCGAATTTTAAAAACAGATCTGAGGCACACGACACATTGTAGAAGGTTCAAAGTTTACGTTTCGATATGGCTTTATGGAAATAAAGGGGTACTTACTTTGCAAAATGTAACGTTTTGAAGGTTTTGTGAGGACCCGCCATATTGCCAGGCTCTTCTCCACGTCTCGGTTCGGTATTACGCAAAATTCGATACAAATTCGAATTCAAAACCCAACGCTCGCATAACAGAAAGCATCTAGGGACTTTAAATTTACCTTTTCCGGCCTTGGCGGGTCTCAGATCTGCCCGTTTAGCGAACGTTCCTACGTTTTATCCGGAGCTGTCACCGGCCGTGCACCGTCCGGCTAGCCGTTTGACGTTTCGGACGGCCGAGCGAAGGCGAATGCAGCCGAACGTGTAATTGACCAAAACTTTCGCTATTTTCCCTATTAAATCGAATTTTAAACCTAAATCTGAGGCACGCGACACATTGTAGAAGGTTCAAAGTTTACGTTTCAACATGCATTTCTGGAAATGAATGCGGGAAAATACGAAAATATCGAATCCGAAATAGTTTGACGTCTACCCATATCCGACTGACGTTTCTCCGATTCCCGGGCGATAAGCTCCGCCTCCGCTATATCCATCTCGCTCGCCGAGATCGGCCGGCGAGGACCCTCCGAAAAACGGAAAATTTACCTAGAAAAACGCGAAAAACGGCCCGCCGAGCGCCTCGTCGCGACGGAGAAAGGACCAAATCAAGAGACTCGCCCGCGGCCGCGTCCCCGACGGGCTCGCCTGAAAAACGTGGCGCGGAGCGAAACCGGCCTTGGAGCGGCTTCCGGGCTTCCGATAAGGGGCGTTTTTTTCGACTTTTGTCTCGTTTCCTCGCGAAATTGGAAAAGTAACGCCGGCGGACCTCCGGAAAAACGCAAAATTCGCCCCGAAAAAAGTAAAAAGAACCAACCAAAATACGCCTACCGGACAACCGAAGGACCGAAGGGCGCTTCGCGCCCTTCGGCTCGCCGCGCCGCGAAAAAGCCTTTGTGGCGGCAGAATGCCACTTTTTCGCGTCCCCGGTGGGAGCGAGAGGCATAATATATAAGAATGATTCAATTTCAGCATTATATTTTAGTACTACATTAATAAGGACCTCCACCTACTGTTTGTATTTTTGGGTGCATATTCAGATATGATTATTTGTCCTTGAAACGCCAGCCTTAAGAGATTTTGCACATATTATAGTCCCGCCATCTAGCCGATACAACTAAGGCCGGTTGACTAACTATACTTTATATAAACACTGCTATTACCTCCTGAAATATGTTACACTCTTTTTTTAACACCCTGTATTACTCACAGCTGCTCATTAACAAGCCAATTCCTAGACGTAAACACACATTAGTTGGCATGAAAAATTATCTACACGTACAACAATAAACAAATAGTTCCACCAACCTAGAGAAACAACTAACCTACATTTCTGCAAGTAATCGCCACACAAATTCCTTGTTTCATCTAAGAAATACTCCTCCGTGACATTTATTCGTACTTGGATTTTGGTAGAGTTAAATGATGCCTACCGCTGTTCAAACTATTCCGAGATATGAAACGTAGAGGTATTCATAACCAAATAGTTTCAGTATTTAAGTAGACAAGTTTAGTTCATACATTTTGTAGTATTATAAGGCTAGCCATACCCATATAAACAATAGAGAAATGCGATAATTTTTACGTAATCTGCGAGTAGTATAAAATATATATCTTTGTTCTTCACTGAAGAGGTATCTGTTACAAAATGGAAGAAGTAGTCGATCTGACTTTTCTGCTTTAGTCAAACAAATAATCAGACAATTAAAATAAGTAATTGCAAGGTCAGTTTAATTAGTAGCTGTAGTAGTGCTTGTACCATAGCAGGAAACAATGTTATTCGCCGGAAGAAGTTTTGGACAGACTTTGGTCCGCGATACTTTTCGTGCTCTGTAAGGAGTTCTATAGGTATCACCCTCCGGTACTGTACTGGACTTCCATCAACCGTGTCTTTTAAATGTAGTAAGATTAGCATCAGAGTCTACCAACAAACTAATAGAAGATCGTCGGAAGCAATGTCGAGTATAAGGGTGAGAATCAAGCAAATTTAGAAATTCAGCAATATTGGTAGGAATGTTACCAACTGTGTTGATTGCAACTGGAGTCATGACACATTTATGTATTTTATGAAAATTCTTCAATGATTAATGTTTGGTGGATGAAAGGTAATGCACTTTTTATAATACTTCAAATATAATGTAGGTACCAGTAATAACGAAAGTTCGTTGCACATTAGTTTTTGTGTCTGATTTATGCACAACTAGTGAAGTTCTTAAATATTATATTATTATGTCAAATTGCACAGTTTTTAGCTACAAAAGCCAAGTGTGTATGGGGGTCTGTCCTCACAGAGCCTTGTCCGAGAACAACGAGGGCAGGGAAATGAATCCCGGCTAATTCTAGGGATGAGCATTTTAACTCTTTTTTTGGCAGCTACCAGTTACCGAGGTCACGGCACAACAACCCGGAAAATCACTATGTATCAAATTAAGGCAATTTATGGTCAGATATTTAAATTTCACTTCCCGTTCGTTCTCTCCGTCTTCTGGTGTACCACAAGGCTCTAATCCAGGGCCACTCTTATTTTTACTTTTCGTAAATGATCTTTCTGATGTTGTTTCATGTAATCAACGGACAAAGTTAAACTCTGTAATAAGCTCTCTGATTTTTTTAATCTAGAGCTTTGTTTAGACCGTATGTCGAATTGGTGTGAATATAATCGTTTGTCTCTGAATATCTCCAAGTGTCAAGCAAAGTCATTTTCGCGTAAAATTAATTTTATTACTCACAATTACTAAATTAATGAATATACAATTAGCCATGTCGAGTTATATAAAGATCTGGGTATTACATTTGATAAAAATCTTACTTTTGTCGAGCATATATGTATGTATATCAATGGTGTTGCAGCTAGTGCACTCCAAACTTATGGATTTATGCACCGCAATTGCAAGGAATTTAAAGACGTACGTACAAGTTGGAGTATGCTTCTATTAAAGTTTCTAGCTTTTTCACAAGATGGCTTATATCCACCCATAGGATTTGAGCATGCCAGTCTTTTAAAACGTTTCGGCTTAGAATCACTGGTTGAGCGTCATGATGTTGCACTGGTTCGTTATCTTCACAACATATTGAACAGCAAAGTTGATTGCTCTGAACTTTTGAGTCGGGTTTGTTTTCGCGTTTCACGTGGCAACAGACAACAGATACCTTTTTACTGGGGCATTTCTAGAACTAATGCATTAGCAAATTTACCATTGTTTTTAATGTGTAGTATATTTAATAGAATTGCATCCAAATGTGATGGTTATAATGGTGTTTTAAACGTTGTTTGTAGTTATATTTCGCACTTAGGATAACTTGTTTGCTTGATTATGTGTGTATGTTACTTATTAACTATAATTTATTTTATTGAATGATGTTATATTTTATTTTCTTATTTATTCCTGTAACTTGTATTATATCCTGTTGGAATAATAAATAAATAACTAAATAACTTACTACTACTTTCCGCGGGGAGAAATTAATTTTCTTGATCACTTTCCGTATCACGAGATTTTAAGGTACTTGTCAACAAACAATCGGACACACATTTACCTTAGCAACAATAAATTTCATTTACAGGGTGGGCAAATTTTGAAGTTTTTCCATCTCGTTAACTATAGGAGATAGAGAAAAAGGACCCCCTCATTCTCGATCTCTTTTTTAAGAGAAAATTAATAGTCAAAACCAAAATGATCTATCGTTTTTCGTTTTCAAGTAATAAACAAAATTCAAAATTTTCAGTAAAATACCGTTATGGTCGCTACAGACGCTATTCTGTAAACGGTATCAGCGTCGGTGGCGTGGGTTTTCTACTCGACGGCTGCAGTTGGTGGAAAAAAATCCAAAACTTCGATCGACCGTAACTCTTGAACGGTTGCAGATACGGAAAAACTAAAAGACAGGTCAGATGTCAGATTAGCATTTCGAGGGAGCTTTCATCTGAAACAAACCGCGTCCCCCTGCGTCGAATAATATGGAAGTTATAACGTCCCAAAATAGCCTACATTTTAATAAAATTCAAATATCTCGAAACAAACCGTTTTAGAGCAAAACGGCTCCGGAGACCTGTTAGAAACACAGGGAGATTTGTATAGGGGGATTCATTCCCGACCTGCTGACACCGATAGTTGTTCGAAAAATGTTTCAGAAAAAAATTATTTTTAAAAATTTCCCTTATAAAAATTTCCACGTGATAATGTACCGATTGCGACCGGCTAAAATACCGTTGTGGACGCTACAGACGCTATTTTGCAAACGATATCAGCGTGTCGGCGTCGGTTTTCACATATCACATTTAGCATTTATAAATTAATTTTTGCAGTGTAAGCAAATCGACAAAGTTTAAGTCGGTCAGGTTAGGACAAGCAATCGCTGATTACTTCTGCGTGTGTGGACGCTTTAAACAAAATATTACACCGAAAACGCCCGCTTTAACGAACATTATCGTAAACTGAGATTAACTGGATAATTCATGGACAAATTAACGTGTTATTTTACGAAGCGGGCTGGTGCGGCTGAGGTCATTGCTTACAACAAGCATTTCGGTAATTTTCACCTGTGCCCCATCGATTTCCAGAGCATTTGAGGCTTTAGAAACAGGTGTGGACCAGTTGCGCCGCATAAAACTGTGGACTATTTATACCAGCACTTTATATTGTGCGTTTTATTTATTTCTGGAAAGCCGGATTTACTGCTTTTAGATGGCCGATGGATTTGTTTAAGCCGTTTTTATTTATTCTTGTGGCCTGGTGGCCAAATGCAATTACGAAAATTGCATTTATTGTGGAGTGTTTATCAGGAGTAGAGGGATACTGGTGCCAAAATGCCACGACAGAGCGCTGCTACTGCATTTATTCAATTTTATTGGGTAAAAAAATGCTCAAAATAAAACAGCAGCAGTAAAGGTAATGCTTTTCAGACAAATGATCAATTTAAATAAGTAGGGGAGACCAGGTACAAAAGTAACATATTTTTGTAAAGCCGGATAAATAAAAAACTAAGTTATATAAATTTACTTACTATAAGTCGTTTCCTTGGCATTTTATATATAGAAGAAAAATAATATTGAAGTAATTAAAGTTCATATTGATGTACAATTAATAAAAAAGTAGAGAGTGTATGTCGTTACAACTTACGCTATGGTATGGGTCAAAAGTAACAGAACATGGGGACGTTTGTAACATATGAATAATAGGTAATAACTAGGTATAGAAAGTTAGTATTTACAAGGTATTTTTTTATTGATTATATATATATAAAAGTAAGTTGTAGTCCAAGTACATAATATATTTTTTTATTTGAAAAATAATAATAATAATAATAAAACAAATAGAATAATGCAACAAAAATATAAAATAATAATTATTTTTTTTGGTAACAAAGAATCCTATCCCTATCTGGCTTTTGCACGGTTGTTACGCCAGACTCGTCCATATTCCATATTTGGGATGGACCAAGTTTTTCCCAATCCATAACAATCTTTCCCACGATCTGTTGTTCGTTGTCTTTTGTTAGACATCCTAAATAAATAGAATGAATTTGTATATTACCACACAGTATAACAAATACTGAAGTAATTATCTGGATATCTACAGAATTATCATTTTAAATATGACAAATATGATCATAGATATTAAATATGAGGGACGGTTGTAACATGTTACAATCGTCCCTCTATGGCATGATACTGATACTTGCTTAAAACTTTTTTAACGATTATTTTTAATTAAAATACCATGCTTAGGTTATAGTCAATATTGGTATGAACTGAACAAGCCAATAAAATAATTATGATAGATTAAGAAAACTTACTTTGCATATCATTTTGCACCGTGCAGGTCTTAACTCGAACAAAAACACACCACGGATATTGTTGTTCAAATAAATTAATATAGATTTCACTGCCGACTCTATGATGATATAATACCATAGACAAACCTCTTTTTAGAAATACAATAGGCTTACTGTTACAACCAACCCGTGTTACTGTCGTAACCGGTCTCCCCTACACTGAAAAATATATTCATGTAAATTTACCATGATTGTCATTGATTTTTGTATACCCATAACTATCATAGCAATTTTACGATTCGTAAATTTACTAATTCTGATGGATGATGCTCTAGACGCATGTGTTTACCATAATAACTCCTTTAAAGCTGGTGATTTTTGGTTTCATACTTCATACTAAATATGCACATGGAATTTGGTTAAACTATCTCAAGCGGTTTAGAAATTAAAAACTAATGTTTTTTTAATTTTTGCTACGCTGTAGCTGGACTGTGGCTGTCCTAACACACATTTATATAACATAAAACCATTATTTTTGTCCACCAGATACGCTCCTGGATTTGTTATCTCTGCTTAAGAAATACCCTGCATAAATAACCATTGATATTTTACAGACTTTTTTACAGTGTATGACGAAGTTGAAATAAAAATGTATCATTTTTAAGATAAATTTTGAGTGAGGATATATGTTCACAAAACATTATGTAATTTTCTTTGATCACTTGTGAGAAAAAAGTATTCAGTATGATAAAAAATGTTCGTAGATATGCCAGACTTCTGAACTTAGACCTCTTAACAAGCGTCTCGGTGTGATGAATGATGTCCCAGCCGGTTGTGAGCACTTGTTCAGTTTTGTCAGCACCATCACAAACATCATAAACCATTGAGACACATCTCGGCAGGCTGTGGCTGCCGGTCGCACTTTTATTACTTTATTGGCACTCGTTTATTGACCGCGTGGACCGCAGATTTTCAAGTGCCCTAGAGGACAAAACGTAGGCGCGTTGAAAATATGAACACTTTGTATAAGTTTTTATTGCCCAGACTTGGCTTTTTTTTACTTTTTATTGGTAACTTTTTATGATCCAAAATATCTTTCACCGCACTACACCCAGTTATCAAAGACTTTAGAGTCAATCAAAAATGCCATATTTATATTATGATTATTATGTGATGTTATTTTAAGCACACTGCACCGAAAAAATTACGAGTATTTATAAAGGAGCCAGTTGATTGCTTTTTGAATAGTGAACCTGATGACGACAAAATAAAGCGATAAACTTACCTTGTTGATGGTTTAAAATACATAGGACATCAAAGATTTATTTTCGATATTTGCAAACAACTTCAAAATTCAAATAATTGCATACATTTTGCTTATTGGGTGTTTTTGGAGGCCAGATTTTTACGTGTTTTATTTTGAGATTTCAGTGCCAAAGAAACACCACAAATTTGATCATTTTATGGCGAGAAATACGGCGACCTTAAATGGCAGAACTTTTTTGTCGTTTAGTATATTCATTTGACTATTGAAACAATCGATTCTCCTAACTTTTTTAAGCGGAAATGTGTATCTTGAAGCCGTCATGAGTAATCGTTCTCCTAATGGTCATATTTGAAATATTCAGTACACCGAGTAAAAACTGTTTTCTTTTCAGGTAAAGTATCTTTTTGTTGAAAATATAGCAAAATATTTATTGAAGAAGTTATTCAAATGCTTAATAATAGCGATGTCAAAAATGTCTAAGATCGACCAGCTTTGATGGAATTCTTATGCTTTGATGCAACCATTCTTAAAACAATTGTGATTAACTTTTTCAAGTAATATTTTGCTGTATTTTCTGCAGCAAGTGGCGCCCTCTACTGGTGATGTCGAAAATTAGAAACAAATTTGAATTTCTTGACCCCGACAACCCACCCTCTCCAAAATATATGCAAATATTTGAATTTTTTAAAACGTTATTTATAAAAAAAGTGCAAAATATGGAAGTCGTCAACGCTTTGGCCAAATTACTCCATGTTGAAGGCGATGATGAACATAAAGCACCAGAACATAAGCAAATACTACAAACTTGCTGCATTTTTGAAGCCAAGAGCAAAGGATATCGACCGAAATAGTCGAAAGTATTGACCCGGGAACAAATCGACTTTCTCACAGTCGTGCTGGATGAAACATACATATAGAAGATTGCCGTAATTTTCGAAGTATGTGGAAGAACAGTACAACTTATTGACATTCGACAACATCGAAGATACGGCTTCACAAGTGAATATACCAGACACAAAACTACTGCGCAATGAGCTTTCATTTTTACTGGTACATAATATTTAAACTTTTATAAAAAGTACACAGCCCTTCGTCCAGCAAATTCTAATCATTCCGGAATTTTCATAAAATGGATTAATAATAAATGTGTTACGCCTCCAGTTGGAATCAACCACCGTTGCTGAATTTCTAAATTTCCCTGATTCTCACCTTTATACTGGACATTGCTTCCGACAATCTTCGGTTAGTTTGATGTCAGACTCTGATCCTAATCTTACTACAGTTAAGAGACACGGTGAATAGACATCCAGTACAGTAGCGGAGGGTTATACAGGGTTAACTATGACTTAGTACAAATATTTTAAGAGGGGATAGGGAAAAATAAGAATTAACGGAATCACCCTTCAAAAAAATTCCAAACTTATTTATAAAGCCAAAAAATTTTTTTTTTTATATTATTTTAAATCCTTATTTAACGCCGCCAATGCTTGTTGGTTGCATACTCTACAAGCATGCAACAGTCGCTCATTAGTCAATATCGCTGTCATGTCATAATTGAATTCCTGTGTTTACGTTGTAATTTTGTGTTCTTCTTCAGTTTTTAGTGCTTTATTTTAATTTTTAAACGTTTTATAGTTATTAAATAAAGATATTTGTGTTGGGTGCAGATACTTTCCCATTTCCACAATAAAGTTCGCCGGTTTGTTTTTTTAGGTTATGGGACAAGACTGTCGCCGGTGCATTAAAACATCTATTATTCCTTTCGTTCGATTTTGTTATAATAAATAGGTATCTAATCTATCTAATTGTACTTACGGGAAGTGTCTTTCATTGGTAGTGAGTGGCTGTAATGAGCGAATATGTAGTTCTACCAGTTTATAACAAAGTAATGGAAAACGAATGCAAAATACTGGAACTAAGTGGATTAACTGTTACCTATCTATCAGGTATTATTACTATTAAGAATGTTAATTTTCGTTTCTACATTTAGAAATGCTGCAAAAAACGACGATGGTAGTAGATATTGTTGACAGATGTAAGTTTTATCTATGGATCTAAGCCATCTCAGTCGGTTCTTATCATAGGCGCCGACTTTCCGTAGGAAAAAAGGGTTTCGCCCCATTTTTTAAATATCGAGCTAAAATTCTGAAATAATTTTTTATTGTCTTTTAGGCCTCCCTGAGCACGTGGTTAAATTTTTTGTACTTAGTCATAGTTAACCCTGTATATAGAAGAGCATGTCCAAAACTTTGACGGATAAAATTGCTCCTGACACTGATCCAAGTTTCGCAGAAATAGTTACTACTGAGAGTGGCCATGGAATTACTAATTCTAATTGTAGTTTCTTTGACTGTACGTGTAATTAAGTAAATAAATATTTCTTTGATTTAAAATTTCTTAATTGTTTGTAGAAAAAGCGGTTTTGTAATATAAAAATTAAAATACCATTTGTTAATATCATTTTCAAAGTACAAACGTTAAAGCGCAATACATACCAGCAAAAATTAGAACAAAAGTTTGGTTGTCGTAGTGCATAGTATAATTTCAATTATTGAAGTCGCCATTATTCTAACAGATAATTTTCACAAATTTCTCAAACAACGCATTCATCGTGAACAAAGAAAGTGATCTTAGCAATGCATCAGATATTCCTGCAGAAGTAATAGAGTCAGGGCATTAAGCTTAAAACTTTTGCCAGTAAAGTTCAAGCTACTATACGAAGACATTTATGAAGTATTTGATAGTTGCTATACCCAGAAAAAAATATTGTTAGTGGAAAGTATCATCAAATGGTGGTCGGTATTTATAAGACTAGTGCCGTTCGTAACAAGTGGCAACATTTTTGAAGCTGGACAACTGGAAAGTACAGTGGACACGCATTACGACGAACGTCTGCTACCATTTTAGTTGACGGTGCTGGTGAACTCATTTTTGTCTTAAAAGACACGGAGGATGGAGACCGAGCACTGTGGCGGAAGGCTACATTGAAGACTCACTTTTGAATAAAGAAAATATTGCGAAAAGATTACTGATCGTTGTCATAGCTGATATCACAACATGTGAAAATAATATAACTATTAATGAAAACATGTTGGACTGCTTTGAGAATTGCTCCAAGAATGAAGAGAGTGGCAGTTTCAGTGGTTTATTTGATTTTAATACTTGTTAAAACTGTGTATTTAATATCATTGTGGTTAAACAAAAATTATTGCAAATATTGTTGAATAAACTTTTATAAATTAAAACTTTATTCTCCTAGAATTAAAAATGAATATTTTTGTTGCTACCTACCATTTTTTTTCTCAATAAGGAAAATGTCAACCTTAGAGACTCCTGACAGTAAAAACTGTCATAGTTTTGTGACGTTTGGAGAAAATATATTTCAAACAATGCTCAAAAAATCAGTAAATCATTGAAAATGCAAACCTTCAGTTAAACCATATATTATCTAGTCTTTATTACAGGATAACTGAAATCATAAACTGGGACTGCCTTTTTTGTGTTCGAGGCGTATGAGATGCAATAATTTACAACCGTTTCCACAGCCAACTAATTGCAATGAAGTAATTGCCGTTCTAATTAGAGATAGGTGGATTATTGCAGTGTCGTAAATTATGCCGGGGGTTTTTCGAGAACAGACATAACCACCTATAAAAATGTAAAATCTGCAACCGAGAACGATGAGATTGCATCTACATCAACCAAATTGAATAGTTATTTGTGCTTCGAATCATTTTATGACATTTTTATAATTATCATCCTAATCAGCCGTTTGACTTGAAGTTATACCCTGTTTACTTTGTTAATATAGCTAAAAACTACAGTCGTTATTTTATCTTACCTGTATTTTGCAGTAATTAAAAAGTAATTTGAAAATTATAGCTATATTTACATTGTAGTTTTTATATTCGTAATAGGTTTCAGCCTCAATAACTTTGTTTTGCCTGTACAGAAATTATTACTATAATGGTTGCTTGTTTTTTTTTTAATCAATATTTTATGACTTGGATGCTTCTTAAAAACTAAATTTAAACATTTATTTTAGCACAAACCAAACAGAATGCTTGTAAGGCAAAATACACTTCTTTCTTCTTCTTTCTTTGCCATTTGGATATAAACCATAAATTGGCATACCAGAACCATGCCATGACATTAAAGTATGTAATAAGGGTATGAGCTTTCCGTGAAATATTTAAGCTACATTTTGGGTTCGAGCTACTGTGAATTTTTAAACATTACTTTTTATTCTCAGAAGAAAAATCCAAAGAATTAATCAGTCTTGACTCTTGACGATTAGGCAGTACGTTTTCCGTAACCGACCTACTACATATTTATTTAGAAAGAGCATAGAAATCATCCTGTACAGGTTTCTGTGTGACAAATACATTTTTAGCCATTGCCAATTAGAGTTACCAGCTGAAATACAAGAACGTTTTACTAATATTTCATGGTTTCTAATTTCATACTAGCAGAAACTGTTTTATTCAATTTAAATTAAAAGTAATATATACAATAAAAACTGGTTCCTTAGCAATTAAAGATACAGGAGATACTTAACATAAGGATCAATGACATTCAAGTAGCAGGTAAGATATAAATAGTGGTTATATTAATATGCCTGAAGTAAATTGTAAATATTTACAATGTTTTTGAAATTGTACATGAGTCTTTGATAATAAAGTGCATAAAACTAAACTAAAATTTTCAAAATAAGTTGTTCATAGACAAATTATAGATAAAAATTAAATTTCAGTCCACAGATTGTCTGCCCCCGCCTCTACATCACTGTTGTTCGTAAAATATTGAGTATTATTATCAAATAATTGGTATTTAGGTTCTAACTACACTTGGCAAATTTGTGAATAGAAATGTTGAGGCGTTTTGGAATTATCAGATAATTTATGTAAATTTTAAAGAAACTTTAACACCCTGTGTTGTTATGTGGTAGAACATGGTGACAGTATCTGCAGTATATCAAATAAAATAAATTCGAAATTTTTTTAAATTTTTTTTACCAGTTTGTTTTTTGAAGAAAGTTCAGCAACAATTTTTTTACTTTGTTGTCCTATCAAGTTTCACAACATATTATTTGGGCATCAAAATTGGACAAGTAGTTGTAGAGAAAATAAGTTATATATTATACAAGGGGAAAAACTATTAGATTTTAACTCGAGATATAACACCGAGAGTTAAAATGTAATATTTTTACCCATTTATAATACATTATTTTTTTGTACGGGAAAAATTACGATTTAATATTGAAAAAACGTATTATTACAATATATTACTCAGAAAAAAAAATAGAAGTTTTAAACTGGTAGGCTGTTGTACTTATAGCGACATTGAACCTGCGTTGCTAAGGAAACCTTTAAAGTAAATAAATATCTGCCAATTTAATTCTGTGATTGGCTTTAAATAAATGGGAACTTAGGTTACTTATTACTTATTTTAAATTATCTAAGTTCAAAAATGAATATTTCTGATTTAGAGTTTTCTTTTACACCAGCGGAATTAGTAGAAGCAGCGAAGTAGCATCACTAAAATTATTGCCAGCTAAATCGCGGACAATTTACGAAACCGCATATTTAAGATTTATGAAATGGAAGATGAAAAAGAAAAAAGACATGTAGTTCTTTCTTGGACACGGTGTTATTGGCTTATTTTTCGGAATTTGCTTAACAACAAAAGCAATCAACAGTGTGGTCGAATTATTCAATGATTAAAAGTAAGTTACAATCCATCAATAACAATGCAGACATTTCAAATATTGCAAACTAATTACATTTTTGAAACAAAATGATAAAGGTTAGAAGCCCAAGAAATTTGCGATTTTTACATCAACAATTTATTGGCATTCAAAGGTTCGGTAAAATGCCACAAAAAATTGCTACTTTTCTGGAACTAGCCCATGCGAAAGAGTATACTGGGGACTGGTTCCGCAGAACTTCGGTCACGTTGCTGGTGCATTCTGGTGGGGACATAACAATGTTAGAGCAACATGGGGGATGGAAGCTTCCCGCGGTCGCGGAGGATTAGATCGAGGACTCGCTAGCCAAAATCGAATACGAACCTAGCAAGGAACTTTTTCTGCCTAGGCAGTAAAAATACACCTTTTAAGTCTGTCAGGTGTCATTGAAAAACCGTTTTCAATTTGGAGGTCATTGGTCATCTGGAGAAAGAAACTATTAGTTTTTTTTCCCCGGGAAAAAGTAACAAGAGATATAAAATGTCACATTATTTATCCGTCCATTAACATTTTTTTTGAGATAACCTTCTGAAAAATTTAAGCTTACGTTATTGCTGACTTCTGACGATGTGGCTGCTGAGCCTTAGTCGAAGGTCCCTGAACCAAATGGTGGGGGTCCTGACAGGCCACTGCAGACTCAGAAGGCATTTGAATTTGATAGGCATAGAGGAGAGCCCCTTATGTCCGGATTGCGGAGAGGGGGAGGAGACCTCTATCCATTTTCTAGGATATTGTGCGGTCCTCGGAAGGCTAAGATATAGGATCTTTGGCACCAAGGAGGTGGAAAGGGAAGAGATGAGGGGCCCACCATGGATCAAGATCCTGACGTTCATTAGGGCGTCGGGTAGGTTCGAGGAAGGCCGAGGGCGAATAGTGGAAAGTTGATAAGGTAGACAAAAAGGGCCCACGTGTGGCCTAATTGCCAGGCTGAGGCCGCCCGCACTTTACTACATTGCTGACTTCTACAGAAAATTTGAAGCAAATCCGTCAAGCCATTGATAAAAAAATTAGTCCTAGAACTTTTTGATCATACCCGTGTCTGAGCTGTGTCCGTAAGATTCGACTACTCGTGTATCCAACCGAGCGCACAGCTGTCAACCAATCCGTCCCGCTTATTTTTATTTCGCATTCTAATAAAACGCGTTATCTGAGCGTCCATGTGTTTCGGAACAAATTTCAATATCGAGATAAACGCGGAGATGAGCCGGTGCGAGCGTGTTCCATTAGTCTAATGAATATGAGCAAACACGAAAAGCAACATTCGGGCACCATACGCGGCAAATGGAGTATGAATGCGGCGTTATCTCGATCAGAGACAGTTGCGCCCCGTTTGTCGATCGCTGAGGCCAATCTGGCCCAATACCGTCCATATGGCACTGCGTTCGTCGCGAATGTCATAATACCCATTCCTTGATAACCGCAGATTCAGAGGGTAAATTCCTGGACCTACACGAGAATCCGAGATTATGTCAAGGGTCCTAAAATACAGTTCCATTTCCAAGTATAAAAATATTTGAAAACAATCCTTCGACATTATACAGGGTGTTTTTTAAGTACAGGTCAAAAATACAGGGGCGTATTATGTGGCCAAAAATAAGGGCTTTTGTTATAGAGGTAGAGGTGTCTCGCTTAAAAGTGGAACAAGCCTGTAACATGTCTACCGTTCGACCGACTTCAATAAACTTTTTTGTGTTGGATACACCTGGAAAAAGTCTATCTCGTACGTACATTTTCTAAAATTCGAAGCCGTGGCCGACTAGGACACCATTTATGTGATTTAAAATCGGATAATCGCATTATGAATTTTTTATCCTAAAAATTCTCACGAATTCTTGATCAGGACTCCGGAAAACCCTACCAAATAAATTTTTGTTGTTACAATATACAGGGTGCTCAGAATAATTTGAGTGTCTCGCTTAAATGTAGAACAAGCCTGTAACATGTCTACCGTTCGACCGATTTCAGTAAACCATTTTTTTGTTGGATACACCTGCAAAGAAAGAGGTCGAGGTGTTTTACTTGCTATAAATAAAAAAATCAAGTCAGATTACCTTGATATATGTTCTTTTTGTGAAGTCTTCTCCGACATTGATTTCATAGATATTGTTGCTGCTAAGATAAAGTTTGACCGTGATCACTTTTATGTTTTTAATTTGTATATACCACCGAACACTGGTTGCGATGAATATGATTGCTTATTTGATGCTTTTGAATCTCTGTATCCAATTTGTGGTTCAAAAATACTTATTGTCGGTGACTTTAATATTCCAGAATATTCTCCAAGCATTTCTAATAATAATTCCTCCAACCGATCTATTAGCTCACTACAAAAAGTGTTTTTTAAACCTGTGTCAGTACAATTTGGTTCGGAATCTCAATAATAGAATTCTCGACTTAGTCTTAAGCAATGAAATCTGCAGTGTAATACATGCTTCTGACGTTGTACTCCCTGAAGACAGTCACCATCCAGCTCTTCTAATTGATATATATTTGCCTTTTATGAAAGCAGCTGATTGTTTTCCTTTGTATAGTGTGGAAAATACGTTACCGATTCTTGATTTTAGGAAAGCTAACTTTGATTTATTGTATCAAGAATTATCTACAACTGATTGGGCATATCTTTCTTCTGTCTCGGATGTAAATCAGGCAGTCGATGCTTTTTATGAAACGTTGAATAATATTTTAATTAAGCATGTTCCAAAAAATCAATATACAATTTATAACTATAAACAATACAGAAACACGAATATGGCTGAGGATTATAATGCATTCAAAACCATTAGGGCATCTCTTAAGACTAACGTTCGAGAAGCATATCGTAATTATGTTAATAACACTGAAAGAATGCTGAAAACTAACCCTAATAAATTTTGGTCGTTTATAAATTCTAAAAAAGGTACCACTTCCATTCCATCTACTATGTTTAATAACGGCCAAAATATTGATGATCCATCCACAAGCAATAGTTAACACTTTTGCCAATTTTTTTTCTGGAAACTTTACACCTTGTAGTACTTTAAAACCTACTGCAAATTTTGCTACTGATAACCTTCTCAGTGCAGTGATGGTTTCTGAGTCTGAAGTGTTAGATGCTATCAAGAAACTTAAAAACAATATGTGTATGGGTCCCGATTTATTTCCAGCTCTTTTGTTAAGAGATTGCGCTATTATTCTCTGTAAACCTTTGGTTACCTTGTACAATCTAATTTTGAAAAATAAAACGTTCCCTGAAATCTGGAAGTCCTCGAGAATAACTCCCGTACTTAAAAAAGGTTCTAAACATGATTTTGCTAACTATCGTCCTATAACCATTTTAAACAACTTTTGTAAGGTCTTTGAGATAATACTTCACAACCATTTATTTCATCATGTATCTAATATGATTATTCCCGAACAGCATGGTTTTATAAAGGTCGTTCAACCATATCCAACTTTGTTTGTAAGACCCAGTATATATCTCAAGTTATTGATGAGGGAAGTCAGGTAGATGTTGTCTACACTGACTTTTCTAAAGCATTCAATAGACTTGATCATGAATTGTTAATAAATACTCTTAATGCATGTGGTCTTTGTGATAGTTTGTTAAATTTGTTACGGTCTTACCTATCAAGTCGTTTTCAGTTTGTTCAGTACCGTGGGTTCAAATCCGATTTGTTCTGTCAGACTTCAGGTGTTCCACAAGGGTCGGTATTAGGCCCTCTTTTTTATTTATACACTTTATCAATAATATTGTTAATGACATGAACGTTCGCTACTTACTGTATGCTGACGATCTTAAACTGTTTTGTAAAATTGCTACTTTGGCTGGACTTACAAAATAACCTGGAAATGTTAAACGACTGGTGTAATAATAACAAATTATCTTTGAATTCATCTAAATGTAGAGTTATGTCGTTTTATCGAAAAAAAATTCCTTCGATATTTGATTACACCATTGGTTGTGATGTTCTAGAACGGCCGTCAGAAATTGCAGACCTTGGCTGCTGCTTGATCCAGAGCTGAATTTCTCGAAGCATATGGATGCATGTTTGACAAATGGGTACAAGAACCTCGGTTTTATTCTTCGAAGTTCTCAGGATTTTACCAATCCTTCAACATTGCGCTTGTTATTCAACGCGTTTGTGAGATCTAAACTCGAATATGGGTCAGTGATATGGAGCCCTGCCTATATGACTTATATCACTTTAATAGAACGGGTTCAGCGGCGATTTTTTAAGTCGGCTGTGTTTTTGTTAGACGGAGTCTATCCTGCTAGAGGCACATGCCAAAGCGGTTTTTATGAACGCTTTGGCATGCAGAGCCTAGAATCAAGACGTAAGATGCATTCTGTATCTTTTCTTTACAAAGTACTTCGTCATGATATAAAATGCGAGGCTATTTTATCTGAGCTTAATTTTAAAGTCCCGAGTTACAATAACCGACACAACAGACTGTTTCTTTTACCACAGGCGCGTACAAATTTATTGCTAAAGTCACCTATATATAGGATGATTAGTAATTACTTCAGTGTGGACCACATCATTGACATATTTTCTTGTAGCGTGCATGATATTAAAACACTTCTTTTGTAAGACCTGATTTATATTTTTACTCTGTTTGCTTTTTATGTTGTTTTGTTCATCTAATTGCTTTTTTTTGTCTGTTTATTCCTCATACAGTGTATGTTTTTCTGTTTGTTTTTAGTTTTTTGACATCGTAGCTTTATTTATATTTGTTTGTAATTTTTTGACATGTAACTTTATATTTAGGTATATATATTTGTTTGTAATTTTATGCTTTGCACTTATCCTGTAATTGGGCATTTAGCCCGTTGGATATTTTATTGGTAAAATAAATAAAATAAAAATAAAAAAATAAGAGTCTATCTCGTAGATACCTAGTGTTCTCTAAAATTCGAAACCATGGCCGACTGCGATACCATTTATGTGGATGTTTATCCGAAAAATTCTCACGAATTCTTGATCAGGACAAATGTTGGAAATGGCCTTGATGCTTCAGCATATTTGGGTCTTCTTCAATTTCGTGTAGAATAGCTTCTTCCAACTCAGGTGCTCTGGCTCTCAAAGGTCTTCCGGAAATTGGACCTTTCTGAAATGAGCCTGACTTCGAAAGAGGTTGAAAAATATTTCTGAACATTCTTGGATTTGAAATTGAATGATTTGGAAAATTTTCCATGTACGTTTGCCTAACCTTAGTACCATTTCCATCTATTTCTTATTATTATTGTTTTGCATGGCCTCCCTAAGATATGTTTAAGAAACTGTATAAATATACACTTGATCAAATATATCAATTTTGTTAATAGGTTAGAATATAAAAAAGTGTAAAGAAACAAAAAGCGATGATAATACAATGGCATATGATGACCTACTTAAATCACTGAACTGCATTTTTCTTTAATTAGATCTTCTTGTACAATTTTTATCGCAGTTGCAGAGAATAGGCCGCAAACAATTTTTTTGTATTCCTACTTTGGTTTGTATGAGCAGTAAAAGGTCATTCCACGTCTGGCAGACCCGATGTTGATCTAACACTGTCAAGTTAAAAATCCAGTTTACAAAGCTTAGAAAAAAAAACAACAGATAAAATAGTAGTCGAAGGATGGTAAGTATTTCTTTTTCATCATTCGATCTGTCAACGAACTATTAATCATCACTGCTTCAGATATAGTTCTTTCTGCATATGGTCACGAAGCTTCTTACCACATAAGGCGTCCGATTTGCTCGATTCACCACACTAATTGCTTATTATTTCGTTGTTAATTGTTAGGACCGCGGATGTGGAAAAAATGGGATAATAACAGGTCTACGACATGACAAATTCTGATTAGAAAAAAGTAAGTTGTATAAGAACAGCAATGTGTGGATGGGCACAAAAGGAAAGAAAACATTTATCATATTAATTAAACTAGCGCGTTCACACACGGTCAAAGGAAATCACTCGTGACGGGAGGTGTCAACTTGTTAGAACCTATTGTAATTATCTTCTGTGGTTTAGAATTTCGTCAGTTATTGCATGGTTATTAAGCATTAGAGACAAAAGTGGAATGTATTGCTAAACAATGAGGTCAATTGAAATTGACATTTGATGTACAATATTATATCTACAAACTCATACAGTTTATCTACAATTATACAATATGAGTGTTGCAACATGTTGTTCAGAGAATTCTACATTCTACATCCAAAAATACTAAAAAAAATACTATAAGCCTATGTCTGCAAATGCTGTAAAAAATATGTTTTTTGTTGATAATTTCTAAACTTTTCATTGCAAATCGTTTAAATTTGGGTCAATACATTTATGATACGTAGCTTATAATTTGGTTTTGGAGCAGATTTTTTAAAAATATTCAAATGGTAAAGCATATAACCTAATAGGTATTCATACATTTGGAAAAAATGCCAAAATAAGTTGTTGCGATGTCAAATTAAAGGATGCTGATGAATATACCGTACATTGTTTCCGTAGAACTTCAGTTACACTATTAATCAATTTAGAAGATGATATTACAAAAATACATGGTGGATGGAAATCTTCAACGGTAGTTGAAGGCTACATTGAGCAGTTCATAACTCATAAATTAGTTTTTCTTTAGTTTTGTTAGGTTTTTGCCACACTTCTGAAAAAATAATAAAGATTAATTAAATAAGCCCTTGCGCCAAACGGAACAGTCAAGGGTTATTTTCGAAACTAAGTTTGCCTAACCAAAAAATCTCACACTGAAAAAAGCAGATAAGTAAAAATAACAAAAATCACATCACTATCGCGCACTTCCGTGTTATTGACGTTTCGAAAAACTCTTTGTCTCGTTCTCAAAATCGTAGTAAAAATTTTTAAACGTATGTCAAGTTTGACAGTTTAAAATTTGTTAAACTGCTTCCATAGAGATGTTAAATGATTTTTATTTTATTGTTACTTACTTCTTCTTGATACAACTGTAGACAACAATGATCGATGTTATCGAACAGTTAGACACACTTATCTCCGTTCAACAAAATAATCGCGGTCTCTTTGTTGAACGGAGATAAAGTGTGTCTAACTGTTCAGTTAACATCGATCATTGTTAACTACAGTTGTATCAGAAAAATAATAACAATACGGTTTTGAGAACGAAAACAGAGAGTTTTCGAAACGTCAATAACACGGAAGTGCGCGATAGTGATGTGATTTTGTTATTTTACTTATCTGCTTTTTCAGTGTGAGATTTTTGGTTAGGCAAACTTAGTTTCGAAAATAACCCTTGACTGTTCCGTTTGGCGCAAGGGCTTATTTAATTAATCTTTATTATTTTTCAGAAGTGTGGCAAAACCCAACAAAACTAAAGAAAACTAAAATTATGCCACAAATAAATAGCTTCAGACAATATCATAAATTAGTTGTTAAGAGAAAAATCCCTACTTCAACTACATCAAGTGCTGAAAGCGGAGGATAACGAAATATACAGGGAACAAAGACGAAAAGCAAAGAAAGTGTTTAGACTATAGACAAAAGAAGAGAGCAGAGCAGATTAAAGAAATAGATGAAATAGAACGGCATTATAACAGAAAAGAAATACGTAACTTCTACAGAGAGATAAAAAATGAAAAAAAAGAGAAAGGGGGAAGTAATATATGTGAGGGATGAAAGTGGCAATTTTATAGGACAGGAAACAGAAGTGAGATAATGATGGAGGCAATATTTCACAGAGATGTTGTATGAAGAGAGCGAAAGAGAAGGAGAGAATCAGGAGGAGATGATACTGGTAAGGGGAGAGGGAGTGGAAGTAGAAGAACCTACAAGAAATGAAATAGACATAATTATAGAAGATTTATAGAATAACAAACATCCAGGGAAAAACGGAATAGAGGCAGAGAACATTAAGTACGCAGGAGAGGATTTGAGACAACGAATATACGAAGTGATCCTAAAGATTTGGAGAATGTATGCCTGAAGATTGGAGAGATGCTATGATTATACCAATTTAAAACAAGGGATATGTAACAGACTGCAGAACTATAGGGGTATATCATCAAGAAAAAAGTATGCGTTTGAGAATAGGAGAACAAAATAAAGATAACAATTTCAAATTGAGAACGCAGCACGGAGAGATAGAATTTGAATAAGTTCAGGAATATGTGTATTTGGGAGCGCTGATAACAGCTAAGTGTGAGGAGGGAATTAATATACTCGCGACAAGAATTCAGACGACTTACGTCATACGAACAAATGAATAATTAATTATATTTTCATCAAAATATTTAAGAAACTGCAACTGATAGTAATAAAACTATATACTACACTAAAAGTTTGCATTATATATTGCACTAAATTGTAAAAAATGATTGTTTTTAAAGCAACCAAATATCGAAAATTACGTTGACAAATAAAACAAATGTGTAACGTCAGCCGACGTAAGACTGAATTCTTGACGCAAGTATAGCAGAATAATAAAAACAAACAGAAGTTCGGCAGCAATCAACCACTGGAATTCTGGAATTAAGGGGAGGGTAGCAAAATGGCTACAGCACTTAGGCCCCATTGGGCCCCTTGTACATCCTCCCATTAGGACATCAGTCCACCTGAGCCGTCAACCAACCTAATAAGGAGAAAAAGATGGTGACGTTGCTCAGGAACCACTTAATGAAATGAAAAAAATTGACCAGAGGAGTAAAATTTAGAATATATAAAACAATTTTGAGACCGACCGTGCTGTATGGCAGTGAAGTCTGGATCCTCAATAAGAAGTCAAGAGGAAACCTGTTAAGGAGGGCAAGAAAGATCTTAAGAAGAATTCTAGGGGGAAAGAAGGCAGAGAAAGGCTATGTAAGGAAAAATAAAAGCCAGAAGAGTGCAGTGGCTAGGGCATCTAGAACAGATGGAAGATGAAAGGACAGTTAAAAAAATGTAGGGAGAAAAATGTAACGGATTGGAAAAGAAAGGCGAAGAACAGAACGGAGTAGAGAAAAATAACGCAGCTCGGGGCGTAAAAGGCCTGTAAACAGCTTTATATATAAACATCATGCTAATGCGTAGGCAGTAAATGTGACACTTTAGAACCTGACAGCTGTCACTAAAACTATGTATTTAATGTCGATCGGCAAAAAAAAATTATAAGAAGAACCTCTGTTATTTTTTACTTGCTCAATCGTTTACTGTAGTTGAGAACAAAAAAAGAAGGCGCACTATGTATTTAAAATTTGTTGATAGGAACTACCCCATATACGAATTAATAAGAACTTAATTTTTGATAATTTTTTTAAATTGAGCCCTTTCTCCCAACACCCTCAGTAATTAATCTCGCAGTAGCAAAGCCCTTAATGTGTGTTTATACAAACACGACATAATCATCTCCCTCTCCGCACCCAATTTATATGACTAATTTAGACACACACACACTCGACCTAATGACGGGCCAGGCCTCGGTGCCGTTAGGGCACATAAATTTCCAGCGCAGATGATCGGATCATCTGTCGGAAACATCCCGTTTAGCGGCAGTAGCGGTACATATGTCGGTTTTGTCGGAGACATGTGCATACACAATCAGCGAAGTCAGATGCGAGTTTTTCACCAAGGGTGGACCCAGAGAAAATTTCAAGGGGTGAAAAGCGGCATCTGTCGCGGCAACGAATTTCTGTGCGGGCAAATGTCAGGCGCACCTTTTCAAAGATCGTTGATTTTAACAAGAAATTTAAAAAAATAAAATCTTGATATAAGAATGCAGATTTTACAGAACATTTACTGTAGTATATAGTTATTTTTTTATATATTTTTAGGTATTAACAATATTGTGTGAAACTAACTACTCTGCGGACTAAATCCCCGACCAGCTTTGAATTAAACCCACAATATCTACTCATATATTCTTTACTATTAGCTTCTGTGACATTTTTTACTGTATTATAAAGGTATTTTAAGCTAATATAAATCAAATCTACAATTCCTATCAATGAAGTCATATATATGCTCTCTGATACCAAACATCTAGGTATGCTAATGAACAATTCCACAGACAAAGCTCTATTCAATAGTTATCTAAAATAAAAATTAATCTAGCTAAATTTACTAACCTGGTTTAATGAAAACATTCAATAAATATCAAGGTGAGATATAAGTGGTCGAGCCACTTATGCTTAGCAGGAACTAGCAGACCATTTATATCTCACCTTTACTTGGTTTCTATGTGAACATACATATGGAGGAACAGCCAGTTCAATTGTCGGTCATCTCACCTATGACATACTGATGAGGGCTAACAAGCCCGAGACAGGCTATGTCTGGTAATATACAGCATGTGTAATCCAATGCCAGGTAAATTATGGAGATGTGCAAATTTTTTTAATAATCGGCATACTTTGATAAAATCTTTGTACTTTGTTGAAAAATGGTTTCATCAAACCTCGCCGATTTTCTTCAAATTTTACAAGTCTCCATAATTTAGGATTTTGAACCATTTTTTTAAGTAATATTTTGCTGTATTTTCAGCAGAAAAGGCACTTTACCTGAAACCAAAACAGTTTTTACTCGGTGCACTGAGCATTTCAAATAGGATTATTTCAAAAATGGTTACGCCTACCGACTTCAGCAAGGTATACATTTTTCAAATAAAACAGGTAGGAGAATCGATTGTTTCAATAGTTATATGGATACATTAAGATGTAAAAAAGTTCTGTCATTTAAAAGAAACATGATGTGCCACAAGTGGCGCCCTCTACTTGTGACATCAAAATTAGAAACATATTTGAATTTCTCGTCCGCAAAAACCCCCGATTTACAAATTTTATGTAAATATTTTGATTTCTTAAGAAGTTATTTACAAATATCGAAAATAAAATTTTAACTTTAACACCCTGTATCTCCGTTGATATTGAGTTTTCGAAAAATTGTTATAGGACTTTGTGACCATATTTTTTTGCGAGGAATCACCTCCTGAAGTCTTGACGAATAATTTCCAGACACCCCATATATCTTATTCGCCTCCATTACTTCTACAGAAACAAATTGAATTCCATTTCCACGCACATAAAGTTATTATTTGATAATGTATCTCTGATTTGACAATCTTGGCATGTTCGTCAAGTATAATTTAGTATTTACACCAATTAAAATGTAGAGATAAAACTAATTACGAATAAATCCTACACTTTAATTTTATACTTGTGCATATGCTTAATATATTACAAAAGTTACACGTGACAATGAGGAAAATATTTGTTTAAATTTATTTCTTTTAAAATATAAAATTTGTAAACAACACAAAAGCTTTTTTATTGTCCAGTTATCTAGAGTGGGTACTCTGTTTGGTAGGTACATACATATGTCGATTTTTAAAGGACATGTGCGTACACAACTAGTGAAGTCAGATGCGATGTTTTTCACCAAGGGTGGACCCAAATGAAATTCGAAGGGGGCTAAGAGTATCCATCTGCATAAGCCTATTCGTAACGAATCCTTCTGAAACCAACTGCTAGACGCACCTTTTGGTTTTTTAATGATACCACTTGGTGTCGTCTGTACGAGTATATAGTGAGAATTAATAGAAAGAATAAATACAGGGTGTTCTACAAGCTCTATGGCAAACTTTGGCAGATGGTAGATATGTTAATGTATTTTTTTCTTATACGGACATGGGTCCGTTTTTGTTTAGAAGTTACAAGCATTTTAAAAAATATAATTTCATATTGCAATCAAAGTAGTCTGATAAATAACAATGATGGCTGTTATAACAATAATAAAATTATTATTTGTGTTGAAAGTTTAAACATTAGTTAAGCTTTATTATTCAAATTAACAAATTTTAAGACTGCAGCTACTTCATATGTTCCCATAAATAGAAGTCCATAGGAATTAGATCTGTTGAACGTCGTGGATATGCTATTTGATCTTGTGGACCTATCCATTTATTCGGAAAATGATCATTTAGTAGTTACTTGTCTCCCTTTATGTAATGGTGAGCAATATTAAGCCCTACGTCATCAATGAAATCGAAAAGTTGTTTTCCAAGCATGTTCTATACAGATCTTCATTTAATCGATCATTTAAAACATGTACAGGCAGTAAATTATTATTGAAAATGAATCATTTTTTTCTTTAAAGATATCTAGTGACCCGTGTGAACTGAAAATAATATTTTTATCGCAAAACATGTATTGTTGCTAACTGTCAAAACCTGTATTAATAAATTTGTATAATTTTAATAAAACCTCAACTATATTAAGGAAATATATCACAAAATACTTGTACTATACCCAAACACGCTGCATCAGCTTTGTTATCAGATAAGTCAAAGTATAGTAAAGTTCCACTTTAGCGATACATTTTGACGTTTGGTTCTAGAGAGCATCGGGATCGACGCGCTCTGATCTAACAAATACTGATGTTTTTTGTCAAACTAATAAACTTTTAAATTCTACAATAAATGTCTGCAATAAAAATTATTATTGCACAAGTTTCTATAAAAAACCAACTATTTATTTACCCTGAAACTTACATAAGAAAGTATCACTTTTAAAGCAATTGTACATAAATGGGTATAGTCGCGGCAAGAATTCAGACGTATTATTATGTCATGGCTGACGTTACGCAATTGTTTTTATTGTCAACGTAATTTTCGATACTTAGTCGCGTTAAAAACAATCAATTTTTGCAATTTAGTACAATATATAACGCAAACTTTTAGTGCAGTATATAGTTGTATTACTCTCAGTTGCAGTTTCTTAAATATTTTGATGAAAACATAATGAATTATTCATTTGTTCGTATGACGTATGTCTTCTGAATTCTTGCCACTTGTGGATTATATTTTTTAATATTGCGGTTAGTTTATTAATTTATGCAATATGGGTGTAACAAAAAAGCAGGTCATCCCATTAACTGTGTATTTTTAGCGACGAAATATGATGATTACTTACCTACTTACTTCAGGGGTATTATTGTAAACGACGCCTAAAAACCAAAGGTAGAAACGGAAGGGAAAGGGTTATTTTTTCTCCCCAATTTTTTCTGACATACCTACATCTATAGACGATTTTTATAAAGTCATATTGTAGAATTTTGTTATTATATTACTCGTGATTATTATGTTATTTTATTACTCGTGATAATTTTTCGTAAAACTTTTTAATTTTTAAGACAAATTCGATTTTAAAAAAAATATCAAACGTAATAAAATATTCTAAACAGAATTTAAGTTGAAGTTTTTAAAAAATTGTCCATAGGCGTACGTCAGAAAAAAAGTGGAGGGATAAAGATAAAATAACTCCTTTTCCCACATTTCTACGTTGTTTTTTTGTGTAGTTTATATGATACCTCTATAAAAAAAATTTCATACGTGAAAATCGGAAAAAATTACAACGAAAAATAATTTTAAACGTCCAACTTTAAGATTATAGGTAAGTACTTATATCATATTTTGCCGCCAAAAATGCGCAGTTAACAGAATGACCTGCTTTTTTGTTACACATAAGAGTCCGTGTACAGGGTGGCCAAATATCGATGTTTTTATAGGATCGTTAACTATAGGAGACAGAAAAAAATGACCCCCACCCCACTGCTGATCTTTTTTTTATGGGTCAATACCAAAATGACCTATCGTCTTCTATTTTCGAGTAATAAATAAATTTTCCACTTTTCCATACATATCTGTAATTTGGTTAATTGAAAAGAAAAAAAAATAATACGTTCTTCAGACACTTTTTTGAGTAGAGTCCAATGGCGTGAATTATATTTTGTAACTTTATTAATTTTTGAATTATAACCTAAAGTTGTGTTTTTTTTTTAAATATAAATCATAGGTGTCCATGGGCCAGTTGCAATCAATATTTTTGTTCTCTTCCCATTGATATACAATAATAGTAGGGTAGGGTTAAGTATGATTATTTGCCATTTTATTGAGACAATAATTTATTATAGCATATTTTGTTTCTTCCATTTTCTTGAAGTAGGCGTGTGTCATTTGGAATAATTGCCTGTTATCTTTGACATTTTTGTTTCGATTGTTACATATCACCAATGTTATTTAGCTTTCTCCGTACATTAATTTAATTATCTCTTGAATACATTCTCAGAATGCGAATATATCATTTTAATAATATTATTATTTCTATAGTTCTATCATTATGTCATTTTATCATTTTGTCATGATTTCTTCTAAATGTCTTGTCAAAATTATTTACAAAATTAAAATGATATTCTGGAATAAACTTTTTCTCAGTAAAATGGTGAATAATCATATTTAACCCCACATATTGTTTATTAATGGAGAGAGAGAAAAAATAACGACTTCAACGGCCCATGGCCACCTATGGTGTGTACTTAAATAAAAACACAACTTTAGGTTATAACTCAAAAGTTAAAAGTGTCTGAAGAACGTATTAATTATTATTTTCAAACTTTGCAAACAACCAAATTAGACATGTGGAAAATTTTGTTTATTACAAAAGATGATAGGTCATTTTAGTTTTGACCACTAATTTTCTTAAAAAACGAGATCGAGAGTGGTGGTGTGATTTTTTTTCTATCTCCCATAGTTAACATCGAAATTTGCCCACCTTGCATTTTTGTGTTTGGTGGTGGAATCTGTATGGCAAACGATTTCGAAACATTTTTAGCCACACTGTGCAAAACATCTTAATACAATTGCTGACACATACCCACATGTCGCTAAGAGCTCCTTGATTTCCACTAATAGGCATCGGTTTAACTCCGAGTGTTCCCCGACAGACGGACGGAGTTTCCCGCTCTCTATGAAAGGCCCTATTCCCATGGCGGGCCCAGTTGCGACACCCTTGCCAGGTGATTTCCCATAAGACTACGCACATGTTTGCACATATGCCCTTCGTACTGCATATGTACGGACCCATTGTGTCTTTTAATTGTTCCTTTTAATTTATTTATGATATGAATTTTTGTTTGCAGCTTGCCTTCGTGCGTTTCCAACATTTGGTCGCGTGATTTTCATAACGGTCTCTCATTGGGGCGGCTTTATTGACGAGCACTTATTGGCATGGCACGTCTGACATCAAGCAGAAACAGAGACAATCGAAAACTTTTTTGAAAGATATTGAGCGAAAATATGTCCTTTAATGAAGCCATAATCTAAAAAGCTTTAAAGATTTTCTGCATATACTATGTCAACATTTTTGTGCATTCTCCAAGTATACAAATTTCCAACACTTTTTTGTATACACTTTCTTCGCGTGAAAGTTATATTTTGCATATATTTATTAAAAGTACCTAATATTATTTTTCTAACAATTTTTATGCACGCAACTGTTGTAGATATTTTTTAAGGAACTTTTCGCCGCAAAATAATCAAATGTATTTTTAGATACCTACATAAATCTCAAAAATAAAAAAAGCGTAGAATAAAAGTAATATCAAAAATAAAATTCTTGATGTTTATTCATTGCTACTATTTAAATTTTCATCGAATATTATCTAAAAAAAAACTGGGTCTGCGTCGGACCAGACGGTGAAAGTTATACTTCTTTTTTTTAAAAAAAAAACTTCCTTTCAAAGCCTGAACGTACAAAAAAAAAGTTCTTAAAAAAAAAAGTTCTTAAAAATTTGTTCTTCCTTTTGAGCGTGACGCGGTTTCTCGACCAACATCCCATCCCAATGTGTCTAACGGGCGCAAAGAAGTATAACTTCAAAATTTTAATGTATACTCTTACAAATACAATTTTGTAAAAACAAAAACTAAACAGAGAAGTTCAAAATGATTAAAAATACACATCCGCACGGCACTGGAAACTGATACACTGTAAAACCTTTCAAGAAATTACATTTTACAACACCTATATTAATGCAGCAAATTCAACTGCTTTTGCGACTATTGTTATTAATTACACAGACACACAAAAAAATTCTGTGCCCGAGCTCCAACCTATGGTTCCCCATGTATCTTTGGCTCCCGAAACTGATCCCTGGGTCTGTATAGCCCAGAGGTTCCGTATTTGTCCGCTACGGTCAAAAAAAATTACCAAAATTTGGCCATTTCCTGGAAATAAGCGCAAAGCTTTATCTCCGGCCACGAATTGGCAGAAAATTGGTCCTAAAAAATTTCAAATTGCCAGAAAAAATCATATGATTTCACCGTTCAGGATCGAATTGATTTAAGAGAATTTTCTTAATGTAGCATTGCACAGTGAATAGACATAAAAATAAAAAAAAATAAAGAAAAATAAAAAAATAAAAAAAGTAAAAAAATTTAAAAAAGAAAGAAAGGAGCTACAATACTTCCTATGTCAACAACTAATTCATGTTTGGACCCTTCAATGGCACGAAGATAAAGCTTTGCGCTTATTTCCAGGTAATGGTCAAATTTTAGTCATTTTTTTTACCGTAGTGCGCAAATATGGAACGTCTGGGCTATACCGACCCCGGGATTGGTTTCAGGAGCCAAAAATACATGGGGAACCATAGGTCGGAGCTTGGGCACAGAACTTTTTTTTATGTTTGTGTGGCTGTGTTATTAATAGAATTAATTTGTGGTTTTAATTAGTAAAATAGTTTGACATACCTGATGTAACAACAAAATTTTGTAACCGTCTTACCCAGTTTCTAAAAACTAACACAAATGTTTCTGCTTCTTTGTCCATTTTGAACTTGTAAGTTATTGACAGCAGCGATGTTACGTTTGAATAAATCATCAATACTGTTCACTTCGGAGCAATATATTTTATTTTTTAAATATCCCCACAAAAATAAGTCCAAATGATTTAAAGTCAGCAGATCGTGGCGGCCATGGCATCGGTCCTCATCGTCCAATCCTCTGCTATTAATGCTTGGACACTCTGTACATTACATAGTACATATATAATTGAGCCACGTGTATGATACGCCACACTGCTGCAATAACCCTGGGACGCGCTGAACGTTTATCTCTTCCACGATTCAGTTTCAAATTTCCCGCGTCACGCCTGCGTTTGCACTACGCTTGCACTCAGTACACACCGTTGCAAAAGTAGCGGCATTTGGCACATGTTTACCGGGAAATCGGTCTACTAAAGCATTTTCACTTCATCATAAATTAAAACGATACCCATCAACTACGTGTTGCTATACGTAAGCCATTTTTGATATTTGACAAACTAATGTAAATACTTGCATCAGAAAAAAGTTAATACGATTAGCAATCGAATATTTGAAATCTCCTGGCTAGTGACTACAGTAGCCCAGCGATGTAGAGATTGAAATTAATAGAACTTCAAATTTTTTTCCCGGAAACTAAGGATTTTATAAAAAAATTTTACGACATTGACTTCATTCATGTTCTACTGATAACAAACATTAACACTATCTAAACAATCTATCAAACATCATCTATCTAGACAAACTATCTTAAACAATTTCAATATTTGGAGAGAATTGTGAACATTTCACTTTTCCTTCATCAAGTAGATTTTATCATCTGCTTCTTTAAAAAATGTCTCAACATCTGATCTTCTTTAAAGAAAGCAATTATTAAACTTGGAAATATCTTTGTATCAATAGTATTTTTCACTGATAATGTTGTTCTTATTATTCTTAGTTGAGCAGTTTAAACTAAGCATTATACATGCTAAATGGTAACATTTTTATACAGTAGGATTTAAAATATATCATAATTTTTTTGGTGGTAGTTTATTATTTTAGCTTAAATATTATATTATTTTTTGCGCATTGAATTATGTATTTATTACTCATAAATAAATTTAAATGGGAGTTACTAATTTATATGTTAGTATATAAACTGTCAATTTCATTTAAATAAATAATTTATTTGCCACAAACAAATGTGTTAATATTGAATCTAACATGTTTTCTTGTACAGTAGTTGTTTCAAATATATTATGTATTTCAGAGAAAGAAAAGAAAATTATATTAGATCATATTCAAAACCAGCATTTGCTTGGGATAAACGTAATCTATTGATTACAAAGATACTGTTCTCTGAGTGTAGGACTTAATTAATGCCTAAATAACAGTATTAGATATAGAATTCAGAATTCAGACTCAGTCGAATGCATTTCCCTTATAACAACTATTATTCAGAATTTGAATGAAATTTATCCAGTGGGGTCGGAGTTATATTACAGCATATTTTAAAGGTTTAAGAATATGTTAACCACATATTCACATGCAGAAGTTGTAAAAAGTATAAAAGCCGTTGACCACGTTTATCAATTTTTTATCAGACAATCTCTTGACGTGCTATTCTATAGAAATCAAAGCCAAACTTTTGCATTAAAACAATGAGCGAGCCGCTGAATAATAATAACTTAATTTTGCACCGTGCTTTTTAGCAATTTCCCGAATGTCTTTATATCCTTGTTTATTTGACCAACACGAACCGTCCATAAAACAAACAATGGCAACCTGTTAAATTAAGTTGTTTGTATTCAGATAAAGTGCAGTAAAATTTTATTCGCCATTGTTGGGGAAGAGCCGAATCGATTTGGTGCAGTTACGGTCGCTAACAATTCATTATTGTTCCGTATTAAAATTTTAACGTTAGTGGTATTTGTTTAGGCAAAGTAGTATTTAATATTACACGGAAATGTACGTGGAAAGGAATGATATAGAAATGTGTGCTGTAAGGGCGATGACACACAAAGAGGTTTGTGCCGACTCGACAGCCGAAACGGCACAATTTATGGGGGATGACACATTATACCTTTTTCAAAAAACGAGGCGGCGAAAACCGCTTTGTGTTTTGGTCTACCTAGCGTTTAATAAACAACAGCTAACTCGGCGGTTTATATCATTGGTTAAAACTTTTTAGTTGGTCTATCTAAGGCTCAGTAAAATGTAACGCCATATTTGACGGAATGCTAGAAGTATATTTGCTACAAGTTAGCTTTAGTTGAGGGCGTAGATTTTCTGATATAATTAAGGTCGTCACACAGTAAAATTTTCTCCGCTACCTATTGCTTCCCCTACTACCGCTGTGATGCAGTAAACACTTCCATCAAACTGTTACTTATTCAAGAGAATCTTCGCCACCAACAATAAATGACATACCAACAACAGGTGATAATAAACCGACAAATAAATATGTTCCAACAACGCATGAAATGACAAGAACAAATCTTGCCAATATAAAGCTTATGGAGATAGGACTTGTCTGGTGACTTCAGCAGGTGTTCGACTTCCTGACTGCAAATAGTTGATACCTCGTTGCTCCCGATGCGATATCATATAACAGGACACAACTGTCAAATACCTAGAGTTCAATGAGAGGGACATCTATCTCGTACCTTCACTAATCGTTTATTAAATTCTGCCACAACTGGCTTAGAATAAAATATCTGTAACTTCTTCTACATGAAATAAATTTGCTTGGTCAGCCTCAAGCCAACAGGTTATACACATGAAAACTACAGTTCACTAGCTAACATATAAGGGTAGGGGAAAAAACCTACAACACAAAATACCGTCTCAGAAACTTAGGTTACATACGCATGTGCCATACCTTCTCGCAAAACTCCTCCCAAATTGCTTTAACCATAAACCACACGTAAATTATGGGAAATTATTTGCTTTCTTACGGCTAGACAACGCTGTTATCCACAGAGCCTATCTAACAAAGCAAAACACACCAAACGCTAGACAGATCCATCAAAAAGGAAAAGACCTGTTGACCGAACTATTACAATTACCGCTAGATGGTGCACTTTAATATAAAAATGAAAAATTCTATGTGGCTTTTAACTGACTTATTCATATGTGGATCGTGCTATGGTGAATTAGTTTAGCTATTTCAAAGTCTACCATGTGCTAGAACTTATAGACAAAATAATGACAATCTCAACCCATCGGATTAACTCTACACCGAACTATCAACAAAAAAGCATCAGATCTACTGTTAAAAGATCATAAATCGGCACCATAGTCAGATTGTCTTAATTAATTTATTTACTGCCTGTCCTGTGTTGTGCATGGTGTGTGAGATATTGGAATTACATGTAGCATTTTAGTACAACAGTGGGAAATGTTTCAAAAGTTAAGATGCATAAGTACTCACTATTCTTTTAACAAATGAAACTTTCAGAATTCAAATTATTTTTTTGTATACTAAGAGCCTAACCATTTTTGCAGTACATATTTACCATTTTATAAAAAAATCATTTTCATTTGCAGATATTATATTGATAAGGTAAATGTCCCAATTATCGACCACTTAAGGCTAACTTGCACCTTTGATGGCTCATTAAAATTATATGTTTGAATAATAAACACACAACTTGACACAGTTAAACTATCTGAATATTCTTTTACTTAAATTTTATTTTTCTTTTCTTCATTTTTAAGTTATTTTCAATTTATGAAGAAAAATATTGATTAATGTACGTTTGTCCCAATTATCGACCGTCTTAAAACAGGCATGTCCCTATTATCGACATAGGTGGGATTCAGTTATCGACATGGGTTGCTGTCGACCCTGTAGATAGTAACAAAAGGAAAATTTGTCAAATAAACTATATTTAATTAAAAAAACAGGTACATATAAAAGGTACAGTTATATATTCCACATCATATTAAGTAATACTAGTACAGATTATTTTGAAGACGTTGGTACAGCCATATCTGGAACTGAGTATATACCTCTTTTATTAATAAGTGAAGGTTTCGGTATTTTCATCACAACTTCATTTTTGTGATAGTCCAAAAAATCATCATCTTTAGGCCATCTCCAGTTTCCACCACTGGGAACCATAGACTTCACCACATATTTTAAATTTTCACCACTTCTTTCGCCTAAAATATTTGTTATCAGTCCAGGAAAAAACTGTTCTCGTATTTAATAATTACATAGGGGGACTTTGTCACAAATATGTTTAAGAATTTTTTTAATGCATACATGATCATTGGGGGTGCTAATATTCCGGCGGCGTTACAAACGATCACTGTAGTAAAGACATTCTTTCTCATCATTATTAATGATGCTGTACACTGTTGTTTCGCCTTTCCATGTCAATGCCTTGCCACTTTTGGGACTGAGAAACATTGCCGTCTCATCGCAGTTAAAAATTCAGTTAGTATATTACAGAATCTCTTCGTTATTAGTTTCTTTTATATAAGTGCTTAGGTACTTCTCCAAACCAAACCAGAAACATTTGCTCTTTGGATGGTGAAATTGTATGAGATCCTTGAAGAAATTTCTGGATGACGCTTTAAAAACGCCTCATGGCAATGTCTTTGTGGCTTGTTGTTGGGAAAGGGAATTTCTTTTTTTAATTTCCTGATTAGAAGCTATACGATGTCCTACAATTGGTTTTTTGTTATTGGAAAACCTGCCCTAGCTGAGCAAACAATCCAAGTTACAAGGTGACGCTCTTCCTCTGGGGTTAAAATTGAAGGATGGCCTATTTTACGTTCAGAAACCCTTCCCTTTAATTTGTCGATTAAAGTTGTTCGTGAAACTTGATACGTAGTAGGTACTTGATTTGCGGATAAACATACCACTTTGTACTGCCTCTATGGCTTTGAACATGTCGTTTTCTGAATACAACAACCTTTAGATGTTTATTTCGTATAAAAGCTGAGTTTCTGAAAACAAAAAAGTATTGCCCTATTATCGACATGAAACTGTCGTAATATCGACCTACGTGTATTAGCCCTGTTTCCAGCTTTATTATCAAGAAAATGAAGTGTCGATAATCCGACACGTGAATGATCAAGGCTTTTTCCATTTTATAAACTTAAAACCAAATACGTAACATTAATTTAATAATTATAATTTCCTATTTAATATCCGATGTGTCTGACCCATTTACCGACAGAGGGTGTCGATAATTAGGCCAGAGCATATTACTGTGTCCCGAATATCGACATAGCAAATATTTTAGATTATACGTTTATATATCAAAATTTTTACTTAAATATTTATTCAACAAACTTTATTATGCACAAAAAATCACTAGATATTAGATATGGATGTAGTGAATAAACAAGTTGGAAATAAGTTGGTATGGCTTACTTACTCTGTATTAGTGAGAGCTGCGCACTGCACGATGTCTGACATACGACGGAACATGTATTCGTCAGGCGTGCCTCTTTATATCTGTGCGCGTGAAATTACTTTTAGAATAAAGGCGAATATTGAAAAAATATGTTTATTACGGTCGCATAAAAAATATGCTTAACAATTTCTAATTTGAATAAAAAATATGGAAACTATGTCGATAATCGGGACATGGTCGATAATCGGGACATTTACCTTACTATAATAATTGTCTAGTAAACAGATGTCTATGTTCAAGCAAGTAAACTACAATTTCCTTTACCTTCTTTCACATTTCTTCGCACCTGCTTTTACAAGAACAAAGCAAGACAATAATCATCTGTACGATAAACAATAGAGATTATATTCCCAAGGCCTTAATATCTAAATAATTCCATAATGTTGTCTATTTGTAGTGGAAGGATCTCAAATTTTCACTTAATAAAACCAAATTTTTCACAACCATTGCAGAAGACTCAAATTTACGCAATGAATGGCGGATAAGCCGGTCATCGATATTTAATTATTAGGCAGGAAGAAGAGCGTCGGCTGAAGGAAAACTAGGCAGGAGGTAGAAAGTGGGCCAACTTATTATAATATTAGCCTCACTGGCATTCCAAAGCTATATCCATTCCATTTTATTTGATTTATGTTTATGTGAATAACGAAGATGGAATGAACAGAAAAAATCAAACAAACAGATAAATCTATAACATGGCAACGGTGAATCCTGTTTTCTTCTGTCTGTCTGTCTGTCGGTCTGCATGACTGTCTTAACACAAGGGTTTATTTCTTTGTTTTCTCTCTTATTGTAGACCAACGGAAACGTTAGCACTTTCTGAATCTGTTTAAACAAAATGAAATTATTTATATACCGCAAAATTCTAACATCAGAGAAAAGTGTAGACAGTTTTATAAAAGTAAGTAGGTCAGTAAATACTTTGCTATTTATAGCTGGTTGTAATAAATTGTAATTAATAATTTTTGCACATCTATTACAGTCTCCAGTCACTCCTGCATAATACATATTAAGAAAAAAAAAATAGAGCATACCTTTTGCTTATATTTTATTCCTGATTTGCTTCAAATTGTAAGAGTCTAATCTTACACGAACATCTACATATAAAATTAAGGAACTTTAGTTACACCAGTAAGATTTGGCAATTTCCATGTCACTCTTTATATTTTATTAAATATAAAAAAACTGATGGAAGATATATCATCAACATTGCAGAAAAAAGAATCATATAATATGGGAATATGTCATAAATTTCGATCTGGAAACTTGGAGACATTAAAATACAAAATATACTTAAGACATCTTAATAATAACCTTTCCCTCTGGCTCTGACAAAATAAAAATAGGAACATTTGTGGCCCATAAAACGTGCTGCAAGGCAATAAATTCGGCGAAATTTTTAAGCCAGAATCACGCCTGTTGATACTTCTAACCAAACACATGCGGCAATCTCATTACTAAGACCATGCAATAAAGTACTTAAAGACACACATTTTAAAACTAGTGCGAGGGTGCCGAATCCAGTTATAAAAATCATGTTACAGCCATCTGTTTACATCGAGGGACAATAAAAGATCGGACAACTGTTCGGAAGTCTTGCAAGTGGAGGAGAACATGTGTAGCACAGAATTTCCAAAATGCATGTCGTAAAAGAGTACACTTGAGGCATTGGGCCACACAATCCAGTTTTGTTTTGGTAAACACATGTCTGGTTGAGGACTTCCCATGGATTAGCTTGAAGACGCTGCAAAGCTTCCTTTTGCCAAATTAACGAGAAATTTGCTTCGGGCCGTTGACATATGGAATTCATATTGCCAGGAAATTGGTTATTAATATACCATACACACGATCTTTGAGAAATTGCATATTTTTTAAATTTCCAGTTTGACATACAGGGTGTTTCTTAAGAAGAGATGAAAAATTAAGAGGCATATTTTATGGTTAAAAATAAGGGTTTATTGTTATGTGTGGCGTCTTAGGACAGCCATTGTCTAGTTATAGCGTGTCAAAAATTAGTAGTAATTTTTAATTTCTAAACCACTTAATATAATTTAACTAAATTTGGTATGCGTATGTAGTATGGCAGTTGGTATGAAACAAAAAATTACCAGCTTTAGAAACTTACCAATGGCGGAGGTATCGATATCATCGATCAAAAATATATCACCCTGTATAATAGGTCTATTCAAGCAAGGAATCCGTAATGGTCTCAAACTGTCAGAAATAAACGACCAGTAAAATTATGAATTTGTTTTCAGCAAACATCGTGCAAGAAGTAGTTGGACGAGTGTTTTTAACAGTTTGGAACCAGTCCGGATTCATTGCTTGAACAGACCTTTTATTTCAAATAAAATAGATTATCATGCGCCATTGTATTATATTTACTTTTTGTTTCTTTACACTTTTTTGTATTCCAAACCGATCAACAACAAAATTGATTTATTTGATCAAGTGCATTTGTATACCCGCGACAAGAATTCAGACGCCTTACGTCAGACAAACAAATTAATAATTCATTATATTTTTATCAAAATATTTAAGAAACTGCAACTGATAGCACTAAATTGCAAAAAATGATTGTTTTTAACGCAACCAAATATCGAAAATTACGTTGACAATAAAAACAAATGTGTAACGTCAGCCGTGACGTAAGACTTCTGAATTTTTGACTCGAGTATATACAGTTTCTTAAATTACTTAATATTTTATATTGTCTAATTGTGCTTATATTTAAAGAATATTAAGGTTTAATAATGGCTTATGCATATTCAAATGCTGAAATAGCCAATATGGTTCACATCTACGGCCTTGAAGATAGAAATTGTCCTGAAGCTAGGCGAATTTATATGTAAAGATTTCCAAATCATCTAATTCCAAATCCAAGGATATTCAGAAATGTATTTAAACGTCTTTCGGAGTCAGACTCATTTCAGAAAGGTTCAATTCCTGGAAGACCTTCGAGTGTTAAAACGCCTGAGTTGGAAGAACTACAATTTTATGTTATCTAAGGCTCAGTGTCGTAACTACATTGCGGGAGCTCGCGGGACAGGCACAAGGAGCCCTGGAGAATATTAAGAAAATTTATTTTCAATATAGGAGTGGATAGAGGCCCTATATATGTATATATTATATTATTTTTTTTTTAATTTTATGTTTTCGGTAAAATTTTGAGTTTATAAAAATTTTACTTAAGCGTCTTGTAGACATACTCAGTGCTTCATAACCACTCTTTAAGTACGACAATAAAAGGGAGTATCATTATCCTCAACAGAACGGTTTCCTGTAACAATCTGTTCTATTTAAAGTTGTACCTGTCGTTGGTACCACCCGGAGGGGTAGCAGGTGGAAAATTCGTTACCCTGTGCAGCCACTATAAAACCTGCCATTTCAGAAAGCCGCATACTGTTGTTGCAATACTTTACAGATTCTCTGTTAGAAATAGGAAAAAAGCTCTGAAATACAAGGTGATACATTTATATTTATTTGAATTTATAATTATTATCATATATCTAAAATAAAATCGGCAGTAATATGTGTAGATGTATAAAGTAATATGTATAGGTTTGTACTGTGTTGTTTAGTTTTAAATTTGCTTCGTATAATATGTCTTATTTTGAATGAAATATACAATTTTATATTGTCTGAAGCTATTTATTTGTGGCATAATTTTAGTTTTTCTTTAGTTTTGTTGGGTTTTTGCCACAGTTCTGAAAAAATAATAATAAAGATTAATTAAATAAGCCCTTGCGCCAAACGGAACAGTCAAGGGTTATTTTCGAAACTAAGTTTGCCTAACCAAAAATCTCACACTGAAAAAGCAGATAAGTAAAAATAACAAAAATAACATCACTATCGAGCACTTCCGTGTTATTGACGTTTCGATAAACTCTCTGTTTTCGTTCTCAAAATGGTAGTTTAAATTTTTTTTAACGTATGTCAAGTTTGACAGTTTATATTTTGTTTAGATGCGTCCATAGAGATGTTTAATGATTTTTATTTTATTGTTACTTACTTCTTCTTGATACAACTGTAGCCAACAATGATCGATGTTAACTGAACAGTTAGACACACACTTATCTCCGTTCAACAAAAAGAGACCGCGATTATTATGTTGCTGGCATTTCGTTCTGTGTAGAGTGGCGCAATAACCTTTCAACATTCGCATCACAGCACATAAGAGTAGACATGAGACATAAATTCACTCACATATATTAAGAATAATAGGGGCCCCAAAACAAAGCCCTGATGCACACCATGATTTAATTCTAAGAATTCAGACATTCAGACAGACAGAGTTATTTGTAATAAAACATTGCTTACGATTAAATAGATATGACTGGAGCAAGACCATCAACAAAGTAATATTCAGTACTGATTGTTTAGTGGATCTACTACGCCAAAAACCAAACTATGACGGATTTAAGAACGAATGTTTATCTAAGTAACTAATCTATTAGCAAGGATTGTTTAAAATTTTTTACTGAAGATGGGAGGCATGGAAATTGGGCGGTAATTATCAACATCACTAACATACCCTTTTTTAAATAAGGGTATAACTCTAGAAATCCCTTATTTGATAGATCGGGTCGTTCGACCGTAATCGGTCATACCCGTCCTAACCTAAAATAAAAATAAAATGAAATAAGGATAATTAAATTTATCCTCATTTTTTCAAAATATTGACTTTTTCTTATTCATCATTAAAATAGCAATAATTGAGAGAAATAAACAAAAGAATCAGCGAATCCTGTCCGACAAATTAATATATTTAAACAAAGCCGTTCTAAAACTGTTCGGCAGTATTAAAGGGATTCCCAACAACTCTGTATTAAAATACCCTTATGTCTAGCGGAAGGCATTTGGCAGCAATTGCCAGACGTCAATTTCGATTGTCGACAGATAGCAGTTCTCGGAACGGCAGGCAATATCCGAGGCCCTCCTAAGAAAAAAGCCGATCCGATATTGGACTAGCGGTGTTCAGGCCACGAAACGAATTCAATGCAAGTCTCTGTGGCGGCGGAGGACCCAATCGAGATGAGAACGGGAACGGCCGGGTCGGTCGCGCAGGTGCTCGTTCGCGATTCCCACGAGATCTGGGCAGGTGAATGCTCCCGCTATTTCTCACGATTCGCGGGGATTCTCAGCGGCCGCTGAGACGCCGCCGCATCGTCGTTCAGCCCGATAGCGGATAAACGTCGGGCAAAAAATCAGAACGTTTGTCACGAATAATTCGTACGGCCGGGGCTGCGTGGTTCACGTTTGAGTTGGAGATTCCGCAAAAATGCGCCTGGGGTACACTGATAAAACAGTTTGTTTACTTTTTATTAAGGTCGCCGTATTACTGGTTTAAAGAACTTCAAATTTCTGGTGTCTAGATACCGAAAAATAGAACATACGAGGTGTGGCAATTACGTTCCGGGAATTTGTCAATGAAAGAAACAAGCAAATTAATTTTCGTCAAAATTTTATTATCGACCTTAACAATAGTCTCCTTCCTCTAACTCTACACAACGATTCCAACGTTGCTCTCACGATTGGAAGCACCGTTGGTAATCCTCCGCAGTTAATCCGTTCAGCACCACGATTACAGCTTCTTTGACCTCGTGTACGTCGCCATGATGAGTTCCTTTGAGGTGCGACTTCATCTTGGGTTCATAAAAATCGAAGGGGGCAATATCAGGGCTATTGGGTGGGTGCGGCAACGTTGGAATGACTTTTTTGCACAATGAACGAGAAATGGGCTGGCTCGTTGTCGTGGTGCAGGATTCAGCAGTTAATTTCATGTAGTGAAGTGAGATAACAAAATTTTATAAAAGCTTCAAATAACATGCTATATCTTGTAAACAGTAGGAGCAAATACAATTTTACATTTTAATTTTTTCGATGAACTTAATCCTACCTACTTATGTATTTCCAATTAAGGATACATTAAAATGGTCTTCACAAACAAACAATGTTGCATTGCTGGAGAGCTCAACGTTTTCCTTTCGTCGCGCTTCATCTCCATACACCATATCTTTCGGCTCGATGAAATGTTCTTTATTAGTTGTCCGAAAATGAAAATCGTATACAGATATAAAGCCTAATGCTGTAGTCTACCAGTATGATGTCACAGTTCGACGTTTTTAAGCTAATTTTTTGGAAAAATTATGCAATTTATTCATTTTGCCAAGAAAATGGTGTGTTATCGCAATAACAAGTACAAATACTAAAAATCATTTTTTTTTGTTTTTTTTTGCGCTTTTTTGTAAGTTTACTGTTAATTAATATATACCTTTTTAAAATGACCACTGTATTTTTACAATGTCAATGAAAAAATACTGAATATTTGTAAATTTCCAATAAAAACGTCAAATTACAATAGAGAATGTGATGTATGTGTAAACCTTGTTTTATTATGATTTATGTCTGATAATATTTCCTACCTAATGTATTCACATTTTTAGAGAAAAATTATGAATTTCAAATCAGCATATAATAACTTACCAGAAAGTCAATTCGGATTTCGATGAGGTTGCAAGTTGTACGACAGCATTACAGCTGACGTTTCAAGGACAAAGGTTATAATAATAATAATTATTATTTTGAGGAAAATGCAAAAAAACATAAAATACTGTTGTACCTTACCACTGTGTACCATTCTCCGTAAAAACTACTAATAATTCACATCAATTCAAATGTTACTAGTTTTTTAAAAGCTCCCTGGAGAAAACTTATATAATTGACATAGTAAAGCCTCGGCTGGACTGTGTTTTAATTTCGGTTCTGAAATGTATGTGAGTTGTCTATGAATATTTTTAGGGAGCTAATACGATTTCTAATCCCCCTCTATCTTCGCCCATGTACAAGCAGCTATGAACTTGTTGAAAGTTTGCATATAAAAACGGCACCCTTAATAAATATAATAAATTATGTTATTCCAGCTTCAGATACATATTGGTAAACCTACGGCACTGATATTGTTAAATTAGTCAAAAGCATTTTATACTTCTTCATCACGAGTATGTTATCCATATAACGTACCTACACTTCTTAGGATTTTCAGATCAAGCAATTTATGCTATTAGAAGGTTTCTTTCGTAATAGCACTCGATTTATCGAAACTGATGTTGGACAATCAGCTATACAGCATGTACAATGTGGTGTTCCATAGGAATCAATTCTTGGCTCCTTCTATTTAGTATTTATACATGTTTCGCAACCGGTATTACTATATTTTTTTAATATATTTTTAGGTATTAACAATATTGTGTGAAACTAACTACTCTGTGGACTAAAGCCCCAACCAGCGTTGAATTACACCCACAATATCTACCCATATATTCTTTATTACTAGCTTTTGTAACATTTTTTACTGTATTAGAAAGGTATTTTAGGCAAATATATATCAAATCTCCTACAATTCCTATTAATGAAGTCATACGTATGCTCTTTGATACCAAACATCTAGGTATGCTAATGAACAATTCCACAGACAAAGCTTTATTCAATAATTATCTAAAAAAAATAATCTAGCTAAATTTACTAACCTGGTTTAATGAAAACACTCTATAAATATCTAACTTCACTCTTGAAAGTGTGGGAACTCGAAAATTCTACCACAATAGATGAGATCTGACCTATTTCTGCATTTTTAGGATTGCTTCTTCAGATGGCCTCTTTTAAGTTGAGTCAAATATCTAATTATAAAAATTATTATGTATTTCTCTCAATTTGCAGCATAAATAATCGCTTTTGTAGTAGCGTGTATTTGGATTGAACTATTGAAAGCAACTTAACGCGACCATTATGTCCTCTATCTATGCGGTTGATCCTGAGACATATCAACTTCTGAAATTTTCAACCTGACCTGTGAAACGATTCTTATAATTTGACTCCTGCCATTTCCAGTAAAGAACACCAGCTCAATAGCCGTTGGAGATGCGCCTTTGCGAGACCGTTCCACGGGGTTCTCAAGACCCGCGAGGATGCACCTGATTCACCGGAAACGGAGCACAGGTGCCTTTCCAATCCGGAACTGTGCTCTGCAGTTCTTGGGCAGCTGGCGGTTCGCCGACCATGCTTCCTCGGATTGTCTTAGATTGTGTGTAGATTTCTAATTGCCCAAACGCGATGGCTACGAGTATAATATGCTCCTCCTTACTTGTCGCTAATTAAAAATGTAACGAATTCGCCACCTGTTTTGTTAAGTATGGGAAAATCGGGGGCAGGTAGCAGGTTCATAAGAAAGCGTAAAGATAATACATATTCCACCTTGCTCTCCTAAAATTTATTAATTATATAAAAACTATACTTAATATTTTATGTTAGGCAATAAAAATATTTATTTTCATATAATATTAATGGACTAGCTTATTTTAGAACCCAGACTTAAGAAAACTTTTTCTTATTATGACAAATATTAGATAGTTTTAATATTTTTGTATTTCCTCATTTAGGATATGAACGCTCCTGAACCGTTAACTAACCTATTAGAGACAAAAAGATAATGATGTTACTTAAGAGAACCTCTGCAATATCGGCTATAGAAGATCATCGTTCTCTTATTATAGATTCCCTTGTAGACTAGACGGAAGTGCGCTCACAGAGTACATGGAATACTGTTACGTCTTTCTGTTCACAATCTCTACACAGAGGTGTTTCACACATTCAAATACTAGAGATGTTTCCAACAGTGTGAATGCCTAGTCACCAGACAAAGGTTTGTCCTATAGATGACCAGGTATTGACTCGATGCACTCCTGGCTGGTTTGTCAGCTTCCTTATTGTCAATGCACTGTTCATGTTCTTTGACCCAGCATACAGATGCTATTGACGACTGATTCCTTTACGAGTGCCTTATGGCATCCCCATGGTGATCTAGTCAATATCTCATGATTACGCAACGTCAGTAGGAATTGTCTACTGTCTGTCTAGCTAGACTCTGATTGTTTGCACGTTGTATGTCTAAGGTCAATTTATTTGAAAGTTACGATTGTAGCTGCTTATTCCATTATTAATATATGCATTGACCACTGATATCACATGTGTTTGACCCATCTGTGGAGATGATGATTTCGTCTTCACTGGTTGTTTCCTCCTAACTCCTGATAGGTACTGTGTATGGTATGTCGATTGCAAATTGGTGAGAATTTACTATCAGTAGAGAAGGGGCATCTTCCTGATGACCCCATTCCACAGAAGACTCCTTACTTTTCCAAATCCTACATCTTGCTTGGAACCAAAGACTTGTCTCGGTTATGCAGCCACTGGGAAATACCCGACCATAGTTGTATTAGTTAGTTTGGTCTGTTGTTATCATCTTTTTAAGATGTATGAAAAATATGTTACAGTCCAGCAACCGTATAGACTTTGCGTCAGATCCGGTAGTTCTGATTTTTCTCTGAGTTGTTTATGATGTTGACACAGCGCACCGAACGCAACATTTTTGCGATTTTTAAATCTTGGTTAATATCACCTTTTGCTATATGTAAATTATTTACAGTACAATAATTGTATATCATCCTTATATAAATGAAGAACATGGTGATACAGGTTGCCAAACATATGTATAAATAAGAAATAGAAGGGGCCTAGAATCCATGTGGGACACCACACTATACACGCTCCTTAGCTGATTGTCCATCATCAGTTTCAATAAATTGGGTTCTATTTCGATTTCTAATAGCATAAATTGCCTGATCTGAAAAACCTAAGAAATTTGTAAGTTATATGAATAACATACTTTCGTGATGAAGAAGTGCCAAATGCTTTTGAATAATCTAAAGATATAAGTGCCGTAGGTCTACCAATATCTATCTGCAGCTCGAATAATATCATCTATGCTGTCGTACAACTGTAGCCTTGTCGAAATCCAAACTGGTATTCTGGTAAGATATTATAATATGCTGTCTAATTTGAAACAATCGAAAAAACTGAAGAACGGTAGACAATTTCGTGGTTTTTTTGACTTTTGCGTTCTTCCTTCGAGTTCAAAAACTTATTATTGATTGGGTCAACATCATAAACAACTTTGTAACAATTCAAAACTATTGTATCTGATGCAAGGTCCCCCTTTTTTTGAGAGACAAGGTTACGGAATGGCAGAGAGCGTATCTGCAATGAAAAATCATTTTATAGAAAATTAATTTTTCTATGCTGAATGTATTGGTTTTATTTTATTACTTTTATTTTTGACCCCTATTGCGTCGTTCAAAGTTATATCTTGTACATTATTATTTCTACATATGCTCTGTTTAATCACAATTCTGCCTGCCTGAAAAAAGAAGACGTTTAAACTTGTCCTCTATCGATTATTGACATTTCCTGTGAATTTATAAATGTATAAACATCGGTTTAATATGAACAAGCCTGATCGTGAAGTGTATTTCCTCCTAAAGGATGCATTATTAAAACCTGTTACGGTGTATCTTATTAATTAGTGGATAATTAAGTGTATAGGTTTAATGATGTTTACAGACCTATGTTAATGATGCGGCGACAACCATTTCCAAGGCGTCGTGTTTAATTTAGTCACATCTAAAATAAATGTGGTATTAATTAATAATAAATTTTCGAAAAGGCCGCGTTAATGAACCGATGACGCCATTTAATGTGAATTACGGTTTTTCAGACGCTATTTCTCTGATTAGTGTTAACGATTTGTAGTATCTATTTAGTTGTCAGGCAAATTACCGGTATGGTTGTGAAATTAAAAAGGAGGACGTCAAATGTCACCTAAGTATATAACTATTATTCAGTTGTTATTAGTGATAATTATAGTCTTAATTAAACTAATAGAACTAGTTTTATTAACATACATAGGCTAGTAAATATATTAATTTTATAATTGCTTATATAAGAAACTGAACATATCGAAAGTCAATTAATTATTGGCTTGGTTCACAAAAGATCGATGTTGAAGTGTTAAAGGATGAAGAGCGCAATTGTTGACATCTAATTCTAAAAGTTTGTCTATGTGATACAAATGTCATACCTGTGGTATAGTACACCAAGTTGAAGGCAGCTTTTAAAATCCCGGAAATAGTACGGAGTGCCAACGCACAAAATTAGATTAAATCCGCTCACTCTCTATTTTGCGGCTAAAGATTCGCTCTTGCTTAATGTTAGCAATGTTGTCTTGCTTTAAAACAAGTCTTGAGAGCTCGAACTGCAAGACAATATTTAAAACAGTCTTGGGAGATAAGACGGGTAGTGATTTCAACATGTTCATTATGATTATTGTCCTCAGCATGTAACTCTTGTACATTTTGGTGGTGAAACGAATGTAACATGTCCCTGTTCAATACACGCCATAGAAAATTATATATATAATAAATAAAGATCACTTCTATATGTCGAAGACTAATTGAAGAGTTGTCAATGACAGCATCTATTATATCTTCTTAGTTTGTACTAATGACTGTGTAGGCCAATCGATGCCTATTTGAGTATATTCCTTGGTATTTTCGGGCTGCTTCTCTGGCGTTGCCATTGTAATATCTATATACAAAGATAATATTTGCATACTCTTCAGTTGTAAATTAATGCATCGTTTATTCAGCAATTTAACGTTAAGTGTCAAATTTGTTCAAATTGATTCTCCTATCTTTTTTATGTGAAAAAGGTATGCTTTGTAGGAATTGGTAGGCGTAACAATTGTTCGAAATTATCGTGTTTGAAATATTCAGTGCACCGAGGAGAAACTGTTTTGATTTCAGGTAAAGAGCCCTTTCAGCTCAAAATACAGCAAATGTTTCATGAAAAAGTTATTCAGAATTCTAAATTATGATAACATGTAAAATTAAAAGCACATCGGTAAGGTTTGATTACTCGGTGTATAAATATGATTATTTCAGAAACAGGTAATCCCAATGACATCAACAAGATATACCTTTTTCAGATAAAAAAGGTAGAAGATTCGACTGTTTCAATAGTCAGATGGATACACTAAGCCACAAAAAAGTTCTGTCATTTAAAAGAAGCATGATGTGCCATAAGTGGCGCCCTCTACTAGTGACATCAAAAATTGAAACAAATTTCAAATTTCTCTCTCTTGTTTATAAATGTGAAAATATTTTTTTACTGAAAAATTGTTACAAAAGCTAATAATAAAGAATATCTGGATAGATATTGTGGGTGTAATTCAATACTGGTCCACAGAGTAGTTAGTTTCACACAATATTGTTAATACCTAAAAATACATAAAAAAATATGTGAAAATAATTGTTGAAATGTGGGGTTAGAATAGCCAAATAATGTGTCTTACAAACACTTACTAAAAGTTATTATTTTATTTGAGGATATTTTAAATAGTAAAGGTGAATAAAGAAAATATCAAGAATTTTATCCTACTTTTATTCTACATGTTTTAATTCTCTAGATTTCTGTACTTAAAAACTCCACAAATTTGATCATTTTGCGGTGACCTTAAATAATAAATTTTCAAATATTAGGATTTAACAAACACACCCAATTTTTACCATATAAATACATGGTCTCCTTAGATTCCAGAATAAGAATTGATTATAATTGTAGAAACCCTAAATTAAAATCAGCATATCAAAAAAGTAGTTAACCAACTATTCAAAATATGTTTAAACCATAGATCATATATGATCAATTTCTAAAATATTTATCATTTAATGCCAGGTAAACTGTATGATCCATTTTAAATTTTTCATATTTACGTGTAACAAAATACTTCTTCCAGTGTATAAACATTTCCCATAGCACCTTATATTATTTCATGGTAAAGAATCATGCCCCACATTTTACTCACACTGTTTACCACCACGTAAATAATAAAAAAACGTAAATAAATTACAGCCGCATCTTCTCGTTGAGTTTGCGGTTACTAATTAGGCAGAGTGGTGAAGTAGCAGGTCCATTGTGGCCTCGCAGTGCCACTTGCCAGGAAGCTGCCAATTAGGGCTCTCTTAATTATGTATTACGGGCCATCAAATCAGTCCGATGCTGGTTCAGCTCTACCAGAGAGGATGCGTTTCTGGGTTGAATCCGGGCAGATACAGAGTGGTCCATTTTTGTCGTTTAGTAATTTGCAGGCAGAGTAAAAGTGAACTATATGAGCATTAAATTGATAACCATTCTTCAGTTTCTACTTGCAATATTTTAAACGTTGCAAACTGGTCAAGAAAAAATAAACTACGCTGATAAAAATTATTGTAAATTTACTCATCAAATTCATAGCGTATTATAAAAATTTCCATGCAAATGCCGTACATTTACATATTTTATGTAAAATTACATAACTTTTCTAAAAATACATAGGTAATAACATTTCATTGTACAAAAACACGGTTTTACTATGAAAAATGCATATTCATAGCAGTAGAAATTTTCCATAACAGTTGTAACATTACAATCTGGTGTGTTATTTCACACTATTGGCCTAGGCAATATAACCAACTATCCATAATGTAATCGCTAATAATTTTGATCAGTGTAGATAGCCTGGTTTATGTTAATACTTCAAATTTTTCTGTAGAGTTAAGTTTTGAAGTAGAAAAGCAAATTTTAAATTAACTTTATATTAAAAAAAATAAACAGCTCTATGATCACTACTAGTTCTTACTACAAATACACCACTTAAACGTGCCGTATTCTTGAAGTAGTATTTTCTGCAGTTACAAATAATTTTATAAATTTAATTATTGAACAATCTAGGGCTTAACAAATAACAGGAATGTTATCTCATGCCACCTGTAAATTATCAAATATATCAAAGTAAAACCAATAAACTTTTACAGGAATTTACGAAAATAAGTATTTTTAAAATTTAAATATAGATACAAATATTGTTATAACATAAATTTACTTCGTACTACATGCTGTTAAGATTACTCACTTGTATAAATAAGTGAAAATAATTGTTAAAATGTGGGATTAGAATAGCAATAAATATAATTTTATAAACTGGACAATAAATCAATATATATACATTCTTTGTTTTGACAGCTCAATTTATTTAAAAAATAAGTGGTGTTACTTTTTTCTTTAAAGTTAATAGGAATGATTCCAACTTTGTAACGAAATTGGACCACCCTGTAGGGATATACAGCTGCGCAACGTATGGGTGGTTTGGCAGAGTTTTAACAGATTGTTAACACAAAATATGTTATTATCTGCCTGTTTGTCACATGTGGGGTGTCTCTGTTAAATGCCGCGTCCGCACCTATCTTGATTTGTTGAAACGCCTAGTCAAATTGGCATATTTGGCTTGTCTGACAGGCGATTTGGGTGTACCGATAAGGCCTATCTTTATACGTTAATATGTCTTAAAATTTTAACATTCTCTCAACTCAAAATAAACAATCAATTATATTTTTTGTAACATCCAGAAGTAACTTTATGATATTGAAGAGATGTTATAAAATTGGGAAGTTTTAAATATATGAATATACGTTTTAACCACACCTTTAACTAAGATTTTGAAATAATTTTGATCAATTGGATTAGTAATATACAAGGCTATTGGTTAAGGATGTCACGACATAATTTTATATTAAGATTTGAAAAATATACTAAATAAAGATGTATTTAATAAATATATTAGGTTGCATGCAAGATGGGCAATCTTGTCTATTTAAATATTCATTGTATTGCATTAAAGAATAATCATCAACACTTTTTAAAATCTGTAAAAAAGTCAATATCATTATTTATTAAATTTAAAAATAGGGTCTGATGATAATTTATAACTCTAGCAATAACAATATTAAATTAAAATAAAAGTACCGTAATATAAAAAATATTATGATACTCAATACCTTAATGATTTCAAAACTTTGAGTATAATTATTAAATCGTAGGGAAATGATGCTTATAAAAAGCACATTGAGAAAACAGAGCAAAATATAATAAAAAATGATCTTTTGTCTTTTTGGGCATATGTATAAAGCAAGCAAGGTTCAACAGGTACCTAGTAGTACTAGTAGTAGTAACAGTAATTGTATTAGTGCTAAATACAATTACATATTGTTTACACAAGTCATTAAATCTTTTATAAACCGCATAAAAAATTAGCACTTAATAACATTTAGTCAAACTAACGTAAAAAAAACAAAACATGTAAAAAGCGTCATATGAGAAAATAGTCAATAATTCACACAATTACATTTATATGGGAACTTCGCTCTCCATTAAAATAGATCTTGAATTCATTTAGGTTATAAAACGCTTGTTCCAATAAAAACCGCTTAACAACACTTTTAAATACATTATCAGCTAAATTACGAATAGTCACAGGCAACGCATTAAACAATTCAAATGCTAAACAGTTTGTTGTTGTTCTTGATTTTACCAATCGATGATGGCTTTGTCTTATATTATTTTTAAAGCGTTGTTGTCATGAATTCCCTGTATAGCACTTTCCTGTTACAGTTTTTCTTTGCGAATAAAAGACACTGAAATGTGTATACAAAGGAAAGTTAAAATATTTAAACTTGTGAACAAATGCCGACAGTTTTCCCTTATAGTCAATGTTACCAACTATTGTAACTGCTCTTTATTGTAGTCTAGATATTCGTTTGCGGTCTGAACAATTACCCCACACAATGTTAGCATAATTGAGTATAGATAGTAAACATTTAAGTGCAAAAACCTGTTTCGCCAATTTTACAGATTTGGTATCTGCGTGATGTTTCCAAGAGAGATGAGGGTCTAATTCTACTCCTAAAATCTTCATCTTGAATGGATTTCTGTAATGATCCATATCTCTAAGGGAAAATAACATTTTTGCAGTTTTAGTTTGGGATCGGTCAGTGGTCGCGCGGTTTAAGGCGTTAGTACTTGAATCGAGGTGACTAGACAGGTTAGTTCGAGCCCAGCTGCCGGTAGACCGTATATAAGTTATATTCGTGGAGGATTGGCACCTCTCTGTGGGTATGGTAGGGTGGAATAATGTTAGCTTGGGTCAATGTGACAGATTGATGCCGGTTGATATTTGACTACCCCCTAATTAATGAGGTTTTCCAGGTTTCCCTCATTCCTACACTGAATAGTGGTTAGGGCCTACCAACGTCTTTCCTGGGCGCAAATGCGGCCTGCTTAATAATAATATGCCGCCCCCTCTCTCGTACAAGTCTACGACTTCTGGGCTAATCTCCATGATTAGAATGAGGGGTAGAGACATTATTATTATTATTATTTAAAGAAAGATGATTACAAGACAACCAATCAGCTGCTCTCGACTGTGTAATCCCTCCTCTTTGCAGCACCTCATTTAAATTAACACTTGATACAGAGTAGTGTGTATCACCCGCGAATAGTATACACTCACAGTCGGTTAGTGACATATATTCAACAAAGTCATTCATGAATATAACAAAAAATAGTGGCCCCAATGTAGAACCTTGAGGTACGACTACATCTATTAATTTTGATTCAGAAGTCAATCAATCAATGTCTATAATCTGTTTTCGGTTAGATAAATGTATACTTAGACAATTTTTCCATAAGCAGAGCATGATCGACACAGTCGAAAGCTTTACTAAGATCCAAGAATCTAGATTGCAAATATAACCCCTCCTCAAAACATGACGCTGTGTAATTAATAAAATTATCTATATCTGATATTGTACTTAACCCTTTGCGAAAACCAAATTGTTTATTCGATAGCAGATATCGAGAATTCCGGGTAAGATGTCTTTGAACGATAATTCATATGACGACATTTATCCGATTGTTAATGGTATTCAAAAACACTTTAGCACTGTTTACTTGCCAAAAAATACCGATGTCTATTGTGACACTAACATCAGTTGCATTTTAAATACCTATATAAACTTACCATATTTAAATATGGGTGACAGGTAATGACCAAATATCTAGTTTTCCAGCTAAATATTGTTCCAATGTCTTTGAGGTTCCTCTGTTAGTAATATTTAATCTCATTGTGTTTACATATACTTTTCCTGTTGGAAACTTAGCAGAATATGTTCTGTGCCCAAAGTCGGAGATGCAGTATATTTTAATAATTAGACCTTTTAGATACATGGTGATTTTTCGGGTTGTTATGCTGTGACCTCGGTAACTGGTAGCTGCCAGAAACAGAGTTAAAATGCACATCCCTAGCATTATCTGGGATTCTTTTACCTGCCCTGGTTGTTCTCGGGCTAGTCTCTGTGGGGACAGACCCGCTACCGTTGTCTCTGGGCCTGCCCATAAATTGATTTCGGTTCCTATTGTTGGTATTACGACTACTCCTGTCGGAACCGTTAGTGCTACTTCGGAAGTACCCTAGCGATCTAATCTCGATCCACTACTGTTTTTGTTATTCGTAAATGACCTTTCGGATTATATTAGATGCGAACGTTCTTTGTATACATTTGATTTGAAAATGTTTAGCTTTATATGTAATGAGGACGGCTCTTTAATTTTGCGGTCACAAGTGATTAAATCGTTGTTATTACTAAGAGTAATAAAATATTCTAAATAAAGTTTTACACTACGATATTGTATTGTATTGATATGTCATAGGCGTACGTCAGAAAAAATGGAGGAGACAAACAAAGGACATCCTTCTTCCCACTTTCTACGTTTGTCTTCTAGGCGTCATTTACAATATTACACTTAAGGCATAAGAAATACGTCTATTAAATTTCAAAACGATACGTGAAAAATTGACAATGTTATTGCGAAAAACCAATTTTAAAAGTTCAACTTCAATACCCTGAATCCTTTAAAGAAGGCATCTTTGTATGGGTGGTTCAGAACTTATCTAAAAAAAATATATGTACAGGGGACTCTTACAAGAGATAAATAAATAAAATTTTATAGCACCTATTTTCCTAATTCATAATTATTAAAATAATTAATTTGTAGTTTAAATTAACAAAATAGTTTGACATACTTGTTAAAACAAAATATTGGGCCCGTCTTACATAGTTTCTACAAACTAACACAAATATTTTTTTTCTTGTCCGTTTTGAACTCGTTAGTTATTGGATCAACTATGATACGTTTGCATAAATCATCAATGGCACATAACCACTTCGGTGGGATACACTTCATTTTTCAAATAACCCCACAAAAGAAATACAAATGATTTAAAGTCATGAGATCGTGGCGGCCATGGTACCGGTTCTCCTCGTTCAATCCCTTGGTATTAATGCTGAGACACGCTGTACATTGTACGGATATAATAGAGCCTCGTGTCACACTGCTGCAATACGCCGTGGTCGTCCTGGACTTCCATTTCTTCCACGATTCAGTTTCAAATTTCCCTCGCGTTGCACTACACTTGCACTTATTGCTGATTGCGGTAAAAGTAGCTGCATTTGGCATATGTTTACCGGGAAATCATTCTGCTATAGCATTTTCACATAAATTAAAACGATACCCATCAGCTCCGAGTTGCTGTGCACGTAAGCCATTTTTGACACTTGAAAAACTAATGTAAATACTGTCATTACAAAAACGTTAATACCTACAAAAAGTACCTACAGTAGCTCAGCGATGTAAAGGTTGAAAATGCTATAACATTTACTTGGAAACTGTAAGGATTTTACAAAAATATATATATATTTTACGATATTATTTTACGATATTAGATAAGTTTTGAATCACCCTGTATAGGTAACTAGTGTTAAATCATCAATATGCAGTTAATGGAATGGCCTGTTTTTTTGTTACACCCTCTATATCTTATATATACTTTTTTAAGCGAAAATATGAATATCAAAAAACGACGAAGTACAACTTAAATACGAGTATTTTACGCAGGTTTCTTGAAAAACTATAAAAAAAAATAGGAAACGATCTCATTTGCAGCTGTTCAACGTGCACTTATCAGAATTCACCACCGCCTTTCCTCCACATCGGATCCTTCGGTCCAGCAGCTATTTCTCACCCGGAGGAAGGAAGAAGAGATCCGGGCAGCTGCGGAAACAAGCGCGCATCGCGCTGCGATCGGCGGCACGAGAGTGCACGTGTCGCGTTGTGAACTACACGCGAATCGCGTTCACACGAGTCCAACCCCTATCTCGCAATCTCGCCCCGATAGGGCACACCGGCCGTTTGTTCCACTCCGCTCTTGTGAGAGGGAATTAACAGATTAGGATAGCCCACAAAGGCAACAATGGGTGTATTCCGATCACGGAGACGAGGGTCAGTTCATTAGATTTTTGGGACAATTCTGGAAAATTGGCGCACGTGGCAGGCGTACCTACTCTGAGAATATTAAATTTGAATTTGAGGGAGGCCTAATGAACAAACTGTCGATATTGGAGAGACGGAACAGTTGGTTTATTATGTTATAATATAATTTATTTGTCTACAACTGCTTTATCTTCAAGATCCTCACTACAGCATTTACTTGGCACTGTTTCAGTTGAATAGTGAAGGTCATTACACCACTAGTGGAGTAATGTTACATATTACCCCACTAGTAAAATATTAAAAAAAGAGATCACTGCTTAATGATTATTTTTATCAAGAACCAACAGGTTTATCTATCTGACAATAATTAATAGATAATTTAACTGAAACTGAAAAATTGAATTACTTGTTATATATATTAACAACACAACTTTGGTAATTCGTAAGATTAATACTAGATGAATACAGCTGGTTTGTATATGTATTAACAATGCTTAAATATTCTTTGTAAGCACTTGAAGTAGCTTCGATGACGGCAATCTCTCATCCAAGAACTTTTGTGGCGATTTTTTTCTTGTTTCTAAGAGACGTATCTACGTATATAGCCTTCACACGCGGTGTTGGACTTTCAACCACCATGCTGTTTTACAGTTAGAAGGTCTGCTCGTGTGTTGGCTAGGCAAGAAGTAGATGATCGTCGAAAACAGTGCCCTGTATATTGTTGAGGCTATCATAAATTGAGAAAAAAAGCAATCTTCTTTGGCAATACACTAAAAGTATTTATACCAATAGAAAGTTTCATGCATTTACCACCTCTGTAACCAACCAAAAATCTTCCATTATGGGCATGACGAGGATTCGGGGCGAGGTATTTTCGTATTACTTATCGTATCCGGTATGATATGAAAAATGTTTCCTTCATTTTTACGTTTTCTAACAGCAAATTCCAATAATTAAGGCAATCTTAAATTATGCATTTATGAATTTTAAATAGCAAACATTTTCTTGTTCTTACCTTTGTTAGCAAGAATTTTGTATTATCGGCATAAAAATTTTCAAACAATTTATTTCATTAATATTTTTGCCTTTTTTGATTTATATCCCACTAATTGCTTTTTCAGAAAAGCAATTAAATTGTTGAAGTTACTGATGTCAACATTTTGCGGCATACAGATTGTACATCGCAGGATAGAATAGAACTAGATGATTTGTACTTCTTCAAAAAGTGAAGCTACTGCAGTTACAGCAGCTTTTTCAATTTCAGGAGGCAAGTGTTCTGTTTCTGAATCACTTATTACTTGAATCAACACCACTATTTTCACAAAAAAATGTAAAAAAAAGAACTCAATTTTGTTTATAACAAGTTGGACAGGAAGTTTGACAAGTTACCACAACAATGCTTTTACTTCTTGATTTTGAATCAAAACTTACAAACTGGATTTGATTTTGAATTTTTTCCAATTTAAGGTAGCTGTAGATTAATTTTTGCAGTTTTAAACAAAATGTTATATACACACGTGAGATAACAGCATTTTTATTACATTTTCACTCATGTATAATAATGTCTATATGCCACTAGTACTGTAATAGTTATGTATAGTACAACCTTCAAATATGTTTCATTATCTTATATACTTCCTCAGTTGTAAGAATTCTAGACTTTTGGTCTTGTAATCCTCTGAACTTGTTTTCAAACATGCCAGTTAGTTGAGAAAATCTGCTTATAACTTCATTTTTCTTAACTGAAATGATAGTTCTCAACATGGAGTAGTGAGTCCATAGTGTAGATGATTTCTGGGAACGTTACTTTCCGGAAAAAGAAACAAACAGTTTTTGTCGGACACTTTTCTGTACCTTGTTAACTTTGCGCCAATTTTCAAACTTTTCGTACTTCAACTCATACTGTGTCTTGGATTTTGTCAAAACTAGACTTCAGATTGTTCCATTTGCCGCTGCTTCTATATCAGACGATAAACTTCCATCAGAATCACTAGTTTTCAAAAACAATTTCTATATTTATAGATTTGTTTGACAAAGTTTTGACATAGCAGGTACTTTTTCTGTTCATAGAAAATACACCAGCGAAAGTAGATAAAATTTTGTACAATATTTTTGTTGTAATTTCATATAGTACTACACTCGACATTTATTAAACTAGGCTGGTACGTTGATTGATAATTTTAACATCTTGTTGTAATACGAATCTTTACAAGACTTATATTGTGAATAATTGTAAAAATTAAATTTTAAAATTTTCAAACATTATTTTATTGAACCACATGTTTTGTTATGTAACACCATATTTTTGCATGATGTATGTATGTATAATGACACGCTCTTTCAAATGGCATGGTCAAAATTAGGGGTTGCTATTTTAAAAAATTTACGATGACGTCATATCTCGAACAAGGATGACGTCACAAATGTGGGTCATATGTCATAAAGTTCCTTTTTTAAAAAACAAAATCGACGTGCCAGGGAATTTTTTCAAAAACTTCTCAATTTCAAAAATAATTAATTTATTCGTTACTTTTCGAAAACACTGTACATTTATACATATTTGGATTTATAGATATAGATATATATTTGTTTGAGTATCCGTATATGATTCCCAGCACTACCTATGCAAATTTTAGCAGTTTTATGTTAAGATTCATGAAGGATTCTTGTAAAAGATTTGTGAAACTAAAACTACGTTATTCTGCCATAACGTCTGTAAAACGATTACAATAATTGAAATAAAACACTGCTCTCTTATTACCCGACAACGGAACTCACTGACCATAAAGTGCATCTCCACATAATTGGACTCCTCTTCCTGTTAGATCGTTGGCTCGTAACACTCCGCCCTTCGCCATGCTCTGTATTATCATTAAATCCTGTGCCGTTTAATGAATCCAGTGTAATGCTAGACTAAATATCAGATGCCATTCAAAAAGTGCAATCGTAATCTTTGCCGCGTGCTTTGCCACGAGGCCACCATTTATCAAAGTCCCTGTCCCAGTGGATGAAAGCGTATCAGCTCTTAATTTTGAGGGATTAGAGAGTTTAATGAAACCTTGTGAAGTATCGGACAGTATGTTTAATATTTTGCTTTCATTTTTAAAACAGAAGTTATGTTCGGAGATTAATGATATTTGGTTCTAAAAAAAAATAATGTTTTTGTATTATTCAATAGCTCTTTTGTCAAATTCTAATGGACTGGTCTAAATTCTAAAGTATGATCAAGGCAAAAGTGTGATGTAAGGCTTCTTATTGTACAAATAAAATATTTGTAATGTAATAAATATAAATAGTATAAAACGATTATAGGTAAATGTATAAAGTTTTGTTAGTTAATCTTGGAAGTCGTATATATTCACTTGTAAATTTTAAAATAAAATATATACTATTACGTACTTTACTATAAAGAAAATAATGTAGCCATGAGGAAAATTTGCAATAAAATGTACATTTAAATATTTAAAAAAAACAATATACATTATTTTAAAACTGAAATAGGAAATAATATAATCTATATTGTTTATAAGTTACAAGTGCTGTAGTATAGGTTTTTACTTGTTCTTTTAATGCAGCTTTTCTTGGACTCCTACACGAACGTGTTTGTGACGTTTGGCAGTCTTGGTCTGAAATATAATAAAAATGCATTATATTCTTGTTTTGTAATTTAAGAAACTATACAGGGTTAACTATGACTTAGTACAAATATTTTAAGAGGGATAGGGAAAAATAAGAATTAACGGAATCACCCTTCAAAAAAATTCCAAACTTATTTATAAAGCCAAAAAATTTTTTTTCGATATTATTTTAAATCCTTATTTAATGCTTGTTGTTGGTTGCATACTCTACAAGCATGCAACAGTCGCTCATTAGTCAGTGTCACTGTCATGTGTCATGTCATAATTGAATTCCTGTGTTTACCTTGTAATTTTGTGTTCTTCTACAGTTTTTAGTGCCTTATTTTAATTTTTAAACGCTTTATAGTTATTAAATAAAGATATTTGTGTTGGGTGCAGATAATTTCCTACAATATATTTCGCCGGTTTGGTTTTCTACGTTATGGGACAAGACTCCGCGGTTACATTAAAACGTATATTATCCTTTTCGTTCGATTTTGTTATAATAAATAGGAATCTAATCTATCTAATTGTACCTACGGAAGTGTCTTTTATCGGTAGTGAGTGGCTGTAATGAGCGAATATGTAGTTCTACCAGTTTAGAAATAAAACGAATGCAAAATACTGGAGCTAAGTGGATTAACTGTTACCTATCTATCAGGTATTATTACTATCAAGAATGTTAATTTTCGTTTCTACATTTAGAAATGCTGCAAAAAACGACGATGGTAGTAGATATTGTTGACAGCTGTAAGTTTTATCTATGGGTCTAAGCCATCTCAGTCGATTCTTATCATAGGCGCCGAGTTTCCGTAGGAAAAAAGGGTTTTGCTCCATTTTTAAATATCGAGCTAAAGTTCTGGAATAATTTTTATTGTCTTTTAGGCCTCCTGAGCACGTGGTTAAATTTTTGTACTTAGTCATAGTTAACCCTGTATATGCTTTTCAGTAAAAAAGTTACTCAAATGAAAACCCAATGTATAAGTAAGTCCAGGTCATTTTTTAGTACTTAATATTATTTCAGTGATTTGGGTATTTCTATAAGTATATTAATTAATTTATTTAAAAATGTTACTGTACATACCATTTTTATCATATACTGTTTGTGCACAGGTATCACTTAGAATCGGTGACCTGTTTGAACTTCAGCATCTTAAAATTTTGGCGCCAAAATAATTTTGGTATTATCAAAAACTCTGCTTGACCAAAAATGCCTGAGTGTAAAATTTACATGACACAATTAAGTACCGACTTACATAATTATTGCAGATTACACTTTTTTTTAATAAATTCCAGTGCAAAGATTTTAATTGTGGCTTCCTACAAAAACGATGTTTGATGTTTCATTTGAAAAATGTTTGCTTCAAATTCAAATTTTTTTATAGTATTGATCAGAACAATCTTTCAAATGAAGAAGCTAAAACGCGTAAAATTTTATATTGTGACATATTTCTTTATATTACTTGATGAAATATGAAACACTTGAACAATGGATAAAGAAAAAACCACGTCTTGAGGGACAATTAGTCACAATACAATATATCACGGGCATTTTTAGAACAAAAATTAAACAAAATAAACACTAACAGATATTCAAGGTTTTTTGTCTCACACTATATCGATCGCACTCAATACGTTACGGTTCTAGCGTCGGCCACCGTGTAGGATCCTGGGTACCGAACGGTCTCCGAGACGGGTGAGGAGAGCGGAATTGATAGGGCGGGGCGTGTTCAAGAGTGAAGCAACTTATATATTTATTCTGTAAACTTTGATTATACTTAAATATAGATTAGATTTCTTTCCATGTATCACAAAGTCAAATTAATTTTGTGAGTTCGATGTATTCCTAAATCATTTTGAGAATTACACCCTTTTGAGTGTTACACCCTTTAATTAGCCTATGGAACAACCCCTATAAAGTAACATTTTGCAAAAATGTTTCAAGTGTCTGTCGAACTCTATTCCTTCTACTGACTCCCTACCATTTAATGAATTCGCTGTACCGTTGAGGCAAACATGGGATGTCATTAAAAAAGTGCAATCGCGCCACGTGACCGCGTTCACTAAACTGCAGTTTACAATGGATTCGACGCCGTATCCGCCCCTAATATCAGCGGATTACAGCAGTTAATGAAACCAGCGAGTGTCGTGTCGAACGCCCTTGCCCTACGTCTCATTCATCTCCGGGTTATCAGAGTATTACGGCTGTCACTCCGAGTTCTTTATCGATACACAATCGGCCTTGATGTCGCTGGGATTGGGAGTATAATGGACTGATTTGACGGAACGGGAGAGCGCAGTCAAGTATGTTTTTAACAACCCTGGAGATGCCAAAGTCACTAGACTAAGGTTTTTTATGTTTCATGTTTAAGATGCTGCAACGGAAAATCTAGAAGCGTCAAATGGGTTACTGAAATTAATAGAGATCAACTACAAGTTGTTAACCTGAATTTTGTGTTCTCTCTGCTTGCGAACATTTATGTATCGATAGCGTTATGACATGATCCTACTTCTATTTCTATTTCTCCTGTACAAGAGAGACAACTGTAACTGGTAACGACCAAATTTAACAGACAAAGAATGTAAATAATGTGTATTAGAGAATTTGTGAATTGAACGCGCATATATCGGTAAATGATGCGTGGAAAGGTGCAGTTTTAAACTAAAAGTGTGTTACAAGTGTATAAAGATTTAAGTACAGATTTTAAAAGAAGTTACAACACAGAAGAAAATGCAAAGTGCAATTGCAGAAGATGATGTTTTGCATAGATTGCCCTGAAAGCTTTTACTGTAGGACGAAATAGTAGCATCGCAGAGAGGGTATCTATTTAGAAAAAATAATAGTATCTTACATTGAAATGGAAAATTTATTATTTCGACTAGATATGGATAAATGACATACGGTTTTTGAAATTTGACAAGATTTAAATATTAATAGTAGACGAGAATCATTGTTAAATGATTTTATATGGAATTAAAGGAAGGATGTCCACAATGTCCAAAGTTAATAAGGATGTTTTGTCGCATTAAAAAGTAGGTTACAATGATAATATGGAAACTGAAAATTTTTTTGCATCTATTTTTTGTCACATCGTAGTGTAATAGTGTAAGTCTTGACTTCATGGACGCTAAATTAGCGATAATTTACGTTCCAAAAAAAAAAAATGTGTAGGTAGATATAAAAAAGTCTATATATTTATTGGATATTTGAATGAGTGTTTTGTTTTTAGTTTTTACCAAGATTGATTCTATATTTAATAGTTTTTTTGAACCTTCTGAAATGGTACGCCCATGGAATTGAAATCGACATATCGCTGTTCGCATGTTGAACTAACGTCAACCTATATAATTTAGTCATCGAGTTATATACAGGATGATTCAGTCATAATGAATGTCATTCATTTTACGGCATACGGAAAAATCACTATGAGTTTTTAGTTTTTACCAAGATTGATTCTACATATTTTTAATAGTTTTTTTGAACCTTCTAAAATGGTACGCCCATGGAATTGAAATAGACTTATCGGAGGCATACGGAAAAATGAGTATCATATGAATTCGCGATTAAATAAAAATTTAATTCATATTTCCGCTAACTGGCACCTTTTCAGACTGCTTCTTACTACTGACGGCCTTGATTCATTCACAGCTCCCAAATCAACTCGATATCGGCTTGATGCGACGTTGCTAGAATTGAACATCATAAATATACGATTGCATTGACTATTTTAGAAATTCTTATGTTTTTTCTTGCTGACTTCAGCCAAGAATAACATATATCTAAATGTTAAAATAGTAATGAATTGTATACATTATTCTTTAAAAGTATGCAATTAAATTGTCATAATTGTCCAGCAATGACTTCTAGGACGTATTAGTATGCTTTCCCAAACAAACAGTTTTTATTTACATACTAATGCTAATTTTTCAAGCAGTGGCGATTGGTGATATTTCAGATACACCATATCTTAATCCGAAATAAAATAACTCCATATGTGTGATCTTGACATTCCAGGGGAAAAATACAGGAGATGCTATTGATGTTGCTAGATAAAACATCCTGAAACGTTAAATAATGTTAGTATGTTTGTGGTGCCACCACGGCAACGCTCCTTCGCTTCAACGCTCGAAGGCTTACATGGCTTCGTCATAAAAAAAATTATTGCGTACCAGAAGCGCCGTGTCGCCCAGTTATGGGTGGATTTGAAAAATCAACGACATACACATTAAATTAGAGACGTGTTAAATATAGATTCACAACACTGTTTAGATTGAAAATGATCCAACTGTAATATTAGATATTATACCTATCAAGTGTTATCATTAAGTCTTAGAATATAGTTCAGATTTATTACTCTTTATTTATGCAGAACAGATAAAATGATCAGGAGACAATTTTTAAACAGTTTGTGTAAAATACCAGTAATTAATGAGGTTATGTAAGGTTATACATTTATCTAATGTGCTGTGTTGCCAACTTTAACTTATAGTACTTAAAGCTTACTATAAAATTATATGCATACAGCAGTATATCTGTTGGAGGGGATGCTGAAAGCTTATCGCTGACAAGGACACTGTCGCACGCTGATTTTTTTTTAATTACATAAGATTTAACTGGGTTGCCGGCCTTGTTAAATCGTAAAACTATAGAATTACTCAATCGTTTTGAAAAAATGGCAATCAAAATGACAAACAAAATATATCTCCGTCTATCTGCTTCTATTTTAGGAATGTTATCAAAGGGGCAGACTGGTCTTTACATATTTGTTTTATTTACATTACTGGGTACTTTTTTTGGGTCACGTATTCATTCTTACAATGTTTACTCGATTATTCTTCTAGATCTCGTCCACGTTTTATTTTTTTGTGTTAATTTCTATAGTCCTGTCCAAACTTGTGATAATATTGTTTAACAGTACCCAAAGATATAAATGCGCATTATTGTAATTGATAATTGAGGATATTATTAGAAGTTTACAAACATTAACCAATGGTGTGATGCAAGGATTGTGACTTCTATGCGCCTTATCAATGCAATTCGAGCAAACTTATTTCCAATGATAATTTTTATGATGGAAAGTATTAATAAATATTTAGGATTTGTAAATGGACTTGGAAATACGCTATAGACGACTACGAAGGACACAGGAAGTGCTATTTATAGTAGCTTATAAAAGATTCACTTAAGTGGGTAACACTGCTTCCTACAATTCACAGGATTATCATAAATTTGACTGATATTAAATTATTAGTATGTATGTAGACTAGTTTCGTTTATACAGGGACGTGTTTAGTTTGCCAAGTTCCTATAACGGGTTAACAATATTATAGCGATTATTCTAAATTATTATTTTAACTATATGCATACAAATCACAGTCACTTGATTATATAGAGTAAAAATAGAATATATTGAAAAATAAAGAAAAAATCAAAATGGAATTTGAAAGTAAATGGTTGAATTATTCTATTGCGGTTGCATCGAGTGGTAAATATGTATAGGTATAATGGTGTATCATCTGAACTGCACAATACACATTTAACTTAACTTAAGGAACGGAGCCAACCACAAAGTTTTCCCAGTATGGAAGCAATTTTCTGGAAATGGTGGTTACCCAATTCCACAGTCATCTCTGGTGGACAGTATCCAGATTACAGTTAATACGGGGTGTAGGGGGATAAAAAATGCTCCAAGAGAAACCCAAATCAAAGGATAAGTAGAAAAAAACCTATAAATTAAATAGCTCTTTTATAACTAATTGAAGCAAAGAAAAGTATAGAAGGTAGGTACCTCTATCAGGAGGGTTTTCTTTTTAATAACCTAGCTTGCGTACTCGTGAGAATTATATAATCCAATAAAGCTGGACTTTTCCAAAATGACCAGAAACACAAGTGGAAAAGTACCCACAAGATGGGAAACACTACAAATCCTCCACTGGGAGTATTAATAATTATCACAGCGTTCTCCACCAAGAAGAAAATTTCCCACGAGACACACTTTTTTCGCCCAGCTAGCTTTCCTTCTCTTTTTTTTATAAATCTCCCCCGCATTGGTTCAGGAAGACGTTTTGGCGGAAACGATCAATAGTACCAACACAAATAATTAAAATATCCCAAATTTGAGCAGAAAAGAAGCCTATCTAGAAAATCTATTGAGAAGAAAACAATTTTCCTAAAATCGGCTACCTACTCGGTTTTAAATTTGGACATTAGTTTACCCTCCATTCAATTTTTGAAATTATCGTTTAATAAGTACGCCTATATAAGCTGTCTTTGTTCTACAGAATAAGAGAATTCTATTTAGCCGCACTACCGGCTAGAAATAACTAGAAAACTCGCGGTAAAACAGCTGTATTTGATTTGTAATTGTAAATAGTAGAAAGATAGATAAGCGCTCACTAAATAAATTATAGTTTTTTTTTAAAAAAAAGACGCTTTAATAGCAAACCGAACCAAAAAGTAGAAAATAATTTTGAAGTATCAAGAGTTAGTATTACAGCAATACAAAATTCCGACAATCAATTACGACTTATTAATTAGGAATAAGATTAAATTAGAAATTAAATTATTAATAAAATAATTCAATTATAGTAAAAAAGCGTGGAGTGCTTAATATTAAATGTTACAATTATTTCAGTAGTGTAGCTATTTATAAAATTAAACTCATTATGAAAATATAGTAAATTGCGGATTTTGGAATATGTCACTGAATTTACCCAGGAGAAAATCCATAGTTTAGATATGGATCCACTACTTCACAATATAATAGACGTTTCTGATCACGAGTTACTACTGACTCTAAATCTGTAACATATTGAGATTGTAGTTAACTTTTATTAACACGTAATCATAATTTGCATACAGTGCGAACATTTTTGACGTCAATTATAGAATCAATATAATTTTAAACAATTATCGATTCATTATCGTCGATTATGTTTTAGCACAGCTAAAACAAGTTTTAAAAAAATATATATACAGGGTTCACTATTATAATGCGCCATAGAGAATGGGCGACATCTTTGGGACAAAATATGAAGATATAGCTGAATATGTTTTACTAAAATGTTGCTGTAGAAAAAGATGTCAAAGAGGGTGTCAAAGTTGAAATTATTTTTTAATTTTTCTTTTTGTAATAACTCGAGTATCGGTTGCTGATTGCCACCAAATTTGGTAGGTAAACATTTTTTAAGAAAATGAATAACGATATATGTATTAAGGTCGGCCATAGAATGTGACATTAGTAGTGCCTGATAATGAAATTTTATCTAATTTTTTGTTGCCGAAACGTTCTGATTCGGTTGACTACAAAATCATATCCGGAAGTCACATACCTTTTTTACGTAGAAACAAATATTTTCTTAAAAAAAAAATGTTTCCCTACCAAATTTGGTGACAATCGGGTTTTGACACCCTGTATCTTTTTCTACCGCAACATTTTACTCAGGCATATTTCGGTTTATCCTCATATTGATCTTGACATAATTAGTATAACCGAGACTGAAGTATTAGCTGCACTAAGGAAGCTTAAACCTAATATGACCACGAGGCCTGATAACATCCCGGCTTTCCTAATTAAAGATTGCGCTTCTGTCTCTACTGACCCCGTTAACTCTAATCTTCAATTTAATACTTAAAACTTCCTGCTTTTCCAGTGTATGGAAATTGTCCAAAATTACACCTGTATTTAAAAAAGCTGACAGGATTTATGTAGTCACTAATTACAGGCCGATTACTTTAATTGCTAATTTTTGTAAAATTCCTGAAATTGTGATGTATGCTTCTATATCCAGACATGTATCGAATTCTATTACTGTCGAGCAACATGGTTTTATTTCAAGGAGGTCTACACTGACTAATCTTCTTTGCAAAACTCAGTTCAAAACTGAAGCTCTCGATCGCCAAAGCCAAGTTGACATAATTTACACTAGTTTCTCCAAAGCGTTCTATCGACTAGACCATAATATCTTACTGAAGAAGTTAGCTAATTTAGGACTATCCGCTAAATTATTATTATTATTTTGATCTTATTTACAGAATAGTTATCAATTTGTTAATATTCAAGGTTATAGGTCTGGTGAGTTTTTGCAGAAGTCAGATGTTCCACAGGGCTCAGCTTTGGGACCACTTTTCTTTAATTTCGTTATTAATGACATTGGCTTGGACATACATGTCAATGTTCTTATGTATGCGGATAATGTAAAACTGATCATGAAAATCAAATCTATTGCGGACTGTCAGACCTTCAAATAGCCTTGCAGTCAATAATTACTTGGTGTATAAATAATAGCCTGCATTTAAATCCAGATAAATGCAATGTTATATCCTTTCATAGAGAATTAAAGTCGGTTTTGTATCAATATAAAATTGGAGATTCAATTATGCACCGTCTGAGAACAATTAAAGATCTTGGTGTAATTTTTGATCACAAACTAAGTTTTAATAAACCTATTGAGACGATTACTTCTTTGTCTTATAAAATGTTAGGGTTTATAATACGTAACTCAAAAAGTTTTCATAATATTACTACATTGCGTCTGCTGTTTATAACTTTTGTAAGATCTCGGTTGGAATATGCCTCTGCAGTGTGGAATCCTATTTATAATATACATATATCTGCAATTGAAAAGGTTCAAGTTTCTTGAAGTCCGTTTCATTTATAATTGATGGAACTTATCTTCCTATTGGCTTTTCACATGAACTGTTGTTACAGCGTCTTTCTCCGTCAGCCCTTCAATCTAGGAGGGAGCTGCACTCAGTTATAATTCTGTACAAACTCGTAAACAATAAACTAGATAGCGTTACACTTCACAATCAAATCAAATATAGGTACCAAGACTTTCAATGCCTACCCCCCGATCAAACTTATTGATAGCTTCCCCGCTTTACCAAATGATCCATAATTATTGTAAAATTGAGAGCAAGGTCAACATATTTGATTGCACTATTTTGCAAATTAAGTCGGTAATCCCATAACTAATAGAGTTTTTCTTGTTTATAATTATTACGTGTGTCTTCATAAATCATTTTTGTTGTGTTTTGTTGTTGGTACATACTTGGTATTGTAATACTATTATTTATATTTTTAAATTTGATGTTGTATTCTTCTAATTTAGTCACTGTGTTACATATCAATGTTACTGTAAATATTTTTTTTGTGTAACCTACCCTGTAATTGGGCTTTTGCCTGTTGGGTTTGTGTTTAAATAAATCGATAAATAAATAAATATTTAATCCAAAAGAAGTCGCCTCTCTTCTTAGGCCCATTATTAATGGCTCACCCTGTATATTGCAAAATATGCATCCAGTAGTCTATTTTTTAAAACGTCCTACACTATTTCACTTCTTTCAGCTTGACAGTTCAGATTTGAGTTTTTCGTTTTTTTTTCTACTAATTTTCTATCTATTGCTAGTTTTTTTACTGTTGTCTTTTGAAGAAGCCATTTTCAATCTTCTTTATTTAGAATATTGGTGTATTCCCTTTTCTTTTAAAGGATGAATCAATTTTAGGAAATGGAAATCTTTAGAGATGTTAAAAATATTATCTACGCCACTGCCTTGGCATTGAACTTGAGGCTAAACGTAATCATAAAACTTGTAATTACGAAAAGTGATACTTAGGTCTGTAATAATCAACGACGTAATACTTTATTTACCTAACCTGATCGGATAGTGATTTTATTCTATATGACTGCTTTTATTTTGGTTTTACCAGTAATAAAAAAAAATGTATGTTGTATTTACGTCATAGCAATATTTATCTACCATATCTTAGAGCCATATTGAATTTAAAAATTTTATAATTTAAATTAAAATTAATAGTTGTGGTCAGTAGGTATTTCATTATTTTTCAAAATGTTATATCCATTCAAATGTTCTTTAGATCCTACTTTATTTATTAAAAATGTCATTTTCTGTATTTTATTACATGTATTTACTAAGTAAACTCTGTAAGAATTTTGTGAAAGGACACCTCTGTATTTTTTCTAAGCCTAAACAGACCAAATCCCTTTCCGGGAATTTTTTTCTCTCGGCATAACTCCAAAATAATTAACCGACAAAAACACAATAAACCGAGGCCAGAACCTCAAAGTTTTTTTAGAAAGAGACCATTTGTTGGGTTTATGAAAGTGATATAAACAGAAAACAGAGCACACCCGGACCAAACATGCAGATGGGAGCGGGACAATCACAGCCACTGCTGGTTAAGGCTTGCCTTATAAGCAGGCCATAGCACAAAAGAGTCCTGATGCATGAATTTTAAAAAATATACGCAAAAAAAAAATTACACATGGTATAATCACTTTAATCACATACGACTTACTGACGTTGTGCAATTGTTTTTATTCTGAACATAATTTTCAATAGTTTGTCGTATTAAAAACAATATTTTTTTTTGTAATTCAGTGTTTTATATAGTGCAAACATTTACTTTAGTATATAGTTTTATGATTCTCACTTCCTGCAGGTTTTTTTTAATATTTTGATGAAAATGTAACGAATTATTGATTTGTTCGTACGTCCTAAGTCATCTGAATTCTTGCCGCAACTATATTCGTATTTATGTAGAAAACGCAAGAAAACAATAATTTTTAATTTTGTGGTTTTTATTAATCATAACAGTCCTTCTCTTATAATAATTACTGTCCTTCTTTTTTAATAAAATAAATGTTCTTAATATTTTGACAACCAAAACTGACAAAATTGCATCAAATTGCTTGGGGACGACTAACAATGACAACTGAACAACTACTGACTGAAGGATATGGAAACATTCACTTAGATTTAGGTGCAAGTACATACATCCTGTATATACACAACTTATCCAAACAATTTTGGGAATAGATGCATCATGAAAAATCGAGTCAGCACCCAAAAAAAAAATAAAATCCTTATAGTTTATGAAAAAAAAAAAATATATTGAAGTTGTAGTATTTTCAACATTTACATCGCTGGGCTACTGCAGTCTCTAGCACCATTGCAATGCAGGCGATTCTAAATACTGAAAGCCGATTGTAGTATTAACAGTGTCAAAAATGACTTACGTGTCTAGCAATTTGGTGTTGATGAATATGGTATGATGAAATAAGACAAAATGCTTTAGCAGCTTCTCGTATGTATGCAGAAAGATTTCTCGATAGATATGTACCAAATGCAACTACTTTTATCGCGGAAATGCAGTGCGGGCTGGACACAGAAGTTTGCAATCGAATCGTGAAAGAGATGGAGGTCCAGGGTGTTCACGGCGCAGTGTAGCAGCTGAAGAACATATTTTAGATCCAGAAATCCCCGAACAAGAACCAGGCAAATCGCTCGACATGTACAAGCAATGTCCCAATCAACAGTATGGCGACCATACACGAGGATTATATCCATGTACAGCGTATCCAAACATTAATACCGAGGGACTATCCCTTACGAATTTGATTTTATTAATGGTTGCGCAACAAAATGCTCAAAATTCCAGATTTACAGCTGACGTATTAATTACAGCTATTGAAGCTATTTTTACACGTAATGGGATGTATAACATTCATAATACTCATGTTTGGGATTTTGAAAATCTGCTTTTTCTTAAACGTTTCTTATTATTATTATATGATGCTCCCAATCATTATTGACAAAATTGCTGGGAGTACCTTAATGAAGTTGAAGTGGTACGATAGATTGGTCGAGGAGGACCAGTACCACAGCCCTCACGATCTCCTGACTTAAATAATAATAATAATTCTTTATTTGCTTTGTTGCCACAGACTAACTATGGATTAGCATTGTCAATTAACAATTAAGATTATAACACGCATTTAGAGAGATTTGTTAATTTATTTTAATACGAAACCTATCTGTCTGATCTGCTATATTTTTTTACATTCAGTTTTCGAAGAACATATTTTTTATGAAATGAGGCTCGTATCTGCTTGGGCCTGTAAGGAGGCCGCCCGATCCTTTCATAGAACACTTGCGTAGCGCAGCTGTGTGATGCCTATGATGCCTTTCCGTCCTCCGGTGTGTACGGCCGCACCGTGAGAGCCCTTTTGCAACCCCGATTGCAACGCGACACCCTTTATAGCGGATCGCGCGGTAATAAGCTCGTTATTCGCGGTGATTTCTACTGATGATTAATCATGACGAGCAGCATGTGACGTTTTCACTGGGATCAAATCATAAAAGTTCATTGGGTACTTTGAATAACGTAGTTGTTTCTAAAATACCAAATTTATATTAATTGGCAAGTTGCGTTTAATTACGGTAACGTTTTAAACACCCTATATAAATTAATTCATTATTATTATATTTCAGGTGTAATTCAAAGGCGCAACGTTATTTAGACACCCAGTACTTAAATAGTACTGTTCATGACAATGGTACAATCAAATTTAATCAGAAAAATTGGTGTTAGCACATCACGGCAATCTAGATCCAGAAATAAAAATAGGTCTAAGGAAATGAAGTAGTCTAAATCATTTCCCAAACAAGTACAGTCGCACCTTAAATCGTCTCTAGAATCAAAAACAGTTACAGGATGTTGTAAAATTTCATAGCTGATGGCAAATATCGTAAAGTTTCATTTTCCCCTGTATATTATATCCCCCAAATCTCAATTCTCTGTCTAGAAAGCTCTGAGTGCTACGACTTGTCCTACACTTGTACTTGTGCTACACTTGATAGCTGTGCAAGTTCAGATATCAAAGTCTGAGTTCAGAGATTAAAGTTTGAACTCAGAGATTAAACTATGAATTCAGAGATTGCAGTATGAATTCAGAGATATTAAAGTCTAAACTTAAAAAAAATGTAGGGCTTCGTAGAAATCAGATCATAAATAATCAAATTTTTAGTTCAATAGTCATTATACTTTTAGATAATGCAAAGATAGGTTAGAAAAATAAATTCATAGGATTAAAGTCCTAATGTCACTATCTAGAATCTATTTATAAAGATAAATGTATCGGTACTTTCGATACTGCAATACAATAATAGTTATTTATGCAACAAGTACAATAAGCACTTTTTGTACGAGTTGCATACAATATTTTTTCTACGTTCATGCAAAAACCAAAAAATGTTATTTAGATGACACTAAGTCTAGGAAAATGTGACGTCGATTTGAACGTTTATGTTTGTCATGATGACAAAACGCTGTAGTAGAATGACAGATGAATGCAATAAACACTTTATTGCACTAGTGCAATAAAGAACCACTTTTTCCACTAAATATAGTTCAATAAAGTTTTGTATTTTGCATGAACATAGAAAAATAAATTTACTCGTAACTGTACATTCATTCAGTGGCAACCAAATAAAATTAAATTGCTAGCATTAGAAGTGATCTGTACTAATTTCCTTATATTTCAGCCTGAAAAAGACTGTGGTACACACATTTTGTAAAAAATCCCAAAAACCTAAATTTCATTCTAAAAAATAACAATAACTACGAACAAACTAACATGAAACATTAACGAATAGCATACAAAGGCAATAAAAATAGGTCATAATATTGTTCAAAAACACTAGAAAATAATTAAATGCACGAATAGCAACTAACAATGTGGATATTGCTGGATAACTTTCCAGCCAATAACTCGTTAACCTTGGAAAACAGCTGGCAAACACGGGAAAATTAAATTAATTTGAATAGCCAAAGTACACTTGAAATTTTCAGTTGATAATTGATGCTTCAAGTTGAAAAAATTTTATGATAAAGTGCAGGGTCTACATTATCCTATGCGCTTGTGTCTATAGTTTCAGTAAATCAGATAACTATCTTCTGACAAGTTACAACAATGATGATGATTTTCTCGACATTACCTGTGAAAGACAACTTCATGTTGAAGGGAGTAGATTTTCCATTAATTAATTAGAAAACTATTTGTAACTCATTATTTGCCACTTAAAGTATGAAAAATGTAGGCTTTGTATTATTAACAATAATAATTGTACATCCAAGACATTCTGGGGAAACACTTTGTACTACGTGCTTTTCTCAGATAATTTCGATGAAATGATGAATAGTAGTTCTACATGGAATATATTTTAGAATATTTCCTTTAATGGCAAATTATTAATTCATTAGAGACTTGCGGAATGCATATGGATGATAAAATAATTCCCACACAAACTACTGTTTTTGTAAATAAATACTACATATGTTATCATTCAAAAATATTCCATTCTTAAAATTGCAACTTGCATGTGTATGAACGAATGCGTATTTCTTTATTATCAGCAATAAACGTCTATTTATTTCCTAGAAATTTACTACAAAATTCTATTTGTACGAGTTAACTCAGTCTAAGAAGACTAAGATAATAATCATTTTATATAATAATAAATGAATGTTGAACTGATCTTTGTAGTGTAGACTGATAAAAATGATGGTAAATTTACACGTTGTTAACACCATGTGTTAATGTAAAAAATATCAAATACATACTGCGGTACTATAGGAAACTCAGACTATTATGATTTAAGATCATCTGAACTAGCTGCTTTGTGTAAAGATTAATCATATTTTACTTGATTTTGACCTAAGATATAGAAAATATTGAAACAAAAACATACTTTTTATTAAATATGACACGGAAAAGTAAAACCAATTTTAATTTCCCTGCTCAAAGAAAACAAGTCAAAGAAAATTTTTTTCAGACATTTGATTATTTCTGTTGATTTCTAAATACATCTTAGGTTTAGACAATCATACATGGTTCATTTTGATTGGAGTATTTATTCAAACTAACAAAATATTTCGTTCTATTTCTGAATCAGTAAACCACTCTGACAATTTCATGTAATTAAGATAATACAAATGCTGTTAACATAAAAATATATTTTGTTCAAATCAAGACGATTCGTTACTCACAGCTAGGCAATATTTTGTTATTTCAACAAATTGTTTTGCTGGACCAATCAATTTTAATATTCACTGGACTACTCGTATAAATTAAGTTAATAATTTATAACTTTTAATTTAAATAAAAGAAAAACTAACACTGTGACACGAGAATTTTATATACAGTGTGGAAGAATACTATGGAATAAATTCATTATTTCTAAAACAACGAAGTTTCATGAAATTTCCTCGGACCCGTCGATTTTGCTTTTTAAAAAGACTCTTTTTTCTATACCGACGCATTTCCGACATTCATTTGTTTTCGCGTGATGACGTCATCGAATATTTTTTTAAATAGAATCCCTATATTTTTCCATCGGATTCTTGTAGAGCTTAACTTGCTGAATTCAAAAATATATAATTTCAACACTTTATTATTTCAACTTTCCAAGAAAAAAAAATAACCGATCCAATAAACGCTGTAGTTGACAGATGTCAATTATGATTAGATTTTGTTTAGCTGCCAGAAACAATTTCTGAGGTGACTTGATTTAATTTGTTGTTTTTACTATCAAAAGATGTAATATTCTAACATGGACTCTAATAAAACAAAATAATAAATTAGGGGGTCAAATACGATTGAGGCAACCAGAATTTAATTAATTAATTAGTTACTTATTGTTAAATTGTTTTAAAAATGAAGAGTCCTTATTTTGTGATACTGCCGATGAATTCACTATATCCACTTTACTCTCAACCAGCCCATCACAGACACAAATGGAAATATTCACATTTTTTGCAAGCCGATTTTATTGGATCGGTTATTTTTTTTTCGGAAAGTTGAAGGAATAAAGTGTTGAAATTATACATTTTTGAATTCAGCAAGTTAAGCTCTACAAGAATCCGATGAAAAAATATAGAGTTTCTATTTAAAAAAATATCCGATGACGTCATCACGCGAAAACAAATGAACGTCGGAAATGCGTTGGTATAAAAAAATAGTCTTTTTAAAAAGCAAAATCGACGGGTCCGAGAAAATTTCATGAAACTTCGTTGTTTTAGAAATAATGAATTTATTTCATACTTTTCTTCCACACTGTATATAGATTTGAAAATTATTTTATAAAATTCAATTTTCATAAGATGTTCAAATGGAATAATTTCATTTAAGCAAATACTGAAATTCTCTTACCAGAAAAATCTATTTATTTTTAACAAAAATGGTAATTATACAAACAAAATTTGTTTCCCGAGAATAAATTATATTTAAATAAATTTAATTATTTTCGGTGTAGCTGATGTGTCATAACCGACTGATGGACAAGAATGCAAGAGATGTAAGTGGGTACATCTTGTGGTCAAGCAATTTATTTCTTGATATAAATAAAAAATTATGTAAATATTTTATTTTTTCAAAGTTGCACAAATTTGTATATATAATATTAAAAGTAAGCTTTAAATAATAGTGATTAATCCATGATTGATTATGCTTTAAAATTGAACAAAATTATTTTGTTCAATTTTAAGGAATCATGTTTTTAATTTAATTACTATTTTTATTTATTTAAACAACATATTTGTTTAACCGATAGGAATTTAAACTCACATCAATAATTTCTTACATCTTTTTAATTCATTATGTATTTATAATAATAATTTGGACTTGGACAATGTGTCTATTACTAATTTGACTAAAATATATCATGAAACAGATCATTTCTTATTTCCATTTGAATAAATATATTGAGATGCAAGAGAAATATTTTGTTAAATTAAGACCTATATTAATAATAATAATATAATATCTCTACCCCTCATTCTAATCACATGGATTAGCCCAGAAGTCGGAGACTTGTGCGGGAGAGGGGGCGGCATATTATTATTAAGCAGGCCGCATTTGCGCCCAGGAACGACTTACGTTGGTAGGCCCTAACCACTATTCAGTGCAGGAATGAGGAAAACCTGGAAAACCTCATTAATTAGGGGGGTAGTCAAATATCAACCCGCATCAATCTCTCACATTGACCCAAGCTAACATTATTCCACCCTACCATACCCACAGAGAGGGTGCCAATCCTCTCCACGAATATAGCTTATATACGGTCTACCGGCAGCTGGGCTCGAACCAACTCCGTCTAGTCACCTCGATTCAAGTACTAACGCCTTAAACCGCGCGACCACTGACCGATCCATTAAATCCATATTAAATGAATAAAATATATTAATTATATTACATACATATTTCGATTAATTATATTTTTTTGACAAAATATGTTAAATTGAATGAACAATTATTTTCTGTCGGTGTAGGAAGTAAGTAACCATTGAGTTCTAGAAAAGAAATATATAGACAAGACCTTCCAATTTTTGTAATCAAAAGTGTATCACCACATGGCCATGGATTAATTTTAAAAAATGTCCTTCTGCTTCTAAGGCTGGCATTAAAATTAGATTCGTAGCATTTTAAGAACAGATAAAAAACTAGGGTCACGTTAATTTCAAAAATATTTCATAAATAGTTGTCTATCGTCCTTATTAATAATGTACAGTAAAGGAATTATTACAAGTTATAAAAGGCGATAAAGCTGCCTGATAACCTTGTTTGAATATTTGGAAAACAGATTCGATTCAAAATGCAATTTTGTATATCATTCAGTCTGTGATTTGTGTGAAGGTTGTCGCATTAGCGCTAGCGACTTACCCAAAAAGTCGTAGTAATTGTTGTTACATTGAAATTGTGATAAAGTGTATTAAAATTTATTCAAATTTGGCGCGCGTGACGCAATAATCGCGATAAAGTTAAATGTTATCCGAAGACATTTGGCGTGCATGCCTTTCCACGAGTAGTGCTGATTTCTTCCATAAAATGGATATATGTGCAGTTTGTTTTGTGCTCATCCTTTGGACGGTGACAGTGTAAGTACAGGCATTCTTTTTAATTGCGCCATTGTCTAGAGACGCAGTTTTACTTTGTATTTTGACCTTAAACACGGAATAATTATCAACTAGGTTAGATAAAGAGCAAATGTGTTAATGCTATGTAAACTTAAGCAAATATCGATTACTTTGGTCGGATTTCTTCGAAATATTATTCTTTTTCTTCGAATCTTTACGCGTATTCTTCAAACAGCATTTCCAAATTTGATCGTCAAGTTACCTCCAACGGCTCCGAAGCCTAAATCTACGTATTTTCGAAAAAAATTATTTGAAAATCTACCAACAAATCTTCCTAAATCACAAGTTATAGCAAAGCTGAAATCTGTGCACTAAAATCGTAATTAACTAATATTTAACATAACTGCACAGCTTAGGTTTGATTAATTGTTAAAGAAAATATACACATTATTTTAACCTTGTCAAACATTCCACAGGTGAAATATAATCTCAAAAATCCTTTTGGTAACGGCATACATACTTCTACAATTAACTCTGTTGTAGATAACATAAGTATTTAGTGTTTACAAACAAATAATTAAGTAATACATTCCTCGAAACATTGTTATAAAATATCATTTAAATCTTATCTTTAATATCTTAAATTATTTACATATGTGTGGAAACGTGTGAATTATTGTAAATGTTGTTACGTCTCACTATTGACTTTAGCAATATATTTCTTCTTTTTAACTAATTTACGGTAAATTTTTTAATTAACTTAATTTTATTAATAATTTCTACAGCCGAACGGAAAGTCGTAGAATTCCTAAAATCAAAACTGTCACATTTCAAAATATGAATAAATAGGTTACAGAATATTGTATAATATAGTAATAAAAGAGAACAGGAATTAGTGAACAAATAGTGTAAACTTTGGCTACAAAACTTGATAAATTTAGTCATCAACATCATGTTATGAAGAGAAGTAAAATCTCAAACTGTTTCAAAATAATTCACAATGATAGAATAGTAGATGCCAACCCATTTTAACTCAGTTAATTGTAATTTGTTTGAAGGTGAAGGAAAGATTAACATAATCCACATGGTAAAAATCTTCCGTTACTAAAAATTTCATTCATAAATTTTTTTAATTTTTAACCAAAATTGGTGAGTAGACATATGTCTAGAACTTACATCACATCACATCACTTGAATTCACTGCTTCCATTTTTTATTCAAAATGAATTCTACTAGTTCTTAATTGTGAATTTTTCATACAATTTCTAGTTTTGGCTTGATAAAAAATACAATATACAATGATTCCCATTTATATTTTTAATCAATATTGATGAGTAGACATATATCTGACACTTCTACATCACTTAAACTCACTGCTTCCATTCTTTACTCAAAAAAAGAGTTCTACTTGTTTTTAACTGTGACCTTTTCATACAGTTCCTACTTTTGGCTTCATATAAAATACTACAGTGCCTACATTAATTGATGAGAATACTTATATCTGACACTTCTACATCACATGAATTCACTGCTTCCATTTTTTAGTAAAAAAGAGTTGTACTTGTTTTAACTGCGACCTTTGCAAACACTTCCTACTTTTGACTTCATAAAAAATAATTGTATTTTTTATTTGCATTTACATTTTGAACCAATATTGATGAGTAGACATATATCTGACACTTCTACATCACTTGAATTCACTGCTTCCATATTTAGTCAAAAAGAGTTCTACTTGTTCTAACTGCGACCTTTTCATACAGTTCCTACGTTTGGCTTAAAAGAAATACAATATACAGTGACTATCATTTACATTTTTAACCAATATTCATGAGTAGACATATATCTGACACTTCTACATCACATGAATTCACTGCTTCCATTTTAGTCAAAAAGAGTTTGTTGTTTTAACTGCGACCTTTTCTTACAGTTCCTACTTTTGACTTCATAAAAAATACAATATACAGTGACTGCCATACACATTTATAACCAATATTGATGAGTAAACATATATCTGACACTTCTACATCACATGAATTCACTGCTTCCATTTTTTAGCCAAAAAGAATTCTACTTGTTTTAACTGCGACCGTTTCATACAGTTCCTACGTTTGGCTTAAAAGAAATACAATATACAGTGACTACTATTTACATTTCTAACCAATATTGATGAGTATACATATATCTTGTAGTTCCACATTACTGGAATTCACTGCTTCCATTTTTTACTCAAAAAGAGTTCTACTAGTTTATGACTGTGACCTGTCTATACAGTTACTAATTTTGGCTTCATAAAAAATATAATATGCGGTTACATTTTTAACCAATAATGATGAGTAGACATATATCTAATACTTCTACATCATTTAAATTCACTGCTTCCATTTTTTACTCGAAATGAGTACTGCTTGTTTTTAACTGTGACCTTTCCATACAATTCCTACTTTTGGTTTCATAAAAAATACAATATATGTACAGTAACTACCATTTACTAAATCGGTGCTTTTTTGAGCTTGTCATGTCAAACAGTGCAGTTGATCTAACTGGAGGAAACGACTGCTTTTGCATTTAAGTCGCTTTTAAGATATGTTTGAGAATGGTAAAAACAAATTTAAGATCTAGGTTCGACTAATTTGTAGATCTCATTTTGTTGTGGCCACTTTAAAGATACACAGAGGCCTGTTTCTACGTCTTTAAGATTCTAACTACTTGTGAAACCATTAAGTAATTTTTGATTTGTTTTTAAGAATGGGTAGCTGAATTACAAATACACATACATATTTATATGCCACGTTCAAGGCGCCCTGAATCTATTAAAGAAAGAAATGAAGCGCAGTTATTATAACATTTCTCAGTTAAGGTAATATTTTCTAATGGAACAAAATACATTTCCAATGGGAAGACACTTTCTTTATGATATTTGAAATTAATTTGTATGGTGTCTCAAAGTCGATCGTAAGCTGTCTTTTTTCTAATAAACTTTTATTAGAGAAATTTTTCTGTATGACTTTCCGTTTAAAAGTTATAAGTAATATTGCCTTAAAGAATCTCAGAAAAAAGTCACCTAAAAATCACATTAGCGGTGGAAGGATCAAATAGTCGTTGGAAAATAATTGAATGCTCGTTGGTTGGTGCATAAATGTCACAAAATACTTGTCATTACTCAATACCAACGTCAAACGTATAACTTTTGTGCTTACAAAGTCATAAAACGCTGATATTATGATAATTTACGGCGTGTCACAAAAAATATTCAAGAAGAGCTGTAGAGTTACATCGGGAAAGGTATCCAGAGCGCCTCATTCCTGATCATAAAAGCTTTACAATATTGGAGGCGAGCTTGCGACGAAATGAATATCAATAGGTATCATCACTAACAGACTTAATTTTATAGCTCAAATGGTAGTAAATGTAGAAACTGTTGGTCAGAACCTGTTTCGGCACATTCTTGGGACGGATGAAAGTTGGTTTGTCAGTAATGGTTTGCCAAACAGAGGCAACGAACACTACTGGTCTATTGAAAATCCCCGTATTGTACATCCAGTCCAGAACCAAGGCCACTTTAGAGTAAATGTATGAGGCGGTATCATCGTTAGGCCTTATTTTTATCAACATACATTGACCAGCGTGAGTTACCTAAATTTCCTACAAGAAGAAGTTCCTGCACTTCTGGAGAATGTGCCTTTGCAGCTAAGGAGAAACGTATGGTTTCAGCACGACGCAGCTCCGCCCCACCACGCCAGGATTGTGCAGCAATATTTAGATAACACTTTTCGAGAAAAATGGAGTGGGATTAATGGACTTATTCAGGGGCCCGGAAAGTCACCAGATCTAACACCCCTTGATTTATTATATGGGGTTTATAAAACACCTTCCCGAGATATTAATCATTTGAAAGGAAAAATCACAAATGCTTGTAATGAGTGCAGGTGAGATATAAGTGGTCTGCTTACTTCCTGCTCGGCCTAAGCGGCTCGACTTACAGGAAGCGACCTACATTGCAGCAGGTACTTAACGCAGACGTCTCGCCTTGGCGACGAGCCATTAAATCTGTAAATGATATTGCAGGAAACAACTACTCCGCGAACTAATGCCCCGACCGGCATTGAATTACTCCTGCAGTATCTGTGTGAACAGCCAAGAACCCTTGTCGGACACACAACCAGACATAGATCGGTTTCGGGCTTGTTAGCCCTCATCAGTGAGATGATGAGCTTGTAATGAGTTAAACGGCGAAATTTTAATAAACGCAGCCCACAAAGAATTTAGGCGAAGATTGAATGTGTTTTGAAATGAGGAAGTCATGTAAAGAATAGATTGTAATATGTATGTAGTATGAGGGCGTTTGCCTCATTTTTTAAGTTTAGTTATTTTATTCATTACCTTTTGTTTTAACTATATTAAAGAATTATCGAGTTTAATCCTTCTATTTATTATTGTTAATGACATTTATGCACTTATACAACGGACATTAAATTATTTTCCTACGATTACTTTACCTTTCACCGCTAATGAGACTTTTAGGTATTTTTGGTATTGGTATTTTGTTGAGACTCTTTAGGATGCTTATAACTTTTAAACAGGAAGTAAGTAATTTTTTTACTGTTTAAGAAAAGTATTTTAAGTTAATATGTATCAAATCTCCTACAATTCCTATCAATGAAGTCATATGTATGTTACAAAAGCTAATAATAAGGAATGTATGGGTAGATATTGTGGGTGTAATTCAACGCAGGTTGGGGCTTTTGTCCACTGAGTAGTTAGTTTCACACAATATTGTTAATACCTGAAAATATATGAATAAAAGGAAGTAAGTAATATAGAAAAATGTCTCTAGACACTAGAAAAAAGAGGGCTTTTTAACAAGAAACAAATTTGGGTATTTTTCTAGAAAAAATAAATGTTTCTGTCAAGTCCCAAAGAAGAAGACTTTTGATTGAAAATAGACCTTACCTCATCACATTTAACACCAAGTGTGCTAAATTTTATTTAAATATTTTGTATCTTCACAGTAGGCTCAGAGTTTGAGACACCCTGTATCATATGACACCATATACCCACAATTTTATATGTCCAAGCAATTGAGTTGTATTTGTCCGTTATTTTATTGTAAATTTATAGTTACCCACGTTTTATCTAATTATTCAGTATTAATAAATAAATGTTTGTCTATATTTGCGAGCAAAGCGGCTAAATATAACTATCTAAAATTGGTTTATCATAGTCTTTTGGGGTGATATAAGTAGATGAAAAATCCGTAAACAAGTTATAAATAGATTGTGGAAATAAATAAAAAGCTTTAGACCGTACTATTTCCAAAATTGACGAGGAATCTTGTAGAAACTATCAGTAATTACATTAGTTTACATTTCCGAATCTTTATATAATTTCTTATCAAAATGAGAGAGCTTCGAGTATTGGATTTTTTATATTTTGTTGCTCAATAGAGATACATACATAATTACAACATAATATGACATAAAAAAGTCTCTTAGTAGATAAAAAATCATACATCGTAAATTATAGTCTTGAATAAAGCACATAATTTTTTTTATATGAATTAATAGCAAATTAAAGTACGCTTCCTTGAATACAACCGTGAATATGATTGAAAAATTTTGGTTTCCACATTTGTGCTCTAATTTCTGAAGAATGTCTGACGAAAACCTTTAAATTAGTAATCCGAATTATTTATTCAGTTTCGATAAATTTAAAACTTTGCAAAACTTATGAGGGAAAGAAAAATAAAATCGACCTTCTAAAACATCTATTATCGTCGTGATCGGAAATTCAAGATCAAAACATTCAGAACACGCTAAATGAGACAGTTGGCTAATTCCTTTAAAAATTACTTATTTTTAGCTCATGCCATCACAACTTAACAATTATATAATTAATTGATATTTATTCAAATCAATAAATTAATAATATGTAAGTAAATAATCATTTGACAATAATTTCAAGAAGGTTAACAATATTATTTGTTTATTACGTGTGATTTTGATAACATGCAAATATTGCAATTATATTTAGACCATGTTGGCACATTAATTATTTAAATAATATGTAAATACAAAGATATTCCAAAGAAAATCCAAAACATAACACGATTATTGTCGAAGAAAACAACTGGTTTTTAAGAAGTGGTATATTGTTTTACTGTTATACTAAATACATGTCTATTTTATAATGTTTGTAAATGTATAGGTACTATTTAGATCACCTTGATTCATTTAAATTTAAAATAATTTGTCGTTATTGATATTGACGTAAACAGGCATAATGTCATATTATTGCGCTGTTAATTGCATTTGTAATCAGTTTTTAATAAATCAATAACTATTGATGTAAGTTCATCAAGTCCATCACTATAGTAATGATTTAGATGGTTTAAGGCAGTTAAAGTCTTGATGTTTATAACAAATATCTAATAATATTTAATTAACATTTCTAAAATTTGTAAACACACTTAGCAGGGTGGCTACAGGAACATATTTTTAAGATTTCCTGGCTGTTCCCCCTTTTCCAGTCTAAAAATTGATGTTTTCACTTGACTTTTTATACTATTTGAATAACTGTCACAAAGATTTTTGAGAAAAATAACTGATAGCTACCTATTGAATCCCCAAAGGCAGTAATTAAGGGGATTCAAATCTGGTGACCTTGGTGGCCAATTTCGGAAAGCAACTCGGCCAATCCAACGTTGTGGAAAGCGATTAAGATGATTGATCACAACACGACTAAAATGGGCAGGGGCTAAAAGTACATGTTTTGCCTAATATACAATGGAACATCGTCCAGTAGATCTGCCAAATTAGTTACTAAAAATTCTACATATTTAGCTCCAATAAGATGACCATCACAACTGGGTCAAGTAATTGATAGTAATCATACCCCACCACACGTTAATGCTGAATCGATGCTGAAAGTTACTTTCCACCGTGGCCTGCGGATTTTCATAGGAGCACCGATGTTCATTGTGACATCACGAATGAATTGAGCCTCATCAGTGAACAAAATGTATTTGTAAAGTGCATGGTTTACGTTTATCCAATTGCAAAAATGTAACCGCAAATCACTATCAGCATCCTGAAGATTCTGGACGCGCTGAATATGGAAAAGTATTAAACCATTTTTGTGAATGCCGTAGTTTTTTTTAATTTGAAGACGAGTTGCAATGTGCCTTGCACTTACACCCAGGCTACGTTATGCCATATTTAGAATATAATTCTTACACTGGGAAACATTTCAGTTTCACGTGCATTGTTGAAGACTGTCTGGAATAGATTTCTATCTGGCACTCTTCTGTTCGGGAAGCGACGTTGATTAGCGCTGCCGTTGCAATACCTATAAATAAAAATAATATCAGCATATTCTCGATGACTAAATGTGGCAGGCATTACGAAATTATGTGTACAATACCGAAATGCAAAAATTAATGCGACAGTTATAAAATAAGCGTATAAATCACAAAAGTCAAAATAAATGTGACAATTAGTAATCACTAATGTGAGTTTGGTCTAGAATGCATGGCCTACTCAAAATAAAATATCAAATAACAATTTTCGCAAAAAAAATTGTTTATTGCAATCTCAGTAACCGTTGATATTCGACCATATGATTATTAGGCTTTTTTATTCACTTCTGTCTCTTAAACACTCTTTTCGAATATTGGCGACTCATATTTTTCAAAAATCTTAACAAATATGGCCGACTTCTATTTCTATTACCTACATGCGGCCATTATAAAGCCAAATGAATGAAAAAGTTGAACAATGTTCATTCATTTCAGTAGACGTTCAACTCGCAATCACGTTAGATGCATTTATGTGGTATTAGTTTTATAACCTATCAGATAAGTCAAAGTGGGGTTTCAGTTTTGGCGACAAATTTTAGGCCGTTCTGAGTTACAAGGCCGCCCGAATCCAGAGGGCATTGCGATCGACGTCGACAGGTCTAACAAATTAATAATTTATTATTTTTGTTTTTACACTTTAGTACCTTTACTACCCTATTAAAATAGTATTAGTAACAATTCCCTATTTTCTGGATAGGTTCTGAGATCTGGCAATGTCGATTTCATGACACGATATTTACGATATTTTCGTCAAAAACATCCACATTTTTGACGAGTGAAGTAAAAAGTTGTGGATAATATCAACAATTAGACAGACCTTATTCCTACAAATCTAACGTTAAATGGGTTGATCAGTTCACTTGATATATGTAAATGCGCTTTTAATGTTTTAGGTTGGAAACCTTTATGTTGTGACGATTGTACCTTCAGTTCTTATTGAAGATTTGGAATGATTATGCCAACGAATATTACCTAAATAATTCATTCTTATAAAAGTATTTTTTATAATTAGCACCTATTATTTATGTTTTCTCACAGTTTAATTTTTATTTCCAGATCAGTGCCTTTGCAAGCCGATGATCCATTGCCAGAAATTTATGAAACGACGACGCAAATGCATGTTGTTCAAATGGGCAAAGGCCTTGAACGTATTCCTCCAGGAGATACCTTCGTAAGGTCCATCAATTTTGCCTACAATCACATTGCAGCTTTACCTCCCTACGTCTTCCATCATAACCAGTACAAGACATTGCATAGAATCGAGCTGTGTCAAAACAAAATATCCGAAATCAGCCAGAGAGCGTTCAAGGAACTGAAGCAACTGAAAATGGTTGATTTATCAGGAAACAACATAACTTTCATAGACTCCAACACCTTTAAGTCGAATCCAAAACTGGAAAAATTAGATTTGTCTTACAATAAAATCAGTTTTAGCCCCAATAGGTCATTCTTGCAATCTCATTCCTTGGAAACGCTGATTCTGTCAGACAACAAGATAGAGCAAATCTACGAAATAACCTTTTACAAGCTTCCAAAGCTGAGGAATCTTATGATGGATAACAATATCATATTCTTGATAGAAGCAAATAGCTTTGCACCCCTGGGCAATTTGATGTTTCTCTCACTCGTAAACACAGGTGTTTACAAGTTGAGCGAAAGCATGTTCAAAAATCAGACCTATCCCAAAATTATAGATCTGACAGGCACACCACTGGCCAACAAATTCAACCCTCCCCTGACAAAAGTAAAAAACAACGCCGTGGTTAATTTGATCAACATAGACAGATACTTTTAGTGATACCACGTGGTCTTCACATTGAAGAGAGAGGTGACCGCGATTGAGGTTTTAGGCAGGATAGTAGTTGCCGATGACTGATTTTGAAAGTCTGTACCTTGGAACCAAATAGTATTATTAAAATTATTTAATTGGTGATGTTAGAATCTAATCAGATGAAAAGGATTCATGGATGAATTTGAAGGAAGACACATCTGAGGTACAGACATATTTATAGCTTGAGGAATGTGAAGATTTTGCGGGTATCGATGTGTGTTTAAAGTGATATCAGAGAAGAATGGATGAAGACTGGTTGTAAATTTAAAGTTATATACACTACTAGACGGACTTATGAGGAGAGTAATATAAATGTAAAACTACCAATGATAATTTGAAAATGATTTAATTCTTCTATTTTGGAGTGAATTAAAACTGCGATTATTTTATCATAAGAGAGAACAGTGAAAGGAAATTATATTCTGAAAAATATTGTTTCCAAATATTTGCCAAGTTGCAAAAAACCAATGTTTAAAAGTAAAAGACTGTGAATAATAGTTTTGCTCATATTGAGTAGTTGTTAGAATAAATCTGTATTTATAAATGCTGTATATTAATAGTTTATGTTAAATTTATATTTAAGCTATAAAAAGAATCTAGAAATTTTACAAAAAACAAAGTTTATTATAATATCTTAGAAAGTACCGATTTTTTTTTTAAATTAATCAGGGTACTTGATGAGACCACAAGAAACTAAATTATATATATTTCTACATATGTATCAATTTAATTTTATTACCTCAGTAAACATATTTTTAAAATATGTGAAACAGCGAATTTATAGAAAATTATTCATCATGTTCATCAGTCCAGTGCCTCAAACTCAAAATTACTTGAATATATATATATAGTCCTTTCATATAAAATTTGGAGTAAATATCAGTAACTTCATAAGAATATAATTTCCTGTAACCTGTTGTAATTTTTCTTTTAAAAAATTTATCATATACACATATCATATGACTAGAAAGAATTGTGGAGTTAGTCAGTGAATTAGGTAAAACTAGGTTCAATTATGGAATTTATATTTCGCTTTATGAAATTAGTTATATAGAAAGTTTTAGCATATATTATATTAAATTATTATCTCAATTTTTCTATAAATGACACTATAAATTCTTTATAATGCATATATTTTCTTCTAAATGAGATATATTTTACGTAAAAAAGACATTAAACTGGAGAATATGTCAAATAGAAGACGAATCGTCTAGCACACAGTCTAAATACTGAATGATAATTCTTGTAGATAAAGAAAAGTAATGTATAAAAAATAAATTGGTATATGACACGAATATTTATGATTTTGGCACTGATAACCTATATTTTTCGAAACCTTAGTAAAAGTAGCGATGAATCGTCTTTATAACAAATGTATGTGTACCAAAGTAGGGTAATTATAAATCAAAAAGCATACCGTATAATACAGGGAAATCATAAAATACATGTAGCTGTAAAATCGTGGAAACATCTATCGACTCTTTCTGAAAATAAAACGATTACCGTGTAATTTCGCATGCACAGAGCTACCCGCAGCATATCCTCTGGATTTTCTAATATGAATATTAACTTTGCATATTATTAGTTGTAATATTTTCTTGTCGCGTCTTTTGGCCTGCGTGTATAATTATTCATTGTGCGTTCAGCTACACCCACAGATTTAATAAACAGATTGTTTCAAACGCACACTGCCATATTTTATTCCAGACTGGATCAAAATTTAAAAGGAAACAGGCAGCAATTTGTTCCTGTTTTCGTAAAAGTAATTCTGTGAATTTAATTTACATGTTTGAAGAAGTACTTCTTTTTGTTTAATTGTATTTTGTCTATCTGTGTAATGGTTTTATTTGTGTTAGTGTGTTTTAAACTTGAACCTAATCTTTCTTTTTTTATCACTGATTAACTCATGCAATTTTTGTTCATAGTCCAAGACTCGACCACGTGACTACTTCGATCTGATTTTAATTAAAATGCAATTTTAATAGATTATTGTTAACAGTCTATCAAAATATGGCTGCGGGTATTATTAATTCATTTTTTTTTTCTTAATAAAATCCGGCAGACGTCATTCGAAACATTAAAATTGATAGAAAACAATTTTGTAATCAGGGTAGGTCGTTATTTTATCTACACGAGTTCTTTCGCGACGATGTTATAGTTTTAAATGTTAAATATAAAAAAATAACCCAAAAAGAACAATTTAATTAAAACAAAAAATAAAAATGTCGACCCCTTCGGGAATCGAACAACTTAGGTTTACTAAGTCACCACGCTATACACTAACATACGGATTCATCAACAAGGCGTAACGTTGGTCAGACTAGCGGAGGTTACGCGAAAGATTTACGCATCTGTTGCATCAATTTAAATAAAAGGCATACTCTTTCAATACTATGTATAATACTTACTTTAAGATATGTTAACTAATCCGTAGCACTGAAAAGTACTGTTTTTGAATATAAATACTAAATATACAGTAGGAAACGCAAGGAACTAGAGGCCGAAGTTACGCGACTTTTAGACAGGTACAATACTGGATCTAACTTTTGGCGCAAATGTGGACGTAAATAAACAGCCTACCTAGCAACGCATGTTTCGTGAATGAGCGCAAGGCTGGTTAGTCCGACTAACGCGCTTTACATGGGCGCAATGCTGGTTAGTCCGACTAACGCTACGCCCGTTTCATGAATCCGGCTGAAAGGCTTTAATGTTTCGAATTGCTTTTGTCGGATTTCATTAATTAAAAAGTAATAATTAAGAATACTTGCTATCCTATTTTGGCAACCCGACAGTAACGTATTCCTATTAATAATCATCTATTAAAATTGCATTTTAATTAAAAAAACAGACGAGCATAGTAACCACACGGTCGATTCTTGTACTATTAAAAAATTATTTAGTTATGTTTAAACACATTTGTAAATACATCTACTTTTCTTTTTATTGTTACTATTGTTAATTTATATCGAATCAACTTTAGGTTAAGTTGGTACTTCGCCTGTTTTATTATTAATGTTAATATTTTATAATAGTTACCAGTAACTAAATATATTAAGCTGTAGGTATTCCATTAAGGTAGCTACATTCTAAGTGCAGTACAAATTTGCTTCATATAAAAAAGTGTACCTGATTTAGTTAGCGACTGCAAGTCATTTTGTAATAAAAATAAAATTTTATTGTGCAAAATGTTATTTAATTTTACTAAAAACGGAATGGGTATTCATATTTAGATAATTTCGAAAAGTAATGCCAGTTTATTACATTTTTTTTATTCTAGAATTTTACAAGGGAGATACCAAAGTAGTGAGGATATTTAAACCATATTTAGTACACTGTGTAAGATATTAGCAAATATGTTAATTTCCAGTATTTTCAACAACCAATGGTGGGTTGTATCATTCAGTAAAATATTAAAATTGATATGTTTACATGTAGACTACCCCAAAATGAAAAATAATATTGTATAATAGACATAGCATTATATTTTCGAAGTTTTGCTGTCATTCAAAGATTATTTTTTCGAAATCGAATCATCCTATATTTCGCTATACAGTATTGCATAATGTATCCTACATAGAGTACAAGATGTTTTGTGACGTCATAATAATGTAATGTGGCCAAACTAACCTTACGTAGTTTTATTTTCATATTTTTTTTAATAACCTTCGAAATAGTTGATGCATTTAATTAAAATTTAGTATCTAATTTTCTCATAATTGTGACATACACAGTGGAGAGCGCACAACACCCTGATCCCTGACCCTGATCACAAATTCTATATATATTTTGACGTTACACTTAACATAACACCAAGTAGTGTTTACGTAGTTTATATCCATTTGTCCTCTTGTTTTAACTTGCAATATCTAAAAAAAATTCAGAAATTTCGAAATTTTTGTATTTAGAAAAATAAATAAATTTCAGGCATTATTTTATTGTTTCTTTACCTTATTGCTTCAGCAAACTTTTAATTAAATACAGTGTGAGTCAAAACTAGGTGTAAAAAATTTAACTGAAGATTATTACCGTCACAACAAAGTTTTTATTCAAATAAATTTTCTAACATGTATCCTTATAAAAATACAGGGTGTTGAAATGGAATCATTATGGTGGACTCTTTTGAGAAAACTATGTTGCGCCACTGTATAATATCACATCTAAACAATTGTTTAGATTATCATTTTTTACTACATATTTTCAGTAAATAACTGCCTTTTGGAGTAAATTAACTTTTTTAGTTAAAAATAGTGACCAGAGTAAGCCATAGTTATCTGTAAAACATTCAACGAATTTTTTTTTCCAAAACAAATTTACGAATCAAATAAATCTTATTTCTGAAATGGTCTTAGAATGAAAAAGAAAACAATGTAGAAAATAAACACAAGGAATGGAGAAGCAAATGTGCCTACCTTCAGCCACAGTACACACATGGCACATGGTGCATATTTCGGTTACCACAAATTTCACTTGCAGCCATCGTAATTCGTTCTTGCAACTATTCTCTAGTGTTAATTGCTTCGCTATAAATCCGTCCAATCCATCTATCAGAAATATTATTCAGCCATTTTGTCACAAATCTACCATTTTGAGGAGGTACACAATGTTGATAGAATGTCGTCTAGTAAGTCATACAAATGGTTTTCGAAGAAGTACTTACAACTATTAGCGATTCCTCTCCAAATATTGATAGAAGATCGGTGCTGGAATCTTCTACTTCTGTGAACATGTAAGTTGTTCAATGAATAATGATGCAAGTTTCCAAAATTTGTAATCGTTTCTCGTAAACATGGTTTCATCTGTCCACAAGACAGACAAAAGAAAATAAAGATTATTTTTTATTCTTCTAATAAGCCACTGACAAAAACGTTGGTCGGCATCGCCAGAGTGAAGAGCGTGAACACCTGTATAGTGGTAAAGGCGTAGTAGCTCCAGTTATTGTCTAATGTTCAATAGAATGTCTTCTAGTAAGTCATACAAATACTTTTCTAGAAAGTATCTGTAACTATTTGCGATTCCTTGCCAAATATTGACAGAAAATCGGTGCTGGAATCACCTACTTGTCTTAACATGTGGGTTGTTTAATGAATAATAATAAAGTTTCGAAAATGTGTCGTTTCTTGTAAACATGGCTTCATCTGTCCATAAAACAGACGAAACAAAACAAAGATTATATTTTATTCTTCTACTTATAAAAATGCCAACGTTGCTAGGCATATCCAGGATGAAGAGCTAAAACATTTGTATAATGGTAAGGTACAGTAGCTCCGTACGTACAGTTTTCGAAACAAAACTTTGTTAAATTTCTAATTGCACAGAAACTCAGCTCATATTTATAGGAGGATTGTCTAAACCTGCATCAATAATAGCTTCTTCACAATCTGCAACATTTTGTATTCACGGTGCTGCAGCTCTTTCAGCCTTTGAAATTTCAAGCCCAATTAATCTTCGGAAGGTTGATGCAAATGCTTGACCATTTGGGGCTCTTCTATTAGGCAATCTGCCATGGTAATCTCTCATGGTTGTATGTATTACCAAAACCATATAGGTACGTATGGTAAACCATGTCAGCGACTTCTTCTGCAGTAAAATTTTCCATCTAAAAAATGTAGGGACGTAAATGAATTTTCAAATAACTATTTACTAGATTTAGCAATGAATTACTTTTAATGACAACAACAGATTTGATTTGTTGGGTATTGAATATAATTATTCATTATTATTCAATTATTATAATTGTCAAAGGTTTCGGATAGGCTAGATCGTGGGATTCTCCTTCGTAAGCTGTCTAATTTCGGTTTGTCTATAAACTTCATAAAATTCTACGAATCTTACGTTTCTAGTAGATTTCTAAGCGTACAATATAGTGGTTATATTTCAATTGAAATCTAGGATGCCCAGGGCTCAGTTCTGGGCCCTCTATTGTTTAATATGTTCATTAATGATATCTGTGGCAGTCTTTGTTCTTATATATACGGATAATTTCAAACTGTATACATCTGTTTCATCTACAGATGATTGTATTTTACTTCAAAATGATTTAACTGAAGTTACATCGGAATAAGTTGCTTTTGAATATTTCTAAATCATGACACAAGGAAACTAATTCTATTACATGTACAACATTGGTTCTGAGACGAGACTACCTGTCATTGTACTGAATTTAAAGATAACTTTTCACGCTAAATTAACCTTTGCTTCTCATATTAATAATACTATACCTCTTGTATATAAAAATCTTGGATTCATTATAATAAATGCTGAACACCTCAGAGTGGTTTCTACAATGTCTATTGTGTACAATGCGTTTGTTAAGCCAAAATTTGAGTATGCGGCTATTATTTTGAATCCTATATATGTAAGCTCATTCTCAACGTCTGAAAATAGTTCAGAGGAGATTTCTTAAATATCTTTCAGACTTGACAATGTTTACCCTGCCAGAGGCATTTCTCAATCTGACTTATTAAGTAGATTCAACTTGAATGATCTGACATCTTAACGCACTTATCACTGTTATTTTTCTTTAAGATGCTTTAAGATAATTGCATTGATTGTTCTGATATTCTCAGGCATGTACCATTTAATATATTTTTATTCTGTTCTTGCTCCGATACAATACTACATTTATAAACACCATATAGAAATGTTATGAAACATTCGCCAACTTATTTCATGTGTCTAATTCATAGGCAGTATCAAGCACTTATTGATTTGTTTGATCCTAGTGTATCTAAGATTGAATTATATGTTTTAGGTCATTGATTGTATCTGTTTATGTAATTTTCTTCTGTTGTATGTTTGTTTCCTTGTAGTCCTGCCCTATAATTTAAATTGTCTATAAGGATAGATAAATAAATAAATTACTGAATGTACATCCTTGTAAATATTTGTCTAAAATGTTGATTTACTCCAAAAGAGAGCTATTTACTGAAATTATGTAAGAATGCCTTATTGTAATAAAAAATGACTTATTCTAAAGAATTCATTACTTAGTTTTAATAATAGTCAGTGGTGCAACCTAGTTTTTTTTTAGAAAGGGTTCACCATAGTCATGATTCCGTTTTCGTAATCTTCAGTTAAATTATTTACATCTACTTTTGACTCAACCTGTATAATGGTCACACTTTCCAATTCAAAAACTTTTGTCATTCACAAACACGGGCAAATAAATGAATAAATTTGAATTTGAATAGAAATCCTTGTCATTTAAACAATAGTATTAATTCAGTTTCATCACATGTATTCAAAGCTATCATTCTTCATATTCGCCTATTTTTAATGAAAAAACTTTTACCATGCGAATTTGTCTCCTTTCCCTAAATAGTTCAGCGCACACCTTCGGATGCCGACACAATATTTATAAATATCACAATTAGCATAAATATTTGTTCTATAAATAACAATGTGTATGAATTGGCATGCTGTCCATATTAATTAAATGAAAATTATAATATGATGTCATTGCCTTATGGAAGTCAGCTTGGCCGAGCTGTCTTGCCATTGTCTATATTCATACTTTGACTGATATTTTGACTCCCTCATTTACATCAAATCCATGACTAATTATTTGCGATTGGGCAATACACAGGGTGTCTCGAATTTAATTGAATACAGAACAAGAGTAGATTCTTGGCGACAAAATAATAGGTGAATTCAAAATTCTTTTTATTTTTGGAAAGTTCTCAATGAATCGCTATGCATTTTGAATTCGGAAGAAAACAAATATGTACTTACATTTAGACGCTGGAGGGCTCTGCAAAATGTACTATTAGTAGATAGAAATTGGTCAAAAATGTTTTCCCATCATAGAATTATTATTTATACAGAAAAAATAAATTTCTTAGTATTTTCTTTATTATCTATTAGTTTTATGTCTCAAAGTTTAAATATTTTGAATTTATTTGCTGATCTTCCATCAACATTTGGGTTAAATTAAGTTTGGCTGTATCTATCGCGTTACTTTGTTGTATTTCACGAAAAAACGTTCCAATGTAATAGCAAAAAATATTTATTCAAGGTTAACCACCACTAAATACAAAAATTTTAACTTAGGGAGGCTTAAAAGACAATGAAAAATTATTTCGGAATTTTACCTTGACGTGACAAATCGGCGCCAATGATAACCATCATCCAAGACGGTTTAGATCTGTAGATCGTTTTTATAGCATTATCAAATGTAGAAATGATGAAAATGAATATTATTATTAATAATAACACCTGATACCACCGGTTAGCTGCATTATTTTGCATTCCAAACTGTCAAAGCTACATTTTCATTTATTACAAGTCCCTCAGGATTACCTATCAATAACAAAATACACTCGCATGCAATTAACTAAAATGCTAACAGTTAGTAGAAAACTTTGAATGTACCCGCAGTTTTTAATTATAAAATCTTGTCGAGCTGTACTCTCCAAACGTGCCAAATAGATAACCTCGCAGTGGATGGACGACCATAGCCGTCGATAAATAAAGATTTAATATAGTTACGAAAAAAAAATGGTTTGCTTTATTTTGAATAATGATTCTGTTATTTCATATTTTTCTCTATCCCCTAAATGTTTCTCGATTGAGTATGCAGTCCTTTAAATAGTAAATGAAATTATATATTTTTATTTTTAGAAGAAATGGTAGATTCTTCTTTAATTTTGTATTCTGCCATAATGAATTACGGTACTCTTGAAGACTTGGATTGTTTTAATAATTGTCAGAGATTGATACAACTTTCTTATTGAAGTAGAGACGACATTGTTTTTTAAAGTAAATAATGTACGCATAGCTTTAAGTCGGGTAAACAAGCAGTTTGTCAAAGTTAAACAGCTTTCAGAAATATTTAATCGATACACAATAATATATTTATTTCTGTCTTATTGTAGAATACATATCCGGGCACTGGCAATTGGATTCCCCTTTATATGCGCACCTCTTTCTGTATAAAATGAAATGGACATTTCAAACGACGGAATTTAATATATTATGATGTTCTGAACTCCCTAGCTTATTGTTCTTGAGTGGGGGCGGACCTGCTATCAGTATCCTTGGACTTACCTATACAATATTTCTGTATATTTTCAGTACAAGATAGATAAGGTATAAAAGAACAAAAAAGTTAAAAACTACAAGAGCCTAATTCAAGCCGTTCATAAAATAAGTTATTATAGGTATCAAGGAATTTTATCACAACGCGGCAACAGTGCGTATACTCGAATTATTTTGCTGCACCAGCTGAGCACGTTCGCAGATTGCCTACCACGCGCCAGCTTGTCCTTCATTGATGACAAAAAAATCCAAAGGTAAACAACTGTTGTGAGAATTTAAAAATTTAATTTAGACCACTTTTTGCAATTTTATTTTTTAACAGAGTATGGTAGAATTAATGAAGTTTTCAATATTAGATAGGAAATACCCGGATTTGTCATTATTTAACCGGCACCGGCAAAATAATGTTCGCGCAAGTCATTTTCTGTTTCCACTTGAATGGCATAAACTAGGGTCTTCATGTGTCCTCATAAATAAAAATCCAATGGATTTAACTCAGGTGTACGAACTGGCCAACAACGTGGACCGTTCCTGCGTATCCAGTGATTTTCCAAAATACGCGTTGACTTACGTGTTCCAAGATTCTGTCGTAAAAAACCACATGTTTACTCTTACTCCAGATGTATATCTTTGAGTTCTGGTCGAATGTTATCCAAGAAATTCAAATATACCTCTGCTGATAATTTGGTTGGCAAGACAAAAAGTTCTATTAGATGATACTCTATGATTCCATACCAAACCTTAATCGAAAAACGATTGGAAATTTGATCTTTGTACGTATGTGGATTTTCCTCTGCCTAGTTTTGAGTATTATTAAAATAATTGAAAACGCCATTTCTAGTAAAGCATGCCTCATCAGTTGCCAAGATGCTTGAATTTAAACGGGGGTTGAGGTTAACTTTAATCAAAAACCATCTAGAAAAATTTAACCGAGGGGCAAAGTTTTGTCGTCGTCCAATGAACGGTCGAGTGAGCTACGTTTCGGGTCCTTTTCGACAATGCCCATAATATGGTCCTTCGTATTCACATTGATCTGTCAATCTGGACCATAACTTTAAGAACTAGGAATAACACTGTCAGTATCAAGAAAACGTTGAGATATTTCAACGAATGTGCTTCTCTTAGGCAGCTGCCGTTGGGGGAAACGATCCAAATAAATACGTCGTGCTCTCGCAGAATTGCGGCGAGCTTCTCCATAAATGAATAACATCGTGATACCCATGTATGCTAAACATTTTAACAAATAAAGAAAAATTAAGAAAATAGTGGTACACAAAAGTACTTCCTATAAACGACAAACACATTAACACTTCGAAGTTCAGATACCAACTGACCTGTACTCCTGGCTGGTCCTAAAGTACATTCTCGCGCTGTTACCACATTCCGCGATATCGACTTTAACGAATTTTATTGATTCACGAAAAACTTGATTTATTAAAACTAAACATAAATAAACTTAAAAGAGGGGTAAACATTGCCTTTTATGATCATTTAATGCACAAAATTATGCTGAGATTCCTTAATAAACTGAATTTTTATACATGAAACTGAAGATTTGTTAATTTTTTTTTTCGAAAATGGCTGAGTTTAGGACTCATGCCATATAACTTTTTTTGTTTGCTTTGATGAATACTATCGCCTGTATAGTTTATGGCAGTCAAACCTCTAACACCCTGTATATTGATTTAGGTTCCTGCTATTAGTACCACGGCTACTGCAATCGGAACCGCTTTACGACAACGGTCCTAGAACATGTTCCATAGTAGCTTTTTTTTCAGCTGCATCCAAAGCTGTCAAACGTTTCGTCGCTTTCACTGTATGCATCGTCAGTAACGACCTAGGCAGAACAGTCTGAAACATCGTAGTATGTACCATACTGTAACAGCATACAGTTAAGGTATATGTAAAAATACACTAATACCAACAAATAATGGAAATCGTCGAACCACCTACGTTGAAATCCAATCAAAACTTCATCATCTGGGGCCTTCAACCACCATTTAAATCTGGTTTGCACTTGCGGTTAATGCACACGTCGAATTCCGAATAAATTAACAGCGATGCCTGCTACAAATTAATTTACAAGAAATGTAAATAAGCTACCTGCATGTTCGAACCTGATAATTAAAAAATAATAAAACTGAACTGCAATCAGCTTAATTGAATAAACGCTATGGAAATTTAAAATTCAAATTAATTAGAACAAGAAAAAAACTATTTCTGTTTCAAATACTCGACTCGCTTGTGTAGTTTATCGTTATAAATGATTTGAGCGCATGAACATGTGAGGTTCTGTTACAGTTTTACAGCGAGTTTTATAGTTACGGTGCCACAATAATGTTATATGAAGTCACTTAATCCAAAATATATACAGGGTGATTTAGAACTTATCTTAGAACAAATACAATTTTGTAAATATAAAATTAAAAAAGCAGTTCAAAAATAACTTAAACTGGTCCACTGTAAAACTTAATAAGGTGTACGAGTATAATCGGCGACCGGATAAAAAATTGAAAGAAATTCGCATGGAAAGATATAAATTACATTTTACAACACCAATTTTTATACAGCAAATTCAACTGCTTTGCGGCTATTGTTATTAATTATTAATAATATTAATTTGTGGTTTAAATTAGTAAAATAGTTTTACACAGCTGATGTTACAACAAAATTTCGTCCCATCCCTTGGTAATAATGCCTGGACACTCTATACATAGTACGGATATAATTGAGCCTCGTGTATGATACGCCACACTCCTGCAGTACGCCGTAGACGCCCTGGACCTCCATCTCTTCCACGATTCGGTTGCAAATTTCCCTTGTCACGCCAGCGTTCGCACTGCACTTGCACTCATTGCACACTGTTGTAAATGTAGCTGTATTTGAAACATGTTTACTAAGAAATCGTTCTGCTAAATCATTTTCACTTTACCTTAAATTAAAACGATATCCATCTACTGCAAGTTGCTATAGACGTAAGCCATTTTTGATATTTGAAAAACTAATGTAAATAATTGTATCACAAGAAAGTTAAAACGATAAGTATAGTCCAGGGCATTTAGATCAAAATCGACCGAATAGCGGAAATTATTAGGCACAGCAGATATCGAGTTTTCTGCATTGTGTTCAGGAAGGTCCCAGGAAAAAAGTCTATATCGTCTGGTTTAGCCATTATTTGAAAAATGCCTTTTGAGTCGGAAAATGCATTACACCATTATAGGAACGACTGGAAACTCGGAAAAATCGCTCGAAAATAGTCACTCGTGGGTTTTCGGGGCTCCCGAACTCGATTCTGGCATTAGAATTACCCGGGGATGCACGGGGGTGGCTCTGATGGGGTGCGCGGGGGTTGAATTGGGGGAGAAATGGCAGCGTGTATGAAAATCGCTCCAAACTCGTTACTCGGGGGTTTTCGGGAATGCCGAATTCAATTCTAGCATTAGAGTTCCCCTGGGACGCTCGGGGGTGGCTCTGTGGGAAATGGTAATGGAGAAAGTGAAAAATCACATAATATGAAATTAATACTTTATTCAAATAACAAATAGGAGTTTTTATTAATGTTGAATTATTCATTATAAACTTAAATTTTTCCCCTAATCACCCACAGACAACCCCACAGAGCCACCTCGGGGAAATCTAACGCTAGAATTGAATTCGGCAAGTTCGGCAAAGTTAAAACTACTAGAACTTCAATAATTTTTTGCGTTAGATAAGTTCTTTATCACCCTGTATTTAAGCTGTGGTATGGGAAAGAAAGTATATCTATTACCTTAAAATAAACAAATATTTGAGCGTATTAAACTAATAGTTATTTATGCAAGAATTGCAAAAAAGAAAGTATTTATTGCACTCAACGTATTGCCACGTCGCGTGCAATAAACACACACACATATACACTTTTTTACAAGTAGCATACTCTGTTTTCTCCACGTACATGCAAAAATCAAAAAATATGTTTAATTCAGTTAATATTCAAAGGAAACTAATTTCATTTTTTATAAACTGCATTTTCTAGTTATTTCGTAATCCAGTATACAATAAATGTGATTGAAAATAATGTAAAATATGCATTTGCAATCTCACAGAAAATATACTAAAGATGACATCGATTTGAACGTTTATATTTGTCATGATCACAAGACGCTTCAGTGGGATGCAATAAAAAATGTATTGCACTAGCGCAATAAAAAAACACTTTTTCCAATAAAATATAGGTAGTTCAATAAAGTTTTGTTTTTTGCATTAATGTAGAGAAAATCAGTTTAACGTCGAATTAAATATGGAACCATTTGTTTAAACATAATATTTACATATTTACAACATTATCAAAATAATCCTTTGGAACTTTGTGAAATGTAGTTAAGTTAATAGTTATTTATGTAACAAGTACAAAAAGTAAAGTGTTGTACGAGTTGCATACAATATTTTTTCTACGTTCATGCAAAAACCAAAAAATGTTATTTAAATGACACTAAGTCTAGGAAAATGTGACGTCGATTTGAACGTTTATGTTTGTCATGATGACAAAACGCTGTAGTAGAATGACAGATGAATGGAATAAACATTTTATTGCACTAGTGCAATAAAGAACCACTTTTTCCACTAAATATAGTTCAATAAAGTTTTGTTTTTTGCATGAACGTAGAAAAAAAAATTAATTAGATGCGTAAGTCGTACCTACGGAATACCAGTTGTCATTTGTAACAAGTTTTAGTGTAGAAAACGATATTAACTAGTACGGCTGTGACAACTTAGGTGGTCCCAAAGACAATTAATTAACAAATTGAAAACTAACCGTTCCATCTCGCATCGATTATTACGGGCTGAGAAGCCAAGCCAGAGGTCAATTTAGTTGTTCATAAGACAATAAATAAAAAATATCAGCTTAGAAAGAACGAGAGAGGATCCGGCCCCAGCTACATACCCACTACAAGCCATCACCGAACCTTTAAAGGAATAGACTCCTCGTTATTTAACTTTTTTATTTGCTGTCTTTTAATGGCCCTGCTTGCCCTTATGGTGCCATTCCTGGCGACACCACGTGAAATTCGGATTTTCGTCGTGCACAAAAAGCCGCGTACTGAACTTTCCCACATGTAGAACAATCTGAGCAAGACACATGCTCGGTGCGACGTTCTGTTTGGGTTCTTTTGGGCGTTTAAGACCCATCTGCGGCCCGTAACAGTCTGCACAGTGTTAGAGCGTCGGGGAAAGCATCCTGTTCAATGATTTCTTTCACATGCAGCTGTGAGTTGCCGGTCTGGAACTCGTCTCGGGCTCTTCTGCGTTTTGTTGGGTCGTATTTTATGTGAAGCCGGCCACGGGCTGCTGTTGCTGTTAGGTGGTCTGCTGCAGGCATGGCTGTAATTAAAATGTATACGTTGCATTACCGTTCATCATACTTGCGTCTATATATGGCGCATCGAATAATCGCCGGCAAATTTGCTCCCTCTTGGTTGAAATTTGCATGAAATGATATCGCTCCGAGACATAACTTCTTACTGAGAGCAAAATATGGCCTTTCGGATTGAAGAAGAAGTGATTTAAAACTGAATATTATTTTTTTTTATTATTTATGGAACTTGAAATTCCATTTTTTTACTGTTTAAGAAAGATATTTTAAGCTAATATGTATCAAATCTCCTACAATTCCTACCAATGAAGTCATATGCATGCTCTCTGATACCAAACATCTAGGTATGCTAATGAACATCCACAGACAAAACTCTATTCAATAATTATCTAAAAAATGTATTCTATTTACTAACCTGATATACTCTATAATTATATGGAGTGGAAACTCGAAATTCAACCACAATAGATGAGATCTGATCTATTTCTGCATTTTTTGGATTGCTTCATCAGGTGGCCTCCTTTAACTTGAGTCAAATATCTAGCTATAAAAATTATTATACCAATAAATTAAAATTATTTGAAATTAAATGTCAAAATGAAATTAAATAATGTCGACAGCGTCAAACTGATTAACTGTCAAGTATCATAACGACCTACAGTAAAAAAATGTTACAAAAGCTAATAATAAGGAATATATGGGTAGATATTGTGGGTGTAATTCAACGCAGGTTGGGGCTTTTGTCCAGTTGTTGAGTAGTTAGTTTCACACAATATTGTTAATACCATGAAAATATATGAAAAAAACTATACATAAAAGGTACATTTTTATTTATTTTAGCAGGACGTTATGATACTTGACAGTTAATCAGTTTGACGCTGGACTTTTGCCGTTTTCATAAATGACATGGTCAGTATTATAGACTGTAATTACCTACTTTATGCGGATGATCTAAAACTTTATTCAGAAATGAATTCTCCTCAAGATGCTACCAATTCGCAAATTCATGTTCCTCGACAGAGTTAACGCCTGGTGCGTAGCTACCAGAACTCCCTTCCTTTAAACATAGCAAATGTCGTGCTATAACTTCACTAGGAAATCTAATCCCTTGTATTTCGATTACGTTATTCACAATATGCAGTTGACAAGAGCTACTGAAGTAAAAGATTTGGGAGTTTTATTTGATTCCAAATTAACATTTTCAAATCATTTTAACAATGTACTCGCTGAATGTTGGGTTTCATAATCTGAAGTTCACCAGTCTTAAGTGCAGTCCGAGGAACTTTTTAAAATATGTATTTTTGAAAATAGATGGGGTATATCCCGAGATAGGAATTGACCACTCTGAACTGCTTAATCGTTACAATGTACAGAGCCTTGCAAATAGATTTATCAAGTACGCTCAAATAATGATTTAACAATTTGATTGACTGACTGCTCAGTATTGTAAGAATTGTTAAATTTTTTATATTCCAAACATTACAACACGTAACAATGCATTGCTTTATCTTCCAATACCTAGAAGTAACTTACTCTTACATTCTCCTATTTATCTAATGTGTTCTACCTACAATAACGTAATGAAGAACAAATTTGATTTGTTTAACTCTTCAGTTTCTACTATCAAATCAGTTTGTAAAAATTTATAATTTTCTTACCATGTTTATTGTGTATTTTTTTGTGTTTTTGTTTGTTTGTTGGAATGATATTTTTGTCATTATTATACTTTATACTGTATGTTGATGGTATGCTTTTAAATAAAAATAAAATAAAAATTTCTACACAGTAGCCAGAAATTCTACCATTCTATTTCTCAGAATGTAGTACGGAATTTGATGTAGCATCAGATATCGGCGATCCAGCCGATCGTTATTACAGACACCGCCCTGAGAGAGTAATTTTCTGAGAACCCGTAAACAAAAACAAACAAAGATTTACTCAGAGATTCGATAAGTGAGTGTGTAAAGATACACATTTCTTAAACACATAAGAAGCCCCGCGTTGCGTGACCGCCTATAAACCGAGATTTTCCCACAGAAATGATGTTTGTGTGGCAAGATAAGGTAACAGGCTGATTGAATCAACACCTGCACCCATGAGAAACGGCGCACTACACATGGTGTTCTGCCTCGCCGGGCCGCTCGACGCTAGAAAGCGAAAAGGGCGCGGCACCCGCTGACTTAAGGGCTTTATGCAGCGTTGCGGTGCTCCTAGCAACCCCTTTGGGGAAGAATGGGTCGGCAGCTGCAAGAAGGCCAGAACTAGCTTTGTCTACGACGGGGAAGGAAGTTTACTTCCGAAAAAGTGCCACTGGTTAGCGGACAGTACGCAAATGGTCTTGCCGTGCGGATTTCTTAAGCTAAAACTGTTCTTGGCAGTGGCGTACTTACGGGGGGGAGGTAAAGGGGATACATCCCTCCAAATGGACTTATTAAGTCAAGTCATAAGAACCAACATCTTTCAATAGAAGATATAATTAATGAATGTGCGTACAAGTCAAGGGGATTAGATTTTCTATTATAATATAAATATTATAATACAGGGTGATCCCAAATAAAGTACCACAAAAATTGGAAGTAGATTGTATGATTGGTTATCATATGAAATTTTGTAATCTAAGCCCCATCTGAAGGATTTGCAACCTCTTAACAGATGATAACAATATTTTATCTATAGTAAAATTAAAAAATACCTACCTATTTTCAAAGATTTCTGCACCTAAAAATTTGGTGCTTATACTGTTTTCCGTCGTTATACATTCGTTTAACTCCGTTACCTTTGAATATTCGCAGGTGGCATGAGATAACATTCCTATATTATTTGCTAAATTCTATATTATTAATTTCTTAAATGTCTAAAATTATTTGTAATTATAGAAAACACTATCTCAAGAATACGGCGCTCTTAATGAGAATGGCCTAACTTTCTTTACTGACATTTTATTACCAATTTCAGGTATGTAATGTTTAAAATCGGTCATACAATCTACTCTCAATTTTTGGCAGATTATTCTGGATCACCCTATATATAAAACTAGTTTATTATAAAAAAATCTAATATTTTATTTCATATTTCCCTCCCCCCAAAGATAAAGTTTGGGTACGCCACTGGTTCTTGGTATCCCTACATAAACTGTTCAATTTCATGTCAGTATAGTTTAGCAGAACCGTCATATCAAAAAGAATTTAAATTATACATTAGAAAAACATATTTCGTTGTTTTGGGTCATCCTTGACTTTTTTATAAAACTTCATTTTATAGAAGAAAATTTTTTCAATAGACTTCAGATTCGAATTCATCGCGTTGATATATCATAAGGAACACACTTAAAGTTAGAAAAAAAAAATACTACTTACGCTTACTAACGCGATTTTTCGCTATTCTTTAAAAATTTTGAGGGTGCTTGAGCTACACAGACTTCATATTTGGATTCAGTGCGTCAAAATATACAGGGTGTCAAAAAAAGAGTGTAAAATATTTCAGGAGGTAATAGTATGAACCAAAATTAGCAGAAAAGTCTTAATAAACATGGGTCCGCAAAGTAACGGTTGCGGAGATATGGATCACTATTCGTCTTTCAAACATTTTATTTTTATAGGAATAAACCGACAAAGGAAGCTTTTAACAAACAAAGAACAAAGTTACAGAAGATGTTCAAAGTGCCCTCCGTCCATTTCCAAGCAGGCACGACATCTTCGTCTCAACGATATTCGAACTCTTTCGAAAACACCCTCCTTGGTTTGGATTTCTTGACGCTTTTGATTAATCCGTAGCTGCAGCTCTTCCAGGCTATTTACAGGAGTACCATACACTAATGTCTTCAAATATCCCCAAACAAAGAAGAGTAAGTGTCGATTAGACTTATAACTACGTAGCCCAAAAATGGTTAAAATCGATCAAGTCGTTTTCGAGATATTCGGAATAAACAAAAATTTTTCGCGAACTTTGGCGCTCTCTAGCGGCTAAACGAGGCAATTTTGGAAATAAGTAAATTGGGCTAGATCGGCTTATTCTGAACCCAGAAGTCTGTGGTCTTCTGCTGTACACGCATTTTCCGGACACCCTGTGTAACCTTTATTTGTTATTGCTTGTGATATTTTCTTATTTACCATACAAATTCTGGTAGAAAAAAAAATTGAAATGTAATAAAAATGTATAAATATTGTATTTGTCTAGTACCGTCCTAATTGAAATTACAGAAACAAGTAATATGGAAAGTTTCGGAATGGGTAGGTAGGTACTTAAGAATCTTGTAATACGTCGAAGTGTAACACATGTCTTTAAAAATTAATTTTACAGTCTGAAATGCAATAACAATTCTAATGAGAACATTCCTCATTTTAATGAGAATTCTCTTATAGATATCATTTAATTAGGTTTTTATGAAATGGTTTTCTCGTAACAATATAGCTAGCATAAATGGCTGAAAATTCTGCGGCAAAACATGGCTTGTAATTTATTTTGTCGCTTTAATAGGCAGAATTGTGTAAAACGTGAGAAAGCGTTGTGTTACGGTTTCTGCTAATAACAATAATGTTAATGTCACTAACAACCGCTACAAACAGTACAAACTGTATTGCAATATAGTATTTTTTATCACATATTAGCTCTGGTAGGTACTTTTACTTTAACATAAAGTATTAAGTTATATTATTATACCTTACGGGTATCCTAAGAAAGCAACTCTAAATTTTTTCAATTTATAATAAAATTAGTATTATTATCTGAAGCTATTTATTTGTGGCATAATTTTAGTTTTTCTTTAGTTTTATTGGGTTTTTGCCACACTTCTGAAAAAAATAAAGATTAATTAAATAAGCCCTTGCGCCAAACGGATCAGTCAAGGGTTATTTTTGAAACTAAGTTTGCCTAACCAAAAAATCAATCAACATGGCAAAGTTCCTGGAATTAATACAACTAAAATATCTAGAACTCTCCAGCACTTCCTGTTATACCGGAAGTCGACACTGACTTAAATTGGACACCCTGTATATTATTGCATTTTTGGATTCTACTATTTTAGGGTCGTCTTGTATAACATTCCCTATAGCTCGAGAGATTTTGTAATATTAATTTATTAAGAAAAAAATTGGCTAGAGTGTCCAGCGATATCCACAACTTCTTCCTGGAAATAGATATCAAGTTTTGTTTGATATACATAAAGAACTTGGACAACTCTAAACTATGATACATGGTAAATTTAAAGATATTATACCAAGAATTTTATTTTTATTCAAACACCTATAACTTTTTTAGGGATTTCGCCATGCCAAATTTTCAAACATTTTAGATCTACTTTATATCAAATATTTGAGAATATAGACTCGCAGAATCCCAATATGTGAAACTTATGGCAAGAAGCAATGAAATGGGATATATTTCTTGCATCCAAATTAAATAAGTATGTGTTGTGTAATGAGATTTATAATAAAATCAGTTTGAGAATAATTTATAATATACTTATGTAAAAATTATTTTTGATTTAAAGTTTAAATTCATAGGTACATACTACATTATACTACGTAGGTATGCCTTTAAAACTTATTAGCCTTTTTGATATCGAGTTTATAGTTTGTTTAATTTTTGATTTTGCAAGGTGGCCAAAAAAAAATCAAACTACCAAATTTTAATAACGCTACTGAAATTAGTATGTGATTTAAATATGAATAATAAAATTTATTGTGTCATTGTGTAAAATTGAGGTTTTCTTTAAGTTAGAAAACACTTGTAAATCTCTCTTTTAATTTAAATTAAACTGAAACTGAAGATGAAGATCTTAAGGGCACCGTAATCTTGGAAAAAAATTTTCTACAAATAGAAGTAATTTTAGACATTTAAGAACTGAATAATGTAGAGTTTAGCAAATAACAGGAATTTTATCTCATGCCACCTGCGAATATTTAAATACTTGTATACCGAAGTAAAGCGAATATACAACGACAGAAAGCAGTCTAACCAACAAATTTTTAGATACAGAAATCTTTCAAAATAAAAAATTTGAAAATTGTTAAAATGTGGGGTTAGAATAGCAAAATAATGTGTGTGCTTTTTTAAGTTATTATTTTATTTAAATTTAAATAGTAAAAGTGGAAATTTCTGTAGCTATAAAACACCACCACAAATTTGAACATTTAACTGTGAGAATACGGTGGTCTTAAATAGAATAATTTTTTAGACATTTTAAATATTTAAAATTAAAAAGAAAAAAAATTGAAACTTTATATACACACCCAGTATTATTAGTAATATTTAAAAAGGTATATAATAACATCTGGATAATAAGATAATATTACCATGCCATTCAATATCCATCAAAATACCCACATACCAAATTCGATCGACAAGTGTATACTGAGAGTTTTTTCATCAAGTTCCAAACTTCAAAAAAGTCAAAACTAATTTTATAAGCAAGTCAAAGATTGCCATGAAAGTAAAAACAACTACCAAACGGACAAATCAAAAACACAAGAACTATAAGTTTAACACTTTTAATTGTTGCTACATTAAAAATAATTAACGTACAAAAATGTAGTAATTATGAAGGTGTTAAACAAAAATTTATAAAACGTTAATCTAAATAGTTTTCTCCACAAAACCTCCTAATCGAACACACTTTTTCAGTTATTATACAGGATATTCTTTTATCGGAAAGAAAAGATATTTGTTTACAGTTGGATGGATCTTCCTATCAACAATTTGATTTGGCTTATTAACCAGTTTTGGAATAAGTGCATTGGCAAAAGGAGTATGGTTACCAAGATCTCCTGATTTGTTCCCTAAGGACATTTACCTGTGGGATTTTAAAAAACAAAAAGTTTGTAAAAACAGACCAAGGAATTTGGATGACCTATTGAATCGCATAAGACAAGCTTGTGTAGAGATTACTTCACGACAGCCATGTAAAGTACTTTTAAATTTAAGAAAACTATTGGAGAGATATGTTAGACTGGAAGAAGATTTGGTGGGGAAAAATAAAATTTAGATTAACTTTTTGTAATTTTTTGTTTACTTAACTATTACTTTTTCTGTGGCTGTAATTAAAAGTGTTAAACTTAGTGTCTGTGTTTTTTCTTTGTCCGATTTGTATTTATTTTCACTTTCATGGCAGTCATTGACCTGATTATTTTTAGAAATTTTATACCTTATAATAACACTCAGTAGACATTTGTTTATCAAATTTAGTATATATGGTGTATACGGGAAATTATCCTTATCCTTTTGATAAAAATGCCTAATATCACTTTCTAGAAAAACAACTCTTAAACAATTATAGTGGGTCAGGCGATTGTCACATCAATTAAATAATTAGTAGAATATAATCTCCCCTCAGGGTACTGATTGTAAAAAAATTGCCTTGCGGAAATTCCACAGCTTACTCACATTTATAGATTTGTTAACCTGAAAAACGCGACACACTGTATATTTCACCACCGCCTTTTTATATTATGTTCGAGTAAGAAAATTTTTCACTTTGTCGAATAGCAGGGGGGAAGGGTTCTATATTTCTATTTACAAAGTATCTTAACCCATTTTTTAACATATTTCGACCCTTTGCTTTGTGTCCCGATAATTCTAATTTAACCATTTTCGCTGAACAAGGACATTTCTAGTAAAAGTAAAGATGAAACGCCATAGAAGCTGAAGTAAGGACAGGTGGCAACCCTAACCAGCGCCCATGTGGATGCCACTGTCTGCCACCGATAGGTGCTAAGTCACATAATCTTCCATGAGAGGGCCCCTTTTCTTGGGCGATAGCCGATGAATCGTCGCACTGAATACATCAGCCCAATTAACACCTATTTGTTTATTGAGCGAGTAAATCTACGTCAACATAAACGGTCAGGTGTTCTGATTTACAACGCAGCATTATAATATTTACACTTGCTTAATCAGTGATCCGGCAGAAAAGACATTGGAGAGCGAGCCACCCGTTGACGATATCAATTATGGCCTTAAATAGGCAGAAAGTGGCTCGTTTACAGAGCGGAGGAATTTTAAAATATTTACTGTTTCTAATTAGTTAAGCGCTTGCTGGTTCACTACGAGGGGACTGCGATAAGATTAAGCTTTGACTCAGAGTTTTGTGACTGTAACAATTTCCAACTTAAACATAAAAACAGAAAAGTAAAACAGGTAATAGATTGAGATAAATCAATAAAAAACATTTAATACATAGTGATTTTCTGGGTTATTATGCCGTGATCTCGACAATAATTGGTTCCTTCCAGTAACAGAACTAAACAGAACTATCATCTCAACTATCATCTAGTATTACAGCACCGTACTGCACTTACCCTTATACAGGGTGTTTCATAACTCTACCGACACAGAGCAGGCAATTATAAAATATGCCGCTTTGTTATGTAAATTTTTTTTATGGGATGTACTATGTACCGCTGAAGAGATGCCTCTGAAAATGAATGTTAAATTTTGAAAAACATTAATTTTTCAGCAATGCCTGATCATAGAGCGACCAAATTTGGTACATAATTTGCGTTTATTGTTATATTTAATTGGTAAAAATATGAATTTGTTAGAAGACCAAATAAGGGTCGGACTGGGTAGGGCGCCCTTAAAATGATATAGATTTTTTATCAGTATGCCAATTATGAAATAGTTGTACTATTATTACAAACCATTTAATTTTAAAGTTTTTTTTATTCTTACAAATTTTTCGAAAAGATAACGGTTTCTTAGAAAATCTGAATTTTGTGAAACAGCATTATTACTAATTGAATCAGACAAAAAGTAAAGTATTGTAGTTTTACGACTAGTAGAATATGATTGCGTGTTTCATTTTTTTGTCTTGGAAAATGCCTGCAACATTTTCATTTTGTTAGAAGTTGACATGTTAGTATTGGTAACTGTCGACGAAGTGTAGGAGTACCGAAGAAGATTTCCTGATCGTTTAATTCCACACAGGGATACATTAACTAATGTTGAGAGGAGGGATCGAGACATTGGATCATTTCTAGTCAGCTACGAAGGACGACGATTTAGTCATGCCGTACACGCACCAAATGTGGTACAATTTTCAAGAAGTACTGAAAATGACCCTGATAATTCATCTTTATCAACAAAATATTCAACAATGGTTACCCCAAAATTTAGACCAAAAACTATTTCTATGAATATTCGGAAAATCCACATGCAACAATTCTTTGGTATTTCCAAAATTTTAGTGCTAATGTACGAGACTTCTTGAACTAACAGTTCCCGAATAAATGGATAGGACAAAGAGACAATTGTTCAATTGGCCACCAAGATCACCTGATCTAAATAAATGTGATTTTTTTCTCTAGTGGGCTTTAAAAGAATTTGATTATTTTATTTTACAGCAGTTGTATTTTAAGCAGATTTATAGAGTCTTATAAATAATAAATGCAATGCCATAAAGTTTAGTAGTAACAACAGTTATTGTAGTGATATTTCACGATATCAGTAGTTCATGCGGTTAAAGTTGAATTTGTTAATGTTTTGTTTGTAAGGTTCCCCTTTTTTTAATATCGTAAAAACAAAATATAGAATCTAACTTAATGAAATTGCTTTTTCATGATACTTTTTTGTAAACGTCAAAAATGAAACATGAAATCATGGCTTATTAGTTGTAAAACTGCATACTTTGTCCGATTCAGTTATGTGTCACAAAATTTCGATTTTCTCAAAAACCGTTATTTTTTCGAAGAATTTGTAATAAAAATAATTTTAAATTTCCTGTAATACTGGTAAAACTATTTAATAATTGGCATACTGACAAAAAATGGATACCATTTTAAGGACGCCCTATCCCTAGTTCGGCCCTTTATGTTTTTCCTTTACTGCATACTATTGCATATAAATACGAGTATATATATATTCAGAAGTATCTGACGACATGCCAAAATATTCTTGAAATTTCTGAGGATATTTGTGAAGCTCTTTAAATAGATGCTGAATTCTCCAAATCAAAATATATCCTTGTTAATTGGATGCATCCAAACATATTTTCTTTTTCTGCATTTGTTTTTGAGAAAAATATATTTTAATACAAAATTTTCTCCAAAAAAAAAAAAACGAATTCTCAAGATAAATCGATTATAGTGTACACAGGCCTGGTTTGATAGCAAGCGATGATAGCATATTTATCGTATGGCATAGCACAGCATTGCATCGCATAGCGTAGTGTGAACGTACACTTAGAGTTTTATCCTGAGTTTTCTTTTAAATACGAATCTCCCTCGTAATTCTACGTTCCTAATTAGTTTAAAACAGTGCGCCGTTGTCATATACGGGCAAAACGTAACAACCAGTGTTTACACACCTGCGTTGGAAACTGAAAATACATTTAATTTACTTCCAATGGTTTCTTTTAGTACCTCAAGATAATACAAATACTTAGCAACAAGCCACTAATTGAGTCGGTGCACAGCCTCATTCAAATGCTGACTGTCTCTTAAAATAGGATTGTTCCATTGATACTTGCCCTGTTTCTCACAAAGAAAATGTTTGGCAACAGGTAGTTAAGTATTGAAAACGAAACACTTTTTAACGGTACAAACATAACTATATAATATTTAGACAAAGAAATCTTTTCATCACAGAATAATATTTTAAAAAATTTGCCTTTGTTATTGGTTTACTCATTTTGTTCCATTTATGCCGTAGAAATGATCAAGTAGGCTGCCAAGTAAATCCCTACAAGACCTTTCATAACTGCGATTCTTAATTATACAATATTTTAAGAAAGCATAAGATGCAAATTTTGTATCTACCGACATCCTAAAATTATGCACGCAATTAGGAAACACCCTGTATAATATTATTTTCTAATGGTTCCAATGCACATCAAAATCCGTTTCTTAAATTTTTTACCTACTCTTATTCGATTGTTAGAAAAGTGGTCGGGTGTTACAAACAACAATTAACAAAAATAAATATTAAGAGAAAACCATTTTTGACTATTTAAATAATTTAACTTGATTATGCTTTATCGATTTTAGATATTTATTCCGTCGAATGATATCAAGATGGTTTTGAATAAATAAAAAAACGACTGTTTGACTGATGGAAAAAAATTCTTACTAACCGTTCAAGATTTATTTGCAAAACTATTGATTTTTTTTACAATTTCAGCATACTGTATTTATAAACATTTTTTCTTAAAATATCGCAAAAAATAGGCAATCCAAACCCTGTGACCATTCAATAGGACGTTGAGGGCAAACATTTATTTTGACGGTTTGTATAAATGATTATTGGATTTGCTACGATTTTTCAGTTTATTTAATCTGGGTAGAATATTTGGTATTACAAAGTATATTTATTTATTTGTCGAATAATAGAAAAAGTTTCAGAGTGCAGAATGACTATTTTAAGAAACTATTCTTGGAGAACCCAGATGTTGAGAAAAGGCATATTTAAAATCGAAAAAGACTTTAAAAAAATATATTATTATACAGTTGCCTGTTAGTGTAAATACAGAGTGATTCTTAACCTATACCTATGCATAAACTTGGGAAACTATAGTTGATGACAAATAATGACGAATAGTGAACAAAATGTAATAAAATATTTTTAATTTCGGGAGTTTACAAACATTTATCTGGTGAAATTTTTTTGTTTATAAACTCTAAGAAGTAAACATTTCCATATATATATACACGGTGTTCGGAATATGAGTGCCGTAATTTTTAGAGTTTATATATTTAACTAAAAGCAATAAAAAACTCATGAGAAAAATATCTAAAACGAATAGTTTGTCCACAAATACATTTCAAAAATAAAAATACAACTGCAATAATATGAAAAACTATGTTACGAAATTACAAACTAAAGTACAATTATGGTTAAGCAAAAGCACCTGTAGCGTAATTTGTTCATAATATGATTTTTGGATCAGTATTAAGTAAACAATTAAAGTTTGCGAGAAGCTGTAACGTACTGTAACGTTCGACAACGTTGCAGTGTCAAGCTGCTGGTGATAACCTAAAACCTAAAGGTAATATACTGGTGCGTACATGCGATGATGCTATTTATTTTTATCTAGTTTTTCTTTGATGTTTGTGAGTGTACATAAACAAAAATGGAATAATTTATAGTAACCATAACCAGCTGCATGACATGTTAATTTTCAGCCAACCTAAGCAAAACTCTCTGGCTATGAAACGTTTATTGCAAGAAAAAGAAGTAATTTTAAAAGCTTGTAACTATTATTCTGTGTTGTGAAAAGAGCTCTCAGAAAACCATTCACAGTAAGTACCTATGTTAAGGTGTAGATACCTATTTGTAATCATTATGTATAAATATATAGATAATAATCCTTAGTACGTGAGCGATGTTGTCATATATTCATGACCTGTTTGCTGTCATAATTCTGTTACCGTTAGTCACATAAACAAATTGTTAAGTCAAATGTGTTTTGTATAGTACCTACAACTTATCATATGACAAAATTAAGGCACTCATATTCCAGACACCCTGTATATAAGTATTGACTGATGTAAGAATTGTGTCCTTTCTTTCATTTAAAAGCCAACAATGTTTCAAGTTCCAATAGATTTTCAATAAGATTTAGCATGTACTCATATCCTAAAATCCACTTACTCTAAAACTGGTGCTGACATCAAATTTCAACAAGAGCACCTTTTTATGTAAAAATCCTTAGAGTTTTAATTTTTGCTATGAAATTGTCAAAAAAATACAAACAAAAAAGTTTGGGTATTTTTGAAGCACTGCCCAATTTGTTTTACCCTCTCCTGGAGAAACTTTATTGATTTTTTTTTACATTTCTGAAAATACTACAAAAAATTATGGGATTTTGCCAAATTTTATTAATTTATCACTACACGTTTAGGAAATATTAATTAAAATCGTCATCAAGAACTAACCTTTCTCACCGTGTATATCTAAAATGAAACGTTTTAAGATAAACGTTTATAAAGACAATTATTGTCTTATTTTGAAGTCTAGAAAACACAGTTAAATTTATGCCTATATATTAAAAATCACCATGTACAAAGAAGTTGATTATAAGTTGTGAGACTTGTGCAATGTAGAATGATTTCACTTTAAATTTGTTGGTTCAACAAAGACTCCCAACGCAGCTTGGCTTTGCGACGAATTTGATAAAACTACATAATGTGGACATAATTATAAATTGTAACTAACAATCGACTGATAGGTACTACCGGAAAAAGATAAAACAAAGTTCTAGGAAATAAATTTTACAAAAAATCGACTAAAAAAATTTGTAAATTTTCCAAAACAATAGCATAATCAAAACGTTCATATACTATATTTCCCTCAGCGCCACATAGCCGTACAATTTGACAGATCATTGGCCTAATTGCACCCTGTAGTTACAGACGGTACTTAAGTAACACCCCGCATAAACAAGACATTTCCGTTCTGATACCTGACAACTCTTATTTCAACCCCTTAGAAACTGATCTATACTTGTTTCAAATGTCTGGAATTTCCTAAAATAAACTAATTACTTTTATATTAGGGTTTCCCAAGTTCAAGATGAATTATCAATACTCTAATTTGCAGATACTGGCACACGTGTGTTCCAATTCTACCTACCTCTGTCTGTGGGTTTTTTCACAAAACATGCATTTCGGTCCCATTGACCGTATTCGTTTCTTGCGTGGTGGATTTAACGGTTTTATTTCGCCAAGCTCAATTTCTCTTTTTTAAATTTGGGTAGGATAAGCATTTTATGACTGACAGCCTTGGCAACATGTGTTTTTTGATTCGGAACATGAGTGAAACCTTTTTCGCACTGTATTGGTGGAAAATTTACATAATATGTAAATTAAAAGCCATAAGACCCTTATACAATTCACCTACTCCACCTACTTATAAAATAGACAGTGTAATAATATCTAAACTGCATTCCATAAGTATGAAAATGGATGTATGTAACAAATGGTAATATAAAATGTCAACTCAAGTGTTATAGTCCTTTCCAAATTCAATGAGGTTGCTTCTTGCCCTCAACGTGTTGTCCTACTTGGCCTGACGGCCTCATAGGACAATTTCACGTCGCGTGCAATAAGCACTTACTTTTTGTACTTGTTGCATAAATAACAATTTTTTAAATCTGATCAATGGAAAAAAAGTTTGGTACCTCCTACATGCACCTGCTCTGTATCGGTTCTTATGCGGAACACCCTGTATATCGAATAAATAGTAACAGAGAAAAAGGTTTATCACATTGGCTCTGCCAAATTAAAACGTTTCAGACAAAACTGGAACAAGCCAAGACGTGTCTCCTCAGTAGGTAAAAAGGGGATTACGTTTAAGCAGAAACGATTTATAACGCATAAAAGCTGCATCCTCGGCTGCATATCTGGCCGATTCGCGGTTATCTTGATTTACTGGCCCTGGGCTGCTCCTGATATGATATATGTGTGCTTAGGACCTCACAGGATATCGGATCCGTTTTATTATCGCTCCTTATATCGACCAGCCGGTCGTAAATAGACGTGCGTTATGAATTAATGCGGAGCGTTATCAGTTTCACGTCCAAACATTCAAATAGTGCAGATAAATGTTGAATTATGCCCGTTGTAAATCGGGCCGTAAACCAAATCAAACTCCAAATAAAGATGTTTGACTAAATAGATAAATTCAAGATAAGTGCAGTAAATCATAAGCCGATAAAGTATCTGGAATGGTCTCAACCTCACAAAGAGGTATTATCCGATGGGTATGCAGTCAGTATGGCCACGTATGGCTTGGGTCTAGCCATAGATTTAGGAAGAATCCAATCCCATTAACTGTTCAAATTTTCAGCTTATAATGTCGTCGTTGACTGAGCTAAAAGAAATTAATCTTGCTTAGGGATTTAAACCGATTTTATAAATAAAATCGATCTTTTCAAACGCGATTTTCGATATTTTGAATCGATTTTCTTAACAGCGATCTTTTGGTGAATCGATTATTTTCCATTGATATCGAGATCGGATTGCATTTTACAAGGGGTCGACGTTTGACGGTTGAACATCTACGTGTTGCGCGGTGCATGGTGTTCCGTTTTTCTCAGTTGTTTTAATTGCTGATTGATCAATTGAGCGAAATTGATCAATTAGCATTTAGGACAACTGATATTTCTGGTGAAAAGAAAACGGCTTATGTTTATGGAATACCTGTTTATTCACATTCACTGTTCATGAGAGTACCTATCACTTTAAATCATTAATTTTCAAGTTGGAAATTGATGACACATGCACACACTTTTCATAATACAGTAATTACATTTACTTTACTGCTTTATTTCACCAAAAAAAAAAACAGTGTAGGTATTTTCCCTTTATTTTTTTTTCAGTTTAATATTTGCTATAGTGTACTCTCCAATCTTAATTAAAAAATCCCTATTTTCGAGGGTGCTGAACACGAATCTAAAATTAGTTCTGTGCACTCGAGTCTAGTTTTCGAAAAAAAACTGTAGCCTCTACTAGCATACATTGCATTAGGTTGAAGTTACAATATAACGCCTGTACCATCTTCGTTTCATGAGGATGAGGTTAAAATTTTGAACATTTTTTTTTTGAGACTCGATCGCACAAAACTAATTTTAGATTCATGTTCAGCAGTCTGGAAAATAGAGTAGGCGATTTTTTTGCAACCATTGAAAACCGATCTTTTGCATTACGATTTTTTAGGAATCGATCATAAGCGATCCGATCCGAATCGATCCAGAAAATTGATCTTTTTTACAGAATCGTGCATCCCTAAATTCTTGCTTGCTTGTAAACAAGTAATCCATTTCATTTTTCACCCACAGCTGACGTTGCTGCCTGCGTAAAGGAAACATGTTTGAACATGTATTGCATTTTCGTAATACGGGATGTCCAGAAATTAATGCAACATATAGCAAGAGTAGTTTCCTGAAGACAATATTGTTTTACGAAGTTTTGCAAATATAGATGCGCTAGAATTATTATATATAACATTTGTGCGCTCGAAACTTGAATACGCTTCAGTCGTTTGGTCTCCTATATACAGAGTGATTCAGAATTTACCTAAAAAATTTAATGTACAAATACAATTTTCTAAAAAAAAAAAATCAATAAAGTCAATTCGAAATTGATTTAAAAACACACTTCTGCACGGCACTTGAAACTGGTTGACTGTAAAACCTGATAAAGTGGCAAAGCATGCAATCGGCGATCGGACAAAAAATTACAGTAAATTCAATTGCTTTTTCTGCTATTATTATTACCTAATTTTTAATATAATTAATTTGCCGTTATAATTAATAAAATAGTTTGACATATATCTGATGTTACAATAAAATTTTAAGCCCATCTTACCCAGTTTCGATAAACTAACACAAATGTTTCTGCTTCTTGTCCATTTTGAACTCGTAATTTATTGGCAGCAACTATGATACGTTTGGTTAAATCATTTATAATAGGTATCCACTTCGGTGCGATACACTTCATTTTCTAAATATCCACAAAAAGAAGTCCAAATGACTTAAGGTCAGGAGATTGTGGCGTCCATGATACCAGTCCTCCTCGTCCAATCCCTTGATATTAATGTTTGCACACGTTGTACGTGAATGGTACGGATATAATTGAGCCTTGTGCATGATTCGCCACACTACTGCAATACGCCGTGAACGCCCTGGATCTTCATCTTTTCCAGGATTCAGTTTCAAATTTCACGTTGCATTCCACTTGCACTCACTACATACCGCGGTAAAAGTAGCTGCATTGGACACATGTAAAAACTGGCATCACAAAACCTTTACTACATACAAAACCGGATTTCAATATTTGGTGATTGATGGAGAATATGCCCCTAAAGGAACAGTTAATGAAATTTTGTAGCGTACTAATTCAGCAGTTTTTCATCGCGTAGAGCAATTTGCTCAATACTCTTCCTATTCAAGGTCATACATAATTACATTAAATCTGGGGAGCTTCTTTTACAAGTCTTTCTTAAAGTACTTACATTTAAACAAAGACACAATCATGTTTTTAAACTACCTGTTGTCCCCATTTTACTAAATGATTAAAAATTACCATTATGTCCAGGATTCGCTTAATGTATTTGTTTGCTCTGTTCAACAAATCAGAAGCATTTATTCTTAGATCCATTTTTAATATATTTTATAGGAATGTTTGCTTTACGTAAGCGGCACGACTTACAGGAACCGATCTACATTGCAGTAGGTACTTAACTTAACTTATAAATCAAGTGCAGGTGAGATATATATGTGAACCTACATCTGAAGGAACAGGCAGTTTAATTGTCGGCCATCTCACCTATGGCATACTGATGAGGGCTAACAAGCCAGAAACCGGTCTATGTCAGGTGGGTGGCCGACAAGGGTTCTTGGCTGTTCACACAGATACTGCAGGTGTATTTCAATGCCGGTCGGGGCATTAGTCCGCGGAGTAGTTGTTTCCTGGCAGTATCATTTATAGTTTGTTTTCCAATTGTCTTTTTTTTTTAATTTCAATTGTCTGATACGTTTGTGACTTTGGCTCTTTCCTGTCATAGTTATGTTTTTATAAGTATATGCAGATAATTTACTTTTAATGTTTTTTTTCTATTTTTATAATTTTAACAAGGTTTTGTTATAAAGTGTAACTACTATAAATTTTTATCTATACCTACTGTATTGTGTCCTCATCACGTAACTGGGTTAGTCCCGTGGTATGTTCTATTTTAAATTAATTAATTAATTAACACGGCCGGTTTGATATTTTTTTAAACTTAAAAAATTTTAATTTTTATCCTTCCTTGCTTTTTTGAAAAAAAACATTTGAACAAGCAGCATACATACGCACTAGATTTTATGTAGCGACATACTACTGGTTTTTTTTTCTCAGCTGCTACATCAATCGATATGGCCCATTGGGATACCCAACTTGGGTGCACGCTGTACAATACCACTTGATGGTCTACCAGTTACCAGCAACTATACGACCACTGTGCGGCAGCAGACGAAAACATGCACAATCCCATTAAATCGACTGGAAATCGTAAAACACAGACGTTGCTTAACGTTAATAGTCTTGTAAATTGGAAACAAATTGATGTTTTTCCATTTCTGTTTGCCTTCAAATCATTTCTGGGAACAATTAGCCACGTGTTCTATCTGTAAAATGTGTATTGGCTCGGAGAAAGTTATTGCGAGGGGCACTCAGCTCATCTAAATTGCCATTCCATCTGCAGATAAAAATTTTTATTTTAGTTAAGCGTTAGTCATTTGTTATTGCTGTCGGTATTATCTAATAATGGCCATTTAAATGTCTGAAATTATATGCACGTCAGCCTAGCGGACTGGACTACATTCTTTGAGAGATAGACAAGCCTAGATTTGATGCTAATGGACATTGGGCATTACTGTTATTATCCTGGGCTTAAGCACTTCTACCTGAAATTGTGGTTTGCTCAAAGGATAAGGTAAACCCATTAATATAAATTTATTGTACTCACAAATTTTCACATCATTAGATATAAAGGAGAAGAGAATGTGGTACTTAACACCTTGTTGCACTTTATGTTTCATGCATAAGTTAAAGAGCTATGTAGGTATATTTATACAGGGTGGTTCACGTTTTAATCGGGAAATTCATCAGGCGGTACGACACATAATTTCAGGGTCGCTGTAATTCCCGCCGTAGAATGATCAAATTTGTGGTGTTTTTAGGTACAGAAATCTCGAATAATAAAACACGTAGAACAAAAGTACGAGAGTCATCCGGAAAGTGGTACCCGTTTGTGCAATAAAGACACAGGAGTAAATATTAACAAATATAAACATTTTTATTGGAAAGAGCATACTTTACATTACTTCTCCACATAATCTCCAAGCAAATTTAGGCATTTGTCATAAGGTGTGACAAGTTCTTGTATTCTAGCGTCATAGTCCTCCGCCGCCAGCGTATTGAGATACGTAGTCACGCCTCGTTTATGTTCTTCATCGCTGTCAAATATTTTTCCTGCCAGAAAGACTTTAAGCTTCGTAAAGAGATGAAAATCCGAAGGGGCCAAGTCCGGGCTATATGGTGGGTGATCGAAAGTTTGCCACTTCAATTGTTGCAAAAGTTGTTGTGTTATCGCAGCTGCATGAGGCCTGGCATTGTCATAAAGGAGAATGACGCCTGTAGAGAATAGATCTCACCGTCGATGATGTATTGCCCGCCGTAATTTCTGTGAAACTTTCTGGCAGGCAAAAGATTTGACAGCGAAGAAGAACTTAAACGAGGCGTGACTACGTATCTCAATACGCTGGCGGCGGAGGACTATGACGCTGCAATACAAAAACATGACGAATACCTAAATTTGCTTGGAGATTATGTGGAGAAGTAGTGTAAAGTATGCTCTTTCCAATAAATATGTTTATATTTGTTAATATATACTCCTGTGTCTTTATTGCACAAATGGGTACCACTTTCCGCATATAATTTAGAGATCATTTGTTTTAAAAAAAATTATTTATCATTTTCTGTTTTCGAGATATCCGGCTGGGTAGTTTATCACCCTGTATATCACATTTTCTGAAACATATTTGAAGACATACGAAGATATTTTCTTTACCAGAAACACCAAATAAATGAGTTTTAAAGAGTTGTTTTTCTGTGCGTCATTTTAAATGTAATATATTTATTGCGTGAATAATACAAAAAGTTATTGACGTAGAAGTTTTGTTTTTGTTTAGATATTTGTTCGTTTAGAAAACTCAAATAGTATACGTCGAGGATTTTTTAAACTTTTGACTTAAAACATTTTATTTGAAATTATATTTTTTAACTAAAACTTTACCAATATATTTATTCGCAAAACGACTAATTTTTTAATTAATTTTGACTGTGTAACGTGCCCGTCAAAAAATATAAAAAGTCAAATTTGAAACAATTTGTTCTGAGAAAAGATGGAAGAGATATTTTCCCTTAAAAATGCTAATCAATTTATAAAGCATAGTACTAACACTCCTCGCGAGTACCAAGAGCGATATTACTGTCTATCTCGGCTCATATTTTCGTACTATGATTAATGAATGAGATAGCTTAGCTGTTCCATTGTTAACCTGAACTAATAATAAATTGTCAAGTATCACAGGCTTGTATTGTATTCAACGCCCAAGCAATTAAACCACAGTGCTTTCCGTTCATTTCCAGGAATATTAGTCAGATCCAGATGTGACCATGAGAGAGATAATCCAAATCCGGTCATTATAAGGAATAATATCTTCAGAACTCATAAAGGTGACGATTATGTCGCCTTAAAACTCTTTTTTATACAAATCAGTGTGTCTGGACACGGTATTGAACTTATATACAATTTTTAGTAGGTCGTTTTATACAGTGTAAAATGCATATATAAGGTCAAATTTGAGTAATGGGATACAGAGCAATGACGTAGAAATAATGCAATTCGGGTATATTCCAAAAGTTAAAGGTGATCGAGATATAGGGTGTTTAAGTTAAATAACTATTTTTTCGTTTTTCTTTAATAAATGCAAAAATAAATTTAACTCAACGGAAATTAGGGATGCAAGACTATTTTACATGAGAAATTTAAAAAGATTAAGGTTGCCGTTGTGTTGTGTTTTCTAGGTACAGAAATCTCGAAAAATAAAACACGTAGATCAAAAGTAATATCAAAAATAAACTTCTTGATGTTTTGTTTATCCACTTTTACTATTTAAATTCTCCTCAAACAAATAATAACTTTTAAAAAGCGCTTGCAAGACACATTATTTTGCTCTTCTAACCCCACATTTTAACAATATTTTCACATACTTATAAACAAAAGTGAATAAACTTATATACAAAATTATATAAATTTATGTTATAACAATATTTACATCATCAGTGAAATTTAAAAAAATATACGTATTTTGAAAGATTTCTTTCTATATACCCAAAAATTTGTTGGTTAGACGGTTTTCTGTCGTTATATATTCGTTTTATTCGGTACCTTTAAATTATACCTAAAATAATTCGTATTGGTAAAAGACACTATTTCAAGAATACTTAATACTCAATAATCAAGAATACTTAATTGAAATTTGACTCTTACTGCAAAAATATAACATATGTTATACAAAAAAAATATATATAATTAATATGAAAAATAATTTTGCATGATATACAGGATGTCCGGAAAAATGTGGGAAAATGTCTCGGATGCAGATAGAACATGAAAAAATAAGATGACAAATTCCTATAAAATTCTTTTTCTTGAATAACTTTTAAAATACTCAATATATTTTAATAAAATTATAATATGATGGACACGTAAGAGAATAGTAAGAATCTTTTAAAATAGTGTCCTTGAAACATATTTAGCTTTTTTAGTTTACCAGGGGTGGGCTAATCTTTACAACTTAATTTCTATATTTTTAACACCCTGTGTGATAAAGACATTGAAATAATAAATCTGGGTAGCTTCAACCTTAGACCAAAAAAAAGGTACTCTTGTTTATTGTCGATAAAATGAACCGTTTACGAGAATACCCTGTATAATCATAATAATCATATAATTTTCTTAAAAAACTTGATAAAAGCATTTCAAAGCATTGTATTTGAAACTATTTAAATTCTCCTCAAACAAATAATAACTTTTAAAAGCGCTTGCAAGACACATTATTTTGCTCTTCTAACCCCACATTTTAACAATATTTTCACATACAAATATTTTTTTCATTTTTAAATATAAATATGACAGCATTAGTAATTGTGTGGGTAGATGTAATATACATAATTCTTTGTTAAGGCTAAATCTGGAATTTTTAATACCTTTGCACCTGTAACAAGTAATTCTGAATAATGTTTAATAAACTATTGATATGAATTTTTTATATATTGTATACTCAGAAACACGTGGCAATGTGAAATAAAGATAATACTACCATCCAGGATTATTTAACTGTATACAGGGTGATTTTGAAAGTGTGTTATTAATTTTACATTATGGCAGAAGATTAATTAATTTAAAGTTATTGCAATTTTGAGGAAGACTAACTTACCTTAATAGTTCAAACAAAGGAACTATGTACATAGTATTGTAATAATAATGACACTATAAAATACATTTAGCAACTTGCTGCCGATGTAGGTATTCGTGATTAAATCTCTTAGTGAGTGGAACTGCTAATATTAAAAATTGAGAATAAAATTCATTGCTAACTCACTAGCAGTTCAAAACAAGCCCCTAAATTAATTTTAAGTGTCATTATTGTTGCAATAGTATGTACAGGTGTTGGTCATCAGCCAGTCATCGATAAGCGACATAATAAAATGCTCGCGGTTTTTGTTGAATGCTACGTTTCCTGTAGTTAACCTTAAAGTGCCTATTTCGGTGTTATAAACAAATCGTGTTATCGTTACCATTTTTGGTGTTTTATACTGTGTGCGTAAAAAAGTAAAATTCATAACTTCTATATCTCTTCAGATATTTTTGGCAAATTTGGTATAATTTTTTAATATGTATGGTGGGTATAAAATATAACATTTGTAGCTTACGTATAGTACCAGTGGCGTATCCCTATTAAGAATATCAAATTTGTCTCGATGTGGCTAGAGGTACAAAAAAATGTTTAGAAAAAAAAATAATGAGAATGCAAAACCAATTTTGTTTATATGGCAGACTTTTTCTTATGAAAAATGTCATGATAGTATCCATAACCTCGCTAAGGTTTAGAAGTTATAAATTGCTTTTTCGTCAACTTTGGAGACTCTATGCTTATTTAACAAAATTACTTTAATTTTAAGCATAGAATACAGATCTGGATATTCTGCACGCAGTTAGACAACACCCTGCATAATATTTTATTGAACTATTTTTCTTCGAATACGTAAGTACACTGATAAAAATATTGTAAATTTACACATAGTTCACATCATACTATAATGAATATAATACAATGTACATACCAAATCCATACTAAGAAAAAGTGCATATTCCTAAGTAGTAACTTTCCATTGCAGTTGTAACACTACATTCTGGTATGTTATTTGACACTATTGGCTTAGACAATAAATAGCCAACAATCCACCTTGTAATATCGCTAATAATTTTTATCAGTGTAGGCGCATACTGAAATTACTACCCTGCTTCAATGTACTAGGTGATTTTGAAAGTAGTGGTCCAAAGCAATGCTGTGATTGCTCTCAAAAATAGAGATATCCTATCCTAATTTTTTAAGAAACATTATTTTCTGTATAGCTATGAGGCGCATTGAAAAGTATCGCAACCGGTCCTGGACCTTAATTAAACTAATTAAATAAATAACCAACACATGTGTATCCATAATCAGCTGTTTGCGTTAATGAAAAAGTATAATTGGGTGATTGTGGTGATTGTCTGTGGGTAATCCATGTTATTGTCCACGCTCTGTTTGTGGATCGGCGCCACGACTATCAGCCAGAGGGAGACCTGCTCGACGATCTCGACCCCTAGGTTGACCCCGACGACTACCGAACAGCTGCAAGAGAATAGTTATCAATACTCCCATTCATTGCTGTGTACTGATTGTTAATTGCCGGCGATAAGTTGATTGTGGCTGTTGTTTTAGAATTCTGCTGTCTCCTTACGATATCTAATATCCGACAAAAAAACTGGCAGTGCTCTATCAGTCTCAATACATTCTATCGGGGAGACTACAATCTTTCAAAATTCTCTATGAAAAGAATAATTTTAAATATGTCTACAGTGTATCTCGTCTTTCAGGTTAATACCTCTAGAAATGTGAGAAGGCTGTGGAATTTCCCCAAGTCAATTCTTTTAGGGAGAGGTTATATTCTACTAACCTTTTATTTATACATCGTCTGCTAAATCGCAGCGGCCGTGCTTTTTCTAGTCTGTCCCTTTGCCCGTTTGCAGTGGTTCAGCGCGTGGCAGCACTCTACAGCACATATGTCATAGTTGTCAGCTGTTTCTGTCAATAATTTGACGTTTCTTAAATATTATGACAGATTTCTGTTGAGTGTACATTTCTATTAACGTGTTATTTTTAAATTTATAAATTGATACGACTTAAAATAATAAAATATTGTGTTTTTCATGATGAAAGTGAGCAGTCAATTATTGTGTATGTATTTTATAACAATCTACATTATTAGGACATAAGTACTTTGTGTGGAATGCAGAAATGGTATTAATGTAGCATATTTTAAAGTTTTAAAATAGTAAATATAAAATACATACATTTTTACAAATCAAATTAAATAAGTAGGTTCTAAGTTATTGCAGACTCAATATCAAATGTCAAATTCTGACATTTATGGCCTGATGTGTATGTTTTCAAATACTAACGTAGGTGTCGACACCCTACATCACACTGTAGAATTCTAGATTGAAATTCAGGTGATTCGACAGACAAGTATTACAAAGGCGACGCGATTGACCAGACGATGATTCATGTAATAAAAGCCTGACCTGCTACGATTTACTACTGAGGAATTCGTGTGTAGGGTCTTCGTGTTCGTTAAAAAAACCCTACACACTGCACGAATTCCTTACAAATCACGCATCGCGCATCACGAATTGCGAATTCGCGCATAGTCTGTAGCAAGCATTAAAGAGTGCCATTATTATCGCAATAGACAGTACCTTATAATTATATAAACTTAGTAGAACGACTTGTGTATGTGTAACCACGTTATTATGTTAAAAATTGCAACACATTTTAACAAAACAAGACTCAGTTTATCAACCTAAAAGTAGCACAGTTTACATTATAATCAGTAATTTTGATAACACAATTTTTTATCATAAAATGTGGAATGTAATATTTATAAACAAATAATTTGCATTTTACCAATTATTGTATAAACACTCATTGAATTTATTTTTATTTATATTTCAAGTGGCATACCTATCGATACAACAATTACTTTAATATGTAGATATTATTTGGGTATATAGAAATACTTGTCTTATATTGGACAGATTTAGTAACGTTTAAGAAACAGCGAAAACAAAATTTGTCTAATGTATCACTTTTAAAAATTCAATCAAGTAGTTTTAGAAAAAAAAGCAATGGAATTGAATTCAAATCTGTTGATTTATAAATACAGGGAGAGCCAATGAAGAGTTTCCATCTTATTTTTTTTAGATGTCGATAGAGTCAAGAAGCACACCGAAATAAAGTCCTTTAAAATATCTATACAGCGTATTCTATTCAATATTGCCCATAAAAATACTTTTCTGCGAAAACTAATCGAAAAATAATAATAATAATTGCAAAATTATGCAGTCTACGGAAGTGCATTTTGTGGAGAACAAGAGAAGATAACACATAAGTGTCGAAGGACTTGGTTTTGAAGTGTTTAAGTTAGTATTACAAAATAAGTAAGTATGGTGAATTCTTGCTATGAAAAATCCATCTTCATAGAGACGCCTTCCTTCATTCGAATTTCCGTTTGCATTTATATTTATTTATTTTATAAAAAAATGTATTAAAAACTAACCTCAACATTTCAAAAATAAGGTTTAAATAAAATCAATTCTTCGCTTTTACAAAGTAGAAAAACCATGTTTATGTAGTTCTAGGTAAGTAACAAAGCCACTTTGGATTTTCTTTGTCAAATCATTTAAATAATCCATTCATTCCTAATAAAAAAAGGGTAGAAATATTTGCTAAAAAAAGATTTGTTTTTCTTCTATACTTCAATAATTGTATAAAAGCACGGTTTAATTAAAAAATATAAAAAAATTAATTATCTCAAATATTCTAACACTTGGTATATAGGTGTGTTTGTTTCAATCGACTCAAAATCAAGTACCTATTCTATCACCTCCTAAAATTACACAGGTACACAAAAAAAAATAAAAGTTCTGTGCCCGAGCTCCGACCTATGGTTCCCCATGTATTTTTGGCTCCCGAAACCGATCCCAGGGTCGGTATAGCCCATTTATTTTTTTATGTCTTTATTCACTGTGTAATGCTACATGAAAACAATCCTCTTAAATCAAGTCGATCCTGAATACGATCATATGATTTTTTCTGACAATTTGAAATTTTTTAAGTGACAATTGGGACGTGCGAGGTCCTATCCATCAACTGATTCATGTTTGGACCCTTCAATGGCACGGAGATAAAACTTTGCGCTTATTTCCAGGTAATGGCCAAATTTTGGTCATTTTTGACCGTAGCGCGCAAATATGGAACGTCTGGGCTATACCGACCCCGGGATCGGTTTCGGGAGCCAAAAATACATGGGAAACCATAGGTCGGAGCTCGGGCACAGAACTTTATTTTTTTTTTGTGTGACTGTGTTACTGTAACGACTTCCAAGACGATTTTAATTATAGTTTCTCTAACTGTGCATTTAATCAAGTAAATAAATATTAGATTTAAAATTTCTTGATTGTTTTTTATTTTCCCATCACGTCATTTACTTATAGTACCAGTATTTTGAAAAAAATTTGACAGGTTTGAGCATATAGGGTGGAAACTGTTTTTTTATTAAGTACTGTTACTTAAAATAATATTTTCCGCTAATGCTGTAATTTAATCTAAGTTTAATAATATTAACAATTTCCATAACACACTTTCAGAGACTATTAAATAAATTGATAAAAACATTTGTTTTCATAATAATTTTTGGCACGCTTTAAGGCTCGTATTTCTAAAATCACTAATAAATCAAATACTGAAAATCTGGTCACCATTAAGAAATCCATGAATATCTAAAAATACTAGATTAAAATTAAAATTCAACATTTCGTGGGGTTTCACTACTGGTGTTTGTTTGATTTATTGCTGCGTGGCGCCAACGTCTATCGGATATCTCATTAATTTTCTTATCATGCACGTCTACATTTATTTACGAATTAAGATATAGAAGTCGAAGCAGCTACTTATTCCTATAAATTGAATTGATATACCTAAAGAATATCTATCCCCGAGCACAATGCGTTGCTAGAACACAAAAATTATTATACGAACAGCTATTTAAGGACTTTCGAACATTTGTCAATGTCCAGTCCGAAATTTTTAGCGTGGGAGTAGATGTTAATTGATTCGACATGCTTATCTTAAAAAGTTAAAGGATTGCTACTGCGAGTTTCTCAACGTTTCATAACGTACAACGCCAAATAAGGCCGGACTCTAGCCGACAAATACTTCCAAGGCCTAGTGGTTTGAATAATTCATTACTTTTTTCAGTTCCAGTTCGTCTCATGGCTTATGATAGGTTATGCGGTAGAAAAATACAGACATGTATACAAGCGGCATCAAAATATTACACACAACGTCGAAAGTCTTGGACCCCCCTCATTCTTGTTGAAGAAATCTTTTTGACAGAAAAGCCAAATACATTTATAAAAGTATATTGTTTTCTGAATCTTTTTTTTGTGAAAAGAATATGTTCGATAAACTGAGTACTTAGAAAATTAAAAACCAGCAAATGTGCGACATTTTTGACAAAATTTATGAAATCAAAAAGGATTAACAAAGCAAGTTCTCTATTTAACTAATAGTCGGTATGACCTCCACCACTTTCCAATAGCATATTGATATGTGTGCATTGAGATAATCAAGCGGTTAACGATCTTTTGCGGAATATTGTTTCATTCCTGTTCTGCCGTCACGACTAACTCATCTGCAGTCTGAGGTAGAGGAATATGATTGTGAATCGCTCTAGCAACGAAATCCCACATGTTTTCAATAGGATTCATGTCAGGAGAGTTGGCTGACCAATCTAATCTATTGATACGTCCTGCTTCGAGTGTCCTTGACCCTTCTTGCGCGAAGTGGTCGGTGTTGTCCATAAACACAAGATTTTCACCTAATTCATTACGTAGAGGGTAGACAATTTGCGCAATAACTTGTTCCATGTAAATTTGACTGGTCATAATAATAATAATAATAATACTTTATTGGCCAAGAAAAGGTACAAAAATTGTACATATGGCAAGTCAGGTATAAAAAAAGAACAAACGGTAATAAGGTAAAAACACTAACAACTTATAAATAACATAAATAAAATATAGTACAAAATAACATACATAGTCAAATATATATACCTATATAAATATAAAAAAGAACAGATGATACGGTAGAACAAACAACAACTTATAATTTACAAATATAAGCATACATGCATATATAAACATATACACGCACGCACGAGAATTAGGTGAAAATCGATAGCAACAGCAAAAGCCACAGTTACCATCACTTACCATTTACAAAATCATCCACGCTATAAAACCCTCTAACTGATAAAAAATGCTTGGTCTTACTTCTGGTAATCAGATATACATCGAATTTTCTTAGGAAGAGCATTATACAAAATTATGCAATTATGATATGGCGATTTTTTAAAAGCGCTTGTATGGTGAGTAGGAATACTGAGCAGTTCCCCGTGTCTTGTAGTATAGTTGTGAAAATTTTTCCGTTTTTTAAAGTGACTTATGTTATTTTTCGTAAAAAGTAAACATTTTAAAATATAGATTGACGGTGTTGTGAGAATTCGTTTATCCTTAAACAACTCCCTACAACTCACATTAACTTTTAAGTTGAAAATTAATCTTATAATTTTCTTTTGGCATATAAATACCCTTTCACATTCACTTTCACTACCTCTACCCCAAGCAAGAATGTTAAACGCTATGTGACTGTACACCATGGAATAATAAACATTAATTAAGCCCGCTTGATCAAGAGTATGCTTTAGTTGCAAAAGAGCAAAGAATGCTTTATTTAACTGACTACGCACATGGTCAACATGCTTACACCAGGAGAGTTTAGGATCAAGGATGGTGCCAAGAAGTTTCACTGAATCTGACATGATACCTTCATAAGACATAAAGTTTGTGGGTAAAGGTCTTTGAAGGTGAAAATTAATGTAAATAGTCTTTTTGTTGTTTAGAATCAGTTTATTCCTCTGGCACCATATACTCAATGATTCCACCACGTTACATATAATTTTTCTGAGCTCATCTGGTGTATTCGCCGACACAGTAACCGTTGTGTCATCAGCAAACATTGTTACATGACCGTGCTCAATGTATGTTGGCAGATCATTGACATAGAGCATAAACAGTAATGGGCCCAGTACAGAGCCCTGAAGTACCCCAAGAGCAACACTATGTAAATTAGATTTTTTCTCATTTACACTGACTACAAGAGACCTATTTTCCATGTATGAAGTCAGCCAAGCAAGAATGCTACCCCTTATACCCAGGGTATATAATTTCTGACTTAAAATCTCTTTGTCGACAGTGTCAAATGCTCTGGAGAGATCAAACAGAAGTGAAACTACATACTTACCAGCATCCAGACATTGATATACATATTCAAGTAGGTGACAGGAAGTGTCTCAACCGATTTATTAGATCTAAAACCATGCTGAGATGTAGTCAATAGATTATTAATTTCAACAAAAGAAGTTATTCTGTTATACACTAGTTTTTCAGGGATTTTAGACAGGACACTCAGCAAAGAAATTTGACGGTAGTTTTCTAATTCGCATGGATCACCTTTTTTTAATAGAGGTATAACGGTTGCTAATTTAAGACAATCAGGAAATATACCAGTTTTAACCATACCATATTCTGTGTATGCGAATTAATGGGGTGCGGCGGTAGAACATTAATCCAGCCCAAAACATTACGGTACCCCCTTCATACGAAGTAACATTACGGGGAAAATGAAGTCGCTGTTGACGATCTGGTTCTCTCTAGACTCTTGTAGATTGGCATCAGTAACTAGTCCAATTCTGGTTTCGTCTGTAAATAAGACCCACCGCCACTGGCGTAAAAGCCAACCCCTATACTCTCGCACCCACAGGAAACGGGCAGACCCGTAATGGTCTTCTAGCACATAAACTTGTGTTGTGGAGTCATCTTCGAATAGTAGGTGTCGATATAACACGTACCTTGAAAGTAAGCCCTGAGAGCTGAAGCTGAAGATGTGTGATGTTTACGGGCATATTGCACCAAATACCGATCCTTCCTTTCATTAGATACTCGAGGACGTCCACTACGTGGTATGTTTTCCACTGTAACAAATTCCTCACATCTGTGTACTATTCGTACAATAAATGATATACGAATGCCCAACATGTTCGATATCTGATGATTAGAATGCCCTGCATCATGTAAAGTCATCCTTACTCGGATAAACGCAGAAATTTTACGGCCTGGTATTATAATGTACAAAAATTCAAAGAAACACTTGGCTGAATACACTACCAAACTGATCAGATTTGTATAAACATTGGTAATAAAGGTTCGTGGTCTGCAATTCAATTATTGTCTAAGTACATGTAGGTACTTTTTTTACCACATTAAGAAAAACCACTAGGTTTAACAGAATCATTTTATATATAGAGGGTTTACGACTTTCGACGTTGTGTGTAGATTTATTTGTCAGAATATTTTCAATTACAGGACACAAGCAAAAGAAACAAAAACACTTGAATTAATATTACACAATAATTGATTCAAGATAATGACTAAAAACTAGTAATGTATTGAAGATTAATCAACTAGAATGACCAAAATTACGGCTTTTTGAAATTTTGCACGTCCCCATAATTTACCGTTCTGAATAACTTTTTCAAGTAAAATTTTGCTGTAGTTTCAGTAGAAAAGGCACTTTGCCAGAAACGATAACAGTTTTCAATCGGTGCACTATTTCAAATATTATTTCGAAAACTGTTACTCCTAACGACTTCAACAGGGTATACCTTTTTCGGATACAACAGGAAGAAGAATCGATTGTTTCTATAGTCAGATGGATACACTAAGCTGCAATTCGGTTATTTAAAAGAAATGTGATGTGCCTCTACTAGTGACGTCAAAATTAGTTAAAAATTCTTATTTGCCGTGCCAAAAGACATAATTGTGCCATTTTTTTTAATAATCCGGCAGGTGTCAAAGTTATTGAGATATTTCAAAATAAAATTCTAGCATTGAACGCCCTGTATTTTTGAAACCAGCAACATTCGGATAAGGCATATTTGGCTCAATCGACTTTTTTTGGTCACCAGTATCTCCATCCCCAAGATTTCCCAACCTTTCACAGACACCCTGTATAGGTAAGTAAGGTTAAATCGTCATATTCCATCACCAAAAATGCGCAGCTAACGGGATGACCCGTTTTTTTTTTGTTACACCCTGTATTGTTTATTCCTGTTGCGGTCTTAATTTTCAAGTAACCTTGTTCTCTTTGTGTAGAAAACCCACCAAGCATTATTCACACTCGGCGAGGCTTATTATGTCAAAGAAATCGACTCTTGTTTCACATTTCATTGTCATATCAACATGACAACGGTTCAACCCCTTTAAAGATGCTGTATTCTGACCCCATTCATCACCACCGATACAGATTTCCAGTGACATCTATAAGGGATGCAGTTTTTAATAGTTTTTAGCAGGCTAAATATGTTCAAATACGTCCTTATCTGTGTCACGTCTTAGTAAGCATATAGGTTTTAGGTAATGTTTAGGTAATATGGACACTGTTTTGAAATTTTGAGTGTCGTTTTTTTTTCAGTTTTTTAAGTTTAAACTGCCATGTGGCTTGATAAAGCTGATGAGGATAATGATGCATATTTGACCATATGTTAAACATAGATAAAATACAAAGTAAATAATCTGTGGATTATGTGGGATTCAGATCAGGTAAACTAGAAGTAAGGATTATGAGTTGTCGGTGATAAAATTCTTTACTCATATACTCATATTTCTTAATAAATAGATATAATTCTAGGAAATGTTGCCTTTTTATTGATTAAGTACTTCAAATGTTGCAAGAAATGTAGATTTGATTTATAAAATCCAGAGGTATGGAATAATAATGTAAATAATTGACCACAAAATATCAATATCAAAATCAATGGTTATTATTAGTTATTACACAGGGTGTCGTATAAGTGTATAAAGAAAATTCAATTCAGAGGTATCTTTGTTGGCAAATTTAAAGTTTTTTAAATATTTTTTTTTTAAATTGAAGCATCCCCTAAAAAGTTACATCCCTTTAAAGGAAATGGGCGAAATTCTAAGGTAGCTTTGTTTATTCAGAAACTTTTTTGCCTTACAAAAATATCATATTAGGTATTCTTAATTTTTGAGAAAAAATATATTTTTAGAAGGATGCAAAATACGATTAAACTTCTGAGTTCCAGTGTAATATATTCTTAGTAGGCTGCTGTCACTTAAATTCCTTTCAGTAAATGTCAAACAATTAGAATAATATCAAGTTTTAAACAAAGTACAAAAGTATCAGTATTTAGTATTTAATTATTATGAAGATTCCTGATTGTGTTCCATATAATTAGGTAAATGGTAAATAAATATTATCTACTGTAAATATTTAAAACTTGATAGATATTATTTCATTGTTTGACATCTACCGATAATTAATTATAGTGACAGCAGCCTACCTAAGAATAAATTGCAGAAAAACAAAGTTTATGTTGAAAAATATTTTTTCTCAATATTAGTAGGAGACAAAAAAGTTTCTGAATAACTTTAGATCTTCGTATAGATTAAGAAATTATCATTATTAATATCATTTTGTAATTGACATCAATTAATGACATAAAAATACAGTTATATTTTTCTTTCTCACACCTAAAGGTACCATTTACATAATACAATATGCACATTAAAAAATATAAAAAAAATCTAATAAAATTCCAATTAGTAGTAGCATTCCATAGTGGCAACCAGTATTGTTTTTTTTTACATTTACAACGCTTTTTTTCAACTATCCACTTGGTGTGGTGACACTTTCCTGCAAGTAAATGGTTATCTTACACTATAAATAAACGTGAAGCTTAACAAAAAGAATTCCTGCATATTGAAATGCCATTAAATTAATATTAATTATTGCATTCTAAGAAATTCTTGCCATATATGCTGATAATAATATCCGTTCAATTATTGCTGAAATGAAAAATTGTTTACCTGATAGCAATGCGGAATGACCTTTTACAACGGTTATTAGTAGTAAGTAACCTTTATCAGTCAAATTTTTTAGCCCCATACAACTGCAAACATTATTATTGAAAAATATACAATTACACAATATATATCTACACATTTCATTGGCTTGGTCACATTTATCCTTATTAGTTAATCTGTACATATTCTATTATTTTTTAATAACGATCTTCCTAAGGTCATCACTTGCGAACATTTGTTACTTGCTTAACTTATTTACTCTGAAATTAAATGCCCTACAGATTCTATTTACCTGCAAGAATGTATCAAGCAAATGTATACATGGTGCGAACTAAATCGTCTGAAACTTAATATTTCTAAATGCAATGTGCATGTATCACAACTGTCGGGATTCTTCAAATACAAACTTAAAACTCTGTTTTGTGCTTTTGTGAGATCTAAGCTTGAATATGGTTCGTTAATATGGTATACTATTTATTAAGTTCATTGCCAGCGTTTGGAATCAGTTCAGAGACAGTTTTTAAAATTTATGTCATTTTTGCAAGATGGGTCTTATCCTCCTAGAGGTTTTTCCCAGAATCATTTGATTAACAGATTTAATTTTGATTCGTTGGAAACCAGACAAAATATTATGTTGATTCGTTTTCTGTATAACATCTTGAATAACAAAATTGATTGTATTGAACTCTTAGAAAAAATAAATATTTTGATACCCCGCATAAATTCTAGACACCAAGCTCTGTTTTACTGTGTTTACCTCTCGCACAAACACTTTAATGAAATCTCCTATATCTTTGATGTGTGACCTTCATAATAAAATGGCTTGTAACTGTGATGTACATAGTGATTTATTAGAGGGTATTTGTAATTGGGTAATCTCGTTTAAAGTGACTTGGTTGTGTTAACTGTTAATTACACTGAAAAAGGCCAGTAACTTTACAAATTTACTTTGTAAGTATATCCTTATAATTGTCTTAAAATAATTCTATAAATAATGATGATTTTACACTGACACTTGTAATTTAACAAGAAAACTGCAAATATACAATAAAACCGTAAACTTCCTATGTAATTATAATATAATTTGTACATTTATTGAATATATTGTAATACATTTACAATTAACAATGTGAAATCCATTTTTACATTGTAAAATTACTGAATATAACAAATTTACTATATAATTGACTGTAAAAATATGCCTAATGTGTGTGTGAAGGTACTACTAATTTTAAAATGCACTATACCACCATCACGTTGAGAGCGTTGGGTGGTGACGCCTTCATTATTTCTTGCTTCATTTCGATGAATGCAGCGTGTACCTAGGTACTTACATAATTAATTTTGTGAGTAGTGACTAGCAATATAAACATATGTAGAGTGAAAAGTGAGTGTTTTTGGTACTATAAATAGTTTTGTCTAGTGCTTGTTGTAACATAACCTCAATTAGATTCAGAAGTAGGTATGTAAGTTATACATTGTGATGGCCCATCTGCATTCTGTTATATTTCAAATTTAAATATATTTTTTAAGTTTAACAAAGGAGTGATGTGCGCAGGCTTACAAACAACACCTGTGGCGGATAGTGTTGGGACGAGGTAGGACAGAGAACGGTGTTGGGAGTTAGTAGTTGTATGTTCTATCAATCAGCCATTCGATCTGGCCTAAATTATAGGAAAAAGAATTGCATTGCATGCATCTTAAGTATATGCATATATACTTAATTATCTAACGCAGATGAGTCCTTACGTACATAGGAATAAGTTAGATATATTCAGTGAAGCTGATCCGAATTTGAGAAAAGACATTGTGGACACGTATACTTATTAATAAGAAACCTCCGAGACTTGTATGAAGAGGGGCCCCAAAAGTTAAGGTACCCAACGACCCGGCCACCGCTGGAGGAGACGTAAGCTGTTATATCAGGTTCGATTGACATTACATTGTTTTTCACGAGAACTTTGTGTGTACCTACTTATCTATGCACATTTATATAATTAATATTACTTTGTAATAATTAGTATAAGATCATCGATTTCGTTTGAATATTATAAAATGTTAACTTTAGTTCTATGAATATACTTTTACATTGTTATATGTTTTGTATAACGTTAAGTGTTCTGTTTTGTACAAATAACCTAAATGTGCAGGTACAAAATTTTAATAAAAAAATTGCTGTAAAACCATAATATTTTATTACTTCAGTACCTGTATGTAGGTACATGTATTTCTAAGCTAAAAAAATAAGCAAAGTGCAGTTAATATATTGAAGATATAATAAAGCTGTAACTACTAATTAGCTAACTGGGCCGTAAGCGGAGTACAAAATAGCTATTTGTATAATCAGAAAAGTACCTACGGTTTTGTGTAACAAATGTTTTTCACACAATTTGTCCAAAAATTTTAATTATAAATTTAAAAGGATTATTCTGCTGATTTTAAAGTATACAGGGGGCTATAATAGAAATAAGTATTATTTTCAACTAAATGAGTCATAAATTCCAAATTACTTACTTTTTTGTATGTAAATCTGAAAAACATATAGAAAAGGAATTCTTTTGTTTCGGAAATGTTTGACTTCACTGGGGATATTATATCAAAAATTCAGTATTACTATTAAGGGTGTTTGTTAACATTAGAAGCAATTGGCATTCATGTTAATTAGGCTACTTAATATGAGTACATTTTTCTTTTGAAATAACAGTCTGATGCAGAGATGCTATTGAGAAACTCATGGAAAAGCCTGATATGTTACTTAAGGTAAGTAATAATCGTTAATTCCTTACGATATTTAAATTTTTTTCATGTAGGCATATTAATCTATTAGGTATAAATGAATTACTATTCAGATTTTTTTTAGGTATCTATGTCAAAGCACTGTTAGTGAATTCGAATGTTGTCAACAAAATGTCTTGTGTACAGGTAGGTCAGTTTCGACACTTTTAGGAGGTGTCTTTTATTCTCCGAAATTATAGTCCAAATGTCACGGGAATATTTTTGAGAAAATATGAATAACGAAAATTTCATTTCAATATCTTGATTAGTTTTATATAGCATTTTTTAAATTTTAGGCTTTTTCTATGATGCCCCATATTACATACGTATGATGTTTCATTAAAACATATATGTTTCTTATAGCAGCGGAAAACTAGAAGTTATAAAAAATATTCCTCAAGCCACTAGATACTACACATAGAGAAAAAATGTCTTTACAATGTATAAATATTAATATAAGTAGAAAAGTTACCACAGAAAACGATCAAAATTTAAAAATATCATGTAGGTGTATCTCTTAAACAAATCAAAATATCGAAATGTGATTCTCGCTATTCAACTTTTCGTAAAAATTAAGCTCCAAATATCTTGACTACTTTTTTCTGTCTTTTCGGAAAATAGAAGAAACCTTCTATACCGAAGTGCCCAAATTGGACCATCCTGTACAATAAATAAAAAAAAATTACATTGTAGTAATAATATAAATTGTATTATTACAATGTAACTATACAATTGCCTATAAAGTTACTTTGCAATTTTACAAGTAATTGTGGAAGTTACATTGTAAAAATACTTTTTGTATTGTAAAATCACAAGGTAATATTACAATTGCAAAACCTAAAATTACACCACAAAATAAATTTACAACGTAATTTTACATTTTATTTGTAAAGTCACAATCGATAAGAAAATTACAGCAATAATGAGTGGTAAATAAATTGCCATCTATTTTAACTGTAATTATTTTTTACAGTGTACATTTTGTTGATTTCATCTTATTTGTATTATTGTTCTTTTATTGTTATTTGTAGTAGATTTTAATATTTATAGTTATAGGCATCACAAATAATTGTATTTCTTTGCTGTTTTTTTTTATTCCTCTAATTGGGTTTTTGCCTGTTGGAATAATAAAGATCTTTTCTTCAGCTTACAATTAATTGTATCAAGTATTTAAATTGTGTTAAACTGACTATATTGTGTCATTCTGAGATATCAAGATTTAAATTGTAGAATTTTGGAAACTAGGGAATGGGTATTATGATTTTGTATTAAAAAACATCGTGTCATTTCACTCTTCATTAACGGAAATCACACAAGCACAGGCCTATTCACGAAAATAAATCTGTAGCCTAATCCAGATATTATGCATCTTTTGATCTCGACACCAAAGATCGACAAAACCACCAAATCTACGGAGATCAGCAAATCTTCAGGGACGAAGCAATCTGTCACACGTCGAAAGCGGAAATGCAGAAACGGCGCCTCTATGATTGGCAGGAAGGACTGTGCAGCGCTAAACTAGGCGCCTTCCACGTTACCTGCGACATCAAGGATCCACATTGGTTGGTCCCGCCCCACAATAACAGGCGCCTCCGACCATTGGCCGGGCGCTCCCCCCTGCGCCTATAAAACCCTGCGCCGCGGCGATTTCCGTCAAACGCCAGATCGCTTCAGTTAGGTGCGCTTGTTTCTCTCAGTCGCGTTCAGTTCAGTTCAGTGTTGACTTGGTCAAAATGAAAGCCGCCAGTGCAGTGTGTACCGAAAACGGTGTTACCGCCGTGAGCGGGCGAGTGTCCAAGAGGAAGGATATCGAGAACGAGGAGATCCAGATGTACCTCAGCAAACTCAAGGACTTGGTGCCCTTCATGCCCAAGAACAAGAAGTTGAGCAAGCTGGAAGTCATCCAGTACGTCATCGACTACATCTGTGACCTGCAAAGTGCGTTGGAGACTCATCCCGCCGTCAACGCCTTCGACGCAGCTACGGCGCTCAGTCAGAAGAAATCGCAGGCGGCCGTGAGCCCCAGGCAGCCTCTAGGAGTCCGACCCAGCCCCAACACCATATTAACGCCGTGCGAGGCCCCTATTCTCCAGAATATCACGGTAAGTCGCAGAAGGATTAATAAAAAAAGAAGCGTTGTTAAGCAAATTTTCCCCAACATGTTCTGCTACTGGCATGGAAGATTGTTCAGCAGAATCTAGTTACAAAAAATTACAATATCCTCACATAAGGCTACTTTTTAGCAAATTCATAAGTTTGGTAATTTTTCCTATATTCCATAGAGATTTGGTGAGTTTTTGCAAGTTATTGGAAATACTAAAGTCGTAATTCAGTAAAAATGCAAGATAAGTTCAATACATTTAAACGCCTCTGCCCCTTAATCATTCATAGACAGTTTTTGATGACGCAAGGAATTTGCAAAACTGCTTTGCAAGGAATATCGCGACGATACGACGAAAAATTGCTTAACGACGCAACCCGTGGACGAACAAAAACAATTTTGCAACGACGAAGTTGCGAAAACAGAGTGAAAAAGTTTGCACATCGCGCTTTGTATTCGGATTCCGTCCCCAATGCATAGCAATGTCCCCGGTACCGTTCGGCGACGCGTCGTAACTTAGCAGGTGTGATTTAACCTATTGTTACGCTCTCACAATAAAAGTTACACATGTTTAATTGATAAAAATTCATCGCTGACCCCATGAGTCCCGTCATTGTCCCACGGGTCGGGTATATCCGGGATCGGCACCCGTACAGACACCTGGGTGTACCCTCCAGACGAACGTAACGGTCTCATGCAGATGTACGCACACGTGCACATCTGGATAAGTTTTCCTTTCTTCCCGAACACACACTCCATTGATCCCAGCAAAATAATCGAATCTAATAATAAGAGTATTCATTTTAAGACTCTCTCCCTGCTTCTTATCACAACTGCGGGCCAAGTGTTCGACAAACACATGTCTATTGGGGTAATTAGAAGGTCAGCTGTCTGGCTGCGCACATGGCATTTAGGGGTATTAATTAATTTATATTGCCCCTATGCGACAGATTTCCCAGCTGTTCACACGTTTTCAATACATGATCCGGCCTTGTGAATTTTCGTTTTAAACCCACGTGCACCGCAACAATGCTACGCAGATGTGCAAACTTGATCGGACTTGTCCGTATCCAAATAACAATTGTCTTATGGTTGTTTTTTTGTTGCAGACTCCTGAAGCGCTGACGCCGTCGGACAGGCAAGTGTCCTGCTGAATCCTTCAGGGTGATGTTGAATATATCACGTGATCATGTTGTCATCTCATTCCAATTCCCTAAGAAGAGCAGCGACCGGAAGGAAGACCCTTCCGTCTTTTTCGTTTTGGAAGAAAATCACCTCATTCTGACTACACGTATTAGGGAACGACTGAAATCATTTATTTATATACAGAAGAGTGATCTTAGTAAATAATGTAAAGGTGTGAGTGGGACAGAGAGACAGAGAGAGGGATGCATAGAGAGCACTTAGTGATGTACCTGTTTATGTTGCAATTTTGTTATTTAGATTTTATTTTATTGTTTTGTAAATATGGTAAATGAGTAATAGGCGGGTTTACAACAATCTTCATGTACAGTTTTTGGTGTTGTATCAAAATTTTCTCTGAAATTTTGACGCTCTGCCACGATCACAGATTCTTTTGTAACTATTTGATTATATATTTGTGAGTTTTTATCCTGTGATTTTTTAGTGTATAATTTGTGTACAAATTTATTATGTGTTGGGGTCATTCGATTAAGAAAGCATCTGATGGTTTGTTAAGCGGGCTGACCTCGACTTCTGTACATTTCTGTTTAGAAAACTTTGTAAATAGTTACCCATATAGCAACTGAACGTTGTTAAAAATTTTATTATATTATATAAAGATATTGATTTGAAATAAAATATGATTTTGCATAAAGACATTCTCTTTCATTTAGATACTCCTTTAACTGACGATGATGGCATAACCATAATAAAATTTATACTGAACGTTACAATATACATATATGCATTTTACTGTGCTAAATATACAGAGTAGTGCCGGGATAATGGGCCAAAACTCATATATTCCCGAGCAAAAATATTTTTATTCAGTTCAAAAAGTTGATAGTTAAAGATATACAGGGTGTTAAATGTAAAATATTATTTTAGTTTTTTTATTTATTTCTTAATAAATGCAAATATCCACACAAGGTTTGGGGTTCTTTGGGTCGAGGAACTGAAATCTGTTAACATTTTGGTCATAGTTCTCAGAAGGCACTAGCTGCAGGGAATTGAATGACTTAAAAACAACATAACTTTTTTATATTCTAAGGTATCCTTGATAAACAGATACAAATAATATTTGTTACAAAAATAACAAAAATAAAATTAGAACTTAGTTGCAGGTGAACTCTAATGCAGGGTTGCCTTGCCGTAAGAGATCTAGTTTACTGACCGCGTTGCCAAATCTTGGCGAATAGAGTGATTAGTGATTGCAGGTTTGTAGTGAGTCATTACCTGTATGACCCAACCAACCCAACCATGGACGGGATTCACACCTCCAAAACCCCCTCCGTGACTACGCCACTGAGCCTCACACTTGTTTTTTTTTTAGTGAAACGTCCTGTATACGCTTATCGACTAGAAAGACCGTCAACTAAGCTTTTGAAAATATATAAGATACTTATTTTTTATGGTTTTTGACATATGTATTACATATTTATTGATAATATGCAACATCATACGTCTCAATCAAATTTGCACTTGAAAAGAAGGGGGACATATTGGAACTATTTTTATAATTTTTTTTGTTCTACTTTTTCTGACAAAAAGAGCAGGCAATTATCGTATGAGCACCCTGTACCTACTATTTAATTTGCTTGTATTTCATACAAATTTTAACATTCAATATGAAATCAAATTATAGGAAAAAAATATTCTGTTGTGTCAAAACTTGTTTGTTTGTTTATTAAGAAGAAATAGCAGAAATACATTCCTGAACAAAATATTAAGGTAAATACGTGTATTATCTGATTATTGTTGAATCTGTTAACTACATGTATCACTTTTAAAAAATTAAAAACATTAACCTCTAACTGATTTTCATTTCATATTCTACACTGAAAGAAATTAATATATAGATACTAAATATATTAATTATTTAGTTTAGAAAATATACAAAGCGAAGTTTAAATTTGTGTTGTATATGATATTGTGATAGGTACATAACAGAGAGCAAATTTTAAATTTCAAAACCATCAAATTTAAAAGTGTACTTTTGAGTTATACATATAACGTGCTATTTGCTTTGATTTTGTTAAAATGGAATCATTCAAGATTAAATCAAATTGAAGAAAAATATCCTGATATTCGAAACTTGTTTGTTTTTAATTGTGAAACGAAATAGCAGCGAATGAATTGCCGGACAAAATATTAGCACCAAGTTAAATATGTATCATCTAATTATTGCTAAGATTTGAATCACCCATAAATAGATACATCACGATCTATATCTGTTGGATTTATTGACTACATAAACCATTTTTCTTAAAATTAAAAATAGTTGTGACTTATTTATATTCTACACTGGGAAAAATGAATATAAACCAAGTAGTATATTAATTATCAATTTAGTTTAGGTAAGGTAAAGCTTAGTTTAAACTTTGAGTAATTTCATGATTGTGAAATCTATTATACATCTAATAACTTTTTGTTTTAAGTAGGTAATACCTAAAAACGATACCTATTATAGACATTATTTGTAGAACTGAAATATGTTGAAGTAAAACAAATTTTAGATTTCGGAACTATCAAATTTAAACGTGTACTTTTGAATTATATAAATGTCTACAGGGTGACAACGGAGAGTGTGAACGCGCTGTAACTTTTTTATGACTCCTGATAAAAATTTGAAATTGGGTAGATTTATACTAGGTGCCATGAATTCTTTGAGGTCATTTCGGATTTCATGGCATTTCCGGTTTGATCGCAAATGACCGTAAATTTATATTTTTAAATGGGACACCCTGTATTTTTTTACATTTTTGGAATCAGCCGATCATTTTACGTATGGTAGGACCAATTTTCTGACACATTTTCTGGATGTAAGAAATTTTTTTTAATTTTTAAAAATAAAACTAGAAGGCCGTGACTCAAAGAAATTATTATTTTTTATTTGTAATTATGGGGAAAATTTTAAATTTCAATATTTTTGTACATTTTTTTAGTTATTACCACTAACATTTTCGTTTTATTGTATTTTCTTAAACTCAATTTTTCCAAATGTAAAGAGGGTAGGCCCTATTGATTTTTAATAAAGGTTTTTTTTCTGAATTTTGTGGTACAACAATTTTTAAATTCCGTCAAGAAAAGAAAAATAGGAAACAATTTCTGCCAGTCGCGGTCTTCTAGTTTTATTTTTAAAGTCCTTAAAATTATCGTTGATTAATTTAACCAACTAGAACGTCTTATCTCAAGTGACAAATTAGTAACGCGTTTTTGAGTAGATTTGGTGGATACAATGGGTCTTAGGAATTGTTTACTTAAACTGAAAACGATAATTTTTGATTGGGTATTTGCAAGCACCTGTAGACTTAGACTTAAACGATAGGTTTAAACAAACACAACAAAGTGTTTACTTACACAAAATATAGCATGATACAAATTCAATGATCGTCTTTTTGCGGATGCGCTGATATTTCTTGGAATAGGATCCTTTTAAGTTTCAAGATTTTTCGTTTGAAATAATTGATAATAGCAAGCATTAGTATTTTTATTATTTGATTTCAGAGGCGCCGATTTAACGGCAAGGGAAGCGCTTGTCCCTACCCAGCATATACAGATTCGGAAATTGCGGATCTTTACAGAGAAAGTAGAAATTGCCGCTTCATTCCAGGGAAGGTACGAACTTTAAGAGGGGCGGCGACGTGCATTGGTCTAGCATTCCCACTACTACGGTAATCGGTTCCGTATCGCCATTGAAAATCTAACTGTCAGATCAACTGATGCCAGTGTTGTCAGATCTCATGCATTCCGAGGAAATCTCATGCTTTCATATTTTGATTACAAAATCTCATGCTTTTTAATAGACACAAAAAGAAATGAATGAAGAATGATTTGAAATCTACCAAAACAAAAACCTAACGAGAAATAAAGGCAAAATCGAGGGCAAAATTGAATAGATAGAGGTAGGTATCTACAATATTTGGGTACTTGAAATATCCTTTATTGTAGACTGCTCTCTTAATAATTAGCAATGAATACATAAACGGGTATGACAGTCTACGGATATGAGGTGTGTGTGCTATATTCTCGCTGTATTGCAGTGATTCTTAACTCTATTCCGTAAGGGTACCTACATTTTCTGGAAACAACAGATTTTACGACCCGTGAGTCACCCTGCGTCACGTCAACTGCGCCTCAACGTAGCAGTAGTACATAATGATTTTTAATGAAATAAAAATGGCATTACAAAAGTAATTAAAAATTACTTGCTTCTTTGAAATTATTCTCATGCACTGAATTTTTCCCACCTGGCAACACTGCTTGATGCAAACACGCTGTGGTCGAAGTATGCGTGTAGCATGACACAAATACACGCAAGCGGCAAAATACAATTCACCATCAAGATCCTCACTTTCTAAATCTGTATGTAAGAAGGGCAGAGTTCCCCCAGCGTTTCTTAATAACTAAATCGTATAAATGTAGTGTGTCAAGACAACATCACAACACATATTTCATAATTTTATGAATAACTTATTCGACAAATATTTTATTTGACGTTTTGGGTAAAATTACCTACAGGGTGTCCGAGAAATTGTGTGAAATCTCTCGGGCAGAGAGAACATGAAAAATAAGATGGCAAGTTCCTATAAAAATTTTTCCTTCAGGCTCTTCCTGAAGGACGCTGGAAAATCGGTTTTTCTTAAATAACTTTTAAAGCACTTAATATACTTTATAAAAAATTTAATGTGACGGACACTAGTAAGAATCTCTTAAAATAGTGTCATTGAAAAATATTTAATTTTCTTAGTTTACCAGGGGCGCGTTTACACCGCGTACTCATGGTCCCTTCTGTCGGGTTAGACAGACGAAAGCAGCTAGGATTATTCGTCGGATACCTCACCTATGGCATACTGATGAGAGCTAATAAGCTCGAAACCGATATATGTCTGGTGGGCGTCTGACGAATGACTCTAGCTGTTGCTATAGGTTTTCCAGGTGTAATTCAATGCTGGTCGGGGCATTAGCCCGAAGAGTAGTTGTTTCCTGGAATTCCGTGTTTGCAAAATATCGTTTCTCGCCGATCGCGATAAAGGTCTAAAGTGTCTACTGACTCTACTGCATGTAGAACGCTTCGTGCCTGTGACATTTTCAGTCCGGCATGGAGTAGCGAGCGGCCGATAGATGTAGTTAGTTCTACACCGCGAACATTTTATATTACTTTTAAAAATTTCATTATTCATTTATTTTATAACTTTTTTTTTTAGAATAAATTACATTTACAAATTTAAGTATTTAGAAAAGATTATAACTATAATATTATGTAGATACCTAAATTTACCTTGAAAAGTGAACATACAACGAATTTGGTTTTTCTGCACCAAAATATTTATTTACCTAGAGGTACCTAATTGTGGGATAAAACCGATAAATGGCTTCAAAATCTATAATATGATGAAATAAGCAAGTACAAGTACAAATATTACAGAAATAAAGATATATTTTACGACATATGTCGGTACACAAGTGATGTATGTATTAATAGAGATTACAGCTCAAAAGTGTATGACAGATTACGGTGTACTGGATTTTCCGCAAATTAATTTTAAAAACCTAGTGCATTTGTACTCTAAAGGTCTTCTGAACCGTAGATTATAAAGAGCTCTGCAAATAATCTTCAATATGTATTATTTACTTTCCACGTATACTTTAACAGATGTATTATAAGATAAGACAGCTTAAAATATATTAGATACAATCAGATATATAAAATTCGACCCACTTTTTTTAATATACAGGGTGTTTCTTAAGTAGAGGTCAAAATCCAGGGGTGTATTCTGTGGCCAAAAATAAGGGTTTTTGTTATATACCTAAGAGTGGAGTCTTAGGACAGCCATTGTTCAACTATAGCGTGTCAAAAATTAATAATAATAATATCTCTACCCCTCATTCTAATCACAGGGATTAGCCCAGAAATCGGAGACTTGTGCGGGAGAGGGGGCGGCATATTATTAAGCAGGTCGCATTTGCGCTCAGGAACGACTTACGTTGGTAGGTCATAACCACCATTCAGTCATAACTACAAAATAAACAAACAAAATGAATTGTCAAATTAAGGTGATAGTTTGGTTTAGTTTAAAATTTGTTTAGTGCACAATGAATAATTGTGAGTCGGAAGAGATTGTGGAGGCTGCAAATATTGCAATAAGCAATTTGCTGCCTATGAAGTCAAGATCTTTATACGATATAGCCTACAATCGGTTCAAAAAGTGGTGCGCCGAGAGAAATGTTGAAGTATACAGCTAGAATGTTTTGTTGGCATACTTCAGTGAAAATGCAAATAATTACAAGTCTTCCACATTATGGGCGCAATATTCTATGGTTAAGTCATGCTTGATAATTTATGACAACATAGATATAAGCAAATTCCCCAAGGCTGATTCGCATTTTTGAAAAGAACCGGTGACGGATATCAAGCGAAAAATCGAAAATATTGACAAAGAGTAAATCGACCGTTTTCTCTATCAAGTGCAGATGACAAAGAATTCTTAATGATTAAGCTAAGACTACTTTTGTTGTTAGGTATTTCAATTATTAAGTATTTTGATTTTTTATAGGTTGGATTCATTCTGGGGATTGCCGGAGCTTGTCGAACTGATGAACTAGTCAATTTAACTGTACTCGTAGATGATATTGAGGATGTAGGCTCTTCCAAACACTAAGACAAAGATTCCACGAACCTTTCTGGTTACCGATGTGGGAAATATGCTTGAATTGTTTCGAAAATACTTGTCCCTTCGTCTTCCCCACGTCAAGCATTAGCGCTTTTTTGTACTACAAAGCAGGAACATGTAGTTCGCAGCCAGTTGGCAAGAATACCATGGGAAAAATTCCGAGTATAGTAGCTTCGTATTTAAAATTACCTGATGCTGCATGTTATACTGGTCACTGCTTATGAAGATCTTCAGCGACATTACTGGCAGATGCTGGTGTGGATATCACGACAATAAAGCGTCATGCTGGTTGGAAATCAACGACAGTCGCTGAGGGTTATGTCGAGAACTCCAGTGAAAATAAGACCAAAATTGTTAATCATGTTTTAGTAGGTACCACTACTAGCGCAATCACAAAAACTGTAAATGTAAGCGAAAGTAATATTCCTTCTAATATTAATTTTGAAAATTGTACAAATGTAACATTTAATTTAAATGTCAATATATAATTTCAATGTTATCTTTTTTTGCATGAAAAACGTTCTCCATAATGTAAACTCCCTTGGGAGCATTATACTCCCTTGGGAATAATCGACTACTGCTGTTTTAATTTTGATGTCATAGAAACTGATTTCTACTCCCGACCGTTGAAAAAATGAACTTAAATTGACAGCACACAATATTAAATAAGATGACTTCCTATTATCATTATTTTGCATGGCCTCCCATATGTTAAAGTAATTTCAGCAACTGTGTAAGAATGCACTTGATGAAATAAATCAATTTTGTTGTTAATCGGTTTTGGAATATAAAAAAAGTGTAAAGAAACAAAAAGTGAAAAAATACAATGACCCATATGATGACCTATTTTTTGTAATATTACAGTAGGAATATTATAAGTGAAAGTTTAACTGAGAATCCCTTTTGAAGAAAGAGTATATGTCACAATCTTTAGTCAAACGCCAAACCACAGTAGTCATAATTACATTAGCTTCGCAATATTAAACATATCATACAATTTAGTATGAAATCACTGTTAAGTGTCTGCGGTACACCAACATCACATTTCCTGCGTTAATATCAACTTAACCAATAGCATACGTCTGTATATGTAAAATAACCATATATGGTTACATACTCATTAGATACCAACACCTGAGATAGGATGATATCAAAAATTGCTTACATCAACCCAAACAATAAATAATTGTGAACTGTGATTGGGAGCTTACTAATACTTGAGTGCATTACTCAGATAAGGTTAATAACGAATGACGACAACGAAGAAACAAATATTGCAGACCTGGATAAATAAACAAAGAGTTTTCTTTCTAATAAATATTTGATGACATAGGTTTACGATATAGACGGACAACAAAGAACAATTCCATCCAAATATCATTTACAATGAGTTGGCTAAAGTCAAAAGGAAATTAATAGTTTAGATAATAATCAACATATCTCTAGAATTACAAATTTTTAAAAACATTTCTATTCGCAGAAAATAAAAAGAGTTGATAGGTGCAGATATATGTATTCATAACTCAATATAGTGCTGAAAGCTAGTTACACACGTAGCGATAAATCGTAACGACGTACAATCTATTGCGATAATAATGGCACTCACTGAACTATTAAAAGTTTTATTAGATATCTGTTGCTGGGTGGAAAACAACTAAGAACTAATGTTGAAAATTGAAAGTAGATTTAATTACGAATACGTCAACCGTTCTAACTAAATCGCCAAATCCCTTTTAAATAGTGCCATTATTATGGCAGTAGATAACCTACTTAGATTAGCACTACATGTAAATAACAATTTTATGACTAATAAATAATACTTACATTTTCCAGTAGATATTAGAAATTGGGAATATACAGTGCTTTCAAAGAAAATGATAATGATTATGTAAAATATCGACTAAATTAAATGTTCAAATTGTGCACCGTTGGCTGCCTGACAATAGCCAAGACGATTAATAAATTCTTTTTGGACATTATCAATAACTTCAGGAGGTATACGATGTATCTCGTGACAAATTCTTGCTTTTAAATCTTCTAAATTAACCGGTCTAGTAACGTATACTTTGCTTTTTAAGTATCCCCACAAGAAATAATCTAGGGGTGTCAAATCAGACGATCTGGCTGGCCACTCAATCGGCCCCCTTCTCCCTATCCAACGATTCGGGAATAGCTCATTTAAATAAGAACGGATAGGTGTTGCATAATGGTGAGATGCACAGTATTGTGAAAATTAAATTTTAAAATCTTCAAACATTATTTTTTTGACATTTTTGTTATGTAACACCATAATTTTTCATGATGTATGTATGTAGAATGCCACGCTCTTTCAAATGCCATGGTCAAAATTGGGGGTTGCTATTTAAAAAAATTGTCGATGACGTCATGTCTTGAACAACTACGACGTCACAAATAGGGGTCGAATGTCAAAAAGTGCCTTTTTTAAAAACAAAATCGACGTGCCAGGGGATTTTTTCGAAAACTTCTCAATTTCAAAAATAAGAATTTATTTGTTACTTTTCGAAAGCACTGTATGCAAATATGTTGAGCCTGTAAATTAAGGAAACCTTTACAGATACCTGATGCTACCTTGGAGAACTTTTTAATATAATTTTTCATGTTATACCGCTTTGAATGGTTTTGTCAACTACTTTATAGTGAGGGACGGAATCTAAAAAAATTTGATAGGGGAATTAGTAAAGTATTAAAATACCGTAAAGAGAAACACTTGATATATATTCCCTAGTACTCGTATATGCTTGCTATATTTTTTGGGCATTTACTCAAATAAACTCATTCAAATGATCATTTATCTCTTTATTTGAATAAATAACTGAATGATTAAAAACCGTGTTTGTAATGTCATTTAACTAAAATCATGTTTTAGGTAGTTTTTTTAGTTTTACTAGAAACCCAGGTTTTCCGGAAAAAATCAGCTAGCTATTTTACAGAATATCTAGAACAATGCTTTTGCGTTACATAAATTTCCGTTGTATTAAACAAAATCGAAAAGGACGACACTTAGTAGGTGAGATTTAAAGTAAACTATTAAAGTGCTATGTTCACTCAACGTCAACTCATTTTTGGTAATTTTATGTTCTTTGAACACTTCTCAAGTGGTACGTCTATGGAATTATGTCCCTTACAACCCTCATCTCCCTTACTCATCACTCACTACTCAAAAATGTCCATGGCATGTTCAATTCACTAAATTAAGTGTTACTTAAAAATAACAAATAACAAAAATATTTATAAATAAATAAATAAACTTTCTACAAAATAGAAAATATATAAAAAGTATAAAATATATAAAACGAAAAATACAAAAATAGTATTGCATGAAATAAAACATAAAAACATACAAATACATAATATACCTAATATGAGATTTTAAACTTTTTAAAAACGCAGTTCGAGTCGACAAGTTTTGATTGTAGTAAAATGTTCAATGCTTGCGTTAAATTCATATGTTATGTCGCTTTTGGTAGTTTTTTAAATTTAACTTTTTTCTACAGATAATAATAATAATAATAATAATAATAATAATAATAATAATAATAATAATAATAATATCTCTACCCCTCATTCTAATCACGAGGATTAGCCCAGAAGTCGAAGACTTGTGCGGGAGAGGGGGCGGCATATTATTATTAAGCAGGCCGCATTTGCCGCAGATGGCGAAGAAAACAAATTGTCTTCCTTTATATCTGCCATCTTATTATAATATTTTTTATAATACACACACAAAATGTATCGCACAAATTAAATGATCCAAAAAGTGCCGACGTTACGTCAAGGGCATAATCCAGAAATAAAAAATAGAAACATTCCAGTTGACTACATGCATCGCATACTTTGAATCAGGACAATACTTCAATCAGGACTCGTCGACTACGGTAGACAAATAAACAGTTATCTTTTTCACCCATATATCCAGAGATTTAATCTACAACATTAGGTTGCTTACGCTGTGGCAATTCGAGGTGCAGTCGCCTGCCGCTGACCAAGGAAAATATAAATTATTAGCTATGCGTTAGCGTCGCGTTACTCCCGTCACTCTCGTTATAGAAGATGATATTTTGACTACGTTTGGAGTATCGGTTTTGAAACTTCTACGGCCTATGCTGTTATTTAATCTATAATGATTTTCCGGGTTGTTAAGCTGTGAACTAGGTAACTGGTCGCTGCCGGTAATATAATTTACTTACACATTTTTAGTCTTAGCTGAGATTCTTTGATCTGGCTTTGTTGTTCTCAGGCTAAGCTTTGTGGGGAGCGCACCCGTTTTCAGTAGCCTGGTTTTTCCAGACATCATTTAGCAGCCTTAGTACTTTGATAAATTTAATATTTTAGAGAAAATTGTACAGTTAAAAAATAAAATAACTCCTTTTTATAACTATTCTATAAATAAAAATTAATTAGAGATCGAAGATTTAAAACCAAAAATTAGCACTATAATTTTGAGAAAAGATCAATTTTAACTTTGTTATTTTATAACACTACTTTTTTACGTAATTAATCAATTATAAGTAAAATATTGAATATGTAATAATAATAATATAGTTAAAAAACGGTAACTAAATAAAAATTAATTTTGTTACCTCTAGTTTCATTTTATAAATCTTAACCTGAATGACATGAGGAAAAAGAATGACAAGAAATAAATAAAATATTTAATATGTTAATAACTTTTTACTTTATTCTTTTCATTTCTGTAATATACAGCATTTGATCTTCATTAATTAAAGTAGTCCGTACTAAACTCCGTGCTCTATTTCAATAGAATACATTATATTAAAATATTTACAACACAGCAACGCAACAACATGGCACACTTGAATCTTATTTGGTATTAGTGTGTTATTTGTAGATCTCCTAGTTTAGAGTTGCGTGTAGTGACGTCACAAGCTGGCACACCATTTTGGCACCAATTTCAACCTCTTATATTTCGAAAACACAAAAAATAAATCATATGAAATTTTAAAGGCGTAAAAAGAGTATCGTGTACTATACAAAAACGCATAAAACCATATAAAAGAAATTTGACGGACTAAACCTATTCAATATTTTGGGTAGACAATGTCTACCTTAGCTTTGCTACTGATATAGATTATTCTAAAAAAAATGAAAGTATGATATAGTGTGAAAATACGGAACCGGCAATAAACCAACTGTACTCTGTTATCATCGCGTCAAACGGTACTATCAGCAGGCCATGCGGGCCCTGGTACTAGTACGCGGAAACGGCAACGGAAAAAGTCCCGCAAAAGCGATACCACCCGGATTTTGAAAACCCAGTTTTAGATATCTCACCACTTCCTCGGCTAGTTCAACGCTCCGATGCGGAATTCTCATGGCACACCGTGTGACTATTCTACCTGTCGTGGGAAACAGCCTACGAGGCCGCCGCTACTTCTATCTGGCAATGGACGACGTTTATTGCTTTATGTTGCCTGTTTTCTGGAAATTCTAGTCACTATTGTCAACAGCCACACAAACAACTCGTTAGCAATTTAATGCAGAGCTCTAAAAGTCCCACAAACACCTTGAATAGCATAAGTATAAAGATATATGGTAGAAGAATAATATTGCGTTTTTTCTATGCATTAATAGGTATTCACCTGCACCGAGTGCAGTCTAGTGGAACTCAATGCAGGTGAAAAATAAATATCTAATATTATGTCTGATTATTTAGTGCAGTAAAATCGGCTCTCAATTGTGCCGTTTTTTAAATAAGGAATAACTGAATTAAATAAACGTTTATACTATCTTGTAGAAGGACAATTTGGGCATCCGAAATGAACTTCTACAACTCTTTTCAGTGGGGACAAACTTTTTGAAATCGAATTTTCGATTCTACGGACGTTATTTGACAATTATGTTTATTGCAATTGAAAATCAACGTATGTTCATAATTTTCTCACAACAATGATATGCGCCAATTTTTGATAACTTAAGGCCTTTTCAAAAAAATTAGTGCCAAAATCGGCATCAACAAATTTGTGCATTAAAAACTTCACTATGCGAAAAGCTATATTAATTTTATTGAAAATTGATCTATAGCTTTATAGAAGCAAATGTCAAAAGTCTAAATAAGTTTTTTAAAAAAGTTTACTTTGCTAGGTGTTACGGTTCTCAAGAAATTGAATTTTATATTTGTCCAAGATACAGAATATCAAAAAAATGTTTGATTAATAACCATTGTGATGTAATAATTTAAAAACTGGCACAAATGTTATTGACTTTATGCTACTTTAAAAAAAATCTTGAAAAAAAATATATTTAGAACCTTTTAATTGGAGGACCGACATATTTCTCTCCTGCAGATATTTGTCAACGTACGCCTATGGTTTTCAAACAACGTTGATAGTAAATTTGATTTGCAAACTTTTATTTATGTCTTGACATTTTTTTATTTAAAGCTCAATTTTCTAGATATTTTACATTTTCTTAGACAATGTCAATAACTTTTTCCGTAAATCGGAACAAAAATATTCAAATTCGACACAAAGCATGCATTAAGGAAATAATACATGGTATTGACTAAGAAAATGTAAAATATCTAGAAAATTGAGCTTTAAATAAGAATTGTTAAGGAACATACACGTTTGAAAATCAAATTTGCTATCAAATGAACGTAGTTTCAATATATATATTTTTTCAAGATTTTTTGTGCCAATTATCAAATTTTTATCTTTACAATATAGTAAGCATTTTCCAATCCATATTTATATGAACTTATTTTCTTAATTAAAAATGTTCTAACACCTGCTAAAGTTTGGTCCCTGTAATTCGTGACAAATATATTTGTCTTAATAGAAAATATAGATTTTTGTAACCCGTCGAATGATGGGTTAAAAAAATTACAGAAAATTCAACTCCTTGAAAACTGTAGAACACCTAGAAAAGTAAACTTTTTTATACTTTTGCTTACATTTGCTTTGATATAACTATAGATTAATTTTCGCTAATTAATGTACCTAGCTCTCCGCATATAGTGAAGTTTTTAAAACACAAATTTTCTGGTGTCGACTTTGGAACTAATTTTCTGGAAAAAACGTTTGTTGTCAAAAATTGGTGTCTATCGTTAGAAGCGCCATAGTTTTTCTTATATAAGTTGTGGACAAATTATGAACATCGGTAAAATTGTTGATATCTAAAAGCAATATATGTTACCAAAAACATAATTGTCAAATAACGTCCGAAGCATCGAAAATTCGATTTCAAAAGGTTCGTTCCTACAGAAAAAAGTTGTAGAATTCCATTTCGGATGCCCAAATTGTCCCTCTACAAGATGGTAAACATATATTTTATTATATTATTAGTCACTTTAACAAATTTCTGTAAAACTTATATGTCAAAATGTGTTAAATAACACTGAAAGATTACTTATCCTAACCTTTTTACAGTATAATATGCTACTTTTATTGTCTTATCCCCAAACTTCATAGAGAGAGGGTTTATCAAGCGGCTTGATACAAATAAACATAATGAGATCATCTGCTCCAACACAATAAATGGCATTTTATTCGTCATATTTGCTTTTATACAACACAATAAAAAAAACTATTTTGTTCGGCACTATTGCAAAATTTATATCTATTATAAAAAATATGTTTTGGCATTATAAAGTATAAGTGTTCAGAAACCAAACCTATTATAAATTTACTAATAAATATGCAAAAGCAATTATGCAAAAATATAATTCATCATAATACTGACATTTCATCAGTTTACATTTTAAACATCTATTACTTGTACATATGTGCTAATTGACCCTTTAGAACTGACACGTTTAAGTCATTAAAAATATTATAAATGTGACCATACATTCGAGGAATACGATGAAGGCTATTAAACAATTTTGCATAAAACCGCAATTATTGTTAAATTAAGATGACAATTACGAACAAGTAATGGGTATTGTAAATATGTCAAGTGGCTAGCGAATTATGTTCTATAGTTAACCGCTTTTCTTCCCAAGTAATAGTGTAACTAAATATAATGAATTTAGAGTATTTGGACACTCCTTAGTTATATTTGCAGTAAAATAATATATCAAATACAACCTAATCGTACATCATATTCGGAAAAATCTCCTTAAATCGCTATAAATCGCTTTGAATTGGAAAACATGTGAATTACGAGTATTTCGATTCTATGCACAAATAACTGATTATACATGGCATAGCAAAGCAAGCAAAGTAGGTATGTAGGATCGATTTAGTCATGGATATTTTGTCACACAAAGTATATAGTTTATACTTTGTGCATTAGTCACCATATTGCTAATTTAATTAATTTGTGATTGTGGTTCAATTTGCTGAAAAGTGGAATCTGAAGAAGATTCCTGTGGCGATATTGGAGTGTGCGAAAGAAGTTTCTTTGAATCTTCTTCCACAAACATCTCGAGAAATTTATGAATGTATCTATCAACCTTTTATGGATTGGTGCAAAGACAAAAAACATTAAGTTGTATTCAGAAGATAATATTGATGGTGTATTTTTTAAACCGTAAAGGCTTTGGTCACAATTCAATGTTGCGGTCAACGTTGGCATAAGGAAGAGGATTGATGTAAACAAATATTCAGTTACGTGCTTTTCTCAAGAGACAAAATGAGGGATATGTATCGAAAAAATCACAATTATTTACAAAGGAGCAAATTGATTGCAATTTGAATAGTACATCTGACGATTTATATTTGATGATAAAGGTAAACGCTATAAAAATTAAAGAATTAAATTTTTCAAAAGCTACCTAATATTGGGGGTTGCAGACGCATGCCATTCTGATGAATTAGTCAAATTAACAACTGATAACGTTAAAGATTGAAATCCGCCTTAATTTTAAAAATTCCCAATATCAAAACCAAGGGATCACGTTCTTTTACTGTGCTGGAACACAATTATTTAAGTTTTTACCGGAAATATGTTGCTTTACGTCCACCTGGATTGGTAGGACGTCGATTATTTGTCAGATATGTTAGTGGAAAGTGTCATCGAATGGTGGCTGGTACTCATAAAATTAGTGTCGTCTCGCAAGTGACAATATTTTTGAAGATAGACAACTCGAAAGAGTACAGTGGATACGCATTACGACGAACATCTGTTTTCCTTTTACATTAAAGACTCACTTTTGAATAAAGAAAATATTGCAAAAAGAATACTGAAATTTGATAGTGGTAATGATAAACCAAGCATCGCCATTTCTGATTTCTCAACATCTCAAAATAATATAACTACTAATGAAAACGTGTTGGACTGCTTTGATAATTGCTAAAAGAATGAGGGTAGTGGCAATTTCAGTGGCTTATTTAATTTTAATACTTGTTCAAACTGTATTTAATATCTAACTTGGTTAACATCTTTAATATAAGGATTAAAAGTGTCAACTCCAGCTTATATGATTAAAAGTGAATACTTTTGTTGATAAGATATACCATTTTTCTTGTCAGTAAGGAAAATGTCAACCTTTGGCAATCCAAAAATGTCATAGTTCTGTGACGGTTGCAGAAAAAGTATTTTTAAAATATTTTGGATTTTTACCCAATTTACTAAAGACTTAAGGTTCATCAGATTCTGTTCAATGTGTACATACATAGAAATATTATAGTGGGTTTTCTTGGACAACTGGTTTTTTATTTTATGTGCCTGTGTGTGATAAAGGTTAAACAATTATATCAATTTTTGAAAACATATTTCAAAGATTAAGAATTTTGCAGCTGCAACACATTAAAGTGATTGTAAAAACATTTTTTTTTAATTTCTATACATACAGTCTGGAAGAAAAGTATGGAATAAATTCATTATTTCTAAAACAACGAAGTTTCATGAAATTTTCTCGGACCCGTCGATTTTGCTATTTAAAAAGACTCTTTTTTCTATACCGACGCATTACCGACGTTCATTTGTTTTCGCGTGATGACGTCAGCGGTTATTTTTTTAAATAGAACCCCTATATTTTTTCATCGTATTCTTGTAGAGCTTAACTTGCTGAATTCAAAAATGTATAATTTCAACACTTTATTCTTTCAACTTTCCGAGAAAAAAATAATAACCGATCCAATAAACGCTGCAGTTGACAGATGTCAATTCTGATTAGATTTTGTTTAGCTACCAAAAACAGTTTCTGAGGTGACTTGATTTAATTTATTGTTCTTGCAAAATCAAAATCAAAAGATGTAATATTTTAACATGCAATCTAATAAAACAAAATAACAAATTAGGGGGTCAAATACGATTGAGGCAACCAGAATTTAATTATTAATTAATTATTGTTAAATTGTTTTAAAAATGAAGAGTCCTTATTTTGTGATACTGCCGATGAATTCACTATATCCATTTTACTCTCAACCAGCCCATCACAGACACAAATGGGAATATTCACATTCTTTTCAAGCCGATTTTATTGGATCGGTTATTATTCTTTTTTTTTCGGAAAGTTGAAGGAAAAAAGTGTTGAAATTATACATTTTTTAATTCAGCAAGTTAAGCTCTACAAGGATTAGATAAAAAAATAGAGGAGTTCTATTTAAAAAAGTATCGGATGGCGTCATCACGCGAAAACAAATGAACGTCGGAAATGCGTTGGTATGGATAAAAGTCTTTTTAAAAAGCAAAATCGACGGGTCCGAGGAAATTTCATGAAGCTTTGTTGGTTTAGAAATAATGAATTTATTCCATACTTTTCTTCCACAGTGTATAAACAATTAGCTACATGTCTTACATCTTTTAAAATTGTGTCACTTCTATTTGCGAAGTATGATTTATGCTGATCCGTAGTTCCCATTTGTCCACAATTATTTTTATCGGTAAGTCCTCGACTTACGTTTGTCAATCAATTAAATTTTTATAACTCCGATAAGAAAAAACAAACAATCCGTATGTACGCCGCTCGGTGCATTCGAACTCGGAATATTAGACGTAATTCGAGATTCGAGATAACTAGTGCATACAGGTGTAAAATTTCATATGTTTACTTAATAAATTCGCTTTTATCTTTTTTGATACTTTACACACACACACACACCTGTTGCGCTGAAACGAAAAACAATATATTTTAAACTAACGCAGCTGCGTTATCGATATTTGTACGAAATTATATAAATTTGACCTTAATTTATGCTTTACGACTTTCTATTGGCAATAGTAGTTGTATCTCTCATAAGCTTCAGGTTATAACTTGAAATCAAAAGAGGTGATTCCTTGATTTAAACACATCTGACCGATTTATAAATTGAGTTCTGATTTCGGTTTGTAATCTAAAGATTATGACTTAATATTTTTACCTATCCTTTTAGATTCACAACGGGCTGTTGTATACAGGGTGTCCCAACAATCACCGTTAATAAGCCGGAAACGGGCGATAGGCCAAGTCGTGACAGTTATTAGAAAAATATAAAAAAAAATCTTTGTCATGTACTTTTCAAATTATAAGTATCAAAAAATAAATTGGAAAAACTGACATCCTGTGATGATCTATCAAGTTCTGTGACTACAAATATTAATGTTTCGTCAATCTTTTTTCTGTAATGTAATCATGAATAACCCTTCTGTAAATTACAGTTTAAAATTAAAACATAACTGCCTCAGTTTCAAATAAAATGTTGAATTTTTGCCCAACATTAAATTCAAAATAATTACATCACCCGACTTTAACCGACTGTACTGTAAAAAAATGTACTACACTATTTTGGCAAGTAATTTTAAAAGATGGCGCATTTAGTCAAGATTCTAAAATGGTATGATATTTGCTAGATTACTTCTTTGTTTAGGAAAAAAAAAATTTTTTTAGTGGAACCGGATTTCAGGCCATTACAGAAGAGGTGCCACTATCCTACTTTTTCAATGTGGAGAAACGGCTTGCTGCCTCTTCGATGTGAACAAAATATTCCATGCTAAAATCAATGTTGAAAGTGCAAAAAGGTATTGATATTTCGAAGTATGGTAAAGAAATTAATTATAAACACAAAAAGGCAAAGATACTGGAGAGAAACCAAATGAACAATTTTTCGAAAAAAGCACCGGATGAGGAATATTTACAAGGTAAGGTAGAAAATACACGATCTTAATATTCTACTTTACACATTGAACGTTTTATTTTGAACTCTTTACAGGTCGCAACGATCATCGGAGTTGCAGATGCTTGTCGATGAATCTTTTCGGATATTACCCATGTCCAAGACAAAGGTACCTACCTATACGTAGGTACTTATTCCGAATACAAAAACAAATATTCAAAATTCAACAGGTTTCACGATTATGGAAGAAGCTTTCTCAGTCAATGCTGTAGAAATGTGTCGAAAATACATCAACCTGCAACCTAAAGATCGGTGGGAGATATTTCTTGCAATATGTGGCTGGAAAATGTACTACACAACATTTTTTGGGCCCCTGATCCAGAAAGTTTTTCCAGACATAGAGTGACGCGTTCTTTGATAACATTATTGGCCAATGCTGGGGGTGATATTACCACTGTCAAACGTCATGGTGGTTGGAAATTGACTACTGTAGCGGAAAGTTATATTGAGGATTCAGTGTCCAGCAAGCATTACAGATTGTCGATTGTCAATGTTTCCAGCTTCTAATCTGCGCAACTCATCCGAACGGCACGCTCCATATAAACCCATTGTAGCCTACAACAACGAACGAGTAATATACACATTTATTTTAGAGATTATTCTGAGTTTTACCTTGACAAGCAGATATTCATCATCTGCAACTGTTTTTCACACATCGTGCAGGTCAAAAATTTTGGACTTTTTTAGTTTGTAACCTCTAGTTGATTGTTTCAAGAAAGCTATGAAGTTGCTGTACCTACAAATAAAAGTTAAATTGATACAACGTGATTTTAAACGGCTTCTTCATTCATCCTTTTTATTCACCACAGATAAGCATTGAATAATACGACCATAATCTCTCCGATTTTTTCGAAAAATATGCTAACAATACATTATCATTTAGATCCTTGGTGTGCCTTGTGTTCTTCCATTTTTGCCATTTTTTATATCCCCTTTTATAGATCATAGAGATTTTGATGGTAAAAATTTGGATATGTGGGCTGTAGAAAAAGACATTGTTTTACACACGAAGATAAAATTCCATTATAATCTCCCGAAATACTTTACTCGCGATTTCATCGCTCATGAGTTAATCTTTTTCAATCAACAAAATTTATCGTTTTGTATAATATAAATAACTATTAATATTATACTATATTTTTACAGTATTACAACTTGCTTTAGTTTGTCGCATACGTCCTCAAGTTTGACATCTGACAGCCTCGACTACACTGCACCCTAGCCGTAGACGGCCTAAACTACATTGAAACTATCTAAATATGTTTTATATACGTAACAATTTATATATCATTTTACTTATGAAAACAGTTGGTGGGTTTTAAATGCCATGATAATAAAGAATATTATGTATGATACTAGATCGGTGGACGTTTGGCAAGACACCGCTTTCAGAAATGGACGCTTATCGCCTTTATTTATTCTTCAAACACCTGCACGAGGTCATTGTTTTAACGCACAGAACGTGTGCGAGGTACTACCGTAAAATAAGTGTCTAGAAATTACTAGGTACGGTGATTTACGGCTTGTTTTACGCTTTTATCCAGGTAGAATGCCTTCTTGAACAAAGGGCACTCTCTCACAATGGGAACGAGGAATGCTGTGAAACAGGTGAAGAAAAAATTTACAGCAACTGAAACTGAATTACAGATACCCCAGACCTTGCCTAGATGACGATGTTAATGGACTATGTTTGAAAAAAAAATAGATAAAGTAAAAAAGGAAATGTTCAATTGGATACTTTGAGGTGTTTTTTATATATTTTACATGGTTCTCAAAATATTAGGGTCAATACTTTATGATGTTATCTTTGTTCATATACCTACAGTGTAAAAGATAATGATAGTAAAAATAGATGGTAATTTATTTACCATTCATTACTGCTGTAATTTTCTTATCGATTGTGATTTTACAAATAAAATGTAAAATTTCATTATAATAATATCTCTACCCTGCATTCTAATCACGAGGATTAGCCCAGAAGTTGAAGACTTGTGCGGGAGAGGAGGCGGCATATTATTATCAAGCAGGCCGCGTTTGCGCCCAGGAACGACTTAGGTTGGTAGGTCATAACCACCATTCAGTGCAGGAATGAGGAAAACCTCAAACGTCAACCGGTATCAATCTCTCACATTTACCCAGGTCAACATTCTTCCACCCTACCATACCAGCAGAAATGGTGCCAGTCCTCTTTACAAATATAGCTTATATACGGTCTAGCGGCTGCGGGGGTCGAACCCACAGCGATCTAGTCACCTCAATTCAAGTACTACAACCGCGCGACCACTGACCGAACCAAATCATCTTTGTAAAATTGTCTGGTATAATTTTACTTATTGTAATTGTAATATTACCTTGCAATTTGACATTGCAGCTTAGCACAATTACTTGTAAAATTGTAAAGTAACTTTACAGTCAATTGTATTGTTGGCATTTGTAGATTATAATATTTTCCGGAAAAACAGAAAAAAGTATGCTAGTAGGATGTTTCTGGCTCAATTTTTGAGAAAATTTGAATGGGGATATTTCGATATTTTAATTTGTTTAAAAGATACCTACATGATGTTTTTCAAATTTGGTTGTTTTCAGTGTAAGTATTTAACTTATGAAATATTTTCTGCATGCGTAGTATTTAGTGGCTTGCGTAATATTTATAACTTCTAGTTTTCCGTTATAACATACTTAAGTATATATTTTGTTAATGGAACGTCATATGGTGTTTTAAATTTTTTTTGTTCAAGGTGTAATTTATTTGATCACCTTACCTGAGTATTTTCGCAATATTTATTTACAAAAAGGATTTATTAGTATATTTATAACTTGAAAAAGTACATACATACATATCTTGTACAGTACTTTATTTGAAAAATTTGTAGCATCTTATTATTTTTACAATTTTGCATAATCTACTAGATTCTACACAAAAAACTGAATATAACAAACAAAATTCAAATACTTTCAGAAATAAAAAATTATAAGGCATCATAGAGAATAAAAAAAATATATCAAAACGAAAGATATCGAAATTAAATTTTTGTCGAAGTTTTTGAAAAGTGTCGAAACTGACCTAACTCGAACAGTCAATTTTAAGAAAGATAACTAACAGTTTTTGACATAGATTTGTCTATTGAAATATGTGTGGAACATTCAATTCAGTTGAATTTGCGACTTTGCCTTTTTGCAAATTTATATTTGTGACGTCACAAATAATATTTACTTATTTTTTAGCATTATAATTAGCTGAAAAATTTTGAGAAAAAATTAAATGACTAAATCTTAGTACCTTTCTTAAGATCTTCGCATGCGAGCCCATTAACTATTACTATTGGTCATTGTTAGCGCTGCCATCTAGATTACAGAATAAAATAATGAAAAAGTTCCTAACCATTTAACAAAAATTTCTGTGTAACTAATTCTTACTTTGTAATATAGGAATTTTAATAAAACATTAAACAATCAATTAATCTCTTTGTTGCTTTTATTTTGTAAGTATTCTATATTTATATAACATGTTGTACAGAATGTTATCCAAGGAAATGGTTGAATTGTTTATATTACATTAACATAACGAATATCAATTGAAAAGTAGTACCTACTTAGTAGTAATGAGCAATACAATTACAGAATTGCTGATAGAAATTGCTTCATACAGAAAAACGAACAACAAAATAATACCTCTGCTATATAGGAAATGACACACGCTGATAACTATAATTTAAATTCCTAAGTTGTATAAAACGTAATAAGTATTCAATTATTAAATCAGATTATATGTAGGTAATTGATTATTGATTGAGAAAATTAATACTCTCGTCAAAGGGTAAATTATCTATATAGCATGAGTCACACCGAGAAACTACAATAAGATAGTGTTGACTGAGATACTGAGATGAGAAATCTCTCAAAATGTAAGTCTTGTTTTGTCTTGCAGAACAAGATGCTCGAGTCTGCGAACTCACCTAGCACTGGCAAGTACTGTCCTGCACTGTCAGCAAAGTAAACAAGTAATAATCCAAGTTGTCTCGTTAACTGCCCTCTTTGTCTCCCTTATGGTATTCAAAAACGACGTATGTCGGCGAGTTGGTTGTCGAATGACTGCATTAAAGGCGTTATTGTGAATTTGCGAAGTGCTAATAATTTAGTATGTCATATATACATATTTGATACCTGCTAAAAGACCAGTGATGCACAGAAAGCGCTTACCTTGTTTTGTGATATGCTACAACGTTGCAATCAAATAACGGCTTGTAGCTGTCGTTCCGATATAGCTTTATATTCGATACATACTTAAAATTTCTATATAAATATTGTGCGACGCAACAAGATTTGCAATCATCATAATTGTTAAAAACTACATGTTAGTCGAGCTGAAGGCAAATTATCATTATTTCAGAATTTTTTACTGTTGGTTTTCTAACTTTTATGACTAATTTTAATAATTAGTTTATAATATATTTTCTGAAGATGGGGTAACCCGAAACGATCGTAAAAATAAAGATATATGTATTGAAGGAAAATTTATTTTATGACCCATGTTCCAGTAAATCTACTCAGTAATAACTGGTAAACTGAGAGAGCTAAATATGTTTCAAAGACACTATTTTTAGAGGTCCATCACATTAAATTTTTATTAATTCATAATCAGCACTTTAAAAGTAAAACCGATTTCCAGCAGCGTCCGTCAGGGACACATATCTCCGTAGAAAAAAAAATAGGAACTTGTCATCTTATTTTTTCATGTTTTATGTGCACCAGAGAGATTTCCCACATTTTACTGGACACCCTGTATACATCATCTATATAATTATGATATATTATGCTTATATCCACATATTCTGATGTCATTTGCTTGCAATTATACAGGGTGAACCTTAAATAAGTACAAATATTTTAACTGCTGGTGTAGTTCGTCATATAGATCGGTCCAGTGAATGCCATTTTTAAAAATTTCTAATATTTACGGATATATTATTTTTTTTTTTTAAATACCCACATTCTGGGGACCGCTGCTAAAACCAAGCTAATGAACCATAATAATTTGTTGCGAGGTTGCCATATTTTCTCTAATATAAATATTACGTTCCCCTTAACGTAATAGTAAAGTAATACGGTTAATTCTATTTTAAAAATACTTAATTGAAGCATTAGTACAGTAAAGTTGGGTATGTAGTATGATACGCAGCAATATTAACATACATTTTAACTGCTTAACTGACCTTACTATAAGCGATTAAAAATGAATTTCCGCAAGTTAAATACTAGCGTAAAGTATTTAGGAAGATATTAGGTGATATTATTATGTCCAATCTTCAAAAATTATACATAAACGTGCACACAAGCTTACCTGTTTGTTAAATAATTAACTATTTAATGAGTAATCCACATTTCACAAGTTAAATGTCATTGTACACTGTTAGAAAGAGACACAATTTCCTTAAGTTATTTTATGAATAATAACGAAAAACTATGATTTTCACACAACATATTAAATTTAAAAGTTTGTTCAAGCAAAGACATTTGTGTAACACTGGCAACACTGTGAACTACACATTCAATCTGAAGCGCTATGACTCATAAATGTATGAAAGTCAGCGGTCCTCAACAAGTTTTCTACAGAAAAATTACAAAATTTATTTAAAATTTCACTTTTTTATTTCTTACTTTTTTGTAAAACAACTATTAATTATGTGTTCTATACAGTGAACTATACTGCTAGTTAAAATATTTGTACTTATTTAAGGTTCACCCTGTATTGTACCACTCTAGCCCACGACTTACGTTCGGCGTCTTTTGAAATTTTTATAGTCCCTTATATCGATGAAATGGACCTAATACGTATACATATTTTTTAGAATTTAAATTTGTCGATGTATTTCATATAGTGCGCAATCAGTTTAACATAAACGGATTTCAACACGCAACCTAAATAAAATAATTAGTATTCCTACAACGATGACGATGTAACAAAAAGCAGTGACTAACTGTACCTACCTAATATACCTAACATATATTTTCGTCACATTTGTTGGAATAACATCATTTTGAAAGAAGTTTTGCTATAACGGAATTTTCTGCTGCAAAATGTATCTCATGTGTAAGATCACTTAGATTATTTGGGTTATAAGCTGCAAAAACTATGTTGTTAGAGTGCGGTAGCATACTTTCTCTTCTTACAAAACTTTAAAAATAGCGTGAAAAATCAGTTCAGGTGTTTGATATAGCTTACAAATATAAAAATGGGTATTGCAACATATAAGGTGCCGTATAAAAAATGGTGATTGTCATACGTAAGGCGTAGACAATTTGAATTGCAGACGGTTTCTATCATCAGCGATTGCAAATGATAACAAGAACTGGCGTATCAGATTCTCCATTTGGAAGTAGTCTTTCGAAGTATCTGATTTTTTACGGTATTTCTAATGGCGTATAAATTTTACGATAAGTACATACGTAAAGTGTTTAATTATTTATCAGTTGATATTTACGTCAAACTTAAGACGCTTTGTAGTATATAGCAGGTTTTTCAGTCATGGCTTAAACTAGTTGTTTTTTGGAAATGCTACCAAGTACTCTAATTTTCAAATTAAAATGTATTTAACATTATTTTATCTTTTCTATATCAGTGCACTGCACAGTGCACATGCACTATATCATACAAGTATTAAATTCAAGTTATGAGGCATATGGAGTCTTTTTCTACATTAGTTTTTGTTTTCTGCATTCAAAAAACATATTCTCATATATATTTTTTCTTCATTGACTCATACAATCTTCAAGTTAAAGTAAAAATTAAAGCATATACAGGGTCTTCTACACGTTCTATGCCAAATTTTGGCAAATGGTAACTGGTATAGTGTCAGACATTTTTTCCGATTCGAGAAATTACAAGCATTTCAAAATATATAATTTCATATTTCAATTAAAGTAGCCTTATAAATAAAAGTGACGTTTGCTATAACAATAATTATTATTTGTGTCATTTTGTTTATTTATTTTACACTTAGCGTGCTTAAAATGCATTTATTTACAATTAAAGAGTATGCAACAAAAACGAATTGGGCCTATTTCCATATAAGAAAAAATGTTTGAAATTAACCCAGCAACCACCTGCCAGAGTTTGACATAGAGCTTGTAGACCTCACTATAATATTTTCTACGCCAGCTTCATAGTTTTTCTATATACTACCATGTACTAAAATAATAGTATCTTTTACTCATTGATATTACTCAGTGACACTGTTATTTCCGGTTTAGCTTTACAGATTGTAACTAATATCTACTGTAACTTCCCAAATTTGTCTGCTTTCTGCTAGTACTCTGTACAGGTAATTAAATTTTCTACTTAATGACTTCTCCAATGACCGACGGAACTTATCTTCGTGTGGCGTCTGATATTTTAATTGCTGTTTACGGTTTTACAAGCAATAAAGTGCCGTGACGTCACACGCAGCGACGTGCAGGTGGAAGGGTTAATTAGGTCGTCGAGATTCGCCGGATAATTACCTTAAGGTGACTATACACGTTACTGCAATTTTGATAAGCATGCATGATCAATCTTTTTGTATAAGCAGGCACAATTTTTTTTTTATAACCACTGGGTAAAAATATTCTTGAATAAGTCAGTTTTAATAACTTAGGGTAATTCAGTCATAATGTCATTAATTTTAACCACGCATTCCGAAGGCCTAATAAAGACAGAAATTCGACCTTTCAAAAGATAAGCTAATGAACCCATAACAATCATTAAAACGGCTCTCCTGCTACGCTACAAATTTTCTGATGACGTTTAAGTGTTGAAGCGAAACCCAGTTGCCACGACGTACTGAAGTGATATATATATTCTAGTATACAATCTAAAATTCCATTTTGTATATTGATGAAAAATGATCATCTAATTTCACATTAAACTACTTGTTTTCATTTGAAAAATAATAACTATTCACTACTGATTTCATTTCTTCTTAAACATTGTTAAAAATTCTTACTTATTACTTTTGTTTATTATATTTTCAGAATAAAATAGGTAATTTAATGTAGTGAAGACAGATAGCAAAATTTTATAAATGCCTTAAATAACATTTTACATCACGTAAATGGTAGGAGCAATACAGAGCATGTTATTTGGAATTGGAATGAGACGTTGAATACAATAAATAAGAAAAAATGTAAGTTTGCTTTACCACTTATTTTCTAAACGCCCTGTATACATTTTGGTAGCTTAATAGAAAAGTTTTATTAATATTTTACATCTTTACATTTTAATTTTCTTTATGCGTTGTATGTTGTATTCGTACATAATGGCATAATCCATTTCTTCCATTTTCCCAGTGGGATGCACTTTCTGTGTCCATTTTACGAGTCTATGTTGCAACTTTTCATTTTGTGTTTATCGATTTCATGTTTACCTTTCTTTGATTGTGTTGTGTGTTCTCCTTTTGGTTTTAGTTTTTTTTATTTGTTATTTTTTCGTTGTTTTTTAGTTAAGATTAGTTTAATTTTTTATTTATTATGCTTATTTTTTTGTGCCAAACGATTAATTTTTAAAATGTTCTATTTTTACACTCTTTTCTTGCCTTGTAATTGGGTGTATACTTGTAAGGTTAGGATTTATTAATTAAATAAATAAATAAATAAACTTTAATCAATGCAATCAATTTAACACAATAACAGCTGATAATATCACAAATGACAAATTAACTCTTCTAAATTTGTGTACCGCGTTGTCTGAAAGCATGGAAATCGTATAGAAAAATGAACTAATGCACACTGCTATACAGGGTGTTAAAAAAGAGTGTAAAATATTTCAGAAGGTAGTAGTATGAACCAAAATAAGCAGAAAAGTCTTAATAAACATGGGTCCGCAAAGTAACGGTTGCGGAGATATGGACCACTATTCGTTTTTCAAACATTTTATTTTATTAGGAATAAACCAAAGGAAGCTTTTAACAAACAAAAAACAAAGTTACAGAAGATGTTCGCTGTGCCCTCCGTCTATTTCCAAGCAGGCACGACATCTTCGTCTCAACGATATTCGAACTCTTTCGAAAACACCCTCCTTGGTTTGGATTTCTTGACACTTTTGATTAATCCGTAGCTGCAGCTCTTCCAGGCTATTTACAGGAGTACTATACACTAATGTCTTCAAATATCCCCAAACAAAGAAATCTAGAGGGTTCAGATCAGGCGATCTTGGAGGCCATAAAACAGGTCCGGCCCTTCCTACCCATCTATGTGGAAAAGTTTGGTGTAAATGCTTTCTAACGGCCATGGAAAAATGAGCTGGAGCACCATCATGTTGGAACCACATTTGTTGCCTCTGATTCAAAGGAATGTCTTCCAAAAACTCATACAGTGTGTTCTGCAGAAAGTTGAGGTAAGCAGCGTCTGTTAATCGGTTTGGTAAAACAACAGTATCTAGAAACCTGTCACCTACAATACCCATCCAAATGGTTAATGAAAAACGTGCCTAATGTCCAGATTCTATTAGAGCATGACGATTTTCGTCGGCCCAAATAGGCGTATTGTGAAAATTAAACACTCCATTTGTTGTGAACGGCCTCATCAGTAAAAATAATGTTTGCAAGAAAACGAGGGTCTTCAGCATCACGACGTAGAAACCAGCGGCAAAAAACCAAACGTGCTTGATGATCATTTATTGGATTTAAGGTCTGTACTCGTTGCACATGGTATGGATAATTCCTACCTTGGCTGATATTCTCCACACACTCGTACCTGGATTCTGCTCCACCAGTGCTAAAATTTCTTCTTCTGCTTCAGGAGTGGATACCGACCTTGGTCTTCCGGATAAATGGCATTGTTTGCTCAAGGAACCGGTATCACGCAGTCTTTGGTGAATTTTTCCAAACATTCGTTGTGAAGAAATCTGGCGATCTGAATAAGCGTCAAATAAAGACGTCGCGCTTCGGTGGCGTTCCCATTAGCACGACCATACATGAAATGCTGTCTGTTAACTCTGCGTTAGAGTAATCAGCCATAGCGAAAGAAAACTTGTGCACTGAGAACAACTGTCAAATACGTACTGTTTATTTCACTAAACATCAACCAACTATTATAAGAAAATACACAACGTTTTTGCAAAATAAAAAAGAGGCTAAAAACCATAAAACATTTCATATCTCCGCAACCGTTACTTTGCGGACCCATGTTTATTGAGATTTTTCTGCTTATTTTCGTTCATACTATTACCTTCTTTAATATTTTACACTCCTTTTTTAACACCCTGTATTGCTACTAATAAGTGTCATTGCAACCGCCTACATGTTTGAGAGAAGTTTAATTTTCTCAAAATTGTAAACGATTTGTGAAATTACCATTATGCTTATGACGTGGTCTGAGGTACTTAATCGAATCAGCCACGTTCATAATAATTTAACAATATTTATGAATATGGCCACTGCATTAATTAACTTAAATTGAGCACACAATTAATTTTATTATATACCTCAAGAAACGACGGCAAAAATTATGACCTGATACCTGTCTACACTTCCGAAGAATATAATAAAGTAGAATTAAAAATGAACAGGCATTTCTCTCACTTCGAGAATGCAAGTACCAGTGGCAAAACGTACGGGTATACAAGATAGACATTGCCTACCCAAAATATTGTATTGTATTTGTCAATTGCATTAGCTGCCAAAAAAAAAGACAGCATCGGATCGAATTACATGAACCGACTGATTAAAGATAATTCGAATGAATTTAGTATACAGGTAAGTAAAATGGTTCATTTTATCGACAATAAACAAGAGTATCTTGTTTTTGATCTAAGGTTGAAGCTACCCACATTTATTATTTTTAAGTTTTTATCAACAGGGTGTTAAAAATTTACGCATTAAGTAGTAAAACTTAGCCCGCCTCTGGTAAACTAAAAAAGCTAAATATGTTTCAAGAACATTATTTTAAGAAGTAGGTACTTACTAGTGTATATCATATTAAATTTTCATTAAATTATATTAAATATTTTAAAAGTTATTCAAGAAAAACCGATTTCCAGCGGCCTTCTCCAGGGACACATATCTCCGTAGGGAAGGCCTGTAGGGAAAAATTATATTGGAACTTGTCATCTTATTCCCTCATGTTCTATCAGCACTCTAAAGATTTTCTACATTTTTTCGGACACCATATATTAAAATCGACGCAACGCTAAATAACAGCTGGGTAAACTTTTCCGAATTTGTTTTTCCCGTGGTCAGCGACAGACGACTACACCGCGAATCGCCACCGCGAAAGCAATTCAGTGTTGTAGATTGTATTCTTGGGTATACGGGTGAAAAGAACAACTATTCATTGTCTACTGTAGTCAACGAGCGAAGTATTGTCCTAATGTCTGCGGATTTAAAGTGTGCAATGCATATGGTCACCTGGAATAGCCACAATACTGCCCGGGCGTAATGTTTTTATTTTTTATTTAGTCAGGATTACGCATTTGACTCAACGTTGGCACTTTCATGATCTTTTAAATTATGTTACATTTTGTGACAAAGCGATGTGCCTTAAATTTAAAGCAAATTTTGAATATTATGCTACGGCCAAAACTCATCCACTCGAATTTCTTTAAAAAAAATCAAATTTCATTATGTTATATATTTGTATAATTTTTAATGTTTTATTTCGCGCAATATTATTTTTGTGTGCGTTTTGTTTTATTTAATATATTCTATTTAATTTTTGTATAAATATTTTATATTTTTATTATTTATTATTTTTAAGTAGTACTTAATTTTGTGAATTAAACATACTCTAGATGTTTACACAAAAAAATAATTTTATTTTTTGTCTAATTTGAACTTTTTACTTTCAATTTCTACCCATGAAAAAATTTCGCGCTCCGCCAGTGGCAATTACTAATAACAGTATTCTTTCGTTCAGTGCATCCGCACCACCTTCCAATCAGAGAAAAGAAATTTCGCACGTAAAGGCACCCAAACACTGTTATTTTTAGTAATTAACTACAAAGTAACTGTTTCTTGTTCTTTTCTTTAGACAGTAAATAGTGATTAGTGATATTCAATTTTAAACTGTGAATTAGTTGCATCCGGCAGGTGAATAACTCTGCGATTTATAATAAAAATTTTAGCCAGTTATCAAATTAGAAAAAAAAGCGATGGAACAAAAACGTGACGAGATTACAACATTTTTATTTTAGAGACAACGATATTTATTAGTTCATGTCAGATGCAAGACTTAAATTATATAATATAAATGATATACATGTAATAGTAGGTAATTCATTTTGAGTTAGACAATTATTGTGTTAGAAAAAAGTTAGTAGTTATTTCGCCAGAGCGGTACTAGAATCAATTTTTCCACCACTTGAAGTTCAATTTTCTTAGCAAAACATGACTTTTTCATTTAAAACTTTTTTAAACCGAATATTCTCAGGAATCTGTATTTGATATTCTCTGCATTAAAAACGTTGCACCCTATATACTTGAACTTATACCTATCTCTGTGCTTCATTCATCCAATACGACACTTATAAGAAAATCAAAAGTTGACTATGAAACTTTTAAGATTAATTATCTAGTGCACTTTGTATTTTTTCTGTTTTAGAATATTAGTGCTCATCTTAAAAGTATTATATAATATAGATATTGTCATATCTATATTACATAATAACTTTACTACTTACCTAAAAATAAAAATTGGTGTTGAAAAAACATTTAGGAAACTTATTCTGAATACTACAGAAACAAACATATGACGATATTTAAACAGGCTACAGGTGTTTCAAATAATATTCCGAAAATAATTATTTTTTATACAAACACCTACAGATATGAAATACTTAAAAAATCCTGTGTCCATTAAGAGACCAATTTACTGTTATTTACGACGTAAACGTTTCGCTTGTAGCTTGGCTTAATTTATAGCTGGTGTTTACAGATATATAATAAGTAACTATCGCATTTTTAATTTTACAGCAATACCATAAACTGATAAATTCAATTTTAATAAATATTTTTATATAACTGTTGTCTCGACACCAAATAAGGCAGACTTGATTCACTGATAGAGTTAAGTAGCTCGGTATGTAGGTACGAAAAATCAAGTGCCTACTTCAGGGAGATCCTCAACTGCACAGAGGAGATAATTATTCCAATATTTTGCAACAGATTTCCAAGGCTGTTTCTTCTTGTCAAAACAAACAGAAAAACAAGAGTAACTTTTCGTAATACAATCCCTAAGGGATATACGATTCTTTAATCGGGCATAAAACACAATTTTTGATAAATTAATAATAATAATATAATAATAAAACCCCTCATTCTAATCACGAGGATTAGCCCAGAAGTCAAAGACTTGTGCGGTAGAGGGGGCGGCATATTATTGAGTAGACCACATTTGCGCCCAGGAACGACTTACGTTGGTAGGCCCTAACCACCATTCAGTGCAGGAATGAGGGAAACCTGGAAAACCTCATTAATTAGGTCACATTAGGCTAAGCCAACATTCTGCCACCCTACCATATCCGCAGAGAAGGTGCCAATCTCTCCAGCGATCTAGTCACCTCGATTCAAGTAATGACGTCTTAAACCGCGCGACCACTGACCGATCAATAACTCTTATTATTATTATTCAATTATTATGAATTATGAATTATTCAATAACCCTTAAATATATCAACTTGACCGTAGACCGTAGAAATGATTTACGTTGGTAGGCTATAACCACTATTCCGGAATGTGGAAAATCTCATTAATTAGCTGGATGGTCGAATGCCAACCGGTATCAATATCTCACATTAATTCAAGCCAATGTTCTTCCACCGTACCAGACCCACTGATAGGGTGCCAATTCTCTCAATAAATATAGCTGATCTGCGGTCTAGCGGCTGCAAGATTAGAACGTACGGGGGGCACACGATTCATGTACTGACGCTTTAAACCACTCATCACTCGGCAGCAATTTCTGATCTATATTTACCTCTGTTCTTGATTTTTACCTATGAATTGTTTCTAAACTCCAAATAGTTATAATCTTTGGACTTTTTTTAACGAATTTTCTGATTTTTTTTTTGTAAAAATTTGATCAGAATCTTTATCCAGATATACTGAATGTCCTGTATTCCACAACTGTTCACAATTTTTATTCCGTACCTAAGTAGCACTTATGTTCGCTTCAACCTCGTGCTAACATATCTCCTTGTTTGTCCAATATACAGGATCTCCGTTATTCCTTAATGTTTGACTTCGATATGACATCAAAATAAAACATTATATATATTGATGGCTTCTGAGTTTACCATTCTAAGTTCAAAAATACATTGAGCTCTTAGCTCACTCTAGGAAAAGTTGTCTTTATTTTTCCTAAGATTTTGTAATTGATATTAACATTGTTTTCCTAAGAAGCATTGTATATTGTCAGTATATGTTTGTATACAGATTTGGAAAGTGAGGATCTTGATGGTGAATTGTATTTTGCCGCTTGCGTGTATTTGTGTCATGCTACACGCATACTTCGACCACAGCGTGTTTGCATCAAGCAGTGTTGCCAGGTGGGAAAAATTCAGTGCATGAGAATAATTTCAAAGAAGCATGGGGTTTGGAGAAAAAAGCATGAGATGGCTTAATTTATCAAAAAACACCTCTTGACACAGCTTAATTTTTAATTACTTTTGTAATGCCATTTTTATTTCATTAAAAAGCATTATGTTCTGCTATTTTATCATAATATTACATTGTAAGTAGGTAGTTACAGGTACTTACTTAAAAGTTATTAACCACGTAACCTTTCTAATTTATTTTATTGTTAGGCCGGGCGAACGTTGAGGCGCAGTTGACGTGACGCAGGGTGACTCACGGGTCGTAAAATCTGTTGTTTCCAGAAAATGTAGAATACCCTTACGGAATAGAGTTAAGAATCACTGCAATACAGCGTGAATATAGCACACACCACATATCCGTAGACTGTCATACCCGTTTATGTATTCATTGCTAATTATTAAGAGAGTCTACAATAAAGGACACTTCAAGTACCCAAATATTGTAGATACCTACCTCTATCTATTCAATTTTGCCCTCGATTTTGCCTTTATTTCTCGTTAGGTCTTTGTTTTGGTAGATTTCAAAGAGTAATTTTAATAATTTTATTATTTCTTTTTGTGTCTATTAAAAAGCATGAGATTTTGTAATCAAAATATGAGAGCATGAGATTTCCTCGGAATGCATGAGATCTCACAACACTGGCATCAGTTGACCGGACAGTTAGATTTGCAATGGCGAATTGGCGTTGGCGATACGGAACCGATTACCGTAGTAGTGGGGAATGCTAGACCAATGCACGTCGCCGCCCCTCTTAAAGTTCGTACCTTCCCTGGAATGAAGCGGCAATTTCTACTTTCTCTGTAAAGATCCGCAATTTCCGAATCTGTATAAGTTGTTGCCAGATATTTCTTTTCTACAGAGTGCAACCATTTTCTTGTACCTCCAACACCGAATGTATTCCATTAATATGGTTGAAAAAAAACCTATATTGTTATATCAAAGAGGCCATATAAAACAAACGGTTTTAGAATCGTTGACTCCAAGGCCTGCCTCTCCAAAGCTTCCATGTAGGTATTTGTCAGGGCTAGGGATAATGGTGACTCCATAGACTTCTTCCGTTTATTTGTAGTTACAGGAAAAGAAAGTTTTACTAAACAATATTAGATACCATTATGTAGATATTCATCTGTCAAAATTTGACAATGTTCTATCAAATATCCATGTTTTATAGATTTATACAGTGTTTCAGAAAGAGATGTACATACTTCAGCATGTTATTCTACGTTAAATTTTAGGCAAAAAATCGCTTCAACTGTTTTGTGTGTGTCGCTTTGGAATAGATTTTTTTTGTGAGAATTGCAGAAATAAAATCTCTAAACAAAATGTACAAAACCTGATAACAATATCTTTCGATCCACTCTAATACATAATTTGCATGCATTTTTAGATGAGTTTTTAACGGAAACGGCTGTTTCTGGATATTTCAATAAGGTGTATATTTCTTAAGTAGAAAAAGTAGGGGGAAATATTTTTCTATTCCGAAATAACATACACCGTGGCACAAAAAATTGAAGCGATTTAAAAGGATTCTAATGGTCGCTTGTGGGGCCCTCTAGGAGATACAGCGAATAGCCCATAAAATTTGAATATTCCGTCTCAAGGATACTCCGCATTTCAAGAATTTAACTCAAAGTAGTCGAGTTATTGAAGGAAATATAATTAATTTTTTAAATTTGACATTCCGTATATCCTAAACGAAGCGTTTTCATACCTATGTTCATAGGAAACTTTTTTCTTAAAATTAAACGTAGAATAACATGCTGAAGTATGTACATCTCCTCCTGAAACACCCTGTATGTTGTTGACATTTTGGTCCCCCTTCTAAGGAGCCATAACTCCCTTAGAGATGTTTCCGATTTGTGTTTATTGTATAATTCTTTTTTTATTTTTAGTCGTACACTTAAATTTTGGCAGGTTAATTTTGGGACACCCTGTATAATTATGAAAGGCTATCTATACTAGTTCTAATTCTATTGGTATCTAAAGAACATATGCGTACCTATATTCTACTCTGTAGAAACAGCTTGAGTCTCGAGAAATTATTTTCTAATTTTGACGTCTTCCAGACTTAAAATATGGTAATCACGTGCAGTTCGTAAACGCCTTCCAGTACTCGACGAGGCGGATTGGGACGGACACCTGTGTACATTCGAGTACGTTTGCACTGTGTGTTAGCACGCAAACAAGGTTGTGTACCGTAGCAAATCATGTTTTTTTGCACGCTTACGTACCAAGACGACCTCAATGAGAATAACACCGTCAGATGACTTGATTTCTTACGATTTCTTATGGACTCCCCTGCAAGGTGAACCGTTTTGCATTTCCAGTCAAATTCAATTACAAGCCAAGGTGATCCGTTACTAAGGAAACCGCAAGTCGAAACCAAGCTTTGTTTTGGACATTCGTTACTGTCAGGAAAACCATATTAGTACACAGAAAAAATGCTGGAGTGGCTTTATTATGAAAGTGTGAAGAAAGCCATTATGTGAATTAATCTGTAATATTTTTTACTTCATACTAATACATTATAAACAAATAGACCCTTAGCTACTGTATCTATCAACATGTTCATAACTCCTTTGGGAGTTATACTAAGTAGTTATAAATCCTTAGCTCCTTCTAATGTAATTACAAAAATAAATCGACAATTGTCGAATTTTCCACTGAAATTGTTTCCCGAATTGCAAGAATTTTCCGTTAAAATGTTGTCACTGCCTATGGCTGTAGTCAAACAAACATGAAGTTGATATTTGACTTCCTTCATGTGACATGCCAGCCAACATTCTTGTAGTTTTATTTTTCAATTCTATGCTGTCGGCCAAATACTCTTCTGCTATCGTTGAACTTCGCCATCCACCATGTGTTTTTAGTGTCATATTTGCTGCTGCATTTACTAAGGCAGCTGCGCAAGTCCTCCGCAGGCAATGTCTCGTGAAAGGTTCTGGATCTGGTAAAAAACTAGACATTTTGCTTGGCATTTTTCCAAATATATTTCCCAACGGATTGAACTGTGCAACGCTATTCGCAATACGTTAGAAGAAATCTTTCTGAATCCGACGGACGCAAAGACATATACTTCCTCACTAGACCCATTGCAGAGACTTCGTTTTCTTCCACAAATTCTTCCTGTAAATTTCTTACGGATATCTGTTGTACTTTCCGGAATGTCAACCACCATAACCGAGTCCCTATCTTCAATATGATTACTCTTCATACTGAAAAGTTGTTGATCTCTACAGCCCATAATCAGAACCAACTGTACAATAGAGTTCTTATAATTTAATGCATTACCTTATGTAGTAAATGTGCTTCATCGAAAGCATCCTTCAAAAATTTGACAATGTCATCCCGACTAAACACTTTAGACTTTTGGCTAATAACCTTTACTTTTTCGTTTGAGAAATGCTTCCAGTTCATGAATAATCTCGAGGAAATTGCCTCCCAATCCCTGTTGCTCTCATAATTATATCTTTTGCCAATTAAAACATTCCTGTCAGTATTACTATGTATCATTCTCAACCAATGAAGTTGATATCACTAGTAATGATCAAAAAGAATTTAACCGTCCTCAAATATAAACTCCATTACCCGTAACACGATACCAGCTATGGATTTTCCATTTTGTGTTTACCCATATCCACCCCTAAAACAAACCCCATACATTATTTTCATCCTTGGTTCATTAACAAGAAATATACAGTCATCACAAATCGTACAACCAACTTTAAAGCTTTGTGAATCCATCCAGCAAATAAAGGGAGGGCAGAATCTATTTGGCTTGTTCAAATATTAATATAGGCATTAACGCTAACGTGAAATGTTACATTGGAGACAGTGATGTGTTTTCAGTATGTGGTGTTTCAGAAAAGGGAATATTTTAGTGTACTCGAATGGTTCCATTGGGAATAGTAAATGCTTTTATTTTATAAAAATATAAATCAATTTCATAACAATATTGCGAACGATTATGTTATTAATATTTTTATTTTGAAATAATAAATATTGGATCCGGTAACAGATACTAGATGAGTATTGGAGAATAGTGTTTATAATTTGGTTTTTCAATAATTTATTATTATTTTTAAAAGGGACACCCTTATAAATAGATCATAATAAGAATCAATCATGACCAAATCGGGACACCAAAGTGGTCACGGTCAACAAATTACAAATGAGAGAAGAACGACATTTGAAAATGAATTCATGGCAAATTATTTCAAAGACATTTTTAACATTTGGTGTTCTTTCTATTTAATTTATTTCATTCAGTCAGTTATATCATGTATTTGGAAGGAAGAGCAATACGTAGATAAAATTTTTAACCATCTTGGAATTCCCATTTGACCATTATGGATTATTATTTAAAACAATAAAAAATTAAGAAAGTACTTATATAAAATATTGCCAATAATTCACTAGATGAAATATAAAACTATCACAGTGATTTTGAAAAAGGTTAAAACTATACTGTGTAGGTGTGGGATCACCTTTGAGTAAATTGTGTATTTTTTAATTACTAACGTTGTTTGTTTTTGTGAAATTAATTAATCCTGTGTATCAAAATGTTAAACTGAAATAAATGTGATTATGTTAGCAAATGTTGAATCTAGTGTTCGTACTTCGTAATGTGTGAAGTAGATTTAAAAAATAAACACAAAATATTTACTAACAAAATAACTAGCTTGATGTATGTGTTCAAAATCAAGAGAAGGCAGAGTAGAATATTTAAAAGTAGTGTCAATCGCATGCAAAAAAGAAGCTGGAGTCGTAAACACAGGTAACAGGTAGGTGTCACGATGATACCGGAGCACTGGTATGGTCCAGTGTAAAGGAATAAGCTGTGGCAAAGGCAAGGCACAAGAGGAAACAAAGCATGTAATATTTCTGGAAAGAGATATGATAATTTCAATACACGTAAATTGAAAGTTAATATGAGAGACTTTTGCATCTTCTGAAAGCAAAATAAGCTAATGGTTTCTTTAAATAACGCACTGCTTGATGCATTTGTTGCGGCCCTAACATATAAAACATATTTAAATTGTCTTATTATTTCACAAGCAGTGTTTTTCTCTTAAATTTCTTGTGTATTTAATTAATATTTTTGGCGAAATACAGTAATTAAGTAGAATATGGCGTATTATTCAAACAGTGAAAAGGTTGACATGCTAAAAGCAATACCTTAAGTTAAGCAGTGATAACGATAGTATGTATTATGATGAATCAGTTGAAGTGTAATAAAAATGGATAATGACCAAAGGATAATTGTGAGTAGAGAATCTGGTTTATGTTTTCAATGCCATGTACTTTACTTAGATACATGGACATACTTTATTAGCGAGGTATAGGTATGGCAAAGGGGAGAAGGTGGTCATTAATATTTTTAATTGTTCTTTAACATGTCTAAAAATTCTACTTATAACTTTCTTGAGGTGTATTCAATTAGTGTAACTCTGGCAACGTTGTGGTATACACACCCATCATAACTTTTCTCTCTCAATATACGAATCGGATCAGTGATCCTCAACATGTATTATATTGAAAAAATCACGAAATTCTTTTAAAATTGGACTCATGTTCCTGATATTTTTGTAAAAAAAAACAAAACCTATGTGTTCTACACAGTTAACTGTATTTAAATTATTGTATTTTTAAAATTTTATAGGTTATTCTTCAAATATAATAGTATTGTTCCATATTAACGTGTTCCTAATTTTATTCTGCATCTATTAGTGTCAAAATTCAATATGGCGTTCATAAGAAAAAAACAATTGAGTTGCATAACAGAAACAAATATTCTTATCCTCCTGTACCAGTTCAGCTCTTTTTGTTGAGAAATAATGACGCTAGATGGCATTTTTTAAAATCGCTATTTTCAGTTTTTTCACAATATTTCAGCGACGGCAGTAGATATCTTGGATCTGTTTTATTAATCTCAATGGCCATGAAAAGATGCAACTTTTTTCTAATTCTCAGCCATTCTGTATATTTTACGATTTCCGAAATGATAATGGTGAGCCATGAAAAGCAGACCACACTGTATTGTCAAGTAAAAAAGGTTTGTGGACACTTTACTCAACAAAAACCTGCCAGATTAACATTGTTTCTTCAAAATTAAAGAATTTGATACTAATAATAGCTTTTTTCTGTTTCCTGATTTTAAATAGGTCGTTTATTTACCCAATCTTGTATCGTAACCATAGCTATACCACTATTTTCAACATATATAATGCCCTCATTGTAAGCTTCACTTAAGGGGCGGTGAGACGCTCACCCCATGTAATATACACAAACAAACAAATGAGGATTATATCTGTCTAAGCCAGAGAGCCGATTTATTCTTAAAATGCTACTATGTAGCGTCGAACTGTGGTATTAACTTTACTATTGCAATAAAACATTCACGGACCGTTGACATTTATTTCATTATTTAATTTATTATCATCGCTTAAGAGGGCTATCCACATCGACTTTAATTTTTATTGTCGATGTAAAGCAACCATTAGGATTAGTTAATCATACTTTCCTTTTCTTTTAAAACAGTTTAATATACTGAAATCGAAATGCCAATGTCAATATATACAGTGTGGAAGAGAGGTATGGAATAAATTCATTATTTCTAAAACTACGAAGTTTCATGAAATTTTCTCGGACAGGTCGATTTTGCTTTTTAAAAATACTCTTTTTTCTATACCAACGCATTTCCGACGTTCATTTGTTTTCGCGTGATGACGTCATCGGATTTTTTTTTAAATAGAACATCTATATTTTTTTATCGGATTCTTGTAGAGCTTAACTAGCTGAATTCAAAAATGTATAATTTCAACACTCTATTCCTTCAACTTTAGCAATAGTGCAGCTATTGAAGTGCAGCTATTGAAAACTGTTATCGTTTCAGGTAAAGTGTCTTTTCTATTCAGAATACAGCAAAATGTTACTTGAAAAAGTTGTTCAGAACGGTAAATTATGAGGACGTGCAAAATTTTAAGAAGATCGGCGAGGTTTGATTTTGAAACCATTTTTCAACAAAGCACAAAGATTTTATCAAAGCAGGCCGATCTTTTTAAAATTTTGCACGTCTCCATAATTTACCGTTTTGAACAACTTTTTCAAGTAAAATTTTGCTGTATTTTCAGTAGAAAAGGCACTTTACCTGAAACGATAACAGTTTTCAATAGCTGCACTATTGCTAAAGTTGAAGGAATAGAGTGTTGAAATTATACATTTTTGAATTCAGCTAGTTAAGCTCTACAAGAATCCGATAAAAAAATATAGGGGTTCTATTTAAAAAAAAATCCGATGACGTCATCACGCGAAAACAAATGAACGTCGGAAATGCGTTGGTATAGAAAAAAGAGTATTTTTAAATAGCAAAATCGACCTGTCCGAGGAAATTTCATGAAACTTCGTAGTTCTTCCACACTGTATATGTTTTGAATAAAGATAACAATTGTACATGTCACTGCTTTGAGGTTATTAATGTTTATAATTATTTAAGAAGGGAAATCCCAGTATAAACAAACACGTTCAACAAAAAACATTTTATAAGAAAATAAGTAATGACCTCAAATGTATAGGTGATATAAGTATTACATAATAATAAAATTATGGAAAAAAATATACTATTTTACAAAAGAGATATACATATTCACAATTTTTTCGTCTCCATTTTAAAGAATAATTGGAATTTTGTATTTCTCTTCAAGTTTTTTTAGCAAATTTTTGTAATTATTTATATTGGTTGTGAATAATGACACATATTTTAAAATGTGTCCATGTTCAACGAGAAAATTTTGCACAATGTGGGTGACCACAATAATATAATAATTTGTAACAAATTATTCCTTATATCGTAATATTTGAAGGTGATTCTCAACTTATCTAAAAAAAATTGAGAATAGATGCGTCATGAAAAATAGCGTCAATATCGTAAAATAATGTTTTGTAAAATCCTTATAATTTACGAAAAAAAGGAAAATGAAGTTGTAGTATTTTCAAACATTTTACATCGCTGGGTTACTGCGTAGTCTCTAGCCATGCGTTTATGAAAATTAAAATCCGATTGCTTATAGTAGGTATTAACGTTTTTGTGATGCGGGTATTTACATTAGTTTATCAGATGTCAAAAATGGCTTACGTGTATAGCAACTCGGAGTTGAGGGATATCGTTTTAATTTATGGTGATGTGAAAGTGCTTTAGGAGAACGATTTCCCGGTAAACATGTACCAAATGCAGCTACTTTTACCGTGGCGTGTAGTGAGTACAAGTGTAGTGCAACGCGACCGTGGCGATAAATTTGAAACCAAATCGTGGGAGATGGAGGTCCAGGAAGTCCACGGCGTATTGCAGCAGTGTGGCGTATCATACACGAGGCTCAATTATATCCGTATTATGTACAGCGTGTCCAAGCATTAATATCAAGGGATTGGACGAGGAGAACCGGTGCCATGACTGTTTGGGCTTATTTTATGAGGATATTTAAAAAATTAAGTGCATCGCACCGAAGTGGACACTATTGATGGTTTACGCAAACGTATCATAGCTGCTAATAACGAGTTGTACGAATTGTATTTTTAAATCATTTTTGAATTGATTTTTTACATAATTGTATTTGCAAGAGTCCCCTGTATAGTTTTGCTATCATATGTCATATGACTCTATTAATAGAAATTGTAGGAAAATTGAATTTGAATTAACTTAAATACCTTTATAATATTGTAAAATAAGGTTCTTATATTTTTCTAAAAATAGGAATGCGCGTGAGAGGACGTTTTTCAGCTGTAACTTTTACAAACTTCTAGACAGTATTTTTCATAATTGCCGAACATTCCCCAAGGACGCCGTATTACTGAAATAATATTTTCTTCAAATACAAATAATTTTAGACTTTCGAGAACTGAATAAAGTAGAGTTTAGGAAATAAAAGGAATGTTATCAAATGCCACCAGCGAATGTTTAAAGGTACCGAAGTAAAACGAATATATAACAACAGAAAGCGATCTAACTAACAAATTTTTAGGAACAGAAATCTTTCAAATTACGTATTTTTTAACATTCAACTGTAGATGTAAATATTTGTTGTAACATAAACATACATAGTTTTGCATACAAGATTGTTCACTTTTGTATATAGGTAAGTATGTGAAAATAATTTTTAAATGTAGGGTTAGAATAAGAAAGTAATGTGTGTGTTACAAATGCATTTTAAAAGTTATTATACAGTGCTTTCCAAAAGTAACGAATAAATTCATTATTTTTTAAATTGAGAAGTTTTCGAAGAACAAATCCCCTGGCACGTCGATTTTGTTTTTAAAAAAGGCCCTATTTGACATACGGCCCACAATTCTGACGTCATCGTTGTTCGAGATATGACATCATCGACAATTTTTTTAAATAGCAACCTCCAATTTTGACCATATCATTTGAAAGAGCGTATCATTCTACATACATACATCATGAATAATTATGGTATTACATAACAAAAATTTCAAGAAAATAGTGTTTGAAGATTTTATAATTTAATTTTCACAATACTGAAAATGATAATAATTATGTAAAAAATCGACTAAATTAAATGTTCAAATTGTGCACCGTTGGCTGCCTGACTGTAGTCAAGACGATTAATAAATTCTTTTTGGACATTATCAATAACTTCAGGAGGTATACGATGAATCTCGTGACGAAGTCTTGCTTCTAAATTAACCGGTCTAGCAATGTATATTTTTCTTGTTAAGTATCCCCACAAGAAATAATATAGGGGTGTCAAATCAGGTGATCTGGCTGGCCACTCAATCGGCCCCGTTCTCAGGTGATACATTTCGGTGAAAATTAAATTTTAAAATCTTCAAACATTATTTTCTTGACATTTTTGTTATATAACACCATAATTTTTGTCTTGATGTTTGTAGAATGACAGGCTCTTTCAAATGGCATGGGCAAAATGGGGGGTTGTCATTTAAAAAAATATCAAATATCTCGAACAACAATGACGTCGCAAATATGGGTCGTATGTCAAAAAGTGCCTTTTTTATAAACAAAATCGACATGCCAGGGGATTTTTTCGAAAACTTCTCAATTTCAAAAATAATGAATTTATTCGTTACTTTTCGAAAGCACTGTATTATTCGAGGAGAATTTAAACAGTGGATAAACAAAACATCAATAATATTATTTTTGATATTACTTTTTCTCTACCTGTTCTATTTTCGAGATTTCTGTACCTAAAACAAACCGTAAATTTGACAATTTTACGGAGACAAATACGGCGATCTGAAGGCACCAGATGCCAGATTACAGAACGGCGAATTGACCTGTGGTTACAGAATTTCTGGAGAAAATAAATAAATTTTATTACGTCTTTTCATGTAGGCTGCGGAGGCATTCCGTCTAAGTCTAACAATAATCAACAATGCCCTGCTTATAAACGAATCTGGTATCTGCTCTGTGTAAAACTGATTGAGCCATATGCTATCATTGGCAGGCTGTGCGAGCAACTGGGAAATATGGTAGGCAGATTGTGGGAATTCAAAATAACTCAAAGCTAAAATAAGCTAAAAGTACGATTGGTAACACACTGTCTACAGGGTGGACCACATCCCACTTTGAGTTTTTTCTGAATTTACAAACGACTGATTTGGATATAAGAAGTGCTTTAACATATCTCACAGCCTACTGAATTTTATAAATGTATACTTTTGATTAGACTGGCCAAATATAAAAATGAAGTCAATTTAAAGAGTCTAGAAAGTTTTCTACAAATGCAAATAATTTTACGCATCTAAAAACTGAATATTATGGAGTTTAGCAAATAACAGTAATGTTATCTCATGCCACCTGCGAATATAAAAATGTACCGTAATAAAACAAATGTATAATGACAGACAGCGGTCTAACTAACAAATTAATAGATACAGAAATTTTTCAAAATACGTATTTTTTTAAATTTAACTGCAGATAAAAATATGGTTATAACATAAACTTACATAGTTCTGTATATAATATTGTTTACTTTTGTTAAAAATATGTGAAAATAATTGTTCAAATTTGGGGTTAGAGTAGTAAAATAGTGTGTCTTACAATCGCTTTTTAAAAATTATTATTTTATTTGACAAGAATTTAAATATTAAAAATGGATAAACAAAACATCAAGAATTTGATTTTTGATATTACTTTTGTTCTACGTGTTTTATTTATCGAGATTTCTGTAATTCTGTACCTGGAAACACCATAAATTTGATCATTTTAGCTTAAATAATAGAGACTTCTCTTGAGAGAATCGAAGGGACTGAAGTATAAGTACAAATATTAATGTTGTTATACAAATATACTTAATTAGTTTTGTTATAATTATAATTAAACAACCAATTAAGCTTAGGATTCAAAATACTAGGTATCTGGTGAATCGCAAAATATCATTTTTTATTTTATTAACAAGAGTGACAAGTATCACCATACTCAGGTGCCGAAAATTATAACGTCATTTGAACGTGTAGATCCGGGTGATTCCATGGACGTATCATTATAGAAGGTTCATAAAATTAATAAATAATATTATGTGGATTTCGGTAGAACCAGATTAACCTTACAGGTAGTGTTGGCTGAGACAATAAATCTTGCAAAATTTCCAATTCTTGCTCAATCTTGCAAGATCATGTATAGTCTTGCTAGAGTTTCGCAATTTTACAACTCTTGCAGGATTATTGCGATATTCTTGCATATAAATGAGAAAATCAATTATGAATTCAATAACAGTGGTGGTTGGATTCGATATGGTCGATAGTCGATAGTGGTGGACTGATAGACGTTATAAAGTACAGAAACGGCCAGTTCTACATAATAAGCAATTATTGACGAAATATGCGCAACAGAATCGGAGTTCTTTCAGTCAAGTGGCAGTGAATTTATAATTAGTTCTAGTTCAGCAGAACTTTGGTTTTAAAAATAATTGTATATGCTGCATGTCCTTTAAATAAAACATACACCTACAATAGAAATGCAATATTTATTTTTTCAGTTGTCAGTTAAATATTACCCCTTCCCTTTTTGGTGTTTTGTAAAGGTATTACCTATACAAATTAATTTTGCTACAATTCCTATTAATGAAGTCACATGTTTGTTCTTTGATTCCAAATAGGTAAGCTCATGACAATTTTATAGACAAAGTTGTATTATCGAAAATAAAAATGAATCTAACTAAATTTACTACAAACAAGACATATCTGGTAATGAATTATTCTATAACAATCATTTTGAACATGTGGGAATCGTAAATTCATGCACAATAGACGAGACCTGACCTATTTTTGCATTTCTAGGATTGCTTCTTCAGATGGTCTCTTTTGTTGATTCAGATATATAATTATACTTATAACTGCAAGCAGTGCTCTTTTTTGTTTTGCAATACATTTTTTAAATCTTGTGTTCTCTTACAATTATTCGAGAGGTCAAGTCTTGTCTTGGTCTTGTGGGTCAAGAAAAGGCAAGACAAGGTGTCAATTGTAGTTACAAGTTTACACTCACTTTAGAATGTCCAAACTCAATTCTAACAGGTAGGTAGGTAATATTTTATTTACTCTAACATATATTATTTTTCATTTTGGGATGCAGTCAACGATTTTACTAATAGCATTAATAGGATGTGGCCTCTGCGAAAACTCTATATACATAGTATTGTAACAGCAAGGTGCCACAAAATCAATAAAACCATTAAAACTCCTAGAAGGACAAACATCACTATAAAAAACTTGCACCTGCATTCACTTTCTAAATCTGTAATTAGTCTTTGTCCGGCAGAAAATCCACCTAAAAATGCATGTCGTCTGTTAATATTTAAATCTTGCCAAACTTTGAAGACGTACGTCTTTTATTTATTCATGTCTCTTCGAGGTAATAAATTTTCCATTTCGATATATACGACAATATGATTTGTGTTATTATTATTTCTAAATACTTTATTCCTCATACTACAATTTCGTTATTTTTTATTAGTAGACTTTTTCTATTTCGTTTTAAGTAATGAAAATTCATTTTATGCATAGTAGTGGCAAAATCTTTTGAGTAACCTTGTTCATCTTCTGCGACTGCTGTTTAAATTTTCGTTAGTGTTAGAAATTCATATTTCACGTTGTTGTCAATTTCATTTTTTTTTCCTGTCACGTAGTTGACTTTTTTGCTTTTTCAGTTTCACTACTTTTAATCGCAAGATAAACACTTACAACAATCACATTTGTTAAAAAACTGTACTTTTCCATTGCATTGTTTCCCGATATATGCGCGTTTAATATGATCATTTTGGTCAAACCTCAAATTACACTATTTGTCTAATTTCTATGAAGTATTTGCCATGTATGCTTAATCCAGAAAATTTGATCTGATAAGTAGTTTTAGAAATACATATACGAAGTCAAGTTGGAATTAATCGAATCACGAGGCGTGACGTTATTGCCTCCTACAGTTTCTTGGTACAGTTACTTGGAATCCGTTTAGAACTCGAGCATGGGTCATTCTGTATTAAATTAAAATATGTTAGTAAAAACTGTTCACCAATTTGGAAGTGCTGAAATGAGAGCTGAAAAATTAATAGTAAAATAGAATGATTTGGTTTATAAAAAAAGAGTTTTATATAGTTAGCTACAGCAAAACAATAGTTATATTAGCCAGAATTTTTTAATTTAGTGAATTTAAAGTTTCTATACACGGTAAGTAAACAAGCCTTTAAATTTATTCTTTCCGATTTTAAATATTAAAAAGTTTATATGAAAATATAAAATCTCTAAAAAAAAACGTTATATTTATGATGTTCTCGAAATATAATAGAATCGTTTTCTGAAGGCAAAGTAGGCAATAAAACATTTTTGGAACCCGACATATACCTCTGAGCCCTTTCCACTTGTTTGTAATGTACATGTTCAGGAACGTCTTGTCATAAGGTACGACTAACGTTACAGAGAAATTACCTGCACTAGAGAAGGATGGACAATAAGATGTACATCTTTGTCATAAACAGATGGTTGAACATAGCGAATTTGGAATATTGGTCATTATATTGCGTCGTGTTGATTCCTCTGCTGCAATGTGTTTGTGATACAGTTTTAACGAAATTTGAAACTGGCTCATCGTGAAGTTTTGAACGAGAAAAATTAAATGTTCTGGAGTATTTCCAAAATAAAAAAGATACTTTCAATGAAAGCATTTCCCAGCCGACCCTGGCAATTTACATCTGGAGATAATTGAGTACCGACATACCTGCACTACTCTAATCTTTCCACCGCAGATGCATTCCTGAAAACGTCCTTCTTTGCATAATTTGGCTACCACCCCTGTCCCCTGTTATACCAGTCATAAGCAGGTACAAGTTGAAATGAAATAAATGTATACATTTTGTCTCACCAATGTTTTATTGCCAACTTCGCCTTCCAAAAACGATTGTACTATAGCGTGCTATAGCTACGGAGACAAAGCAGTGCTTACGTTCAAAATAAAAGAGCAATTCGCAAATGTCTCCTAACTATAAGGAAACTCAAATTTCACATAATAACTTACTTAAATAGTACGTAGGTATATACAGATTCGGAAATTGCGGATCTTTACAGAGAAAGTAGAAATTGCCGCTTCATCCCAGGGAAGGTACGAACTTTAAGAGGCGCGGCGACGTGAATTGGTCTAGCATTCCCCTCTACTACGGCAATCGGTTCAGTATCGCCAACGCCAATTCGCCATTGCAAATCTAACTGTCCGGTCAACTGATGCCAGTGTTGTCAGGTCTCATGCTTTTGCATGAGATCTCATTACAAAATCTCATGCTTTCTAATAGACACAAAAAGAAATCATAAAATATTAAAATTACTCTTTCAAATCTACTAAAACAAAGACCTAACGAGAAATAAAGGCAAAATCGAGGGCAAAATTGAATAGATAGGGGTAGGTATCTACAATATTTGGGTACTTGAAATGTCCTTTATTGTAGACTGCTCTCTTAATAATCCTATCCTATCTAGGAATGCAATTAGCAGCAAAATGTTTGCAAACATCAGGTAACACAAAATTATTTCATAAGAACTAACAATTGGTAAAAATTATGATTTAATATTAGGTAATTGCAAATATTGTTTCAATATCAGTATCCCTCAAAACTAACAACACGTAACCTGGTCCACCCTGTACGGGAACATACTGCGTACAGATTTTTGGATATTCAGTAGAACTATTCGTGTCTGCTGGCTGGCTTTGCTCTTATTCTTTTGCGTGTGAGAACAGATTCAGAGAAACAAATGCCAATAATTCAGCAGCCAAATGTTTTACAGACGCACCGGTGTGCTCCTTTGAGATTTCAAACATTAAAATAGCGGCTATTTGGATGTTGGATGTCAGACACCCGGCGTGAACTGTGATCCGGTACATGCTTTTTTTGTAATGGTATCCGTCCTGGGTGTGTTCTGTTTTACAGGTTAGATATGGTAATACAAACAGATTGATACTTTGATTTATGGAGTATTCCTAAATCCACGAATTTCGAAAACATTTTTTCAATAGTGATCAGATATCTTCTCTATTGCAAAGCTGTTTGATTTATCTCATCGATATAAAGAAAGGAAGAAAACGACATAAGAAACTGCTATAATATTTTGATAGCTGTTAAATACATATTTGGATTAAATGTTGGATGTTATTATGTAATTTTAAATTATTATTTTCCAGCAAGGACCAATTGGAGCGTTCTATGCTAGGATGGAAGGATTAGGATTGGGTAGGGTAAAGGTACATAACAGAGAGCAACAAATAACTTAAAAGTTAAATTATAGTGCTTCAAAACAAAAAGAAAAGAAAATAATAATAACAGAAAACAATTATACAAACAGATTTTTTGGATGTTTCTATATCCTGGCGATATGTTTATACAATATGTATAACAAGAATAATATATTTCCCATATATTTTATACACTACATAATAACGGCACATAAAAACGCTACTAACGTCACTTGTATCCGATTCTTCATCAATTATGATGAAAACACTCATTTAGACCAATTGGTGCAACTTTATGTAGTCTCCCTTACCTTTTTTGACATGTTTGATGCATTTTTTCCAATTAGGTGATCTAATTTTATTCACCTCGCTTCTTATAACTGTTTTGTCTTTTGGAAATGCATTATTTCTTTGAATATCTCTTTTTAATTGGGGCCATATTAATTCAATGGGATTAAAAACAGTATTGATGCAATCATAGAACGGTATGGTATGTCCCTGGGTCGTAGCATTGCGTAGATAATAATAATGGCCATAGCCACCTCATCAATAACGTATTTCTTTGCCAAATGATTTCCTTTGACTATACACAGCAACGCATTTTTCCTCAAACTAGCATTGTACGCAATTTTATGGATTTTAATAAATTATTAAATATTCTTTTTTGTCAGTATCTGGAATCCTTTCTGATGTCTTGAATGGTATGAAGCGTTGTCTAATATTATTAAATAAATCGTTTTTATAATGCCCTCTGTTCTCCCTCATTGTGTTTTATATTTTTATATAGTTTATATCTAATTAACTGGACTTGTTTGTCGTCCGTCCTAATCTCCGCATCTTCTCTATCACTATTCGTTTGATCTCTACTTGTACCAGGTTAAGTTTTTTCAAGAAATCCTCCCAAGGTCTGAATATTCTCTCCGTATCTCATTAGATATACACTATTTAATACCAGAATATTTTTAAGGCAAAAACACGAATGGGTACAAGAGGAGCACTAAGTACTAGACAAATTAAAACACAAACAATCACACATAACAACACAACACTGAGTACTCACAACACTAATGTATATTATTCACAATACTGTTTAAACATTTATGTATTCGCAATACTAATTTATAATTGCCTAACGAACAGTAATTCAAAAACACCTGGTATATCAGGAAATCAAGAATTTTTACACGCTCGAGCCTGCCAAAGCCAAATCACCTAGCACTGAAAAGTATTGTTCTGCACTGCCAGCAAAGTAAACAAGTAATAATCTAATTCACATCGTTAACTGCCCTCTTTGTCTTCCTTACGGTGTTCAGGAATGACGTATGTCGGCGAGTTGGTAGACGAGGGACTGCATAGTTATCAAGTTTATTGCCTACGATTCATAAAATTAAACGACTTCTTAAAAACGTTATTGCGAATTCGCGAAGTGCTAATAATTCGTAATGTCTAGGACCCATTTCCGTGATATACGTGAGATTGTAGTGTGAAATGTACAACGTTGCATTAAAATATCGGCTTATAGTCGTCATTCCTATATCAGCTTTTATATTCGAACAGTTGGTTCGATTAGGGTAAAATAATACTGATTTGACGACAAAATATAAAATATTTCCATAATAACTCCCCGTTTTGAATAATATCGAGTTAGACGACTAAAATAGGCTTCATCTACAGAATTATGATAATACAGGGTGAGTCAGTCATAATGTCATTAATTTTAACCACGTATTCGGGAGGCCTAATAAAGGCAGAAAATCGAAAGAAAAATGTTTTTGCTCGACCTTTAAAAAATAAACAAATCACTCTATAAAAATCAGTAACACGACGCTCCTGGTACGCTACGAACTTTCTGATGGCGCACCCGACGAAATTCTAATGCCACAGACTTGCCGTATTAACCATGGTTGCCACGTTTACATACATAATATCGTCTAACACATCAGCGTGTTATTCAAATTTACCTTATTTAAGGAAAATTCATTCATGTATCTATATTAAAAAAAATAGTTTTACTCCTTGTCGTTAAATAACAGTACAAAAACTAGGTAACTAGGTTATTGGCCTAATAATACGGTAGGTCAAGGTCAAGATTAACTCTCGATAACTTAGATTAGCGGCGTGCCATTTCGGTCTTGGACAGTTTTCTGTCGACAACACGATGGTTTTTTATTAAGTACTTAGTAAGTACGTAATGGTTTATTACTCAGTTTATTATTAGACACGGAGTTTTGTTGCAGTCATAACAGCTACATTTGCTTAGAGAAAAATCGACACGCGAGTGTACGGGTATCGTTTGATTGGGCCGTATTTTCTACGGGAAAACCTGAGTGGACCGCGTTACTTGCAATTTTTAATAGAATTATTTGATTATTATTATTTGATTCTAAAGAAAAAATGATATTCTAAAATAGTCAGTACAACCGTTTATTTGTGATGTCTAAAACCTAGGTGGGTAGGTACTATATAGAAAAATATTACAACTTGACAACATTGCATCAGGTCGATATCGAGTTGAACTGTGAGCTGTAACCGACCAAGGCTGTGACCGGTCAGTGACAGTCTGAAAAGGGGGTTTAAATAATGATTTGAAAATATTTTTTTTCGGCGTAAATATGCATTTAGATTTTTTTTAATCACGTATTCGCATTATACTCATTATTTCCTATCTCCTCTTAAAATTAATGACATTATGACTGACTCACCCTGTATACAGATATACACATATTCTGATGACTTAGTTGCGGCGTCTTTTGATATTTTTTATATTCCCTGATATAGATAAGGTGTAGTATACACAATAAGAAGTGTCCAACCAAATTAAAGTGCAGTGGGTACGCAATGAATATTTAAAATATTGCATAATAGTCTTGTTCAGCATTTTTTTTGTCATAAATCGAAGGTACAGATGAAAAATAATGGATCTGCAAAATATTTGAGTGCAAAAAATAACTTTAAGTATTGTATAGTGACATAATGCACATAGCGCAAAAGCAAAGATTGGCAACGTGCAATGCGGAGATCTGATTTTGTATCCGACAAAAACACAAGATTAATTAGGAGAATCACTTTAATGTGACTTTATTCAGTAGTATAAATACTCCTATACGATGTTTTTATAATATGTTTTAAATAGTAAAGGTATTGAAGCTTACTGGTAATTAGGCCATATTTGGCCCTTTTTACCTACTAACTTACACTACCCTCCACCCTTACAATCACAAACATCCATGGGTAGGACAGAAAAATGTCTGCCCCGTGTTGGATTCGAACCAACTTCCGGCCGCTCGTGCTTCCCTGGCAGCAACTATTCGTCACCGCCTTGACCGCTCGGCTACCGTCAGCCTTATATGTTTTTGCTACGTTCATGCAAAAAACAAAACTTTATTGAACTATATTTAGTTGAAAAAGTGGTTCTTTATTGCACTAGTACAATAAAATGTTTATTGCATTCATCTATCATTCTACTACAGCATATTCTCATCATGACAAACATAAACAGTCAAATCGACGTCACATTTTCCTAGACTTAGTGTCATCTAAATAACATTTTTTGATTTTTGTATGAACGTAGGAAAAATATTGTATGCAACTCGTACAAAAAGTGCTTATTGCACTCGACGTGTTGTGACAATTTCACGTCGCGTGCAATAAACACTTACTTTTTGTACTTGTTGCATAAGTAACTATTAAATATAGTTTGAAGAGAAAATAGCTTTATTAAAATCCATGAAATGTGGGCAAATGTAATGTCCACGGCCAGCGATGTTATTTGATCTACAGTGACGGGTTGCTAAGTTGTGATCTAGGTAACTGGTAGCTGCCAGTAACAAGATTAACTTGCGCATCCCTAGTCTTAGCTGAGATTCTTTGATCTACCTTTGCTGTTCTCGGAGTAGGTTCTGCAGTGGGTGAAACCGTTTTCAGTACTCCTGAGCTCGCTCATATATTGTGTTAGGATCCTACTTGTACTGTTGTATTGCAGCTGCTATGGTCGACACTGCGTCTCAGATAACGCTTTTCCGCGACGTCATTTAGTTTTTGATAATTTAACTGTTTTAGAGAAAACTGTAAATATCTTTCTTAGTTTAAAATTTGGAATAATTAGAATAAAAATGGAAAACTTTGGCGGCCTCCTGAATGAAACTTCAAAATAGGTCTTTGAATCAAACATTACCTAATCAATTTTTATGTTTTCAATCTGCGGAGTGTCAATGTTTTTTAAACTATAGCAATATATCTAAAAACGTTGCACCATCAAGATGAGTAAAATTATAATCATCACTATTATTTAAAAATTCGCTATTGGTCAAATTGGTTATTTTTGCAAAATGGAGGTATATTCACTTGATATGTTTTTCTAGTTCAAATGATGCTCTTTATATGGCTTCATGGTCCACTGCTTAAATAGTTCTCATTTTAAAAAAATAAAGCAAAATTAATATTTATTATTTATTTAATTAATAATTTTTCTGTTTTCCATGATCTTCATATTATTGTCTATAAATTTGACTGTTTCTCTTCTTTTTTCTACTTTTTACGTATTCTAGTACCTATATTCAAATGTTATCGTATCATTATTCACCCTGTATACTATTTTGAGTGACTCAAGTAGAAAATTTGGACTCTAGAGAAGCATGTGCACAATTTACTATGTCATTACAAACCTAGAGATGTCGAGGACATAAAATCGGTTATTTACGAGATTTTTATTTGGATCGCTTCAAAAATTGGGTAAGATCGGTAATAAAAGCAGTCAAAAGGTGACCCTAACTAATAAAATCATTTAATATGTATAAAAATATATTTTACACTTTGAAACAGGTGTAAGATGTGCCTATTTGAAGAAAAATTATGTAGAAATGACACAGTACTTCCAGTAACAATATTTATAGGTTATTTGTCTGCAAGTAAAAAAAAATATTTCAATAAAGACGTTGACGAAACAAATGTAATTGCACGACTAGTGTTGCTAATTATGGCAGTAACGTCAGCTCTTGTATGTACAGGTAGATTATTTTAAATTTATTTTGTTTATCTCAAAATTTCATTTTCCTTGTTACCGCAGGTAATAGTTGATTTTATATAATAAATAATGATTAAGAACCTGCGCAAGTGCCTTGATTCAATCTATGTTTTTTAAAACTTGTGATGGCTCATTTTCTCTTGTTTTCGAACTGCTTTTTCTTATGTCTGGTGTTCTGCGGTGGATTCGCGTTCCTAATGTTCTTCATCTGGTGTCCTATTTTGGTGTTGTTTATCAGGTGTTCCGCTTCTGTGCACTATGATGGTCCCTCTCGGTGTTCAGTCTCTGCGTTCTTGGTTCCTTATGTCCAGTGTTTTCTTATCTGCTATTCGTCAAACGTTGTTCGTTCAATCTTCTCCGACGGATGTTCTTCGTCGGGATCATCAAGTTTATGTTGAGGACGTACTACCTGGATCTCATCGACGTTTCAACATAAGCTATTGCAATGAATGAGGAATTGAAGAATCAGTATAAACTTCGAGGAATGTTACTATTTAACTGGAGCTTCTAATTTACTCTGTTTATTTCAAAATTTCATTTTCTTAGCTACCGCAGACAATAGTTGATTTTACATAATAAATAACGATTAAAAATATCTCTTTATGAACGTGAGTACCTGCTACTGATTTATACTGGAAAGTAAGTAACAATATCTCCAAGTCAAGAAGGAAGACTAATACTTCTCTACCCATGAAACAAGTTCAGTGTTCCGTTTTAAGATTTGAATCTGTAGATCTACTAAGATTTATGTCCTTTTTTAACATTCACTTTCCTGATTGCTTTCTGTGTAGGTAATCTGATACGTCATCTAATCTGTTATGCACGTCTACGCAGTCTTAACCTATTTAAATAATTAACCTCCCCCCAGACAGTACCATGGGTCTCACCGCGCCATGTGGCAGGACGGCTAATCCTTCCTGATTTCTCAAAGGACGCGGACTGATGAATAACAAGGTTAACGCGGAACACCCCGCTTCATTATTCATAACGCTATTACGGGATTGATGCCCTGCATATTTTATGGTGTTGTCGGGAATGAATCCTCTGAATTATTTATGCCGAAACGCCGAACGTACATGTGTTCGACAGAAAGGCATTATAATTTATAATAAATAGTTTTTAGAGTTGTAAACAAATTATTGCCGAGTTGTGTAAATAGATGACCAGATTTTACGACTGGCATCTGTTGGACGTTTTCGTTGCAAGTGTGGAATACATAGATAGTAAATATCGGTGCGTAATTTATCATAAAAAACAAACTCGGCTTTCTTCGGGCACAAGTAAATCATTGTGGAGATATTTGTAGAGCTCTTAAGTTAGATGGTAATAGGAGTATGTACTTAGAAAAACCATATTTATTTTTAACTCGTCGAGGTTTCGTAAAGTATACAGGGTGCTCCGAAGAAGAACCGACACAGAGCATGTGCATGTAGGGAGCCCCAAAATATTGCAACCAAACACACTAATTTATGCAAAGTTGCACACATACGGAGTTACAGGCCTTCAAATATTTCGAATAAATCTAATATCTCTGAATTACTTAAACTGGAAATAACCAAATTTGGTATATGATTTAGGTTTTTTATTGGTCTTCTCTGACTATGAGTTCAAGTAAATTGAATCACTACAAAGTGTTCTTTGAGGGCGAGTCGCCCCTAAAATTATACCAAACTTTTTTCCGTTGAACGAATTTAAAAAGAATATTAATATCCCCCGCAGAATTTAATTTAAAACACCTTTTTACTCTTGTTAAATTTCCTACAAATAAGCGCAAAGCTTTATCTCGTGCCATTGAAGGGTCCAAACATGAATCAGTTGTTGGATAGGACCTCGCACATCCCAATTGTCACTTGAGGGCCACGAATCGGTAGAAAATTGGTCCTAAAAAATTTCAAATTGCCAGAAAAAATCATATGATTTCACCGCATAGAGGATCGAATTGATTTAAGAGGATTGTCTTCATGTAGCATTGCACAGTGAATAGACTTAAAAAATAAAAAATAATAAAGAAAAATAATAAAAAAAATTAAAAAATTAAAATAAAAAGAAAGGAAGGAACCACAATACTTCCTACGTCAACGTCATTAGCAGGGATTAGCAGTTCCATAAAAATTTGTGAACAGGTCACAATTACTTTCCTATGACGTGACCCAAAGCTAACGACGTTGACGTAGGAAATATTGTAGCTCCTTTCTTTTTCTTAATTTTTTATTTTTTTTAATTTTACTTAATTTTGTTGTCTTTATTCATATAGTTTATCAATAAAATTTGCGGCGCAATAAAATTTTCGTTGTTGATTGTTGACATGATAATATTGTAAGTATTATACCTATCTACCATTTACACAAATGATCGCCATTTTTAAATATAAGTACAAATAATTATGAATCTGCGTTATACACCAATCTTAAAATGATTTGGTTCTAATATTCTTCACTAAAAAATATAATGTTTCTTTAAATAATACCAAAATACAGATTACAAAACGTTTTTATAGTTGCTGTATAAAATTGTTTTAAAAATGTTGTATACATTTTTTATGGAACTGTTACATTGCCAAAGTGTTTTATTAAAGTGGGCCCTTTTCGATTCTATAAGTATCGTATAAAGGCATTTAACTACGTTATATGAATTTGAAGCTCCTATAATATTTATATTATAGCAATTTATACAACTTTTATAAAATTTATTTTGCTAGTTGGGATTCTTTTATCTGATTCAAATGAAGACATCTTTTTTAAATATTAACGGAGAAGTAAATTAAATTCCAATGTTCCTTTTTTATGCAAATAATTACACCCTTAAATATAAATTCCAAAGTGCACATTATACCGCAAGTTGCATAGTTTGTGTACTTGTCTATCATAATGCGTTTCATTATAGACAAGTACTTATTAGTATCAATAGAAACTCACGCAGTTTGGTAAATAATAATAACCTTATTTATGTTACTAGAAAAATTACATAATCGTTCAAATCCTTCGACTGAATTTTTCCAGAGAAAACAATATAATTGTCCGATGTACTAGATTACAGCGATTCCGCTCATTATAATGGAATCGAGACATTCTAAGTTAAAGTTGTTTGAACACTTATTAAAATTTTCCACATATCCATTACACAATGCGCGAGTGTGCTCCACCAAATGTATATATAGAAATCCGGGAATTGTTCTCTAGATTAATTAAACTTAAAACAAATGGCGTGTGATGTGTACAGGCCGAACAACTGGAACTCGTTGATATGTATCATTGCCAGCAAACGGTAGCAGCCGCCACAGTCGAAAAAATATATATCACATCCACGAAAACAATGAGAGGCATGCATGCTAACTAGATTGTTCGCAGGTGTAGAGTTGGCGTAAATTTAATATTCGACGAGGATCGTCGCGAAACAATGGCCCCTATTGTGCTTTTAACCAATCAACTTTGAACTCTTGAACTTCTCTGGAAACTATAAACAATGGTTTATATCGTAATCATTATTTATGAGGGGTACTTTCTATCGTGGAACATGATATTGGTACAGTTAGGACCAAAGAAATGTTGCCGCGATAGAAAGTAGCCGAGTTACAGTCAAAGTACTGCTGAATGCTACAAGGTGTCCTCCAATGAAGCCTCACTGCAATGGCTCTTATTTATTTATATTACCCATTACTCATTCATGAAAGATATACTAAATTTAAGAATTTGATGAACAGATGGTCATAGATCATTTGATGAAATAGGTGCCTTTAAACATTTTCTTTTGACCATTGACTCAAATGAGTCTTACCATTATTTGGCCCAGAAACAAGGCATCATCAATACCTTAGTGTGTTGAGCCAAGAGAAGAACTACATCTACAATTACTATTTAAAGAAAAGTAATATTCGAGTATTAAGAGAAATACTGAATAAGTCATCAGGAGGATACTTAAAATAACCCAACGATAGTAATATTAACTAGCACTGGAACCTTCAAAGACGTACACCGCCACCAAATTCGCTACTTTGCAGTTATGTAACTTCTAAGTAGCTCTTCTAGTATTGGGGGCATCAAAGTTACCAATGAAACGACATTTAAGTTTTCAGAACTTGAAGTGGTAAATAGTAGTTGTAGCAGCTCCGTAAATGGAGTGGCCACCTTACAGTCCTGACCTCAACCCTATTGAGCATTGAAGTCGTAGACTCCCACTTGCCAACCACAGTCAATTGGTAGTTGCTATAATTGAAGAATGGAAGAATATCCCCCTGAACATCATTGAACATTTAATTGGTAGCATGCCAAAGCATATGAATGCGGTAACTAAGAGCAGAGGAGAACCTACATGGTACTGACGTTGACTCACATTGGTTCCATTATTTCTATTGCTTTCGATTTCTTAAATGATTTTTATTTTTATTATCATTTTCATATCTAAATCATTTTTGTAAGTTTTCATTATAATTAAGCTGATTTTTTTTTCAATTATGTAATTATTTATGTTTAATAAAGTGGTGTGTTAATTTTGTCCAGAAGTTTGCATTTTGAAACACCGCGTCTGAAAGAGTAATTTGAGAGCTTTCACATTAGAAGAATTTTCTTCATTTGTACATAATTCACAAATACTTAATTGATTGATTGATTCGAAATTAGTATATTCCAATTTTGCTCTAAATTGGCAGTGTTTATAGTCCTACAAAAGTGGATTTGAAGCTTAAGAATTCAATATTCAATATGTGTATAGTTCTGAATCACAGTAACATAGTTTTCCCCTTCTTCAGCAACATTTTGAGGAATTCGTATGACTATTATGCACGGACTGCATTTTATATCATTTTCTACACAACTTTAATAATAGAAAGGACCCCAATCTCACCTGTTTGACTGCTTCTGGCACATTTCTTCCTAACAATATTTCAGAAATTCCGAAAAATTATTTGTATGTGTAGAAGCAACGTTGGGCAGTGAGTTCAAAAATTGTTTTACATTACCAACTGTTAAAAATCGATTCACCTGCGTTAAAATAAATTCGTGTACAAGATCCTAGACTGCGAAAAGTAAACACAATTTATTAGCAACATGTTAAACATAAATAAAAAGCTAACCATTTTATTTGACAAAGAATAACATAATACGCGCTGCACCACATGTGTTTCTAATCACACGGCCTCTAAATTTAAATGCCACCTAAACGTAGAAAAGCAAATAAAAGTCTAAGTAGTAGTAGGTGGATAGTTTTTTCGGCTGAGGCGGCAATTAAGTTTTCTATTTTCTAGAGAGATGTCCGGTCAGGTGCAACAGATTATGGGAATGGAAAAAGTTTGCTTTATTTTTATTTATTTATTTAACTCTTCACCATTACATATACAGATAGTACATATGGCAAGTCAATTTTGTGAAATTAGAACTAACAGAATAACAAAAAGTATAGCAAAAATACAAGAAAAGTGAAATGTTACCTACTAACATAATAAACATTACAACAGAGTATGGACTGCGTAATTAGAAACACTGTAACACGTGCAGGTAATTTCTTCTAATGAAATTTCTAAAAATTAAAAACAATACGTTAACTGGTACTTTAAAATCAGATAGAATATGAGATATTGCTAAATTAAAGAAAATTTACATCATTTGCCGATCAGCGGTCGCGCGGTAAGGGGTCGGTACTTGAATGAAGTGGCTAGACCAGGTTAGAGTCCGCAGTCGATAGACCGTATAACACCTATATTCGTGGAGTGAACTGGCATCCTCTCTGCGGATATGGTAAGGCGGAAGAGATTAGTACCAGTTGGCTACCCCCCTAATTAATGAGGATTTCCAGGTTTGCCTCATTCCTGCACTGAATAGTGGTTAGGGCCTACCAACGTAAGTCGTTCCTGGGCGCAAATGCGGCCTGCTTAATAATAATATGCCTCCCCCTCTCCCGCACAAGTCTTTTACTTCTGGGCTAATCCTCGCGATTAGAATGAGAGGTAGATATATTATTATATTATTGTTATTATATTAAATTTATAATATGGAAAGTGTTTAAAATGTGCAGTATTATGCTTAGGCGCAATTAATAACAAATCTCCATGTCTAGTGTTGTATTGGTGATAAGATGAGCATGTTCTAAACAAATGTTAATTTTTTTAGCAAAAATAGTACATTTCGGTATGTATATATAATGAAGGTAATGTGAAGTCTTTTCACTTTAAATATAAGTCTACAGCTGTCTACAGGTAGAATTCCATATCTTAATCTTAATAATCGTTTTTGAGCAACAAAAATATGATTTAAATATCTTCCACTTTCCCAACCTGTTATACATATTATATGATAAATATGAGTACGCTAAACTATAATATGCAGTTAACAAGAGTTTTCATCAAGAGAACTTTTTAGTTGTAGTAATGCAAAGTATGCCTTATTCAATTGTTTGCAAACATAGTCAACGTGATTATCATAAGACAATGTGGAATCAAAATATGTGCCCAGAGGTTTAACATTAGGTGAAATGGTAAGTTATTTGGAAGTGATCTTTGTATACCGAAACTTATTATCAATCTCTTATTTTTATTTAGTATAAACTTATTACGATCACACCAAGCACTGAACTCATCAAGAACCTCCATTACGTTCCTCTGAAGTTCCTCAGGCTGAAATTGTGATTGTAATATCATCTGCCAACATCGTTTGGCCATTGTAATGCAAGCAGGTAGATCATTAACATAAAGCAAAAATAGCAAAGAACTTAGTGAGGACCCCTGTCAAGGGGGTTCAAGGGATATGGCTCATATATGAAATTATTCAGGACAAAATGTCCCCTCGAAAGCCCATTTTTTCTATGTTTTGTTTTAGTAAAAGTTTATTAATAGTGGCAAATGCTTTTGACAAGTCAAGTAACAAGGGGGCAACATATTTACCATTATCAAGAGATCCATATACATATTCCAAAAGTGAGACGATGTTGCCTCAACAGATTTACCATGCTGTGACGTGGTTTTGGAGCTTAGCTTTACGTCTATTATTCTCGGATCTCACGCTAATGTTAAACATACCGTTGGCTGTAGCAAACAAGATTGTCCAGATTGAAATTTTTCACGATCTAAGGTAAATGTTGCAATTTGTTTTGTAACATGGAAGGATCTGCCTGTTGTCTATTAGCAGTCGGTGAGGCCATTTATTTTGGAAGCAGCCGAGTGTGTTTATACATGTTCCTGATGTACTTACCAAGGATAAAAATAATACAAAGGGAACTGAAAACGCACGTCTTACAGAAAAATGTTGATGTAGAGCACATGTTCCCAGATATTATTTCGGCCAAACTGACTAGAACCGAACAGAATGATTCTTTTAAAACGGAATGTAGCACGCCAAAAATCATAAAATAGCGTTAACGAGATAACCGAAACCTGGAATACTTGGTACATGTTTGGAGATATACTAATATTACTAATTATTATAATCATCTATGGAACATAATTAACTTGTCGAGTAGCCACTAGTTTAGTTTAAGGATTGGTTCACTTATCATTGATTTAAATTATTTTTTTACCAAAAACCAATCACATCTGTGGCTCTGACACATCACAGATAGTACAAGATCCGAACTAAGATCGTTCTGCACCCATCTGCTTACCGGATAAAAACTATTTTTTATCAAATATAATATGTAAACAAATACAGGGTATTTTAAGCTAATATAAATCAAATCTCCTAGTCATATGACTACATTGATAGGAATTGTAGGAGATTTGATTTATATTAGCTTAAAATACCTTTCTAATACAGTAAAAAATGTTAGAAAAGCTAGTAATAAGGAATATATGGGTAGATATTGTGGGTGTAATTCAACTTAGGTTGGGGCTTTTGTCCACTGAGTAGTTAGTTTCACACAATATTATTAGTACCTAAAAATGTATAAATACAGGGTGTTCGGTATAAGAACCGACACAGAGGTAGTCTACTTGTATCACGCCAAACACATTTTCATTACAAATACCATAAATGTAGTTAATATCAACACCTACATTGGTCAAATGTTCATTTTCGGCTAATAACAATTCGTAGTTACTGAACTGTCAATGTAAATAACGCGGAACGCATTTTTGTTTTTCACTGTTATATGACAGAGGTAATCTACAATATCTATACAGCATTATACTGCAAGTAACATTAATTTCAAACTGATTTTACTCAAAAATAAATATTCTATCAATAGGAACCAAGAGTAGGTACCGTATTTTAATTTAAAAAAACTCTGAAATTTCATATTTTTCAGTCAAAAGATGAATAGTCAAAGCACACAAAAGTTATGGTAAATTTTATCCATCCAACTTGGAACTTATGTGATAAACTTTTGAAATTTTGATTTACACTGGCGTAGTGTTAATCCAGCTACCAAATTTCATAAATTTATCTCAATTGGTTTCGAAGTTATTTAAAAAAAATCATCATTAGGGCTATAACTTCCTTAGGAATTATGTTTGGACCCATGTTTATATGAATAAAAGTAATCTTTTTCGATATATTTTCAGGTATTAACAATATTGTGTGAAACTAACTACTCAGTGGACAAAAGCCCCAACCTGCGTTGAATTACACCCACAATATCTACCCATATATTCCTTATTATTAGCTTTTGTAACATTTTTTTACTGTTTAAGAAAGGTATTTTAAGCTAATATGTATCAAATCTCCTACAATTCCTATCAATGAAGTCATATGCATGCTCTCTGATACCAAACATCTAGGTATGCTAATGAACACCCACAGACAAAACTCTATTTAATAATTATCTAAAAAATGTATTCTATTTACTAACCTGATATACCCTAGATATTTAACTCAAGTTAAAGGAGGCCACCTGATGAAGCAATCCAATATTAAAATGCAGAAATAGAGCAGATCTCTTCTATTGTGGTTGAATTTCGAGTTCCCACTCCATATATAGGGTATATCAGGTTAGTAAATATAATACATTTTTTAGATAATTATTAAATAGAGTTTTGTCTGTGGGTGTTCATTAGCATACCTAGATGTTTGGTATCAGAGAGCATGCATATGACTTCATTGATAGGAATTGTAGGAGATTTGATACATATTAGCTTAAAATACCTTTCTGAAACAGTAAAAAAATAATCTTTTTCGACATAGAACACCCTGGAAAAATATTGCCCTTTAAATTCGGGACACCCTGTACATTAATTATCATCGGCATTGTATAATTAAATTCGTATCTAGGATAATATCGGATAAAGTTGCGTGAGAACCGGCGTATCGTCAGACGCCCGTCCTTTTTCGGAAAACTGAGGCTTCGCACCGCCCGGCCGCTAATTAAATTTCCAGTAAATCACCGGGAAAAGAGTTGGCGGCCGCCGGCTGGCAAAAAATGTCCGGCCAGGTGTGACAGCTGCGCGCCGCGGCGGTTATTTCGGGGCCCGCGTTGACAAACAGCGCGCCACATGCGACCGTCTGTCAACTCGCACATGGCGGTGCACGTGGAGCGTCGTGACGCCGCCGCCGCCACATATCACCGGGCTGCTCCTGAAATACCCGCAGGGGCGGGGTTGGGCGCCGGGTAGGACACCGGCTGTGGTAGCGAAAGGCATACGGGGGTAACAAACTTACGGAAACCTCAACCTACACGTACTTAATAGTATATTAAGTAAAAAATAACATTGAGTTTATAGGGACGGCAAAGTCATTATACCAAGATCCTTGAACAATCTTCTACATGATGTTTTCATTGATTTGCCCATCATATATCTTATTGCCCTCTTTTGAGTGTAAAAAACCCGACTCACTGATGCAGATGACCCCCAGTAAATCAGTCCATACGTCAAAATTGATTGGAAAACACCAACATACAAAAGTTTTAGAATATCAATAGACACTGTGGCTTTAATACTTTTAATTAAATAGCATGTCGAAGCAAGCTTTGGTAATATCTTATCAATATGAGTATTCTATGATAATTTTTTATCAATATACAACCCTAAAAATTTTGTAGCATCCACATTTTCAATGGATTTGCTCTCTACTTTAAATAACAATGATGAATCATATGTTACATTTTTGGTACAGAACTCTACAAATGTTGATTTCTCGCTATTAAGCTTAATGCAGTTTTGATTACACCATTCAGTTACATATTCTATACAAGAAGTTCCTGAAATAGTAGCTGTATTTCGATCGGTTTCGGAAAAAATAATGTTGGTATCATCAGCGTATAATATAAATCTTGTCCTATCATTAATCAAATTATTCACTGGAAGGTCATTTATAAAACAATTAAATAACGTGGGTGATATGCAGGAACCCTGAGGTGTACCACGGCACACTATTTGAGCTGCTGACTTAACACCGTCGATCACTACATGCTACGATCTTTCAGATATATAAGATTTTATCCACGTGTTTGCAGGGCCCCTTATGCCCATGCAGTTTAGTTTGCTCAATAACAGGTCATGATCGACGGTATCAAACGCACGACTCATGTCAAAAAACAAACCTATTACATTTTGTTTTTCGTTTAACCCCTTATAAACATGTTGTAACGCTGCACTTAGTGCTGTGTTTGTAGATAGTTTTGAAACCCATGTTGGCAATTCGATAAATAATTATTTTTGCTAGAAATCTGTTAATTGTTAAAACAAAATTCAAATATTTTAGTCAGATGACATTGCAACGCAACAGGTCTATAATTTTGTATTTCTAGTGGGTTCCCTTTGTTTTTAAAGATCGGTGATATTTTTTAAACCTTCAAGGATTTAGGATATTTACCGGTCTCGAAACTAACATTTACTATTTTCGATATAATCGGTGAGAGTTCTTTTTTGGCTGCAAGAATAACTGTACCAGGTATGTTATCAATTCCAGAGGATATTTTTCTACATACTTTAGAAATTACATTCTCAATTTCACAGGCTACTGTTGGATATAAAAATAAGGAATTTTGATTATCTTGTAAGACAGGAGTTTTTATTTTAGGTGGCTCACTGGTATTTGCGAACTCTGCAAAATAGTTATTAAATATATCTCCGACTAAACGTTTATCATTAATTTTTCATTTTTATATTTAATTTCAGTAATATTTTTGTCTTTACTTTCCTTATTTTCATTAATTATTTTCCAAGATTCTTTATTTATATCCTTTGCTTCACTTAACCTTTGTTGTTAAAATTTTTCTTCTCAAACTTTACTCTCTTAGTATAAAAGGCTTTAACCTCATTATATTTGCTTTCATAAAATGCACTATTTAAATGTTTATTAACTTGATGCATTTCCCTAAGTAGTTGAGAAAGATCTTTGATTTCTTTAGTAAGCCATTAGGTCTAGATTTTTTTCTGAAATTTTTACGAGAACTGATAACTGGGAAACATTCTTCAAATAAATCTTTTATTTTAGAGTAAAAAGCATCGAACAATAAATCTATGTCGGCGTTAAAGTCAATAACACTGTACCAATCCGTACAGTGAACAGCGTGTTTGAAAATCTCCATATTATCCTCATGGAATCGCCTAAAGCATCTACTAGCAGATAAATTGGGTTCCTTAGAGATTTCCAAACATAATACTTGATAAGTATGATCGGATATGAATGTGTCGTTAACCAAGACACTCAAATAGGCAAAATCAACAAAAACATTATCTATGCATGTTTTAGACTGTCCCTGAATTCGTGTTGGTTCATTAATTGTATGTATAATATTATATTCTAAAAAAAAGTTACATACCATTTGTACTTCCTTATTATTTTTTAGGAGATCTATATTTATATCTCCACATATAATGTGTTTGTGCATTGGATTATACACGCTTTCCATCATATCTGAAAGCCCCTTCATAAATGCTTCGAAATCGCTCTTGGGAGATCTATATACCGCACATATAGTTAGTACGTCACAATTGGACAAAACACACTGTACTGCACACATTTCAAATGTCTTCTCCTCACTATTGTTGAAAAGAATTCTATGGATGTTGATGTTGTTCCTTCCTATTATACACACTCCACCTTTTTTGTATATCGATCTGCAGAAAATGTTATAGGTAGAATAATTACCAAGGCCCAAACCTGGTATGTCACTGGATAAATGATGTTCTGTTAAACATAATATATCAACATCATGTGTGTTAAGTTTACACAAATTGGTGTACTTTTAACACATCACTGGTAAATATTACACAAATTCAGTATATTTTATTATAATACTAGTAATTTTAGCACGTTTAACACAGAGAAAAAAATTGTTAAGGCAAATTAGTTTTTTTTTTTTTTGGTACAGTTTATCATCCAGCAAAATAAAGATAGCCACATTTCGGACACTTTGTAAATGATTATAATAAGAAATATTATATTTTTGTTTTTTGATAATCTTAATCAGAGAGTCAACCACATTTTTGATTCAGCAGGATTGACCTAATTCTAATCGTGCTTCCAAAATCACAGTAGGAAAAAATATATTTGGTTTATTTTGGTTAGTAAGACAATACAGGAAAAAAAGAGGAAAGCAATGTTCCACAAATTGTTAACGTTTCGACTTACATTAGGTATTCCTTTGAGCTCTAAAAAACAAAATGTTAAAAGAATTTTTAAAATCTTTTAACATAGTGTTAAGACTGTTAAAAAAAATGTTTAGAGCCCTGAGGAAAACCTGATATTAGCTAAACGTTGGCAATTTGTAGAAAATTGTTTTCCTTTTTTTTCTATACTATAATAACGTTTATTTTCCTTTTAGACAATATAGTTCACACATTGTATATGAATAGTCACAATGAAGGAGAATCAATATACACACATTTAAAAAAAACAAAACACACACAAGTGTTAGGTCAGATAAAATACAAAATTAAAATAAATCATTACAGGAACAAAATGCACCATATGACCAAAGGTCATGCACTAGTATATAGTATAACTGATACAGTAGTAGTAATGAAAACAACATCTGCAATTTTTGTAAAGCAAATATCTAAAGAAGATATTAATAAACAGAAATAAATTTAATGGCATTCCGGCCAGTGCAAAAATATACTTATTAAGATAACATAAATTCATAAATTGTCAAGTTCAATAATACAACAAACAATAATTTATTTGTAGTCTGGATTATCGAAAATTTCTTGGAAACCATACAATTTTCTGGAAATCAGGATGGTGCTGTCTCTATAGCTCTGTTCATTAATGTTGCTAGAAGCTTATCTGGAGAAAAAAAACTGTTTGTTAATTTATGTCCGAGCTGATGATCGTATTTTATTTGTTTTAGTTAGTTGCATAAAAAACACTTCAAATTCTTTTTCAAAATTTGGATACATTCAGCACTCTTCAGACTTTTTTATTTCTCAAAATAATAATAGTTTACAAATTCACGTGAGTGAATGTGCGTGATAAATCCACTCGCGTGCCCATCTCAACACCGACGTACTGGAGGAAGTGAAAGAGGAAGCATTAATTTTAAATAAGTCTGAAATGTATTACGGGGTAATCTTTCACCACCGGTCGGCCACCCCACCAGACAAAGACCGGTTTCGAGCTTGTTAGCCCTCGTCAGTATGCCATAGGTGAGATGACCGACCTGAATGCAGGTGATATATAAGTGGCCTGCTACTTCCTGCTCGGCCTAAGCGCCTCGATTTGCAGGATGCGACCTACATTGCAGCAGGTACTTCAATGCAAACCTCTCGCCCTGGACGACGCGCCATTAAAACTATAAATGATACTGCAGAAAACAACTACTCCGCGGACTAATGCCCCGACTGGTATTGAATCACACTTGCAGTATCTGTGTAAACAGCCAAGAACCCTTGTCGGCCGGTTTCGGATTTGTTAGCCCTCATCAGTTTGCTATAGGTGTGATGACCGACAATTGAACTGGCTGTTCCTTCATACAATGTATGTTCACATATAAGCTGAATGCAAGTGAGAGGTCTGCTATTTTCTGCTCGGCCTAAGCGGCTTGACTTGCAGGAAGTGACCTACATTGCAGCAGGTACTTATATCGTCCACCACTTATATCGGTTTTTTTGGACAGGTATTAGTAACATAATAATTTTGTTGACGTGATGCTCTGTAGTTTTCTCATATGGGTGTAAAATATATTTGTCTTATTACATACAACAATAAATTAAAATATTCTTGAAAAATGCAAATTAACCTTTTAATAGCAGCAAAGAAGTTTCAATAATATCCGTTGTTTAAGGCAAAATACTTTTATTATAGGTTTTATGAAACTCACTAAGCTTGCATCTAGACATGATAAGTTGAGAATAAGTTTTATAATTATGTGGTGCTTGGTACACATGCGATAACTCCAAAATATTATTTTTCAGAAAACGCATTTAAAGATTCAAATGGATCATGTAAATCAACCAGAATTTTAGTATAAATCAAACATTGGCTTTCAAATATTTATTTTCACTGTTTTTAAGTATAATATAAGGAAAACGACATTTGTTTTTAGTTATAGAAATAATGACACATATACAGGGTGTAACTTTGAAGGGGGTCCGGTTTGGAGGGGGTACTTGTGACCTTTACAAACATCTTTCATAACTTTGTTTTCTTAAATTCTGTCACAAAACTAATTTTTTTGTTTCCTTTTTCGCAATTTTCATAGTTCACCACTGGGCAGACAAGCGCTGGGCATATCTAGTTGGAGCGTCACCATCATTGTTGCCATATTTAATTATTGAAGTGGAAGATGGGAAAAAGTTATATTAGAAAGCAAAAGGCCCACGACACTCGTGAGGAACTGATTTTTGACACATAAATTTGTTTTTAGTGGGAGTTCACTTTATTATTCCATATAAACAAAAAATTAAAAATTTATTCTTTTACGGATAATACATCATAAAACAGAAACAAGTCAACTAACAGAAAACTCAATAATAAATAAATAATACTTAATACTTTTTACTTACTTAGAGTCTTCTTCTACGGCACTTAAAATATTTGGTTCAAGATTGTTGCTTTCCGAGTTTGTTTTTGCTCAACATTAGAGTATTAGCGTTCATAACTCCCATAATCTCTTAAATGTTGAACTAATCTTACAGACATTTTCTTATGCGGTACGTGTCTATTGCGGTAATCCATCTGATATCGTTTTCTTGCAGTCGCTGTCTAATTTAAAAAAAACGAAGCTTTAGACATATTAGCTCTCGTATTAGCTCTTTCTTAATTTGAATACATATTTTTTCATAATACCACACACTTGTGGCAAAATTTTCTACCAATGCACCTGCTATAACGTGTTATTTTCCATCCACAAGCAGTAGTTGTTTTGTCAACACTTAACCATAAATACTGGCGAATACTGGCTTTTACGGTTGATTTTCGTTTGCAGTCAAGTAAAATATTACATAGAGTACATTGTACCATTAAATACTAACTGGCAAATCGTAAATCCATTTTTCAGCAAGGTATCCGTTAACTTGTACTCGTGAACGTAATATAAATAAATAACACGTAGTGCACACCGTGAAAGCTACGTATGTACTGAATTCATTATAAAATATCAGCTTTGGTCGCGCCGCGCTGCTTGTAATACGACCCTGAATTGACGGGACAAGTCCTGACGTCTAGACTGGTAACAACTAACTGGCAACACCGTAGACATTGTTCTGCAGTGAAACTCGGACGCTGTACAGGAGCAGCGTGAATAGCAATTAGGGTGCAGTTTAAAAAATAAATTAAAACTCGGCTATTTATTTGATTAAAAAAACTAATTTCTGATTAGCCATCTACGGACTACCCTCTCCAAACCGGACCCTTCAAAGTTACACCCTGTATATATATATGACTCAAACGGTCAAACAAAGTTGACATGTTTGTGACGTATCATGTTCAGATTACAAAATAACGGCTTGTTAGTAATGTTGGACATTAAGCATTATACCTAATACAAATATTTTAAAATCACGTGGGACAATGGAGTTAACAGAAAAGTACATTTTTGGAGATATCATATGTATCTCAAATACCACAGAATTTACTGTTTTAGAAAGGTATTTTAAGCTAATATAAATCAAATCTCCTACAATTCCTATCAATGAAGTCATATGTATGTTCTCTGATACCAAACATCTAGGTATGCTAATGAACAATTCCACAGACAAAGCTCTATTCAATAATTATCTAAAGAAAATAATGTTTTACTGACCTGCTTGAAACACTCTATAAATATCTATCTTTCACTTTTGGCAGAGGGAGCACGACAATTCAAACCACAATAGATGAGATCTGACCTATTTCTACATTTTGAGGATTGCTTCTTCAGGTCCTTTAAATTGAGTCAAATATCTAACTATAAAAATTATTATAAAAATTAAAATTATTTGAAGTTAAATATCGACAATGACAAAAGTGACAGCCTATCAATGAATTAAATATGACAGCACCTACTTGAATAATGTTTAGATACCCTTTATGTAAAAGTTTTTATATATTTTTAGGTATTAATAATATTGTGTGAAACTAACTACTCAGTGGACAAAAGCCCCAACCTGCGTTGAATTACACCCACAATATCTGCCCATATATTCCAAAAGTGAAAGATAGATATTTATAGAGTGTTTCAAGCAGGTCAGTAAAACATTATTTTCTTTAGATAATTATTGAATAGAGCTTTGTCTGTGGAATTGTTCATTAGCATACCTAGATGTTTGGTATCAGAGAACATACATATGACTTCATTGATAGGAATTGTAGGAGATTTGATTTATATTAGCTTAAAATACCTTTCTAAAACAGTAAAAAATGTTACAAAAGCTAATAATAAGGAATATATAGGTAGATATTGTGGGTGTAATTCAACGCAGGTTGGGGCTTTTGTCCACTGAGTAGTTAGTTTCACACAATATTATTAATACCTAAAAATATATAAAAATACCACAGAATTGTTTTAAACATTTAGCTTTGACAACCTCCTGAAGATCAACATTCTTAGACCCTTTTATAGACTCTTAAGGTTACTGTCGCAGAAATATAGACTCATTAGTGGTTTTATAAACAATTCTTATGAAGATCCTGTAGGTTATTAAAAAACTGAAACCGTTACTTGGGTTAAGCCTTGCCAGCAAGAGCACCACATCTCAGTTTTTCGCGATGCCCCTGTAGCAGAAAAGCCACATGCAGAGCAGATCTGGAACACGAGGCGGCAGTAGACAATAATAACAACACTCCGACGACCAGGCCGTCCGTCGACGTCGCCGGTTGTTCACACGAGCCGCCTCCTCGCCACCCATAGACGACGATCTGCTAGTCAAACACTCCATGAGTCACGACGAGCACATGGTCAGTGTTTACGATGAATATTTTTAATTTATCCTACGCCAGTTAGGCAATAAAAGTCGATATCGCAGGCCTGCACATCGAGCGACAGATGGCAGAATTATTTTTCAAGTATCTACCAGTGACCAAATGCGGTCCCAAATGTGGTTTATTGAAAATATTTCTATTTACATAAGTACGGAGCCGTTGAACTCTCGGTGTACGGGCGATACGAATAAGGGAAATCCAGGATGTCGCCATATGCTTCGCTCTTACTGTTACTGTTAATTATGATGTTCGGTAGTTCGATAGTCCGAAAGCTCTGACATTTATGTAAAGACTGTAAATCTAATAAATACAGAGTGTTGCGCATAAGAACCGACACAGAGCAGGTGCATATAGGGGCTCCCAAAATATTGCAATTTAACCAAACATATAACAATATAAAAAGGTGGAGTTACAAGTCTTCAAAGTGAGGCCAAATATTTTGAAAAGAATTAATATCTCTGAATTACTTTAATTTGGATTAACCAAATTTGGTACATGATTTAGGTTTATTATTGGTCTTCTTTGATTACATAGGTCCACAAATAAAAAGTGGTGTGTGCTGAGGGTCCCATTATATTTTTTCCATGTAATTTTTCCCGCTGTAATCAAATCAAAAGTTTACACACGTCCACAAAAAGAAGGTCATGTGTACTGGGAGATTATACATTTATTATATTTACTATTTTACATCTATAAGTATACCAAGGTAGTTGTAAAATAGTAAATATTCACTAATTCACAGCATTTCTCATTGTTTCAGTTTTAGAGAGTATCATACAGAATAAATTACGAGAAAGTGCTTTTTATCGATTTTTTTTTGGTTTTATCAAATATTTGCTGTGTAACCTCCAATTTTAACTTCAGATTCGTGTTGAGCGGGAAAAAATACAAAAGAAAATTATAGTCTAACTCCCAACACACATCTTTCTTTTTTGTGGACCTGTGTAACATTTGATGTGAGTTTTTATGGGTTTTCTCTAAAATTTGCTGTGCGAATTTTTTTGACTTTTGGAAGATTAAATGAGTGAACCCTTGCGCCAAAAAGATCTATCTAGGGTTGTTTTTGAAACTAAGTTTGCCTAACCAAAAAATATCACATTGAAAAAGCATATAGCAAAAAATGTACAAAAATCACATCATTACAGCGCACTTCCGTATTTTTTGACTTTTCGAGAAACTCTCTGTTTTCGTTCTCAAAAATTGTAAGTATATTAAACGTAAGTCAAGTTTGACAGTTTAAAATGTGTTTATATGCTTCGATAGAGATGTTAAATGATTTTTATTTTATTATTACTTATTTCTTCTTGATACAACTGTAGCCAACAATGATCAATGTTTACTAACCAGTTTGAACACTTATATCTGTTCAACAAAAGAATCGCGAAATGTTTTTAATTTTATATATCATTTATTGACCGTGTTGTTGACAACAAAAATCGTAAAGTTGTCTGAAAAACTGTTCTAATATCAAATGTGTTACCGATTCTTCTTAATTTTTCTTAATATAAGAATGTATGAAATTTTTATTGTGTGATTAATTTCTCTAATTTGTCTAAAGTATTTGTTTTATCTGTACTATTTTTGAATATTCTATCATTATTTATTAAAACATCTTTAATACATTTTAAATAATTGTTAAAAATGTCGTTGTTTGATGAAATTAATTTTGCTCAATCATATAAACATTTAACAACACCTTTCTTAATAATAATGTGATGGTGAGATTTAAAATTTAAATATACAGTGTGGAAGAAAGGTATGGAATAAATTCATTATTTCTAAAACTACGAAGTTTCATGAAATTTCCTCGGACAGGTCGATTTTGCTTTTTAAAAATACTCTTTTTTCTATACCAACGCATTTCCGACGTTCATTTGTTTTCGCGTGATGACGTCATCGGATATTTTTTAAAATAGAACCCCTATATTTTTTCATCGGATTCTTGTAGAGCTTAACTTGCTGAATTCAAAAATGTATAATTTCAACACTTTATTCCTTCAACTTTAGCAATAGTGCAGCTATTGAAAACTGTTATCGTTTCAGGTAAAGTGCCTTTTCTACTGAAAATACAGCAAAATTTTACTTGAAAAAGTTGTTCAAAACGGTAAATTATGGAGACGTGCAAAATTTTAAAAAGATCGGCCTGCTTTGATAAAATCTTTGTGCTTTGTTGAAAAATGGTTTCAAAATCAAACTTCGCCGATCTTCTTAAGATTTTGCACGTCCTCATAATTTACCGTTATGAACAACTTTTTCAAGTAACATTTTGCTGTATTTTCAGTAGAAAAGGCACTTTACCTGAAACGATAACAGTTTTCAATAGCTGCACTATTGCTAAAGTTGAAGGAATAAAGTGTTGAAATTATACATTTTTGAATTCAGCAAGTTAAGCTCTACAAGAATCCGATGAAAAATATAGGGGTTCTATTTAAAAAAATATCCGATGACGTCATCACGCGAAAACAAATGAACGTCGGAAATGCGTTGGTATAGAAAAGAGTATTTTTAAAAAGCAAAATCGACCTGTCCGAGGAAATTTTATGAAACTTCGTAGTTTTAGTAATAATGAATTTATTGCATACCTCTCTTCCACACTGTATATTGGTGTGTGTTTCTTTTCTATAAACACTTGTTTCAACAGCATTTTCATTTTTTTTTTTTTAATTAAAACATCTAAAAATGGTAGCATATTGTTATTTTCTATTTCCAAAGTGAATTTTATTGTTGGATCTTTATTGTTAATATCATTCCAGAATTCATTTAATTCTGCAATAGTAAAAGGGCAAATGGCAAAAATGTCACCTACATACCTACCTAAACCACAGAGTAGGTTTTTTATTTATATTTTGGATATGTTTTCTTAAAAAAATTCATAAAAATGTTACTTAAAATTAGTGTTAATGACGAGTCCATTGCCATTCCGAGATTTTGTTGACCAAATTCATTCTTTAGTTGAAAATATGTTGTTCTTATACATAGACTTAGTAGTTTCATTGTACATCCTACATTTAATTTTGTTCTGTTTGCCAAATTGATATAATTTTCCAATTTATTTTGAATGATATTCAGTGTTTTGTCTACTGGTACATTAGTGAATAAACTTACTACGCCAAAACTCACCATTAAATGATTACTACAATAATTTGAGGAAGAAATTTTTTCTAAAGGATATTTGTTATTTTTATATAAGAATCGGATTTTCCAAATAAAGGTTTAATAATTTTAAATAAGTATTTTGCTAATTTGCTGCAAGGCAAATTAATAGAACTAGCTTGTGAATGCAATAAATATATTATGTTGAGAAACGTCTCTGCCTATGAATATTAGTGTTGAGGAACATAAAAATGATATAAAATACGCAGTTTCAAAAATCAGAAATTAGCGAACACTCTTGGGAAAACGGTTATTTGATTCAGTGGGGTTTGGAAAAAATTCAAGAAATTTGGAAAAGGAAGATAATGCATCAAAAAGAAAATTAAAAGAGATCGCGATTGTTTTGTTTAATGGAGATAAGTGTGTGGTAAACTATTCAGTAAACATCAATCATTTTAGGCTATAGTTGTATCGAGAGGAAGTATAAGTAACAATAAAATAAAAATCATTTAACATCTCTATGGAAGCAGATAAACAAATTTTAATCTGTCAAACTTGACTGTCGTTTAATGCATTTGCAATTTTCGAGAACGAAAACAGAGAGAGAGAAGATACCTAATTAGACTAAAGAAAAACTAGAATTATGCCATAAATAAATAGCTTCAGAGAATATTGTACCATTCTGCCGAAAAATTAAACGGAAAGAAACAGGTTCAAACATGAACATTCTATTGCCTTGGGCACCTGGCAAATCTGTTTTCAACAACCACAAAGCTAGAGAGTAGAATGCCCTACGATCCAATACGTGAGCACACAACAACTACGCAGTCCACAGGTAGCGGGTCTTCATTCATGAAACAGGTAGTCAATGAAATAATGAGATTTGTCATAAAATACATAACAGAACCGTAGAATCGTCCGCCTATGGCGGATATAACCTGAGGCATCCGGCATGACGGCACACACGAATAAAGGCGCTCCTTTAAATGCACGATTTGCTTTAATAATGCGGAAGGGGTAGTTTGGACGTAATATACCATAGCTACAGTCCGTTAAATCAGGATACCTCGTAAGTTAATCGAATTGTGTTATTTATTACAGGCTGCAAGAACCTAATAACATGAGGTACCAACTTCTAACAAAAAAGATGCAGGGTAAGCAAGAATAAGACATCAGTTATACAGGATGTTCGGGAAAAGTGAGAAATCCCTCGGGTGCAGATAGAACATGAAAAAATAAGATGACAAGTTCCTATAATTTTTTTTCCACAGACCCTCCCTACGGAAATATGTGTCCCCGAAGGACATCGCTGGAAATGGGTTTTTCTTGAATAACTTTTAAAGTACTTAATATAATAAATAATAAAAATTGAATGTGATGGACACTAGTAAGGACCTCTTAAGATAGTGTCCTTGAAACATATAATGTCTAAATTTTTAACACCCTGTATGATAAAGACTTTAAAATAATAAATTTGAATAGCTTCAATCTTAGAGTAAAAATAAAGTACATTTATTTTATTGCCGATAAAATGAACCGTTTTCGAGAAAAAGTTATTAATTATCACCGATTTTTGGATTTGGTGGTGAATTTAATTAAAATATTTTTATAGGAACTTGCGTTCTTGTTAGCAAATATCTTCATTTCTTAAACCATTTTTATTACATATTGAACGGCTGTCCTCTGTTTTGGCGAATGCGCTCCCTGCGTATTTAAACGTGTTAAGATTAATTTCCCTAATTTTTAGAATGTTTATCAAGAAACTTTTCCTAAGAACTGAAAGAGCATTGCTTAGGTAAGTTTTGAATAATATCTGAATAAACCTACACACAAAGGTTTAAATAAAATCCACGTTTAAATTTGACTCTTCGCTTTTACAAGAGAGAAAATCGGCGAGGTTACATGAAACCACTTTTCAATAAAATAGGTACAAAGATTTTATCAAAGCAGGCCGATCTTTTTTAAATTTTGCACGTCTCCATAATTTATCATTCTGAACAACTTTTTCAAGTAACATTTTGCTGTATTCTCAGCAGAAAAGGCACTTTACCTAAAACCAAAACAGTTTTTACTCGGTGCACTGAGCATTTCAAATAAGATTATTTAAAAAATGGTTACTCCTACCGACTTCATCAAGGTATACCTTTTCCGGATAAAACAGGTAGGAGAATCGATTGCTTCGATAGTCAGATGGATACACTAAGCTGCAAAAAATTTACACACGCAAAATACCAAGGACACCCCGTACCCATCCCAATGAATTTTGTGGAAATAAACGGATTAGTCCATCAAAATGCTTATCTGCTGTGTATACCAAATTTCATTCATCCAAACACCAAATTAACTGTTAATGTGCTAGGTTCACTCGACGTCAACTTATTTTTGATATTTTGTGTGCTTTGAATCCTTCTCAAGTAGCACGTCTAGGTAATTATATCTATTGCATCCCTCACATTTCGGTACTCATTTATGTATATTATTTGGAAAAATGTGTGCAATAGTAAATCATCATTATCTTGTCAAAAGCTTCAAACATCAATCTGATCAATCATTAGTAAATAAAAGTAAACATATTTAAAAACCTCGAGAACAATGTCGAAAAAGTGGAAACAATTAGCTAAGCCAGTAGATTTGTTTTCCTTTTAAATTTTTTTAAATAAAGTAACTAATTGCTTTTCAGCTACTTAAAAATATATTAAAGCAATTAAACATTTTAACAGAATTATATTATAATTGCTTTACATCCTCAATTTATTTATATTAATACAACTTTCTTCTCTTACGACTCCTCAACACTGCATTGTTATTTGAAGAGTCATGTTCGTAATTAACCTTTTTTATATTGCCTGATAACTACTTTTTAACGTGAAATTAAGTTACTGTGGTGAAAATAAAAAAATACTTATATCGAATTTTCACCGCGTTACCGCAAGCGTTATTATCAAGAAAGCGTACCAATTGGCAGTCGATTTTAAATCTTGGGAGACTGTAATTTAACGGGACGATCTAAATGAAATTAAATTTAATTTTATTAACTGCGATCTCTGTAGGTAAAGTTAATTATTTCCTGGCATACTGTTAAGCTTAAGCATTTTGCCTTTCCCTTTGCTTGTATTCAAAGTATTTAATTTATGCAATAAATTAATATGATGATTTTTTTTTACAGTAGAGCCTTGCCTCTTCTTATGCAATGAAGAACAATATAAAATACTGAAAAAAAAGTTCTAGTGTTTTCCATACTATAGGTAGTATACAGAAGAAATATAAATAATTTGTCAAGGAAAGAAATAAAATTTTATAACTGCTTTTGCCGCTATTATTTAATTAATAAAATTAATTTGTAGTTTTAATTAATACAATATAATTAATACAACAATTGCTCAGAATTTTGTAAACGACGTGTAAACACATTTAGGCCTGTCTTACCGAGTTTCTACGAACGGACACAAATGTTTATTGTCCAGTTTGAACTCGTAAGTTATTGACGCAATTGAGTCTCCTGTATAATACACCACACTGTTGATTGGGATATTGTTTGTTACCTTAATCATGCATAAATATGGTCAAGCACTATCCTTATTACTCTCTCATGCTTAGATATCAACATAAGGGAAACCTAAATACTGCTTAACTCTATGAGACGTCCAATAACTCTCTAACATCTGTTATAAATTATTGCTATATAGATCTGTCACAAAAATAACTATGTTGTTTGAAATGAATGTTGCTGTATAATTCAGAGACACAGGTAAAGCAAACCTCTAAACAACGTACCATTTCAGTTTCTATTATATTTATAAATTATATAATATTTAAATTGGCATAAGCTACATATGCACACGTTGCAAATCTTATACTTACTCTTTTCCGAACATAAGTCCTTATTACTATACAGTACAATAATGTTTGTCTACCACACCTTATTAGAGGGTTAGATTGATGTGCCTCTGCGCATGTGCAATATAACATAAAAATAACGTAAAATTTCATAATAAATTGAGTAAAAGTAAATAATTGTATTTCCACATTATTCCTGATATTTACTTATTGTATTACGTACGTAAAACAGATATATTTGAATTTTCTTTAATATATAAAGTAAATTAAAAATGACCTGTAAATATTATCTAAAAAGAGCATGACAAAATTAGAAATTTCTACCCATCTTTATCAATGTATTCCCAGGTGAATAGCTTTTACCAAATAATACAACAACTTTTAACAGTGTAGCCCCCAGTCAATAACTTTTTCCTCAAACTAGGATCATTACAGGATCAGGATCAATACAGAAAAATTCAGATAAATTTTAATGTTAGTGCTCTTTGTTGCCACAGTTCGCAGTACTGACAATGACTTTTAAGAATAAAAAGTAGTGATGATTACTTGAAAGTTACTTTTGATAATAATAATAATAAAGCAATAAAAAGTAAAGAATTCTGACAACTTGTCTAGATCCTTAAATATATAACACAAATAGAACAGGACTTAACATCGATCCTTGAGGTACCCCTACACCAACTTTTTTTATTTCGGAAGATACATTGTTAATAGCAACATATTGATCTGGATTTCGAACAAAAGATGACACTCACATTAAAGGAATGCCACGGATTCCATATCTCTCCAACTTGTCTAACAGGATATCGTGATTTACACAGTCAAATGCCCTGCTGAGATCGAAAAATATCCCAACAGGGCATTCTTCAGCTTCTATGGACTCAGCAATACGAAATCATATGAATGCATAACAGCGAGTAGCAGTAGACTTACTGCTTAGGAAAATATGTTGATTGGTAGATATTATATTCTACAGTCTATGTAGAAAAGAATGTTGAAATATCTTGGAGATTGTCGAACAAACAGTAATAGGTCTGCAATTTTTCAAGAGACTGCTATTATATTTCTTGAAAACTTATTCTTCCCATTTTCAAGCAATACGGAAAATGGCCCACAGCAAATGATAAGTTAACTAGATAGACAAAGAGATCAGGCACATGCAAACATCTCTTCAGGATATATGAAGAAATCTCATCATACCCCGATGAATACTTACAATTCGGTAAACAGGATTCAAAAAGAATGATTTATTTTGTGCTAGTATCACTAGCAGCAGTATCAAAATAGTTACTAAATAAAGCAGTAATTTGTTTTGAATCAGTAACAGGCATATTATTGTGCTTTATAAGAGTTTATGTGATTTGCAATAACATTTATTAGACAACTTGGATACAATCTTCCAAGGTGTTTACTGATAACTTTAACATACACTGTTTATGAGAAAGCGTGATGATAACTACTGTAGTGCGCTTGACTTATGCTAGCACATCCTGCGCCCGTGTTCAAACACCATGAAGGGATGTGTCCGGAAACGGTGCTTAGCCGAAGATATTTTCCATGTCGTGTGGGCCAGCACAGGTGTTTTCCCTTATTACGCCGTAATAGCTGATAATTGCTGATTGACTCCGCTTCCACGAGTTAATTATCCCCAGCTATTCCTCCGCTAAATGGTCTATCCGCTCAGGTGTGCTCTTTGAATAGAAAGGTTTCCTGTGATTATTAGATTCAGTGATTGGGGCCTGGGATTGTTGCTGTTTAACGCTATCGTGACCGCGTTAATTGACTGATATTCGAATATGACTCTTATATTTTTTTATCATCAGGCTATGAATGAACTAGATATACTCCGCTTCAAACTTCTGTGGTCGCGTTAATGATATACAGGGTAATTCTTAACACACTGCGAATAGATGCGTCATGACAAATGGAGTCAATAAAAAAATAACTTTTTGTAAAATTCTTAGTTTCCGAGATAAAAATTATTGAAGTTCTAGTAGTTTCAACCTTTACATCATTGGGCGATTTTAGTCTCCAGCCAGGCGATTTCAAATATCCGATTACTTATCGTATTAACTTTTTTGTGATGCAAGTATTTACATTAGTTTTTCAAATATCAAAAATGACTTACGTTTATAGCAATTCGCAGTTGATGGATATCGTTTTCATTTATGGTGAAGTCAACTTGTTCCAAATGTTCTTTTACAAGGAGAAATATTTGTAGTGACCTTATTCAATTATTTTTAAGGTAGGAATGAGGTCATAAATTTACTAAAATACTTTTTATTTTATATCATCAACGTTTCGACATGTATGATGTCATCATCAGGATGATACAAAACTACAAACAAATTAAAAAGTACAATAATACCACATAGATTATCAAAAAACAGGCAGTACTTACCGAAAAATGTTGTCTTTTATTAGTGTAAATGAACATATGTCAACAATTAAATTTAGGGAGACAAGTAATCCATTCATTTGAAAAATTAATAAGTATATAATAGAATTTCTTTATTGGATTTCAAAGTATAACGGGAGAAAGACAGTTTACAAATAAGTTATCAGCGAGAATAATTTAATTTGTGTTAGACAGGACAAAGAAATCTGTTAATAAAAACGACAAAAAATGTGTATAAAAATTCATCAGAAAACGAATATTGTATTTAAAATAATATCTGGTGTCACATAAAAGAATATAATGGGTGACAATTATTACTGTTCAATTCTTTTAATTAAATTAAAATACGTATGGTTTAAAAATTGAATATCTTGTTTGTTAGGTGCAAAGTGATTTGATTTCTTTTTATTTTCATCATCTCATTGAACAGTCTTTTTTCAGTATTTGTTGCCTTCCAATGACAGTTGTTTCCTCAAAACTAAAATTATATTGAAAATTATAACAATGTTCTGATAAACCTGTTTTATTGTAACTGAATTCTATATAATTTGGTCTAATACTTCTTTTATGTTCTGCTAACCTGTCATGACAAAACTATTTTATTTCTGCTACTGTTTGTTGTTCAAACTGCCTGGGAAATTTACATTCAGCGAACAAGTTGATATGTTATTTGTTTTAGGTTTCTGTGAACACTGAAGGATTTTATTTATTCCTCGCCAATTGAATCCCGTGAGGATTTGTGGAATCGTATTACGAGAAAATTTAACGTTATAAGAAACGATCATTAATATCATCATTTATTAGAGTAAATTTCAATTTTCGGCGAAAAGTAAATTTATGTTTCAGAGAAATTGGCGCCCATTTTGAACAATTTCTTTAGCTTTTGTAGTTTTATTACTAACTGTCAAATTTTTAAGACAAAGCCTACTACTGACTTTTCGATTTCTTCTAATAAACACTATTAAAATCTTGTTTTAATTAATGCAATTTTTTTAAAAAACTTAGTTTTTTTAGAATTTAACAAGAGTAAAACAATGTTTTAAATTAATTTCTGCGTGGGATAATATCATTATTTTTAAATTTAACCAATGAAAAAATAGTTTTCTATAATTTTAGGAGTTACCCCAATGAACTCCTTGTAGTGTTTTGATTTATTTGAACTCATAGTCAAAGAACCAATAATAAACCTAAATCATATACCGAATTTGATAATTCCGAATTAAAGTAACTCAGTGATATTAAATTTTTCCAAATGTTTGGTTGGCTCCACTTTGAAGGCCTGTAACTTTTGCCTATATGCAACTTTGTTTATAAGTAGTTTTTATGCGGAAGACCCTGTATACATACATACATAACTTACTAGTTACCGGCAAGTGTTACATTTTATATAATTTTACATGTTTACGAATTGCATATTCTTAAATAAGCACTTTATATTCCGACCTGGTACGTAGCCAGCAACGGAAAAATGACGAAACGCCTCTCCTAAGATGCTCAGTTTGCAGGTGTTCACAGCCCACCGTCGCTTTGATTCTGTCTCTCGTGAACTTTTTTAAATAATGTTTTGTTTGTCCGTCACGACTGGTTCTGCTGCTTCCTTGCACAACACCAGAGGCGTCCGCCAGCCACAACGCTGTGGAAACAGGGTCTTTTGAACCGTTCCCAGCTTACTTCCCTCTATTATAATAGTTGTTTATTGTATAAGGAACAGCAACATGATTTACTCCAATACGTATTTCCTTATATGATGAATAATAATAATACATACAGTAATGAATATGAAAAATATAAAAACCACATACTTCTATTATTATACTGCTCACTTATAAACCAGACTGGTCCCGAACGGTGGGAGCAATTAAGGGGATCAGGCGTCGGTGTGATATGCACATGCTTTGGTTCATATTGACAGATTTCAAACTATTTCATTTTCTAAATAATTACTAAATAAGACTTCTAGAACTAATGTTTAATGATAATATATATCTGTACATATTATACATATACAGATTTGGAAAGTGAGGATCTTGATGGTGAATTGTGTTTTGCCGCTTGCGTGTATTTCTGTCATGCTACACGCATACTTCCACCACAGCGTGTTCCATCAGGCAGTGTTGCCAGGTGGTAAAAATTCAGTGCATGAGAATAGTTTCAAAGAAGCATGAGGTTTGGAGAAAAAAGCATGAGATGGCTTAATTTTTAATTACTTTTGTAATGCCATTTTTATTTAATTAAAAAGCATTATGTTCTGCTATTTTATCATAATATTACATTGTAATGCATGAGATCTCATGCAAAAGCATGAGACCTGGCAACACTGGCATCAGTTGACTGGACAGTTAGATTTGCAATGGCGAATTGGCGTTGGCGATACGGAACCGATTACCGTATTAGTGGGGAATGCTAGGCCAATGCACGTCGCCGCGTCTCTTATACTTCGTACCTTCCCTGGGATAAAGCGGCAATTTCTACTTTCTCTGTAAAGATCCGCAATTTCCGAATCTGTATCTTTTTTTTATTAAAAATAGTATATATTCTTTATTTTATGAAGACACATTATAGATTGTGAAAGAAACACAATAAATGAATGAATGACGTATACATACAGTGCATCCAAACAGTAAAAAAAATAACAATAAATACAAATAATTTAAACAGAATTACAGAAATATTTTTTGAGGCTTATTTAAAGAATACAAGTGAGAAAAAATATCAACAGTTATATTTTGGAAGATTTTATTACAACTAGATAAACACCTGTTTAGAGGTAAATTCAAATAATAATTGGTGTTAGAATGTACACAATGGAATATATTTTTGTTTCTAATTGCATACAATGGAACTACAAAGTTTATCAAATTTTTAATTTCAGAAGAATCCATTAAATTATTAATAATTTTCTAAATAAATTTAATATCACGTATACGTCTTCTATCCTCGAGAGATATTAAATTTAATTTAATAATTTAAGTAGTTAATAGTTCCACAGATAAGTCTCGTTCTCCTATCTCATCAAAGCTACATTCACACAAAATATTTTGGAAGTCAATAGTATACACTCATTAAAATTATGACGTGTTGTTTACGGATGACAAATTATAAAATCAACAAGTGGCGAAAACAGTAAAACTACTTATTTTACGCAGTTGTTAACTATTATAAAATTAAAACAAAGAAGTGCCAAAAATGTTCAAAAACAAATATGAATGTGAATCAATTACAAATCAAAACCAAATCAATGAATTCATAAAGAAAAAATACGTGAAAATTGATATTTTACGTACTATCTATACATGGTGTTTCGAAAGTAATGAAGCAGAGCAAGAGTAAATGCCTGATAACAAAAGAATGCGAAGTAGCCAAACTTACCTTAGTAAGATACAGGGTGTCAAAGTTAGAATCATATATTCGATATTTGTAAATAACTTTTTAAATAATTCAAATATTTGTATACATTTTGGAAATCGGATAGAAAAGATAGAAGAAAACTTCTTTCATTTAAAAAAGCATGATGTCCCATAAATGGCGCCCCCTACTAGTGACGTCAAAATTAGAAACAAATTTGAATATCTTACGCCCAAAAAACCTCTTCTCCAAAATGTATGCAAATATTTAGATTTTTTTTCTACGTTCCTGCAAAAAAACAAAACTTTATTGAACTATATCTAGTGGAAAAAGTGATTCTCTATTGCACTAGTCACATTTTCCTAGACTTAGTGTCATCTAAATAACATTTTTTGGTTTTTGCATAAACGTAGAAAAATATTATATGCAACTCGTACAAAAAGTGCTTATTGCACTCGACGGGTTGTCCTACTCGGCCTGACGGTCTCGTTGGACAATTTCACGTCGCGTGCAATAAACACTTACTTTTTGTACTTGTTGCATAAATAACTATTAAAGCGTTATTTATAAATATCGAAAACAAAATTTTAACTAACACCCTGTATCTTTTTAACCATCAACTTTTGACTAAAGTAACTTTGGTTACATCCCATTATTTTATCGCCAGAAATCTACTCTTGCTTTTTGTCCCATTAGTTTCGAGACACCCTGTATATTTATCCTTACTATTTGTCAAAGGGCAATTAATTCATTAAATACACATCCAAACTGCCCGGCTAACCACTCAATAATCAAGTCGTAAAAATTTGTAAATTAAACGATGGTAATTTGTATGAGTTATTAATTAATAGTTTTTACTTCTACGCCTCGAGTCAACGTTTAAATAGTCATTAACTAATAGAAAGTGGCCACGTAATAATTTATTCGTTGGATGCATTCCAATAGTGCATGTAAATTTTGTGATTCAACAACTGTAGTTTGGGAATTTTTAAATTTGTGGTTTACTTTGTTGTTTAATTATTATTGTTAGTTGAAATATGAGTGGAATATTGCAGTTGGGACACTAATTTTATTTGAGCGATTATTTTTAAAGAATTAGAGACAGATACCGTTTATTTTAGACAGTCCAATCGAATCTGTATTGGTACAACAAAAACACGAGCAATAACGAAAGTAACGGAGGTTCATTGTCTGAAATTGCTTTGCTTCCTGGCTTAATAGAAAATTGATTGAAAGCGTAAAAAACAGGAATTTCGGTCATCATAACAATTTAAAAGCAATTAAATAAAAAAATCCATGACAATTACTATGCAACCTAAAATAATACTAACTGTCTTATTATATAAAGCATGCATGTATACATACCTGGGATAAGAGAACATAAATATCAAATAACTTTCAATTTCAATTATCTACACATGGAAAAAATTTAATGACTCCTTAGTCTTGCTTTATTCAAATTATTTGACACCTTGAAAGCAATCAAATAGTTATTTTCTACGTTCATGCAAAAAACAATACTTTATTGAACTATATTTAGTGGAAAAAGTGGTTCTTTATTGCACTAGTGTAATAAAATGTTTATTGCATTCATCTGTCATTCTACTACTGCGTTTTGTCATCATGACAAACATAAACGTTCAAATCCACGTCACATTTTTCTAGACTTAGTATCATCTCAATAATTTTTTTTGGATTTTGCATGAACGTAGAAAAAACATTGTATGCAACTCGTACAAAAAGTGCTTATTGCCCTCGACGTGTTGTCCTACTCGGCCTGACAATTTCACGTCGCGTGCAATAAATACTTACTTTTTGCACTTGTTGCATAAATAACTATTATATCATGACTGACTTGTCAAAGTTGGAAAAGGTTTTAGTCAGCTTGAAACCTTCCCTAAGTTCTCTAATTGGTAATAAAGTCCTCTTGGTCTTCAAATTTGAAAACACCTTTAATACAATCGAGATACTCGAAGTTGTTCCTGAATTCGACTTGCAGTATTTTCTTTACCAGATCTACAATCTGCTGTATTTTGGTTGTATAGCATATTTAATAAAATTCAAACCCTTCGCCCTTTGCGTTGCGCGCCGCTGGGTAGAATCGCGACATGCTGTTGATAGGAGAGAATGGCAAGGTAGAATTCTCATACGCTCGCCAGTTTGATGATGTTCTTTATTTATTGTAATTTATTTATACACGTACCTGCGCCGTATCAGCGGAAACTCTCTCTCTATTTCAATCCCATTTCTTGCATACAATTACGTGACGAATTTCCTTTTACTTTTGCTCTTGTCGCAACGTGCACTTCTTCTGCATCTTCACTACATTTAAATAATTATTTGTCACAATCTAATATGTCACTGTTCAATTTTTCTTTAGTTTAATTAGGTATTTTTCCACGCTTCTGAAAAAAAGATTAATTGAATAAACCCGCGAACTGATCAGTCAAGGGTTATTTTTGAAACTAAGTTTGCCTAATCAAAAAATCTCACACTAAAAAAGCAGATAAGTAAAAATAACTTACACTTACCTCCGTTCGACAATTTTAAGTATTTTTATGATTTTTTTTAAATAAAACTATATTCAAAATATAAATAAAAAGCCCAATGTCTGGTGGAGATATGTAGATGACATTTTTGTAATTTGACCTGCTTTTACTGTTGAAGAATTAAATGAATTTTAAAATGATATTAACAATAAAGAACCAACAACAACATTCACTTTGGATATAGAAAATAACAATATGCTACAATATATAGATGTTTTAATAAAAAAAATGAATTATGTACAAGTTCAAGTATGTACAAGTACAATATTCCTATATTATCAGTAAGATTAAGAACAATCGGTAACAAATTTGATATTAGAATAGCTTTTCAGACAACTAATACTTTACGATCCTTTTTTGTCAAAAACACGTCCGAAAATGATATACAAAATTCAAAAAATTGCATCTAAAGCATATCTTGTGAATGCAATAAACATTAGGTATGTTGAATAAATGTCTCGGCCTATGAATGTGAAGAGTTGAGGAAATTATATAAAAAGACTAGAAACTAGACTAGACTAGACTAGAACTAGACTAGAAAAAGAAAAGAAAAGAAGAGGGAATTTGAAAAATTAAAAATTTGCGAACACACTTGAGAAAACGGTCATTTGATTCAATGGGGTTCGGCAAAAATTTTAGGCAAGGAGGATAATGCAACAAAAAGAAAATTAAAGGGACCGCGATTATTTTGTTGAATGGAGATAAGTGTATGTCAAACTGTTAAGTAAACATTGATCATTGTTGGCTACAGTTGTATCAAGAAGAAGTAAGTAACAATAAAATAAAAATGATTTAACATCTCTATGGAAGCAGATAAACAAATTTTAAACTGTCAAACTTGACATACTTTCAATACTTTTTTTTATTTTTATATCACCACTTGTAATTTACTATATGTTTTTCACAGTTTTGTGTTGTATAAATTGGGTTCTCCTGTAGATACAATATTGTTAATAAATAAATAAATTCATTTGCTGTTTTCAAAACGTCAAAAAATACTGAAGTGCGCGGCAGTGATGTGATTTTAATTATTATTTAATTATCTGCTTTAACACTGTGAAATTTTTTAGTTAGGCAAACTTAGTTTGACTTGACTGATCCGTTTGGCGCAAGGGTTGTTTTCAATCAATCTTCGTATTTTTCCGAAGTATGGCAAAATACCCACTTAAACTAAAGAAAAACTATAATTATGCCACAAATAAATAGCTCCGAAGAATATCTTACTGCTCAATAATGCAACATTCTTATATAAAAAATGGTAAAACTTGTATAACTTAGAGATCCACAAATAATACTTATGTGTGAAATTCCATAAGTAAACTGTTATGTTTATTAAAAGAGATACATGAATATGAGCTTCTTTTGATCTTATAATTACCATTTGCATGAATTATATAAACTGAAGCATTTTATAACCATACATGCATATGTATGCAGTTAATGGTACAGGTGTAAAAAATTAATTTGACATCTATGTTTAATGAAGTAAACGTTATTTATATAGTGATTCACAATTTATCAAAAAAAAAAAAAAATTGGAATAGATGCGTCATGAAAAATGGAGTCAATATCGTAAATAAAATAGTTTGTAAAATCCTTATAGTTTCCGAGAAAAAAATTATTCGATTAGAGTATTTTCAACCGTTACATCGCTGGGCTACCTACTGTATTTTCTATAGCGTCATAAGACAAGGCAAATCATTCAACAAGTACAAGGAATATCCCAATCAACAATGTGGCGTATTATACACGAGGCTCAATTATATCCGTACCATATACACCGCGTCTAAGCATTAATACTAAGGGATTATGCCTTGCAAATTAGATTTTGCGAATAGTTGCTGCAACAAAATGCTTAAAATCACAGATTTACAACTGACGTGTTAGTTAGAGATGAAGTTATTATATATTTTTAGGTATTAATATTGTGTGAAACTAACTACTCTGTGGACAAAAGCCCCAACCAGCGTTGAATTACACCCACAATATCGACCCATATATTCCTTATTATTAGCTTTTGTAACATTTTTTACTGTATTAGAAAGGCATTTTAAGCTAATTTATATTAATAAATCAAATCTCCTACAATTCCTATCAATGAAGTCATATGTATGTTCTCTGATACCAAACATCTAGGTATGCTAATGAACAATTTCACAGACAGTGCTCTATTCAATAATTATCTAAAGCTTTGTCTGTGGAATTGTTCATTAGCATACCTAGATGTTTGGTATCAGAGAACATACATATGACTTCATCGATAGGAATTGTAGGAGATTTGATTTATATTAGCTTAAAATACCTTTCTAATACAGTAAAAAAAACAGATGAAGTTATTTTTACACGCAATGGGATGTATAACCTTCATAATATTCATTTTTGGGATGTTGAGAATTTGCCCGCGATTCAACTGGATCATTTCCAACAACGCTTTTCTTTAAATGTTTGGGCAGGGATTGTCGATGATCGCATTCATATTACCAAATCGAATGGATGGGGTTCAATATCTCAAGACCTTTCGAAATGATCTGCCTGGAGGGACTTCTGGAAGATGTTCTCTTAGCTGTCCAACTCCGAATGTGGTTCTTGCACGTTGGTGCTCATTTTCGACAAAATGTTCAGGTGTATCTTAATGAATGGATTGGACGAGGAGGACCGGTACTATGGCCGCCACGATCTCCTGTCTTAAATTCTTTGGACCTCTATTTGTGGGAATATTTAAAAAATAAAGTTTAGCGTAACGAAGTGGACACTACTTATGATTTACGCGTACGTATTAATGTACTCGTATTTACACCCCGGCGGACAAAATTTTGATCAGTTGTTGTAACATCAGGTATGTCGAATTATTTTAATAATTAAAACCACAAATTAAATTTAGTAAATAACAATAACAATAGCGGCAAAAGCAGTTGAATTTGCCGATATGGGTGTTATAAAAATTTTATTTCTTTCCTTGAGAAATTCTTTCAATTTTTTGTCCATTCATTTTCTATTGCACTTTGCCGCCGTGCTGGTCGCCGACAACATGCTTTGCCTTACGCAGGGTCAGGTTTTATAGCAGAACAGTTTATAGTGCTGTGCTGAAGTGTATTTTTAAAACATTTTGCCCTTTTTGATATTTTTTTACAAAATTGTCTTTGCAAACACGGAATTCCAGGAAACAACTACTCTGCGGGCTAATGCCCCGACCAGCATTGAATTACACCTGGAAAACCTATAGCAACAGCTAGAGTCATTCGTCAGAAGCCCACCAGACATATACCGGTTTCGAGCTTATTAGCTCTCATCAGTATGCCATAGGTAAGGTATCCGACGAATAATCCTAGCTGTTTAGTCTGTCTAACCCGACAGAAGGGACCATGAGTACGCGGTGTAGAACTAACTACATCTATCGGCCGTTCGCTACTCCATGCCGGACTGAAAATGTCACAGGCACGAAGCGTTCTACATGCAGTAGACACCATTGAAAGCTGTCGACCTTTATCGCGATCGGCGAGAAACGATATTTTGCAAATACGGAATTCCAGGAAACAACTACTCTGCGGGCTAATGCCCCGACCAGCATTTAATTACACCTGGAAAACCTATACCTTTCTATAGCTTTCTATAGCTTTCAATGGTGTCTACTGCATGTAGAACGCTTCGTGTCTGTGACATTTTCAGTCCGGCATGGAGTAGCGAATGGCCGATAGATGTAGTTAGTTCTACACCGCGTAAAATTGTCTTTGTATACATACATTAAAAAATTTTTGTTTGGATAACTGCAAATAGTACAGTAATAGAAAAATTGTCGAGTCTATTTCCAAATACAGTTTTTTTATTTCTTACAATCCAATATATTTTTATTTTATCAAATACAAGTGCTGTACCAGTTTAATCCTTCAATAAAAAGAACAAAGAGACAAACTAAGAATTCAAATAAAATCTGGATTTTGCCTGCTTGGTTATAAACCGTGTTTATGGCAGGATGTTGAATGCATAAATTTCAATTCGATTCACGTAATTAGGAATTTTTTCAGCGGCCATTCAAGTTGCCTGGTAGATAGTGGGTCAGGATGTTCTCGAGGTATTTACAGCGCCTTTTTGCTCATTTTGATTAAATGTGAAGGTGTTAATAAACAGCACGCTGAATAGCTCTGAAGAATACATCCCGTCGAACACTATTTGTTTTATTTGATGTTACACAAAAGCTAAGTAACCTCTAACATTAGATGTAAAATTTAAGACTTATTCCATATAGATAGTATGTCAATTAAAAACTGTTTGGAATTGAGGGACGGTGTCTGATGGATCAGAATAAATAGTTAATATTACAGATTCCTTAAATTAATAATAATAATTTTTTGCTATTTCTCTTCACCTAACCATTCCATTTATGCAAGCTGTTTCTAAATTAAGTTTCAGTGCAGATAAAATACGTCAAGACGAAAACCTTTGTATAGTTTTTTTTCTCAAACAGCTCGTATGGTGAAATGCTTTACTTTATTATACATATAATAAAAAATATGAGAGCTAGATGTGTTTTGGATGTAAAAAATCAAGTTTTCACATTTTTTATCAGTGGTTGTAGCTAACTTAGGTGTATGAAAAACAAATTATACTAAGGTTTTTGTTGTCATCTGACTTGTTCTACCTGCACTGAGATATTGAATTATCATTTTAAAGACACCTTGCGCAAAGAGAGCAGTATGTTCATTTAAAATTTGCGAATGATTTTGGAATATGCGAAATAATATCAAAGCTAAAAACTCGTCATCAGCTGGTCCAGATGGTTACAACGTTTTGTTTCTCAAAAAATGTAAGGAAAATTTACTATTTCCACTGTCATTGATTATGAACAGCTCCTTTAGTACAGGCATATTGCCAGCTGCCTGGAAAGATGCTTCAGTTACTCCCATCTATAAAAAAGGCGATAAGTTTGCCTCATCCAATTATAGACCTATCAGCTTGACGTCTATTATTTGTAAAATTATGGAGCGGATAATATCTAAAAAAATGTTAAGTTTTTTCTTAAACCATAAGATTATACCTAATGAGCAACATGGCTTTATTCCCAACCATTCTGTTGTAACAAACCTACTGTATTGCGTAGACGACTGGAGCAACGCTTTGGATTTAAAAACTCCCGTAGATATCATATACTTAGATTTTTCTAAAGCTTTCGATCGTGTTCCATTACAAAGACTCTCAATGAAATTATATCATTTTGGAATTCGTGGGAGGTTACACGATTGGATAGGAAACTTTTTGTCGAATAGACAATTTTCTGTTCGCGTTGGAGCCGCATTTTCTTCTAGTCGTCCAGTCCTAAGTGGAGTTCCACAGGGATCTGTTCTTGGTCCACTACTTTTTTTGGCATATACTTCAGACCTGGGAAGTGTAATTAAATCGAAATTCGCCTGTTACGCAGATGACACTAAACTCTATAACAACCCTCTAACGTCATATCATTTGTTATTAGAAGATTTGAAGCAAATATATCTATGGTGTGAGACGTGGTTACTACCACTCAATACAGAAAAGTGCGTTATTTTGCATCTGGGAAAAATTATCCAAATTTAAATTATTATATTAATAATAAACAACTTACTACTAGAGATAGTCATGTTGATTTGGGTATTACTATGACGACAGATCTTACTTGGTCACAACATATCACAAATATTACAAGACGTGCCAATAGATCTGTTTATCTGCTTAACAAAGTATTTCCAAATGTTTCGTTGGGAACATTCGTGAAACTATATACAACGTACACAAGACCAATTTTGGAGTACTGTGGACAGGTATCCTTTCAACGCTATGCTACTCGTTGCCCCTATGGGCGTATAAGACCATCATATGAAGAACGATTGAAGTTGTCTAATCTCCATAGTTTTGAAGATCGAAAAACTCGAGGAGATCTTATTTTGACATATCGTTTGCTGCATGGAATGATCCCACACCTTGATGATATTTTAGTGCTAAATTATGATGAACGTCTTCGAGGTCATCAGTATAAATTAAAAAAAGAACACTTTAGAACATCTGTGCGTCAGCATTTTTCAAATCGAATATTTAGTGTTTGGAATAGTTTGCCGGAAAGTGTAGTGAGTGCTCCATCTTTACAGTCCTTCAAAAGCAGATTGGACAGCTGGTTCAAAGACAACTAATATATTTTCTTTTCTCGTTCTTTGTTGTTCTTGTAATCTTTATATGGTTAATTAAGTCTCATGTTTATATTTTAATATTTTAGTGTTTAGTATTTCATATTTTAAAAGATTAGGTACTATTGTTTTATATTTCTCATTGTACATCTTATTCGATGTGTATTTTTTTTATATCTATTAATATGGGCTAACAGGATTTTCCTCTGCCCATTTTGTTTTGTAATAATAATAACCAGTAACATTAGGTCGGAACATGGAGAAGTAAGCGTGGGGTTCCACAAGGCTCTGTGCTGGGTCCTATCCTATTTCTTCTATATACAAATGAACTTGATATTTTTATGTCCAACGTTTTTCTTGTGATGCATGCTGATGATACGTCTATGCTTATTTCAGATGCCAATGATAAACTGTTAGAATCGAAATGTAATGCTGCGTTGAAAGCCGTGGGAAATTGGTGCGTCAATAACACTTTATATCTTAATAGTAATAAAACACAGTTAATCAGATTCCACAATAGGCAAAAAAACTGTTTAGAACTCAAAATAAAAACGAACAACAGCACAGATTATATGAAATTTAATACCGACGTAAAATTCTTGGGAATCACATTAGATGAATGTTTAACATGGCATAAACACTGTGGTCAATTAATTTCAAAATTGAAATCGCTTTGTTATCTGTTTAGAAATCTGCGTACCGTTTTGACTGTAGATCAGTTGGTTTTAGTGTATCATGCCCAGGTTTCCTCCAGGTTGACATATGGCATATGTTTATGGGGTAATTCCACTCAATCATCGGATGTATTTATTGCGCAGAAAGAAATTCTAGGGTGCATAGCTGGAGTTTCTTCTAGGTACTCCTGTTGAGAACTCTCTAAAAATATAATATTTTACCCCTTCTGTTTGTTAATTTTCGAGCTGTGTATGTTTATTTTTTAAAATAAAAGCAATCTTGTTTCAAATGTGCAAATGCACGGTCTAAATACGAGACAAAGAGATCATTACTTTATTCCGAGTTGCAAATATAATGTAACAATTAATTCACCTGTTTAAGCAAAAAAAGTTTTTAATAAATTACCAGTGTATATTAAAAATATAAACAGTTTGATCTTGTTTAGAAAACAATTAAAACTTTATCTATTGGATAGATGCTTTTATAGTTTGAGTGAATTTGTGTGATCTCTGCCGATACGTTCATTTGTATTTTTTTTTGTATTTTGTTTCTGTTTTTCTTTAGTCTTTCTGCTAGTCGTTCTTTTCAATGTTATATGACTATTCCTATACAATGTAAGTTGTCAAAAGGAAAATAAATTTATTATTATTATTATTGCATAAGTCCCCTACATTTCTTCCTTTTGAGTTGCATATGCATTATGATGATGACACACAAGCACATACACGTCCAATTATTCAGAAACAGTGACATAACTCGTTAAAAGTAATGTGTCAACATTTCCTTTTTTTCCACCTACAGGGTGATTCATAATGTCATTAATTATAACTAAAATCGAAAATCGAAGAAAAAAAATGTGTTATACCTTTTAAATTGACGCTAATTAACTCATAACCCCCGGTAATGCCGCGCTCCGGGTTTGCGGAGTCAAGTCGAGACATCAAAGAGTGTGGAACGGTGAAATGAGCAACGTCACATCTGCGTTGCCACATCACGGCTAAATGTTTCTATTCATTCATGGTCTATAATCCGCTCATACGTATATTTACGAAACCAAGAAAATAAAGAAGCATGCTGAATGAATATAACTGATTTTAACAACAATATTAACCAATTGTGCATATTTTGGTAAGTGCAAGTTTCACACTTCCGAAGTTAACTTTCATTAATAGGAAATAAAGAGACAGAGGTATTTACCTGTTTGGATTTGCATTCCAAAATTTATAATCAAATCGGTACACCGCCTTTTATCAAATAAAAAGGTGAGAACACAATAACGCCGAATATACAAAATATTAAATAAAATACACACACAAAGTTAGAAACCCACTTTTTCAACAAGAACAATTTCAAGGCGATTGCGAATATCTCAAAGCAAAGTCTGGACACGAAAACTATTAATAATACGAAAAACGTAGAGCGTAAGTGGGACAGATAAAGACAAAGTTTCAGATTGATTTTAACTTCGGGATTGTGATTGTGCCTATTGGTGAGGGATACAATTAAGAACTTATGCCAAAAGTTAGAAGTAGATGTCGTTACAAATACATCAGCAGTTTAACATAAGTCACTAAATTCGTTGTCATTATTACAGCTAAAAATTTTTTAAAATTATTTCTAAAAGCCTACTGATTTAAAGCAACTTCTACCCTCTTGGTAGATTTATATTGTACCATCATAAAGTACTCTTTGCCCTGCCGTTTATGTGTGTTACTAATTAAAATAATTAATGTATTCCACTGAGACTAATTACAATAATTATTGATCAATTATTGATCGCTAATTACTTTAAATGTATATGCAGCGAGCTACGCACAAAAATATTTTATTATAAATTGCGCCACAGCCAATTTGTAATTCGTTCTCTTGAGAAACTGTCAATAAAATGTGTATCTACAAATACCGAAAGTATTACCATAAAATGACCATTTAGTATCAATTATATTTTCATTCAACGACGTTTTTAATTATTTTTTAATTATATTTTCTTTATTGGACCAGATATCGTGCAGTTGACAACATGGTGTTCTTGCAGTAGATTAATAAATGTTAATGCCGCGTTTTTTGAACTCTTTTTATTGAAATTGGCTTGACGATATCAATAAGAACATATTTTTAGCTCATACATTATTATCCACTTACAAGATAAACCCTTTATTTTAATAAGTGAAATTTAGTCGAACATGGTGGTGTCTTGCTTTTCTTGGTCTGGTCTTGGTTTGTAAGACAAGACAAGACTTGACAGCTCGAATTGCAAGTTAAGACAAGATCTAAAAAAGTCTTGCGAGACAAAAGAAATATTGTAACGGCAAAAAGTCTTGCAAATAGATGAAGGGGCAAGATTTAGGTGAACAAAACTACGTGGAGAAAACGCGATATCATTGCTGTGACGTCACAGGACATTCAGCTAGATACTACAGGTGCAGTGTTGTGTTTTTGCGTTTCTGTGGAATTTTTGGGTTATATCGGAAATACTGTGAAGGTAATACTGTGCAAATTCCACTATGACGGAAGTGGAAAATTTGCCACAAGTGGATTCATTGAATTTTATGCTTACGAACTGCACTGGTGTGAATTCCAACTTCATTAGTGTAGAAATATGAGAAGTCAAAGCGAGCAGGTGTCTATTTTTCGTTTTTAACATTACCATAATTATTAGTGGTGTACTTCGGTATTGTTAAACGTAACTTATTTCTTTGTTTACATTATAGATCCGGTAGTGAAAATTACGGCGACAATACTTTTAGTTACGTCCAGGTAGAAGGTTTTAATTGAGGTATTCATAAAATTATGCCACCTGATTTCACTTATTTTAATTTGAAAAATAGTAAATAAAAGTAGTGAATAATGATATTTTTACCATCTATTTATTTGTTTTCCAATTAGTAATTTATTAATTTTGTATTGCTACTGCTTTCATTTACCTTCAAACAATTTAAAAAAATCTTTATTCTTTTTTCCTATGTTCTCAGAATAAAATAGGTAATTTAATGTAGTGAAGTTAGATAGTAAAATTTTACAAATACATAAAATAACATTTTGCATCTCGTAAATGATAGGAAAACATACATAACATGCTATTTGGAACAGGAATAAAGCTCTGAATACATTAAATGAAAAAAGAGAAAATTTGCTTTACCATTGATTTTATAAACGCCCTGTATAGATTATAGTAGCTTGACAGAAAAGTTGAATTGAACGTTTACAACTTTACATTTTAATTTTTTCGATGAAATCTATCTACTTTTTGATTTTCTGCTGAAGAGATTTCCTTCCGTATCGCCTTATCGCCTGCACCACATTTTTCTTTAAATTTTTTGGCACTGTCAAATAAGTTTTCAGAAATATTATAAGGAATAGAATCCAAAGTTAAAGAAAACGAATTTATTGACAAGCCTACGTTTCGGCTGTATTCAATTAAGCCTTCTCCAGGACAATTCAAGACATATTTTCCGTGTAAAATACAAATATATAAAATGGGGAATAAATTAGGTAACATAATATATTACAGAAGACACAGTAGTACATAATTTAACAATGTTAGAATTAATACTTGCCAATACATTGTTTTCCTTCAATTTAGACCCCGCGCAGTATGCTGTGTTTGTACATAATGGCAATGAATACTTCAACCCGGTGAGATGCACTTTCTGTGCTCATTTTACGAGTCTGTTTTGCAACTTTATTCAATACGAATGTCTATTTAAGTCGATTTCATCCAAACAACAAATTAACTTTTCTAAACGTATGTATTGCATTGTCCCAAAATGAAAATCGTATACAGATATAAAGCACAATGATGTATTATGCTACATACTATGCGTGAATTTGCGATGCTTGATTTGTAAGGAATTGGTGCATAGTCTGTAGAGTTTTTATGAATAGAATTTTTAACGAACAAGACTCTACACACTATTCGTGAATTCCTCACATATCACGAATCGCGAATTCACGCATAGTCTGTAAAAAACATACACAGCAGGTATACACATGCGAACGTTGTCTGACGTCACATGTCGTCGCTGTGGTGGCGACCGTTTTCTGAGGCGTGGTCAGACCGAAATTTGAAATAACGTGTTTAGGCTTTTTCCACGGAATTGTCTAGGACAAACGCCATTTTGATTACATTCTTTCCTCTGTATGTATTTGGAAAAATCGTGAAATTTACCCATTATGTGTGTGTGTGTGTGTGTGTTATCAATTTCGTAATAAAGTTGGTTGTTATTTGTATGCAAGAGTCTCACAACAATCATGCGAGGGTCTTGCAAAATAGAGAGACACAAAATTTGCGAAACTCTCGTAAGACAAGATAAAGGCCATGAGCTTGTGAGATCGAGCAAAAACAGGACTAAAGAAACTCTTCTCTTGTTTTGTAAGACAAAACAAGAATTTTCAAATTTTGCAACAAGATTTCTTGTCTGGGCCAACATTAGTTTCACAGGTAGGTATATAAATTCCCTCTGTCTTTTTTACATAAACATGTTTATTATTTAACTGATGAGATGAGTATATTAATCGTCTAAATGTTCACCTCCTTCATCCGGGTAAACGTAAAAACAAAGCAACCGCATCCTAACACATAAGAAGAGTGCAGGTGTACGAGTCACTTTTACGACAGGCCAATCCAAACCGAGGGAATTTAACAATATTTAACTTTCAAATGACCGAATGGGGGCAAAAAATCGGTGTTATTTAGATAATCCACGTAGGAATCCTCGAAACTCACGTTCACGATCTCTTACAAAACCTTTGAAAGTCCATTCTAAAATCAACAGGCTCAGGTGTTCAAATTCATGGCTGTGTTATCTTTGATAACCATCCAACAATCACGTCTTGACAATAGTTGCCTAGTAAGCGAGGTAAGTAAGAGCTTGGTCACTCTTGGAGGTGGCAATCGACACGGGAACCCGTTAACTCGACTGGTCTCTGGTTATATCTGTCTCTGATTTTATAATACTGCGAACTCTATACAGGGTGATTCACAAATTATGTAAAAAATCAATAGTCAATATCATAAAAAAATATTGTAAAATCCTTATAGTTTCCGAGAAAAAAATATTGATTGCTATTAACGGTTTTGTGATGCATGTATTTATATTATTTTTTATAGTGTCAAAAGTGGTTTACGAGTAAAACAATTCGAAGTTGATACATAACGTTTTAATTTATGATGAAGTGAAAATACTTTAGCAGAACGATTTCCCGATAAACATATGCCAAATGCAACTATTTTTACGGAAGTGTGTAGAGAGTGCAAACGTAGCGCAACGCGGGCGTGACACGGAATATTTGCAACCGAAGAGATGTAGGTCCAGGGCGTCCATGTCGTATTGCAGTAGTGTGGCGTATCATACACGAGGCTCAATTTTATTCGTACTGTGTACAGCGTTCCCAAAAATAATACCAACGAATTGGACGAGGAGCAACAGTACCATGACTGCCACGATCTAGAGAATAATTATTTGCTCAAAATGATCAATATTTAACGTATTTTACGTTATTTTTATAATTAAGACAGTGGCGTACCATTTTTATTTTAAATAAAAGATGAGTGCTACAGGGATTCTACGCCACTGATGATCATGGGAATATTTAAACATACTGAATAATTAGACTAAGATATTTTATTACAACGTAGAACTATTGATATTTTATCACGAAAGATTTCCAAGTAAATAAAAAATATAATACAAATTTTGAAGTTTTTGACACCTTATATCTTGGACACGGTGCATTTTTAGATATTGGTATATTTGGGTAAATCTCATTTATTTTGACTGTACAATCAGCTCATCCAATGATGAAAGTAATATTCTGAATATATTAATGCTAGTTAAATTTTATTAACATAAAATATATTTGCTGGTCATTAAATTCTTTCATTTTTAGATGGAATATAGTTTTGTGGTAAATGGATTTAGATAAGTATAATATTATATTCTATAACAGATTTGCACAATTAGAATGTATAAGGGTCATAGGTCAATGCCTCCAAATGAAGGAAATTGAAAACAGTTTGTTATTTTGGTTTAGATATAAAAACATTATTTTTTAGAAAAAAAAAACTAAAGGAAAAGCTTTATGTATCAATTAAAAACAAACCTATGGAAGACACATTTTTACTATTATTTTTCATTTTATTTGGATTTTTCTTAAATTTGGCGACAGAGAAATGACAGTATTTCCAGAGAAATGACGTAAGTCATTCAAGGCGAACTGTCAACGTAAATAAATTATGTAGAAAACCAAAACGCATATTGCAAGTGCAAATATGTATTCTAATACACAGAAATAGAAACTTTTCATTAGCGGAAAAATCGATAGTTTACTAAAAGCAAATACCTACTTATGCAGATGCCTAATATTGTCTGAAACTATTTATTTGTGGCATAATTTTAGTTTTTCTTTAGTTTTATTGGGTTTTTGCCACACTTCTGAAAAAATAAAGATTAATTAAATAAGCCCTTGCGCCAAACGGATCAGTCAAGGGTTATTTTTGAAACTAAGTTTACCTAACCAAAAAAACCCAAACTTTGCCACCTTTGGATATTTATCTAAAAGAAGTGGCTGGGACAACTATCCTTCGTCTCAAATATACAGGTATTATACCTGATGTAGAATGTGGAGAAGTTAGGAGTCGGCTGTGGAATGGGGTCAGAAAGATGCCACTTTTGCAGGCTGACTGTCAGTATTTTTCCCAAGTTTGTGTTTGACAGACCCTACACGGTACTTATCAGAAATAATCATCATCAACACCTTCACAGACGGTTCAACAAAGAAGGAAGGTGCAGCATGTGGGATTTATTTCAGATCCTTACATACTCGATACCAATGGACAATTTATAGGCTGCTACCGTGGTACAAACGGAATTAGCAGGTATTACCATAGCCGCCAAAGAAATTGCCCGTAGACATACAACGGGCAAAACCATTACATACGGATTCATCAACAAGGCGTAACGTTAGTCAGACTAGCGGAGGTTACGCGAAAAATTTACGCATTTATTGCACCAATTTAAATAAAAGCCATACTCCTATTCATTACTATGTATAATACTTACTTTATGATATGTTAACTAATCCGTAGCACCGAAAAGTACTGCTTTTGAATAAAAATACTAAATATACAATGGGAAACGCAAGGAACTAGAGGCCGAAGTTACGCGATTTTTAGACAGGTACAATACTGGGTTAACTTTTGGCGCAAATATGGACGTAAATAAACAGCCTACCTAGCTTCGCTACCTAGCAACGCATGTTTCGTGAATGAGCGCAAAGCTGGTTAGGCCGACTAACGCGCTTTACACGGGCGTAAACTGGTTAGTCTGACTAGCGCTACGCCCGTTTCATGAATCCGGATGTTAGAATCTACACAGATAGTAGACAATCACTACTGATTTTACGTAATCATAAGATAACAACTAGATCGGCATGGGAATGCCATCAGGCACTGGTAGTGGCCTCGACCAACAACAAAGTATCTGTATGCTGGGTCGACGCGACCGGTGCAATGACAATAAAGTATTTTTTTACTGTTTAAGAAAGGTATTTTAAGCTAATATGTATCAAATCTCCTACAATTCCTACCAATGAAGTACATATTACCTTAAAATACCTTTCTTAAACAGTAAAAAAATGTTACAAAAACTAATAATAAGGAATATATGGGTAGATATTGTGGGTGTAATTCAACGCAGGTTGGGGCTTTTGTCCACTGAGTAGTTAGTTTCACACAATATTGTTAATACCTGAAAATATATGAAAAGACAATAAAGTAGCTGACAAGCAAGCTAGGAGTGCATCGGTTCTGAAAAAGTACCTATCAATGCCTAGGACAAATCTTCGTCTGTTGGCAGGTATTCAAACTGGACATTGTTGGCTAAGGAAGCACCTCTATTACATGAGGAAGTGCAACAGGAAGACGAGACAATACTTCATGCACTCTGTGAGTGCATTACCATCTCGTCAATAAGAGAATCCGTATTGGGAGAATGATGTCCTTCTATGGCCTACATTAGAGAGATCCCTCTGAGCAACGTCACCACCTCTTTCTCCTTATTAGGTTAGTTGGCAGCTCAGGTGGATTGATTTAATGGGAGGAGGTACAAGGAACCCAATAGGACCTAAGTGCTGTAGTCTTTTTGCTATCCTCCCGGCAATTACTGGAATCTAACTGAGCAATACGAACAATTTATTTCAAACTGCTAAAATAAACCCCTGACCCCATCTCTTAGGCATTAATGGTGTTTTTGTAAGGGCAGGGGAATAGATTGTCGGCACGGAAGTTATCCATTTCTATGGACCTTATAAGCAACTATTTTTATTGTTTAGGGTTTGTAGACCGAATTAGGTATTTGCAGCATCTAAATTTATAGTTGTTTAAGCATTCCTAATACACTTCCAATTTAAGTTTAAGTACTGTAAAGCTATAAAGATACAACCCAATGACAATTTACATCTAAAATATTAAAAAAAAATAGGATTTTTATTACACATAATTATAAAAAATATAATTAGCGACCAAAAAGAACTAAATCAAAGAATGTTTAAAACAGATATCTCGGTCATTAGAGCTTAAACCCAAGCACAGTACGCTACTCATATTCTATATTTTGCAGTTTACAGGCGATCACCCATAAAACTTGATGTTTTGCAATGATGTGTTCTCAAATTTTCCAATGATTTAAAAAGATGTTACAAGTTTCTCCGAGTGCTGCTTTGTGTCGAACGGAAAGCAAGCGCAATTGAGTGCGTCCCTCCGCTCCGCGCGGCCAATGCAGCGTCAGACAAGGGCAGGTAGGCCAGCCGGCCGGGCTTAGCAGTCTCCTCCAGCCGAGTATGAATAGGAATGCGGCATTGCCGAGCGGCGAGATTGGAGCCGTGGCGCCGCCGAGTCTGGCGCACACCTGCACCTCGGCCACCGTGTGAACCGCCGGCCTCGGGCACCGCCTCACCCACATCTCGCCCGCCGGACCGCAGACTCCGCGAGAGCCGGACCTCTCCTTTGGAAAAAATGTGTGGGACAGTTTCACTAAGACGCGTCACATTCGTCACAATCTCTGCACGTCATTTAGGGTACGACTACAAAACGACAATGAGTCAAAATGGAAATCCTACATAGTTTTGGGAGTTTGCGATAAATGCGAGAGTGGAAGGTAATCCGCAATCGCATGTTCTCATGCAAAAAGAAATTCATATTGTATAATCACCGTCCTCTACGGGATATTTAAGTAACGTTCAGATAAACGTTAGTGCAATGGCACTGCAGTTGCACTGCTGTATTGTAATTGTATGGTGTTAAATATTATTTACTCTGTTTATATAAAATTACTGTAGACTTAAGAAGTTGGGGAATGTTTCCCCTGTAAGTTGGCGACATGCAAAAACTCAAGATTCTTGACCTTCAGATGAAGTGGTTATGTTTATGTTTTTGTTAACTACGTCCCTATCTACGGAAATTGTTGGTTTTTATCATTTGCCGAATAGTAATTAAAAGCCTACAATCTGCAGGAATAGATGGTATATTTGAATGTTTGGTTAAATGAGGCCCCACTAATTTCAGCAAGTCATCAAAAATTGCCACTGTCATTCGGGTGTAATGAAAAAATAATCGGCATTCTCATTTCGCATTTCTTTATATAAATTATAGAAATCACCTTGCATGTGCTTTCTGCAGTTAATAGGTCGCACCCACCATCTCCGAGTTCTTCTTTTCATTTTTTTAACATGTATAGTTTTTATACATATTGACGTCGCTTCGAATAAGAGCGGCAAAAGTAACTGTTTCTTAACCAAACAGTCATCTTTATCCATTTTTTTAAAACAAATCAATTATAAACTAAATATCTAAATTAGAATCTAATTTAACTTAATCTGCAAAAATGTGAATCTTCTGTTTACTGTCAAAGAAGCTGTTTTCTGATTGGTCCTTGTATGATTGTTGGAAAAGGAATGGTAAAAGCTAAAATGCTTTTAGCTTCTGCCATACAACTGCAGTACAAAGACGTAACTGTAAGTTTATCTGAACGTTACAAAAGTTATATCCGTATTTTTTGTCGTTTTACTTCAGTATCTTTGAATATTTGCAGGTGGGATGAGTTAACATTCCTATTATTTGCTAAACCCTAGATTATTCATTTATTAAATGTCTAAAATTATTTGTATTTGTAGAAAACACTATTTCAAGAATACGGCGCCCTTTTTAATAACTTTTCTGCAGTACCAATGCAACCGCACTAATTTTATGTGAATGAAGCTTTAGAACTAATCATATTTCTTATTATTATCGCTATTTTCATGTCAAAAGTGGCTAAATGTTGACGCTTTTACCGCCATTAAATAATTCGTACAAATTTTCGCGAATTTTGCGTCCATGAACACAAAGCTTTAAACTCATACCTAAATAAAATAAAATGTAATATTACATCTGCAAACTTGTTCTAAAAAAACATAGAAACAAAAGTATCAAGATATAACTGTAAAAAAAAACTTACCTCTTCAGCGTTATTTTTAATTGGAATATTAACTTCCAGGAGGGGGGGAGCAGCGGCCCCCTCTTGCGGCAAGAATTCAGACGACTCACGTCATACGAACAAAATTGAAGGATGAATTATATTTCCATCACAATATTTAAGAATCTGCAACTGTCACTTCAGTAAATGTTTGCACTATAGGTATGCGGCGATGAAGCCCTATTTTATGTTGAATTTCAAATTCCTTCAGGAAATAATTATAATAGTAATATAGAATATTTGAAGGTTATGTTAGTTTAGATAAAATAAATAACATATATATTTTGTTTCCTGTAAATATCTACGGGTATTATGTATTGGTATTATCTATACGTAGGTATTTTGCAAAGTTGTCTAGTAGTTTTCTTTATTTACTTTAGTTATTTTTAAATTTTATTAACAATTAATATTCAAAATAAAATACTAAGTGGTTTTTCTATATGTTTCTTGCAAAAATATTGCCTGACATTACATCTCAAATTATACTTTCACTGAGTAAACTAAGAACACCGATCAGGTTGAAACTTGACACATTATTATTGAAGTGTAACAAATCGTTTCTTGTATTAAGGACATATCGTTCCATTGGACACCACTCGACAGTAGCATTTTTTTTATCACATTTGGTATGCTACAAGGCTTTTATTGTAGTATCATCCTCACTGGACATAAGATAGGTATTTTATTTACATCTGACCAGAAAGATATTATTTTATTTTAATTACAAATATAGGGGTAACTACACACCTGGTCCAGATTAAGGGAAGGACAATAGAAGAAGGAAGTACACGTGTGCTTTACCAATATAAGTTACCTGCAGCTCAGACGGGATTTGGAAGATAAATTTTATTAGTTGCAGGTGGTGTAACTAGAAGACTGTCATTTTCTATAATTTTCTCGGCTTAATGTATAGACTAGTTCTCTATAATCCATAATACGGAACAGATGTGTTTTAAACATAAAATACTGCAATAATGTTTTCAAGAATTCTTGTTAAATCGGGAAAGGTAAATTCTGGTTTATTTTCCTAATTTGAGTTAATAAATTTCATAATAACAGGGCTGTCAAACTATCAGGGAGACAGCAAGGTTAGGAAAGAATTTTTAAAAGGCCTTAGGAAAGGTATAGAGTACTTTGAAAACCTTTGTTAGTGCTTCATTGTTTGTTAATGTTGTGTTATTTATTTAAAGTGGGTCTTAAAAATTGTAATAATAATTTATGTTCCAAACGGTTAGATTTTGTGATTTGAATTAAAAATGGCTATTTTAAAGACTTCCTTATTACTATTAAATTGATCTATCATCATTAGCAGTAGTCGCTAAAAGTTACGGCAAAAATTTCGATTATAGGTAAGCTTACCATAATTTTGGAGAACAGAACTGAGACAGCATGAATGAGGAACGAATAATAAAAAGTACAAATATTTGAGAAAAGAAATATCAATAAAAAATACAATGGATACATCTACAGATACTATTTGTCAGGCTACTCACACTATTCAATTCAATGCATTTTCTTTAATAGAACGTTAATATTACTTTTTATTTTTTCATAATACAAACTTTTTTAAAAAGCGGATACCTAATCATTCTCAAGTTGCTCAGTAAACGTACAATTTTTATTGGACAATTGATGACAATTAAAAATTTCCAATAACTTTAGTTCTAATTAACATTATTGGTGAATTGTAAATAAAATTCAACGTCTATTGCCCTGGAAAGACGTCTTCAGCGCTCGCCAAAAACAAGTAGTTGATATTTTGCTGCTAGTTTGTACCACCAATTTCAATTTTGTAGCTTGTGCCGTTTTAAAGAAAAATTATAGCTGCTAGATTAATACTATGCTCAATTGTTTGGCAACTAAGAATACCAAATCATGTTTTGCACCATATTTTGTTCCTCAAATTTCAGAAAATATAAGTATACCTAGTTTGTTTTTCAAATATCAAAAAATTTTGACATCCAACTCATATATAATTAAAAATTGGTTACTGCCTTCCGCTTTCTCTAAAACTGAAAAATCAAATATGCATTAGTCAATTAAAATTTTATAAACATAACATTATAATAAAAATATTATTATGATATTATTACATTCCAATAATATTAGTCATTTTCTGCATCATTAAAATGAATTTGGATGTTCTCGACAAGAAAATACATTTTTTGTTTTGTCGTATAAAATAGCAACAAATTTTTATTTGACTATGACGAATGGCCAATTTGTTTCATTTTTTGAAAAAAACTATACACCTTCTGAAAGTACTCGAAGAGCAATAAAATATAGCGCAAGAATCGTTCTTACGTACGAAGCAATTCTATAGTGTACTAGGGCAATATTACGCAACAGCCACCATTTTTCTCGAAAACGGCACAAGCTACAAAATTGAAAAGGGTGGTATAAAATAGCAATAAAAAAAGCCAGACTTGTTTTTGACGCCGTATTTAATTTTTCGTTTTTAGAGTAACGTATAAAGCAGTGGGTAACACTATTTTAACTGACTATGGTGAATGGCCAATTTGTTTCATTTTTGCTATTGTTCTTAGCTGCAGAGCAATTCTATGGTCTACTAGAGCTAGCAGCCACCATTTTTCTCGAAAACGGCACAAGCTAGAAAATTGAAACTGATAAATATCCAGACCTGTTTTTAGTGGCGGTATGTCATTTTTCATTTATAGACAAGCGTATAGACCGCAACAAACTTTTAATTGACTGTATGAATTGAATCACCAAATTTTCTCCTGCCCCCCTTGCAAGTGTCTATGTTAAAACGGCAAAAATGATTTCCAGAATACGACACCATTAAATTGTATGATGCATTTAAAAAACTGTAAATCGAGTAGTGAAATCCTTTCAAAATAAACATTTTTCAAGATCTGTTATGCTAAATCATTTGTAGATATTCTTTAATTTAATTTTAATAATAAATATTTCCGAGAAAATAAAACACCAACTTAATATGAATGTAGCTCTTTCAGATCCACTTGTAAAAGGGATCATTTGACTTAAATTTCTGTCTTATACCGTTTGTTTCCTCGCTAGATTATTAATATTGAATCGCCTCGCCTAATAACTTCTAAAGTGAACAGTCGTAAACCTTCCCAGCAACCCAAACAAGCCGAGAAGTGTCTAATTGACTATTCACTCCCAACAATAAGATTTCGGAAGACGGGCACTTGTAAACGCCGTGGGTTAATGGCTCAGACACCTGTACGACCATTACGGCATTTAAGCCACGTGAAATCGGCGCCACCCCCCTCGGAGTTCCACAAAGATCCACCGCAGGGCCAGACGGGGCTTTTGGTAAAGACCTTCGTACCTTCGGCACCCAAACATGCCCCGTTGCCAGCTTGGCCTCTTTAACTGTTTTCCTAAAGAATAGAGAAAATTATCAATATACAAGATGGCGTTTATAATTTATAGATATATATGAAACTGGCAAACAGTCGATTTTTATTTTTGAAATGACCTCCTTTTAAGTTATCAACATTTTTGTGGTGCTTCCAGTTTTCCCGAAAATGACGTCACCTCTCTTATTTTAAATGGAACACTAATATTTTTTACAGATTTTGCATCTAAGGTTCTGAGTAAGATGATTTGGCACAATGCCTGTCAAACCTTAAGAGATCGTTCAAAAGAAGAATAACCTCTTGTTAGTCTGAATAATAGTTATAGTACAAGTGATATAGGTATTATTATACATGAGTGAAACATTTGATCGACAAGGACAACTACCTTCACTTGAGAAAAATTCAAAATTAGATCCAGTTTGTCAGTTTTGATTCAAAATCAAGAAGCAATGGCATTGTGAGTGTGGTCCAAGTAATACAAAAATACCTCGCTCTGTGTTCTAGTCGATCAAGGAAGATTTTTGTTGATTACAGAGGTGGTAAATGCACCTGTTGGTATACATATTTTTAGTGTAATGCTAAAAAAGATTACTTTTTTCTCAATTTATCACAGCCTCAACAATATACAGGGCAATGTTTTCGACGATCATCTACTTCGTCAACAAAAGTTCTTGGTGAAGAGATTGCTGTCATTAAAACTACAAAGAAAATGTAAGCATTGTTAATAGAAATACAGACCAGCTACATTCATCTGGTATTAATCTTATGAATTGTGTTGTATTTATAACAAGTAATTCAATTTAATTTAAATTAAATTATCTATTAATTCTCAAATTGATAAACCTGTTGGTTCTTAATAAAAATACCAATAAGCAATGATCTCTTTTTTAAAATATTTTCCTAGTAGTGTAATATGTCACATAACTCCACTAGTGGTATAATGACCTACATTATTTAACTGAAACAGTGCCAAATAGATGCTGTAATGAGGTTCTTATAAAGCAGTTGTAGATAAAATATTTAACAATGCGTATGATTTAATTTTTCTTTAATAACAGTAATAATACTAATTTGATGGAGTAGATGTTCGAAATGTGCTCCCTGAACCTCCTGACAATAATATATCTGTTTTTGTACTTGTTATTAAATCATACGTATTGTTGAATATTTTATCCAGTCTAATGAGAGGTTTTTCTAACGATCTGTCAAGATTTAATAGGCATTTTGCCGTACTATTTGAATCAGAATTTACTTTAGATTCGATGTTCCATTTAAAATATGAAAGGTAACGTCATTTCCGGGAAAAAAAGTTGTTTTTGCCTTGTTCTTGTTTGAATAAATGAAATTTATTACTTTATGAAAGTTCATTTCGTTTGTGATAAAACGTGTTTTAGGAGATTTCAGACAAAAGTGTTTATTTTGAATTTCTACAGGGTATTTTGATAAGATAAAAAATAAGAATAGCATGCTGATTACATTAAAAATACCGTTCTTATTAACTTTGCTACGACTAGGACTGACAATTTTTCGATGCATAATTGAAATTTAATTTCCATGAAAAATAACTCAAAGATAGAATTTTTTATTGAATATATCATCAGGAAACTGTAGTTTATTCTTATATACTATACACAGCAAACAAAAAGATTGGTAAAATTTTAAAATTTACACCATTTTCGGTCCAGGAAAGGCCGCATGGAAAATTTTACAAGATGCTTGAGAAATATTTGGAAGAATTTACTCACAATGGTGTAAATCTCAGTGTAAATATATTAAGATCTGACATAAATCAATTACTATATGAGGTAGATTTTCAAACTATAGGACTTAAAAACGACACTGTCTTGTGTTAATTTGAGAAAAGTGTGGTTAGGAACTAATACCCTTTACCTACCATCCTATTAAATTAACATACTGTACAAGTTCATAAATGTCTTTATACTACGACTATTAAATCAGCGACATATTGTTTTCCTATACTTTGTAATAAAACCATCTATTGAGACAATGTCGAGAGTTTTCTGAAAATTATGGAAATTTTAAAATACATTATAAATTAAAAAAGTTATTTCTATAAAGATTTAATCCAACTAGTATTTTCCAGAACTAGATCATCAGGTACCAAAATCTATCAAAAGCATGTGTCTAAGAAATACACAACAGGTATAAACATGCACTATTACACAATCAATTATACAATGTTTTAACTGTTAACAATATGAACGCAAATTATGACTTGTTTTCATATAAAGCTTAAACAACAACTGCAACAAGTGTTCACAAGTCGCGTGGCCGTAACTCGCATGCATATTAGATAACAAACGGCAGTTATAGTTGGGAAAGGAATAGAGTTTACCTTACTCTCGTTTAAATCTTAAACTCGATTTGGTAAAGTACTTATGTTGGTGTAAATTTGATCAAATAATTAAAATGAAGATTTTGTAAAAGAAAATTAATAATTTTCGAACATTGTAACGGTGAAATTTTATTTCGGCATAATTAATGAAACTTGGGAACGCCCAGTACATCAAATTCATTTAAATATTGTTCTAGACCCAAACCATAGTCAACTTTAATTTCATTTCCTTAGTAAATATAAAATTAAACCCGTCGATCCATTAAAGGCCCAGAGGATTAACTGTTTTTGTCAGGAATAAGATAGTGGGACGGTTTTTCTAGGATTATAATTTCAAGCCGCGCTCTAAGGTGTGTCTCGTATAGCAAATTTTTCCAATTATTTAAATAACAATTGTGTTACCTCAGAAGAGGATTTTGAGTTGGAAATTTTGTGGAAAGTTGTATTCTTTTAGGTGCATTTTGGTGGTACGCATCGTTTATTTTTGTGGAATACAATTTCAGCAGTAGCTGGATTTTAGTGCACTTAGCAATTGTAATATCAGGCTGGAACATTTTTATTCCCTATAATTCTCCCTGGAATATTGAAAAGAAAGCCAACCACCATCTTTGTAAGTAAAGGCCTCCTTTTTTAATATTCACTTATACAGGATGCCATCCTTTATAGGGCTTTTACCTCGGGTTTTAGTGAACCCATACAATATACAGTGTGCTTCGGTGCATATGTATCTCCATCTGCTAGAGTCCCATTCGCTGCTAGGTAGATTTACGGCTCTACATTGGATGCTATCCAGGCTCCACCCTAGATTTTGGTGAATCCTGTTCCTGATTGTCTTCGGGTTTTCATCGTTCCTACCACATCTACAGCTACAGGGACATCAATGACATCATCATAAGCAGATAAGCTCTTCCTATTTTCTTTTACTACATATATATTTTTTCCGTTATTGTCTCTGGTTATTACACAATTTTATATATATATATATGTATCTATTTCCAGTTAATTAAGATTATCAATTATTATAGACTAAGAAAAAGAAAACGCAATTGAATATTATTATTAGGTTACATTTTTCTCTAACTAATTAGTAATAAATTACTTGCATAGTAATTTCGTTTAGTCCTATAATCTAACCAACAACATATAGAAATATTTATATAATTGCATGATTTGTTATATATGGTCAAATTAATTGATTAGTGATTATTTCGTGAATATACATTATTATTATTATCATTTACTTAGTAAGCAAATGCCTGTGCATATACTGTACACCTATCGTGATCACGAACGGTTCCAAATTTCACAATTACTAATGTTTATTATTTTCTCTTAATACGTTCATGTTTATTTGATGTGATGAAACATATTAGTGGTAAATAAATGTTGTGATTTCACTTTTTCTCTCAATTTATCATTATTATATTTATCTTTATGCTACTAGTTCGTAATTAGGCTGTATTAATACTAGTTAGAATTGGACTTAACCTTTAGTAGCCGAAGGTTAAGTAGCCTTAAACCCTAGGGCAACATGGTTACTGGCGCCCATACAAAATAAAAACGGTCCTCCCTTTAAGAGAAAAAAAGGTAGACCGCACGACCAGCTCCGGCTGTCGGCTAGCCTAGGGTTTTGCACTTCCATCTTTGGACCTTTTTAGACCAGGACATTTAAATCAGTCCTCTGCTAAAAGGAAGGTAGCAACATCGTACAAAAGGGAATTAAAATTTATACCTTAAAGTAGCTGAAAGTCTTTCATGTGGTGTTATTGAAGTTCGCATTACTGTGTCCTGCTTATGAATAATACGTGTTACGGCCGATAGTAATTCAACGTATGTGGTTTCATCTATTCGAAGGTAATTTCTCCAATCCTCTGGATATAATCGCAATTCTTCTAATAAATGGGCGTGACTGTATGAATGTTTTTTTTTATAACCTGTTTTTACAACTACGTTTTTTGTGTTTTTTTTTTGCTTATACAAAGCGCCAGAGACGCTAAAGTTATATTTTCATCTGACACGTTTATCATTTGAAACTGAAACTCGTAGGTACTGCAAAATCGTTACGTGTGTGTTCCCATCCGATTTCCAACACAATTGTTCTGCAATCGCATTCGACAAAATCGTACTGCGGCGTTGGAACGTGAATGGCGTGCTTTATGTTTCTTTTGAATTTATTGATATAAAATCTACATAATTAATTTTAGACAAAAATATCCACTTAATTAGTAGATACGTACACTACAATTTTTTTTCATTTTTTGTAGTGCAATGAAATAAAATTACTACCGCAACTACTCTCTTAAAAACTGTTTTAACCAGATATATCTTGTTAGTTTTTTGGCCGAGGTATAACGACAGGTTCTGGTTTCGCGTGGCTTTCTCATAATTTTTTGCCACTCAGCTTGTTCCTTACTCCTTTACATCATCTATCGTCTTGATATCTTACCTTGGGCTGTTTTTTTTGCATTATAATATAAATCCACTTTCACTGAATAGAAATCAATTCGAACATGTGTCATCAACATTGTTCCTTCATTGCGATACTGATTAAATATTGTTAGCAATGTTGCGACGAGTTGACAACGTTGTAAAACAAGTTGCTGCAGGTGTATATATCGTCAACCATTGAAGATCGCCTCTTTTAAACGCATCCCCTTTCATCTCCCACGTGTGATGGTGACTACGGTCTATGTTTTGTAAACGAAAACAGGATATCGGATTATTCGTTACGGTGTTAAGGGTTTCAATGAGCATCCCGTTGTTCGACAATTGGGAAATATTTGTAGAATTCTGTTCATGGTCCAATACGAAATCCCACGTATCGTGAGATCTGAAGTGAAATAAGCATTCTTGGGCAATTTTAAACTAGCAGTCCTTTAAAATTTGCAGATAATAAAAAATGTTATAAGAAGATGCCATTCGAACTTCATTTACAGGGCGTTTCAAAATAACACGGCGATATCGCTAAGGCATATAAAACATTGAAAAATAAGTGGGTTAAGTTTGCATTATTACCTATTATGTAGTAGCGCGTAACAAACAGAAGCAGAATAAAATCTTAACAAGTTTACAATATTAACTAAGAGAAAATTTAGTATTCAAATCAGACTGCTGTTGCCTTGTTTTTTTTTTGGGTCTTATTTTGGTCTCACAAGACAAGACAAAAGTCGCAATTCTTTTTGCATTGGATTGCAGCAAGCCCTTGCATCTGCAATACCTTTCCTAAAATTCTGACTTGCATTTTGTTTCACAGTCGTCAATTCGCAATTGCAATAGACGTGGTACCAACACCTCAACCCGAATGCTGTTTATACATATTTACAAATGACAATAACAAACACAACATGTAAAATAAAGGATTCAACTAATATATTTTTTCTACGTTCATGCAAAAAACAAAACTTTATTGAACTATATTTAATGGAAAAAGTGGTTCCTTATTGCACTAGCGCAATAAAATATTTATTCTATTACAGCGTTTTGTCATCATGACAAACATAAACGTTTAATTCGAAGCCATATTTAGTCTATTTTCTGTAAGAATGGTAAACACAAACTTTGAGGTAAATTGAAGACCCAAGTGCAAGAATCAGGCAACTCCATTTTTACAAAGTTTTAGAAAAATGCAAAAAACTATACAAATCCTTTAATTTTATTAATAAATTACTGAATTTTTTTCTATGCAGAAAATATTATTATACAATATTTCCACTTCTGAGGAAAATTTGTGATATCTGTTATTTTCCAAAAATTTTTAAAAAGAAACATTTAAAAAATGGATCTGCCTGGTTCTTGCACCGAAATTGCAGAATATTGGGAGCAACAAATGAAACAAACTTATGTAACAAATAAATTTATTCACTTACATCGGTCACAGAAGTGGATTCTTCATCTACAGTCTGATTAGACTCCATGACCAGATTAGCATAAAAATCAAAGTCTCGTTTAGCGACATATTCTTGAGCTAAAGTCAATATATTTTTCAACTTTTTAGCCTTAATAGGCAAGGTACTATGGTATAATAAGTATTCATTTGGTGGTAAAGTACTACATTAGCACCCTTCAATAAGCAGAATTTTTTATGTCTGAATTGAAAACAGTGCAAAAACCAGGCAGATCCGGAATTGCCTGGTTTATACACCTAACGTAAAAACCGGTAGCTCCAAAATGTATTGCCATGGGTTTACTATTCATCGGATCTACCTCGTTCTTGCACCGAATTATGTATAGGATTATTTAGAATCCAGATATGTATTTAAGTCGATTTTAGCCAAAAATGGAGTTGCCTGGTTCTTGCACTCGGGTCTTCAATTGTTTCTAACATATTATTTCTTAACTTTCTCAATGCAAATTGATAGTGCTAATGAATTATTAAATATGTTGCTATTAAATTACGCTTTTTATTTTCCTACACTTAGTTCCGTCTAAATAAAACATTTTTTGATTTTTGCATGAACGTAAAACAATATTGTGTGCAACTCGTACAAAGAGTGTTTATTGCACGTCGCTTGCAATAAATTATCTACTTTTTGCGCTTGTTGCATAAATAACTATTGCAAGCTCAACAATCAAATAATTAAGTACCTAGAAGCGAAAAAGGCAATATGGATTTGAAAGTGCATCCTAGGAATTTTTGGATATGGTGGTAATCATACAAATCACTAATTTATTAATAAAAATTGAGCAAGATTTACATTTTGAGTGCTAGTGTTTTTCAGATAGAACAACTTTTGTAATAGGTACGTTACTGATCAGAGCGCATGTCTACGTGTAAGAAACTTGCAAATTGCAGGAAATTGCACACTGTAAAGCGGGACAAAACATGACAGTTCAAATTGCAAGACATGCCAAGATTTAAAAAAATCTTGTGATACAAGATAAGAACAGCAAGTCTTGCAAATATTAAAAGGAATAATATTTGCGTGAACATTAACTGAAAAAATAAATGTATTTATGTTGTAGGTATACCAATGGCGGCTCGTGACTTTTTAAACTAGTGAGGCAAGCAGGCTGGGACTGTTTCAAATCGAACTACAGACTTACGGGTAAATCAGAAAATACAAATACAGGATCATTTGAAATATTGTTATACTTTGTTAGGCCAATAAATTCATTTAAGTAAGAATTTTTGAACTATTTAACGATTTTGTTGAGCTTCCAAATTATTTAATTTCTGATTTCTATTTTACGCGCTTTGTCTAATGCCGTTGTAATATTTTATTTTACCTGTACTTATTAATGTTAATTTGGAAAAGTACAATGAGTAATTTTATTATGAAACACTAATAAATCTCGCGATAACTTTTTAAACGCGCCAATGCCAATGTTGAAAAAGCGCGCTCATTTATTGAGTAATTAACAATATCGTTAGCACATTCCTCACATTTTCCTGTACTTGAGGCCTTGGGCATTGCCATTTCAATAAAATTTAACTAAAACGAATCAGAAACAACAATAAAATTTTAATTACAGTGCACTGAAATTTTAAATAAAAATAAATATTAAAGCGGAAAAGGAACCACGAAACGACCGTACAAAATGGTAAACTATATTAGACTGTGTCTGTTGCACTCTCATAGAGACGAAGCATGCCTCTCATGGGCTTCTCTTCCGCAATAATTGGCTACCAATGAATTCGATGCTCTCCATCTCTTTCTTACTTATATGTTTATTGGTATAAGGCAAGCTTCAGATGCGTCCTTATTTATCTTATTATGCTTATGAGCGTATTAAAGATTATCTATACACATTATTCCATACCTACTAGTTATTACAGAAAGAGTATGATGTTGTATACCTACACACTTGATAAATAAGTACTATTACAGTGATAGTCTGGTTGATTTTACCACAGTTTTTTTTTCCATTTTCCTTGAAAACAGTCTGGAATCTGGAATTGTTGGGAGGATAGCTTAAGAAGCTACAGCATTTAGGCCCCTTGTACCTCCTCCCATTAGAACATCAATGCACCTTAGCCGCTAACCAGCCTAATAAAGAGAAAAATGTAGTGACGTTGCTTGAGAAGATCTCTCTAATGTAGGCCATAGAAGGCCATCGTTCTCCCAACACAGATTCTCTTATTGACGAAATAGCAGTGCACTCACAGAGTGCATGAAATACTGTTTCGTCTTCCTGTTCTCAATCCCTACAAAGAGGTGTTTCACACTTCTTCATATAATAAAGGTGCTTCCGTAACCAACAGTGTCCAGCTTGAATACCTGTTCCCAGGCGAGGATTCTAGACATGGCCAGGTACTTTTTTGCTGTATTCTTGCACGAGTACTATATGAACTCCTTAGCAAATTGACAGCTATTTGGAAGCACCAAGTCCAAAAATATTAAGACCCGATGCACTCCCGAGTAGCTTGTGAGCTACTGCATTGCCATTGCACTGCCCGTGTCCCTTCACTCAGCATACAAATATGCTGTTGTCGGTTGAGGCCACTACCAGTGCCTGATGGCATTCCCGTGCTGATCTAGTTGTTATCTTATGATTGCGTAAGATCAGTAGCGATTGTCTAATATATGTGTAGATTCTGATCATTTTGGCCGTTGTACGTCTACTGACAATTTTTTTGGCGGCTATGGTTATACCGGCTAATTCCGTTTGTACTACGGTAGCATGTTTATCCATTTCTCACTGATATTGGATGTGTAGGGATCTGGAATAGATTCCACATCCTGCACCTCCCTTCCTTTTTGATCCATTTTCCTGACGACCGCGATTCCACATGCGATTTCTAAAAGTATTTTTTAGAAAAAGCATGGCTGTCACAGTCACTTCTTTTACCTTGAAAACGGTAAACGTTAACAAATTTCTTAAGAGCACCTTTTTGTGAAAAATAAATCTCAAATTTTGAAAAAAAATGTGGTGCTTCAAATTTGATTTTTTATAACTATCTTATACGCTCTGTGTCTGAAAAATGCGGGACTCTAAGACATATGTTTATTAAACTCCACACATTTTTCACAATAAGCATATATTTTATAGCCAAGACATCCATTACCACTTTGTTAAACAAATGAAGTACATCTTAATATCCTTGCCATAAGAATAATGCCAACAAACAGCTTGATATGAAATTTATTATAGCTTCATCACGTCTTAAGTGTATTTTAAATAGAAAGTTTGATTTTTGCAGTAGTTTATTACTCCGATCAACAAAGCCGAAGGGGTCAATATTGAAACAAAGAACTGAAATTGATTAAGTTCGTGATCGTGACATGCTAGGACTAGAAAGTCGTTTTAATGGTTTTGGAAAATTTGAAAACAGTTTTAAAGTTACAGAATAATCTGAAATAACTTGCCATGATCTTAATTGAATATATTTCTGGTGCAAGGGTTTATTTCTTAGTTTGTTTCAATTCGTTTTATGTTTGTATCTGGGAATATTTACTATACAGGGTCTCTAAAAAGTATGTACCAAGTAGTAGCACAAATTATTAAGGCTAAAATATAAAGATCTAACCCAATTTATCTTAGTCGAGAGTTAATAATTTCCGAAATACAGGAATTAGTGGTAACCCGAATTTTTCAACTCTAATTTCAAGAAAACTATCATCCAAAATTAAAACAGTAGCTGACGACTACGCGAGATTGTGTTACAATCATTGTAACACGTAGCACGTTTACTTCATGCTGGCCTTAAGCAATGACAAAACCAAGTGACCTGTATTGCTATCGGCGATAACGATATTGCAAAAGTAAAATTCCAAGAAACAACTACTCTGCAGGTTAATGCCCAGATTGGCATAGAATTGCACCTGAAAAATGTATAGCAAACAGACCAAGTCATTCGTCAGCGGCGCCACCAGGCATATACCCGTTTCGAGCTTCTTAGGTCTCATCAGTATGCTATAGGTGAGGCAATCGACGACTAATCCTGGTTGTTCCAGTCTGCTTAACCCAACAGAAGGGAACCTGAGTACGCGAGAATGCTGTAGTGTTCGTAATAAATAATCACTGTCACAAATAGGTAACCTCAATGCAATGGTTAAATTTTGTCCAATATGGCCAGTTTTTTATAATCTGTAATAAAATAGAAGAATTCAAACACATATATTGTAGGTAGTAAATAATTTTCACTTATAATATCACAAGAGCTTAAATTATTTCCTGAAATTTTCAAGAATAATTTACTCTCGTGTGGTATTCGGTAAGAAAATTTCACACCCCAAGTATAAATCAAAGCTGACTATTTAAATTAATATGACTCGACCAAGGTATTTTTGTTATGTTGATTTGTCATATTGATTTAAACGGTTCTGTCACAGTATATGTCAATTACTCTCCTGCACAAGTCTTCGACTTCTGGGCTAATCCTTGTGATTGGAATGAGGGTAGAGATATTATTATTATTATTATATTATTATATATGTTTACCTTCTCACTTAATTGTCGTCTTGCCACGAAAAAATTTCCGGAAATTTTTGTGGTTGCCATGGTAACGAGTCAAAACAAAGGGGGTGAAATGCTCTTGAGGGGTTTCTGGAAAAACAAAATTTGTAGAAAACCAAGTGTAACTTTAAAGTGAATTTTGATGAATGCGGTAGAATTCACTGCACAGCAGACTGTAATTATTATAGAAAACCACTCCATCTGTATCATTATACATATGTTATGTACATTTATATATTTATAGGCACAACTAGCATTTATAAATTTTTTTTAGTGTGAGGCTAAAATTCATATTGGCTTATTCCATCAGTTATACCATCCACTTGCCTATTTTTTTCTCCACATTTGGAGGTATTGCTGTTATTTATTTTGTGGCTGCTATTTTCGATTTTGGGTACACCTATGTGCATATCTTAATTCAAATTATGAAATTAAATTTATAAAAATATAGTTATTATATAGATATTTATAGGCAACACAAAATACAATGGTATATATATTTCATTTACCTGTATAATACAATAATTGATAACCGAATATATAAATAATCATTGAATAAGTAAACATTTTTCTAAAACAGTTTTCCTTCAAGAGAGTTACGTCTGCAAATATAATTATTTGGCATTTAAGTTTTATGTATCTTACAATTTTTATATAAAATGTAGATTGTAGCTTCTTTTTTGAAAAATTAACATTATCGTCAAACTTATATTTCTAAGTGGTATGCAACCAGTTATACATCCTCCCAAGACTAGACGTATCCTTGATAGATTTATCGACACGGTCGACTGCCGGAAATCCGATTTTTTCGAAAAACAAGTACGCTACCCATCGCACACTTGCAGTGCAGCTGCACAAACTTGGGATGGGGTGCGTAAATTGCATTACGCGTTATTGAATGTCTTTCGCTCAATTGAGAAAGCAGTGAGTCAGCGTAGCGTGCGGATAATCTCCGCGGGCCGTGCGATATGGCTTGCAGTTCCGGCTCTGCACGCGGCCCGAGATGTTCCGGTCACGTGGCCGGATCTGCTCCGCAGCGGCGGCCGCGCGTATCGCCGAGGGTGGCGCACAAAGACGTCGAGTTGGCCTTGGAACAAAGCAATCGTCGTAGCTCACTTTGATAACGTTACATACAACTCCTATAATAACTAGCGAGCCGTGAGTGGATTTGAAGTATCCATTCCAGGATCGGCTTTTACACATTCAATAAATATCAGTGACGTAACCAGGCCTTTTACGCAGCTTTTCCAGTATCTTACTTAAAACCTGTAGTTCCGCTAAATTTGCTGACTCTATTCACTACCAAAACCCACCTAGTATAATAGCTTAGATTAGATCCAACTATTCAGTAAAAAATTTAGCAAAAATATAGGGAAATTGGTTCAGTAGATAATCATCTATCAAAGAATGACCGCTCAGCTATTGATGAAGTTACCAAATTAAAGCATATTGTGTGAAACTAACTACTCTGCGGACTAAAGCCCCGATCAGCGTTGAATTACACCCACAATATCTATCCATATATTCTTTATTATTAGATGTTGTAACATTTTTTACTGTATTAGAAAGGTATTTTAAGCTAATATACATATATCAAATCTCCTACAATTCCTATTAATGAAGTCATAGATATGCTCTGATACCAAATAATGGCGATTTACGTTTTTCCCAACGACAAAAACGCGAGAAATACAAATGGCGATTATGTGATGTCACAGTATATGAAAACGGCATGTTGTTTTATATACCGTGACATGAATGTCAAAATCGAACTGTCAAAGTCAAATTATTATTTGTTTTGTTAGTGTGCATTGTGTGTAACATCCATATAATTATAGTAAATAATGGCAACAGAAAGTGGATTTGTTAAAGGACAATCAGATAACCTGCCCAAAATTGACTCATTGTCAATGTTTTCGTTTCTGGGAGAAAATCCAAATTTTATGGGTTCTGAAATAAGAGGAATTAAAGCTGCAAGGTCTGTAAAGTTTACATTAGTTACTTTCTTCTTTTTTACGCGTAAGTAAACCCACACAAAGACCACAAAGTTCGACGCTAATCACAAATTACAGTTTACGAAACGAGTTCGCTAACCGACTTAACTAAACCTACGTCGATTTGACAGTTTGACATGTGTCACCATGGATGTTTCCATATACTGTGACGTGGACCAATCAGAATGTTGTTTCCGAACCCGTGACTATATTTGACTAAATTGCTATATACAATAATTAATTATGAAAAATTTAAGGACAATTTTACAGAATTAGCAACATATTCTTATTAAGTACTTAATATATAATAAAATAACAATATTTTGAAGCATTTAAAAATTTCATGCGAATTGCCTATAACACCGAGTATAACACCTAGTTTTCATTCCAGTATGTCTCATAAAATTTTGTTGATGTTTGATGATACTTTAAGGAGTATTTTTGTTTCTGTCCAATACCACTGAATAATAAATAACTCCAATACTGGCACTGGACATGGAAAGTTTCTATTCACATCTCCCTCATCACAGATCTGTTATTAATAACTCCAGCCTCTCGTCTCTTAACTTCATTACTTTCGTCATCGATACGAACAAAGTCACTTAAAAAAGCAATAAATCCCGGCCGAAATCCATCGTAATGAAACAAATACGAACGCATGCACTATTAAGTTACTCACATAAAATAAAAGCATTACCGCGGCGGGGGCGCACGTGCTGGTCTTGTACCCGAGCACGTGTCTTCGTTAGCTTAATGAGACAGCCTTGTTGGCCACGTGCGCTTCTCCCCCAAATTATGCCAGGAATTAGAGAATATTCAGCAGGAAAAGACCCCGGGGAACAAAACTGCTACTTATAGCCCCAACCAGCCAGTCAGCCGGCCACCTGAATAACCATCCGCCTACGCAACGTCTTTGCTGACGATTATACTCGAGCAGGCGTGTGATCTAGCTGCCGAAGAGCTTTCCCAAAAACTTATTTTAGACAGGCTTCCAGTAGCATTTCCATTTATAGCCGGAAAGAAACGAAGAACCTATGTCAAATACTGAATATAAAACACGTATAGGTAATGATTTTGAAGGTATAACATCATTTCAAATCTCTGCATTTAATTTAAAAGGAATAGATTCACATTTTTCATATGATATGAGCTCACATGACAGCACTGTTGTGATAACATGTCTCCAACTTTGAAAATTTAAAACGACATTATTTTATAGTACGGGGTCCGGCTGCAAAATTAGTACATTCATAATGTAGTTAACCGAGATTTAATTTTTATGTAATTTTATAAATGGAGGAACCCATTTCTCATGAAGTGCCAATTAAAAAGTGCCCGCGATTATTATTAATTAAAATATTATTAATTGGCTTTTCGTGAAACATATCGTTTAGGTCCTATGGAAATAAAGCATATTCTACTTCACGGCAATGTATTTGAAATGGCACAGTTGCTATTGATCACTTAGCCGTAATCTCTCCGCAGCCAGGTGTAAACAGGTATAATTTTGTTAAATTTTTACGTTCATGGCGTATATTCATTTCAATTGTGCCACATTAAAGCTAATTTTTTTCTGTACGTGATGTAACATGTCTGCCTATAAAAAACAAGCCGCAAATAGGAGTTGCCTGCCGTTAAAGATGCTAGGTAATTAAAATAAAGTGACATAGAGTGAGCGTGCAACGTTACTTGTTAGACGAGGATGCTAAAGGCCAAATGAATACACGCCATGAACGTAAAAATTTAAGGCTGGCGTTTCAAGGACAAATAATCATATCTAAATATGCACACAAAAAATACACACAGTAGGTGGAGGTCCTTATTAATGTAGTACTAAAATTTAATGCTGAAATTGAATCATTTTCTTTAACTTTTGAAGAAAAATGTGCTAAATAACAAAAAAACCGTGAATTTGTACCTTATCACTGTGTTCTATACACCGTGAAAAATACTTGATAATTTACATAAATTCAAGTGTTACTAGTTTTTAAAAGAATTCTGCGGGATGTGATAATGTTTATAATGTTGTACACAATTTTCTCAATGTGCAATTGACTTGTAAAATTCAGTAGATTTTATGATAAAACGTAATAGGTGAAAATGATGCTCATTTTTCTTATTCTAAATGACTTGTCAGCCTGAAAATTGTTTTATATCCCGGAGAAAACTTGTATAATTGACATAGTGAAGAGATATTATTTCTAACTTGCTCAGATTTTTTAAGACTGTTTCAACAAACACCTATGAAATTCGTTGAAAATTTGAGTATAAAACGGCGCCCTTAACAAAATTATACCTGTTTACACCTGGCTGCGGAGAGATTACGGCATACTGATCAATAGCAACTGTGCATTTTCAAAGTCCTTAAATACATTGCCGTGAAGTAGAATATGCTTTATTTCCATAGAACGTGAACGAAATGTTTCACGAAAAACCAATTAATAATATTTTAATTAATAATAATGGCGAGCACTATTTAATTGGCACCCCATGAGAAATGGGTTCCTCCATTTATAAAATTACATAAAAATTAAATCTCGGTTAACTACTTTATGAATGTACTAATTTAAGTAAGAAACATTGAATTATTTGTTTTTAGATTGACATCCTTTGATATAAAAAGTTTATATGCACAAAATCATTATTATCACTGTGGAATTTTAACTTCATATTCGGTATTATACGGTAACTTTAATTTGATTTACAAAAAATATTTCTTTGTGACAGAGATGGTTTTAAAGCGTTGTTGTTTGAACAATAATGATTGATCCATTCTCTCGTTTGCAAAACATTCCACGGGGTCCAAGCTCTGAAATAAATTATTATAGCCGGAAGTCATAATGTTTTCCTTTGCAAAGTAAAGAGAATAAATAAATAATGTTTTAATCAACTCGTTTCCTCATGCTTAGATACATAAATTTTTAATTTCTCAAAATGCCACATAAATCTGCTGACGTACGTAAGTGAATCTCAATAATTCAACCCCTGCCTAAGGGTTAGTGGAAATAGTAATGGCTATTACCAATAACGCCATAAAAAATGCAGAGTATTCCCTATCGAACATTGATGAAAGTGGTTTGAGCATTTGGGGTAAAAGGCTTCTGAATTTTAAGTAGAGCTGGGGAAAACTGTCTGCATCCGGCTATGAATACTAAAATGTCAATTTCTCGGTGGTAAGTATGGGCGGTAAAATGGAAGCGATTTTCTTGTCCAAATTTAAGAATATTTTTCTTATACAGAGTATCCACTGAAGATAGGTATACCAAAAAGGTAGCTGCATTGAGTTAAAATAAAGCGTGTTAGTCTGGTTTAATCAAACTTTGTAACTCAACGGAATTTCTTTTAACAACGCCGTTTTTAACCACAAATTTACAACGATTTTCAATTGCACTCAATGTGAACTGAGAATAATTTCATCTTTATTTATGAAAGAAGATAAAAACATATGAAGCTATACTCAGTTCACATTGACTACAAAAATGCACCCCAATCGAAAATGCTATAATCTAAAAAAAAATATATCTTCACTGTGTCAATTAACAAAAAAGCATAATTTAATAATATTTAATTATTAAATTATATATATAATTATTAATTATTAATTAGAGAAAATTATGTTTTCTATTACAAAATTTTCTGAAATTTACACGTCAACCGCACATTGAGAAAATTACTGCAGATTACTGCAGATTTCTCTTAAAAAAACTAGTAACACTTGAATTACTATGAATTATTAAGAATTTTTCACGGTATATGATACACAGTGATAAGGTACAATTCAAGTATTTTCATGTTCTCTGGCGCATTTTCCTCCCAAAAGTTAAAGGAAATGATTTAATTTCAATATTATATTTTTAGCACTATGCTAATAAGAACCTCCACCTACTGGGTGGATTATTTTGCGCATCTTACGATACGATTATTTGTCCTTGAAACGCCAAACTTAAGATTTTTTAACGACCTCTATTTTGAGTCACATCTAACTGCCACATTCTTACTGGATCTCTGTATAAACATTTATCCTTGCAGTTCCCGTTCTTAATATACGTTAAGGTTTAAATAAACATAGCAAAAACATTAAAATAGTAACAAAATATAAGAGTGAAGAGTTTACTCAATAGGTATATCTAATATTGCTCACTTATGCCATAAAGTTAAAAGATCGTTTTTTTTTTCAGTTCTGTCTACTTACGTCCCTTGTTTGTGCTGAAACTTATTTTTTCAGTCAATCTAATTTTAATCACGTATTATCTTCTGTATTTATTCAGAAGATATTTAGCAACATAACATTTAAAATATGCACTACATCTTAGAAATGACGGCTTCAGAATTGTTAAAAATTTACTTTTTATTTTTTTGATACAGTCAAATTTTATAGGTACGAGATAAATATTGTGTAACAAAAGTCGAAAAGATTATTTTTTCTTACTTTCATTTCAGTTGTTTCAATCATGCCAATTAAATTTCATAGATACAAACTCTTCTGATTTCAATAAGATTTTCACTATTTCATATTGATGATATAATTGTGATACTTGAACTTAATGATATAATGGTGGTTGGCCATAATATGTTTTCAAAATATAAATGTTATGTTATTTGCGTTTAAGGCAAAATATAGTGTGTTAGGATCTTCCATTTCTCTGACTAATAAAATCTAGAGTTTTCTGGGACAGATATCTGAAAGACCACAGTTTATTTTCCTCAAAAGAAATCTTAGTTTTTACCTATACCTAGTAAATTACTTCAGATCGCCTCAGCTTTCTTATTTTTACCTTACACTGCTAAATTCCTGCAAAGCCCTGAATGAATGAAACAATAATTATTAAAAACGATGACTACTGGCGTTTTCAATAATTGATGTGATGATCATGAATATGGTTGTATTGCTAAATTTCTGCCAAATCTGCTCAATGGTGACCATTTCATCACTGGAAGTATTTTAACATCTAAAACATAATGCATAGTATCACATTCACAAACTGATGTTTTATGAATTTTTAATATAAAATTTCAGTTCAGCTTCATATGAAAATGTTCGCTGTCTATTGATGTTTCCTAAGATCGCTCTTATCAAACACTTTTTCCTAAATTGCTCTAGTAATCTTTCGACATATCACTCAACAGAAAATCCAATTATATGGTGAGTAAAACAACAAATAATAAAAAAGTGAGCAATGCAAAAAAATTAATTATTAAACTAAAACTATGACATGTAAGTAATAAACAAAACACATGAGATACAAATGTAAAAATGAAACATATTCTTAATTGCATTAATACTGTAGGTAAATATACCTATCTATTTCATTTAACACATCACAAGTTCAACACATTTTAAATAAAGGTACAAATTTTAATAAATTTGTTCTAGCCCTTGGCGGACAAAACAAACGGCTACTACGTATTGCCTGATTGGGTATTTGAAAATGGATTATTGACAAAAACTGGATAATCACATATATTATGTAAAATGTTATAAAGAAACATGCATATGTCTACGCTGTTCCAGACTACACACTTTAAATCTATCAAATACAATTTTGTGAGGAATACCTCTCTGAAGATAAATATTCCATCCTGACTATATGAAAGTGACTAAAATTCGCCTATGATCATCTTCAATAACAGATTGAAACCAAGATCTCACACAATGCTAGCGTACTCGAGTTTAGACCTAACAAAAGCTGAAAAGTGTCATATTATAGTATACTTGTATATCCGAAAAGCCATTCATTCTAGTTAGAAATCCTATACTTTTATACTTTTTTTTTAATAGTGTTTTTATACAATCTCAGCCATTAGCTTCACCTAACTTTTTATACGATGGCAGTTTCAATGTACCTATCATTTTGCCGGTTATTAGGCCCAATGATGTCTTACAGATACTTAGGCGAACTAAAGATTCCTTCACCATGGTATTCCAGGTTTTATCGTCAAGGACTGCGCCTATGCTTTGGTTGAACCATTGTGTATTCTTTTTAATTGTATATTAAAACACTCTACTTTTCCCTCTCTTTGGAAAAAGGCATATGTGTGTCCTATACTCAAAAAGGGCAATCGAAGCGACGTAACTAATTATAGAGCCATCTCTTTGCTATGCAATTTTTCGAAAATCTTTGAAGCCACATTGTACAGTGAAATCTATCGGGTAACTAACCAGTTAATATCCATAAAACAACATGGATTTGTGCACGGAAGATCAACTATTTCGAATCTTGCTGTTTTTTCGCAGCATATTTCTGAAATTTTAGATGGTGGAGGTCAAGTCGATGTAATTTTTACTGACTATCAAAAGGTTTTTGACCAAATTAATCACTACATATTACTGGAAAAGTTACATCACTTTGGTTTTTCTGATTCATTAACTACACTTTTTGAATCATATCTAACGAATAGACAGTTTCAAGTCAGATACTCAAACTTTACATCTTGTTCATTTTATCCCTCGTCAGGGGTACCCCAAGGTTCGAATTTGGGATCCCTGCTGTTTCTTTGCAATCAAGATTTTGAACTATATCGTCAATATAAATAATAAAGGTCCTAAAATGGACCCCTGAGGAACACCCGATGTAACTAGCACTGACTCAGACATAACCACCACACTTATTCATATCCGATCATCCAAATAATTGGAGCATAACTTATTAATTCAAATAAATTATGATCTAACTTAACGAAAGTCTCTGAAAAATCAGTATACAAAACATCAAGAGTATTTGTGTCTAAATATTGAGTGACACATATCAAATTACACAGTGGATCTATTTTTCATGAACCCAAGCTGATAAGGGCTACTGACTCCCTGTACATGTGGATAAAGTAAATTATGAAAAGCAATTTCGAAGATTTTCGAGAAATTACAAATAATTGTAATAGGTCTATAATTGTTAATATCAAATTTGACATTTGAATAGTTTTACTTTACTTTATCTTTGACATTACCTTGTAAAATTAGAGTCCTCGATAGTTCAGTTAACAAAGCTTCTTTTTAAGGATTCATAAAATTTAAAAAATAGCTAAATTTTGTTCCACCACATAAACTATACTTTTTTGTGTTCTAGAAGAACATTCAAGCATTTTAATGTATGTATCTATTTAGCAAATATTTTCTGTGAATAAATCTCAAGTTTTTTCAGATAGATTGAATTGATAACCCAAGCCGTTCGCCACGTCGCTTTTCCAAGGTAGGTACAGGTACCCTTACTCTTTGAACTGGTCCCCAAGGACTTGACTTATTGATCCTGGCCGCCATGTTGGAGTCGGGCGCCCCGCTAGATCCTGTAATGCGGGTTGCCTAGCAACGTTTCCGCCCCGAGCCTTTCATTACGTATTCAGGGCTGAATTTCAGCTTCCCCCGTTTTCAGCCACCATGCAACAACAATGGGGAAGGCTCGAACTGAAAGTGCTGTCGCTGTAAATAATTTCGAATCCGGGGAGACCAGGATAGCTCCGGCAAAGCCTAGCTAAATGGATATTTTTTCTGTTCAGACGTATAATAATAGTACTGCAAATAACATTTTCAACAGATACTGTTTGACTTATTCTATGCCTTTTTACATATCTTTATTTCTTTTTTCTCCAATATTTAAGTTTTCGTTTTAGGTTATCAAATTTGATTCGATCGAAAAGTTGTACCTATGTATGATGTAAATTTGGCGTATATCGATCGTAGTTAATTTCGTGCTCATCTATGTATGATGTATGACTTCTTGAAAAGTTTTATATCCTATGTATACGTTTACATTCTAGACTATTTTTGGAAACTTTTTAGAATTAATTGGAATTAAGTAATATCTTTAAAGTAACAATACAGAAAAAATCACGCTTTACTAAATATAAGAGCAACAAATTCTTTAATAACTTGTCAGCATATTTTGAACATTTTGACGAATAATAGTTATTTATTGTATAAATGTATTTTATCCATCCAAGAATGTTTAAATGCGAGAACGTAGTTCGATCGTTTAATATTCTTAAGTGGATAAAAGGCAATTAAAACACGAATGCAATACAACCGTTTCTTCATAATCACAATCATATTTGAAATTTAATAAAAAAAATATTCGAAAAACATTACTAAAGTACCTACTCAATGAAACGTGGTAGGTTTTGTTACGTTGTTTATTATAAATTAACAGTTTTTATCTAAATTTGGTAAAATTTCAAGAAAGTAATTGTGTTCCTGTGATGGTTGTTTTTGAAGAAGTCCAAGAACCAATTTTCCAGCGAAATCCAGGGAACAATACGAAACAATAACGAATTTAATGAATGGAGGGTAAAACGGAGAGTAATAATAATAAAAGAAGTTATTCTATCGTATATTTTAAATTTGAAGAAAAAATATTAGTATTGGGAAAAACCAAGTTATTTCAAAAACCGAATACTGAGTATTTAAGTTATATCAAAAACCCATTGATAACTCGAGTGATGGTCACTTGAATTCTCAGCAGCTGTACATATTACTATTTTTGTAGTTTATATGTAAATGTGTCATTTTAAATAAATAAATATATACTTTTTGTATGGGTAAATTTGTATATTTAAAATAAACAATACAAATATTAGATATATAAAAATATATGTTGCATTTACACAAAAAATTAGTTACTTCTATTTTTTTTATTTTCCAAAAACTATTTTCCGACTCCTGCATTCCGTCAACACAAAATTTTATTTTGATCTATAGCTACGACAAGTGTGCATTATACGAATTACGAATATGAACGATGGGCATTTCTACGGTTTCTCGTTTTTCGTTGTTTGTTATAGTCAGACGACTTAAGTCATACAAACAAATGAATAATTCATTATATTTTCATGAAAATATTAAAAAAAAAACTGCTACTGAGAATAAAAAATAACTATATACTACACTAAATGTTTGCACTAAAATTGTAAAAAATGATTGTTTTTAACGCGACCAAATATCGAAAATTATGTTGACAATTGGGTAACATCAGCATATGTAAGTCGTCTGAATTCTTGCCGGAACTATAGCGGTTCTTGTTGCACGTATACCAGCATGTAGGTATATACAAATCTTGAACTCGAACACACAATTTCTAAGTGAACAGTAGGGTTCCAACCGGAAGAACAGTCCTTACTGCAGGCTCTGTCCTTTCGTCCTTATTTTTACTAGAAATAGCCTTACTCGGAGGACATGATTAAATTCGTATTAAAATAGAATTATCGGGACACACAGACAAAATATGTGAAAAAAAATAGTTCATATACAAAGTAAAAAGAGTGTCCTTACTCGAGAATTTAAAAAATAAGAATATCTTATTTGCGCATATGAAAAGGTGGCAACCCTAGTAAACAATGGAAAAAGATCAAATAAATAATTGGTTACTCATATAACTGACAATCAAGTGATTTCGGTTATTTCAATAACCGAATAATCAGTTATTTTTCACTCGAGTGATCCCAACAGTAAAAAATATGCAATTTCATCTATGAAATTGCCTATTGTCGAAGTATTAGAGGTTGAAGGCTACTATAAAGTTGTACAAAAATATAGATGTTGGAAAACACTGCTTACTGTTTGGAAAAAAGAATAAAAATCAAAAAAGCTGAAGTATGGGAAAGCTGCAGTAAAATTCCGATAAAGAATATTTAATGATTAAGGTAATTATCTCTTTACCTTTTACATGTTGTTAGTGAACTTTGAATTACTTTAGGTTGCACAAATAATAGGGGTTTCTGGTGCCGGTCGATGTTGCGAATTGACAAATTTGAAAATTACTAATGTAGAGAATGTTGACAGTTACTTACTTGTTTCAATATCTGACACCAAGACGGGCATTTCAAGAAAATTTACAATACACATGAAGACAGATTCTTTTTAAGATACATCAATAAAAAATGTACTCCTTAGCCTGTTGGAATCAACACATTGGCGAAGGTACCCTCAATAGTTGCTTGATTACTGAATATCGAAAATCCAGAAGCATATACTGGTCATTGTATGAAGCGCACTTCAACAATTTTATTAGCTAATAAAGTGCTGATCTTCCAACCATTAAACGGCATGGCGGATGGAAGCTCATCTGTAGCAGAAAGTTGATGAGTTCATATTTAAAATCTTGATATTGTAAGGAAACTTCACGGAAAATATAGCTATTTCTTATAAGAGGAGACATCCGTAACTTGTGGAAATTCTTCACACACATTTCGAACATTTAATCCAACAAATTAGTATTATTTTTATTAAAGAAAAATTAAATCCTACGTATTGTTAAATATTTTTTCTACGTTCATGCAAAAAACAAAACTTTATTGAACTATATTTAGTGGAAAAAGTGATTCTTTATTGCACTAGTGCAATAAAATGTTTATTGCATTTATCTGTCATTCTACTACAGCATTTTGTCATCGACAAACATAAACGTTCAAATCGACGTCACATTTTTCTAGACTTAGTGTCATCTAAATAACATTTTTTGGTTTTTGCATGAACGTAGAAAAAATATTGTATGCAACTCGTACAAAAAGTGCTTATTGCACTCGAAGTGTTGTCCTACTCGGCCTGACGGCCTCGTTGGACAATTTCACGTCGCGTGCAATAAACACTTACTTTTTGTACTTGTTGCATAAATAACTATTATTCAATATAACGAAAGGGCTTTCTTCGTTTTTGGAAGATCTGCCAAGGTTTGACAGGCATATCATCTCAGAATTTACCTTAGTTTTGATATTTGTAACAAAAACATGAGTGTTCCATATAAAATAAGAGAGGTGATGTCATTTCCGGGAAAACCGGAAGCCTTACATAAATGTTGATAACTTAAAAAGAGTTATTTCGAAAATTAAAATCGACCTGTGTTTTCCCAAATACATGCTACTAACCGTTTAGCAATTTCAAGGGGGGAGGAAAGTAAAACATTTTTTCAAGAGGTTATATCTATAAAGTCTTGTTCTCATAGACGCAAAATTCGCAAAAATTATCGCGAATTATTTAATGGTGGGAAAGGTCTTAACTTTTAGCCAATTTTGACAAAATTTTCATCATAAAACTGTCATTGAATGTCATGATGTTATTAGAAACCCGAGTTAAACTTACTAATCCCACATAAAAATGAAAATAACGATAACATTCTTATTTTGCGAAAATCGCGAAAAGTTGACACTTTTCAGCCATCGATAATTTAAATCTTTGCGAATTTTGCGAGAAATTTTACGAATATTACGTTCATGAGAACAAGACTTAATACTTCAAAATTACATTATTTTGACAAGATCTATAGATAGTTAAAGTCTTAATCATAAAAAGTGTATAACTGTATAACCAACGTTTAAACTTACAGCCTGTGTGAAAACAGTGCACCACTGTCCATTATATTTTGATATTTTTCGGTGAAATCACAAAACCGAACGCGTTTTGAAGCTTACGAGTACGTATTTCGCTTCAGTCCCTTAATAGGTCGCATCTGCGTTTTAAACAAAGCTACTTTTTACTCTTTTGGAATTTGAACGTCCAGCGCTGAACAAAATGCGCTTCTTAAGCACACTCGCATGTTCTGTTCGTAATTAGAATTAATGAGAAATATCTGTTTCTGGTGTCTCGCAGCTCACAGGCTCTCTATTCACGTCCAGATCCAGAGCTCCGTGCACGCGACGCCGCTAACTTGATCCAAGTGCAACGGATATGCAACGCACGATTAAAAAATGCAGCAGTGGATGAATAACGCGCTGCTAACACGTGCTACTTGCATTCTTTTATTATTTGCATTCTGGGGAAGGAGGGCGCTTAATGAAAAACATCAGACTGATAATTAATATCTCATCCTCATGAAGCATGTTTTGGCTGGCGATGTCTCCACGTCAAAACTGCAAAATCACCAGAGTACAGCCAAAGTTTTAGTGAGACAATATTTAAATATTCACCTGCAATTAGCCTCCCCAAAATTATTCATAAATATCTCACAGAAATTTCAGGACCGAATTTAAAAAACATATTTACACAGTCAACCCAGATTTGATAATTTAACTTTGCCCATGTTTATAGACAAGCAATTGGCAATTGTGAGGAGGCAAGAATAAATTATTTTCCACGACTATTAGTGAATGTAATTCCGAAATTATTTTTAATAATAGAATGTAAAAATTATCTCTCTTGAGTTGATTTATTCTGTAACAATGAAGGCATATCGGGCGACCTCGGTGGCCATAAAATAGGCCCACCTCGCGCTATCCATTGACAACAAAACGTATTTGATAAGTGCTGACGAACTAAATTGCTAAAATGAGGCTGTGCACCGTCATGCATAAACCACATATGATTTCTAATTTCTAAGGGCACATTTTCTAATAAAACGTTTAAGCTTTGTTGCAAAAATTGCAAATACGTGGTACCATTCCGTCTGTCTTAAAAAAGAACGGTTCAGTGATATGATTCCCAATAATCTTCTCCCATATGTTAACCATGAATCTCTGTTGGTGCTTTGTCTGTTCTATTGCATGGGGATTTCATTCACGCCAGATATACAAATTATGCCTATTTATTACTCCTTCTTGGGTGAAACCGGCTTCGTCCGTGAATAAAACAATAATAGTAAAATTTGGATTTTGACTAAATCGTTGCAAAAACCAATTTGTGAATTTGACTCTTGCAGAATCATCAGTGGGAGACATGGTACGTATCTTTTGGACCTGATGGAAGGATGTAGTAGGTGTTCTTGAAGGGCCCCATGAACGTTCACAGACAGCTTTCTTACACTATTAGATGCATTTTCAGCAATTTCATCCAGAATTTTCTCGTCTAATTGAGGGTTCCTTGCTCTTGTTGAAGGCCCTTCTCCACCACGATGCGGCAAAAAGCTCCATAAAATGGATTAGCAGAAGATTTTAGCATTTTTTTATTTCACTTGACTTTTTACGTAAGCTACAATCAACTTGGTACATTAAATGTCAATTTGTAAATGTATCTTCTTGTCTCAACACAATTGCCAAGTGCTTGCCCATAAATTAGATACATATTTGCTCCATTATTTAGTTTTGTGTATTCAATCAGACAATTTTGTTTTCAATAACATGTTTTTAACAACATAAAAACGACTGGTGTTATATTGCAATATTATGATTTATTATTTCCAAAACGTGTTCTCTATGTATACATTACATTAGGTTAAAGTTGCAATATAACGCCTATTTATAACAATGTGAAGTCATGAAATGAAAAAGGTTTGGGTATTATATTGCAAATTCAACCTAACTACATCTTACGGCCGCATGCTGAACCTGACGGTCCACCTGCACACACAACTTTAATACAATTTGTAATAAATAAAGCTGCAATTAGTCTCTATAATTTTGGTATTGATCAACTCAAGTGTTATATGAATATTATTTACAAATATTATTATTTTCCATTGCAGCCGCATTTTAAATTTTACAGTATGACATTTATTACAAAATATTAATAATTTTAATTCCTGCAGATCTATAAACCTACGATTTAAGGAATAAAAACCTATTCTATAATTGATAATATTTTGTTCATATATATTTAACAAGATATTATTCCTAAATCTTAAATTTAATGTAATATTAAGAAAAAAAGTTTTGAATTAAGTAGGTACGAGAATGCTAGCATGTCAAGAATATGTAAATATATCAAATATACTTTATTACTGAATTAATAACATACACATTTGAATGAAGTTTAAAATTTTAAGTATATTGTTATACTTAAATACAGATTAGATTTTGTTCAGTGTACAATGTTTTTTAGTTCCCCTTTTACATTTCATATAATATATTCTCTATATATCTCTACATAGCATAGCAATAAAGACATTCCTGTGCCTTCCAAAGCGTTGAAGGGATTCAACATACACGCCGTACTGTGGATCAATAAGCCATCAGCAGGATAATCTCGGCTGGCCAAGAACCGACCGTTCGATTGCTTCCGCTTCTCTACAACTCGGAAACGCTCGTGTCAGATCCTTTCCGGATGTTTGTCCAAAGCCGGTGACTTCGCGACCACGTAATGAGTTGGATGTATTCATTGGGGTAAACTACCCTTACGCAATTTGGATCGGGGGTGGACCGTGACTGCGGGGGGCGATTGATCCGTCTTTATATGGTTTTATTGCAGGAGAGATGTGCTTTTATTACACCGCGATGTTTGGTATCGGGCAACAGATTGCGTTCCCGTCGGAGAATGTGTTAATTTCACGGGGATATGCGACTGAGGAGGGGAGTTGTTATAGTCATATGAATAATAACGATGGAAACCACTTACACGGAATGAAACTGCACGGCGATGTGTGCTATAAAGGTGCAAGATTGCAAGACAAAAGAGACACATTTAATCCAAATATAACATGCTATTTTTCCTCTAACCGAAATCCCCCATTTAATATTAATTTGTGCTTTGAAATTATTCAAACCAAATTATAAAGCAAAGGAAGTATACTCGCGGCAAGAATTCAGACGACTTAGGTACGTCATAGGAAGAAATGACTAATTCGTTATATTTTCATCAAAATATTTAAGAAACTGCAACTGAGAGTAATAAAAATATATACTACACTAAAAGTTTGATTTATATTTTGCAAAAAAAAAATTGTTTTTAACGCGACCAAATATCGAAACTTACGTTGACAATAAAAACAATTGCCTAACGTCTGTCATGACGTAAGACGTCTGAATTCTTGCCGCGAGTATAAGTAGGATATGTCTATGTAGTCATAGATACCTTGTCAAACATTAATCTCCATATTGCTAATTGAGTTCGTTTGTTATTGTTTGTGGTTTAATATGCTCAAATGTATTGAATGTAAAAATGGAATCTAATGAAGATTTAGGTGTACATGAGGAGATACTGGAGTGTGCCAAAGAGGTTTTTTTGAATCTTCTCCCAAAGAAATCTCGAGAAATTTATGATATGTCTACCAACGTTTTGTGGATTTGCATTCAGAAGAACTTAGCAAATAAATTGAAGCAATCGACGCTTAGGTCATAATATTCAATGTTGCGGTCAACGTTGGATATAACGAAGGGAATTGACATAGCAAGCAAATATTCAAAGTTACGTGCAATAAACCTTTTTGATTAAACAATTAAAAATATTTATGTTCTTGTGCATTTATAAAACCGCGAATTAAATGTATATTTAATAAGCCGTCCATTGTCTCAATTCATGCGCTAAAATATAGCGACACCTAATTCCTTGTTTTTAAAAAACGATGTTAAAATTCTACATAACGTGTTAGAAATAACATCGTTATTCCTTAACAGTTATAGGGTGATACATCCCGTCGCCTGTGGAGTGGGGTCGTCAGAAAGATGCCCCTTTTGCAGGCAGACAATGACAGCATTTCTCCCAAGTTTGTGTTTGACAGACCCTACACGGTACTTATCAGAATCGAGGAGACCGCCAGTGAAGATGTTATCAACATCTACACGGACGGGTCAAAAAAGAAGGAATATGCAAGATGTGGGATTTATTTCCAGATCCTTGCATATTCGTTATCAGTGAGCAATGGATAGGAAGGCTACTGTGGTACAAACGGTATTAGCAGGTATAACCATAGCAGCCAAAGAAATTGTTCATAGATATACAACGGCCAAAACCATCAGAATCAACACAGATACTAGACAATCACTACTGATCTTACGTAATCATAAGGTAACATCTAGATCAGCATGGGAATGCCATCAGGCACTAGTAGTGGCCTCAGCTAACAACAGCGTATCTGTATGCTGGGTAAAGGGACACGACCGGTGCAATGGCAATAAAGTAGCTGACGAACTGGCTAGGAGTGCATCGGGTCTGAATATTTTCGGACCCGGTCCCTCCAGTATGCTTCCGTTGTCAGCATTTATTGAAATTATCAAAGGATACACCCACAAAGAGTTTAAGAAACGTTGGGATGAAGCAAATGGCTGCAATTTGGCAAAGGAGTCCCTAGGGTACCCCTGCAAGGATACAGCCAAAAAGTACCTGGCTATGTCTAGGACAAGCCTCCGTCTAGTGACAGGTATTCAAACTGGACACTGCTGGTTAAGAAAGCACCTCTATAACATGAGGAAGTGTGATACACCTCTTTGTAGGGGTTGCGAACAGGAAGACGAGATAGTGCTCCATGCACTCTGTGAGTGTGCTGCCATCTCGTCAATAAGAGAGTCCGTGTTGGGAGAGCGATGGCCTTCTATGGCCTACATTAGAGAGATCCCCCTGAGCAGCGTCACCACCTTTTTCTCCTTATTAGGTTGGCTGACGGCTTAGGTGGACTGATCTCCTAATGGGAGGAAGTACAATGGGCCCAATGGGGCCTAAGTGCTGTAGCCGTTTCGCTACCCTCCCTCTTAATTCCAGATTCCAGATTCCAGGGTGATACATACTACAAATATTGATGAAATATCCTTGAACCGTTTAACCTTGAAACAACATACATGTTTTTTTATATATTTTTAGGTATTAGCAACACTGTGTGAAACTAACTACTCTGTGAACGAAAGCCCCGACCAGTATTGAATTACACTCACACTGTCTGTTCATATATTCCTTATTATTATTCAATTCCATAGACAAAGCTCTATTCAATAATTATCTAAAATAAAAATTAATCTAGTTCAATTTACTAAAAATGAATGTTATTATGACCAAAATGGGATACATACTTGGTTTGATTCAAGTTACTAATAATTGGCGTCATCGAATTATGCAACCCAAAATACAGCACGAAACTTTTTTCAGCAGATTTTGTGGCTTAAACTTCAAGTTGCAATGCAAATTCTTCTGAAGCCTAACAAAATATCTTGCTATATCATTAAAGCTTAGTAGCCGTAGGTTAAAATATTCCTCATAAAAGCACAATCTGGACAATTCGAAGGGCCTGGTGTAGTGCATTAAGCAAATGGAAATCCCCGGAGCGAAGCCCCTGAAGGAAATGAAATGGTATTCTTGTAAAACGCGGCTTCCATTAGGGCTATTAAATTAGCAGGATTGATCGGGCGACCGACGCGCTTTCAGCAGGAATGAGTCACCGGATCACTCTCATGACTGACAGTGATATTACTAGAAAGGAATGTTTTGCGGCTTAGATTATTAATAATTAATAACAATAGCGGCGAAATCAGTTGAAGTTGCTGTATAAAATAGATGTTATAAAATGTCTTTCCATTTTTTGTCCAGTCGCCGATTGCATGCTTTGTCTCCATATCAGGTTTGACAGGAGACCAGTTTTCAGTGTTGTTCAGAAATATATTCTTAAAACATTTTTGAATTGCCCTTTCTGATTTATTTTTAACAAAATTGTATTTGCAGGAGTACCCTGTATATTAAAAAAATAATAATAAATAAGTTCTGAATCAGCCTGTATAATACAGTAACAATTCAGCAATACGTGGTATTTGATTTGGATATAATGTACATTGTTATTGGAAAGTGGAAACTGAAAATAGACGGAGAAAATTTTATACACTCAATAGTTTAGAGAAGCAAATCACAAATTTTTTCATTGTGTTTAAGCTACCTTAATACCTAATGTTCACAAAACTGCTGTACTTAACTATTGTTATTCTTACACAAATTACCTATTTTCAAAGCAACATAAAATATACACAAATTATAAGCTATTCTTGTGTGTATTATAATTTTTTACTACTGCTATGAACGGAAAGAAAACTGTACAAGATTAATACACGTATTCCAACGTATAGTAATATTTAAAGATTAACTTATTCTTGTATAATAAGAATATACAGGTACACATAACATACTCCTTATTTAATAACAAACACTACTTGAAATCAAGAAAACTACAACATACTTATATGAGATAAAATTTTGTTTTATTTAGATTAATTACTTAACAATGTTTTCTTTATTTAAAGTTTTAAGTGACTTGAAAGAATTGCTGCAAATATTTGAAATAGTTTTGTATGAAGTAAATAATAACAATGCATTAAGAAAAAATAAAACGAAAATACATAATTAGTATTTCAATATTCTTGCTATAGTCCTTTCTATAGTTACTACTTACTCTACCCGCCTTATATAAGTAATTTAATATCACTCATTCAGTAGTATTTAATTATTTATATAAGGATAGAAAGACTGCAAACTGTCAAAGTCATTCATCAGCGGTACGCAAGGCATAGGAGGCGAGGCAACCGACGACTTATCCGACAGAAGGGACTGAGTAGACGTGATGCATCATGCTGAACTTGCCGGTCCGCCTTTACACACAACTTTACTATAATTTGTATTAAATAATACTACAAGTGTGTCTCTATAGTTTTGGTAATGACCACCACAGGTGTTGTATTAATATAGTGTATAAATATTATTTTGCACTATAATCACATTTTAAATTATACAGTATGATATTCAAAACAAACAATAATTTTAATTTGTGCAAATCTATAAAAATATAATTTTAGGAAGAATAACCTATTCTATAATTAATAATAATATCTTATTCATATTTAAATAAAATATTATTATTAAGTAAGTATTAAATTTCGCGTTATTTTATATGTAAAAATATGTAAATATGTAAATATTCATATCAAATATACTCTGTTACATGAATACATATATACTTGAATAAAGTTTAAAATTTTAAGGATATTATTATACTTAAATACAGATTAAAGTTAAGCAATTATCTCGAGACTAACTATTTCTCACTCATTGTGTTTCCCACTGCACACACACTCGTATGTACCTTATTTCATTGTGAGCAATTTGACAGACGACATATGGTTCTAACAGGATGGTGTCTTGATCCCAAATTTATTTAATGAATATGTTTGAATAGTGTCTGTTTCTTTTTGTATTTTAAGATAGTGTTATTTTGAAAGACGCCTCCTTTTGCAAATAATAAATAGTTTTTTTTTTAATAAAATTAATTTGTTGTTCCTATTAAATAGTAGATTATTGTTTTAATTTGATATTTTGGCGAATGCGCCGATGTCATATATAATAATACAACACCACAAAAAAAGTGGTCTGTTCGACGGAGTAGACCTATCTATACATATATTTTCACACGCTGAATCCATTTAACTCCATCGCCCTAGTTTCAAGGTCATTCCAAGATCAAAGCGAAAGATTGATAAACAAGTGAACCAGACTCTCATACATTTATGTTTTTGGGGTGCTGTCAATCTGAATCCGAGATTTATTTAATTTCATCAGTTCAGTTTCAAGATTATTTCTAGATGAAATCGAAAGATATGCAAGTGAACAAAATTATCGTACATTTGTGTTTGAGGTCGCTTAATCTGAATGGAAGATTCATTTAACCCTATCAGGTCAGCATCAAGGTCAGTCTAAAGTTAAATCGAATGATAGATATGCAAACCGGTAAAACCATCGTATGTTTATGTTCTAATACTCAATAACATTCATAGCCCTGTTAACCAAAACTTTTAAAATTATTCTGTTTACTAAAATTTTTAGTTGAATAATAAATTTACGGTTATTATTCACTTTTTTTGAATCATATTTTTAAAGTTATGCTATTTATTAATATTGAATAATAATAATAATAATTTTACAATTATTATTTAGTTAAATAATGTCACAAGTGGCTTATAGTTATTAATTATATAAGGGAATTAACAAGCCTTTAATCCACGAGAAAAAATAGAAACATTTTGGTTACATTTTTTCGAAATGTCGAATGTAATTCAACATTTTATCCACGACCACGACCAAAACGGGTCAATTAGGAGAGTGAAAGCCGTTGAGAGCAGGTGAACAACTATTGTTTTGAAAAACGTCATATTTGACAAGTTTATTTTAATCAAGAATATTGATTGTCAGCTGAATACTAGAAAGTCTCCAGGTCCTGTCTGGCGAAGTTGTGAACCCCTCCAGTCGTTCAGAAACTCCTTACCGAGTAAATTTAAATAATCCCGGTCAAAATATCAAGATCGTTCTTAAAATAAATATTAATAATAATAAAATGCTATAAAATCGAAGTGTGGTATTATGAATTTTAATCCACCAGTGTGTTAAAAGGCCTTTAATCTACGGAAACAGACGGAAACCTTTATGAAAAATATCTAAATTACATGATCAATTAAGTATCTACTTATGTGACAAAATATTTTAGGCTGCCATTAAAAAAAATTTACAAAAATTTTCTCCTTCTGGAGTTCCCGTTTATCTTCAATTACTATTAAGTAAAGATATTGAAAAACCTAAGTATTGTACCAAATTTCACATCAATTATTAGATGCAAATATCTCCTAATTTGTTCATCTTGATATAGAGGTAAGTTACGGTAAATCATCATAATTTTAATAAGAAAAAAAAATATTGACTATTCTGTAATCGAAACTAGTATATATAAATTCAACGCTACGAGGCTAGGAGGCCCATGTCTTTTCCTACACTGTATTTTATTTATTTATTTTTCTCCTTCAGTTACTTATTCCCATTTCTTCTAAGTCTTTCTCAACTGCTTGTATCCATTTGGTTCGTGATATTCCTCTTCCTCTCCTTCCTGTTTTTCCCCTTGTAAGTACTTGTTTCGTAGGCCTCTTTTCTTCTAATCTTCCTACATGCCCCAACCATCTTATTATTTGTGTTCTAATGATATTTATTATCGATGGTTCCCCGTATATTATTTCCATCACTTTCCTTCGCCACACAGCTCCCTCTTTTTTCCTCCATACATTTTCCTCGCAACTTTTCTCTCAAATACTTCTAATGATGTTTTTTCTTTTATATTAATTTTCTAAATTTCACTTCCGTATGTAACTATTGGCCTAATTACTGTTTTGTATTCTTTCTTAGTCTTTCTTTTCTATTATCGTATACTTTGTTTTATTTTCAGTGATTATTAATCTTTATCCTAGGCTGCTTTCTAAGTTTTTCACTGCATTTTCCAAATTATTATTTGTTCTCGCCAGTACCACAATGTCGTCAGCAGAAGCTACTATCTGACTTGAAACTACTGGCTGTAGACATTTTATTTCAACGAAAATTGGTTTCTCATAATATTCTTATCTCTCTGTACCAAATTTCTGCTCTTTCTATAATTACAGTTTTTTCACAATAGTTTAGCAACGGCAGCAGATATTTTGGATTTGTTTGATTTATCTTAATAATCCTCAAAAGGCGCATTTACGAGATGTCAGTGGTGAGCCATGAAAATCAAACCACCCTGTATACATAAATATCCCACAACGTCTAATTGAAAAGTTGATTTTGTAATTGGTTTGGTCACAATGATTTATACTTTAAAATATTAAAAACAAAAATGATAAGATTTCATAACTGGCAGAAAGAATGTGACACTATCACTGCAAATGTTAATAATGTCGCGATTGATGGTGTTGGTGCAGATGGTGTCAAGTTCTTGGGTATGTTTTTTGACGAGAGCCTAACCTGGAAAGTACATTGTAATTCTGTTGTTTCTACAATGAGCTCTGTAGCTTATTTATGAAGCATGAAGGATATATTAACAAAGCAGCAATTACTGAATATGTATTATGCACAGGTAGAGTCAAGATTATGCTATGGAATTTGTTTCTGGGGCGACCCCACCATGTCTGAATCAGTCTTCATTACACAAAAACGTATTTTAAGAATAATATCTGGTGCAAAAAGTCATGAAACTTGCAGAAATATTTTTGTAGACCTTAAAGTTCTTACGTTGACTTCTTTATTTATATTTGAAATGAGTATCTATGTATTCAGGAATAAACAATCAAATAATATTCGAATCCCTTCAGAACATATTGTGTAACAGCTAAGTCGCCAGATAGTCTAGGTATAAAAATATATAATCACTTACCCGAGGGACTTCGAATGAATGTGAAACATATAACTCATTTCCAACGAAAATTAAGACGCTTTTTGGTGGAGAGATGCTTCTATTCGTTGTCAGAGTTTTTTAGTTGTTAGTTGTAGTTTGTAGTTATTTAATTAAGTTTTTATGACAATTGTTATACAATGTAAATTGTCCAAAACAAAATAAAGAAATTGAAATTGAAAAATTGAAATTGATTCTGCATTATGAAACCCATTTTTGAAATGATGTTAGGTCATAATCATACGTTTTATGTACGTATGTGTGTTTACCGAGTTTCACAATTACTAGTACCCACGCAATAAACATGAACAATGCTCTTAATCCAACCGTAATTGCCTCCAGTGCCGACTCTTATCATGCACTAGGGCACAGGAAGAGTTGCAGGAAGAAACCAATCTGCTCAATAGAGTGCCATCCGGCCTATGATTGCCCGAGACACCAGATGTTTCGTACGAACCGAGATGAACGCCTATAAGTATAATTTTTTTTAATTTCCTCCATTGCGAATCTTAACCAACTAATCGCGAGTTATTAGATATGAGTTAATTCTACATACTATATTTTTTACATACAGCGTGAATAGTCGGTTATTACCAGGAAGAAGCAGGTAGACTAATATAAGGGAATTAATTGGCTGAAATGTAAAGGTCTAGAGGAAGTATCCACTGTTTTTTGTCGTTTTTTTCTCGTTTTCTTTCCAAGCAAAACTTTTATTTCGTAAAATTTTTGCTAAAGTTTTCTATAGTATTGAAATAAGTAATACATAGAGTGATTCACTCATAATGTCATTAATTTTAAGGAATATAGGAAAATATGAGTATAATACGAATACGCGATTTAAAAAAAAATACATGCATATCTACGCCGACAAAAAATATTTTTAAACCATTATTTAAACCCTTTTTTCAGATAGTACGGGATCCGGCTGCAAAATTACTACATTCATAATGTAGTTAACCGAGATTTAATTTATATGTAATTTTATAAATGGAGGAACCCATTTCTCATGAGGTGCCAATTAAAAAGTGCCCGCGATTATTATTAATTAAAATATTATTAATATTCTACTTCACGGCAATGTATTTAAGGACTTTGAAAAGGCACAGTTGCCATTGATCACTTAGCCGTAATCTCTCCGCAGCCAGGTGTAAACAGGTATAATTTTGTTAAATTTTTACGTTCATGGCGTATATTCATTTCAATTGCGCCACATTAAAGCTAATTTTTTTCTGTACGTGATGTAACATGTCTGCCTATAAAAACAAGCCGCAAATAGGAGTTGCCTGCCGTTAAAGATGCGGTACCTAATTAAAATAAAGTGACAGAGAGTGAGCGTGCCAACTGTACGGGTTTTTAAGCTACTGCGCATGCCTCAATAGATAGGGTCCTCAACCAACGATCTAAGTAGTATTAAGAGCTACTCAATTTAAATACTCCAAAAAATATTAAATAGATAAAATAATATCAAAAATTATTATGAAAAATAATATTTTGGTTACTTACGTAACTACGTAATTTATTATGTAGGCCGTGTTTAAGCAAATGTTTGATTTTATTGATGTTTTCAGTGTATACTCGCGTCAAGAATTCAGACGTCTTACGTCACGGCTGACGTTACACATTTGTTTTTATTGTCACCGTAATTTTCGATATTTGGTCGCATTAAAAACAATAATTTTTTTGCAATTTAGTGCAATATATAATGCAAACTTTTAGTGTATTATATAGTTTTATTACTATCAGTTGCAGTTTCTTAAATATTTTGATGAAAATATAATGAATTATTCATTTATTCGTATGGCGTAAGTCGTCTGAAATCTTGTCGCGAGTATAGTCATGAGTTACAAATTAATTACAGTAAATTGATAATAGTAATTATGAGTTACAAAATAATCAACTATTCATACAAAAAACATTAGTGTTAGAAAAAAAAATTAATTAAAAAATTATAAAAGCTTATATTACGTTTTTTCTTGCTTATTCAAAGTCAGAGTTTGCATTAACTGAAATAGTAGTATGTCAATATTAATAAAACAACAATAATAAACACTGATGCGTATAGAGCAATCCAACGTGCTGTCACTTTGCTGTCAAATCGCTTTAAAAATGGCGGCTGTAGGACAAACAACTTGAAACTTGACATATGATAATAAGTAGAATGTTGTGCTTTTGTGTAGAACTGTTAATTGGTGTGTGCTCTTTGTATTTTATGCCTATTTCGTAATACCATGAATAATTTAGTTAGTGTGGTTAGAATAACAATAAATGCTTCAGCGCAGTAGCTTAAAAAATGTGCATAGTTGGCCTTTAGCATCCTCGTCTAACAAGTAACGTTGCACGCTCACTCTCTGTCACTTTATTTTAATTAGGTACCTAGCATCTTTAACGGCAGGCAACTCCTATTTGCGGCTTATTTTTTATAGGCAGACATGTTACATCACGTACAGAAAAATTAGCCGTAATGTGGCACAATTGAAATGAATATACGCCATGAACGTAAAAATTTAACAAAATTATACCTGTTTACACCTGGCTGCGGAGAGATTACGGCTAAGTGATCAATGGCAACTGTGCCTTTTCAAAGTCCTTAAATACATTGCCGTGAAGTAGAATATGCTTTATTTTCATAGGACGTGAACGATATGTTTCACGAAAAGCCAATTAATAATATTTTAATTAATAATAATCGCGGGCACTTTTTAATTGGCACCTCATGAGAAATGGGTTCCTCCATTTATAAAATTACATAAAAATTAAATCTCGGTTAACTACATTATGAATGTAGTAATTTTGCAGCCGGATCTTAGACTAAGACTATCACGGACAGCTGGCGGCAATTTAGCTCGATGTCGATCTGACAACACATTGCCAAATTAAAATATTTTCTTATAGTACCTACTTATTGTAATATGTAATTTATGCCATACATTTTTTTTTAAAGTATATCATTAAATATTAAAAATAATGTTTCAACATAATTATTTATCGTCGTCCTAAAAATACAGTTGACAATGATACAATTCTTTTTAACCACATCTCTTCAGCGGTGACGGAACATGTTAATACCCTAATTTTTAGAGACTTTAATTTTTCTTATATAAAATGACCGAATCCTACTTTTCCTGTCGTCATCTGAATATATGTTTATTTACTTGCTCTTTAATAATCATCTGGAACAGCTGGTAACTGAAATACTCGGTATAGACAAGGTCAAAATACTTCCACTCTTCATTTAGTGCTTACTAATAACACTAGCGTTTGTTCTTCTCCTGATTATTCATGCTGTAATTTCTCTAAAGTTGCAATATTTTAAGTACAATTTGACAAGAAATCTGAGTTTAGAAATCAAATTTGGAAATACAAAACTGGGATACGATAACACAAATTACTAATGCAAATATGTCATGGGACACCTTTTATAAGACTCTACAACCTTTGATCCAAAGTTCGTCTTTCAAAAAAATATATATTGTTACGCCAAGCAAACCATGGATTGATAACTCCTTAAGGAAAGAAATAAGATACAAACACCAGTTGTGGAAGAAATACAAACGTACTTTGAGACTCAAAGATTATCGACAACATCGTATAATTTCTGAAAATTTAAAATGTAAGGTTAGGCAAACTCAGATAAAATACGAAACTGATATTTTAAATCCCACGGACCATAATAGGTTTTATAAATATGTTCTGCAATCTCTGAAAAAGTAGAAATTCCTTTACTTAAAACACCAAGTGGAGACTTTTGCCAGGATTATGTGGAAACTAACTTGCTAACCTGTTTGTAACAGAAATTTCTTTAGTCTATACCACGGAGTAAATGAATGTAACTCCTACTGTTCTCTCGTTGCCAAAAAACAAACTCTCTTTGAAGAGTATTTAAGTGAATAACCCTGTTTTTAATGTCTACTCAATAACAAGCGCTGCAGAGCTGCAAAACCGCTAAATCAAAATAGAAAGAAACAGTAATTAAATTTGCATTTTTATAAACACTCGGTGACATCAATATAAGATCATGAGAATTTTATAATAAATGCCCAACCGGAGTAACCAGCGCCGACATCGAATAGGCTGTAATCGTCACCAGGGTTGGGACAGAACTACAATAGATGTGTAATGACATGCAGAAAAAATGTAATAGATTGGTAATATTTTTTTTTTATTGCAGTTTTCTGCAAATACATTAAATTTTAATATTATGAAAAACATACCTATCCATTTCTATATTTAGGGACACAACAGATTATTAAATATTTAATTAATTATATCATAGATTAGCTAATTAAATGAACTATAACCAAAGAAAGCCAAAATCACAGAACACAGAATACCAAATTCATCATTTCAGCCACCACATCACAACCAAACCCACAGTACACAGAACAAACCTCACAAACCATAAAAAAAAACATGCGGGTCACAGACCCAGGCTGTGGACCCAGGCCACAAACCACAGTGAAAAGAATAGAATGCAAACCATCGACTAAAGACAGATTTGCTGAGGGCTCATAGAATAGGTTTATTTGTCAATCACGTCTCAATGTTTAACTGCAGTCTGTACTCTTTATTACTAAAATTAAAAAACCGAAAACATGTAATAGAATTTACCTGTTTTCTTTAATTTGTAATAGATACAGCACAATTTCTTCTCTCTGATCGTCACACTTGGCATAGCTAAACAATTGGCAGTTCAAATTCCCGTTTAATACTGTCACGGAATTTGCCCCACTCACTCCCAAACCGACGACTGTGGCACCGCGAATTGCCTGAGATTGCCCCGATCGCCCCTACGCGATCCTGGTAAACAAACAACATGCCGTGATCGAGATCGTTACTAGAAAATCGTGGAAACGACGAGAAGCGTTCCAGTCGTACGAGAAAAGGAATCTAGAGATACTGGAATATACCTGGAATATTCGTTGGGTCTATAAAAGAAGAATAAACGGCCGAGTTAGTTAGTCTTGTATAAGTCTTGTATTGCAGTCTGAATTAAAGTGTTTAGTTGGAGATAACAAAGTGATTTAGATAGCGATTAATTAAATAAGTGTTTAGTTGAACTGTAATTAGTAGTGTTCAGTAGTTAATAAAGAAGTAATTTATTAACGAATTGTTTTTCTGGAAGTAAGAGAAAAGACGGATTGGGAAATCCGTGACAATTTGATGTCGGAAGTGGATTTAACTGGAAGTTTGAGAACCTTTCTGGAACCCTGTGCGTGAGTGGGTTTAAGTGGAAGTTGGAAGAACTTTCTGGAACCCTGTGCGTGGGTGGAATAAAGACCCAAGTGTGATATATCACCGCACTCGTCGTGACTCAAGGAAGTGAACGGTGGTATTCGCGAAGGACAATCTCGAACATTCTAGAACTTTGTACAGGAGTTAGACAAATACCCAAGTGTGATATATCACCGCACTCGTCGTGACTCAAGGAAGTGAACGGTGGTATTTGCGAAGGACATTCTCGAACATTCTAGAACTTTGTACGGGAGTGAGACAAAGACCCAAGTGTGATATATCACCGCACTCGTCGTGACTCAAGGAAGTGAACGGTGGTATTCGCGAAGGACAATCTCGAACATTCTAGAACTTTGTACAGGAGTGAGACAAATACCCAAGTGTGATATATCACCGCACTCGTCGTGACTCAAGGAAGTGAACGGTGGTATTTGCAAAGGACATTCTCGAACATTCTAGAACTTTGTACGGGAGTGAGACAAAGACCCAAGTGTGATATATCACCGCACTCGTCGTGACTCAAGGAAGTGAACGGTGGTATTCGCGAAGGACAATCTCGAACATTCTAGAACTTTGTACAGGAGTGAGACAAATACCCAAGTGTGATATATCACCGCACTCGTCGTGACTCAAGGAAGTGAACGGTGGTATTTGCAAAGGACATTCTCGAACATTCTAGAACTTTGTACGGGAGTGAGACAAAGACCCAAGTGTGGCATATCACCGCACTCGTCGTGACTCAAGGAAGTGAACGGTGGTATTCGCGAAGGACAATCTCGAACATTCTAGAACTTTGTACGGGAGTGCGACAAAGACCCAAGTGTGACATATCATTGCACTCGTCGTGACTCAAGGAAGTGAACGGTGGTATTTGCGAAAGACATTCTCGAACATTCTAGAACTTTGTACGGGAGTAAGACAAAGACCCAAGTGTGACATATCGCCGCACTCGTCGTGACTTAAGGAAGTGAACGGTGCTATTTGCAAAGGACATTCTCGAACATTCTAGAACTTTATACCGAAGTGAGACAAAGACCCAAGTGCGACATATCACTGCACTCGTCGTGACTTAAGGAAGTGAACGGTGTTATTCGCGAAGGACAATCTCGAACATTCTAGAACTTTATATCGAAGTGAGACAAAGACCCAAGTGCGACATATCACTGCACTCGTCGTGACTTAAGGAAGTGAACGGTGTTATTCGCGAAGGACAATCTCGAACATTCTAGAACTTTATACCAAAGTGAGACAAAGACCCAAGTGTGGCATATCACTGCACTCGTTTCATTGTAAGGAAGGCAACGGTGATATCTAGAAATACATTCGTGGACATTATAGAACTTTCCAAATAGAGTGCATGCCTGTAACTAGAAGCCAAGTCAATATGGATGCACAACTGGCAAAACTATTAGAAATGATGCAGACAATGCAAAAGAAATTAGAAGAGCAGGGACATAAAATGGAAGACCAGGCGAAGACGATGCAAGAGAAATTAGAAGAGCAGGGACATAAAATGGAAGACCAGGCGAAGACGATGCAAGAGAAATTAGAAGAGCAGGGACATAAAATGGAAGACCAGGCGAAGACGATGCAAGAGAAATTAGAAGAGCAGGGACATAAAATGGAAGACCAGGCGAAGACGATGCAAGAGAAATTAGAAGAACAGGGACAAACAATGCAAGAGAAATTTGAAGAACAAGGGCATAAAATTGAAGATCAGTCCCAAACAATGCAGCAGAAATTAGAAGAACAAGGCTACAAAATGAAAGATCAGATACAGGCAATACAACAGGAAATGAGGGATCAGACGAAAGAAATGCAGACAAAGTTGGAAAAATTGGAGAATACATTAGAAGAAAAACTAGAGGAGCAGTCACATAAAGTGACACAAGTAGAAGAAAAACTAGAGGAGCAGTTACATAAAGTGACAGAAGTAGAAGAGAAACTGTTAGCACAAAAAATGGAAATGGATAAAGAAATAAACCAGGTTAGAGAAGAGCTTCGACATAAATTAGACAAGATAGCAAAGGAGGGCGTAATCAAATCAGAAGGACCTGTTATCCGAACGCAGAAAACGAAGCCTCCTGAATTCGACGGCAAGGTCTCTTGGAATGTCTATCTGCGTCAGTTTGAAGCAGCAGCTGCAGCAAACGAATGGTCTGATTGTGAAAAGGCTACTGCTTTAATAGTTGCTCTACGAGGGGAAGCTCTTGACGTCTTACAAGGAGTTCCTGCTGGGCAGCAGAGTAACTATGACCTTCTGAAACAGCATATGGAAATGAGATATGGTGATAAGCACCTGCAGCAAGTGTATCAGGCACAATTAAAGAATCGTCACCAACAGAGTGGTGAGAATTTACAACATTTTGAGACCGACGTTGCCCGACTGGTTCGATTGGCATATCCAACAGCCCCGTCCGAATTTGTAGATCAGCTCTCCATCCAAGTCTTTATCGACGGCCTAAGAGATTGCGAAACACAGCAGGCACTACGGCTCGCTAGACCTAAAACGTTGAATGACGCTCTTTCGCATGCACTGGAATTTGAGGCAGCAAAGATGGCATCCGGTAGACATGTTAAAGTTCGGGCCATCAGTGATAACAGCAATAATATGGGAAATGGAGACATAATCAAAACGTTGAAGGAGGTCATTGAGAAACTCAGTCCAACTACCAATCCGAAGAGAGAACAACCTGATAGTCGAAAGGATCGCCTTCTTAAATGCTGGAACTGTGGACAGACAGGACATCTAAAGAGACAGTGTAGGGCCCCAGTCGCGGATCAGCCAAAGCGCGACTCCCAAACGGCACCTGCACAGGAAAACTAGGGTCAGCCGGCTTGACGGGGCAAAAGCCGGCTGCGTCCTACTACCATGCCCCACGAGAAGAAATTATGTTGTCACGTCTCCAGGACTCTGACTCCTTGCTAGTAGAGGGCATTATTTTTGGTCGTATCTTCCCTATGGTAATCGACACTGGAGCAGCAAGAACTATTGTACGACCGGATATTATTGGTGATTGGCGTATTAAGAACCCTGCCAAACGTTATGTCCTTACAACAGCCAATGGACAACAACTGCCAGTCAAGGGGGAATGCGAGCTTGAAGTAGAATTAGGAGACGTCAAGTTCAAACACAGAGCCCTGGTAGCAGATATATCGGACAATGTCATACTCGGACTAGACTTACTACGAGCAAAGGGTGAACTTAGATTTGAATGCTGGTACGCTACGGATAATGGGTGAGGAAGTAGTGCTAACGACCACCACTGAGAATAACGCTGTACGAAGACTCGTTGTTAAAGAAGATGTGGTACTACCTGGTCAGACCGAAACATTGGTTGCCACTGTAATGGATGGGGAAATGTCTTGTAGTGTTGGAGTGGTGGAACCCAGTAATCCGGATCTGTTCAATAAATCTATAGTCACCGGCCGCACCCTGATTAAACCAGAGAAAACGACAATAGTACGGGTAGTTAACCTGAAAACCTTTCCACAGAAAATCACAAAGGGAACTGAAGTAGGAGTCTGTGAACCTGTTGCCATGGTCAGAACACTCAAAGAAAACAACGAAATGGAGAAGAAACCAAACAAGACCAGTCTACCGGAATGTCTAAGGGACATCGTGGATAGGGCCCAGGAAAGATTAACAGAGATGGAGGTGGAACAACTGGAAGAGCTGCTAAGTGAAAATGAAGATGTGTTTGCACTTAAACCAGGCGACTTTGGGAGAACAAAGGTAGTGAAGCATCGAATCGATACTGGTTCATCATCTCCTATAAAGCAACCACCACGAGGACTTCCACTAGCCAAACGAGAGGAAGTTAACAAGATGTTAATCGAGATGCAAGATCAAGGCACCATAGAGCCATCTCAGAGTCCTTGGGCTTCTCCTGTAGTTCTGGTCAAGAAGAAAGACGGCTCCACCCGATTTTGTGTGGACTACAGAAAATTAAATGACGTCACCAAGAAAGACAGTTACCCACTACCAAGAATTGACGATACTCTGGACACCTTGGCTGGTGCGCAATGGTTTTCCACTTTGGATTTAAAGAGTGGATATTGGCAAGTCGAAGTCAGCCCAGAAGACAAGGAAAAGACAGCATTCACTACCGGAAATGGATTGTGGCAGTTCAATGTAATGCCATTTGGTCTATGTAATGCCCCTGCCACTTTTGAACGACTGATGGAAACTGTACTTCATGGCCTGCATTGGGAGACCTGCTTGATTTACTTGGACGACGTGGTGGTGCTGGGACGCTCTTTCCAGGAGCACCTGAAGAACGTGTCCGAAGTGTTCAAGAAGTTAAAAGCAGCGAACCTGAAGTTGAACCCGAAGAAGTGCAGTCTGTTCCAAAAGGAGGTGAGATACCTAGGCCACATTATTACTCCAAACGGTGTGAAAACAGACCCGGAGAAGACAGAGTGCATAAAGAACTGGCCGGTTCCTAAAGACAAACATCAAGTTCGAAGTTTTCTCGGCCTATGCACATACTATCGACGATTCGTCCAAGGATTCTCGGACATTGCTAAGCCCCTTCATAAACTGACAGAAGACAACATCCCGTTTGAATGGACTCCGAGATGCCAGCAAGCCTTTGAGACGCTGAAAGAGGCTCTCTGCACTACCCCGATTTTGACATACCCAATACCCGGACAGCCATTTATAGTGGACACGGACGCAAGTAACATTGGAATTGGTGGAGTTCTTTCTCAAATACAAGATGGCCAAGAGCGAGTAGTGGGCTACTTCAGCAAAGTCCTGTCAAAAGCCGAAAAGAACTACTGTGTGACTCGGAAAGAATTGCTTGCCATCGTCAAGAGTCTAGAACACTTTCATAAATACTTGTATGGCCAAGAATTCCTCCTAAGAACGGATCACGCTTCCCTTAAATGGCTGCTCCAGTTTAAGAACCCTGAAGGACAGATGGCCAGGTGGCTGGAACGGCTCCAAGAATATCACTTTGTTGTTGAACATCGAGCCGGCAGGAAACATGGAAATGCAGATGCCCTTTCTAGGAGGCCCTGTCCTGTCAACTGCAAACACTGTAGTAGTCTTGAAAAGAAAGAGGTCATCTCTTCAGTTCCTTGTAAGGTGGTAGCAGCCCAACCTGAAGACAGATGGAATTCAGCGTCGATTCGGGAAGACCAGCAAGCTGACTGTGACATCAAGCCCTTACTAGACTGGAAAGAAGCCAACAACCGACCCTCATGGGCTGAAGTCAGCAGTAAAAGCCCAACATTAAAGAGCTATTGGGCTCAATGGAATTCCTTGGTGTTGGAAGACGGTGTCCTAAAAAGAGCATGGGAGAACAATGACGGAACGGAGGTCAAGAAACAAGTACTACTCCCGAGGACTCGGGTCAAGGAAGTGCTGCAGGAAGTACATGGAGGTACTGGGGTGGACATTTCGGTATCAATAGGACTCTACAGAAGATTAGGGAGCGTTTCTACTGGTTGAGCTGTAGGACGGATGTAGAAGATTGGTGCCGAAAATGTGACGTATGTGCAGCCAGCAAGGGACCGAAGACCCGTTCCAGAGGCAAAATGCGCCAGTACATCGTAGGAGCACCGTTTGAGAGGATTGCGATTGATATCGCTGGCCCCTTTCCGAAAACCCAAAGTGGGAACCGATATCTACTAGTGGCCATGGACTACTTCAGCAAATGGCCGGAAGTATACCCCTTCCCAATCAAGAGACCACAACCGTAGCAGAAGCGCTAGTCAACAACCTGTTCTGCAGATTTGGTGTGCCCATGGAACTACATTCAGATCAGGGCAGAAATTTCGAATCAGGTGTGTTCCGAAAGGTCTGCGAGCTTATGGGAATCCGAAAACCAGGACCACCCCACTGCATCCCCAATCAGATGGTATGGTGGAACGCTTCAACTCCACACTAGAAACCAATCTGAGGATGTTTGTGAACGAGAACCAGACAGACTGGGACAAGCTCATTCCACTCTTCTTGTTAGCTTACCGCTCAGCTGTCCATGAAACGACTGGGAAGACTCCTGCAAGGATCATCTTTGGAAGAGAGCTTCGCCTTCCAGCAGATTTGGTATTTGGTCGTCCTGCGGAACAGCCCACAGAGCCAGACACTTATACCCATGACCTAGAACGAAGACTAGCAGCCGTACACGATCAAGTCAGATCTCGAATGCGATTAGAGAGCGATCGCATGAAGACTCGATACGACGTCCGGGCCAATACAGTCGGATTCCAACAAGGCGACCTGGTGTGGCTGTACAACCCCACGCGGAAGAAAGGAAGATCACCTAAACTACAGAACCGTTGGGAGGGCCCCTACACCGTCATTAAAAAATCAATGATGTCGTATACCGGATACAGAGGACTCCCAGGAGTAAGATGAAGGTCGTCCATCTGGAGCGTCTCTCCCCGTATAGAGGTGTATCCGATCGGGACGATCGGTCCTAAGGAGGGGGCAGTGTCACGGAATTTGCCCCACTCACTCCCAAACCGACGACTGTGGCACCGCGAATTGCCTGAGATTGCCCCGATCGCCCCTACGCGATCCTGGTAAACAAACAACATGCCGTGATCGAGATCGTTACTAGAAAATCGTGGAAACGACGAGAAGCGTTCCAGTCGTACGAGAAAAGGAATCTAGAGATACTGGAATATACCTGGAATATTCGTTGGGTCTATAAAAGAAGAATAAACGGCCGAGTTAGTTAGTCTTGTATAAGTCTTGTATTGCAGTCTGAATTAAAGTGTTTAGTTGGAGATAACAAAGTGATTTAGATAGCGATTAATTAAATAAGTGTTTAGTTGAACTGTAATTAGTAGTGTTCAGTAGTTAATAAAGAAGTAATTTATTAACGAATTGTTTTTCTGGAAGTAAGAGAAAAGACGGATTGGGAAATCCGTGACAATACGTTACCGGCTAAATAAGTCGAACATCATTCGGATCCGTTTTCCTACGCAGGCGTGCCCGCCGTCGACTTCATAGAGGTTGGTGAATTTCGCATGTTTGTGCCGCCAGTATAATTTATAATTATCTATTAATTAAATTTGCTAAAATAAAAATGCAATATAAGTTAGGTAAACTAAAGCAGTGAAAAACCGCGGTTATGTTTTGCTGAACAGAGTCGTGGAAAAATTTATAAGACATTTTAATAGACATGTATGCCATTCCTATTCATAATCAAATGCGATTTGCATTATTTGGGAATACCGACGTATAAGCTAGTAAAATAGGTATGTTTTTAATGTTTCATCCAAACTCATTTACCTTCTGTAGATGATTTTCAGTATTGAAGTATTTGCAACAATGCTAACATAAATTGGAGTTATTTTTGCTATGGTGGTAGATTTAGTAATAGCCATTTAATTGAAGTTGCGGTACCAGCTTTCGTTACTATAATACTAATACTACCTGAGACATATCCAGTTTTTTAAGTTTATTGCTTTTTTAGCTTATCTAGAATTCTGAGAACCTGATTTAATTATCTCCAAATTAGAATTGTTAAAACTAATTTAAATTTAGTATTATTACTACAGGTGTGTTACATACTTCTTAGTTGCCTCACTCATCTGACTTAGACATGAGGTTGTTCGTAATTACCCACATCAGTTGTAGCTGTCATGCCGCCTTCTGAGCAATAAAAAGTGACTAATCTCTAAAAATTAACGACGAGAATTAAATTATTCTAATGAACCACGCAAGAAATCTTTATTCAAGCTTCCTGTGTTCATACTCTGTTTGTCGTCTCGGTTAATTATTATCAAATGGGAAAAGCGGCAAGAGAGCGTTGGTGTAGGTGGAAGTCGTGCCAGTGAAAGTTGCAGATTTATCGTTTGACGCAAAATGTGTCGAAAGCATATCGTTCGCTTTTATCTTTTGCAGTCATTGTGTTATGTATGAGGCCCTACTTTTAGCACTATAGTTAAATGCCAGTTTGAAAATCTGATGCATCAATAGAATTTTTATATTTACACCAAAATGTATCAAATTAAGAGATAATTAAACACATCACATTTTAAAATTAACTTGATTTAACCCAATAATTTCAGGTAAAGTAAAATCCGCATAGTTATTTACTGCATATATAAGTATTATAAAGATTCGATCTTTAACACCTCGTGTTGCAATATGAATTTACAACAAGAATATTGTACAAAATCTTATCTATATATTAAGCGAAAAGTGTCAAATAATGTGACAAGTAGCTGGCGTATTTTCTATAAACAAAGTGAAAATAATAACATAAAGTGGATCTTTTTGATTTCAATCGAATGAGCATGGTTTTTGACGTTCTGAAAATCAAATTTGTAATTTCTACGTTAAAAAAATCAAGAATTAACTATGAACAAGTCTATACGAATGGTGCGCTGGGTAGAAAATTAGAACGGGGGCGAATGAAAAGGTGCTGTTAGCTTATTTCGAGAATTTGTTCAAACGATATAACCCTTCAAGTTTTTGGACGTATTATTCGATGATACGAGCACCTATGTCTATGAAGAAAAATGTGGACTTCAGGTCGGGGAATTTCTAAAGAGGAAATCTGAAGGGATCGGTGGACCCCCGCAGCCGGTAGACCGTATATAAGCTATATTCGTGGAAAGAATTGGCATCATCTCTGCGGGTATGGTAGGTTGGAAGAATGTTGGCTTGGGTCAATGTGAGAGATTGATACCGGTTGACATTTGACTACCTCCCAATTAATAAGGTTTCCCAGGTTTCCCTCATTCCTGCACTGAATGGTGGTTACGGTCTACCAACGTAAGTCGTTTCTGGGCGGAAATGCGGCCTGTTTAATAATAATATGTCGCCTCCTCTCCCGTACAAGTCTTCGACTTCTGGGCTAATCCTCGTGATTAGAATGAGGCGTAGATATATTAGGATAGAGATATGTATATTTGTAATTTTTTATTTGTATATTATTATTATTATAAAAAATTTCTACATTTTTTTTATATTATTATATAAACCGAAAATATCAAATATTTTAACTAAACAAGATGTAACGAAGTTTTTACAGGAAGACAAAGATGAAACATGGTTACTAACAAAGGTGAGATCATATATGGATACCTAAAGAAACAGTTTTTAAGATTATGCTCATTTTGGAACTTGGAGGTGCATGTAAGAAGGAGGAACTCACTGATATGGAGGTAAAAGACATGAAAAATGAAGGAAATATTTTCTGCATCATAAAATCTAATACACAGACCAAAATTTCACCTGCATTTGTTGTAACTACTGGAGATATTGAGGGAATCAATTTAGTAGAAGTAATTCGAAAGTACATACGAGTAGTTTGTTGGATATAAGAATAGCAAATGTACAAAACAACCAGTGGGTATTAACATAATTGGAACCTTGCCAGAAACTGTTGCATCGTTTTTCAAGCTACCAAATGTAATCTAATGCTTTCGAAGATCATCAACTTCTTTGCTTGCAAATTCTGGAGAAGTAACGCGGTGGCTGAAGGATATATTGAAACGTCAACTGAAAATAAGTAACGAACATTCTGAGAGTAAAGAATATGCTGTTGGATATTTTAACTGTTAACGACATTAGCAATTTAGAAATCAATAAAACGTCGAACCAATTCTCCTCCTCTGGAATAAGTTTAACAAAATCCAAACATATTGTTTTTAATGTTTACAATAAATAATGGAGATAGTTCTTATTAATGTTTAGTAAAAGTTTTGATCGTTAGTTATCTAAAAACTTCAGAAGTTCTTGTCCCACTGAGTGTGGGAATCCAAGCCACGGCATAAGCATAGACATGCTGTGGTATAAGTTTAAAAAATTTGACGATTGGTGCAAAGCTAACGAGGTAAAGAAGGTGCCTGAGAAAAGTCTTGGCTTATTTTTCCGGAAACCAACGCTCCCAGAAACCATCTACACTGTGGATTCACTGCTCAATGTTGAGAACTCTGGTCTCAGTTGAACAAAATCAAGATATAAGCAATTTTTCTCAACTAATCGCATTTTTTAAAAGAAGTTCAGAGGATTACATGGCCAAGAAGTTCAAAACTTGTACAAAGGAAGAAGTATCCGAGTGAATTTGCTTTAAAATCACGTTGCAAAACGTCTTTTCAATTTGCTTCTATTCTAGCTAGTAATGTTGAAATACTCCGAATTCCCATTGAAATCGAGCCAGACCAGCACATGCAATATTAAAACGTCCCTGTCCAATATAAACATAGCAGAAATTCCTAGCATGAATCAGCCGGGCAAATGAAATTCCGCGCTCTCGTCGAAAATCTAATAAAGGCGCACACCCGTAAGGAACACACGCTCATTCCTTGTACTACAAATATTCATTAGGTCCTCCCCCGGCGAGGGGTGGCGTCGTGCGCTTCGGCGCCCCCTTTTAATAAAACCTCGTAATGAAACGGAGCACTACCGTTAATTAGATTGCCGCGCCATCCGTCAGTTCGCGTCGGCCGGATTGCCATCGGACTTTGTCAAGTTGTTTTATGGGGCGGTAAAAAGCCATCTAAATTTACGGATGGATGAAGCCAAGGGGATTCCAAAAGTCTTGTAGTAAAGTTGAATCTAAGAAAGATAGTTCATGGTAGTTGCGAATTGAGGATAACACAGTGAGCGTTTTTATCAACGATTTCTGTTACCGTGTTATTATTCAATGGTTCCGTAGTTCAGTGTGAAGCCTTGTCCTTGGACGCGAAATTAAAAAATCATCAATCATTTTCCGTTTCTAACACAGGCAAGTGCTTCCAGCCAGGGTTGGGATTGCTATTACAATCGTAACAGATCTATTACAATTCATTACGCTATTACGACAAACCAGAAATTGTGCTGTATCTATTACAATTAAAGCAGTTGCAGTAGCTGCAGTTAAACATTGAGACGTGATTGACAAATAAACCTATTCTATGAGCCCTCAGCAAATCTGTCTTTAGTCCATGGTTTGCACCCTATTCTTTTCACTGTGGTTTGTGGCCTGGGTCTGTGACCTGCATGTGTTTTTTTATGGTTTGTGAGGTTTGCTCTGTGTACTGTGGGTTTGGTTGTGCTGTGGTGGCTGTAATGATGAATTTGGTATTTGGCATTCCGTGTTCTGTAATTTTGGCTTTCTTTGGTTATAGTTCATTTAATTAGCTAATCTGCGATAACATGATATAATTAATTAAATATTTAATAATCTGTTGTGTCCCGAAATATAGAAATGGATAGGTATGTTTTTCATAACACTAAAATTTAATGTATTTGCAGAAAACTGCAGTAAAAAAATCTATTACCAATCTATTACATTTTTCCTCCAGATGTCATTACACATCTATTGTAGTTCTGTCCCAACCCTGCTTCCATCTGCTTGCATGTACCTTACAGCTTACGTTTTTAAGACGTTTACGCTGAATTTCAGCAGCTTTAAAAATCTTCCAGCAAAAATTTTTTGGCTGGATGGCTTGCGCTGAATGTAACTCCATTTTGGATGTCAAAAATTGACATTCTGACACTTATTTGTAGGTTACTTTTGTTTATGTTTATGAAATGTTTTATTAAATAATAAAGATTCAAAATGAAAACAAAACTTATTAAAACAATAATTATTAATTTCTGTTCGACATAGAGCACAGTGTACAAAAAACTAATGTTAAGGTTTAAGTGAAAAAAATACAGCTGTAATATAGCCAATAGCCAGTCTTAAAAAGATAAAGCGGCTTGATTTGCTGAAAATAAGCAGCTTACAGTTTACCGCTGGATAGCTGAATCGTGATAGACACCAGGATTTTCATCATAAAACTGTCATTGACTGTTATGGTAGATTGCCAGAAGCTCAAGTTAAACTTATAATCGCACATAATGAAGAAAATACCGATAATTTTCCTGTTTTGCAAAATTCGTGGACACTTTGCCATCATTAATAATTTAAATCAAAATTTGCAAAATTCGCGACAATTTTTGAAAATTTTCCATCTATGAGGACAAGGCTTCAGTCTCCCTCTTGATGTTCTCTATGCATATAAGTTGTGTTTATTTTCTTGTATCATTTTCTGCTATTTTAGAACTAAGACTTTCTATTGTATGACGTGTAGCATAGTCATATAAAAATATCTGTGGACATTATATAAAGTTAGTATTTGAAAACATACGCATAAATGTCATAATTTGACATTTTTTTATATTGAGACTGTAATAACTTTATAGAATAATTTGGTATGCAAATATGTACAATCGTTTGCAATAATAATGACACCCTCTTAAAACAGTTTTTTAACTTCTGGAAGTTTTGAGTAGAAATTTCATTAAATCTCTATCGGCGAGTGAAACAATTAATAACTAATATTAAAAATGTGAAGTAGATTTCATTACAAATACATCAGAAGTTCTAAAGAAATCGCAAAATTCATTTTTATTGCAAACGATAGTACGTATTTTTTATCTGCTATTTTATAACATTATAATTAAGCAGGCCGCATTTGCGCCCAGGAACGACTTACGATGGTAGGCCCTAACCACCATTCAGTGCAGGAATGAGAGAAACCTGGAAAACCTCATTAATTAGGGGGGTAGTCAAATGTCAACCGGTATCAATCTCTCACATTGACCCAAGCCAACATTCTTCCACCCTACCATACCTGCAGAGAGAGTGCCAATCTCTCCACAAATAATAATAATAATAATAATAATAATAATAAAAGGTTTATTGTAAAAAAGTACAAAACAGTTTCACAAAAGGAAGGTGTGTCAACAAGTTGATTTACAACACCTCCATCAAAGATACAAACAAAATAATAAAAGAATAAATGCTAAATTCAGTTTAAAACAATTGAATATTGAAATGTTCAATGGCAGAAGAAAGTATGTTCAATTTTAACTTATTTTTTATAGTCATTACCGAGAGATTGTAATAGTGAGCCGGCAGATTATTAAGAACGTATGAAGCCATATATAAGTAAAAGAACATTTAAATCTTTCGCTCTTATGAGAAGGAATACAAATTTTATTTTCGACCTGCCTCAAATCTCTTGAGTGAATTTCTGATCTCCAGTTAATTAATATAGCTTATATACGGTCTACCGGCTGCGGGGGTCGAACCCACAGCGATCTAATCACCTCGATTCAAGTAATGACGCCTTAAACCGCGCGACCACTGACCGATCCAAGTATTGTGGTATAGGGTGCTATCACGTATGGTAGCATATCACCACTAGTAGGAAGTGGTAGAGCCATATGTCATTACATATCTTCACACTATCCAAAACGCTATTTTCCAGCAAGAGAATGCTAGAACATCATGTTGTCAGACAAACAATATCTTATGGATCAACCCTGATCACCAAGATTGCCGGATCTGTCACCTATTGAACATGTCTCAGACATAATTGGCCGCAGACTTCTGCATTTACAATAAACCCCCCCGCCCCTCCACAGACTTTTGCAGCTCTTACTCATTGAAACGAGGATACTCCAAGAACTTATCGACAACCTTATTAGATCCGAGCCCAGGCGTATCAATGACAATGAGTGTATTAGGAATCTTGGGTTCTCAACACACTATTGAACCAATTTCCGCAGTAGATTCCCTGATCTTGCTGAAAATGTAACCACTCACTAAGTAAGTGACCCTGAATCTATGCACCAAAAATTATTAAAATCTAATGAACAAGTTAGGTGTTTACCTTTCTTTATCACGTAGTATACATAGGTATAAGTACATACTTACATATAGACGATTTGTTTAATTTTTAGCTTTCTAAATAACATTTTTAGAAAATTATATAATTTTTGAACAAAGTACTATTCAAATCATTTGCTATATCAAAAAAACATCATATTCTTCGCACACTAACGTTTCATTATTCATTCCTTCTTTGTTTGGCCTTCTTGAGCCACTTAATGGAACAGATATCTGCAGCAATGAATCCGTGGCAAAAACGTAATGAATATTTCATCAAAACGTGCAGAGTATGAACTGATGGTGAGACAGATGGTCGTTAATGGCAAGGCAAAGTCCTGGGACTACTATAGTTGATAGTTGCATTGTCCATATTCGTCGGTGCACCAACAAAGACGTGAATATAACCTGAAAGATGCCTGTAACTTGAAATTATGCAGTATGTAAAATAATTCATTCCTATACAGAGTGATTCTTAATCTATACGCATAAAGTTGGGAAATTATAGCTGAGCACAAATAATGACGAATAAGGAAAAAAGATGTAGTAAAATACGTTTGGTATCGGAAGTTTCTACAAAGATCGGGTGAAAATTGTTGTCTATAAACACTTCCATACATAGTTATAAGTATTGATGGCAACATTTTTTCTGTTATTTAATTTAAAAGCCAACTATATGTTTCAACTTTAATATATTTTTAATGAAATTTATCCTGCGCCCAGATATTAAAATCCATTTCTCTCGAAAACTGTTGCCCACATCGAATTTCAACAAGAGTACTTTTTTATGTAAGAATATTAATTTTTGCTATAAAATTATTAAAACAATGTTCACAAAAAAGTTTGAGTATTTTTGAAGCACTGCCCCTGGACAAATTATATTGAATTCTTTTTAGATTTTCAAAAAGAAAAGGGTAGAAATGATAGGTTTTTTCCAAATTTCATTAACTTATCTGTAGTAATTAAAATCCGTCATCAAGAATTAACCTTTCACAGCATGTATGTCGAAAACAAAACGTTTTAGAATATACTTTTATACACGGTGATTAAAATTAAAATGTTTTTCGAGAAAAAAATTATTGAAGTTCTAGGAGTTTCAACCTTTACATCGCCGGGCTAGTAGTCTCTAGCCAGGCGACATCAAATATCCGATATCCGAATCGTATTAACTTTTTTGTGATGCAAGTATTTACATTAGTTTTTCAAATATAAGAAATGGCTTACGCCTATAGCAACTCGCAGTTGATGAATATCGTTTTAATTTATGGTGAAGTGAAAATACATTAGCAGAACGGTTTCCCGGTAAACATGTTCTAAACGCTGACGTGACACGAGAAATTTGAAAAAAAAGCAAATCGTGGAAGAGATGGAGGTCCAGGGCGTCCATGGCGTATTGCAGCAGTGTGGCGTATCATACACGAGGCTCAATTATATCCGTACTATGTATAGCATGTCCAAGCATTAATACTGATACGTAGATTTTATCGGTTTTGAGTTGTATTTATTTCGATTCAAATTTTAAACGTTTTTTCGCGTCGCAGAACTAGCCGTCTTATCGGCATAGTTTTTATTCAACTCAAATTTTCGCATGAGGAGAGAGAGAAGAGAGATGATAAGTTCGCATAAATCATCACTAGTGTCCACTTTGGTGCGATACACTTCACTTTTTAGCTATCCTCACAAAAATAAGTCCAAAGGATTTAAGCCAGGAGATCGTGGAGGCAATGGTACAGGTCCTCCTCGTCCAATTCATTGTCTATTGAAGAAAAAGCGTTGTGAAAATGATCCCGTTGAATTTTGTTCAGCCACCAATCACAAAATGTAATTCGCAATGGATAATCCCTTGGTATTAATGCTTGGACACGCTGAAAATAATACTGTTGACATTCTTTGTACTTCTTGTCCGTGTACTTGTACTTTGTCTATAATCTCTAAAATATGTTCCTCAACTGCTACAATACGTCGTGGACGCCTTGAACCTCCATCGCTTCCACGATTCGGTTGCAAATTTCCCATGTCACGCCCGCGTTGCACTACTGCGGTAAAAGTCGTTCTCCGTACAGACGAGAACGAGAAGCTGCTGCATAAACGATATCCATCAATTCCGAGTTGCCATACACGTAAGCTATTTTGTATGCTTGATAAACTAATGTAAACACTATCGCAAAAACGTTAATACTAAAGACGCGGATAGAATATTACAATTTGAATAATTTTTTCTCTGAAACTATTTTACAAACATTATTTTATGGCATGGACGCCATTTTTCATGACGCATCTATTCCCTTTTTTATATAAGTCTGGAATCACCCTGTATACGACTATGGATTTGCCATATCAAAAAGGCTCAGTGTTTTCTTTGGTAAGTTTTAGAAGAATAAAATCAAGGCTATTCTGCCGTCATCTTTCCAGCATTTTCGTAATTAGCAGCTTGGCAGCTGGAAACAAAGCCCAGTTTTTTAATTACTCCTGAAGTTTGCTGGCAGCGGCGCGCAACTGTTCTTTGTTGGAGCACAGTGCACGGCACAGATCCAGTGAATAACGTAATTATCAAATTTATCGATTACTTCCGTCTATTTGCATCGCAAACACTGCCATCAGCCTGACCATTTGCCACAGCGTATGAGTGTTCCAATAAAACCATAAGAGAGAACATTTGCAGTCACAGAAGGCTGCGATCGACCTGCTGTCACTTATTAGATTCTGAGCGCAATCTACATATTTGTTGGTACGCATATGTCGCTATGAGGTGCCTGTAATGTATGTACAGAGTGAGGTCTGTCATATGGCACAGCGAAAGCATATACTGGATGGCTTTTACTAAAATTGCATCCTCATATTATGTACTTGATTATAATAACGCATTTATTTTCCCATCACTTTTACATTTGTTTACACTTAGTAAAGAAATAATACAAAATAAGAAAAGCCACTAGGCTGTGTTCAAGCAAGCAGCAACTATAGCCTAAGATCCGAACTAAGGTCGTCTTGCACCCATCTGCTTACCGGATCAAATGTATTTTTTATCAAACATAATATGTAAACAAATATATCGCAAACGGGTTGCCTAATGTAATATGTTTATGGCTATCCTTAATTAAAATTACTGTAATTCTTTTTTTTTATTCGGCATTGCGCTCACTTGTTTACCAAATTAATTTAATACCAATCGAAAGTACACAGCATGAGAAACGTGTAAAAGTTAGGTTCCTGCTTTTTACTGGTCACTATAACCGGGTTGCCTATTATAAAGAGGTGAGGTGATACTAGCAATTTGTACTCATCTGCTTGGTCAATGAAACATATATTAAAATAAAGATAATTTTTATTGCGAACACGGTGATATAGTACATATGAGGTTGTTTGCGAAAAAATGGTTATGAATCACGGTTGCCAAATTTTGAAATTTAAAAATTGGAGCAAGCGGAGAAGCATTGCACGTACTGTAATGATGGTATACTTATAATTACTTTGAACATAAAAATATCGTATAAATATAAGATCTTAACATATAAAAACATCTACCAAAAAAATAATATGTTAGTGATATACAGGGTGAACCTTAAATAAATACAAATATTTTAACCACCAGTACAGTTCACTGTGTAGAACACATAATTAATAGTTTATTTACAAAAAAAAATCAGGATTAATAAAGGCAAATTTTAAATAAATTTCATGATTTTTCAATAGGAAACCTGTTGAGGACCGCTGATCCGGGAGTCACGGTGGATGTGAATTCCACAACGTTGCCAATGTTACACTAATGTCTTCAAATAGGCTCCAACAAAGGTAACTAGAATTTTCAGACATGTCTAAGAATGATTGAAATATGTTTATTTATGAAAATATTAATGGCCATCTCCTCCCCTTTGCCATTCCTATACCTTACTAATAAATTGAAAATATAAATCATATTCTCTACTCATAATCATAGTTATCCAGATTTTGTTCACTATCCATTTTTACTACACTCCAACTGATTTATTACAATTCCTTATCGTTGTCACTATCAGTGATTATCACTACTTGGCAAATATACATTTAACATTTCAACCTTTTCACTCTTTGAATAATGCTCCATATTTTATTTCATCACACTGTATTTCACGAAAAATATTAATTAAATACACAAGATACAAACACTGCTCGTTAAAATAATAATACGATTTAAATACGTTTCATACGTTAGTGCTGCAACTCTTAAAACAGATGCGTCAAGCAGTGTTTATTTTAACCTCTTTTGCGCGGGTCCAAAAATCCTTCCGAAGGAAGGTATAGCCACTTGAAAGAGCCAATTTTTTTTCTAAATAACTCCGAAACCAGGTGAGATATATTTATGAAATTTGGTAACTATCTTTGGTAACTGGAAGTATTTAGAGATTTTGGAACAACTCTACGTCGAGGGAGAAAATGTATTCAGCAAAAACATGTAGAGAGCTGCATATAGCATGAAAAACATTTTACACTTTTTGAGAATTTCTATGATAATATCTTTCTATCAATATGAACCAAAAGTAAATATATTAATTTAAAATTCTGAAATTTCATAATTTTCAGCCAAAAGTAGAAAAAACTAACCTACAAATAAGTTATGGTCAATTTTACCCCTCCTCCCCCAGGTTTGAACATAACTATGTGACAAGCATTAGTATTTTTTTACATTTACAGTGTCGAACCGAGTATGTAAAAGAGTAACCAGTTACCAAATTTCTTAAAATCTCAATTGGTTACCAAGTTATTTTTAAAAAATGCAGCCAAGCCCCTTTAAGTAACCTATCTAACTTCCTTAGAAATAATTTTTTGACTCATCTTTATATGAAAAAATACTATTTTTTTTTTTTGAGAAATATTACCCCTTAATTTCGGGTCACTCTATATGGAGTCTGTTGTTTATTGTAACTATATGTAATATTTAAAAAAGTGTTGTGAATATTGCAAACACTGATAAATGATGCAACTGACACAGGTCTGGTGTATAAATCAAAGCAGGGAGTAATTTTACAAAATTTAATTAAAAAATTTTATGTAATAGATTTAACAAAGAAAATTAATAAAACAAGTTGTGAGATCTACTATCTAATGCTATTAAACATAAATACAATAACAATCTCCAAGGTAACAAATTCCCCCAAGATACCCATAGACCAGACAAAGGTTATTGCAACTGCTAGAAATGCAGGCTCTTGGGGTAGGAACAGACGCAATGTCTTTCAAGAGTATTCTTTTGGTATCAGCAACACCTGCAAAGTGTAAAAAGAATTAAAAATACAAAAAAATAATAAAGTGGATAGAGAGAAAAAAATTTCGACATAGCATACGCGTAATAAGAATTTGTCAATTGATACAATGTTAGCTAGTATACTATTTTGTAAAATTAGATACATCTTTTTAAAAAATCTTACCTTGTATGTCTGGTTCTGCCACGGCAAATGCGAAGAGGATGGCTAACAACAATACTGCAATGGTTTTCATTTTGGATATTTGTGTCTGTAACTCTTCACTGCGAACACTTGTTTGATTCTGGATTTGATATTTCGTTCATCATATATATAGGGAATTGTGGATAAACAAAAGATTTTCTGTTAACTACTTAATTCTATTTACTATTGCAACAATGGCACCTGATTATAATCTAAAAATTGTCTGTAATATAAAAATATATAATCTTACGCTTCATAAAATGTGATTAATATTACGAAACTGTTTTCAAACTGAAAAGAACAAATAGAAATTATCTTGTTTCTTCCAAGAACAAATTTGAATCGCAAATAAATTTATAAAATTAAAAGAAATGGTACAATTACAGTAATTAACTAATAAATTTCAAATTTATTAATTAAAGCTTTTTCTTCAACTATTTTTATAGGGAATGCTCCGGACATTCCATCAAGGGTTGAAGTTTGAAGTGTATAAAAACAATGTTTTCCAAGTCACATATGGTAGGAGATGTGTGTAGGAAACAAATCAATAAACGATTTTCAAATGCAAAATAGTGAATATTTGTAATAATGACTTGGTAGGATATTATTGTTATATCGACAAAGCTGTGTTTACAGGCAATACTGAAAAAGGTTTGTATATCTTAAAGAAGAAACTCTTGTGAAAAAAATGTATAATACAAATAGTTTTTCTACAACTATATTTCAAAAATAAACTACAGTAAATAAAATAAAATGCAAACCTGTGTTGAAATGTATGAAGCTTCAAACTAAAGTATCTATAACACCCATTTAACGTAAATATCAGTGTTAATAAAGTAAACAGTAGTTTTCCTAAAAATCCTTCAAACTCTATAACTTATTGTAACAACAACACTGCAATTCAATACCAATAGCAGTTAACCTCAAACTATTAATCAAAATAGTTGTGCATCGTACATACTTAATACGTATTATGACGTATGGTTTTGTTTATTTGGATCGGATGGATCAGTCAGTGTTCGCGCGGTTTAAGGCGCACTTGAATCGAGGTGACTAGATCGCTGTGGGTTCGACCCTCGCAGCCGGTAGACCGTATATAAGCTATATTCGTGGAGAGGATTGACACCCTCTCTGCGGATATGGTAGAGTGGAAGAATGTTGGCTTGGGTCATCGTGAGAGATTGATACCGGTTGACGTTTGACTACCCCTCTAATGAATGAGGTTTTCCAGGTTTCCATCATTTCTGCACTGAATGGTGGTTAGGGCCTACTAACACAAGTCGTTCCTGGGCGCAAATGCGGTCTGCTTAATAATAATATGCTGCCCCCTCTCCCGCACAAGTATTCGACTTCTGGGCTAATCCTCGTGATTAGAATGAGGGGTAGAGATATTATTATATATTATTATTATAATTATTTCAAACTTTATTCTGTGTCGTAAAAAAAGCTCTAATCGTTCACCCTTCAAGTATGTTTAGGGGTACCTACTTGTTATTATTATGTAGAAAGAAAACATAATAGGTGCGCGACGTTGTCACATATTCCAAACCTGTTTGCAGTTATCGTTGGTCAGAGAAAAAAAAATTAGGTCTGTGTTTTGTTTAGTACAATTTGTCATATAGTAAAATAAAGGCACCCATATTTCGGACACCGAGAAACTGACTTTTTGATTTCGCAAAATGGTCTAAATATTCCACAGACACTTTTTTAGAGTACTTTCATGACAAAAGTGGCGGCACTTGATCAAACCAATGTACATGCTTTTGTAATAATAATGACACTATCTTAAAACAGTTTTTGAACTTCTACAAGTTCTGAGTAGAAATTCCATCTTCATTGATGGGTGAAACAACTAAGAACTAATGTTAAAAGTAATTTTTTTTACGAATACGTCAGCAGTTCAAAATAAATCACAAAATTCATTTTAAAGATAAAACTGCTGCTAGTGCTCTGTCTCAAAATTATCGGGAATGGCAGTTCATGCAGTATGTCTCTGGAATCTATGGCATATTTACCGACATAAATTATTCAAAATGTTGAAGGAATCGTCATCTTCAGATGCTGATTGTCCTTCGTTAACGATTGATGTTGACGTTCTTAAAAAATGTTATTGCATTCATGTCTAATACTTTCTTTATTTTTTTAATCTATTTGCACCATGTTGTCAGTTACTTGATGATACATGATGATAACTACCTTAAGTTTCAATTTGTCAGACGTCGTCTTGGTGGCGAATTTTGTATTTTTTAATATAGATATACAAGAGTCATAAACATAAGGGATTTGCTTTTAGAAACATGTTTGTTCTATGTTTTAAAACTGAGAATTAATAAAGATTATTACACTTTTTTAAATAAAAATAGTATCTACAAATTGTAAAATCCAAAGTAATATGTAGGTAATTTAAATTTCGTGATGTTGATTCAATAACACCTCTCATTCATATAAATCATTCTTTTCCTGTTTACGACAAATATCTTTCTAGGTTACAGACAGATTAGTACTACTGCAATGATAGGATAGTTAAATATTTTGTAGAAACTCCTTTGTTTATCTAAAGTCTAAATTGTTATCAAATTATATTTTAGTATATATATATAGCAGGCAACTTATTAAATCTAGATTCAAAAAATTGCTCTCAGAGAAAGAGTTCAGACTACCTACTATTTATCCACAATGAAGGTCCTAGCAGTTTTGATTTTCGCAATTCTTCTTGTATTTGGCGTTGCAGACCAGGACGTTCAAGGTAAGACTCTTTCAAAATGATATTTTAATTTGTATTACATTCTATTTACTTTTTTGCATAAATATTTAGTATTATTATAATATAATCTGTATATGAAACTTTTCCGTTCAATTATGCAGGTGTTGCTGATACCAAAAGAATACCCCTGAAAGACATCTCTTCTGGCCCTACCCCAAGAGTCTGTATATCTAGCAGCTGCAACAGCCTCTGTTTGCTCTATGGATACCTCGGGGGAATTTGCTACACTGGAGAATGTTACTGTATTTATGTTTAACGATATTGTAGAAGTATATTTTAAAATTGTTAGTAATTAATGTTTTTAGTTTATAAGTTTCTACAAATTGCCTTTGAATAAATATTTCAGAATAATGAATGGCTTTTTATATCACCTACACCTTCCTAATATTTTGCGAAACTGTTAGTAAACTTTTGTTAACAGTGCAAAACAAACAAAAATGTATAGTAACCTAACCTAAAAAGTTACTATGATCTTTTCATGATATTATAAATCTTCAAATTTGAAAATTGCAATGATAATTTTGTTGCTGGTATATTTTATTTTAAATGGCGATGCAATACGATGCAGTATAAGAAATATCCACGATGTAGTTCTTTATCCAGAGGATATAAAAGAAACAAAAATATGAGTAGGTGGTAATTTTGATCCTCGACAAAAATCTAAATTGAACTTTTATACCGGATGATTCAGAAATTATCCAAAAGAATTTGGGCATAGATGCGTCATGAGAAATGGCGTCGATATAGTAACAGAAAATTTATAAAATCCTTACAGTTTCCTAGTAAAACATTATTGAAGTTGTAGTATTTTTAAATTTTATATCGATGAGCCACTGTAGCTTCTAGACAGGCGACTCCGAATATTGAAATCTGATTACTTTTTGTACGCACTAAAGTGTTTGTGACGCCAGTGTTTATAATAGTTTTTCAAGTGTCAAAAGCTTACGTGTATAGTAGCAACTCGGAGTTGATAGATATCGTTTTACTTTATTGCGCTGTGAAAATGCTTTAGAAGAACAATTTTCCTGTAAACATGTGCCAAATGCACCTACTTTTATCGCGGTGTGAAGTGTGTGCAAGTGCAGTGCAACCCGAGGGAAATTTGAAACCGAATCGTGGAAGAGATGGAGGTCCAGGATTTTCACGGTCTATTTCAGCAATGTGATGTGACGTATCATATACGAGGCTCAGTTATACAGGGTGTTAAAAAAAGAGTGTAAAATATTTCAGGGGGTAATAGTATGAACCAAAATAAGCAGAAAAGTCTTAATAAACATGGGTCCGCAAAGTAACGGTTGCGGAGATATGGACCATTATTCGTTTTTCAAACATTTTATTTTATTAGAAATAAACCGACAAAGGAAGCTTTTAACAAACAAAAAACAAAGTTACAGAAGCCAAAGTGCCCTCCGTCCATTTCCAAGCAGGTACGACATCTTCGTCTCAACGGTAATCGAACTCTTTCGAAAACACCCTCCTTGGTTTGGATTTCTTGACACTTTTGATTAATCCGTAGCTGCAGCTCTTCCAGGCTATATACAGGAGTGCCATACACTAATGTCTTCAAATAACCCCAAAAAAGAAATCTATAGGGTTCAGATCAGGCGATCTTGGATGCCATAAAAGAGGTCCGGCCCTTCCTATCCATCTATGTGGAAAAGTTTGGTGTAAATGCTCTCTAACGGTCATGGAAAAATGAGCTGGAGCACCATCATGCTGGAACCACAATTTGTTGTCTCTGATTCAAAGGAATGACTTCCAAAAACTCATACAGTGTGTTCTGCAGAAAGTTGAGGTAAGCAGCGCCTGTTAATCGGTTTGGTAAAAGAACAAGACCTAGAAACCTGTCATCTACAATACCCAACCAACCGTGCCTGATGTCCAGATTCTATTAGAGCTTGAGGATTTTCGTCGGCCCAAATATGCGTATTGTGAAAATTAAACACTCCATTTCTTGTGAACCCGGCCTCATCAGTAAAAAGAATGTTTGCAAGAAAGCATGATGACGTAGAAACCAGCGGCAAATAGGCAAAAAACCAAACGTGCTTGATGATCATTTATTGGATTTAAGGCCTGTACTCGTTGCACGTGGTATTGATAAAGCAGTTGCTCGTGAAGAATTCTCCAAACAAGAGGACCACTAATTCCTACCTCGGCTGATATTCTCCGCACACTCGTATCTGGATTCTGCTCTACCAGTGCTAGAATTTCTTCTTCTGCTCTAGGAGTGGATACCGACCTTGGTCTTCCGGATAAATGGCACTGTTTGCTCAAGGAACCGGTATCACGCAATATTTGGTGAATTCTTCCAAACATGCGTTGTGAAGGAATCTGGCGATTTGGATAAGCGTCAACATAAAGACGTCGTGCTTCGGTGGCGTTCCCATTATCACGACCATACATGAAATGCATGTCTGTTAATTCTGCGTTAGAGTAACCAGCCATAGCGTAAGAAAACTTGTGCACTGAGAACAATTGTCAAATACGTATAGTGTTTACTTCACTAAACATCAACCAACTATTATAAGAAAATACACAACGTTCTTGCAAAATAAAAAAAGGGCTGAAAAACATAAAACATTCCATATCTCCGCAACCGTTATTTTGCGGACCCATGTTTATTGAGACTTTTCTGCTTATTTTGGTTCATACTATTACCTCCTTAAATATTTTACACTCTTTTTTAACACTATGTATATGTACCATGTACAGCATGTTCAAGTATTAACACCAAGGGATTGCTCGAAGAGGACCGGTACCATGCCCGCCACGATATCTTGACTTTAAATCATTTGGACTTCTTTTTGTGGGGATATTTAAAAAATGACGTGATCGCACCAAAGTGAATACAATAGTATACAGGGTGTCCAGAAACTCTCCTGACAAACGAAGACCGGAGATTCCTCAGATAATTTTAAGACAATTTAACCCAATTCATCTGGTCCGAAAATGCTTCCTAAGGGAATTAGAGCTCTTTGAAGATGGCGCCTTGTAAATAGTTTTGTTTAAATACCTCCAGAACGCTTCCACTTAGAAAAGCAAAAACTGGTACGCTTGTTTAGCCTTCAGATATGAATCGATTCCATCAATTGCGAATTTCTAGTACCGGTCATTGGCGTCCGTTTTGGGTAGGTCAACGGTTATTTTAACGCATAACTTTTTAGTCTTTAACTTTTAAGTATTTGTGACACTAGATTATTAAATTTTCGGGTATTCTAGTACTAAAAGGTACTCTTACTTTAAGTCATTAGGATACACCGTTTTCTAGAAAAATGGATTTGAAAATTTTTCGTCATTAAAGTTTAAAAATTTTAGTTAAAGAGTTTTAAAAACAAAGTATTTATTACAATGGAACGAAAGTAACAAAAAAAAGTATCAAAGGTAGATAGTTATAAAAGATGCTCGATGTGATGACCATTAGTCTCTATGCATAAATTTACACTTTTGCTTAGAGAACGCCGAATTCTTGCAAAAATTCCAAAGTTATTTCTAAATTCGTTGCAAGCATCTTGTATCCTTCGCCAGAGTTGTGCACGATTTTGTATCGGAACGGAATAAACAAATGCTTTTATGTATCCCCAAACACAATAATCTCAAGGATTCAAATCCGGCGACCTTGCTGGCCAAGCAACTGGACCTCCTCTTCCAATCCAATGGACTTCGTAGTTATTATCTTGAAAGTCTCGTGCATTCCTGCTAAAGTGGGCCGGACAGCCGTCGTGTAGAAACCATAAGTTTTGCCGAATATTTAAACGCACCTCATCTAACAAATCAGGTAAAATATTTTGCAGGAAATGTAAATAATCAGCACCATTTAAACGAGCAGGTAATTCCATAGGTCCAAGTAGATAATCGTCAACTACTCCTATCCAGACGTTTATCTTAAACCTATGCTGATGCGTAAATTCTTGAACAACGGGATTGTCACCAACGTACGAATAATAATGTGCATTATGTACATTAAAAATTCCATTTTTTGTGAATGTAGCTTCGTCACCAAACAAAATGTATCTGAAAAATCTTCATCTTCACGAGCAGGAAAATCTCCTACTAGCAGTGCTTGCACCTTTGTAAAATGAAAAGGATATAAATTTTCTTTGTGTAAGATATTTCCTACGGAAGAATTTGAAATTGTGGGGTACATGTCAGATAGTCTTCGAACGCTAATTTCTGGATTTTCATCAACTTCCATTAAAATAACATCTTCATGTCCTGCTGTTGCATCATTATGTCTCCCTGTTTATTTTTTGGGACGACTGAACCTGTTTCTCTTATTCGTTGATGAAGAGCTGTAAATGTTGAGTGAGTGGGATGCTCACGATTGGGAAATTTTTCAGCGTATGTTTTATTTTTGTTGGCAGTTCAGAGCCAACTAGTGCAAAAAATATAAATTAAACTTTAATGACGAAAAACGAAAAATTTTCAAATCCATTTTTCTAGAAAACGATGTATCCTAATGACTTAAAGTAAGAGTAACTTTTAGTACTAGTATAACTGAAAATTTAATAATCTAGTGTCACAAATGCTTAAAAGTTAAATACAAAGAAGTTATGCGTTAAAATAACCGTTGACCTACCCAAAACGAACGCCTATGACCGGTACTAGAAATTCGCAATTGATGGAATCGATTCATCTCTGAAGGCTAAACAAGCGTACCAGTTTTTGTTTTTCTAAGTAGAAGTGTTCTGGAGGTATTTAAACAAAACTATTTACAAGGAGCCATCTTCAAAGAGCTCTAGTTCCCTTAGGAAGCATTTTCGAACTAGGTGAATTGGGTTAAATTGTCTTAAAACTATCTGAGAAATCTCCGGTCTTCGTTTGTCAGGAGAGTTTCTGGACACCCTGTATATGATGATTTACGGAAACGTATCATAGTTACCGCCATTAACTTTACTTTATTAATTAAAACCACAAATTAAATTTATTAATAATTAATAACAATATTGGCAAAAGCAGTTAAATTTGCTGTATAAAATAGGCGTTATAAAATGTTATTTATCTCTTTCCTTGAGCATTTCTTTCAATTTTTTGTCCAGTCGCAGATTGCCATCTTATCAGGTTTTACAGTGGACCAGTTTTCACTGTCGTGCAGAAGTGTATTTTTAAATCATTTTCAAACTGCTCTTTTTGATTTTTTCAAAACAAAATTGTATTTATAAGAGTCCCTTGTACACTCAGATTTTTTTTTTAGATTCCTAAATTCTGAATCTGTATATACTTACCATTATTTTAAAAAATGTTATTACAACTTTTAAGTGAAAATTAACTTCCAATTGTCTCGCAGTACTGCCAATTTAATTGTTTTGTTTTATTTCTACAAAATTGAATAAATTTCAAAAAATAAGTGAAGTTAATATCATTATTTATTTTATTTACAAACGTTGTAATCAAACTTTTATTTTTAAAATATCTTCACTGGCAAATAACATGTCTGAAAAGTAAATTATTTCCCGTTGCTAATGCAGTGTACTTGATTAAATCTATTATCAAGAAAGTAATCAGATATATCTGCCTTTTGAGAAGCATGTGTTTTCTATTTGTTCGATTTTTATAGATTACTGCCTATCTATTATCTTTTATTTGTAAATACATGTACTGAAATCAAACATTTTTTCCAAATGACTCACAACAGAATTAAAATAAAATTCTCTTTAAGCAAATGTAAAATACGATTCAATATTTAAATGAATTGTCAACGACTTCAGAATGCTGAAAACTTTGAAGATTTGCGATCCATTTTATTGTTTGCTTTTATCCATCAAATTTGTATTGATTAACATTTAAAAACAACCATTTATCTTATTATCAGGAGCAAAACTAGATTTTTATCAAATTCCCCTTAATTACACCAATAATACCCTACAATATAATTTCTAATAATTTCGCAAAAATAATTACAAAATCTGAAAGTTTGTTCGTAACCCATAATAAAAAACAATTACGAAATAATCTCCATTTCACACTGCAAATCCTAAAACAAAGTTAAATAACTGAGATAATACCTTTAATAAACAAATTAAAATCATATTTGCAAACATTTCACTCAAAAGCACAAATCCTAGATTAAAAATGATACGGTCATTTCCTGTCCTGTTATTTGCTGTATTTTTAGAACTAACTATTTTTAAATTATGTCTTTAACATTAATGTAAAAAGTTCATAGAGAAAGAAAATGTTAATTTAAAACCCAATTCCGATACTTTTTTCATAAGCTTATAAGTATGATAAACTTAAAAATAGTGTGATTGTATGTCGAATTTGAAACATTATTTTCCAATCAAATCTCAGACAGGGCTCAATATGAGTGCTCTGTACTAAATAGAACACCTGAATTAGCAAATTAAGACGAACATAAGAAAAATAAACCGTTTGCTCATAATTTCCCGTATATATAATAATTGACCTAGAAACTGAGACAAATGATAACGAAAGAATAAGGATTTATACTGTTATTATTTATTTTTTAACAATCATTTATAAATCCCTGAATAAATTTATTCTGTGCGGATTGAGACAATGAGTATATTTTGGTAAACATTGCTTAGTATATATACCCAGAGAATTTCCAAAAGGTCTGCAGAATCACTTATACTTTCGTCGAATAAGCAGACTACTAAATTCTACAATGAAAACTGCCGTTGTTGCCCTAATCTTCTTTCTGACCATCGTCGTTGTACAGTGTACAAATGAAAATGCGGAAAAGGAAGGTAACTCTCACCTTCCACATTAAATTAAATATTTTTATTCTGAATTATGGCATAGGATTTATACTAGTTTATATTTTCTTCTAAATTTACAATCTATTGCGATAACAATGGCATTCTTTAATGAATCTGGCGTTTTATTTCGCACTGCTGACGTATTCGTAATGCATTCTACTTCTTTCAATTTTCAACACTAGTTCTACCCAGAACTTCTAATAGTCGAAAACTTGTTGGAGTGCCATTATTATGGCAACATATTGTACATATATTAAAAATTGACTTGCACTGATAATTTACTTAAAAACTATTAAGATAATTCACAATAATTATTTATATCGTTAATGGTAATTCTAGGATAGTAGTACCGGTAAGTAACGATACATAACTTATACAAGGTGTTCAAGGTTTAAATTTTATTCTGACATTTCTCAATAATTCAGAAAGTTTTGATACCATGACCCTGAATATTGGTAGTGTTAGGTTTTTTGTTGTGATAATTACGAATTTGTAGCTTATTTTGACTCCTAGAGGGCGTTAGTTTCACCTTATTATTCATCTCACTGTGGGAAAACTTATTAAGTAGTGGCATCTTTTGATAACTAGCTAATAATTTTGCACGAACAATAAATCACACGCACGCAAAACATGACATGAAAATTTGACACAAGCCCTAGAGAAAAATAACAATATCAGCGCCCAAAAAAAATCATAGCAAAATATATTGAAACTTTTAAATTCAAATAACTCAGAAACCGATAAAGTTAGGCGACCTAAACAGAGTACAATTTTATATAGAATTGAACGTTCAATTAGATTTTTTACTTTTTTAAGCATAGCCCAACAGATAACAAAAATATGTTTTGATTTACCTAAATAACACGGTGAAACTAGCTCCCTCTAGGAGCAACGTCAAAATAAGCTTCAAATTCGTAATTCTCACACCAAAAAATCCAATACTACCAATTTTCAAAGTTATGCTATCAAAACTTTTTCAATTATTGAGAAATTTCTGAATAAAATTTAAACCAAGAACACCCTATATTTCTTAACTCAGCGACATTCGTATAAGGAATGATCAGCTAAAACATAGTATTTTGTTGTCTAGTATCTCCAGCTTAGTGTTGACCCATCTTTTCTGACATCCTGTATACATAATAATATAAAATTTATTATTTACGTAACATCTCCAAATTTTTTTAATTTTATAAATTTCTTTTCTATATTCTAAAATAATGATTAGCGTGGACCTTCGAATGTTTATCTAAAAATCTAATAACGTTTTGATGAATTGCTTATCAAACGATATGTGTCCATTTGATGGTATTTTATTGAGAACTATTTTAGGTGTTCCTGTGTCCATTTGATGATATTTTATTGAGAACTATTTTAGGTGTTCCTGCAGTAAGAACTCTGGCATAGCCCAGGCACCCACCTCAAGGGCATGTGTTTCCAGCAGCTGTAACAATTTGTGTCTCAGATATGGTTATCTGGGTGGAGTTTGCTACCAAAACGACTGTTGGTGTGTCTATGTCTAAGAAGATTAAATGTAACACAATATCCATAGTTTTAAGACAATGATTTATTTTTAATGGTTTTATATCGATAATTATATTAAAATAAACTAAAGTGATAAAACTTAATCTCTTTTCATTTTATAAGCTGTACGTTATTTTTTTAAATCAATCATCTAGAGTTTATTTCTTCTCAACTTGACTTTGTTACCAACATAAATTTTGATTTTATATACAATATGAATGCACTAAAAGGAATGACTAAAGCAAATGATCAGGATCTAACAATATAATTGATGAATCTTTTAAATATGATAGGCACTCGAAGTAACAAATATTTAGACTAGAACATTTTTTTATTCACAATCGATTAGTAATATAGACATTTCTTACCTTTAAAACGGTAGGTAAATGACTCATTACTTATCTTTACTTCCACGCTAGTTTCCGGCTAGAAGCCTGTGTCACTTTTCTGAAGTATGACAATGTCATGTTAGGCTGGTTTAAAAAAAATAAGTTAATACAAACAACTGGCATTTATTTTATAAAATTATAAGATAAAGAAAAATATTAAGAACCAAAACTAATTTGAATTACTGTAAATATTAATAGTAACATTTAAATTCTCATTACTGTGAACCGTTAATGTAAGCCCATGTTGTTGCTTAATATTGTATTGGGTTTCGGAAGTTGACAAAGAGGCCGACGTTCCCGGATTTTCTGTATGGGATAACATATTTGTAATTTTTACTTGACCATGTAACGAGTTTTCCACTTATCCTTCGGCTACGGCGTTGATTTCCATCCTCCTAAGTTTTTAATATTTTAATTATTAATAATTTTAATATAATGTCTCCACCTGTATTTGCTAGCAGAATATCGAGACCATAATGTTGAAGCTTTACTTTCTTTTCTTTACTCATTTCAACTAAATATGCAAGTAGTATCGTTTCAGAAGTATGTTGCACATCCTTAATTGCGCACCATTTAATGTACCTAAGATGATCGGACTTCCGGCTTAAACCATTTTTATTACATACTGAACGGCGTCCTGTTTTGACAAATGCGCTCCCTGCATGCTTACACGTTAAGATTAATTTCCCTAATTTTTAGAATGTTTATCAAGAAACTTTTCCGAAGAACTGAAAGAGCATTGCTTAGGTAAGTTTTTAATAATATCAGAATAAACCTACACACAAAGGTTTAAATAAAATCCACGTTTATGAATTTCTGGCTAACTAACTTTGGATTTTATTGGTTAAATCATTTAAATAATCCATTCATTTCTAATAACAAAGTATATAAAAAGGTTTATGAGGCAACTTTTAAAACACTACTGTATTTGGGGTGGCATAATAGCCAGTAGATTATTTTCAATACATATTTATAGTTTTTGTTAAGTAGGCCAGAGTATCCTTTTGACATAGTGAAAACAACAATTTGTTGATAGAAGTCTGTGTCATAAAAATCTGAAATAAATATTGTAAAAACTTAAAACTGTGCGTCCATTCGCTCGAATCCTGCCACAGTTTTTCAGAAGCGGAATATACCAACAATTGGGAAAACGTGAGACCAGCAAGAAAGTGATTTTTCAACTACTCACCGATCTATGGATGTGATTTATGGATGAGAGTCGATTAAAATTCTGAATTAGATACTATTGTGGTGACGAAAATAGCAACGAGTGATTCGAAGCTTGGGTCATAGTATAGTAGGGTATCGGAATTTAATAAGTCGACCGGTGAAAATGATTGAAAACGGAAGTGATATTCAGGCTGCTGCTTACGGAGGACAAACCACAATGGAGAGCCCGAGATATTTCCAAAATGTTCATAATGTATTACCAGAATTCGATCCTGTGAAGAACGACATATCTATTACCCAATGGATTGAGAAGATCGAAGAATTTGGCGAACTTTATGACTGGGATGAGGTTGCCATTAGGCACTATGCTTTGTCCAAATTAGTAGGTGTCGCAAAGACATGGAGGGATAGTTTGCCTTGTGAAGCTAGATCTTGGCAAACATGGAAGGACTTATTAATAGAAACCTTCTCAGTGCAGGTCAGTGCTATAAATTTAAGATTTGAAGCTCAAAATTACAAATGGAAACCTAACCAAGATATAGTAGAATATTATTTTGAAAAGCTGTCAAGATGCAACAAATGTCACATGTCAGTGTCAGAAATTATTTAATGGATCGTTCATGGGTTAAATGATGGAAAATTCAGGGATTATTTAGGACCACTTAATAGGTATGCCAAGGTTAACCAGTTACTACCAGATTTAAAATCAGGCGCTACACATATCAGAAGACATCAAGCGGTGAGTAAGTATGATAGAAAGTTTAGTGACAGATCCAAACACACCGACTTCAAATTAATGGACACTGATCGAAAAACAAAACTTGTAACATGTTTTAAATGTTCTAAATCGGGACACTATGCGAGAAATTGTCCGCTAAAAAACGATAAAAGGACTGATTCGGGGCCAAATGTAGTTTCCAGTACTACTATTCCAAGTGATCGTGCATCTGGTTCAACTTCAACTAATCAACCAATTTTGATTATAAACAATGACAATTCGCACTCGAAATATTTCAAAACTGCTTTTATTAATAATAAAAAAATTCAGTGCTATGTAGATTTAGGTAGCAGTTGTGTGTTGATGAACTTGGTTTTTCATATTTCGAAACAGATACTCAACCATTGATGGGTTATGGTAACGGACTTGTTAAACCGTTGGGACTATTTACCGGTATTTTGTCAATCGATAATGTTGCAGCTAAAGTTAAAATCCATGTTGTTCCGAAAGATTTCAAAAAGTGCATTTAATCGTAGGACATCCGTACACTGAACAACCAAATATTCAGATTACAAGTAAAAGTAATGAATTACGAATTGAATACTGCGAAAGCGAATTACCTGTTAACGAAAACTTTAAGTCTAAAACTAATTTGCAACTAGCTAATGATCTAACTTTGCCTAACAACTATTTAGGACATATTTCTGTAGTAAGCGATCTTTCAAACCAAGAACTTTTTATTGACGGAGGTTTTCGTGATGGACTGGACTTTCCTATTATACCGAGATGTGTTATTCGAACTGACCATGAGGGAAAATCTATCCTACCAATAATGAATATATCCGGTAGCGAAATTAATTTACAAGAAGGTAAAACTCTGAAAAGAGCTGAAATTTGTGAAGAAGCAGAAGAAGATTCAGATAAGTATAAAAGAGAAATCAATGAAGATGAAGGTAAATTAGAAGAAATTGACACATAATTGAGTGGTAATGAAGCAGATAAATTGCTAAATTTGTTGAAACAGTTAGGAGTTACAAGTAAAATTGAAATGAAAATAGAATTATCATCAGACAAACCAATCTACTACAAGCCGTATAGGTTATCTTACACAGAGAAGAATAAAAATACAGAAATAGTTGATGAAATAAAGGAAGCAGATATTATTGAAGATTCTACATCACAGTACGTCAATCCTTGTTTGTTGGTGAAAAAGAAGACAGCAGATGTTTGTCTTTGTATTGATTATAGAACCACAAACAAACAGACAATTAAGGATTATTATCCTTCAGTGAGAATTGACGATCAATTAGATCTTTTGTATAATAAAAAATTAATGAGAAACAATTAAGAGGAACATTTTATAAAAATATTTGATCAAGTGAATGCTTCAAATTGGCATCTTCAGAGATCTGATTGGTTAGTCAATTCAAGGCCTTATATTTTTTGGGATCAAGACATATTAATATGTGATTTCTGTTTACTGTGGTTATTTCTAATATTAATATTGTTTACTGATATTAGGCAATGTTGTCACTATCTTTTTGTGTTAGTATCGTTTATACCTTGTAAGACTGAATATCTTAAAATTTATTAATATTGTTATGTTTGAAGTTATGTCAAATGAGTATTCTAACGACGAGGACGTCTTTACGTCAGGAAAGGCCGAAACTGAGGCAACTTTTAAAACATTACTGTGTTTGGGGTGGCATAATAGCCAGTAGATTATTTTCAATACATATTTATTGTTTTTGTTAAGTAGGCCAGAGTATCCTTTTGACATAGTGAAAACAACAATTTGTTGATAGAAGTCTGTGTCATAAAAATCTGAAATAAATATTGTAAAAACTTAAAACTGTGCGTCCATTCGCTCGAATCCTGCCACATTTATTTTCTTCTACACTTCAATAATTGTAGAAAATCTGGGTTAATTTAAAAAATTAATTATCACAAATATTGTAACACTTGGTATATAAGTAGGTATGTTTGTTTCAATCGACTCAAAATCACGCAGTTTATCATCTTCTAAAAGGTATATACCATTATTTTAAAAAATGTTTTTACAACTTTTAAGTGAAAATTAACTTCTAATGCTCTCGCAGTACTGCCATTTTAATTAACTTTTTATTTATATAAATTGTATAGATTTCGAAAGGTGAGTAAAGTTTATCTCATTATTTGTTTACAAACGTTGTAGTCAGGCTACTATCTATAAAATCTCTTTACTGGAAAAGAACATGTCTGACAAGTAAGTCATTTCCTGTTTGCTAATGCAATGAGTTTGATTAAGTATATTATCAAGAGAGTAATCAGACATATCTGTCTTTTGAGAAGCATGTGTTTACTATTTGTTCGATTTTTATAGATTGCTACCTGTCTACTATCTTTTATTTGTAAATAAATGTAGAAATCAAAAAATGTTTCAAAACGACTCACAATAGAATTAAAATGAAATTGTCTTTAAGGCGCCGTATTTTTGAAATAGTCTTTCTATAAATACAAATAATTTTTAACATATAACAACTGAATAATCTAGGGCATAGAAAATAGCAGCAATGTTATCTAATGTGACCTGCGAATATTCAAAAGTGCCGCAGTAAAATGAATATACAGAGTGTAGCGAAAGTAAACCGCCACACGTTAACCATGAATTCTATATCGAAAAATAATACTAGTTTGTTATGTAAACCATAGCTCAAAAAGGCTTCGTTACGGTTTTACAGCGTGTTAAAATTTAATTAAAAAAAAGACACAAATTTAAATTTCTTCAAAACCGTTGTAGATATAATGAAATTTTAGATGTTGATAGCTATGGAAGGCGCATACTTTGCAATGGGAAGTAATTTTTTAGTCTTACCAATGGCGCGCGTAGCGGAATGCCACTCAACTTTTTTTATGAATAAGATGGTACGCCACTGACTTTTCTTAAAATATATTTTTTTTAATTCTCTGTTCAATTCTGAAGTACAACGCACTGTATTCGAATAAAATAATAAAAACTGTTTTAATGCACAGCATAATTCTATTAATAAGTTAGGTATTCGTATTACTAATACTATCGACTCGGTGTTTCTATAACAAAGTATTGTATGGACTATTGTTAATAAAGCCAGCTAGGATTTGTGTACTTATACTTAAAAAGAGGAAATTTTGCAAAAATAACGAAAAAAATCACTCAAATAAGTATTTTATAATTCATAATTATTAATACATCAAAAATTGCTCGAAATTGTCTCCATTACTTCTGATGCACGCTTCTGAGCGCCTAAATATCGAATTGGCCACGTTAAATTCTTGTAAAATTTGCCTTATCTAAAGGGATGCCTCATCAATTTTCTCCATCAAACTTTCCCCGTCATTAATTTCATCGGGGTACACCAGTTGCTTCATGTAGCCCCACGATAGATCTGGTGAGCGAGGTGGCCATGCAATAGGTCCACCTCGTCCAATCCATCTTCCTGGATAATTCGTATTCAGCCAATTGCGTACCTTTCTTCCATAGTGCGCTAGAACTCCGTCCATTTACACAATCATATTTTGCCTTACATTTAGAAATACATCTTCAGGAAGGGTATTTAATTCTTTTTGTAAAAATAACAAATAGTTATCGGCATTTAGGCGTTCGGGAAAAATAAACGGTCCAATTAACTAGTTGTTGACAATACCGGTCCATAAATGTGAATTTTCGTCTCTCTAATAATGCCAGTTATAAAAATTGAAAATTCCATTTCTTTTAAATTGACATTCGTCAGTCCATAGAACGTTATTTGATAGCCTGATTGTCTAACATCCTATTGCAAAAAGCTACACGAGGAGCAAAATCTCTTTCTTGTAAAGCTTGGACTTTTTGATAGTGAAAAGGATGAAGACCTTGTTCTCTTAAAATGCGCCCGAGTCGAGTTTTAGGAACCGCCGAATTTCTTGCAATTTCTCGAATACCTACTCACATTGGGATTATTTTCAATTTGAGCAAGGACTATTTCTTTATCGTTCGCCCTTGCTCGAGGTCTTCCAATTGCTAGTATTTTGTTAAAGTCCACATTTTCCCGTAAATTTGGTGAATTCTAGTAAAAACAGAGCGATCTGGAATTCGGCTATTTGGGTAGCGGCGTCGATATTCTGCTACAGCTCGTCTTGAATTTCCACTGCAAAACTGCAACTGTAAATAAAATGCATGTCAACATATTTGTTGATTTCAAACATATATCTTGGCATTTTTGAAGCGGTATAAATTTTTTGTATCGCGTTAACAGTAACAGAGTTTATAATTATAACTAAGCGACGCATATTTTTTGTTTTATCACGGTTAAATTATACAAAACGGCACATTGTTTCATTGATAGTATTATGCTGTGCATTAAAACAGCTTTTATTATTTTATTCGAATACAGTGGGTTGTACAATAAAAGGTTGAGGAAACTATTTACAGAATTGAACAGAGAATTAAAAAAAAGAATATTTTAAGAAAAGTCAGTGACGTACCATTTTATTCTTCAAAAAAGTTCAGTGTCATTCCGCAACGCGTGCCACTTGTAAGACTAAAAAATCACTTTGCATTGCAAAATATGCGCCGTCCAGTTGTCGACACTTCTAAAATTCCATTATAATGTCTACAACGGTTTTGAAAAAAAAACGCTTTTTAAAAGTTGTTATTTTATTTGAGGAGGATTTAAATAGTATAAGTGAATAAACAAAACATCAATAATTTGATTTTTGATATTACTTTTGTTCTACGTGTTTCATTTTTCAAGAATTCTGTTTTTTTAAAAAAAAAAAAGCTAATGTAAAATACGATTCAATATTTAAAACACATTTAAAAACAACCATTTATCTTATCTCGCTGTCAGAAGCAAAACTAGATTTTTATAAAATTCCCCTCGGACTAACCTTAATTACACCAATAAAATAACATAATTTCTAATGTTTTCGCAAAAACAATGACAAACCCTGAAAGTTTGTTTGTAACCTATAATAAAAAGTAATTACGAAATAATCTGTACTTCACACTACAAATCCTACAGTTTCATAACTAAGATAATACTTTTAATAAACAAATTAAAATCATATTTGCAAACATTTCACTCAAAAACACAAATCCTAGATTAAAAATGATAAGGTATTCATTTCCTGTCTGAGTGAATCACGATTTTTTTTTATTTATTGTATTTTTAGAAGTAAGTATTTCTGGATTCAGTCATTAAGGGGGCCGATGTTACGCGCAAATTTCCAACGAATTTCATAGCTGTTTGTTGGGACAGTCTAAAAAAAAATTAAAATTAGAAAGAATATCTCTTCACTATGTCAATTATATAAAATTTTCTCCAGGTTGTATAACAGGTTCCAGGCTGACAAGTCATTTAGAATAAGACAAAAAGGCATCATTTTCAACAGTTATGTTTTATCAGAAAATATATACATTGAAAAAATTGCTTACGACATTATAAACATTGTCACATCCCGCAGAATTGTTTAAAAAAACACTTGAATTGATGTAAATTATTAAGTATTTTTCACGGTCTCTGGAATGCAGTGATAAGGTACATTTCACGGTTTTTCGTGTTCTCTAGCGCTTTTTCCCCCAAAAAGTTAATAGAAATGATTCACTTTCACTATTATATTTTAGTCCTGCGCTAATAAGTACCTGGTGAATTTTATTTGTGCATCTGTAAACACGACTCATTGTTCTTGAAGCGCCAGTCTTGTAAGTCGAATTTTATAACAAGGAACATTATTTTCCAATCAAATCTCAGACAGGGCCCAAAATAAGTGCTCCGTACTAAATGGATTAGCGAATTAAGACGAACATAAGGAAAATAAACGTTTGCTTATAATTTCCCGTATATATAATAATTGACCTAGAAAGTAAGACAAATGATAATAAAAGCATAAGGATTTACTGTTATTATTTATTTTTTAACAACCTTTTATAAATCCCTAAATAAATTTATTTTGTGCGAATTGAGACTGTAGTATATTTTGGCAGACATTGCTAGTATATATACCTAGAGAATTTCCAAAAGGTCTGTAGAATCACTTATACTTTCGTCGAATAAGCAGATTACTAAATTCTACAATGAAAACTGCCGTTGTTGCCCTAATCTTCATTCTGACCATCGTCGTTGTACAGTGTACAAATGAAAATGCGGAAAAGGAAGGTAACTATCACATTCCACATTAAATTTAATATTTTTATTCTGAATTATGGTACAGGGTTTATACTATTTTTTTTTCTAAATCTGCAATCTATTGCGATAATAATGGCATTATTCTGGCAGGATGTATTCGTAATGAAATCTACTTCTTTCAATGTTCAACTACCCAGTACTTCTAATAGTCGAAAAACTGTTGGAGTGCCATTATTATTGCAACAGATTGTACATATATTAAAAATTGACTTGCACTGATAAATTACTTAAAAACTATTAACATAATTCTTTATATCTTTTAAGGTAATTTTAGGATAGAAGTACCGGTAGGTAACGATAAATAACTTATACAGGGTGTTCAAGGTTTAAATTTTATTCTGAAATTTCTCAATAATTCAGAAAGTTTTCACAGCATAACCTTGAAAATTGGTAGAGTTAGGTTTCTTGGTATGAGAATTACGAATTTGAAGCTTATTTTGACGTTGCTCCCAGAGGGCGCTAGTTTAACCTTATTATTCATGTCTCTGTTGGAAAAATTATTAAGCCATGGCATTTTTTGATAACTAGCTAATAATTTTGCACGAACAATAAATCACACGCACGCAAAATATGACATGAAAATTTGACACAAGCCTACTTAGACGGAGTAACGTCAGAAGAAACTTCAAATTCGTAATTCTCACACCAAAAAACTCAACACTACCAATTTTCAGAGTCATGCTATCAAAACTCTCAATTATTGAGAGTATGAGGCCTGATGAGCTCAAACATAATATTTTGGTGCCTAATATCTCCAGCTCAGTGTTGACCTATTCTTTCTGACTCATCCTGTATATCTACTAATATAAAATTCATTTTTTACGTTACTCTCTACATTTTTTTTAATTTTGTATATTTCTTTTCTAATTTTATAAATTTCTTTTCTATATTCTAAAATAATGATTAACATATGGACCTTTGAATATTTATCTAAACATGTAACGACTTTTTTATGAACTGCTTATCAAACGTTAGATGTCCATTTGATGATATTTTATTCAAAACTATTCTAGGTGCTCCTGCAGTAAGAACCCTGGCCTTAAACGACATAGCCCAGGCACCTACTCCAAGAGCATGTGTTTCCAGCAGTTGTAACAATTTGTGTCTCAGATATGGTTATCTGGGTGGAGTTTGCTACCAAAGCAACTGTTGGTGTGTCTATGTCTAAGAAGATTAAATGCAAACCAATCATAGTTTTAAGATAATAATTTAGTTTCAATGTTTTTATATCGATACTTGTATTAAAATAAACTAAATGCGATAAAACTTAATTTCTTTTCATTTTATAAGCTGTACGTTATAGTTCTTTTGTGGTCCTCTTTTTGAAGTTATACTTCTTTGCGTCCGTTAGACACATTGGAATGGGATGTTGGTCGAGAAACCGCGTCACGCTCAAAAGGAAGAACAAATTTTTAAGAACTTTTTTTTTTTGTTTTTTTTTTGTACGTTCAGGCTTTGAAAGGAAGTATAACTTCCACCGTCTGGTCCGCCGCAGACCCAGTTTTTTTTACATAGTCAACTAGAGTTCAGAGTTCTTCTCAACTTTGAAGACTTTGTTACCAACATAAATTTTGATTTCATGTACGTGTAAGTCTAAATAGAACACAAATTTTTGAGTAAATATGAATGCAATAAAAGGAGTAAATAAAACAGATGATCAGGATGTAACAATAGAATTGATGAATCTTTGACAAATATGGTAGGTACAAGACATTTTACTCGAAGTAATAAACATTATACAAATACGTGCAACACAGTAAGAATAAATAAAAAACTATTTATGTACTGAAATGATGGCTTCTAAAACCAATATTTTTGCCTATCCACGGCCCACTCATATAACCTAAAGCTGATTTTTTTAACAGTCGCCTCTAATATTATATATTACAAAAATTCATTTAAGAACACCAAATAAAAAAAATAAAATTTAGAACATCAATTGATATCTATATGAACTATGGTTGAAATGGCATAGAGCTAACTAATATATAGGGTGTCTCAAACTCAAAAGTATGAGCCTATTGCGAGATAGATAAAAATTTGTCGGTATTACTTCCCGTTTCAAAGTTATGAGCAATATCGTCCTAGAGTCTCGAAAGAAATACCACCTAAAAATCACATTAGCGGTGTTAGGATCAAGTAGTCGTTGAAAAATAACTGATAATAATATATATAAATGATACTGCAGGAAACAACTACTCCGCGGGTTAATGCCCGGACCGGCATTGAATTATACCTGCAGTATCTGTGCGAAACAGCCAAGAACCTTTGTCGGCCACTCCACCAGACATAGACCGGCTTCGGGCTTGTTAGCCCTCATCAGTATGCCATAGGTGAGATGACCGACAATTGAACTGGCTGTTCCTTCATATGTATGTTCCGGTCTATGTCTGGTGGAGTGGCCGACAAGGGTTCTTGGCTGTTTCACACAGATACTGCAGGTATAATTCAATGCCGGTCGGGGCATTAGCCCGCGGAGTAGTTGTTTCCTACAGTATCATTTATAGATTTAATAGCGCATCGCCCAGGGCGAGAGGTCTACGGTTAAGTACCTACGATATTGTAGGTCGCTTTCTGCAAGTCGAGCCGCTTAGGCCGAGCAGGAAATAGCAGACCAGTTACATCTCAACTGATAATAATGTTCGTTGTTTAAAGTGCATAAATGTCCTACATACGAACGGCAAATGTATAACTTTTGTGCTTACAAAATGTTTTCTCATTCAAAAAAAGTTGATATGTTGCTAATTTACGGTGAGTCATAAAATAATCAAGAAGAGCTGTAGAGTCATATCGAGAAAGGTATCCAGAGCGCCTCATTCCTGATCATACAACCTTTTTAAGATTATAGACGACCTTGCGAAGAAATGAAGATGCTTTTTCTCTTCGGAAGAATCAAATAATTGACCGAAAGGTAAGAAACAATGTTAATACAGCTAGACTGTTACAGTATTTCGAACAAAACCCACGAAATTATGTATGGCTAGCTAGCTGGGAATTGAACTTGGATAAATCAACGATTCAACGAATTTTAAAGGCCAATGGGTGTCATGACTACAATATTCGCAATTTAGAGTATTTGCCTGAGCGTCAAATTGTAGTAAATATGGACACTGTTGATCAGAACCTTTTTTGGCACGTTCTTTGAACCGAGAAAAGTGCCTGTCAGTAATGGTTTGACAAACAGGCGCAACGAACACTACTGGTGCATCATCGGTATGCATTTAATTGGGTCTTAAAAAATAAAGTTCACAAAACACCTTCGTGAGATTGAAAGGAAATATCACAAACGCTCAGAAATGTTAATAAACGTACCACGCCCACAAAGAAGTCAGGCTAAGATTGGATATGTGTCTTGAAATGAGAGGAGGTCATATAGAGAATAGATTGTAATGTGAGGGCGTTTGTGGTCAGGTGATTTCCGGGCTGGTTGCCACGTCGTCAGTTTAGAACACTTGACGTTTCGAGAGACATATCGCTCTCTTCTTCTGAAACTGGAGATCTACTGGTCATCGCACTATTTATATCAGGGGTGGTCACTGATCCATGATGTTCCGGTGTGGTGGTTACTGATCCATGATGTCCTGGTGAGTTGGTCACTGATCCATGATGTTCCGGTGGATTGCTTTCACGGATGAATCGTTTCCAAATACCGGGCAGATCCACGCCGCCGTCCCTGTTGAAATTTTTCGGATTTTTGTGAATTTCTATAGCTTCTCTGTATAGTCGGGGCCAAAATCTTCTCTCTCTTACTAGCATGCTGGCTCCACTTAGCTCTACCGTGTGTCCCGTGTCCGCTCTATGCTCTGCTACTGCCGATTTTTCCGAGTTGTTATTTTTGAGGTGACTCTTGTGTTCCTTTAACCTTGTGTTGATGTGCCTTCCTGTCTGTCCTATATAAACCTTTCCACATGAGCAGGGGATACTGTACACACCGGGGCCCTGGAAATAGTCATTGTTGCAGGTCTTCGGAAAAGCTGCCGCCACTTTTTTCACAGTACTGAAGACTGTGTTGATATTTCTTTTCTTCAAAAGACGTCCAATTTTATCTGTACATCCTTCCACGTAAGGTAGATATGTCGTCGCTAGGTACTCCTTTTTCTCCTTGGGCGTATGTCTTTTCCTGATAGCTCGTTCAATATTTCTTTTCGTGTAGCCATTTCCTTTCAGGGCCATGCGTAGGTAGTTCCTCCTCCAAGTGTCTGGGTTCACTAATATTCCGGGCTCGATGAATCAAGGTATCTATGATTCCCTGCTTCTGAGCTGGATGGTGGTGAGACTCAGCATTTAAATATCTGTCAGTGTGAGTTGGCTTCCTATATACTCGATGTCCTAAAGTGCCATCTAGTTTTCTCTCAACCAACACATCCAAGAAGGAGAGAGCGGCATTTTCTCTACTTCCATAGTGAACTGTATATCTGGATGTATCCCATTGATGTGATCCAAGAAGTTTTCTACGGTGTTGCGTCCATGGGGCCAGATGATGAAGGTGTCGTCAACATATCGGAGCCAGCACTTAGGTTTTAATGTTGTGGATTCCAGGGCTTTCTTCTCAAAGGCTTCCATGTATATATTGGCTAGGACTTGAGATAACGGTGAACCCATTGCTGCTCCCTCCGTCTGTTCATAGAATTGGTCCCTGAAAGCAAAAAAGATTGAGTTTATGCACACTTTTGCTAAATCTTCTAAAGTATCATCCTTATCCTCTGCGATTAGTCTTCGATGCAGTTCTTCCAGGGCCTCGTTGAAGGGTACTTTTGTAAATAGAGAAGTCACATCAAAGCTTACTAGGATATCTTCCGGTTCAAGTTTAATTTCTCGAATCCTGTCGAGAAAATGTTTGGCGTTTTTGACGTGATGCTCAGTCCTCCCTACTAAATCCTTTACTTTTTGTGCGACATATCGGGCCAGGGGGTGTGTTGCTGATCCTGCTGCACTCACTATTGGTCGAAGGGGAATATCTCGTTTGTGAATCTTTGGCAAGCAGTACAGCTGGGGTGTCCTTGAGTCGGTTTGGATCAAACTCCTGTGAGATTCCTTAGGTATGTTTGAGGATCGGATTGCAGCGGCTACCTTCTTCTCGACTTTCTTAACCGGGTTGTTTCGGATGTTCTTGTAAATGGGATCCATCAATAAGTTTTCCACCTTGGCGATGTAGTCAACGGTGTCCATTACTACTGTTGCGTTCCCCTTGTCGGCAGGCAGTATTGTTATTAACTCGTTCCTTTGAAGCTGTTTGAGGGCTTGGATCTCCCTCCGGTTCAGGTTAGGTTTAGGAGGCCTAGCAGTTCGTAGAATGTGAGCTGCGTCGGCTCTCACTTCTTCAGCCACATCTGCTGGTAGTTTTCGGCACGTGGTCTCCAGAGAACTTATAATTTCCTCCTTTGGGATTGTCTTGGGGGCTATGGCAAAGTTCAAACCCTTGGCAAGTACCTCCGTAGTGTCTTCATCCAGGTGGATGGATGCAAGGTTGATGACGGTTTCTATTCTATTTTTTTTAATTTTCCAAAAATTATTTTACAACTCCTGCATTCCGTCAACACAAAATTTTATTTTGATCTATAGCTACGACAAGTGCATTATACGAATTACGAATATGAATGATGGTCATTTCTACGGTTCCTCGGTTTTTCATTGTTTGTTATAGTCAGACGACTTACGTCATACAAACAAATGAATAATTCATTATATTTTTATGAAAATATTTTAAAAAAACTGCTACTGAGAATAAAAAATAACTATATACTACACTAAATGTTTGCACTATATATTGCACTAAAATTGCAAAAACTGATTGTTTAACACGACCAAATATCGAATCGAATTATGTTGACAATTGCGTAACATCAGCCGTGACATAAGTAAGTCGTCTGAATTCTTGCCGCAACTATAGCGGTTCTTGTTGCACGTATACGAGCATGTACTCGTATATATAAATCTTGAACTCGAACACACAATTTGTAAGTGAACAGTAGGGTTGCAACCGGAAGAACAGTCCTTACTGCAGCCTCTGTCCTTTCGTCCTTATTTTTACTAGAAATGTCCTTACTCGGAGGACATGATTAAATTCGTATTAAAATAGAATTATCGGGACACAAAGACAAAATATGTAAAAAAAATAGTTCATATACAAAGTAAAAAGAATGTCCTTACTTGAGAATTTAAAAGATAAGAATATCCTACTTGCGCATATGAAAAGGTGGCAACCCTAGTGAACAATGGAAAAAAATCAAATAAATAATTCGTTACTCATATAACTGATAACCGAGTGATTTTGGTTACTGCAATAACCAAATAATCAGTTATTTTTCACTCGAGTGATCCCAACACTAGTTATCACGCCTTGTACTAAACCTACATTGTTTTTGAGAAAAAAGGTATACATGTCATTAGTCTTCGAAATTGGCCATTTTAGAGATAATAGCTTTTCAACGACCATATACATAGTTCCTTGTACAATACTTTAACGTAGTTGGCACCAATAGTAAGTTAAATTTTAACAATTATTAGATAAAAATGTATGTTAAAATTAATAAGTATTTCTAAATGTAAGGTATTTATCCAGTTTTGGTTAAAATCAATTACTTTACAAAATCGAAAATTTTTCATATTCAGATATGACAGATGGCTGTTATTTGTTAACAAATAAATATCAATGGACGTTCTGGATAACGAGAACATTTGGGAGGATTTCGAAATAGATTACAACTTGATAGTCAACAATTTAAAATATCTGTTTAGGAATTTAGAGAAGAAAAAATGAAAAATATGTTCTCATAGCGGATGTTCCACAAACTACTTCAGAATGACTATCTAGAGCTGCAAGAATCAAGAATCAGTATGATTTCCATTTTAAAAACATTGCATGTTGAAAAATACTATCCGTAGCATTTTACTCAAGTGCAAATTTTAGTGCTTGTCAATCTGTCTTCAACATATTCAATTTGTGAGGGAGTTTTATAGCCTACTACGTTAAAATGTTGTACAGCTATGCAGTTGATTGTTGAAGTTCTTAAAAATTTGTTCTTCCTTTTGAGCGTGACGCGGTTTCTCGACCAACATCCCATCCCAATGTGTCTAACGGGCGCAAAGAAGTATAACGTCACGTCAAAAATATTTTTATTATATTTATTTAAAGAAAATATTTGGATCCTTGAATTTCAGATATAACCTAAAAAGCAGTTATTCTATAAATCCCAGTAGTAAGGTTTTAGTACTATTTTTTATATACTCATATTAAGATTCCCTGGATAATGTTTTTGAAATTGTCTGCTCAGTTTGTAAAATGATTTAAAAAGTACATATCGCGAATGTTCTGTTAAAACGGAAACTGTAAAATTTTATCCCATATTCTTAATGACACACTGTATATTATACGCTTATACGTAAGAAGTAAATTTATGTTGGTGTCACAACCAGTAATTCTCCACGCTGTATAGTGGGTTGTATAAAAAAAATTTTAAAAATTTGTTCTTCCTTTTGAGCGTGACACGGTTTCTCGACTAACATCCCATCCCAATGTGTCTAACGGGCGCAAAGAAGTATAACTTCAGAAACATATTATTGTATTATATAAATTGTGATATTTTATGAAGTGAAAACTCTAGTATGTCCCCATCACTATATGTATAGACATCCAATTTTTGATAGACAAATAGTTCTTTACGCGGTGTAGAACTAACTACATCTATCGGCCGTTCGCTACTCCATGCCGGACTGAAAATGTCACAGGCACGAAGCGTTCTACATGCTCCCTCACCTCACCGTTCTACCTCACCTATGGCATACTGATGAGAGCTAATAAGCTCGAAACCGGTATATGTCTGGTGGGCGTCTGACGGATGACTCTAGCTGTTGCTATAGGTTTTCCAGGTGTAATTCAATGCTGGTCAGGGCATTAGCCCGCAGAGTAGTTGTTTCCTGGAATTCCGTGTTTGCAAAATATCGTTTCTCGCCGATCGCGATAAAGGTCGACAGCTTTCAATGGTGTCTACTGCATGTAGAACGCTTCGTGCCTGTGACATTTTCAGTCCGGCATGGAGTAGCGAACGGCCGATAGATGTAGTTAGTTCTACACCGCGTACTCATGGTCCCTTCTGTCGGGTTAGACAGACGAAAGCAGCTAGGATTATTCGTCGGATACCTCACCTATGGCATACTGATGAGAGCTAATAAGCTCGAAACCGGTATATGTCTGGTGGGCGTCTGACGGATGACTCTAGCTGTTGCTATAGGTTTTCCAGGTGTAATTCAATGCTGGTCGGGGCATTAGCCCGCAGAGTAGTTGTTTCCTGGAATTCCGTGTTTGCAAAATAGTTCTTTAGTTCATTTAGACCATTATTATTCTTTGGAGGATAAAGTATTCGTTTTTGTCTTTAATATTTGTTTGTAAGTAGGTATAATACAAGGAAAGCAACTCTTATAGCCATTATTTCAAAATCAGATTTTCAGATCAAACATAAATAATACATGTAATGGATAGTTGAAACTCATATTTTTACAAGAAGTTTTTCACAGAAGGGTTGGTTCATAAATTCTTCAATACACACTCTAACCGATTTGTAAACGAGTTTTTAGATTATTATTATGTATTTCATAACTCGCGTGTGATACTAGACTTTAAATCAAATCTCTTAAACTTTTTCGAAAGATAAAGAAAATAAAAATCAGTTATGCTTCACGAAGGATGGTTGACATTAAGTGAATACAAAAACACAAACATTCTACATTTCTACAAACACTGATGTTAAATACTACCACAAGAAAAAATATTCTATGTATTATTTTAATATTTTTATTTATAACAAAATTATTAGACACTTATTAAACAGAGAAACGAAACATTAATAACACTCAGCTTTAAAATCTAAATACTTTCTAATGTCGTTAAACATAAATACAATAACAGTCTCCAAGGTAACAGATTCCACCCAGATATCCATAGACCAAACAGAGATTGTTGCAGCTGCTGGAAATGCAGACTCTTGGGGTAGGAACAGAGGCGATATCTTTCAGCGGTATCCTTTTGGTATCAGCAACACCTGAAAAATCCAAATGTAAGCGTCAATCTTATCAAAATTGGTTTGTAGCGAAGAGAATATTAAATATCTATTTGATAATATAGCGATATAACTAAATACAACCATTATTTCATATTGCGAACAAGTCAAAGAACTTTGTTTTTCATAAAATGTATACAGAATGTTTTGTCTGTGGCAAAAAGTAAGGGGTTTTTGTTATATAAATGTGGAATCTTAGGACAGCCATTGACCATTAACAATCTATGACAAATTAAAAAAAAAATAATTTCTAAATTACTTGAGGTAATTTATGTAAATTTGGTGTGCATATTTAGTAGATATGAAACAAAAAATTACCAGCTTTAGAAAGTTGCCAGTCCTCTACTTAAGAAACACCCTGTATAGCAGTAAATTTATAAAATATATTCGTTGGGTCCCTACCTCCATTTTCTTGTTCTGCGATGGCATTGAAGATCAAAGCGAAGAACACCAAAACTGCAATGGTTTTCATCTTGAGTTGATTTTGTATATATTTCTCTTCTCGTCTGGTTCTAGACTATCTATTTCGATATTTTGTCCCGCTTATATATCAAAAATTGATCTGATATTGACTATTTTTCTGTTAATTGATAAACAATATATTTTCTGATCGGATTTCTGGGTATTTTGAAATAGTAATCTGTTATTTGTAATAAAAAGGATCTAAGTCCTCATAAAATAAAGTGTCAGATTGCACAAGATAATCAAAATTTTATTTTTTACTTTTGCAAACCTTTGCTACATTCTAATTGCTTCAAAAAAGGGCTTAGCAGGATAAGTATATGTGTGTGATCCCTGATGGATTGCCTCCAATTTTCTTTAGACGGCAGCCATCATGTAAGCTGATATTGTAAACTAATTTGGAATACTACGTTTTTTACAATATTTATCGTGGTGTGTACGCTTTTTCTTTATTTAACAAGTTCGATACAAAATTGTGCATATTATTTATTCATATTGTTTATAATGGGTTTTGGTATAAGTGACATTAAGTTTTTCAATACAATTATGTGAACAAAAGTTTTCTGTATACTTATTTATTGCATTGTTTACTATTTCTGCACAATTCTATCGCCTCGCCACGCATATTGCAAGGCAAAATGCAAAACCCAACATTGTTGTTTTATTATTAAGTTGGAGAAAAAATATGTTTGAATTATTAGAAAAAAATGAAGGGATGTAATATACTTATTTTGCAAATATGGAATTCCAGGAAACAACTACTTTGCGGGCTAATACCCCGACCAGCATTAAATTAGACATGGAAAACCTATAGCAAACAGCTAGAGTTGTCACTTGTCAGTAGTCTACCAGACATATACCGGTTTCAAGCTTATTAGTTCTCATCACTATTCCACAGGTGAGATATTTAACGAATAAAATAACCCTAGCTGGTTAGTCTGTCTAACCCGACAGAGGGGACCATGAGTACAAGGTGTAGAACAGACTACATCTATCGGCCATTCGCTTCTCTTCTCACGTTCAGTGTGAAATGATATTTTGCAAACTAGCTGTTTGCTATAGGTTTTCCAGGTGTAATTCAATGCTGGTCGGGGCGTTAGCCCGCAGAGTATTTATTTCCTGGAACTCCGTGTTTGCAATATAGGTAAACTAATTGTCTTACTTTTTTTCTAATAATTGAAAACAATATTTTACTTAATAATAAACCAACAATGTTAGGTTTTGCCTTGCAATATGCGTGCTGATAGAATTATATAGAAGTAGTAAACAATGCATTAAATAAATATCCAGAAAACTTTTTCTCATACATGAGTTCTACACAATTGTATAGAAAAATTTAATGTCACTTATACCAAAAACTATATAGGCACACCCATTATAAAGAATATGAATAAATAATATGCACAATTTTGTATCGAACTTCGTATACAATTGTAAGACGTTTATGCTAAAAAATATCTACATGGTGTATGCAGGAAAAACTTAGCAGGATAAATTTATGTGTGAAAATAAAAGAGAAAGAAAAAATTTTATAGGAAGAACAACTATTATTTTTTCATGTTCTATCTTTTCCCAAACGATAAAATACCCTTCCAATCAGTTTTACAATTTTACACATTATATTAAACAAATCGAACATTTTTGTGATAGAACATTTAAAGTATCTGTTTTATTCCAAAAACAAAAATGTTTTAAAATTATTTATATACTAGTTTATTTTTCAACAATTATTTGTACAGTGTTGCCTATCAGGTTCCATTACTTACTTTTTCGGCACCAAAATCGGACAAGCGATTCTAGAGAAATAAAAATATATATTTTTAATATTTCATGAAACGTCCATAACTCCCATAAAAAAATCTTTTTGAACATAGCTTTCTGGGAAATTTCAGCTAACATTATTGCTGCCGTCTAAAGAAAATTAAAGGAAAATCATCAGGGATCAGCACACACATATACTTATCCTGCTAAGTCCTTTTCGAAGCTATTAGAATGCAACAAAGGTTTGCAAAAGTAAAAAATAAAATTTTAATTATCTTGTGCAATGTGACAGCAGAATCAATTTATTTTATGAGGACTTAGATACCTTTTATTACAAATAACAGATTACTATTTCAAAATACCCAGAAATCCGATCAGGAAATATATTGTTTATCAGTTAACCGAAAAATAGTCAATACCAGATCAATTTTTGATATATAAGCGGGTCGAAATCTCGAAACAGATAGTCTAGAACCAGACGAGAAAAGAAATATATCCAAAAAAAACTCGCTCAAGATGAAAACCATTGCAGTTTTGGTGTTCTTCGCTTTGATCTTCTATGCCATCGCAGAGCAAGAAAATGGAGGTAGGTACCCAATAAATATATTTTTAAAATTTACTGTTATACAGAGTGTTTCTTAAATAGAGGTCTGGTAATTTTCTAAAGCTGGTAATTTTTTGTTTCATGTCTACTAAATATGCACACCAAATTTGCATAAATTATCTTAAGTGATATAGAAATTAATTAATTATTTTTTTTTTAATTTTTGACAGGCTGTAACTGTAACTAAGACCCCATATTTATATAACAAAAAACCCTTATTTTGGGCCACAGAATACGTCCCTCGATATTTAACCTATAGAAACATCCTGTAATAATTTTATGAAAAACAGAGGTCTTTCACTTGTTCGCAATATCAAATAATGTTTTGTATTTAGTTATATCGCTATATAATCAAATAGAGATTTAATAATTTCCATGTCTGATGCCCGCATTTTCTTTGTTGACTTGACACTATTCTTTAAATATATAATACCTAAATAGTTTTGCAATTAAATTTAAAATCCCCTCTTTTCGTTACAAACCATTTTTCATAAGATTAACGCTTACATTTTGATTTTCAGGTGTTGCTGATACCAAAAAGATACCACTGAAAGATATCGCCTCTGTTCCTACTCCAAGAGTCTGCATTTCCAGCAGTTGCAACAATCTCTGTTTGGTCTATGGATATCTGGGTGGAATCTGTTACCTTGGAGACTGTTATTGTATTTATGTTTAACGACATTAGAAAGTATTTAGATTTTAAAGCGAATGTTATTAATGTTTCGTTTCTCTGTTTAATAAGTGTCTAATAATTTTGTTCTAAATAAAAATATTAAAATAATTTTCCCTGTGGTATTTAACATGCGTTTGTAGAAAAAAAAATAGTGTTTTTGTATTCACTTAATTAATTATCTTTAACTTTCGAAAAATTTTAAGCGATTTGATATAAAGTCTAGAGTCTCGCATGCGAGTTTTATATTTATGAATAATTTTAATAAGCTGAAAAGTCGTTATCAAATCACTGAGCCTGGATATTGCAGAATTTATGAACCAGAAAAATTACTTGCAAAACCATGAGTTTTAGCTGTCCATTATATTTATTATTTATGTTTTTGTGTATATTTTCTTGGTAATTTCAAAGTAAAAATCTGATATCAACAAAAATTTAAAAAAAAATATATCTGGGTAAAATATTTTACTACATTCCTTTCACTATTCATCATTCATTATTTGGCCTCAGGGATAATTTCCCAAATTTATGCGTATAGTTTAAGAATCCCTTTGTATAACATAATATGAGATTCTAAATTTTTCAAATAATCAATTCGAGTCGACGAGTTTTGGTTATAGCAAAATGTTCAATGTTTGATTTAAATTTAAGTAAAGCCGCTTTTAGAATTTCTTTAAATTCAACTTTTCCTTGTAAAGAGAAAATAAATAATAAATTTTTATATTACACACACAAAATGAATGACAAAAGCGAATACCTACTTATCGACCAAAAAATAATAATGGTCTAGATGAACTAAAAAACTACTTGTCGAGCAAAAATTCGATGTTTATTATACAGGGTGTCCCAAAATTAGCCTGCCAAAAATTAACTATGGACTCTATAATCAAAAATTAGAAATAAAAGTTATATAAATCATAGGTCCGTAAACGTGGAGGTCATAGGCGTGCCAAACTGGGAGGTCAGCGGGTAAATATTGCTCTAACTTTCTTGTATCTCAAGATTTTCGTCGTCAGATCAACAAATTAAAAATTTTGGTTTATTTTACATGAAAAAGGTACTCCTATTTCAATCCGATAAACTGCTCTGTTTTAGAATAATCTTATTTTCTATAATATATGTATAAACTATAAATAGGCAAAATATCCCTAGTAGGCTCTACTGTCGACTTATTTAACACATATTAAAGGTGTTATTCAAGCGTTTTAAGATATTAAAATACTTTTAAAATGCATATCAGTCATGCAATTATTTGTAAATTTTTGAATTTTAATCTAGTCTATTAATACTTCAAAAAACTTGACAAATAACTTAGCCTACTAGAAACAATTTGACTGCTTACATATCATATGTAATATTTTTGTGGTATGTCACAAAATTTTTAAATTAATATTACTCGTAAACGGAATAATTTATCGAAGTAAAACAAGAGTAGGTACTACCTTTTTTTGTAAAATTGTTCATTTTAATTTTTTGATCTGACGGCAAAAACTTCGAAACATGAAAAAATTAGAGTAATATTTATTCAATGATCCCCCCAGTTTGATACACGCCTATGATTAATTGTGGTATTGTTATTAGAACATTAGATTCACAGAGAAAATAAAATTTTGGGGTCCCCCTTTATGGAGCAATAGCTCCATTAGGGGGCGTTTACGGACCTATGTCTATATAACTTTTTTTTCTTATTTCTGATCGTAGAATCCGCTGTTTGGCAGGCAAATTTATATTGAAGTGGTGATGAGAGTTGTAGGCCTGAGGAGGTATTCAAAAGAAAATCTTTGACAGACCTATAACTTCTTATGGAAGCGAAAAGTTGTGCTAAGGTAAGTTAACTTAAATCACATTACTGTATTTCCGTCCAAGGAAGCTAGCCTAAAGTATGGCATAGTGTTTAATGAATACCCAAGATTGTAGAGTAATTCATACTTTACTACATATAGCAAGTATCTTTCTTCACAGAGGTTTTAGGTAAAAAAATTTCATGTGGAGAAAATATTCACATGCGACAATATTGATCTTATAGGCTCCACTGCACTTCACTCTACAGGTGCATCTATCGCAGTATGCAAATTTTTGTTAAATATTTTTGATACTCAAATCTCATAATCGACCTACGATGACCTATATTATTTTTACTTTATTTGCTGTCAGAAATCTATGTTTTTTATGTTTAAGGACGTCACGCCATATTTACGAAAATATGTGCTATTTTCAATGTCAATGTTGATGGAATATTTAGATTTAAAATAAAAAGTATTATCGCCTTAGTAACAATTAATTTCTTTAGAAACAAATATTTATAAAGGAAATACAACTCTATCAGTCAACTTGTGAATAAATATAGCATTTATTGCGATTGGGAAATCTCGTTAAAGATTTTGACCCTTATATCCTTAATCTATATATATATAAATTATCGTGCTTTAAATATAGCGCATAGGAGGAACGATCATACAGAACCTTATTTGTAACTGAAGTCTGCAGCTACGCACACAGCATTCGAAATCGTAAACAAAATGAAAACTGTTGCTGTGATTTTTATGTTAACTGTTGCAATTGTCTCTATGGAATGTGCTTCATATCAAGGTGTCAAAAAAGGTAAAAAAAATAATCATTTTTTAAATTATTTTCAAGTAATACCTTAGAAGTTAGGAAGTAAGAAAAGAGCTGATTTCTTGCGCATTTTGGAGAATTTACTGAGAATTAAACACTGGCGTCGCAAAAACTTTAGTGTCTACAAAAAATAATCTGATTTCAATATTCGGAATCGCGTAGTCTAGAGACTACAGTGGCTCAACGTTGTAAAGGTTAAAAATACTACAACTTCAATAATGCTTTACTCAGCAAATATAAGGATTGTATAAACAATTTTTTACGATATCGACTCCATTTTTCAAGACGCATCTATTTTCAAATTCTTTTTTGGATAAGTTCTGAATCACCCTGTATATTAATTTTTTCTCAATTGTACAATGCTCAGCGCAATTTACTACTGTACTAAAAGTTCTCTTAATGGCAATATGTTCGAAACAACTGTAACTATTTTTGTCTTCTTTATATCAAAATTAAATATATTTTTTCTACGTTCATGCAAAAAATAAAACTTTATTGAACTATATTTAGTGGAAAAAATTGTCTGCGTCGGACCAGACGGTGGAAGTTATACTTCTTTGGCCATTCTCATACACCCACTCGTACGTACAAAAAAAAAATTCTAAAAAAAAAATAAAATAAAAACAAAAAAAAAAAACAAAAAAAAGCCTGAACGTACAAAAAAAAATTAAAAAAATATATATATTATTATTATTATTATTATTATTATTATTATTATTATTATTATTATTATTATTATTATTATTATTATTATTATTATTATTATTATTATTATTATTATTATTATTATTATTATTATTATTATTATTATTATTATTATTATTATTATTATTATTATTATTATTATTATTATTATTATTATTATTATTATTATTATTATTATTATTATTATTATTATTATTATTATTATTATTATTATTATTATTATTATTATTATTATTATTATTATTATTATTATTATTATTATTATTATTATTATTATTATTATTATTATTATTATTATTATTATTATTATTATTATTATTATTATTATTATTATTATTATTATTATTATTATTATTATTATTATTATTATTATTATTATTATTATTATTATTATTATTATTATTATTATTATTATTATTATTATTATTATTATTATTATTATTATTATTATTATTATTATTATTATTATTATTATTATTATTATTATTATTATTATTATTATTATTATTATTATTATTATTATTATTATTATTATTATTATTATTATTATTATTATTATTATTATTATTATTATTATTATTATTATTATTATTATTATTATTATTATTATTATTATTATTATTATTATTATTATTATTATTATTATTATTATTATTATTATTATTATTATTATTATTATTATTATTATTATTATTATTATTATTATTATTATTATTATTATTATTATTATTATTATTATTATTATTATTATTATTATTATTATTATTATTATTATTATTATTATTATTATTATTATTATTATTATTATTATTATTATTATTATTATTATTATTATTATATATTAATATATTAAAAGTTCTTAAAAATTTGTTCTTCCAAATTTTCTCTTCCTTTTGAGAAAAAATTCTTTAAAAAAGAAATTCTTAAAAAAAAACACTCGTACGTACCAAAAAAAAAAATTCTTAAAAAAAAATAAAATAAAAACAAAAAAAAACAAACAAAAAAGCCTGAACGTACAAAAAAAAATAAAAAAATATATATTATTATTTTTATTATTATTATTATATATTAATATATTAAAAGTTCTTAAAAATTTGTTCTTCCAAATTTTCTCTTCCTTTTGAGCGTGACGCGGTTTCTCGACCAACATCCCATCCCAATGTGTCTAACGGGCGCAAAGAAGTATAACTTCAAAAAGTGGTTCTTTATTGCACTAGTGCAATAAAATGTTTATTGCATTCATCTGTCATACTACTACAGCGTTTTGTCATCATGACAAACATAAACGTTCAAATCGACGTCACATTTTCGTAGACTAGTGCCATCTAAATAACATTTTTTGGTTTTTGCATGAACGTAGAAAAAATATTGTATGCAAGTCGTACAAAAAGTGCGTATTGCACTCGACGTGTTGTCCTACTCGGCCTGACGGCCTCATTGGAGAATTTCACGTCGCGTGCAATAAACACTTACTTTTTGTACTTGTTGCATAAATAACTATTATTCAGTTTTTTATGACAGAACCGTAGTACAAAAGCATCGAGCATTAGTAATTTACTTTTAGTCCGGTAGGTGACTGATTACAGCACGAATTGTTTTAATAATGGAGAGTTATTGGAAAAAGTGGACAATGGTACCTGATATAAACGCCAAATTTAATGATTTTTTTTATGCACCGGAGATAAATAATGAAAATCTAACAAATTTTGGACTTGTGCTACTATTCAAGGATGAATTCCTTTATTTAGTTTATATCCACGAGTTTTTTAATCAAGTAATTAATTTTACACGTATGTAGTTTAATATAATTCGTATTGATGGCGCTGAGGACCAGTTTTAAATTATTTTATTTAATTACGTCTATTATACAAACCATATACAGGAAACCAGTGAAATCGGACTTCAGCAATATATTGCAGATTCTAAATCATGAGTTATTTAATTTTTTTATTCTATGAATCCAGAGATATTTCTAATAATCTTGTTAAACTGCTTAGCTCCCTTCACTATGCTGGGTTGCAGATTTGGAATCTAGTTGTACCAGAGACGGCGGCGCCCGTTTACGCCTATCTCGCAAATTTTATCTGATTTTTACAATTATGTCATGTTTGTGGCAAAATTCGCAATTCGGTAATGTATGTACCATTTCTTTTTATTTGTCTATACATATAATGATTAACTTAATATTGTATGTAATATACTTCATAATGCGTAAATTATATTTTCCACAAAAATATGCAATACTTATGAAATGAAAAGAAACAGCCACAAAAAATAAATGACTATCTTCATCACTGGTCTGCTGCCTACAGTAATTAATTATTATTGAATTAGGATGCGAATTGATTTTAGAAGTTTATAAATACACATTTTTTCCCTAGTATTTAGCTTTTCACAAAAATTTCAGTAGTCCAATCAAATCAAAGTATTGAGATTCTATAGTAATAATTATCATTTAGTAACTGATTATTGATATGATGTTATGTATTTATTGTTGCAGCATAGAGATAGTTCAAAAATTAAATTGACAAAAGTGGACAATGCAAATTTGCAGGAAGAATTATTATTAATTTATAGCTGTTTTATTGATAGAGCAGGTGTATGTAGGACATGATGTATGGGGTCCCAAAATATTGCAATTTAACCAATCATACTTATATATAAAGTTGTATAGTTTTATTACTGTCAAATTTTGAAAACTACTACTGATTTTTTTATTTCTTCTAATAAACACTATTAAAATCTTGTTTTAATTAATGCATATTTTTTGGAAACTTAAAGTTTTTTTAAATTTAACAAGAGAAAAAATATTTTAAATTGAATTTATCTTTGGTATAATTTTAGGGATGACTCACTCTCAATGAACATCTTGTAGTGTTTCGATTTACTGGAACTCATAGTTAACAACATACACACATAACAAACCTAAATCTTATTTTTGAATGAAAATGTAAAAGAAGTAGCATAAATGGTACCGATAAATTTACAGATAAAAAGAACACGTCTGCATAAATATTACCTTAGTCCACCGCTTAGTAGATAGAGCCCTTCAGTTTCCAATAATATGTGGCATTTGAAAACCAAAAAAGGTATAATGGTCAAATTTTACACAAATTTTCTACCAATGCATGTGCAACTTCTCAATGTTTCGAAAATTGTTTTCATTTGGAGTGTGTTAAAATGAGCATCCCCTAATTTATTTGTTTGACAAAAATTGAGTATTCAAAAATACGTATCAGATAGCCGGGTTTATTTTAAAACGTTGACTTCTCTTACTTTTTCTCTTTAAAACTAACCGTTTATTAACAGAAAAATTAAATTTATTATCATTCGCATTATAACTCACATGATTGCTACTAATAGCAGGCGACTATCGTACTAGTTTCTGTCATTAGACCTTTTGTGATATTTGCTAGTGCTTCCTTAAATTTGCTACTATTTTTTACAACATAACTATGGAAAATAATTTTACTAATAATGAATATGTTGACATGCTGCGAGTATGTTTTAAATGTCGCAAATACTGTGCCGCAGCAAAAAGAAAAGATACAAAAGATCTAAGGACAAAAATTAGCGTAAATATTTCTTACTTGGAATCGTGTGAACAGTTGTAATGCAAATGATAATAAATTAAATTTTTTTGTTATTTATTTTTAAAGTAAAAAAGTGAGAGGTAAAAGTTTTAAACTAAAGCAGGCTATCCGATATGTATTTTTTAATACTTAATTTATGTTAAACAAATAATTTGTAGTAAAAAAGAACTTAGGAGATGCTTATTTCAATCCCTTCATAAGGACAGAAATCTTAGAAAAACTGTTAAAAAGTTGCACATGCATTAGTAGAGAATTTGACTTTTATACCTTTCTTTAGTTTTCAAATTACAGCCGCTATTTCATACTTTTTTGGAAACTTCAAAGGGCTCTATCTTTTGAGGGGTGGACATTTTGCTATAGTCATTTTTATGCGAACGTGATCTTTTTAGCTGTAGGTCTATCGGTACCATTGGTGTTACTTGTTTTACATTTTCATTCAAAAACATGAAAGTAAATTAGCATAAATCGTCGTATTTTGATTTTAAGAATCTAGTGTATTGTATGAGTAACAGTAGTTACACAACTATAGGTATATAATTTTCATTGTATTTGTCAAATTATTGGATGATAGTAAAAAATAATATACCGGGTGTTCCCTCTAAGATTTTCAGTGCGAATATCTCAGAAACCATCATAGCCAGTGTGACGAAATTTGGTATACAGACACTAGATGGCGCGTAGAATTCGATGACGGCATTAGTTTTTATACAGGGTGTTCGGTTTTGCAGAAAATGAATTTAATTTCGATTTTTTGGTAGCGAACCTCAGCAAAATTTGTATTTAAATTGAAATATCTTTAATTATAAACACGTTCTGATAAAAAAAGTCACGAAAAATTTTTATCTTGTCATAAAAAAACTCCTATGAAAAGTCCTCAAATTTCATTGTTTTGTCATGCCAAATGAGAACAGCCATGAGTCCAATTTACACACACATAACTACTGCATGGATAGACATCAAAACGTGAAGTGACAGAAACTGTCAAAGCAAGTTTGAGTATTTTTGTAGAAATTTTATTATAAATATGTAATACCACGAGGTACCTACATTAAATGTGCGTACGTATTTGCAATAATGATATAGTTTTATTAAAAGAAAATGGAAGTTTGAGCAACCTTGTCTGTAATGAATACTCAGAACACAGAAAATTGTGAAACATTTGCCGTTTTTTTAATTGCATCTCTTACGATACAGTAATTCTTATCGGGAATTATTATTATTATTATTTTTCACCATATCACTCTCAAACTAATAAATTATTACGTGCAAACAAAGCTGAATTTATGAACATCCTCTCCCTTGTCGACTTGAAGCGCGCAAGCGCGCTGCGAAAGCTATGTATGTACAATCTAAACTTGTGGTTGCTTAACCTAGAATTAAAAATAATAATAACGTGCCGGCAACAAGTGGTAGAAAGGCTTTAAACTCTAGAAACAATCATAAATAATGATTTAATGGGTTCCTTGAGTGAATACTTCAGTTCCAGTAGCATAAATAAAAATTCACCTGCTTCAAAAACGATTCCACATTTATCAAATCTGAGTAGAATTTGGAGACCTATTCCTACACAAATTAAGTACATTAATACAATAAAAGATGATAACATAAGGTCTTTAAGTACGATTAATGGTAGCTTGCCTAGGGAAAACTGTAAGAGGTAAGTACAGAACAAGAATGTCAATGTTGTAGGTAATTGCAACTTGCATATTGCTTTTGACCTTTTGAACTGTAGGGTTATATTTATAAGAAACTGCTCATTTACCCATATACGAGAATTATTTTTACTTAATTGCTTTCAGATGGAGAAGTTATTGGGAAATTTCTGGCTTACTTTCAAGAGCAGGGATGAGAAGGTATTTTCCAATATTTGTAGAACAGAAAGAACAAACGTAAAAATATCCACAAAAATGTTATGTCTCACCAGCATATCTTCAATAGATAGGAACCAGGAAAACAAAGTACTCTTATGGAAACAGGTTGACATACACAGTTACGTTATTCATTGGTTAAAAGATTCGATAAGATACTGAAGAAGCCAGATGCCAAGATTAGCCATTTCATTGTTCGATACCAACCTTATTACATTATGTTGTGTATATTGTAACAACAGTTAGCTTTCAACATTTTTAAGATATTCTAACGAGATGTTTTCATACTGTACATAGAATTATAAAATTAGGTAATTATTTACATTAGCGTAAACCTCTCCAATCTTAACAAAAAAATTCCTACCCCCCTATTTTCGAGGGTGCTGATCACGAATCTGAAGTCAGATTTCGGTGCTCGCATGTAGTTTTCGAAAAAAAAATTTTCAAAATTATAACCCTATGTATACATTACATTAGGTTCAAATTACAATATAACTCCTATATATTTTGACAACAGTGTGACGTCATCGTGAAATGAAGGCAGACTGCAGAGGGGGCAGAGATGTACATTGCAATTTCAACCTAATGTAATGTACAAATAGAGGTTATAATTTTGAAAAAATTTTTTTTCGAAAACTACATGCGAGCACCGAAATCTGACTTCAGATTCGTGATCAGCACCCTCGAAAATAGGGGGGTAGGAATTTTTTTGTTAAGATTGGAGAGGTTTACGTTAATGTAAATAATTACCTAAAATTAGTTTATTTTTCTTAAATTTATTCGTTTAGAAATTTTAAAACCCACGACAGACAACTGAATTTAATGTCTTATAGAATACTTTTCAAAGTGAGTTAGAGACTTCTTTATAATATTATCCTGATCCATCATTCCATATTCTGAATTATTTGCAAGAAAATGTCTAATATTTTTTGCTTATTCTTTCTGGTGGCAGTCTGGCACTAGGTACTCACACATAACTGAAAGATAAAAACAACAATTACAAATTATTATCTAGCTTTAAATGACTACTTAATAGGTACCTACTGGGTATTGTACGTCTGCAGGTGATTCTTCCTAGCAAAAACCAGTTGCTTTATTTTAGTTCTGTATCATATGAAATACAAACATTGTAGTTCATTGTTTACTATTTTACAGATGTAGAGTTCTTCTTAAACATATTTAATTCATCAGGAACATAAGTAAAGTGCTGAACTGCTGAAATATGTGGACACAAGCAGTAGGTAGTAAGTAATCTCAAATAATTTCTAGGTTATGCTTTCGTAACATTTCTTTTGTGGTGCTGGGGTAGGTTCCAATCTGACTCTCAACGACAAACATGTTCACATTATAATAAAAAAAAGTTTTAGGAATCGTTTTGTTCGAATTTAGTTGTTGCTAAATAAGTAATCAATAATTACAGCAGTTGGAAAAGAGAGATATTCTTTAGGTACTTACACAATTTTGTAAATTATTTTGTGATGAAAAATACGGGTACCTAATTATTATGTAGGTACACTGTAGTAACATAAAAAACAATTTACTGAAGTTTTATTACATTATAATGGAACAATTTAAAAATATCCACAGATATTTTACAATATTCACACTGTAACCCTAGCTGTAGCGGTAGATTGTACCGACAAGGCGACCCCAATGCTCCAAAAGGTTCAACTTAAGTCTAAATTTTTATCGACAAGTCTCAATAACACCATTGTGCATACGTAAATTGCATTAAATACATTATTTAGCGTTATTTCTGTAAAGTAAAATACTTTATGCCATTATTATTTGACAATTCAATGACAATCCATAGTTTTGACGTTTAGCGATGTTAGTTTCTTCTGTGTAAGTCTGGCTCAAGGCTATGCACGTTTTACATGACAAAACAATGAAATTTGGGTACTTTTTGGAGGCATTTTTTAATGTTAAATTTTGAAATTTTTGAATGTTTATTTATCAGAATGTGTTCATAATTAAGTATATTTCAATTTAACCATAAGTTTTAGCATGGCTGACAACCAAAAAATCAAAATTAAATCGATTTCTTGGAAAATGGAACACCCTGTATAAGAATTGATTTTATAATCAGATTCTACGCGCCATCTAGTGTCTGTATACCAAATTTCGTCGCGCTGACTATGCTGGTTTCTGAGATATTCGCACTGAAAGTCTTAGAGGGAACACCCGGTATATGTATTGTTCGACGACTCAGCTAATAATTGAGTGACATACTTATTTTGCCTAATTCTAATGCCGTCCGAGTCCGAGTGTGCTGAGCGAGTGTCGATTTTTACTGCAACCCAGATTGTTCGTGGAGATAACTCACTCCAACCACGCTCTGCTACCAATGTTTGTGGAGATAACTCACTCCACAGATGCTCTGCTACCAATGTTCGTGGAGATAACTAAATAACTTTCCACTAACAACGTTTACTTTTATTTTTCTCTTTACAAAAGCAGAATTGACAGTTTTTCTAGATTCTTATTTCTATATATGACAGACACACACTAATTAATTTTTATATTACAAGTACACAAGTACGAGTACTAACAAGATTACTAATTACATGATTACTAATTCCAACACAGATAATTTATTGCTTCTAAGCAGACGCCCATCGGTCCAATGTGTCTACAATTGTTCACTCTTTACTTTAGATACTGCTTGACCTTATTGTGTCCATAAAAATATAATTATTGATTATAATAATTTGTCGGATGGGATTTCCTTATCATTTTGTTTATTTCTCTCAGTTGTTGCCAATTTAATGGTGAATCAGAAGAGTATAAGTCAATATTTCAAGAAAATGAGGATAAGTTTACTTATGAGGATAAGTTTACTTATCCTCAGTGTCAATCATCACTCATGCAACGTAAACTGCCTAAAAGAGCAAAACACATTTTATTTTTGTTCTAGGTTAAGACAACTAACAGGTATGATCGATTGCCGATCGACCTGATCTATCAAATAAGGGATTGTTTGACCTTTAAGGCTGGGATTTTGTATACATATTTTTACCGTCTAATAGAGTTTCAAGCGAGGACACAGAACTCCAAGAAAATTGAAATAGTTGGTTATTATTATATATAAACGTATTCACAAAGGTTCCCGCTAGTGCATGAGATAATTTTCATTGCTCATAAAATCACAAGAATAATTAAAATAAATGTTAAAATACCTCAATTTTAGCCACACAGTTACTACGACAATATGTCACAACTACGGCAAAATTATCACAGCCACAGCCACCAAATTACTTCACTCACTAGCCAGGACATATAGGACAACTTGTGTTTCACTTTCAGATTAATTATATTTATTAGTAATTTTACATTTTGTGTCCTCGAGTAAAATCATAACATATGTCACGGGCTTCCATTTTTATCTATGTCAAAATGCACGATAAACTTCAGAGAACCGTGCGGTTCGGGCCTATACGGGTTGTATATGTATACTGTCTCATAGATCTGATTGATTCGTCGTTTCGTTCACTCAGGCTGTGCAATTCCTTTTCTACAAAATCCGCGCCTTAAAAATGGTCAAGCGCTATCCCTATTACTGCTGGCTTAACGATGATTATATTTTTAATATAGGTACTTAGTGTTTTTTACAAATACAAATAATTATTTTAAACATTTAAGAATTTAATAACAGGAACATTATCTCATGCCACCTGCAAATATTCGAATCTACCGCAGTAAAACGAATATATATCGACAGAAAGTGGTCTAACCAACAAATTTTTAGGTACAGAAATCTTAAAAAAAACGTATTTTTTTAAATTTAACTAGAGATGTAGTAAATATTATTGGTACATACACTTACATAGTTCTGCATAGGATTGTTTATTTTTGTTTATTTAAAAATAACTGTGAGATTAGAATAACAGAATAATGTGTGTCTCATAAACGCTTTTTAAAACTTATTGTTTTATTTAAGAAAAATTAATAGTAACAATGAATAAACAAAACATCAATAATTTTATTTTTGATAATACTTTTGTTCTACATGTTTAATTTCTCGAGATTTCTTAACTTTAAATAAAAATATATTTGGCATACAGAGTATTCCGTTTTCCTTGAGTAGGTGCTAACCTTGTTTTTTAAATGGCCAACTGTATTTTTTTACAAAAAAAACGTTCGCGAATCCGATGTTTTCCATAAAAATGCTATTTTTGCAATAACTGCACAACTTAAGTATAGGAAAAGCTATTGCAAAATTGTAGGGTCTACAGAAACGCATTTTATAATTTCATTAAATACAGAGTGTTCTAGAATCGCAGGTCAATTTTTGAAACACCCATCCTCACTCTACAGTAGGTAACTCAATATTTTTTATTTCTATCTATTCATGCAACCAAAATATGTCAACTACTAGAAATTGCAAAATTTAAGAAAAAAATTATATCAGATAACTCGAAAACTCTCAAAATATTGATAGGGTTGTTATACACAAATTCCCCTTAACTCTCCAAGTAGAATTCATTAATAAAAAAATAAAAAATATGGGTTTCCATTTAAAAAGGCAAAGTTAGTACATCTATATAACCGAATATGGTACTTTTTCTTTAGTTTTATTGGGTTTTTGCCACACTTCTGAAAAAATAAAGATTAATTGAATAAGCCCTTGCGCCAAACTGATCAGTCAAGGGTTATTTTTGAAACTAAGTTTGCCTAACCAAAAAATCTCACACTGAAAAAAGCAGATAAGTAAAAAATAACAAAAATCACAACACCATCGCGCACTTCCCTATTTTTGACGTTTCGAAAATCTCTTTGTTTTCGTTTTCAAAATAGTAGTAAAAACATTAAACGTATGTCAAACTTGACAGAGCGACAGAGACATTTTCGAACCATCAAAAATACAGAAGTGGGAGTGATGTCATTTTTGTTATTTTTTACTTATCTGCTTTTTTCAGTGTGAGATTTTATGGTTAGGCAAACTTAGTTTCAAAAATAACCCTTAACTGATCCGTTTGGCGCAAGGGCTTATTTAATTAATCTTTATTATTTTTTTCAGAAATGTGGCAAAAACCCAATAAAACTAAAGAAAAACTAAAATTATGCCACAAAAAAATAGCTTCAGACAATATCGAATATGGTACTTCAGACACTAGGCAAAAAAAAGTTATCTCTTATATTAAACTATAGATATTGAACTTCCTTGCACTAGGTGAACATGCTGTATGATGTATATTTTACCAAATATCAACGAAGCTGACATACGTAAAAACTACTTTTTCCTTTATTTCAGATGCATCTCAAAAGAAAATGTATACCATCATCAAAAATATAATAAATTCTAATATTCTGCAATGTGATCCCAGTGGTTGCAATAGCGATTGTGTTGGCAAGGGATATCCTGGAGGATTCTGTTTCGCTGGAGCGTGTTGGTGTATCCTTGGAGAAGAACCTGAAAAGAGAATACCTACCGTCAAAAATAAGAATTTTAACAATTTGCAATGCGATGCCAGTGATTGCAATAGCGATTGTGTTGGCAAAGGATATCCTGGAGGATTCTGTTTTGCTGGGGCGTGTTGGTGTATCCTTGGAAAAGAACCGGAAATTGTCTTAAACAAAGTGTAATACAAGACAAACAAAAATTATCAATTTTTAAATATAACACAGCAGTTTTGTAGTTGTTTAAAATACATGCTATGGATAAATAAATGGAATTTTAAATATATTGAGGTACCTATTTGAGAATGACAAGAAATTGTCCTTTAAAGTTCAAGGAATTTATTTATTTTTACATATTCGAAAGCAGATGCCCAGTTACAGGACAAAAAACGGATAATACAAACATATACAGTGTGTCCATAAAGTACGCATAAATTAATTACTAGCTGAATAAACATAATTTTTATTTTACTGTTTTTTCAAATGATAATTGAATATACAGGGTGACCAACCTTCGAGTAATGACGGTTTTTTAAATGGAACACCCCATTTTTTATCATTTCGGGATTTCTCTTGCTTAGCTGATTCCAAAAATCTATCACATGCTGCTTCAATTGGTACATGGTGAGTAACAATACCAAGATTACAAGTTATTTACAAACTATTCTTTTAAAAAATACGTAATTTTGTCGGCAGTAGAAAATCTACATTGTACAGTGCTGGGAATTTGAATATTGGAAAGTCTTCAGTATCTAACAACTTTAAAAAGGTAAAATACCATCCTTATAGCGTCTCATCCATGAATTGGATGACGACGACGTTGACCGAACAACTGATTTCTGCGAGTAAATAATCAAAATAACAATTTCATTGACAACGTTTTATTTGAACGGACATGTTAATCGGCAAAACACCCATTATTGGTCTCAGGAAAATCCACACTGGCTGGAAGAATAGTATAGCAACGATCACAAAAGATCACTGTGTGGGCTGGTATTTGATAGCAGCATTGTATCTCTTACAAAATACATTAATTCCTGATTTGACCCAGCTTTTTCCTGATTTTCAAATATCCAATAATAGCCAATAAGGGAGATACAGGCTTGATTATGCTCGCTCGACAGGTTGCAAGCGCAAAAGCATAATCATCCTAGTAACTGCCGTGGCGCATGCAACGTTTTATATTTCACTTTATACGAAATAAAAACTATAAAAGGTCATAGCTTTGACGTTTCTTGATTTGTGGTTATGACTGATGCTAGATATTTTCAAACATGTCCATAACAAATCCCAAATGTCATTATTTTCAGGTTCTCGTGGCAGTGGGCGTGAAAAGATCCATTTTGCAGGCTGCTTTGACAGCAGTATTATAACTAAATTATCAAAGAAGTAAAATTTAATTTTTTTTTCGAGCTCTTGAATCATCTTCACCTACAGCACCTAAAGCACTAGATTTTGCAGAGCAGCGTTATCTGGCTAAAGACTTGTAGTTTGTTTAAGGTAAGTAATAGATGCTGTTGTTATAGTCGCGGCAAGAATTCAGACGACTTACATCACTATAAGCGATGGTACCCAACAGTTCAGTGACACATCCACAACACAACGAAACTATCCGGATATTTATAACAGTTTGAAACCAATCCCTGATTTTTGTGGGAACAGAACTTACGTTGGACTAGCGCGGCTAGGCATAGAAATTGCAAGTCACCGACAAACCTGCTGTGACGGTTATTGCGGGTGACAGGTGTAGCATTTAAAAATACTACTCAATAATTAATGATTCAATCTTTAAATTATCTTAAAACTGACTCTCACAAAGTTTAAACATTACTGGTTGTCTAACTAACTTTTCCTATATGGTCCTCTGTTTAAGATATTCAAATTAGTAAAAGGCAAAAAAGGTTTGAAATGTTTTTTTTTACAAAAAAGGTGCGCTAGCGAGAATTGCTAAAGAACTCACGAATTGAGAGCACACAAATATTTTAAACAAATGTGGTGATCATAAATATATTGGATAAATTATCATCCATGTGTTATTTTGTTCAGTGCGAAATCTCAATTTGCAAATAAATAGCAACACGATTAGGGCCGCACGTCAACCTAGGTAAGCAGCATGGTTCTGTTCTGGTTCGTTATTTAATTCCATAATTTCTCCATTTGTAGGCCTTTTTAGTTTATTGTCAATAAATAATTGCTGTGTCTCTATATATAGAATTTATATAAACTCTGGGCAATATCAAGTATACCGGTTGTCCACTAAATATCATTCCATTTCTGACTATAAGAACGATATAAGAAGTTTGAAACCGCTAGAGACCTAAATGTTTGATAAATCATTGAATTCTGTATTCTAGTAAATCACCAGCAGGATATTTGAATATTTACGTCATCCAATTTATTAAGCACGCCAAGTAGTCGCTGTCTTGCACCACCAATGGTCAAAAGGAAACCCAGCTAAGCTAAATTTATTTATACATTTGACAACCTTTAATTTAAACTAATTTAACGTATCACCACCTCAATTCAAAATATGATATTTTAATTAGAATTAAAAATGTACGCAAACGTATACGTATGCAAAGAGTAGACAGTGGTTTGAAGTTATACTGTCTAATTGTTGTGTGTAATTTAGTTGTCATATTATGCCATATAAAATTTAGCCATTACTACTTGAAATATTCCTTACACGCTTTGTTTAAATTTTTAATATTTTAAATTATTCTCATTATTTACATCATTATTCAATTACATTAATCAGTTCGATGAATTTGCTAAGTATGTGTGTGTTTTTGTGTGTCCTAGTAATATAAGTTTCAAAAATCAGTCTCTTTTTTAAATTCACAGTATAATAATTACAAATTTATTAGTTTAAGTAATTATTTTTAAAAACACTTATTTTTTTAAACTAATTGGCGCCCCAACTACGCAAGTATAAATCTATTATAACCCATGGCCCTAATGCTCCAGTACTAACCAAAGCTAGCCTAGCCCACTTACGATATCATAATAAAAATATATATATATATATATATATATATGGTACACAGTACGTGCTGGTGCTAGTCTAGTGTACGCTGCTTCATTAAATAACATGGGTACCTTCATGAATAGTGCTGCGCAGGTCCGTGCTGGTCCTTGCAGGTATAATGTGCGCGATCTTTTAATTTGATCAATACTGCAAAAAATATATCCATATTTTTCTCCACACTACCATAACTAGCAACCAATTAATACAGTGAAGAGGCTCTTATCACATTGGTTCTTGCAGTAACCTAAATATTTTATTTCCGTAGTTGGAAAATCTAGCAACTTATCAGTAATCTACTGAGCAGCCGTGTACGTATTGTTAATTATTTTATATAAGAATATGCTATTTTAGCTCACTAATAAGGCTCAAGTAAAATATTATGCTAATAACCTCTTTTTGGATATATACCTTCAAGCTTAAATACAACTGATTTTCTTAATTTGTTGTTGATTTTAGTAAATAATTTTATTTTAGATCCGCTGGATGTAACAATATACCCATTTGATATTCAAGATTATGTTATTAATGAAGGCAATGAATAAGAGGGGGCACAGGATTGATTCTTGTGGTACACCTTGGCAAGTTCGGAATTGAACACGTTGATAATTATTTTGTAAATCTAACTAAATGGTAAATGTAGGTATATTATTTTTAGTGATACATGGTGTTACACAATTAAACACAGAACCTGCTCCAAGATAAAAATCTAGAAGCAGGTACTATGTTTAAAAATAAGATGAAATATGTATATAAACATGGGTCTGCCAAATGCCTTGTTTTCAAGTTGTTTAAAGTTTTCTGTCTTAAATACTGTCTTATATAGTCTTCATTTTTCGAAAACCAATCGAGATATTGAGATGAGATTTGGTACACAACAGTGTATAGTGAAGGGCTACATTTACGTGTATAAATTTATTTTGTAATATAGTAGCATCAGTGGCGTTCGTGCCGTTAAATACCTATTTTTAGTAAAAAAAATTCAAGTGAAACTGAAATTATGTGGATATACCTATTATTACAATACCTTGGCAATTTAGCAAACCGTAATACTTACTGAATTAATATTTGCTAATTAAAACAAAATGGATAGTTCTTAACTTTATAAAATGAGGAATGCTTATGAACTGAAAAAATAATGTGGCATTAAAATCTGTAATGCAGTTTTCCTATCAATCAAAAAATAAAAGTCTCATTTAGTAATAGTAATAATGAACGATCAACATAATAACTTTTTACCTAAATAACCTTAAATAAAATAATTAATTACCAGAAAAAAAATCCAATAGATTAAGGTCAGGTGATCATGGTGGCTATTGAATAGGTGCATTTTGTCCTCGACCAATCCAAAGTATCCAATCCAGTATTTAAATGCTGCCGGACGTTTCTACCATAATGGGGTGGAGCACCGTCAAGCTGCATCCACATACCGTCACGCACGATAGCAGGTAAATCATGTAAAACATCTCGGAATTCATTTTGCAGAAAATTTAAAAATGATGCTCAATTTAAATTATTTGGTATGAAAAGGGGACCCAACAGAAAATTATCCACTATTCCCGCCCAGACATTAACCCTGAATGTAAATTGATGGTGTGCTACAATGGTTGCAAGGGGATTCAAATCCGCCCATATAATAGCCGGCTATTATTATGCATGTTTGTCAATCCATTAATTTCTTGTAGAGCTTGCCTCATCCGTGAATGGAATTTTTCTTAGGAAGTCCCTATCTGCATCATGTTGTGTTGACAACCAACCACTGAATTGCATCCTAGAAGCAAAATCTTGGGGAAGAATATTTTGCAAGCGAAGTCCGATGAACATTCATTTTTGTACAATTTTCTATTTGTCGACAAACAATCCTTGTACTTGTGCTTGGTTCTTCTTCTACCAGTGCTAAGATTTGTTCCTCTTGTTCAGGGCTTAATTTTCTATGTCGGCCGGAAATTCCGGACTTCTGATAAAGGTACGTGCAAAATTTCAAGTGTGTATCTTACAAAACAATGGGATTATTAACAAAAATAGTTTTTTAAAATGTAACTTTAACGCCTTGTATAATGAAACAGGGACGCCCAAATAAAAAATGGTATAAGGAAAGTCGCATTATTTTTGTCCAAAGAATATGTGGTTAATGGTATGGCCATCTAGCCAGATACATTTTATAATATGATGTCGGAATTGTCTTGGAGAGATTTTGAAATTGAACGTTTGGACAGTCAGGACATGGCCTTTGCTATGGTGGACATATTAAGTCGTAATATAGACACTTGTTTCCCTTATCGCGCTTCAAATGGGAAAAGGAAGCAAGGCATTAATTGGTTCAACAAATCATTGCGTAATATTAGAAATAACGTGAGGGTCCTAAAGAGTAAAGCTTTGTCATCTAATGTTGCTTTGGATTGGATGAATTATAAAGCTGCACGTAGAGACTATAGGCGTTCAATCAAAGAGGCAAAGCGCGGGGCTTATTCTGAGGCAATTTCTAATTCTGCCAATAAAATGAAAACATGTTGGAATATCATAAATTCTGAAAGGGTTCATAAAAGTAATTCTGTTACCCCATTAGTTAACTGCGAAGATTTTAATCAGTTTTTTATTGATGTATCTAATGTTATTATAAATTCAATTCAATACAGTAACATTGACCATACTGTATATATGAACGAAATGTATAAACCATCTTCTTCCTTTTTTATCTCTGCTATCCTTGAAGAAGATGTAAAAAGCGCAATTTTAAAGCTAAAAGATTCGCCAACCTTGGACTACTATAGTTGTAACAGTAAACTTATTAAAACTCTGATTAATCATATAACATATCCACTTTCAATTCTGTTCTATAAGTGCGTCCAAGAAGGATGTTGGCCGGATGTTTTTAAAGATTATCCCTATTCATAAGAAAGGTGACACTAGTGTTGCAGATAATTATAGACCTGTTGCTATCGTCTCAGTGTTATCTAAAGTTTTTGAAATAATAATCAAGGAGAAACTTACTTATTACTTGGAGTTTAAGCAGTTACTGTCTAACTCTCAATATGGATTTCGCAAACATAGATCAACAATTACTGCAATTGCGAATATGATAGATATTGTTGTTGAAGGGCTCGATCTTGACCACAGTTCTGAGGCTGTCATGTGTGACTTGTCTAAGGCGTTCGATTCTGTCTCTCCATAAATACTTTTATATAAACTCGAGTATTACGGAATTAGACTCAAATAGCTCGATCTATTTGCATCTTATTTGGCCGAGAGAAGGCAGTATGTTAGTTGTGGAGGAAATGACTCTACCTTACAAAGGGTAGTAAATGGTGTACCGCAGGGGTCTGTAATGGGACCATTACTCTTTCTCATATATATTAATAATCTCCCTAGTGCACTAGACGCTCACTGTACTTTGTTCGCGGACGATACAACAATCTTATCGAAGGCCGATCCAGGGTTGGCTGCTGCAAACTTTAATAAAGCTAACGGCTGGTTTTCTGCGAATAAACTTAAGCTGAATGAAAGTAAAACACAAACCATCAATTTTAGTTCGGATATGTGGGCCGTCAAGTCTTCTCCTGTCAAAGTATTGAGAATTGTACTTGATACTCATTTGCAGTGGAAGCCACATATTGACCTCGTTTGTTCCAAATTAGCGTCCCAAATATTTATATTACGTCAACTTAAAAATTGTTTGCACTACACTGCTTTGAAATCTGTCTACTATTCAATTATAAACAGTCATTTAAGCGACGGAGTTTTATTCTGGGGAAATGCTTCCACTGCTGATAGAATGTTTCGTATGCAGAAAATGGCTGTTCGCGTCTTGGCTAATGTCTGTACCAGAACATCGTGTCGGCCTTTATTCAAACAACTGCAAATTCTTCCATTGCCGTGTTTATATTTATTGGAAACTGACGTTCATTCACCGTAATTTTTCTGACTACCGTACTTTCACTGAGAACCATAATTATGGTACAAGAAATGCTGATGATATCATAATTATGAGTTCAAGAATTGAAATGAGCAGGAAAAATAAAGTAGATGTCAAAATTTATAATGTTTTGATTAAGAGATTCCAAGAACGTAAGCTCAAAGAAATGAATGTATTTATATTGAGAAAATTTGTTAAAAAATATCTATTGGAACACTGTTTTTATAGCACTCAGGAGTACTTTAGTATGAATGGGAACTAGTGCTGCATCATTATTGTGTTTTTGTTTGTCTGTTTTTAACTTGTTTACGATAGTTTCTGTTTTGTTTTTTTTATTCTTGTTTTATTCAAATTGTGACAAAAATATACCATGTATATGAAGTCAATAAACTATCTATCTATCTATCTATTTTGGAACACCTCATAATATATATTTTTCAAAAGCATTTCACTATATATATTTTTTTATTGACTTTTGTATTCTTTGTGCATTCTAGTAGTTCTAGTAGTCTATTGTAGTCTACTGATTAATATAATTTTATTTTTAAAACATTAATAAACTACCTATACCTATTTCAACATATCAATCTCATTGTGATACTATTTGTTTTGATAAATTTTGCAAGACAAGCAATAAATTTTATCAGCGCTCTATATGAATTAAATTATACAAAAATACCATCTTGGGAAACGCCCTTACTCTATATATATATATACCGTCGGTGGAGATTTAAAAAGTTAATACAAACAATTACACGAGAATCAGTTGAACAACGAATAACCACAACCTAAAATCAACAATGAAATCTGCTGCCTTTGCCTTGGCCATCATCCTCTATATCGTTTCGGTACAATGTTCGGAGGAAAAAGGAGAAAATCCAGGTAATTATATTACCAGTGGTTTCTTTGTCTATTTTTACTTATCGTGTTTAAATTATTTTCGGAAATTTTTCGAGGCCATGAATATTTTGAAATTTTGTTAAAATAATCATAGACGAGGGAAAATTTCCAGTAGTTATTAATTTAACTATCAACTACTACTGAAATTTTCTTATGGAATATCGCTGGAACGTAAATTATTCTTGGAAATTTTTTAAGCTCTTGTGATATAAGTAAAAAATTTTTGACGTTTATGTATAGATTGACATTTCGTTTGGCAGAACATTGAATATTTTAATTATTTTTTTATTCTTCAGTTTTTCATGACTGCTATATACGTTAAAATAAGCAAAATAGTAACTTATTATTATTTATTGTATTTCTATATGTGATTATTTTCAATTACTAGATAAGTATAAATTTCGCGTGTGATCCCTATTTGTACCTTTAAATTAATAGATAGTTTGGTTAGTAGTAGTAGTTGATAGTTAAATTAATAACTGGAAATTTTTTCTTGCACACGAATATTTTGAAAATTCTAAAAAATATTCGTGTGCAAGAAAAAATTTCCAGTTTTTAATTGAAGCTAGAGTGGTATTCGGTAAGAAAATTTCACAATGAAGTGTACTTATTAAATTATGATAGAATAAATTTGAAGTGAAATATAAATGTCATTTTATTTATAAATGTCAAAAAATTTCCAGTGTATTTTCATGCTCCTTACCCCAAGGAAGAGAAAAATTTCCGGAAATTTTCTTAGTTGCTATAGTAACGCTACAAAATACAGGCCTTTAATTGGCTGAAAAATACTTTTGTGAAATTTTCAGTGTAATTACATGCAACTTACTCTTAGGAAGATAAAAATTTCCGGAAATCTTTTAAATCACTATGATATTGAAATAAAATAAAAGCTTTTATGGCTAGAAAACGTTGGTGTGAAATTTTCCACCTAAGTTCGATAGCAAATTGTCTAACAATATCTATTGGAATAATTTAATTACAAATTGTTTAGGTAAAAAAAAAAATATTCAAAGTTTATATGTTTCAACAAAAGTATTTCTGATCTAAACATCTCTTCGCTTTAAGTTGAAAGACTGTTGAACAAAACAAATGAGTCTAAAATTAATGACTCTTTTAATTATTATTCATAGTGCAACATTTTCTAAAATATTCGAGCATTTAAGAAATTCACAATACATTATGTACCTAAGGGTGGAATTCATAAATCACACTTAACGTTAAGTGTGCACTTGTTTCATATTAGCTTTGCAATTTTTGCAATTTACAAAATAAAAATGCTGGGTGATAATTTACTAATAATTTTGTAGCACACTTTAATAAGTTTCCATTAAGTTTAGATTATGAAACAAAATATTTAAGGGCATCTTATTTAAGTATACATTAAACGAAAAGTCCACTTAAGTGATGTGCTAACTGTGAATTCCGCCCTAAATACACATCAAGGCACTTGTGAATATACAGGGTGATTCAGTTTTTAATGAACAAACTTTGAGGGTAAGTAGAACTTTGAAAAAATAACAGTTTATTATATAATAGTTATAATTTTGGGGCTTTATAAGGAATATACAGGATGTTAAAGTTTGAAGAAAACATTTGATTTTTTAGTATAATTACATAAAGTAATGGAGATATTTAAGCCATACTTGGTACACAGTGTAATTAGTTAAGGTGTCATAAAATGTGAAAATATCAAGCACTTTGAACAACCAGTGGGGAGATATGGACAGTTCGTTTCTTTAATTTAGGAAAAAAATTGTATTGCCCTGTATGATGTTAAGGTTTATGACATTTTTAAATGTGTATTTTAATTTCTAACAAAAACCCTTATACACAGGGCAATACAACTTTTTTTCTTAAATTAAAGATACAAACTGCCCATATTTCCGCCACTAGTTCTTCAAAGTGCTTGATGTTTTCACATTTTATGACACCTTAACTAACTACACTGTGTACCAAGTATGGCTTAAATATCTCCATTACTCTAGTGATTATACTAAAAAATAACAAATTTTTTCTTGAAACTTTAACACCCTGTATCTTCCTTATAAAGCCCCAAAATTATAACTATTATATAATGAACTGCCATTATTTTTCAAAGTTATACTTATCCTAGAAGTTTATTCTTTAAAAACTGAATCACCCTGTATATAATCGCATTTTAGTGACCATGAAATGCAATTTTATAACATCGTTACGTATTTTTAATAAAAATTATGTCATTTAGCATAAAAAATGTAATTCTACAGTATTTATCTGGAGTTTCTCTTAGCACAGTATGTATTTGGTATTTTTTACTGTACCTAATACATGGTGTATTTAACGCACGTTTATTCATTGTAACATTATCCTTTATGCAGTTGCACATCTTGTATAATTTAACAAATAAGTATATAATTTCATTATTTTATAGGTCTTGAGGGATTAACTACTGTAGCCCTAAAAGATATAGCCCAAGAACCCATTCCAAGAGCATGTTTGTGTACTAGCTGCAATACTGCTTGTCTCAATATCAAATACAAAGCTGGATTTTGTTACGCAGGCACCTGTTGGTGTCTAAAATAATAATATGAAAATTGTAACAACTAATCTTACTGTAACTGTAAGGTTATTATTTATCAATATATGTATACCTACGTGTAAGTGTTAAATAATAAAAACTTTGCTTCCCCCATCCCCATAGATATTTAGAAAACTATAACATATTAACACTCTCTAACTACTAAAAATAAGAATATATGTATAGGAGATACTTTATTTCATAATTTTAATTCCGATGTACAGGCACAGATTACCCATACGTACAAGGTTATTAAGAACTTATCTAGAAAAAGTTTTTTGAGACTCTTATAAATACAATTTTGTAAAAAAAATCAAAAATGTCTGTTCGAAAATGATTTAAAAATATACTTCTGCACGGCATTGGAAAATAGTTCACTGTAAAATCTGATAAGATGGCAATCTGCGACCGGACATAATATGGAAAGAAATGCTCAAGGAAAGAAATTAATAACATTTTATAACGACGATTTTATGCAACAAAATAGTTTGACATACCTGATGTTACAACATTTTGGGCCCGTCTTACCCAGTTTCTACAAACTAACATAAATGTTTCTGCTTCTTGTTCGCTATGAACTGATAAGTTATTGGCAGCAACTATGATACGTTTCCGTAAATCATCAGTAGTATGTATCCACTTAATTTTTTAAATATCTCCATAAAAAGAAGTCCAAATCATTTAAAGTCAGGAGATCGTGGCGGCCATGGTACGAGCACAGCTTAAATAACAATCAGCTCGCAGACTCTACGGCGGCACCTTTGAAGTATTAAACACAGAAAATTTGTCCTTGAAGCTTGTTGTCTCTCTCGCTCAGGATAGAAGTCAGGACTGGATTAAAAATAGTTGTCCCAATTTAGAAAGTGTTTTAACTGCACTGTGTACCTACTTGAATTTTATAATAGTTTTTTTTTTGTTTTAGTAAAACATAGATATAGAAAATAATTTTGGAAGCTTGATTAATATAAATACCACACCTACGTCGATCCATTATTAACATAAAATGTGCAATTAGTACGTATAGGTAATTGATTAACATTACGTTGCTAATAACTAAAAAAGAAAACAAAACAAAAGTGAAATTTATTTAGCCACTTTTGTTTTCGAAATATTACATTATACAGAAACAAAAAAGTACAGAAAACATATGTATTACAGCGGTATACCTACCTAAATAACAAGAATAAATTGTACTGGTATACATTTAATTGCTCAGGTCCAAAGTTTTGTCTTATTTTTTTACCTATACTGAATGTCCAAGATAGAGTTGATCAGTATTAATCTCGAGTACTGTGGCAGATATAAAAAAAATATTTATATATAAAAGTTGTACTTAGGTACAAATATAAACTACAAAATGCTGAATTGCTGAATAAATTTTATGTACATGGTGTTACAAGACTGATAAAAATTTATTTTTTTTTTTAAATGGAACACCTCCATTTTTCTAACATACAAAATATAAATTTGTTTTACTTGAAATTGTTTAAAAATAAAATAACATAACAGTATAAAATAGAAGAAAATCAACAAACCACAAAACGTCGTCGGTATGGCTAAATGCATATTTTACAACCACCCGTCCCTGTCGCTATTTCAATGTTCTACTTACGTTGGTAGGCCCTAACCACCATTCAGTGCAGGAATGAGGGAAACCTGGAAAACCTCATTAATTAAGGGGGTTGTCAAATGTCAACCGGTATCAGTCTCTCACATTGACCCAAGCCAACAATCTTCCACTCTACCATACCCGCAGAGAGGGTGCTAATCTCTCCACGAATATAGCTTATATACGGTCTACCGGCTGCGGGGGTTGAACCCACAGCGATCCATCCATCTCGATTCAAGTACTGACGCCTTAAACCGCGCGACCACTGACCGATCCACAATTTCAATAATGTTTTACTCGAAAACTATATGGATTTTACAAAAAAAAAAAATACGGTATTGACACCATTTTTCATGACGCATCTATTCCTAAATTCTTTTAGATAACTTCTGAATCACCCTGTATATACGATTGAAAGATATTATTTTTTATTTTATATATTTATTAGACTAAGCCATTTACGGCTTTATTTCTTTTGCATAGATATCTATTTAGTAATACAAATTTCAGAAATTTTTGTCTTATCAGGAAGTGAATTAAATATACATAATTATTATACACGCAGTTTTTGGGATACCTTTCGTGATAAATAGCTTGCTCTGCATTACCTTAATGATAGAACATACACGTAATGCATTTCCACCATTTCCATATTTCAATAGTTCACCATTATTAGTAAATTTGTAAAAATAATATATTCACTGCAAACAGATTTTCACGACAAAAAGTTGATTGAAATTGCGCATTGCAGTCCAAGAACTCAAGAGGGCTCTTATTTTTGAAATGTAACGGAGATTTAAAAAATAATTTTTATCTAGGAGAAAACCATTGGCGTACCATATTTTTCTTTAAAAATATTAGTGCCCGTGCGCGCGCCACTGTTAAAGATATAAATTATGTTTATATTGCAAAATATGCACCTTTATTAATAGTCACCACATACCAAATTTTATGAAAGTATCTAAAGCGGTTTCAAAAATATGAATTATTTTCCTAAAACTTTAATAACACCCTCGTATTTTTGTAACGGAACATTTTTGGATCATAGTTTATAAGGCAAACTATCATTCATTTTCGATGTAGAATCATCCCCTTAACAACTATAGAACGCTCAACATAAAAAGAGTTTTAAGCCCTCCCTTAAGTTTTCGCAAGGCATATTCAAATGTATCCACGAAATTTTAAAACGTTTCTTATTGTGTACTTCGAGATATTCAGAAAAATTGGAACATTTTCTTCAATTGTTAAGGTTCTGCTTCATTATTATGCCTTCTTTCATACTTTGTATTACCTCTGGCATTTCTGCTTGAATTTTCCGCTTATCATAAGGAATGTCCATAAAACCTCGCCGTCTGTATGCAAATTCTTCTGGACGTTGCCATAAATTTTCCTTTCCGCAGAACATGCGGCCAATATGGCACCTTATGCGGGATGAATAAACGAACCTATTCGGCATCTATAAAAGAATAAAATATTTAACTTTCAAATGTTTGGCTTCCGCAGGACATCTGGCGCGTCGCGCTCTTCAGGGATTACATAATCGCAGATCAGTCCCGACTGAGATAATGCAGTGCACAATACAGAGCCGGACGTGCATATTTGTATTAGTGAATTAAGGGGCCACGCTAGATGCAAGCAGTGTTTATATAAAGTATAGTTAGTCAATCGGCCTTAGTTATGGACCGTGTCAGCTAGATGGCGGGACTATAATATGTGCAAAATCTCTTACACAAGCTCTAGAGAAGCCGGTAAACAAAGTCAGACTGACTTTATTTTAAAAAATAAAGTCAGACTGACTCTGTTTACTGACTTGCTTAGAACTCGTTTAAGAGATTTTGCATATATTATAGTCCCGCCATCTAGCCGACATGGTCCACAACTAAGGCTGGTTGACTAACTATACATACTTTATATCAACACTGATGCAAGTCAACTCGACCGTTCCTCTAAGTGCACTGAAACCGTCCAACTTCCCTTACATCTTCTGTCTTTGTCTGCCTCGTATCTTATCTCTTAATACTATGTGCACGTAAGAGGCTCCTTAAGCAGACTGTAACTTAAAATGCATTTTTTTAGTTCCAAATTTGCAGTTATTATCAATTATTTTCAGAAACAAAGTGTATACTAATTAATAAAATAATTCACCGCTTCTAGGATGCCCATTTATTTTGTACTCTCTACATTTTAAAATCTTAGTTTACTCGTGTCAAAAAATAAGATTTAGAGCATCCTGGATACTACATTTTTTTTTGAAGAAAACTGGTGCTCATCAAAGTCGAATCATTATTACGGGAGTTATTTGAAACTAGTTTTAAGTTTAGAATGTACAAACATCGTCTGCTAAATCGCGTTGCCTTTGTAATACTTGTCTGTCGAATCACGAATGTTGGCTAAATCACAGCAGCCGTGCTTTTTCAAGGCCACACAATTTAGCAGACAATGGTCGAATCAGCTGAATTTCTGTCTAGAATTCTGTAATGTGCACTGAAATGTACGATATGGAATACGTCTAGTCCCATTGCGCATCCAAATAAAGGTACCAATCCTAGGAGCAGACAAAAGGAGGCACATGAAACTCAGCAAAGACATACTTCATTGGTTATGTATGTGGGTGCGAGAGAGACAACTATCTGCACGTACGATATGAAATCTATTCTTAATTTCCCATTATTTTGTTTGTAAACACGTCATTGGCGTACAGTGTGGTTAACCAGCATTATTTTATCTTGTATCTCGTGTATTTCTGTGGGTGTTATTGTTGGAACATGTCATGATTTATAAGGGACTGTAAAATTAACCAGCATATAGCACGAAATAATTCTTCATATCCAGAATTCAATTTCATTTCAATTTACAATCAGCTAAGCCCCTACTGCTCCGCCATTGCTAGAGGCACAAAACAAAATATGGCGCTGATCATAAATAATCCATTCGCGCAGCTTTTAGCGCATTCCAGTCATCATAATATAAAATTACATTTCAGTGGTAATGTGCTGTAGTGTAGCGACAGCTATGTTAGTTATTGGAAACAAACACATCAGGCCATAAATATTAGAATTTGACATTTGATATTGACACTATAATAGCTTATTTTTAACAGAATCTACTTATTTAATTTGGTGTGCACAGATGTGTATCTATTTTTATCTACTATTTTAAAACAATAAAATATGCGGCACTGATACCATTCCAATACTTCACACAAAGCTTTTGTGTCTAAATATTTTACATTTTTCACAAAACTGGGTACATACGTGTTAATAATGGACTAATGAATGCTATAGTCGCGGCAAGAATTCAGACATCTTACGTCACGTTACGCTTACGTTACATTTTATTGTCAACATAATTTTCGATGTTTGCAATTTAGTTCAATATACAATGTAAACATTTAGTGTAGTATATAGTTATAGTAGTCTCAGTTGCAGTTTATTAAATATTTTGATAAAAATATAATGAATCATTCATTTGCTCGTATAACGTCATCTGAATCCTTGCTGCGACTATATGGTCCTGCACTTTTCACCATAAAAACAATACATACTTATTATTTTAGGTTGTATCAAATTATAAATTTAAAATTGATACAGAAACGTACATCTTAACAGATCTTTGACATTTGTCATAATTTCTATAAAACATTATGCTCCTTTTAAATGAGAGAACTTTCTTGCGGTTTAATGTATCCATGCACCTGACTAGTAAAACAGGCGATTCTGTTACCTTTTTTATCTGACGAGGGTATACTTTATTGAAGTCGTTAGAAGTAATCATTTTTGAAATAATCGTATTGGAAATATTCAGTGCATCAAATAGAAACTGTTTTGGTTTCAAGTAACGTGCCTTTTCCGCTGAAATACAGCAAAATGTTACTTGAAAAAATTATTCAGTGGTAAATTATGGCGATATGCAAAATTACAAGAAAATCAGCCTGCTTTGATGACATCTTTGTGCTTCGATAAAACCATTGTTGAAAATTCGGTTTCATCAAACTTTGTGGAACTCCTTGTAATTATGCAAGCAAATAGCTGTATTATACACTGCAATATAGCTATTATGTAGGTAATGATGTTATCAGTTGTAAAAAAAATAGTAATATAACAATTACAACAGAAAAAAGGTTACTGTTACTCAAAATTGCATTCGATAAAATATATTTGAAACAGCAACCTTGTTTTGTTTGCATCATAGCTAACGGTAGAAGTTCAGTTTTACCTCTTGCTTTAGCTCACATAGCCATTGTTGTATAAGAATACACATATCAAGTTTAAGCCAGTGGAAACAACTTAAAAAAAGTGGCGAAATGTTATCAAAACAAAAAAACTGTGACATATCGAAATTTAAAAAAATCCTACTTTTATCTCACCCGTTTCATTGAAATGTTTTGGAAATATGACAAATGCATGATTTTAAATGCCTGCATATAATTTTTACCATTACGAAACGACCGTGTTATTATAAATTAGTATCATAATTCGCAGTGTTTTATAGAAATCGCCCAATTAGCTTACTTGCCTTTTAAAGCTGGTTTTTACAACCAAAATATTTTATAAGCAGCATCCATTTTGACACAACACTGAAACAACTAGTGCCAATTGATGATGACTGATGCTGTTATATAAGATTTGTTTCAAAAACATTTTTGTAGCAGTTATAAAATACCAAATTAGTAGATGGGTGGAATCCAACAAATTGCTCAAATCCGTCCCTGTGCAAGATAGAAACAATCATACCGGTTACAACTTGGCATGCGGCTTATTTGCGTTTGCAATATGCCAAAGTAATGTTTCAAGTAACACTCCATAGCCGACTATTGGTTACAGTGTTATTTATTACGTTATGCCACCTGGCTAAATTTAATCACTTTCGATAGACCGTAATTGTGCGATGTAGAACATATGGAAGCGATGATGGCATGGCAGCAGGTTGGTGTTTGCTTTTATGTATATACAGAGCGGAGGATTTTGACACTGAATTCTGGATATACAGGGTGTCCCAAAATAGAAGGCCATACCATTAACCACATATTCTTTAGACAATAATGCGACTTTCCTTATGACATTTTTTATTTGGGCGTCCCTGTTTCAATACACAGGGTGTTAAAATTACATTTTAAAAAATTATTTTTGTTAATAATCCCATTGTTTTCTAAAATACACACTTGAAATTTTGCACGTACGTAGTATTCCGGCATACTTATCATTGTCATGTAATTTTGGTGAAAAAAATCGAAGGGCGAATGTATAGGTAACTGAGGGATGCAGTAACCTTTATTCCCTCCAATTATTTCTAAGTACGCCCATGCAGCTTGTTATGGTAAAATTACCGTCCGCCCGGTATATAGGTAAATTCATTAAAAATAGGTATTAATGGCGACAGCTATGAGTAAGAATTTCAAGCAAGGCGTTATTAGTATTTGCTGGAAAAAACATCAGAGCAAGAAAACAATAAAATAGTGAAGCGACTGAAACCAGCGTACTCGTTTCTGAGCTGTGTTGTGCGAAGCAGGAGAAGGCAAAAGTAGCGTTCAAGATATTGTCGTCAATGTACAACGGATTGCGGGAATTGCCTATAAGGGTGTTACGTAGTGCTTCTATGGTGTATTGGTTAGACCGTAATACCTTAGCAGCAAATTTTTATTTGCATTTGGTCCTGCATTAAGACAAAGACGTCTCCTGCTTGTGTTAGGGTAATCGGCACAGGGAGGTAAGAATGTTTAATGTAACTACGTCCTGTTAGCGTAGTGATGTTAAGTTAACAAACAGCTCAGATCGGGGATTGTGTTTCAGGCGTCTTCCTAAGGGTGCGAAGAATATATGCCTCAGCTTTGTCCAGTAAAACGACCTAGAAATTATACTAGAAAATTAGGTGAGACGGCGCCCATTTTGGACCACCAGTGACCGGGAATTATTTCATGCTTTCCCAAATTTCGACCCGTGGAAGCCTAGACAAGACACTTACCTTGGCGTCTCCTAGAACTTCCACCGGCAGGAGAGGATAAGTACCTCCTAGGGGACTTTCTTTTACATAATCTTTCGTATTGGCTGATCTAAATTAGACTTATTCAATAACGTGGTTGCAAAAGCAATAAAGGCATAATAAATTCTTAAAGAGATTGACTCCGCCGAGTTATTGAACAAGTGTGCTGGAACTCATTCCTATTTTTTTCTCGTTAGATATATGCAGGCTGTATCACATAAGAGGGTCACTCCCATGTATCTTTGCTCGAAAACAAAGTCGCTAGACCTTCGGTCTCGCGATATTTCACGTCAGTTTTTCTGATAAAATTATTGATTGACAACATTATTTTGTGGCAAAGAGATATTTATCCTATAAAAACAAAAGTTCTTTATGATATTTTACTGTTGAGAAATATATTTACAAAAACATACCCTCTAATACTCTAATTCGGAAAATAGTTCGCAACTGGGTCAACTTTTGGACTAAGGTAAATTGAAATAGATCCTCATAGCCTCAGAAATTTTTCCTATCGTTTTGTATACTTAGACTTTTTAGGGACACTGAAAAATTAAAAATTTCACTACCTTATTATTCTCTATTTCAGGAACGTATTCGTGGAAATATTCTCTAAAAAGTAGTACATTGAAAATATGGTTGCTATAAATTCATTTTGTAGTCCAGTTTGTAAATTTTTGTAACTTAAATAGTTTGTGCGACATCTCTTCGTTATAGGTATTACTATAACACACATATAATATTATTACAGTACACTTTAATAAAACTAATTGATACATTTACAGTTAACTGTCATAACTTTACTTATTGAGCCATCTATTGTTCGAAAGTAATAATATTTAGCAGGTTTCTTCAAATAGTAGATAAAGTTTTTTGCTGCCCTCTTATGTGGAAGAGCTGAAATTAACACATTAACGGAGAATGATTTCTGTACAATTTAAAAAATGTATTTTCTAGAACTATATCCTTCTTTCTTTACCGACATATTATTGATCAATTCATTAACTCTATGGATCAATTGCTAAACAATACCCTAAGTAGAAGATAGCAACGGTACTAAGTGGATTGTATTCATTTTCCGACTTAATCTAAAAAAATTGAAGTAAACAAGAAACAAGATGGTATATAACATACAAATTTGACACAGTTTCGGAATATATTTTGTGGTTTCGGCATTCAACGTCAACAAAACAGAAAATGTTCCAACTTTTGTTTATGTGTTTATTTGAATTTTAAGAAAAATGCAGGAAAACTGAAAAAGGGATGCAGATCCCAGCATTCATCCAAGTTTCGGCACCTCAGACTGTGACCGTTTAAAAATGCAACGTTAAGCAATCATACTGAAGAATGTGCACAGGCACATTATGAAATTTTAATGATTTTGCCATCAATTTTGCGCGCAATCGCGAATCCTAAAGTATGCTCTTAAAAAAATCAGCTGTGTTAAGTTGTGCGAGACTAATCTCCGGTATAATAATGTTGCGGATGTAAATTAACTTATTTAAAACAGGAAATGTAAGTAGGGTCGGATTAATTCGAGTTAATTTAAGCGGAGAGCAAAAATTCGCCGGTTTTGCAGGCCCATAACGTGACAACATCTCAAAATAAACGCTTGGTCCACCAGCACCCAGAAAATGGATCTCGCGGAAACCATGAAAAATGTTCTGGCTAAAGGTATCCAGCAGACATCAGTTAATGACCTACCTACAGCAGCAGGTTTAGGGTTCCCTGGAACTGGTTATGTTACTGAAAAATTATATATGCTGCTCCAGTTGTATCTGCAAAATAAGGGATGGAACCCTTCTGTGGAACTCTTACAATGCTTCACAGAGCTGAAAGAAACTTCAATGCTTCCCAGTGCTGCATATTTACAGTAAGTTCATTTAAAAAATAATATAATACAAAACTTTATTATAAGTAAAGGTTAAGTGCACTTAAATAGATTTTGATAACTTTTTTAAATATCCAATAGTTAAATCTAATATATACATTGAGGGAATTTTAGGAAAGAGGTGTTTAAACTAACACAATATGAATTACTTTGCTTTAAGTATACATATTTACCAAAATACAAAATATATATGTTTATAATAAAGTCACAGTGAGAAGAATAATTTTTAAACGTATTTCCAATATAAAAATAGAATGATGTATGTATATTGGTATATTATAATATCTCTCATAGAATGATGGCATCGAGGGTAACACTAGATTCTCAAGGCAGGCTAATACTTCGTGAAAATGGGAAAATAATTCTACCTTTTGAACATTTTGCAAATGCTGTTATGCTAAAACACATGAATGGCCCCCACGGCTTACATTTAGGCATTGAAGCCACCGTTCGAGCAGTAAGTTTACATTATTGATATTATATTTAATTTCAGTTACTTAAAAATTGAAATTGTGTAAATAAAAATATATTAGGTTATGGATTCGTATACAATTGGGAGGGAGAATTTTGGAATGGAAAAAGAGTTTATAATTGAGGTGGTGCAGAACTGTCCCAATCCAGCCTGTCGTTATTACAAGAATCAAATGGAACTAACGCAAAAGACACTGCAGCATCTGGCACCAAGTTATCTAAGCGAAGCTCAACCGAACAATGCTGACATTAGGAATAGTAGGTCTTCAACACATTTTCCAATGTGTATATTTAATCAAAGATCATTTCTTTAATATAGGATTATCTGCAGTGGACTTGACCGGACAGAACAATCTAGACGCTAAACCAAACCCTGCGATGTTAGACAGACCAAAATCAGTGGCGCCCACGCAGCAACAGATCACAGCGGCCCTAATCCAGCAACAAAATAGAGTTATCGCACAGCAAAACATCGACAAGCTCAACGCTAACTTGGAAAAGCAACGCCAGCAGATGCAGTTGCAACAACAGTTGGACATGGCTAAGGGACAGCAGAAGCACTTTGAATTGCCGTTGATGGACCACAAGTTAACGGACTTTCTTCGGACAAATTTGGAGAGTTTAGAAGGTTAGAACTGTAGATATTAAAATCTTACGTTTGTTGGGAAAAATTCAAAAGATTTATTGTTTCGTGTAAGGAACTGTTTCTTTTGCATCCTCAGGCTTATCGGCAGCTAACAAAGACTTACTTGCTCTGCACAATGGAGCTTGGGCACCTACTGCTGGCATATCGGGCGTTACAGACAGCAAAAGCATTGCTGAAGGGGGACAGGAAAAAATAATCCGCGCTTTTGGTGAGGTCATGAAGAATATGAATAGAATGAAGACTTATGTGCGTCCAGCCATGTGCAAACCGTACGGAAAGCAGTCGGAGGCTCTGCAGAAAAGTAAGTGAAAAAATTATATACAGTGCTTTGATTATTTTTTTTTTACATTTTTGCAATATTTCTATACAGGTTTAACTATGACTAAATACAAAAATTTTAACTACGCACTCAGGGAGCCCTAAAAGACAATAAGAAATTCAGTTTGGAATTTTATATCAATGTTTAAAAAGTGGGACCAAACCCTCTTTTACCCCAGAAAATCTGCATCTGTGACAATCTTCATCCAAGATAAATAATAGAAAACTCGCAATGTGTCTGCGACAGTCTTTAATTATAAAATCTTGTACGATTGCTGTAGCTTCGTTCAATGTCTCCTCGTTAAAAACAAACAGCTCATAGCATAGGGCAACCATGTTATAGGGAAATATCTGTAACTGACATACATCCCTTTAAGGGCATATAATCTCCTAAGGGTGTATTTCACGCCATATGTCAATAGAAACCCTATGAAATTGAAAAATTGTAACAGAAATTGAAATATATAATTTAATAATGGGGTTAAAAAAATCTAATTCTTGTGGTGTTGATCATATTACTGCTAATATGTTGAAATCTATAGTACGTTTCATTACAGGTCCACTGACATATTTAATTAATTTGTCAATTCCTCAGGGAATATTTCCGGATATTTTTAAGACAGCCAAGGTCACTTTACTGTATTTAATTATGTATAAAATTTTATGACCTGGACATCCATATTTAAACTGAATAGATTTTAATTAATTACTAGTTTATAATTTTTTGTTATTAAAATTACAGTAATGTGGATTTAAACTCACTTAAATGACCAGGGAAATTTAAAAATCCTGGACTATTTCCTATTTATGACTTATTGTGGGAACTTGCATATAATGATCAAGTTTTTGATATCCTATGGATACTTGTTGTAGTCAGACTTTCCTGTACTTTGCTTCTATATATTATACATTTTTCTAAGAATTACATTTACTAATAAACTTACAAATAAAAAAGTATCTACATCTATCGGCCGTTCGCTACTCCATGCCGGACTGAAAATGTCACAGGCACAAAGCGTTCTACATGCAGTAGACACCATTGAAAGCTGTCGACCTTTATCGCGTTCGGCGAGAAACGATATTTTGCAAACACGGAATTCCAGGAAACAACTACTCTGCGGGCTAATGCCCCGACCAGCATTGAATTACACCTGGAAAACCTATAGCAACAGCTAGAGTCATTCGTCAGACGCCCACCAGTCATATACCGGTTTCAAGCTTATTAGCTCTCATCAGTATGCCATAGGTGAGGTATCCGACGAATAATCCTAGCTGCTTTCGTCTGTCTAACCCGACAGAAGGGACCATGAGTACGCGGTGTAGAACTAACTACATCTATCGGCCGTTCGCTACTCCATGCCGGACTGAAAATGTTACAGGCACGGCGTTCTACATGCAGTAGACACCATTGAAAGCTGTCGACCTTTATCGCGTTCGGCGAGAAACGATATTTTGCAAACACGGAATTCCAGGAAACAACTACTCTGCGGGCTAATGCCCGACCAGCATTGAATTACACCTGGAAAACCTATAGCAACAGCTAGAGTCATTCGTCAGACGCCCACCAGACATATACCGGTTTCGAGCTTATTAGCTCTCATCAGTATGCCATAGGTGAGGTATCCGATGAATAATCCTAGCTGCTTTCGTCTGTCTAACCCGACAGAAGGGACCATGAGTACGCGGTGTAGAACTAACTACATCTATCGGCCGTTTGCTACTCCATGCCGGACTGAAAATGTCACAGACACGAAGCGTTCTACATGCAGTAGACACCATTGAAAGCTGTCGACCTTTATCGCGATCGGCGAGAAACGATATTTTGCAAACACGGAATTCCAGGAAACAACTACTCTGCGGGCTAATGCCCCGACCAGCATTGAATTACACCTGGAAAACCTATAGCAACCTATAGTATAGTTCTACACCGCGTACTGATGAGAGCTAATAAGCTCGAAACCAGTGTATGTCTGGTGGGCGTCTGACGAATGACTCTACTGACTCTAGCTGTTGCTATAGGTTTTCCAGGTGTAATTCAATGCTGGTCGGGGCATTAGCCCGCAGAGTAGTTGTTTCCTGGAATTCCGTGTTTGCAAAAAAGTATCTATCTATTGTATCTATCATTACTTTTGAGAAAGAACTTTATATTTCATATGATGAGAAATCCGAGGGAATCCTTGAGAGCCCCCTTGTTGTGGCTTTCGGATAATGATTCAAGAAGCTTTGATCTTATCTGAATATTTAATTTCACAAAATTAAATGTACCATAATCATATTCGGTATAATAACTTATTGTAACATTTCCTAGCTCTCATGGATACCATCCAACTGATACAATCGTTGCGCAGTTTCCTGCCACCGCCGCACATTCAGGTTAGTTCCTGGAAGAACGAAGACAAGCACCGCTATGAAGAGTCCTAAATAATTCCCACCGACTAATTTATATCTATTGACAACTGTTCTCTCTTGGCAGCGTTACCGTTTAAAAAAGGTAGCTCACCCAAAGTTGTGATCCTTCTGAAGGATGTAAATTGATAGTATTTTTTATGTTCCTTTGTTTACGTAATATATTTGTTGAATGTGACGGTACGTTCTTTCTTACCCAGGATGTTCTGAATTAATAGGGTTGTTTATGATGTATTTGTAGAAATTTGTTGAATGTAGGCTGATCGTATTTGCTTCAGACTAAAAAAATTAGACGTGAATGAAGCTTCTTTTTGAAATTATTTGGTCGGTAAAATCTAGACGCTGCTGTTTCGTATCGAATAATTAGTTTGCGCATCACACTTAGTCTTACCTAAGGAACAGTATATCGAAATTGATTCTACGCTATATCGAATAACATGGTTTAATTTGTATAAAATTCTAGTATTTTTTTGTGATATGTTGTACTTAGTACTAATAATATTTGGATAGGACAAGAAATGAGATTATTTTAGAAATAATTGATGGCGATTCTTTGGTTTTTTTAAACTATACAGGGTGTCCCAAACATTACCTGACTGTAGAACACCACAAAATACAACAAAAATTCCCGTAACATGTCTAAGAAATGATTAGCTACTCAAATCAAAGGTGTTTATTTTTTAAATTTATAGACATTTTTATTTTTTAGGGTACAGTGTAACTGAAATTTGACGTTTATGAAGCCAGTAGTAACTCAAAAATTTAAAACTGATTTAATTGTTATAAAATTTAAGTTTTTCATTTTGTTGCAAGCGAAAAATATATGCAGTATGTTTATGGTTAGACTAGAAAAGAAGGAAAACATTATTCTTCATTTTATGAGAAAATTACATTCTTGATAAAATTTTTGCTTGTTTTTAAAATAAGGTTGGCATGAAGAACTTAATCTTGCATATATAGAGTGATCAGAAAATTATTAAATATGAAAAACGTTAAAGGAAAAATTGCCTTTGTTTTTAACAATATAAAAAATTGTTAAAAAGGTTATTGTTATTTTTTTGTACTGTTAAACATAAAATCAGTTTATTTTAGAACTTTTACATATTTATTGATTTTCTCATGTTTTTTTTCGTCCATTCTAACCGTAGATTTACTATATCGGTGGTCGTTTTTCATGGCGCACTAGTGACAACTCAGAAACACTGAAATGTACGATGTGGAATGCTCTTAGTTCCACTGCGCATTCATATAAAGTGACAAACCTAGAAGCAGACAAAAGGAGGCAAAGCAATACTTCATTGGTTATGTGTGTGGGTGCGGAGAGAGACAATCATCTGCACGTACAATATAAATTGTGTTCTTAATTTCCCATTATTTTGTTTGTAAACACATCATTGGCGTACAGTGTGGTTAACCAGTACAATCTTTTATCTTGTATCTCGTTAGTGTCATTCTTTGTGGGTGTTATTGTTGGAACATGTCGTGTTTTATAAGGGACTGTAAAATTAACCAGCACATAGCACCAAATAATTCTTCATATCCAGAATTCAATTTCATTTCAATTCACAATCAGCTAAATTTTTATTGCTCCGCCATTACTAGGAGGCACAAAACAAATATGGCGCTCACTACAAGTAATCAATTAGCGCATCTTGATGAACATAAAAAAAATAATGAAATTTAATTTCAGTGTTCAGAAATCGTAAAATATACAGGGTGGCTCAAATGTGAAAAAGTTGCGTCTTTTGATGGCCATTAAGATGGACCAAATAGATCCAAGATATCTGGGGTGCCGTTGCTGAAATATTGTGAAAAAACTAAAAATAGCAATTTTAAAAAAGATCCAATATAAAAAAAGCATTTGAATGTTTCATTAAAACTAGTTAGGTACTGTAGAAATTTTCTTTTGACAAAAATTGATTTTTCGTATATTCTTATCACTAAGAAATAATAACACTAGATAACATTTTCTAAAATTGCTATTTTCAGTTTTTTTCACAAAATTTTAGCAACGGCACCAGATATCTTGGATCTGTTTAGCTTATCTTAATGGTCATTAAAAGATGCAATTTTTTGAGGCACCCTGTATGTATTACGGTTTCCGAGATGCTAATGGTAAGCCATGAAAAGTGGATCATCCTGTATATCGTTTGCTTGCAACAAATTAGCATCTTAAATTTTTTAATGTAAATAGTTTTAAATTTCTTAGTCACTTCTAACATCACAAGCAAATGTTAAATAACTCAATTTTCATTTGTTTAACTTTACAGACTGAAAAGAAGTATTTTCAGAATCTTTAACTCTCGAAGATTCTAAATATTTGTCAATTTATGTTTACAGGAACTTTTTTCTTATTTTGAGGAGTTTTTATCATAAGACTAGTTAAGCTTATGAAAATTAGGATACCCTGTATAAAGGGTATGTGGAAATAAACGTATTTGAAAAAAATATTGCAAAAAGTAAGTTACGTTTTATAATCATTTAATGTTAAAAAAGATTATCAGTCTTTAGAACACTCAGAAATATTTCTATTTTCTCTCATCACTAAAAGATTCATAATGGATTTGAACCCACAAAAAATGATTGGTTTAAGGATTAAAAAAAAAATTGAATGCCATCGATATAATTAACAATGGAAGAATTAAGAAGAAATCACGTAGAAGTCAGTCATTATTGCAACATGCAAAGTATCTCCATCCTTAGTAAAAATATTTGCTTTCTATTTATTTTATTTATTTTAGCTGTTTTTCTCAAAAGTATTATTCTTTTAATGTTTCCATTCTAACGTAACAGTAACATATTAGGTTTAGATGTAACTTTTGTTAATGTTAGTGAACTGTTTTCATAAAAAGATTGTGAGGCCAGGCTACAATGATCGTTAGGTTTTCTAAATCTAGTCAATAAGCACAAGAATGAAAATCCCAAAATTTTTTCTGTGATATCGAATTAGATTTGCCATTGGAAATTTTGAAAATGAATGAGGAAGAACTCGCTAGGCAGATTTAAAAATGATTTTCATTTGAATTTATAGTGAAATTAGGGAGGATTTGTAGATCTGTGCCAGTAAAAACTGTCAAAGACTGTTAAAATTGTATAGGTCTAAATAGTTAAGTGTTTTTTGTATGTCTATTTATGTAAGATTAATAGAGGCTATGAGACCATGTAATCTTGCCATTACTATAAGATTTTTTTGCTTAGAGCTTTACATTGTTTATACCCAAGCGGTATGATTATATCAATATGTTTAAATGTTCTTATGTATGTGATGGGTGAAATGATTTATTTTAGTTTTTTTTTCTTTAAGCTTTTTTGTGCAATCTCAATATTTTTTTTTAGAAATCAGTAGTACGTTTTATTTCTAATATGAAATTAAATAACTATATTATATACATATTTACAAAACATGGAAATAAATTATATGAAATATTTATGTTGTTTTGCTTTTCTTCGGGCTTTGCTTAACTTTAAGAGGTTGTATATTCATTTCTTCATAGAACTCTGAAAGAGGCTGTTCCCATCTTTTCTCAAAATACACATTTAATAAAAACTTTGCATTAACTCCAGTCTTGAGAGCCCACGGTAAATAATAATTTCTGTAGAGTTGCCTGTGCTTGGGTTTCAACCTAAGAGGACCAAAAATAGCACCCCCGATACACATCGGTAACTTGGTTTGAATTGCCTCTACCCATTTAACAGTAACCTCGCCTAGCATATGTGTCGGCATTTGCAGTACGGTATGGATTAAATCGTGAGCTTCTCTGTACCGTTGAATAACATAGGCTAGTTTAATATCATCGATAAACTGTACAGTCATTCTTGAATCGGGAGTAACTTGATTTTTAACCAAGAAATTATAATACGTTTTCCCAAGTGTGCCTTCTGGCAATTTCTTCAAGTAATCTAAGTCAACGGTATTTGTGTTTATCCTAGGTCTATCATTCAGTATTTCTGTCCCTTCTTTAGATTCTTCCATTTTCCTTAACATGTAATATGAAGCTTGTTCCCCAGAAGTCTCCCCTAAACATGCTATCATGTCCGCTCGATATGGATTGATAAGTGAAACAGCAGCAGAACCTGCTGTAAGAAGTAGCCTTTGAAAATAATTTATTGGAATATGATGTTCTTTAAATTCATGATCAAATGTGTCTTTCTTAGTAGAGCAAAATCTTGTTTGACAGTAACTTGCGGACGCTCGTGAATATAATTTTAACAAATGTCTTTGCTTCATATTTTTCTTAAAATTTTGATACTACTTCAGCAACATAACCAGACTTTTTTGTGACTTTTTTAACCTAGAAAAGTAGTTCAGTCTGTGGTTCAGTAATCTAAAAATAATCCATAATCCATAGATCACAGATATATTCTGTGGATCCTGTAGATCACAGCACAGATATATCTTACGAATTTTATTTTTTCTAGGTTTGTGCGAGTTTTATTATATTTCTGTTGTGTTTGGTATTCCGGGTAATCCAATCAAGTGCAGCAAGTGTAATAGTAATTAGTAATATCACTGTAATATGCTTATCACAAAATATTAACATGCTTATGATATGTGGTTTGGTTAGTGCACATGAAAATAATCCGATTATCATTAAGAATTAGTGGTCTGTGGTAGAGTTATTTTCCGTTGGCTACATTGACATATTACTGCTAACAGTTGCTAACTTCTGTGTATTTTATATAGAAAGAAAAGCATAAAGCCATTTTTTGATTAGTTGATTAATTAGTTTATGATAGTTATGGTTTTCGGTGTTTCGGCTTTGGCTTGAGGTTAGAAAGAATGGCTGAAAATTATTAGTTTATCTGCATGTAATTGATTGAAGTGAAAATAGTAAGTGTCCAGAATTTATAAAGCTAATTCACCATGTACAGAACAGATAAACAATTTATGAAAAATCCGGCAACGGCACCGTCAAGGATTTATATTGGTGCTTTACCTAAAACAGTGATTGCCGACGATTTAGAGACAAAGTTTAAACAACACGGTAACATTTTAGGATTGGTTTTGAATAACGGATTTGCTTTTATTCAGTTTGAGGCTGAAGGAGAAGCTCAATCAGCTATAAGAGGCGAAAATGGATCAATTCTACACGGAAGAAAAATTGTTGTAAAGCAAGCTCTAGATAGATCCAAACCAGGAGGTCCAGGCCCTCAAAGGCCAGGTGGACCCCAAAATCAAATTCAACCACCAAATCAAATACAAAAGCAAGGCCCTCCTCAAACAGATACATCTAAAAGTCCTCTTCCATCAAATCAACCCTTAAATAAACAAAACAGCACCCCTCAAAAAACACCTCCGCCTCCTATCCAACCAGTGCAAACAAAACCAACACCTCCACAAAATGAGGAACAAGGTCGACCGTTGTCATTCCAACCTCCAGATCGAGAACCAGAACCACAGGATGATAATATGGAAGACGATAGACCTAATATTCGACCTCCAGGACCCCCACAGCACAATAATGATAGAGGTAGAAAAGGAGGAAGAAAACCACCTAATCAGCACCGGGGTCCCGATAGGGGACCTAGAGGCCGATCAAATGATCGTAATCGCTTCCATGAAAGATATGAACCTCTGCCACAAAACATGGATGATAGAATGTATAGGGATGATTCTTATTATGGGGATGACAGAGAGTTTATACCACCCAGAGAAATGCTGCCCAGGTCGGACTCTTATGCTTCTGCTCCTCTAATGGACGCACCACCTCCTCCCGAAAAGAACGATTGTGAAATTATTGTTGTAGCTAAAGCCTTGACGTGAGTATATTCTTTTATTTTCACCCAATCGAAATTTTGGCGTAAAATACTACACATTTTAATATCCTCATTGTAATTTAATTTGCATATACATATACAAATTCATTGTGTAAATGTGCTTATTGAGGTGTCCAAAGCAGTATTTATTGTGTAGTAATTCTCGTATTTTCATACATAACTGGTATAGAAATGTGTCAAAAAACAATACTTAGAAGTCTTTCTTATAACATTTTTCTTGAAAAAATGTTCCAAGTTTAAAAAATCATTTTATTTTATATACAATAAATGTAGGTATATTATTTTGTATTTTATACTATCAGGGAGTATGCAGAATTTATCGAACAGAAACTGAAAAATTTGGGTCTCATAGTCGACTTGTTGTTCCCAAATGAAGACGTACCTATTGGAAAAGTGTTGGCCAACATTTCTAGCAGAGGTTGCTTATATGCTATTTTAGTGATGCCACAGAATGAGGAGAACAGGAGTTTAACTTTAGATATCCTTCATGGCACTCCACAAGGTATTAATTTTGTAATGTTTTACCCAGTGAGAACTGAAATTTAAACTAGTAATTTTTTTATGAAATGTCACGTCGGACTTATACTATTATTTAGGGAATGGTTTCTGTGCTTATAAAAATAACTTTTATGGTGAAATAATTACAAGCTACATTTGTGAAATAATATGGTAAAATGGTAGTTTCCCTGATATTTCAAAAGAGAATGGTTGTACATACAGGGTAACTCAAATTAAGATAAACCAAACAGAACCAAGATATCTGTTGCTGTTGTTGAAATATTAAAAAAAATACTGAAAATAATGATTTTAGAAAATGCAATCTAGCATCATTATTTCATAGAAAGACCTGGTATGCTTTGACGGTTTGGAATCCGCTGCAGTATAGAATTTTCTATCGAAATTATTGTCTAAAATCCGTTCACAAAACACCCAAAATCATTAGAATTAATCCTGAACATGTTCAAAATGCTAAAATTAAATCAAATTTATGGCAAAAATTGTTTCACTAGAATTAAAGAAAGCAATCTGAAAATTTCTAAGAGGGCTGCAGTATTTTTGAACTTTTTTCACAAACTACAAAGAGGTTCTGCAAAAGTTATCTAGGTATATGGCCACAGTACATATCCTTAAGTTTGGTTTGGATCCTATGTGGTGATTGGTTGGTTATTGAGATATGATACACATGAACCTGATTAAAATTTTTGTACCCTTATTTGAGATATTTAAAAAGTGATGTTTAAGGACCTCATTTAGGGAGGTGTATCATTCCCTTCAGAATAGTTATTTATGTACCAAGAGAGGTACAGGGTTAACTATGCCCACAAGTTACTCATGTAAGGGCATAATCATCCTAGTATCTCCTGTGGTGCATATACAATGTTTTATATTTTACTTCATATGAAATACAAACTGTAAAAGGTCATAGCTTTGACGTTTCTTTATTTGTGGTTATGACTAACACGACTAATGCTAGATATTTTCAAACATATCCATAACAACCCAAGCATCATTATTTTCAGGCTCTCATGGCAGCGGGTTGTGAAACGATCCATTTTGAATGTCCGAGGTGATATGCGTGCGTGTGATATATTATTCGTGTAAAATTATTAACTAGTGATCAAAAAATGCCACTACATAATTTTTCCAACAGTGAGATTAATAATACGTAAACTAGCGCCCTCTAGGAGTAACATCAAAATAAGCTTCAAATTCGTAATTCTCACATAAAAAAACCCAACACTACCAATTTTCGGAGAATTTTTCAATTGAGAAATTTCAGAATAAAATAAAAACCTTGAACACCCTGTATTTCTTAAACCAGCGACATTCGTATAACGCATGATGATCACAAACATAATATTTTGGTGTCTAGTATCTCCAGCTTAATGTCGACCCATTCCTAAGTATTATAACTAAATTATAAGGACGTGAAATATAAAATAATGTTTGGCCTATAAAATAGGAACTCGTTTACTTACTTTTAGACGTAGAATCTTAGTTTGAAATTTAACAAGTTAATTTTTGAACACCCCCTTTATTTATTTATTTCACAAATTTCCATGACTCATCAAGAAAGATTTCTTTGTGAGCATAGGAATCATTCTTTTGAGTAGTAACAATATGGATACATACTGTAATGTGAAAAATGACTTTAATTTTCATCAGTTACTAACATGATTTGCGTATGTATTTCATTATATTCCTTTGCAGAGCATAGAAACATGCCTGTAGAAGACGCTTTGATACTAATATCTCGCAATTTTGAATCTTATATGAAGGGAGAACAGTTCGCCCCGGAAAATGCAATAACTCTATCCCTCAATGACAGGCATCCTAGCTCTATTCAGGTAAAAATAAATAATAATTTTATAATTTCCTACAGGTTGGTGTTACTGCGATAACTATGTACCCGCTTGTTCCAGATGCTGTTTAATTTACTAGCAGAAAATCGACAACTCTCGTCAATCCAGTACGATAAAGTTATAAAATATTTGGAAGACAGACGCGAGTTACAGCGTGAATTCGAAATCACGGAGGGAATTCAACCTCAAGATGCCGAAAACTCAGATCCCAAGCAAGCGGAATTACAGAACCGAATTCTGAATATCTTGAATAAATCCAGTGACTCGCCGATACCAACGTCTATTACTGCCCCGGATCCACCACCACAGCCGCCTGCCCAAGCACCCATTTTGAAGGATCCTACCGTGCAGAAAGCTTTGGACAGCCTTCTGTTGGGCGATATGTTTAAGAATATAGCAGGTAACGCTTGAATGTACTTTTATCGTAAATCCCTAACAACAGTTCAAATTTCATTAAATGTGTGCAGTTCTCCATTTTTGTATTGTGTACTATTACATAGGTGAATTTAATTGTAAGTTGGAAAGTGTATCTTTTTACTGTAAATGTATGATTAAATAGATTCAATTTATTTGGAACTTTAATATTTATTAATCTTCAACATGTCCTTCCCATTCAACTCTAGCCTTTGGCCACCTAGTGTTCCCGATTTTAACATTATGGAAGTATTTTTACGACGAATCTATGAACGTGTTTGTACTCTTGGAAATAATATTGAGAAGTTAAATTAGAGACAGTATCGCCAAAATGTCATTAGATAAAATACAAAATTGTTACAGAACTTAAAAAAGGCTACGAGGCATGTGCAGAAAATAAGAGTACTGAAAATATGAAACAAAATTTATTTTTGTATATACAATGTGTCCAGTAACTAAGGCTAGCTTCCTCGAACAAAAATAATGTGATTTAAATCAAGTTACCTTGGTACAATTTTGCTTTTTTAAGAAGTTATAGGCCCGAGAAAGTACTGTTTTATTTAATTTTTTTATGATAATTTTCTTATTTGTTGGATAATTGTTTCTTTTTGTGAGATAAACATATTTTTTCATATATTTTCAGGTATTAACAATATTGTGTGAAACTAACTACTCAGTGGACAAAAGCCCCAACCTGCGTTGAATTACACCCACAATATCTACCCATATATTCCTTATTATTAGCTTTTGTAACATTTTTACTGTTTAAGAAGGTATTTTAGCTAATATGTATCAAATCTCCTACAATTCCTATCAATGAAGTCATATGTATGTTCTCTGATACCAAACATCTAGGTATGCTAATGAACATCCACAGACAAAACTCTATTCAATAATTATCTAAAAAATTTAAAATATTTACTAACCTCTGGAGTGGGAACTCGAAATTCAACCACAATAATTGAGATCTCACTTATTTCTACGTTTTATAAGGATCGCTTCATCAGGTGGTCTCCTTTAACTTGAGTCAAATATCTAATTATAAAGATTATTATACTAATAAATTGAAATTATTTGAAATTAAATGTCAAAATGAAATTAAATTTTGACAACGTCAAACTGATTATCTGTCAATGAATATCGTAACAACCTACTAAAATAAATAAAAATTAATAAAAAATTTTACCTTTATGTATAGTTTCTTTTCTCATATATTTTCAGGTATTAACAATATTGTGTGAAACTAACTACTCAGTGGACAAAAGCCCCAACCTGCGTTGAATTACACCCACAATATCTACCCATATATTCCTTATTATTAGCTTTTGTAACATTTTTTACTGTTTAAGAAAGGTATTTTAAGCTAATATGTATCAAATCTCCTACAATTCCTATCAATGAAGTCATATGTATGTTCTCTGATACCAAACATCTAGGTATGCTAATGAACATCCACAGACAAAACTCTATTCAATAATTATCTAAAAAATTTAAAATATTTAGTAACCTCTGGGTGGGAACCCTAAATTCAACCACAATAATTGAGATCTCACTTATTTCTACGTTTTATAAGGATCGCTTCATCAGGTGGTCTCCTTTAACTTGAGTCAAGTCCTGATGAAGCGATCCTTATAAAACGTAGAAATAAGTGAGATCTCAATTATTGTGGTTGAATTTCGAGTTCCCACTCCAGAGGTTAGTAAATATTTTAAATTTTTTAGATAATTATTGAATAGAGTTTTGTCTGTGGATGTTCATTAGCATACCTAGATGTTTGGTATCAGAGAACATACATATGACTTCATTGATAGGAATTGTAGGAGATTTGATACATATTAGCTTAAAATACCTTTCTTAAACAGTAAAAAATGTTACAAAAGCTAATAATAAGGAATATATGGGTAGATATTGTGGGTGTAATTCAACGCAGGTTGGGGCTTTTGTCCACTGAGTAGTTAGTTTCACACAATATTGTTAATACCTGAAAATATATGAAAAAACTATACATAAAAGGTAAAATTTTTTTATTAATTTTTATTTATTTTAGTAGGTCGTTACGATATTCATTGACAGATAATCAGTTTGACGTTGTCGAATTTAATTTCATTTTGACATTTAATTTCAAATAATTTCAATTTATTATTATAATAATATTGTCTAAAGCTATTTATTTGTGGCATAGTTTTAGTTTTTCTTTAGTTTTATTGGGTTTTGGCCACACTTCTGAAAAATAATAGAGATTAAATAAGCCCTTGCGCCAAACGGAACAGTCAAGGGTTATTTTTGAAACTATGTTTGCCTAACCAATATAATCTTTATAATTAGATATTTGACTCAAGTTAAAGGAGACCACCTGATGAAGCGATCCTTATAAAACGAAATAAGTGAGATCTCAATTATTGTGGTTGAATTTAGTTCCCACTCCAGAGGTTAGTAAATATTTTAAATTTTAGATAATTATTGAATAGAGTTTTGTCTGTGGATGTTCATTAGCATACCTAGATGTTTGGTATCAGAGAACATACATATGACTTCATTGATAGGAATTGTAGGAGATTTGATACATATTAATATCTAATTGATTTTTAAGTTAGATGTACAGGGCGTTCTTAGCACCTATGCCACTATATTCAGATTTAAGATTTTTTTTAAGGATATACAGAAAACAAACACTTACCTATCATGAACAAATTCTGATGTTTTAAAGAGCGGAGCTTTGTTCCTACTTCTTACTGTTTATTAACTTAAATTTACGGCAAATTTTAGAAATTGGTCAAACTTGTAGACCATATTTCTCATTGCTAACTTACTTGTGGCCAAAATTTCCGTGTATAAAGAAAACAGAACAAGCTCTTTTCAATATTTTTATCTAAAATTGTATCAAAATTCTTACCCGGAAGTAATAAATAATTATACAGGGTAATTCCGAGTGTATCCAAAAATAATTTTTGAATGTACAGAGAAATTACAAATACAATTTTGTAAATAAAAATCAAAGTCAGTTCGAAAATGATTTAAAAATACACTTCTGCATGGCACTTAAACTGGTGACCACTGTAAAACATGACCTCACGCAAGGCAAGGCATGCAGTGTAATAAAAATGAACAGACAAAAAAATTTTAAGAATTTTCCAAGGAAAGAAATGAATAAAATTTTATAGCTATTTTATATCAGCAAATTCATATATATAAGATTTGTTTTTCTTTGAAGCATTTGACAGCTGTCAACTGTCAATATTTTCGATTTGACATCTTATTTGAATTCAGCGTCCTCAAAAACATGATAACATTCTTTAATATAAGATTTGTTTTTCTTTGAAGCATTTGACAGCTGTCAATATTATCGATTTGACATCATATTCAAATTCAGCATCCTCAAAAACTTAAGAGCATACATTAAAATAATTAAAATATGATTTTACTATGGTGGAGTCACGGAGGAGCCAAACCATGGACTTTGGAGCTTAGTGCCCATTGAGACTTTTGTTCAGGATGACAAAATGTGTAACATATCAAAAATTCAGACAATTTGACCGAGAGTGCATCTTTTTGTGCGGGGTTCTTTATTCCTATTTAGGTATTATTCGGCCTCACCTCTTGCAGCTACCACGAGCCGCCACTGGCTAATGGGATTTTTAGGTGTTATTTCTTTTGAGACTCTAGGACGATACTGCTTATAACTTTGAAACGGGAAGTAATACAGAAAAATGTCTCTAATAAAAGTTTATTAGAAAAAAGAGATCATTTTAACAGAAACAAAATTTGAGTATAGTTCTGGAAAAAATATAATTATTGATGACGTCATTACATGTGTCTATCAAATCCCAAAGATAATACTTTTGCTTTAAAATGAAGCCTCATCCTCATCCCATTTAACACCACGTGTCTCAAATTTTATGTAAATTGTTTGAGACACCTTGTACAACTTCTGCTAGTCAGACTAACATGACTCAAAATTATTTTACTGTACAAACCAGCACTTTATGTATAAAATAAACATTGCACTGATTCCATAAATATTTTATTTACACAGTCAAAAACACAAAAAAAATAATTAAACTGTATTCATTAAATAATTATCTGATAACATAGTAATATACAAAATCATTCTTTTTACACAAAAATATATAAACTACCAGTCTATTTCGAAGTAAAAAAATAAAACAGAACACGAAGTAACTTTGAAAGTTCCTTAATATACAGTTGCTCATACAGTTCCAAAATATTTTACAAATAGGAATAGTTCTTTCAAGCTGCAAAAACCTGTCGCAGTTCGGAACATTCTAATCATATTATATACAAACACATACACAAAAATGTCCAAATTAACTCCCCTACTATTAAAACTTAATAAATTAAACTATCAAAAAAAATAATCATTGAAGAGTGTGATTTAATTGTGTGATAAATTTTTGTATTTGATACATTTTTATGCCTATATCACACTCCATGTAGATGTCGGATACGTGCTACTAGAACACTGTTGTTTTTTGTCTTTTAATATTGCAAATCGTAGCTGAATTATTCTGGACACCCAGTATATGCAGCTGGCCAGAAAAAATAAAAAACACATTATAACATACTTCACTAACGTTTACCATAATATAGTTAATAATTTAAATTTTAGTGCATGACTTTCTTAATATTATCAGCAGAACGGTTCTCGAGGCAAAATTTGCGACGCTATTAAAACGGAATTTAACACGTTCACTGCGGTAACGGTATCTAGAGTCCGATAGCAAGAGAAAAATTAACACGGCACTTTAATAACACCTATAAAAAATACTAATTTTACATCAATTTTAAGAGTTACACAAAAATCTTTTTCTTCAAATATTTTATTTATAGCAATTATTTTTTTTTTCGTAATACATACACTGGTCCCCAGAGCCTGATATTAGTTTATACAATTATGTCACAATTTCGTTTCAAAGAACGAACAATATTTATGATATATCCAGGGGCCAAAAACTTGTCAAACTTGCCAAATAATAGTTGATGAAGTTGAAGATACACTCAGTAAATAATCAAAATTATCTACCATTTGATTCATGAACATCAGAAAGTAGTTCTCGATATGTGAAAAGGCTAATGGTGGCTAAAAAAAGAACTAATATCAGGAAGAAATAGAAATGAGGAATAGAATGACACCAATAATAAAAATGTGAATTGAAGTGACCATACCTCTACAAATGAAATTTTTAAAAATACTGATATAGATAGATATCATTGACGAATGCTCCACTTTAGAGAACAACTCCATTACCACCAATATGCTTCCAAGAATAAACATAAATATGTCAACAAATTGCACAAGCTTTGTAAAGTCAATGAATATACATGAAATATAATAGTAATAATAATGTATTTATTGCCCAACAGAATATACTAGTATACGATGGCAAAAAAAATACTGAAACCAACAAAGAAAATCACTGAGAATTTTTTTATACTGACCATTTCTAAAGCAGTTTATCACTTGCCAAAAACATATAAATAAAATATGGCAAAGGACTTCCAAAAGGTTTTGATTAAAAAATTTAAATAAATGAAATATGACCAACAGAAAAGGTTGCCTAATAATAAAAAACGATTGACAAAAAACCCATACTGATGCATTCAACAAATATATCACAGGGATAGACTTGGTAAAAAATCTTATCAGGGCAATAATGTTTTAAAACTTTAGCCTCAGTGACCAAATGTTGTTTACACATACATTTATGAAGCCATATGGAGAAAAAAGACAGAAGCGAAAACAATGAAAAAAAATGTAAGAACCTACAAAAGTTATTAAACAGTGTAAAAGCAAATAAAAAAATTATGAAATCTCGAGATTTTGCGAAGGTTGTGGCCAACTGGGCTTTCTCTTCAGTATTTCAATACATAAATATTTTGGGAGTGAGTATTATTCAATTTATCCATAAAAACCATATCATACTTTGGAGACTGATACCATGTTTAGAACTACAAGTTGTAGCCTTGTTTATATATAATATAGTTAGACGATGCGAAAGTAATAGCTGATGACACTATTTTTAAATCCGGGTCATCCTTATTTATGGTATCCTTGTCTTACATATCCTTATTTATATATAATATTGTTGGTCAAATTTAAGAGTAAAAACAATACATGGCGATACTATTTTAAATTCCATATCATCCCTATTTACACTATTGACAAGGGTGACTTGGATTTTAAGAGTATCGCCATCTATTATTTTTATACCTAAGCCAAACTTAAGAGTAAAAAAATACATGGCGATTCATTTAAAATGCAAATCACCCTTGACTATATTATAAATATGGACAACATAGATTTTAAAAAAGTAACACCATCTATTATTATAACTTCTAAGTTTGACTGGTCGACCAACTATATCATTCTTGTTTATACAGGGTCGGAAATCGCTGATGGTCTATCTGAAGTTACATGAGAACGACAAAGTAAAGTATAGAAATCCAGGCGATAGACAAGGATGGTTATAGAAAGACGTTTTATAAATTAGATTAACATCTGAGCAGTCACTCCGTTCTAACCGAGCGAAGATGGCGATTGGTCGCTGAGATATAAGTGGGAGTGGATTTTATTTGTTGAATGACGAAACGGGCGGTGACTATTTGGATTTAAAACGTCGTCAATATAGTCATCCTTGTCTATCGCCCGGATTTCTATACTTTACTTTGTCACTCTCGTGTAAAACCAGATAGACCATCAGCGGTTTCCGACCCTGTATATAATACAGTTAGTCGATAAGTCAATAGATGGTGATACTCTTTTAAAACCTAAATCAACAGTGTAAATAAGGATGACATGGATTTTAAAAGGGTAGCGCCATCTATTATCTTCACTTCTAAATTTGAATGGTTGACTTGCTTGGTTGATATTATTTATACACAAGGATATTAATCTACTGTCATTTTTCTAAATTTGGCTTCTTGATTAACTATATTATAAACAAGGGTTGCATTTACGAACAGGAGATGCCTACCATCTAAAATTATTTACTGTTTCAACATTTCTTCAATATGCACTTATGCTTATCGGACACGGGATTTTAACACCGCAATACAATAATTTTAGCTACCGGGTCAACTATAAACGATTTTTTATTTATCTTCATAATACCTGCCGCAGCAAACGTGTCAAAAATAAAACGTAACACGTTATTATTGTCATTAAAAGATATCCCTGAAAAACATAATTGATAAATAAAATATATTAAAAAATTTAAAACGAAACATATCTTGCTTTAATATAATTACACTTAATAAAAAAGATGCTTTAAAAACTATCCTCACTGTCATCCGGCAAGCCGTTGAAGTTCAGCGGGCCCGGTCTCTGGCCTGAATTACTCTCCGAGGGATATTCCTCGGGGGCCGGCGATACTGGAGAATCGATATCGGTAGTACTGCGCCCAATCGATGGGTCGAACGCCTCCTTGATCTGACTGCTTGCACCTTTCGGATCCAAGTCTGTCGCCCAGCTGAAGTGCATCAACGCCAAATCCGTATTACCCAGCTTCTTGTGCACCTTACCTATGAGATAATAGACTAAAGATTCTTTGGGAACAATCTCTTTCAACTCTTCTAGTTCTTTGAGCGCCTCGGCGTGTCTACCCAGGGCGAAATAAATCGAGCCCCGGTGGAATTTACACAGGGGGCTTTTGGGGTTGTTAGAAATGGCGGTGTTGAAAGTAGTCAGTGCTTTTTCCGTTTCTTTCAGAGCATGCTGGACGACCCCGATGTGGCACAGGATGACGGAACTCTTCGAGTTTATAGATAAAGCTTTGGCGTAGTTCATCTCTGCTAGGTGGTACCGTTCCTGCTTGGAGTATATGGTTCCGATGCCAAACCAGGCGTTGTAATGTCTCGGATCCAATCTGATGGCGTTCCTGAAGCAGCTCATAGCCTTATCGAGCTCCTCGGTGGTGATATACTCGTGGCCCAGCAGAGTATAAGCATAGGGGAAGTTGGGATCCACCTGCACGGCTCTTTGGAAAAATTTAATGGCAGTGTCATGCTCCTTATGAAGCGAAAAACAATTTCCGCTGACGCACCACGTCACCGGGGAGTTCTTGTTGGAATTGACCAGTTCTTGGGCTAACGCGGACAGTGCCACTTCCCTCTGCAAGTGCCATAACGCCGTAGAGTAAACATCCATGTACTCCAAGCGGTAGGGCTCTTTATCGTGCACTTCGCTGAAATATTTGACGCTGGCCTCGTAATCGGCCTGCTCGAAGTAGGCCAAGCCCAACAAACAGTAAATCCAAGAGGTGCTGAACTGGTTCGGGGGCAAAGCGTTGAGGTGTTCGATGGCCGAGACGCAATTAAATTGCATCAAGTCTAAATAGGCCTGACCTATGTCACGCAACAGACACATGAGTCCTTCGGCGCTCTGTTTCTGCATCTGCATGGCCTGTTGGATGCAGTTCTCTGCCGAGCTGTTGGATATTGCACTGTTCTCCATCTTGGTTTCCCCAGAAGTGATGGTCTCGCTCTTCTCCTTTTCCATTTTATTCCTCGTGTTGAGGTCTGTGTAACTGGAATTTTTATTCAGATTGCACTTGGATATTCTCTGTTTGGTCTTCCGCGATGGCGACTTTGGTGTGGCAAACTTATTTCTATTCGGAGACTTGTTGTTCTCTTTCACGGAATAACTGTTACTGAACAGTCTTGAGCTGCGCCGAACGTTCTGAAACGGTTGTATGGCAAGGGGGATGGTGGGCGTTTTAGTTACGGGAACATTGGTAGATTGACTGAACACAGGTTTGCAGTTCTGGAATATGGACTCCTTCCGGCTAATGAACTGGTCAACCTGAGCGCGCATCCTCTTTGCTAAAGACTGATGGTGATTGTTAGATTCGGTGAGAGTCGGTTGGGATAGCATGTTGGGTGTGCCTGTGAATTCGGTGGGGCTGTCGAAGAGCTGGCCAAATGTTGGTTGGGGACTCTAAAATCCAGTTATTGCATATTTACTAGAGTAACATGCATTTAAAATGTATTGGTCTCTCGTTTTGAACACAAATTACAAATAAAAAAATTTCTAATTTTACTAAAAAAAATGTTAAAAAATCTTGAAAAAATTTTAAGCGGTTTAAAAATTAAAAATATTAAACTACCGTTTTCAATTTTGGAAACTTGTAGCTCAAAAACAATGTTATATAGGGTGGTAAGTAATGACCCATGAAAATATACTAAATTTTTTACTTCGAAATATTACGATTTAAGCCAATATGCCCTAATAAAATGTTGATAATATAAAAAATACAGGGTGTCAAATGTGTTTGACTGTACGAACCTAAAAATTTGGGAATAGATGTTTTTGGATATGAGAAATTATAATCTATTGTCTATGTTGACGTATTCCCTAGAGGGTGCTACATTTGCAATATTTGTGACGTAAATGTGAGCATAACTTTTTTGACACCAACGTTATCACGTTTTTGAGAAAAAAGGAATACCTGTCATTAGCCTTAGAAATTGACCATTTTCGGGATAATAGCTTTTCAACAATCAGCTGCATAATTCCTTGCACAATATTTTAACGTAGTAGACACCAATATAGGTGGTAGTTTAATTTTAACAATTATTAGACAAAATTTATGTTAAATGTACGGAATTTATCCAGTTTTGGTTAAAATAAATTACTTTACAAAAACGAAAAATTCTGAGAACAATTTTTCATATTTAGATAAACAATTTTTTTACTGACCATGACAATAACATTGTATAAAATATTTCCGGGGAATTGGTCAAGAAAATAAAACCATATAATAAAATACTATGCAATCATAGAGGTTTAATTTATTATTACGATTGTTTCGGAATAGAACCTATCTTCAGATAAAACATTTTTATGTTCAAATTTTTACATTTGTTTCTATAAAATTGTCCAATTAGTTTTAAAATAATGACTAAATCAGATCAGTTATTGACAACAAGGTCAGAGGCAAAGTTGTCAATAACTGGTCTGATTTTAAACAAAAATGTAAAAATCATATATATTTTGGCAAGTCGTCATTATGTATTTTTAAAACTAATTGGATAATTTTACAGAAACAAATATGTAAAAATTTTAACATAAAAATTTCTTTTATCTGAAGATGGGTGCTATCCCGAAACGATCGTAATAATAAACTAAATCTCTATGATTGTATAGTATTTTAATCTATGGTTTTATTTCCAGGAAATATTTTATACACATATTCAGATATGAGATATAACTGTTATTTGTTGGCAATTAAATTTCAATAGATGTGCTGAGCAACGAGAATATCTAGGAGGATTTCAACCTAATAATCAACAATTTAAAAAATCTATTTAGGAATTTAGAGAAAATAAGACAAAAAATTTGGTCACATTTTGGGTTATCCACATACCAATTCAGGGCAATTATCTGCAGATGCAAGAATTAGTATGACTTTCTAGAAACGTTGCATGTTGAATCAAAAATTTTTTGACTAATGACAAGTATATCTGTTTTCCTCAAAATCAATGCATGTTTAAGATTTTTTAATAAAAAACGTGATAACATTAGGGCCAAAAAAGTTATGCTCACATTTACGTCACAAATATGGCGGATGTGGCGCCAAAATAAAAAACAGACTATGATTTCTCATATCCAAAAACACCTATTTCCAAATTTTTAAGTTGATAGAGTCAAACACAGTGTACTTATTACAACAAATCACTTTTTAAATTCCAACTTTGACACCCTGTGTCTTTATTATTCTCAACATTTTATTAATACATATTAGCTTAAATCGAAATATTTTATAGTGAAAAATCTAGTATATCGTCATGGGCTATTTACGAACCACCCTGTATATTTAACAAAATTGCCTTAATTTTAGCCACAGAATCCTTCCCTAGATTTTCTACAAGTACTTAGGAAACATTCATTATAAACTTAATAATTTTATTTTTCAACTTCTCATATAATATGAAAAATTGAATATGTAAGCAGCACATTATAGTATTTGATATATTATTTTAGGAAACTTTACTCTCCAATTATAGTAACTTACCGAATTTAAGTACTGCTTTAGCAGTTTTCTAGACGTGAAAAACAATCGTATAATGAATTGCTCAGGCCGAGAATTTATCAAACCATTTTCGAATTATAGGAAGATGTTAAAATATATATCTGCAAAAATTGTATTCTCTTCATGATTCTAATTTAATAAATAACATGACGAAGAAAATACACAAAATAATAAAAAAAATTGAATTACAATTTTAAAAATTCCTTCCGAAAAATTTGAAGAACAAATACATATACAATACCAATGTTTATCAAATATTATTTTATAAGATTTTGCCGTTATCAAAAAGCAAAACAAATAAATTGATTATTTACATTCAAGAAATTTATTGTTTTGCATCTTAAATATTTTGCTTCCGTAGACCACGTTGGTTTTTTTTTTTACTTGTGCTTTTTTATTAAGACAATTCTCTATATTCTGTCATATATGGTGGTTGTATATGCATTAGGAATCAAAGCATAGACACCAAAAGTGTCTGAATTGGATCAAAGTACACAAACATAGAATTACCGGTTTGTGCCGTGTTAGAATTTGGTCAATAATCCTCACATACTGCAATACTGATTAAAAAATAATATATTTTAGTGGTATAACATTCAACACATAATTAAAATTTAAATAAATCTTTGATAACTACGACTATTTTATGATTCGTTAAAATTTCGTACCACTTTGACCATTCAGTTTGATTGGTTACACAGGTCCACAAAAAAAAAGTGGTGTGTGCTGAGGGTCCCATTATATTGTTTCCCTGTATTTTTACCCGCTGAACACGAATCTGAAGTCAAAATGGGAGGTCGCACAGCAAATTTTAGATAAAACCCATAAAAACGATAAAAATCACATCAAAAGTTTACACAGGTCCACAAAAAAAAGTCATATGTGTTGGGAGTTAGGCTATATTTTTCCTTTGTATTTTTTCCCGCTGAACAGGAATGTGAAGTTAAAATTGGGGGTTACACAGCAAATATTTGCGAAAACCTAAAAAATCACTTTCTCATAATTTATTCTGTATGATAGCATTTTTCATTGTTTCAGTTTTAAAGAGTGTGAATTAGTGAATATTTACTATTTTACAGCTACCTTGGTATACTTATAGCTGTAAAATAGTAAATATTCACTAATTCACAGCATTTTTCATTGTTTTAGTTTTAGAGAGTATCATACTGAATAAATTACGAGAAAGTGATTTTTATTGATTTTTTTGTTTTCTCAAATATTTGCTGTGTAACCTCCAATTTTCCAACTTCAGATTCGTGTTCAGCGGGAAAAATACAAAGGAAAAATATAGTCTAACTCCCAGCACACATGACTTTTTTTTTGTAAATCTGTGTAAACTTTTGATATGAATTTTATCGTTTTAATGGTTTTTTTCTAAAATTTGCTGTGCGACCCACCATTTTGACTTCAGATTCGTGTTCAGCGGAAAAAAATACAATGAGACCCTCAGCACACACCACTTTTTTTTTTTGTGGACCTGTGTTACCAACTGTCATATATCGAATACATTAATATTCAAGTAGTTAATATAGGCTGTTTGTTAAGTAGAGGTCAAAAATCTAGGGACATATTATGTGGCCAAAAATAAGGGATTTTTGCTATAGCAGCCATTGTCCATCAGTTTTTTTTTTTATTTTGGCTGAAGGTGGACATTTCCAACATTTATTAAAATAAATCATAGTAAGTAAAGTAGAGTATCGTAAAAATGCACTTGACCAAATAAATCGGTTTTGTTGTTAATCAATTTGGAATACAAAAAAGTGCAACAAAACAAAAAGTGAAGATAATACAATGGCACATGATTTATCTACCAATTTTATTTGTAATATTACACAGAGTAAAATTTTTTTTTTTTGGCAAATAATGATCAATGCACTGGTAAGTTTCTAAAGCTGGTAATTTTTTGTTTCATACCTACTGTTATACTAAATATGTATACTGAATTTGGTTAAATTACCTCAAATGGCTTAGAAATTAAAAACTGATTTTTTTTTAATTTTTGACACTGTAGCTGTACAATGACTGTCCTTTATATAACGAAAAAAAACAAAAACTTAGTTTTGGCCACAGAATACCCCCTTGGATTTTATACCTCTACATAAGAAACACCCTGTATATCAAAAATTATTTAATTAAGAAGTTTGAGTTTATCTTTCAGCATTCAAAATGAGAGGCTAATAGATTTTAAACGTACAATAGTTTATATGAAAGACAGTTATTAACAGTAGGTACTTTTGGTGTAAACGTGCTGTTTAAAAAAAATTAAACATACCAATACTTACGTATACGTATTATTTAATAAGTTGTGTCTTAGGAAATGCTTAAATAAAAATATGAAAAGTATAAAAACTTACGCTGCTGCAGGACTCCAGTCTAACTCTCATCACCTTGCACCGTGACGCTGGGATGGGTCTAATACCAGACATACAAAGTGGGAACGCTAATGGACTCTCTTCAGGCGTACACAGCTGTTTAGTGTTAGCATTCATATTTGGATTGAAATTTGTCAAAATCTGTTGTGGAGTAGTGATATACGCCTCCTGGTTATCCTGGTTGGGAGTGTTATTTGTTATTATAACACTTTCAATATTATTTATGCTACTTCCATGGCACATTGACAGGTTTTCCATATTGTTTATCTGGAAAATGTTTTGGGGATTCGGCTTATCGCCAATTTTGCAGAGACTTTCGAAGTTAGACCAGAGGAAAGGATTGAGTTTGAGTGCCCTTTTCCACACGTCGATGGCTCTGGCTTTACGTTCAGTTTTGGCAGCAATTTTTCCTAGTAATGCTAAAGCAAATGATGCTTGATCTCCAAACTCTTCTATTATGTCATCTAAGTTGTTGCTTGACTGGTTATTTTCTAACAAAGTTGCTTCAGCTTCAGCATATCTATTTTAAAAAAAATAAATTCTTAATTCAATCGCTTTTAAAATGTCAACCTTAATTTTTAAAATTAAATGACCAACCTGTTCCTTTAGGTCTTTTAAAGATTTCTTAACAAGGTTTAATTGTTCCTTACATAATAAGTTATAAAATAGAAATTAAAACAAAGAAAACAACCTAATAGCTACATTAAAATCACGCAACTTACTTTTCAAGTTCGTAAGCACAAATCCCAAATAAATATCTACACTGAGTTGAAGTCCCTGTTCTGTCTTTTAATGTGTGATAGGCATGGTCCTTCTGTCCACTTCTGAAGTAAGCGGTGGCAAGCAGGAACAAACTTTCATCGCTTTTGACTGAAATAATTTTTGCAATCAATATTATTTTCCTCAAAACATTGACAACCCTACCTTCAGCATAAAGTCGTTCAGAGAGAAAAACAGCATCTGCATAATCATAATGGTTCAAGCAATGCCAAATGGCAGCCTAAAATAAAATACAATTAATTAATTTAAGCAAATTGACTGCATTGAGGTTAGACGTAAATTACCTGGACTGGCTCTTGCACAATCATTTTCCTAATTTAAAGGGCCTTTGATCACTGTAAAAACATTACTTGTAAAATCTTATAAATAACTACAATGTATAAATTAACACTAAGTAGGTACTAATCTACGCGAATTTTATTATTTTATATTTGTTTGACATAAGACTTCAAAACGAACGTCAACGGCCATTTTGTATTTCGATTGTTTTTGTGCTTACAGGCAGGCAACATTAAGATTGTAAATCTTCAAATACACAAAAGATTTAAATATTACATTTTAAAAGATGATTTAAAAGTAGTTAAATGTTAAATGGCCAAGGTTACTACCAATTAATATAGAAAAAAATTAATTTGATTATACCATTGGTTATTGTAAGCTTTGCTGTCAATGATTAAATTATATACAATTCAAAATGATCAAGCGAAGTTCAATGATACCTATTTATCATTGTGTTACTTTTTTTATTCATCGAAACATAACCAATAATTTTATTGTAATAACATGTTTTAAAAAGTTTAATAAGTAAGTAAACAATAAACCATTTTATTTTTTTATGTTGTCAGTCTTGTCGACAAATGTCATCGAAATGTCAGATGTCAAATATTAAACGTTAAAAATGTCATCTGCCAAATTGTTAAACTGCTGGCCCTGCTGGCTGTCAACGACTGCGAATAGTGTGGAAATCTGGAAAAACGTTCCATGTGAAACATCTCTAATAATTTTATAAAGCCGAATTGATAGTTAATTTAAATTATTTTTCGTATATATTGACTAAAAAACATGCCGCCCAAACCGAAACCTGCAGCCCCTAGTAAAAAAACAGAACAAAAAAAGAAAGAAAAAGTTATAGAGGTAAGCATTGCCATATATGTATATTTATTTTTGTATTTGAATTATATCCATTTTAGGACAAAACATTCGGATTAAAAAATAAAAAAGGGGCGAAACAGCAAAAGTTTATACAACAGGTCGAAAAACAGGTTAAAACTGGGGGACTCCATCCGCAGAAAGATGATCCAAAGAAATTGGAGAAAGAAAAGAAACTGAAAGAACAGAAAGAATTAGCTGCACTTTTTAAGCCAGTTCAAAATCAGAAAATCGAGAAAGGTATAATTTATATAAACATAAAATAATTTGTAATTTTTTTTACAGGGGTCTTATTTAATTGAGGATTATTTATTGAACATGTAATTTGTGTTTATAAAATCACATTTCAACAAATATTTTTTGATTTGTATAGGTGCTGATCCAAAGTCGATAGTATGTGCTTTCTTCAAACAAGGCCAATGCGGTAAAGGTGATAGATGTAAATTTTCCCATGACTTAACAATTGAAAGAAAAGCTGAGAAACGTTCTATGTATGTGGATATGCGAGATGATGAAAATGAGACTATGGAAAACTGGGACGAAGACAAACTTAAAGAAGTTATTGAGAAAAAACATGGAAAATCGGGAAAAATGCCTACGACTGATATTGTAAGTAATTTTATCCATTAACGATTTGTTCAGCTACATTTTTAAAGCCTTAAATTAATATTTACTAATATCAACATCAGCAATTAATTCTCAAAATTTACTAGATTTGCAAGCATTTCTTGGAAGCCGTCGAAAAATCCAAGTATGGTTGGTTCTGGCAATGTCCGACAGGAGAAAGTTGTATTTATCGACATGCCTTACCGCCTGGTTTTGAACTAAAAAAAGACAAGAAAAGACTTGAAGATAAAGCCAATGAGATAACCCTTGAGGATCTCATTGAAAAAGAACGTGCCGCATTAGGGCCCAAGCAGACGAAGGTAACATTGGAAACCTTTTTAGCGTGGAAGAAAAGGAAAATCCAAGAAAAGAAGGACCAAGCGAAGCAGGATGAGGAAAAGAAACGAAGTGATTATAAAGCTGGCAGACAGGTTGGATTATCCGGCAGAGAAATGTTCAGTTTCAATCCAGAACTCGCAGCCGAGGGTAATATGGAGGAAGGAGACGAGTTGTTCGATTCATCAGTGTTCAATAAAGAGGACGAGGATGCCATTGTCTATAAAGAAATTAATCTGGATGTTTTAGATGGAGAGGCGGAAGAGGTAAGAAAACATATTTTAATGTAGTGTGTCAACGTTGGCATGTTTTCAGCAAAATGTTAAAAACAAATGTTTCCAATGTGTTGAAAGCAGCAGATGTTATACACACTCTTGTATTTCAACTTTTTTTTAGCAAAATGTGATATTAACGTTCATAGATGAATGATTTACAAGGTACAAAAAACTTATTATCTAAACTGACAAAATATATTTTCCCCCTTTTCTACCTTATTATTTAAAATACGAAAAAATGTGTAAGAATGAAAGTTGTAGGAACTTTTAAATATTTTCTGAAGCATATACGACAATAAGTATTGAATATCGCATTTCTTATATGTTTTTGTTTTGTTTTAATGGACTAGAAGGTATTTTAGAAGGTGATTCTACACAAAAAATTAATACCAGGACGCCCTATAAAATGATTTTCTTATAATAATTTTTTTGTTCAACACCAAAGGGTCAAAACTGCCCTTGGCCTTCAAACAATGACAGAACTTCTTTGTTTGAAAGTTTTTATAAATTTGGGTAAAACGTAGTTAGAGATTGTCAAAAATCTGTAAATAAGGTTTTCTTGTTATATCACATTAAACTAAATCGTTTCCTAGAAAAACCATTTTAAATTGACAAAAATGTATTTCTTATCTAATACTTAACATAAATTAGCCACATTATTTTTGGTATTGTAATAATTTAAGTTCAGACAATACTTTCACAAAAATTGTTCAAAATCTGTCTTGCCATTTCAATACATAAATTAATTATTTTACCCTAAAAATATGTCATTCTTTAATTTTGAAAATGAGTGAGCGAGAGGCTGTTCTTCTAACACAAGTGAATGTTTTTAAAACAGGAAATAATGAGAACCTTTTTTAAAGATCTTTTGACAATCTTCAATTACGTTCTATCCAAATTTATAAAAGTGTTCAAACAAAAGAGTTCTCAGTCATTATTTGAGAGCCAAGGACAGTTTAGATCTTTTGGCGCTGAAGAATATGTGTCAAATTAAGAATGCGGATACATGTACAAAATTAGAAAAAAATTGATTGATCCAATATTGATGCATCATTTCTGGACACCCTATATATTTTTATGCTATTGGAAAGACCGTCCACTGAGCTTTTCAAAAATATATTACACAGGATACTTATCTTTTACGGTTTTCGATATATTACATGCTTATTGTTAATATGCATGTATGAAATATATCTTTAAAGATTTTAAATTAAATTAAGCTTTTTTAATAAGCAATTATTATTGAATAAAAGGATATGCTGAATTTAAAAAAAGATATCAATTTTGCATTTAAATAAAAGGGGGTTGGTTATATGGACCTATCTTTTAGGCCGCTCCTTTAGAAAAACGTATTATGCATGGTAGTTTTGTTTTGGACATAATATTTATTGCAATTTCATTCTACCAACATAAATGCTAAAGTTAATTTGTAATAGTTATTTATGCAACAAGTACAAAAAGTAAGTGTTTATTGCACACGACGTGAAATTGTCCAACGAGGCCGTCAGGCCGAGTAGGACAGCACGTCGAGTGCATAAAGCACTTTTTGTACGAGTTCCATACAATATTTTTTCTACGTTCAAGTAAAAACCAAAAAATGTTATTTAGATGACACTAAGTCTAAGAAAATGTGACGTCGATTTGAAGGTTTATGTTTGTCATGATGACAAAACACTGTAATAGAATGACAGATGAATGCAATAATAATAATATCTCTACCCCTCATTCTAATCACGAGGATTAGCCCAGAAGTCAAAAACTTGTGCGGGAGAGGGGGCGGCATATTATTATTAAGCAGGCCGCATTTGCGCCCAGGAACGATTTACGTTGGTAGGCCCTAACCACCATTCAGTGCAGGAATGAGGGAAACCTGGAAAACCTCATTAATTAGGGGGGTAGTCAAATGTCAACCGGGATCAATTTCTCACATTGACCCTAGCCAACATTCTTCCACCCTACCATACCCGCAGAGAGGGTGCCAATCTCTCCACGAATATAGCTTATATACGGTCTACCGGCTGCGGAGGTCGAACCACACAGCGATCTAGTCACCTCGATTCAAGTACGGACGCCTTAAACCGCGCGACCACTGACCGATCCATAAACATCAATAAACATTTTATTGCACTAGTGCAATAAAGAACCACTTTTTCCACTAAATATAGTACAATAAAGTTTTGTTTTTTGCATGAACGTAGAAAAATATATTTTATAAAGTAGCAAATTGCTAAAGGTATGGTAAATACTGAAGGTGATAGAACACGTAAAAATAAAGCTCAAGTTTTTAAAAAATATAGCTTTCTGTAAGATCTGGAAATGCTGTTGTATAATTTTTACCATAAATTGTACGCCACTGTCCTTTTCTGGTATTTTTATTAAAGTTTTGTAAACTACAATTGATTTGCATGAAGTAACTGCACTGCGTAAATGTAAAAACTAACAAAAAAAAAGGAAATTTTTTTTGATTTATTTAAAAAGAAAAAACATGAATTTTGCCAACCCTGAGTGTTATTTAATGTTAGTTTGTATTGTATAGTAAAACATTTGTTATTATTAGTTACGTAGATGTAGTATATAAATCTTTTTTAGGTGGATGGTTCTGGTACCATAGCTACACAAGAGAGGTTTAAAGAACAGAAATCCGAAGAACCCACGACGTCGAATGGCGTGGCAGATGGTGCGGCAGCTGTACCTATAAATGAGAACCTGTTTCTCGAAGAAGACCTTGACGGGCTAGATGAAGAATTAAACGATTTAGATCTAGAGGAATAATACTAGGGGTTGACCGGTACTCGATCTACCCTATCGGATTCATAGGATTTTTTTATTTCTCTTGTAGATTTAAAATGTAAATAGCCAATTTGTTTGTCACAAATTCATTCATTACATTGTGTTTTTTAATTAGTAAAATATAAGTACCATTACCAGTGTATTTTTATATATTTTCCTAAATATATTTTATTTCTGCAAATGAAGTAATAGTGCACTTTTTATGGCACAAATTTTAAAAGGTATTTAAAAGATATCTTAGCAGAAGAATTGGTGATTAGGTTTGCGCTACGTAAAATAATTTATTTTCTAAATAAATTTCTTTTTTATAATCACATTTGTTATTAATTTCCTAATACCGTTGCTATTCTGTTGAAGCATTTTCATAAAGTAAAGCATTTAACTGAATTTACTGCGGCTTCAAACAAACTTTTTTCATTCAGGCACTCTATTTAAATGACATAAGTTTTAACTTGGAGCCTATATATTTTTACTGCTTTACAGTTCTTATATAAATATATGAATCTTTATACTTTATACAAAATTTTAAAAAATTTCCCATAACTCTTCAAATTCCTGGTTGAACCGTTCTATCATATTCAAGTTATTAGTTAGAATAACACTCTCGAAATTCGAAACAAGTCCTTGTCCAGTTAAATTCATTGTTCCGAAAAACATTTTGGCATTACTTTTATCATCCTTATCAATTAGACAAAATTTATGGTGCATCATACTTTGGTCGGAAGGTTGAACCTTGTATGGAATTCCTGAAAAAAAAAAACGTGCAAAAAATGTAAATAAATGTCATTGTTTTACCTACCCTTTTCCTTTAATTTAGAAAAATTAAATTTGGCAGTTTCAGTCTTTAGCATCACTTGATCGGTGATTATTCGGATGTTTACTCCTCTTTTATGAGCTTTTATTAGCTCAATATTAATTTGTTTTAGTGTAAGTGTATACATACATAAACAAATACTTAATTTGGCACTAGATATAAAATTAATTAACGTTTTTAAATGGTTGTAAGAGCAATATTCACTGCACTCATTTTTATCTATTAAATGTTGCTTACACTTGAAGTTTTTCATAGTTATAAACACACACTGATGGTAGTAGTTATCTTCATCTTTTATATTAGCTAATAGTTGCTTGTGCTTCCTTTTAAAAAAATAGTGTAAAGTTAGTGTTAACGCACAAAATGTAATAAAAATCACAGAAGGTATTACGTTAACCATTGTACATTTTTTATATTTTTAGGCACTTTTTAGGTTAGAAATTTAAAAATATTTCAATGACACATAAAGATAAAGAAGCAGAAAACATAACATGCAAAATCCCAACATTCTCTCATCATAAACTCTCTCGTAATAAACAGAAGAAGAAGTCGAAAAGTTTCGGCGACATCTATTGATGAAAAGAAGCAACGTAGAAGTGGTTGTGAAAACAAGCGACCAAGAGCTGCTTCCTTCAATTCATAGGGAAAAGTGTTCTGTGGGGAAACAATAATTTTGAATATTTTGGAGGGACTTGTAATTTATTTCTTTGTTAGGTAGGTATTGTGTTTTATTGTCCCAAATTTCAAATATTTGAACATATATTCAGTTACAGAAAAATGCTTAGAATCCTAGTTTCTTTTTTAAAGCTGAACATATTACGCGTTTTTAAAAATGTGAATGCTCAAGATGTATTTGTAATTTGCTCTCTGCATACACACTCATTTACTAATTCCCATCATACGACATGAAATTATAGGAAAAATTAACAAGGTACACAAGTTGTGTTTATAAAAAATGTAAAATAATGAAAGATGTCTTCGTTTTGTTTTGCGTATTTTTTCATACAACAATTATTGTCAATCTGCTAAATCACGTTGCCTGTCAAATATTCCTGCTAGTCCTACTGCAATTTAGCAGACAATGGCCCACACAAGTGCCATATTAGATCAGTACCTCTTTTACAAAAAATACATCTGAGCTACTTTGCTTACCGATTTTAACAATCTCGAGACAGTTAAAGAATATTGCAAAATAAAACGTAAAAATTTGATACATAGTGATTTTCCCAGTTGTTATGCCGTGACCTCTGTAATTGGTCGCTGCCAGAAACAGAATTAAAGTGCACATCCCTAGCATTAGTCAGAATTCTTCGACCTGCCCTGATTGTTCTCGCTCTAGGCTCAGTGGAGAGCAGAGCGGTATCTCTGGGTCCGCCCATATATTGATTTTGGCTCTTATTGGTATTACGCCTGCTACGGTTGGAAGTAGTCGCATCCCATGCTTCCAAACGTTTCACCACTATTCACTATCGGCATCTTCAGTAGTGACTCTGCAAAAGCTCCTCTGCGACTGAGAGCTGCTCAGTCTAGCCCGCTAACAAACAGAGCAGGTTAAAGAATCCCGACTAATGCTAAGGATGTACACTTTAACTCTGTTTCTGGCAGCCACCAGTTACCGAGGTGACTTCAAGACAACCCGGAAAATCACTATGTATCAAACGATAGCACAGGTCGCAAAAGCCTAAAAACCATTAAAACTTAAAAGTTAAAAATGAAAAGCAAGTTAAAATATATACTTGATTTTAAATGAATGTAATAGATGCCACTGCGGACGTGGTTTCTTTTAGTTATTGGTCTGTGATGGCTACAGACATTTGAATTTAAAATTTAAATACAAAGTGGACAGCACAGTGTGCCTATATTATTTAATAAAAACACATTTTCTACAAATATTTCGTTTATTTTTTACAACATACAACAATTATTGTCAAAAGTATAGGAGAAAAGTCGATGTAGAAAAATGATCATAGTGTAACAAATTAAATACTTACATAAGTTTATACTATTCTACAAATAAAAATTGTTGAAAGAATGCAAACCTGACAAGAAAGTAATAAAAATATTACAATACTTTGTCATTACATTTATTATTAAAATACAGAAGCGAATAGAAAATTGTTTCTCTAGTAAATGTATATATTATTGTTTTGGTCATTTTATCTATTAGTATTTCTATCTACAAAAGTTAGAGATGACATTGAAAACATTTTACATATTTTTTGTTATGTAGAATAGACAGAATTGGAAGGATTTATTTTTTAAATACCAAATACCAATATATGTTAAGTAAAGTTAATTGTATTTTGTCAAGTAAAATAATTTGTATTTAGGCCTTAACAGATAGAAACATATTTAAAACAGAATAACATAATAAAATTAGGGTTAGTCAAACTAAAAAATTACTAAATAGAAGTGTAATAATAGTCTCCTCGTCTACATGCAATACTTATTTAAAACTTTCCTTAATTTTTAAATAATGAAAATATATAATAATAGCAATGATTAAGACACTTCTCAAAATTCTTATAGCTAAGCACTGTTGAAGTACCAATAATCTTATAAGCTATGAGATTTTTAAGAAAAAAAAAATAATTTAGTGATTCCCAAACATTATGATGACTTTTTGTGTAAAAAAAGATTAAAGTGCTTTTGAAGATCACTTGATTTATTAGATGATGACTGATTTTAAACTAAATATAAACATATGATGATGCAAGGTAAAATATAAATAGTTTAGGTTAGGTATATACACTTATTAAATTCGATAGACATTTAATTTGTTTAATTCCATTTGTGCGATATTTGCAATAGTTTGGAAAAATACATACAGTCTCTGTCTTTACTTTTGACCTCCTTCTCTATTATTTCACATCTATTGCGTAAAAGGCGTAAATGTATAAATAACTATTATACAAAAAATATTTTTTTTTATTTTTGATTGTTTAAAAATCAGTCGTTAAAACAAATACTTTTCTGATTTCTGTAAATGTAAAAAAGATTATTTTGACACATTAAACGGTCCGCCCGCCAAATACCAAATCCTTTTTTACATTTCTACGAACTAATACGAAACAGGTTCATACAAAATTTGGGCCTCTATTTATGCTACAGGATGTGGAGATTCTCGCAGTTCTTGAACTTGGAGTCTTCCTTGCCAAAGAGCCATGTGAACATCTGTCTGGCTTTCATGCTCGCTTTCACCATGCCCCTGCTTTTATACCACTGCTGGCTGTTACCCCCTTCCTCGAAGTTTAATACTTTTAGCCTAATTTGCGTTAAAATTCCTACCAGTAGTTCGTCTACGTTGTGGTTGATCCCTACCGAAATTTCTATGAACTTCGCTCTGAAGGTGCACGCCAAACACTTGCCATCTGCAAAACAAGCAAATTTTCGATTTGAACAACTTTTAGTTTCAGTCAAATGATCAAAAGCTTCCAAATGCTTCTTTAAATACATTTGAGATTTACTTTTATGTCATCGTAGTGTTTTATTAAGAATGGGATAGTCAAAATACAGGGTGATTCACAGACCGCTGAAGGCAATTCAACTCGGTGTCGGTCTGACGCGACGTTGTCAAATTTAAATATTTTCCTATAGTACCTACTTATTGTAATATATAATTAATGCTATAAATTATTTGTTAAAAGTATGTACCTAATTAGCATATTAATAAGTTTCAACATAAAAATATTTAATATTGAAATTACAAAATTCCAACGGATCAGAATAGGTTAAATTATTAAGAGGCTGAAACGTTTTTTATATTTAAATACAGACAGTAATAAAAAAAACTCGTTCTGTCAACAAAAAGCAGTCCGAAACATACCGTGACCAACAATCCGGCAATCCGAGTCTTCACCTACTGTATTTAGGTTAATAACCTTGTTTTTAATGTCTACTCAATGACAAGCGTTGCAGAACCGCTTATAATAACACATTACACAAACAATCAGCGTCTACATCAGATAGGCTGCAATCGGCACAGCAAAGAAGTTGGCAGTTCAATTTCTCGTTTAATACGTTACAGGCGGAATAAGTCGAACATCGTTCGGGTCCGTTTTACTATGCAGGCGAGCCCGCCGTCGACGACTTCTGGAACAAATGCATGCGCACGACCTCTCTCTTTTTCAACCATCACCATCAGTCCTCAGTCATTATTTTTGCGTGGTCGAGCTTGGTTAATTTCGTGTGTTTGTGTCATCAGTGTAGTTTATAATTATTAATAAAATTTGCTATTTGTCTAAATAAAAATGCAATTCAAGTTGGGTAAAGTGAAGTAGTGAAAGACAACGGTTGTCTTCTATTTAACAGAGCTGTGGAAAAAATTATAAAAGACATTTTCATAGACATTTGTGATTTTGGTGTGCGTTCTGTACCTATAATATAATAATAATAATAATAATGGATTTGATTCTGATTCATATTCATAATCAAATGCGATTTGTATTATTTGGGAATATCAACGCACATTTCAAGAACATAGCGAAAAAGTGACAAAAAATAGGTATGTTTTAACCAAAATTATTTACTATATAAAATTTTGTGGAGCTTTTGAACTTGCACTCTGAGGGCATTATGAATGAATTTTACGTCAGAACTTGACAAAACGCACAATGGATACCTTAAATATGCAACAATTGTTAAAGGTACCTCAAAGAATCTACAAAACGCATGCATTTTAGATTGCAAACAAGGAATTTGTCATTAGAAAAAAGAATCTATCACCACTACCGAGTATGCTGTTATTATATCTATGTGATCCTGAGTGGCAACGCTGCTGGGCTTCTATACAGTTTCAATACTCGCACGCGTCATCAAAAAATGTGTAACGTGCCAGTAGCGTCGTGTTACCGATTATTATGGGGTGATTTGTTTATCTTTTAACAGAATAAATAATTTTTGTTCGATTTTCTTTCTTTATTAGACCTTCCTAATATGTGGTTAAAATTAATGACATGATGACTGATTAATATATAATGATTGAAATAAACATGTCTTCATCAAAAGCAATAAAATAATCAAACTTTGGTAGTATCTGGAAACCCATTTCGTCAAGCAAACTGAAATTTTCAATAAACATATTGCTTGATTGATACTGATTTACAAAAATAGTAGAGGTATCATTTTGAAATCACTCGCAGAGAGAGTCAGTAACATGGAGAGTGTTTGATACAAGCTACTTTGAGGTCGTAAATCCCAAAGCTTAAAATGATAAGAAATAGATGGGAAGGACTTAAACTTGTAGCTACTTAATAGATGGAACTACTTTGAAATTCGATGTTATCCGGCGAGACAGGAAATTGTAGGTTCACTCGGCTCTGCATGCTAGGCTGTTGCTTTTAGATAGACTACTTGGTGTTAATTTTCTACAAATTTATAGTGTTCGATAAGGCAACATAGGCAACAGATCTGCCCGACGCAACGTCGACGTGGAATCGTTGGCTGCTTGTAATTCACTTCTGTTAGAATTATGTAGCACTTCTGGGGTATTAGAGGAACTTTTCATTGCAACCTCGACGTGACGTCGTTGGAAGCTAGAGGTTGCAATGAAAGAGTTTAAGTCACAATTGTGTTGATGCTCTTGTATATTAGAATTTCAAAATAATATTTTATTAAAATATTTATTTTCGTCAATATTTACGTCATAACTTGCGCCTTCGACCGGCGACAATAAAATAGATATCTATTATTTTTAAATTTCTCACTCTAGGAAACAAATTACTGAATAAGTATCTTGATTTTTGAAATTATTTAAAAAATATTGACATAATATGATTTGTTCCTTTTATTGAAAAGTCGCAAAATTTTATTAAGGGTCTTTTGTTCAAACACTATTCTGACCTCTGGAACATGTACATGCTTTTGCAATAATAATTACACTCCCTCAACATATAAGTAGGTATATAGGTATAGAAACTTGATCTGAAAATATTTGAAAACCTATAACAATTTTTTAAATGTTGGTAATTTATATTTCGAAAATCAGCGTCTTTATATTATACTCGGTTCATAAGGCGTGACTCAAGGAACAAATCTCCTAAAGTTAAGTGTTTTATCAAGTAAACTGAACAGTTAAACCAAACATTAATTCGAATCAATATTGGCAGAACGTGGAAATACTTCTGTGTTTACAAACAATCTACGAGTAATATCAGAATTGTACGAATTTGATTAGCCGCCAAAAGCGCTCATAAAAAATAGCATTAAGCTATGCACTTATACACCAGGTTGCAAAACTGTGCAAAAATAAATTCACATAATAGTAAGTGGGAGTAAAAATCCTGAAAATGAAAACACGGAGAAACCAAAACAATTATTCCTTGGTGCATTGAATATTTCAAATAGGATTATTTCGAAAACAGTTACTCCTAACGACTACAACAAGGTATACCTTTTTCACGTAAAGATAGAAGAATCGATTGTTTTAATAGTCAGATGCATCCATTAAATTGCAAAAAAATAATTTAAAAAACTGAACTGCCAGTTAAAAGAAGCATGATGTGCCATAAGTGGCGCCCTCTGCCAGTAGCGTCAAAATTCGAAATAAATGTGAATTTTCCGCCCCCAAAAACCCCAATCTCCAAAATGTATTAAAATATTCGAATTATTTTAAAAATTATTTACAAATATCGAAAATAATGTATTTGCTTTGACACCTTTTATCTTTTTTTACTGTATTAGAGAGGTATTTTAAGCTAATATAAGTCAAATCTCCTACAATTCCTAGCAATGAAGTCATATGTATGTTCTCTGATACCAAACATCTAGGTATGCTAATGAACAATTCCACAGACAAAGCTCTATTCAATAATTATCTAAAGAAATTAATCTATCTAAATTTACTAACCTGGTTTAATGAAAACACTCTATAAATATCTAACTTTCACTTTTGACAATGGGAACTCGAAAATTCAACCACAATAGATGAGATCTGACTTTGTATCTTTTTAGTCATCAAAATTTTTGACTGAACTAAGTTTAGCCACATCGTACACCTGTTTTTTATTACATGGAAAATTATAAAGTAATGTATTTCATTTCGGTAAGCTTCTTGGGTAATTACATTACCTCCCCATGGATAATACGCCCTGTTCAAGATAATTCTTTCAACTTTTTATCGTTCGATAGGAAGTATGTAGACTTGGGACCTAGAAATGAAAACACACCCCCACGATTACTCTTAAAACTTAATAAAGGCAAGTGTTATATTTAAGGGGTAATAATGAATGTTGCTAAAATATCAAACAATATTGCTAATTATCTTAACCTACCACAGAGTGTCATTTATATACAGGGCTTTCGCTGAACATCGGGATATTATGTAATTGAAACGACACGAGGGATGGTAGAGTTACTAGCTACAGTTGCAGAAGGATACACAGATAAGAACATCAATGAAAAAATTGAAACAAGTGAGAACATTTTCACTAGGCGATCAAATAATGTACATGTAATTGAATGTAGCAATTAATGACAATTTTTGCCATATCAGAACATAGCCCTAATATGCCTTCTTCATCAGGAATTATTATTAAAGATTAATTGTCTTCTTTCAGCATCCAAATTGCAAATATTAACAAATCAATTTCTTACCTTTCTTCTATTTGTTATAATTAAAAATTTTCGTTGTAATAAAGTTAATAATTGAAGTTTTATTTTGTTGAGTGATTGTAGATAAAACTTTGTATGCATTACGAGCAAAAAGTGATATTACTGCTTTCGAGTGGTTAGTGTCACTCTTGGGCAATACTGTACCACTTTTCACTTTTATCACATAAATAACTGTTTCATTTCGATAACAAAGTAGTAATCCTATTGCTAACTTTATACATTTATTTTTTTGTACGACCTGATAGTAAATAAATTTATATAATATCGTTCATAAATTCTACTATAAATAAATGAATTTTATCGGAAGCATCTTACCTTGCGTGGAAACGGCCCTGCTCCGAGCCAGATCTATCTTGTTGCCGACGAGAATGGCAGGTCTGGATCGCAGTAGGTCGGCGTCTTGTAGCCGATTCAATTCAGTCTCTGCCTTAAGGAAGCTTGCCTTGTCCACCACGGAATAGAGAACGACGAAGGCGTCCGGGGGGTGATTTTTGTCGACGTCCTGCAATCACATCCGATCAAGATCAGAAGTGGGACTTACGCGCGATTAGGATCAGAAGGGGGATTAAGGGATCAACAAGTCGCCAGCGGACAGTTCTATCAGTTTTGGTAAAGGTGAGATGTTTGTAGTTTTAGAGAGCTTTTAGGATGAATAAAAGATGGTTTACTAGGGATTGTGCAGGGATTATATTATACAATCATTGATACGGAAATTAAGAAACATTTTTTTTATAAATTCAAGCAACTTATATAATTTTTTAATATACCAGAGTTAAAAGTAATACATTTTTCATTAGCCGAATCAATGTTAAGATATGGTACAATTAGATTGGGATGTATTGGTAATTTTCACTTAAATCATTCAGATATTATTCAGAAAGGAATATTAAAATTTTTATATTTTCAACAGAAGTATTATTTAGAAAAACAAATTTATTTAATACAAAATAATTAACACTTTTATAAGTATACCTATATTTATTTTTAGTGAGAGGGTGTGTCTCAGGTATTACCACCATCCTTTGAAGGAATAATTGTACAATCAAAATAAATGAGATTCCCAAATATACCTATAACTAAGTTCGCTATTTCAGAGATACAGGGTGTCAAAAATTTGTAAATTTTTAATACATTTTTTTATTTACATGGACATCCTTCCTTCAATAATTCTACCTTGTCTAATGGTCTAATATTCTCATTATCACCAGTGGCGTAAAAACCTTATGGCACTCTTCTTCACAATAAAAATGATAGGACACTATCTCAATTTTTTGAATTTTTAAATTGTTTTTGTTTTTCGAAAATATGATATGATATTCGTACTTTTAATCGTTTTCGAGTTATTAAACAATGAAAATCGTAGTTAAGCTATTTATTACATGAACGAAAATTACAATTATTAGAGTAGTCTATGAAAATGACAGATATATATTCTATTACAGTTGCGGCAAGAATTCAGATTACTTATATCACGGCTGACGTTACGCAATTGTTTTTATTGTCAACATAATTTTCAATAGTTTGTCGCCTTAAAAATAATATTTTTTGGAATTTAGTGCAATATATAGTGTAATATATAGTTTCATTATTCTCAGTTGCAGTTTCTTAAATATTTTGATGAAAATATAATGAATTATTCATTTGTTTGAATGACGTAAGTCGTCTGAATTCTTGCCACGACTTGTTTGTGACATTTATTTAATCAAATCAAATTTAATTATAATGATAGTATTTTCAAGTGAGTGTTGAAATAGGATTAAAAATCATTTAATGTTTGCGGTATGACAAAAACACCCATGTCACATATGAGTATAGATATTTAATTAACAATTTTATCCACGATCCCTATACTAAGAAGGTTTAATATGTCTGTTTTACGTAGATTAAAGGCCTTTTAGCACGCTAGTGGATTAGAATTCATAATACCACGCTTCGATTTTATAGCATTTTATTGAGAATCATTATTATTAATATTAACATTTATCTCAAGAACGATCATGCCATTTTGACCGGGTTTATTTAAATTTTGTATTACACGGATTTCACTCTCCTAATTGACCGGTTTTGGCAGTGGTCGTGGATATAACATTGAATTACATTTAGGAAATTAACCAGCCTTAAATCCTCTCAAAAAAAAATTAACTCTGGGCTGCGCCTCTAGTGTCCATTTTTTCTCGTGGATTAAAGGCTTGTTAATTCTCATACATATATTGTTTTTGCCTTATTTGATAATGTCGAAGAAAGATAAACATATCATAACAAAATATTGAAATTTTTAATTCTTGTGTGGCGTGATCTACAAATTTGGGGGGAAAGAAATGCGGGAAATGCGGGTAAATTTGAATAACACGCTGATGTGTTAGACGATATTATGTATGTAAACATGATGTGGCAACGATGTTTAATCCGGCATTCGATTGTCGTATGGGTGCGTCCTCAGAAAGTTCGTAGCGCACCAGGAGCGTCGTGTTACTGATTTTTATAGGGTGATTTGTTTATTTTTTTAAAGGTAGAGTAAACAATTTTTTTTTCGATTTGCTGCCTTTATTAGGCCTCCCGAATACGTGATTAAAATTAATGACATTATGACTGTCTCACCCTGTATTATAAATTATTTTACGCATTTTTTACATTAAACCGATCGGCGAAACTTTAAATTGCATCATCCTTTTCAAAATCGCTTCTAACATGATTCTTTAGTGCTCCAATTTATTCTTACTCTGTGACATATTTTTTCATTTTTATTTAGCTTAAATAGGTGACTAAAAATGTGAATTTGCTGCTAATATCTACATTTTGACATTCTTAAGAAAAATGAAGTGATGCATGATTAAATAATGTATCTTTTATGCAAATTTAGATATAATAAGAATACACGATATTCGACATTCAGCGTATAATTATCTTCATGTTTATGTATAGCTGCAGTATTATGAAAATATTGAGAATACTAAGCAGTTTCCCATATTACCAAGCATTTGTAAGAATCCGTTATTATAAAAAAACTACTGGTAGTTAGTAGATCAATCTTTGGCAGCTGTTTTGTATTTATTTTTTCTAATCAACTTTAAATTAACATATTATGCGGTGTTACTCTCTCCTCCATTACCCATTGAAATAAAAATTATTCTTTGAACTTTAAAAATAAATACACCGTTCACAGCTAATAATATGCTACACTATGTTCGTTAGTTCCAAGAAAGCTTTATTTGAAATGCATAATGTGATAGGTTAAACGTCGATGAAATTATTTACATTTTTCCAATATATTATCTTGTTTAAAATATTTGGAAGTTTTGCATAAATAAACTTTTCAGTTAGGTACTGTCTGCAATAAGTCTTTGTTAAACATGAAAATCGTAAGCAAATATTACTTTTTACTTCAAAAACATAAAACAGTGACTCAGTCAATGTGCTACCTTGTAAAATCAACTGTGTTTGACATACTTAACCTCTGAAACAATTTTCGTCCGTCATTGATCACTGCAGCTCAGGCAGAACTGAGTTTATCTTAATTGTTCAATGCGGTGGTCTTGTGTTACAAACTGTGTTATATAATTAGAACTTGGTCCAGGAATAACTTGCCTTTACTTATATTTACCGGCCTGTTTCTAGACGATGGGAAGCTAAATACATCGAGAACTTGTAATTGATGCATACAGGTATACAGGGTGATTCGCAACTCAGTCATTATCGTAGAAACATTTTTACAAAATCCTTATATTTAGTAGGATTTTCCTGACCATATATTTATATATTTAAAAAATACTCTTCCTGAGATAATATGCCAAAACAATAAAAACAGAAAAAAAAATCCAAAAAAATCTGTTTACGCAAGTTTCGGGTTTATTTTTATAACACCCATCTTCAGAAACACTATAAAAAATAACCACAATAGTAGAAATTTTAAAACAAAACTGAGAAAATAAATACATACCAAATGAATAAAAGCATAAATTACTTTTCAAAAAGAAATTTCCATCTATTCCAAAAAATATTCTGAATAAAAATATGATAAAGAACTAGTTCTAATTGTTAAGGAGAAAACAGATAATTAACAGCGTTTATTTAAAAAATATATTCCTAAAAGAATTTAACGCTGCAAACACGGACGCTTAACGCTGTTCATTATCTGTTTTCTCTTTAAAAATTGGAATTGGTACATCATATTTTTATTTTGAATATTTGTTTGAAAAGAAGAAAATTAATTTTTAAAAAGTAATTTTTTTTATTCATTTGGTATGTATTTATTTTCTCAGTTTTGTTTTTAAATTTCTACTATTGTTGTTATTTCTTTATATTGTTCTTTATATTGTTTCTGAAGATGGGTGTACGAAAACAGATGTTGTAGAAATTTGTTTTTTTGTGTCTTTATTGTTTTGACCTATTATCCTAGTGTATTATTAAAAAAATGCTAAATCCTTATACTTTCCGAGAGAAAAATATTGAGGTTGTAGTATTTTCAATCTTTACATCGCTGGGCTACTGTAGTCTCTAGCTTCATCGGAAAGGAGGCGATTCCGAATACAGAAATCCAATTTTAGTATTAACGGTTTTGCGATAGTGTTTATATTAGTTTTTCAAGTGTCAAAAATGGCTTACGTGTATAGCAACTTGGAGTTGAGTTTTAATGCAGTGCAACGCGAGCGTGACACGGGAAATTTGCAACCAAATTGTGGAAAAGATGGAGATCCAGGGCGTCCACAGGGTATTGCAGCAGCAGAGGAACACATTTTTAGGGATTGTTGAAGAGAATTCCTGAATAAGTACCAGACAAACCGCTCAACAAGAACAAGGAATGCCCCAATCAACAGTGCAGCGTATCATACACAAAACTCAGTTGTCTCAGTTACAGATGAAACTATTTTTACACGGAATGAGATGTATAACAATTAAAATACTCATGTTTGGGACTTTTCCCTAAATGTTTGGGCAGGGATTGCCGATGATCGCTTAATTGAACCATTCATATTACCAAATCGAATTGATGGGGTTCAGTATCAAATGATCTGCCTGTACTTGTGACCTCCCCTCATTTTCGTCAAAATGTTCGGGAGTATCTTAATAAAGTTCAAGGGTACAATGAATTGGACGAGAAGCACCGGTACCATGGCCTCCTCGATCTCCTGATTTAAATGGCGCCCTCTACTAGTGACGTCAAAATTAGTTAAAAATTCTTATTTGCCGTACTAAAAAACATAATTGTGCCAATTTTTGTTTTAATAATCAGACAGGTTTCAAAGTAATTGAGATATTTCTAAATACAATTCTAGCATTGAACACCCTGTATTTTTGAAACTATCAACATTCGGATAAGGCATATTTGGCTCAATCTACTCTTTTTGGTCACCAGTATCTCCAGCTTCGAGATTTCCCAACCTTTCACAGTCATCCTGTATAAAGGAAAGGAGGATTTGAAATCGCTTTGTTGTGGAGATACGGCGTTAAAATCGTATTTCTGAACAATATTTTCAATTTTATTTGATAAAACAGATATTTTCCAAGTAACTACATTAATAAGTGTTTGACGAATGATAACTTTATATGTCAAACGAAAAAAAATAGAATTTTTTGTCCAAGAGATTCTAAATAGAATACATTAAATACTGAAAAATGGCGTATAAACTTTGCAATTTGGTGCAGGTAGCCTTAAGGTATAGTCCTGAAAAAGCAAAATTAGTATGCCGATTATTTTCTTATACTTTAGTTGAATAATCAACATTTTATTTAAAATTATATGCCTACATGAAAAAAATTATTTGTTTATACATTTTTAAACTGAACAAACTTTCAATAACCCAAATGTCATAGCTTCAAAAATATTTTCAAATATCAAACATATTTTATCGAAAATGAAGTGGTTTTGATATTACGTCATAGCAATTTTTCACTTATTCAAATTTTAAATTTGGCCATTGAATCCTGAAACATCTTGTATGCATGATGACGATGATGCAAAACATGCGGGTAATATTTATCATTAGAAGAAATACTATATTCGAATCATTAAATATTTGAAGTTTTCTGACAAAGAATAGCAAGAAATTGAGCAACGATATATCAATTACTAGGGGAGAGTGGGTATGAAAGGGACAGGTCATGAAAGGGACATGAGCTAATTTACAGTAATCTTACATGCTAACGGGTTGCAATGAATCCTAACAGATGGCGCAGAGATACTCGTAGCGCCTAACCAAAACTACTTTGCGTTTCAAAACAAATCTCAAACGTAATGGAATATTGTACAAATTCGGTGATAAAATTATTGTTTTTGCTGGTGGACTAACTTTAAAATTGTGGTAAGTTAATTTGATATTTTAATTATGTAATGTTATTCAGCAGTTAGGTGGAAACTTTAGAATAAGATGTTATCATAACTTGTTAAAAATTTAGAGGTTATAATTAAATATAACGCTATATAGACAAAAGTGCACCATGGTAATGAAAGGGACATACCTACCGCATGGTATTGAAAGGGACATGTCCCTTTCATTACCTTATAAGATTTCTTCGTTGAGCGCTGTATTTCTTTCAGATTAAAATGATTGAAAATAAAGAAAAACAAAACGGCTTAGAAAATCATCACATGAATTTGTAGAAGCTGTAAATGAATTTTTAACTTCTTATGTGACAGATCGTTCAATTCCTGCAAACAGTGAACCATCATCTTCAATTCCAAATTCATGTGAACAACCATGTACATCCACAAATCAATCCGATCAACTTGACGCCTCCTTACCAGTTATATTCGAACTAGTCCTCATAAACCTCTTCAGCTTTCAGTTATAAGTCCAGAAAATGTAAGACCATTTCCAAAAGCAGAACCTCGAAAAATGTTTTCCAAAGGTCGTAAAAGGGGTTATTCTAGAGTGTTGACAGATACTCCGGAAAAAGAAAATATAGAGCGACAGTTACTTGAAAAACAGTTAAAGTGCACTAAGAAAAATAAAACTGAACCAAAGAAGAAAGCAATAAAAAGGAAAGTGTTTGAAGAATCAAGCGATAGTGACGTATCTCTGAAATACGCTGAAAGCGATGAAGATGATTTTTTACAACCAGAAGAGGACAATATATCAGACCAGAACGAACCTCTTGTATTTGGGGACCATGTTCTAGTTAAATTCGCCACGAAGAAGACAATAAAGTTTGCTGTAGGAAAAATAGTAAATGTTTTACCAGAATCAGAATTTACGGTTAAATTTATGAAGAAAAAAAATGATGTTTATCATTTTGTCTACCCCGATGTTGACGACATCGCTGATATCGAGTTGAAAGATATTGAAATGAAACTTCCACTACCACATGTTACTCAGGGAACTGAAAGAATCAAATGTTTCTATTCATTTAGCATAGATTTTGAAGGCATAATATTTTGTTAGTCATAATATACAACTGGCCCTTTCATACATTTTATTGTCCCTTTCAGTCCTACACTGGGTGATGAAAGGGACGAAAACATGATTTCATTTAACCATTTTTATCAAAATTTAGAAAAATGTTTTCGTTGCTTTGTAATAGTACTTTGAACTAATAGATATCTTACAATATAACTTTGCAGTTGAATATCTAATATACATTTATTTTGACCAAATTTTTGTATTATTTTGCATAATGTCCCTTTCATAGCTACTCTCCCTATACTCTGAGATCCCATTTCAAAAATTTTGACAATATCAATAGGTATCAACATACATATATAGAAACCAAAAATAATAGTTGTTTAGTAGATTTAATTAAAAATGTATAATCTTGAATTATTAAGAAATTTGTTCGTCAATATATATATTTATATAAGTAAAGTAAATTTACTTCAAGTTCACAATTATAATATTCCCGTACGTATGTAAATAAATGAAGTGAAATTATTACTTCAAAATAAATAAGTCTTATAAAATGAATTAATAATTCAAGATTATATGTCCCCAAATAGGCCTACTGAATAAATATTATTCTTGATTCAAAATACTCTTTTATTCTGTACATTAAATTATACATAAATACCTGTTCAGAAATTAAATAAAATGTGGGTGGTCTTTTTCTAGTATTTACTTATTGTTTTGGGAGACATTTAAATATACGGTTATTTTTAGCTGGTTCAACGACACTTCACATTTTTTAATTGTTATACTTCTCCATTGAATCTTTCTTGGAAAATGCAGTTATTGTGTATTTACAGGAAAAAAAACTTATGTCCGCTATTTACGAGCGGAAATGTTGGAGAACAATGGTTTACAGAATCAACTTAAAGGGGAACATCGACTGTCAAACGAATTTACTCAGTGCACTTAAAAGGCACTCGTTTAATTTGTGGGAAAATCGGAAAATTTCCATTTTATCAGTTTTTCTCGCTGCAGATAATTGTCTAGTAATTAATTATTTCTAGGCAGAATTTTCACTAAAATTTTTATTCTGAGACTATGATCATGGATACGTCACTGTGGAAGTCTATTTTTTAGATGATATCCGACACAATGCCTACAAAGTCCAACTTGCACAAACTGCTCGGGCTTGGAATAGGGAATCAAGAGGAATAGTAGTTGATAGACCTTACATGTACGCTCCAATCGGTCGGTTTTGGAAAAAGAATAACGGTCCAAGCTTAGACTACATAATCGCAGATTTGGAGCATTAAATCCAAAAATGTCTTTGTAAACGCAAATGTTGAAGGTATTGGAGTGGAGTATGGAATTTCCGTCAAGTTGGAAGTTCCACATGACGCGCCAATGCTTCTTTAGTTTCTGCTGATTTAAAAAATTTCGAATAAATAGAAAAAGTCGCGCATGTGCTCGTTTATATGTTATTATTAATCAGAAAAAATTAAACTTTAAGAAAAATTTGGGTTAAAAAGTGGCAGGAGAATAGAGATTGTCATAGCCATATGCCACTTTTCAACTTCGAGAAATAAATCTGAATATTTCAAAAATTACTTACGAATGGACAACTTAACATTTGATTCGATTTTAAATTTAGATAGAACATATATGACAAAACAAGAGAGAGTGTAGAAGAACAATTAATAGCAACTTTATGGTTCTTGATAACTGGAAGGTCTTTTGAAGATGCCTGGGAGCCTCTCCCGCAATATTTCTTCGTAAAATCTCAAATAAGGTGTGATTAAGCATTTTTGGGTTCTTCTTGATATTGCATGTCTCCATAATTTACCGTTCTGAACAACATTTGCAAGTAACATTTTGCTGTATTTTCAGTAGAAAAGGCATTTTTCCTGAAACGATAACAGTTTTCAATCGGTGAACAGAATATTTCAAATAGGATTATTTCTAGAACTGTTACTCCTACAGGATATATCTTTTTCAGATACAACAGGTAGGAGAATCGATTGTTTCTATAGTCAGATGGATACACTAAGCTACAAGAAAGTTCTGCCATTTAAAAGCAATGTGATGTGCCATAAGTGGCGCCCTCTACTAGTGATGTTAAAATTAGTTAAAAACTCTTATTTGCCGTGTCAAAAAACATAATACTGCCATTTTTTAATACTCCGACAGGTTTCAAAGTTATTGAGATATTTCAAAATAAAATTCTATCACTGAACGCCCTGTATTTTTGAAACCAGCAACATTCGGATAAGGCATATTTGGCTCAATCGACTTTTTTTGGTCCAGCTCAGAGATTTCCCAACCTTTCACAGACAGATAATAAATTATTATTAAAACTAATTTTATTATAACACATATTTATTTCTTTTGGGGCCAAGAAATATGTAGCTCTTCATTGCTTTTTGTCACAAGTTTCGCATATTGGGATTCCGAGGTAAACTAATAAAATAATTATGATACAATACAATACCTAAAGTTTTATTATTTTGTTTTAGTGTCTCTAACACCTTGAATATTTTAATTTTCCATAATTGAAAAAAAAAACGTTTCTAATTCTAAATGCAAGTAACCGGTAGCGAGCGCAACCCGGCAGACTATAGGAGGCAGTGACGTCACACAGCGGTTTACGCGAGTCCATGTTCTCAAATTACTTTGGCTTTAGAGACGACAGATAATTATAATATTTTTCATATCGTCTAAAATTACAAAATTATTCAGAAAATGAAATAAAAAAATGCTATAAATTACCCCGTTATGAATGATCTGACTAGTATCGACACAGGAATGCTATGCACCTCACGCGAAATAATTCCTTGTATTTTTGAAGAAAAGAGGAAATGAAATGCTGAGTATAAGAAAGATCATGTTCAGATAAACTCCAGATATACCAGAATATCCACTGAATAAAAGTTTTGAAATCTTAAGAAAACATCTTCTTTGCAGCGTGCAAGTATATTAAAATCATGAAATATTTGTTCTTTCAAATTAAAATTTACATTTTGCCATAAAATGCTTCTAAAATTTCCTAAATGGCCAACTGCCGCCGCCGTCGCAACATCATTATTTATCTTTATTTTATTCTTCTTCGAACTTTGAAACATTTATCTTTTTTGATCTTGGCGAAGTTTGCGCCTAATGCAGAATCTACGGCCAACTTCGTCGCAAGTTAAAACGAAAGTGAATTAAGCAAAATTCACGCGAGGCGTCGCTCTCCTGAAATTTGCTTTCATTAGGCTTACATGGAAACGACGTTATCGTATAAATCATGGTCTTTAGTTCGAATAAGCGGGTATCGAGGGTAAAAGGAAAGTCGAGTAAAAATAAGAGAAATATTTGCAGAAGTTTTAAAAATAAATACGCTCTCAGATCTATATTTTACGTTTATCTTTGTGCGTACAAAATGTTGCAATGGATGTAATCAAAACTACGGTTACAGGTGATTCTAAAAGTAGTACCATAAATTTAAATGCATTATCTGACCCCAAATTATGACGATCTATACAGGGTGATTCAGAAGTTGTCTAAAAAAATTTGGAAATAGACGCGTCATAAAAATGGAGTCAATATCGTAAAAAAATTGCAAAATGCTTACTCCACCTTTACATCGCTGGGCTACTGTAGTCTCTAGCCAGGCGATTTCAAATATCCGGTTACTTATCGTTTTAATTTTTTTGTAATGTAAGTATTTGCATTAGTTTTTCAAATATCAAAGATGGCTTACGTGTATAGCAACACGCAGTTGATGGATATCGTTTTAATTTATGGTGAAGTGAAGCTGTTTCAGTAGAATGATTTTTCGGTAAACATGTTCCAAACGCAGCTACTTTTACAACAGCGTGCAGTGAGTGCAAGTGTAGTGCAAACGTTAGCGTGGCACCGAATCGTAGAAGGAATGGAGGCGTATTGCAGTAGTGTGGCGTATCATACACGAGGCCCAATTATATCCGCATCATGTACAGCGTCTCCAAGCATTAATACCAAGGGATTGGACGAAGAGGACCGGTACCGTGGCCGCCACGATCTCTTGACTTTAAATAATTTGCACTTCTTTTTGTGGGGATAATTAAAAAATGAAGTATATTGCACCGAAGTGGACACTGTTGATGATTTACGCAAACGTATCATAGCTCTGCTGCCAATAACTTACAAGTTTAAAACGGAAAAGAAGCAGAAACATTTGTGTAAGTTTGTAGAAACTGGGTAAGACTACAGTGCCTGTATACAAGACAGTGGCGACAATAGAGCCTATGCACCGCCCACCCGCCATTAAGGGGCAAATTTATTTGGCGCGAAAAATTTCCCCGTTGCTGAAACCGAGTTTTAATTTTAAAATATACTGCAATAAAAACATTTCGTGATTAAAGTATTACAAAATAGCCGTAACAATGAGTTTTTGATATAAAATACCGGTCCCCATAAATGAGAAGTTTTCATTTATGACTAAAATTAAACAATTTCCGGAGCCATTTACGGACCGTTTGATGTAGGCCCTCAGCAGTCCGGTTCTCATTTCTCTAATTTTTATCGGAATTAGTTCAAATTTGAAAAACTATTAGTTGAAATATGTCCCGAGGGCGTGAGCATTTCAAACATATAAGTTTTCATTTAATTCTTAACGAAATCTTGTCTTCAATATCGTCAAATCTGAATTTGACATTTGACATGTTTGACAACAGGTTAGGTTAGAAAAGATACAACAAAATTTAATTTGAACAAAATAATGTGAAAATAATTATGTTAATAAAAGCCATTATTAGACATCTAAAATCCATATAAAAAATTGCAATAAATTATGTTGGAATATTTTAAAAGAAAATTGGAAAATCCTGATTTGGAGAAAGGTAAGTTTGAAAATGTTGCTGTGTTCATGTTTCTCATAAAAGATATTTTTGCAGATATGTAATGAAACTGAAGTTAATAGATGATGTGGACCCCTTTACGTTCAATATATATTCAATTTATATATATAATACATAAACAAATATTGTTTCCTTTTAGTTTTAACGTAACACTAACACAGTTATTTTACTATTACAACAAAGAGCAGATGAAGAGCTACAGAAAGTTTGCAATCTTACAAATATTTTGAACCTGGGTTTGTTACAAACGCAGGGACAAAAGTAATGAATGATTTCTACATTTTAATTGGAAAGGTACGTTTCCTTGTGAAATTAAGCAGGTAGATTTAGATAATATGTATGACTTAACAAGTTAGGTATAGGATTAACATTAGTTTGTAAACATTATTTTCAGGCAAAACATTCTCAGATTATGCAAAACCGTTAAGATGTTTCGTGTATCGGTATCACTGCCAAAGATGGTGCTATTTTATTTGCTAGTGAATATGCAAATTAAAAGATGCATTCTGTACTGATGTACCAAGTGCTTGAGTGATGTCCTCAACCACCACACAAATTCCTTGGAACGAGTGTGCAACATGAATAGTGGAAAACTGGAAAACCTTCTATAGTTCTTATGAAAATAGGGACATTTTGCCATACTTATCAACAAGTGGTCTAAAAGATATATTAAACAAAATGATGGAATTGGGTTATGATGCTGCTAATTATGAGAGTTGTAGAACTATTTGCTTAATAAAGCAAATCAAATTACCAAAATTTTAGCATCGCTGCTGAAGAATGAGTCTGCAGTAAACATTTCATTACAGGTAAGTGTCTCCTCTTGTACAGTTTGTTGGAGGAAATGATCATGCTTGTTTTTGTTTACAGGTTGAAAAATACATGATCTGGGAGACTGATAATCACGGAATGCTACAAACTAAAATGGGTGATAAATTTATCCTGGGATATACGTTTTCATGAAAACGACTGAAGATAACTAAATTTAGAAACTGTTATATAATTTTAACCGATAAAAATATTAGTAATATCTGTTGTATTAAAGAGTTAGGTAAATATCAGTTTATTAGCCTGTTTATGGAGTGTACCAGACAGCAAACATCAAAATAACTATTCAATGTAGCTATATTAAAAAAAATACGAGTATTCATAGTTAATATTGGCTTAAACTATTAAAAAATTATAAAAATTAAATAAAAGATTAAAAAAAACTGGAATATTTTTATTATTTATTAGATAATGGTAATTTAAACTGTTTACAAAGTTGGTAAGGTGTTAAATTATAAACATAGTTTATACAGGGCGATTCTCAACCTATACGCATAAATTTGGGGATTTATTACTCGTGACAAGTAATTAGTAGGTGAAAAAAATTGTAGTAAAATTTACTTTCAAATTAAGAATACACAGAAATTACGTGAAATTTTGATGGCTATAAACATTTGGCAACTAATAAATCCCCAAGTTTATGCGTATAGGTTATATCTCTTTGGTCTGTAATTTCAAAATAATAGTGTAATAAATCTCAATTTTTATATTTCAAGTAAAATATGAAGTTTTTATTATGTTTTACGTATTAGTTTTCTATTCTCGTTTAAGCTATTAACAGACGGTCGCTTGTGATTAAAATGCATAGAACATTACGCACTGATGCTATAATAGGTATATATTTATATCTATGCGGTTTACTTGTCTGTAGGAGTATATCTCATTACAAAAATTACTGCCCATTCTCTCCTATACCGAGGATCTTTAGGAAAACGCTTCATAAGATATCCCATTTTGCTGAATTAGTACATCCAACTGCAGCACAACCTGGCATATTTTCTGAGCTAAAATGTAAATAAGTATGTGAATTTGTGATACAAATTTATTAAATGAATGTCAAACAGCAAAGATTTCGATAAATATACCTCATAAGATTGGTTAGGTTATAAGTGTTTTCTGTTATTTTACAATGATACAATAATTACAATATACCTACTTATGTATGCATATCTGTGTTTGTGTGCTAAGCTTACCTGTAATATAGAAATTAGTAGTAATCTGTGATAGAAATCGATAAGAATAGAATATTAACGAAGGTATACTCAAGTCAAGAATTCAGACGTCTTACGTCATACGAACAAATGAATAATTCAGTATATTTTCATCAAAATATTTATGAAACTACAACTGATAGTACTAAAACTATATACTACACTAAAAGTTTGCATTATGTATTGCACTAAATTGCAAAAATTAATTGTTTTTAACGCGACCAAATATCGAAAATTACGTTGACAATAAAAACAAATGTGTAACGTCAGCCGTGACGTAAGACGTCTGAATTCTTGACTTGAGTATACAAACAAACTTGTACAACACACTTGACAGTTGACACTTGTAAAAGTAAACAAAATACCGCCATTATGGGGCAAAAACGGGCGACCAATAGAAAACTGGACATGCTATTGTCGCCACTGTGTTTAGTATAAAGGCACTGTAGGTAAGACGGGCCCAAAATGTTGTTGTAACATCAGGTATGTCAAACTGTTTTACTAATTAAAATCACAAATGAGTCCTATTAATAATAAATAACAATAGCGGCAAAAGCAGTTGCATTTGCTGTATAAATAAATTTATGGTAAAAAAAAACTTTTTAAAAACAAGCTTTTATTTAAGGGCCCTAAAAAGAAGAAAATAAACTTTAAATTAAATCAAACCAATCAATTTAGTACATGTATTACACAATTTATTAAATGATATAAGCTTGTAGCGAGATTTGCATATTTTCTAGGAAACATTTCCTTTCATAGAATTACTTATAATATGTATGTCAAGCAAGACTAGTTAGTACGCAGGTAAATTTCGCGACAAGCTTTTATATCATTTAGAAAATTGTGTTATACATGTACTATAAGTTGATTGGTTTAATTTAATTTAAAGTTTATTTTCTTCTTTTTATGGCACTTAAATAAAAGCTTGTTTTTAAAAAGTTTTTCTTTACCATTAATTTATTTTTTAATTTTTAGTTATGATTGGGAATGTTTCTAAATCTGCGCATTTCATTTAATGCGTCGTTGTTACATGGTCGTTTGCCTGTTAATTTAGTACAGTCTAATTCTTCAATAATTGACTCTTTTTGAAAATCTAAAAGAAATGAACACAGCTTATACAGGGGCGGGTAAAACAAGGGATGTAGTAATTAAAAAATTCCCAAATATTTTTGTACATATTTTTTGGATAATTTCATAGCAAAAAAGTAAAACGCTAGAGGGGTCTTAAAAAAAGTATTCTTGTTACTGATTAAGAATCTATCGAACTTGAAAAGTAGTTGAGTTTTAAATGAAAAAAAAAAGAAACATTTTTGACATTTCCATACATACAGGGTATCCGGAAATTCTTCGTAGAAAATTCAAGGGGTGATACTACTCGAAAAAATAATGTGTCAGGTTCATATAACATTTTCTCAAAAAGTCAATATTAGCGGAGTTACGTAAACTTAAATTTATTTTTTTCAATTTGTTTTTTGGTTATAATTTTTTAAATTTGCCACATTTGTTACTATTATAGAGACGCAGATTCAAGTAAAATATTTCTAAAATTGTAGTGCCCTAAGGACAGAAAGGGCACATGCTAGGTGAAAAAATGACCACAACTTTTTTGTCTTTGATTTTGATGGCATTCCTTTAAAGAATAAAAGTTTATTTAACAATTTGAGACTCTCGTTTAAAGTAAAAAAAATCAACCGTTTGCGAGAAAATTGGCATTTAAATTTTTTGGACGTGCTCATTCTTTTACGATTAAACAAAGTACATTGAAAACAACTGAATGATTGCCGTGACGGTAATTTCAAACCTTATATGCTTCATTCATACAAGATAAAAGCAGAAACGTAGCCTTTTATCAGAAATGCACTTTTTACAATAATTTATTATTTTCAAATTTTAGCTTATTAAATAAATAGTGGCCTTACCTTTGTACAAGAATTATTCTGAAACGTTAACTCAGATTCCTCTCCATTGAGCATTATTGACACTGTTTGAGCTCCTAAGATATCTGTAAATAGAAGAACGAAATGTTAATAAAGACACAACAGAAATTTATAAAATATTTATATGAAAAATGTATTATTTATTTATTCCATTTAAAAATTGCAAGTCAATTGCTCAGTTTTGTCGATTTGAAAAAATTGAAGCGTACATTTATTGATTAATTTTACACAAGGATTTCAATTTACTTATAAAAAATATAATCGACCACCGCCTTACAGAGATATTGGTATCAACTTGTTTTTTTTTTCTTATACTCTTTTCTTACTTTCGTGAGTGTATAGGAAAGGTCAAAATAGCACTAGTTTGTCATAATTTTTTTTCCTAAAGAGCCCCTTAACGGAGATACAGAGCCCCTAAGGGGTACCCAGCGATTTACCTTTTCGGCTCTAACTTTTGAACCGACCTGTATAATTTAATGAAATTTTTATATTTTATGTGGGCCATAAAGGCTCATAAAACCATACTACAGTAGATGTTTTATACTATCAGGGAAGTCAGGAACGGACTTGACACCATACTCATTAGGCCAAAATTTTGACAGGTACCCTGTATTTTTGGATTTTCCACTTTTTCCTGATTACATTAATATAAACATGTATTGTAATGTGTTATGTTTTACTGTTTGCGCGATATTGATGATTAATTAATTCCATAATTAAAATTTCAATTTTTTATTATAAAGAATACAAAACTATGTAGGTATATTTAAATCCAATTTATGGAGTAATTGCTCATACTCATTTTCTTATTTTTTTATACAAACCTACATCGTTTTTGCACATTATTTAAACAATTATGAATCATTTTCAAATGTTAATTTATGAAGTCTATAGCTTCTTGTATTCTATCTTAAACTTTTAAGATATTGGTTGCTCTCTTTTTAGGAGGATATTTTGCAAAAATAATTTATTAGTTGGATGGCTCAGAAGGCCTTGATCAAAATGATACTTTGATCGCTAATGTCAAACTAAAATGTCAAGATCACACCGAAATTAATAGCGGATACTTTAAAGAACTGAATTAATAGTTAATCATGTTAATGTTAATTGGATCGGTCAGTGGTCGCGCGGTTTAAAGCGTTAGTACTTGAATCGAGGTGACTAGACGGAGTTGGTTCGAGCCCAGCTGCCGGTAGACCGTATATAAGCTATATTCGTGGAGAGGATTGGCACCCTCTCTGTGGGTATGGTAGGGTGGAATAATGTTAGCTTGGGTCAATGTGAGAGATTGATGCCGGTTGATATTTGACCACCCCCCTAATTAATGAGGTTTTCCAGGTTTTCCTCATTCCTGCACTGAATAGTGGTTAGGGCCTACCAACGTAAGTCGTTCCTGGGCGCAAATGCGGCCTGCTTAATAATAATATGCCGCCCCCTCTCCCGCACAAGTCTCCGACTTCTGGGCTAATCCCTGTGATTAGAATGAGGGGTAGAGATATTATTATTATTATTATTATTATAGATTTGTCTATGAATATTTATACATATACTTCAGCTCAATACGGATTAAAAATAGTAATATTATATATAGTATCATTTTATTTCTATCCTGTATATAATATCTCATTTTATTCGTTAGACATAGTTTTAATCCATGTGTTAGATGAGACTGAAATGTAGTAAATTAGTACATGCAGTCTGTATCACACATTGAAGGTGTACTTGTTGCTCATATGCATCTCATTTACAGTCTTCATTGAGTGTACATTATTCTCAAGTCTCAGAGAAACGGGAGAAATACAAAACTCCTTTTTACATCCAACAACTCCCGTTCTAAAGCAAGTGTTAAAAGCAGCAGTCATAAACGAACGAAGAAAAGCGATGGATAAAATTTGATTAGTGGGAATTGAGGTATTTGTTTTGCGTTTGAATAGGGTTACATTCAAAAAAGGGGATGGGGAGCGTGAACAGACATACGAGTCTTTACAATTATTATATATGTATATATTGAATTAATTTTGAAATTTTGCTGTTATCAGACGGCAAATAAAATTTGACGACTATTTAGATACCTAAAACCGATTCTGAAATACAGAATTAACATCTGAAATTTCGGTTCAACAGCCCTCATTAATGAGGAATAAGCAACAGAAGTTATTATACAGAGTGTTTAAAAAAAGTTTACAAACTCGGGACATAGTAAAATAGGTTAAGACGTGAAAATATAAGATAGGAATTTCTGTCTGAAAATGTGCCGTTTTGTCATCAAAGCTTTATAAATATCAACATTTTTTTTGTTCTCAATACTGGTTATAGTTATGCTGTTTTAAAAAAAGATGTTCAGACGACTACTTATCAATTTTCGTAAACTCCTTTTATGTAATACCTTCCTAAATATGTATTTGTTTATTATTTGTTGTTTCATTTTTTATGTGTTAGTATACTAGACGGCCGAAAATCTAGAGAGTTCCAATTTAAAATTTGTACTTTAACGCCCTGTAACTTTTTTATTAGCCACAAATGGACGAAGGTAAGTTTGGCTTAATCGCATAAGTTTGATGTAAGAAATCTACTTTTGCTCTGTGTCCCATTAATTTCTGGACACCCTGTATATTCTATATACAACAATATACGACATTATTGTCTTTTATTGCATCGAAATTTACAGTTACTTAAATTTCGATGTTTTGTTGCAGGAAAAGTAATATATTTAAACATACTGATTAGTCCTGGCTCCTTCGCCATAATATAAAATATTAATAACGTTTCAAAATAACTATATAAGTTGGGGCACTCTCCAAAAAGCTTTTGTTCTCATCACATCAAAAGCACGCTGACTTGTAAATCATTGCGTGCACCTGGGATTGTTTTTGTCGGCAATACGAGAGTCGCTTGTCAAAAAAGTTTGCGTCCATGCTGGTGCGTTGTATACAGGGTCTATTGTTATGGTTACTATTTCTATCCAGTCAATTGAAAAGAAAAATAAAATAGGTAATCATATTATATATTATTAATTTATTATACATGTAAATATACAGTGTGGAAGAAAAGTAGGGAATACATTCATTATTTCTTAAACAACGAACTTTCATGAAATTTCCTCGGACACGTCGATTTTGCTTTTTAAATAGATTCTTTTTTCTATACCAACGCAGTTATTATTTTTTTTTACCGAAAATTTGAAAGAATAAAGTATTAAAATTATACATTTTGGAATTCAGCAAGTTAAGCTCTACAAGAATCCGATGAAAAAATATAGGGGTTCTATTTAAAAAAAATATCCGATGACGTCATCACGCGAAAACAAATGAACGTCGGAAATGCGTTGGTATAGAAAAAAGAGTCTTTTTAAAAAGCAAAATCGACGTGTTCGAGGAAATTTCATGAAACTTCGTTGTTTTAGAAATAATGAATTTATTCCATACTTTTCTTCCACACTGTATAAACATATAATTTTTCTGTCTCATTTATTTTAATATTAGCGTGTATACTTTTAATTGTATATGCGGATGGTTGTATATAGAAATATTCTGTAATGGAAATTCTTTACATGTAGGAGAAAATATAACAATTTTTGAAAATTCGTTTTTTAAATTCATACAAGTTACTTCCCTGTAAGCTACATCATTAAACTTGCTCATAAAACCATCAAGTTTTAACATGTCTACTCAACAATGTTTTTGGATTGCACTGTAAGACCACCAATTGGAGAATTTTCACTTATACTTTATCTGCTTTCAAGATATAATTAACAATAAACAATATGGTTATTTTTTAGTTTACATGCCATATCTTATTTTGAATGGTGATCTTGTTTTGTATCTTGTTGTATTGCACTGTTGTACGGCTATGACTTAACGAATATAAAAAAGAATAAACATTTGTAGACAAATTCCTTGTAGACAACAAAATACGACGATTTAACCCTACTTACTTGTATATAAAAAACGTCCCTATACAAAAAATGTTAAAAGCCAATAATAAGTAATATATGGGTAGATATTGTGGGTGTAATTCAACACTGGTTGGGGCTTTTGTCCACAGAGTAGTTAGTTTCACACAATATTATTAATACCTAAAAGTATATAAAAACTTTTACATAAAGGGTAAACAATATTCAAGTAGGTATAGTCATATTTAATTCATCGACAGACTAATGTCACTTTTGTCATTATCGATATTTAATTTCAAATAACTTTTATAGTTAGATATTTGACTCAACTTAAAGGAGGCCACCTAAAGAAGCAATCCTAAAAATGCAGAAATAGGTCAAATCTCATATATTGTGGTTGAATTTTCGAGTTCCTACTGCCAAAAGTAAAGTTAGATATTTATAAAGTGTTTTCATTAAAGCAGGTTAGTAAATTTAGATAGATTAATTTCTTTAGATAATTATTGAATAGAGCTTTGTCTGTGGAATTGTTCATTAGCATACCTAGATGTTTGGTATCAGAGAACATACATATGACTTCATTGATAGGAATTGTAGGAGATTTGATTTATATTAGTTTAAAATACCTTTCTAATACAGTAAAAAATATACAAGGTGTTGAACTTTTAAATATTTTCTCGCAATAACTTTGTGATTTTTTTACATATAAGTTTGAAATTTATTAAAGATATTTGTTACAGTTAACCAAATCCTCAAGGATAGGTATTGTTGTAAACGACGCTTAAAAACAAATGTAGAAACTGGGAGGATACCCTCCCATTTTTTAAGTACGCTCATGGACAATTTTTTTCAATATCATAGCGTTATATTTTATTTTGATTATTTTATCAATCTTGATAATTTTTCGAAAACTTTTCAAGATAGATTTTTGAAAGCCGTTCAAAGTTAGAGATAGTCGCAGAATATTGGGTTGCACTTAATAACAATTTCAATTTGTTATGAAACAATTTGTAGATAATTTGGTGTTTCTGAACGTAGGATTAGCCAGCTTCACCATGTTTACGCAGACAAATGTTTTTTTACTATGTAATTTCGTTTACTATAAAAAAATAAAACAGAATGTAAGAAATAGATTAGTTAAACACAATAATTACAGTAATTGCTATGCATGTCCGCTTGTCTTAGCAATGCATAAACGGCCCTTTACAATTACAGAAAATCTAATGCTTTTGCTAGAATTTTTCCACAATTGTATACTTATTTGTTAATTCAAGACATATTTTTTTGTCAATTTTATTTTGTTTAATTAAAAAACGCGCATTTCTCTAAAATAATATTACTTGTTTTAAGAAACGATAGAGTTAGAAACAATTATATTATAATGTATTTGAATTTTTGTTATATTTAAACACAGAACTATTCAGAGCAAATAAATTAGTTTTATAAATGGTTGACACAGAATTTGTTAATAAAACAAATTATAGAACTGTTTATTAACTTGATTTAAATCTATCAATCTTATAATTCAAAAATAAATAAATGGTTTCAAAAAATTATTTGTGTTGGATCTGATATAACTTGAACAAAGTGAAATACAACAAAATATTTTGTTGTTACTCCACTAGTGTGCCAGCAAGTGGCCAATCACAAAGCGATTAGCAATTACGGTGCTCTCTATTGACTGTCGATAGTGTCTACTATTAACTGGTTATACCAAAGTGTTATCAATAATTATCTATAATTTCTTCTAGTACAGAATATAGTCATTTTGAGTTCTGTACCTTAGTTATAGATTCGAGAAGTCTTGGTATTTATTACCCAGGAAACAAAGATTTCTATGTCATGCCAAGTACCTTTTAATAATCCTGATGTGTTCCTTTGTCTACAAGTACTGGGGGCACAACTAACTTGCCATAGTACGTACATATTTATAATAGTCTTATCGATAACATAACACAATGAACAACATAAAATACAAATCTACTTTCCATCTGCACTATTTATAAAATGACATGATGTGTAAATACAACTGCTAAATTTAAAATTCATACAATCTAAATATGGCGTTAGCATGAAATATATTTTTTTTCAATTCATTCAATTGATGCTATCACAATATCATGAATCCCAGTTCAGTATTTTATGCGATCTGAGTTTATTGAGACGACACCAAGAACTTCTATTTCAGGGAACCAAGATATCGTAATAAACAATTGTTTGGAAACCCTCATAAGCATATGTTATATTATTATTGTATCCATAAAAATAGTATATGACGTTCCATTATAAAATATTTGCTAAATTAATCAACAATACTCTTTAATGCAAGTGGATGCATAAATAAATGTAATTAAATAATTGTCATTTTATAGCATAGTCCTTATAACATATTTATATACAGTGCTTTCGAAAAGTAACGAATAAATTCATTATTTTTAAAATTGAGAGGTTTTCGAAAAAATCCCCTGGCACGTCGATTTTGTTTTTAAAAAAGGCACTTTTTGACATAGACCCATATTTGTGACGTTTTTTTTTTAATAACAACCCCCTATTTTGACCATGCCATTTGAAAGAGCGTGTCATTCTACATACATACATCATGAAAAATTATGGTGTTACATAACAAATATGTCAAGAAAATAATGTTTGAAGATTTTAAAATTTAATTTTCACAATACTTGTGCACCTCCCCATTATGCAACACCTATCCGTGCTTATTTAGATGAGCTGTTCCCGAATCGTTGGATAGGAAGAAGGGGGAAATTTCAAGAAAATAATGTTTGAAGATTTTAAAATTTAATTTTCACAATAATAATAATCCTTATTATCTTTTATGACAATACATAAAATAGTGTATGAGACTAGTCAATAAAACAAACAAAATAATAAAACAAACAAAACACGTATAATAAATTTAAATATAAACAATATAATATTATTAAAAATTATAGTCAATATAATATACCTAATTGTTTCTAACCCTACTGTTTGTTGAAACAAGAAATATTATTTTAGAGAAATAAGCGTTTTTTAATTATACAAAATAAAATTGACAAAAAAATAGATCTTGAATTAACAAATCTGTTTTTAGCGTGCAGGTAAATAAAATATATAATAAAAATTTGAAAATCTTTGACAATCCGTATCTCGGAAATGGCGAATTTTTAGATAGACAGATATTTAAGTAAATTTCATTTATTTGACTGTACGATCATCCCTTCCGAGGATGCCTGAAGCCCCTGTATAAGAGCCGCGGATTCCCCGTGTCATTCTATGAGAAGTTTAATGATAATTTTAGTATTTCTTCACAAACAGTTCGCTCAAACAACGATTGCACATTTCATTCTTTTTATTTCAGCAGGATAGACAGACGCCGTGCCAAGTAGTAAATAAATAATGCCATGCATTCATTATTCATCCCCCTGAGGCAAGCAGATGCAAAAGTTTACCGACACATTCCATTCGGTCGCTCTTCACGCAAATCGACAAGCGACTATTCCGTGCTGCATTAATTATTTCGTCCGAATAAATATTTATTTCGCCCAAATAAACAAAGCGGTTTTGTCCAAATACGCTTGATTTTCGCCGCAAAGTGTGTGGATGAAACTTTTCTGAACTTGTTGCGAGGCACGAAGAGAGGGGTCCAAAATAGAACTGTTGGCGTTAGAATCCTGAATTTATTATTGCTTGAATTATTGCCGTTTTAATAGATTTCACGTAGCCAGGATAAACTAATGAAAGTTTTTGTTCGGTTTGGCTGGATTAATGTTTGGCTGTTAACTAATTAGGTTCCAATATGTATTGACGTTTGTAGCGCTACAGGGTTGTGCGTGAAATCATCGAAACAGTCTTTATTTTAATATACTTATAGCTTATAAGGTAATATTTTAACTCAAAAGTAGGTCCTGATTAAAAATCTTAACAGAGAAATCGATTACAGATGCTTATTATGATTTCACAAGTACTATCGTTTATAGTATCACCAGTGCTCAAATACTAAGAGCTTTTATTGGTTTTGGTCAGATATATGCCATATATTTAATGACATAGGTATACAGGGTGTCCAGAAACTCTCCTGACAAACGAAGACCGGAGATTCCTCAGATAATTTTAAGACAATTTAACCCCAATCACCTAGTCCGAAAATGCTGTCTCAGGGACCGAGAGCTCTTTGAAGATGGCGCCTTGTAAATAGTTGTGTTTAAATACCTCCAGAACGCTTACTTAGAAAAAACAAAAACTGGTACGCTTATTTAGCCTTCAGAGATGAATTGATTCCATCAATTGCAAATTTCTAGTACCGGTCATATGAGTCCGTTTTGGGTATGTCAAAGGTTATATTAAAGCATAACTTTTTTGTATTTAACTTTTAAGAATTTGTGACACTAGATTATTAACAAAAAATTTTCAAATCCATTATTCTATAAAACAGTGTATCCTAAGGAATTAAATTATGAGTACTTTTTAGTAATATAATTCCTTAAAATTTAATAATCTCGTGTCAAAAATGCTTAAATTTTAAATACAAAAATGTTATGCGTTAAAATAACCGTTGACCTACCCAAAACGGACGCCTATGACCAGTACTAGATATTCGCAATTGATGGAATCGATTCATCTCTGAAGGCTAAACAAGCGTACCAGTTTTTGTTTTTCTAAGTAGAAGCGTTCTGGAGGTATTTAAACAAAACTATTTACAAGGCGCCATCTTCAAAGAGCTCTAGTTCCCTTAGGAAGCATTTTCGAACTAGGTGAATTGGGTTAAATTGTCTTAAAATTATCTGAGGAATCTCCGGTCTTCGTTTGTCAGGAGTTGGACACCCTGCATATAGATATACAGGGTGATTTTAAATAAAGTAGCAAAAATGAGACCACATATTCCTTAGGTGAAAATAAACCGATTTAACCTAACATACCTATATCCCAAGTCGCTTAATAAAAAAGATACAGGGTGTCAAAGTTAAAATTTTACTTTCGATATTTGTAGATAACTTCTTAAAAATCCAAATATTTACATAAAATTTGTAAACCAGGGGTTTTTGCGGGTGAGAAATTCAAATTTGTTTCTAATTTTGACGTCACTAGTAGAGGGCGCCACCTATGGCACATCATGTTTCTTTTAAATAGCAGAACTTTTTTGCTGCTTAGTGTATCCATCTGACTATAGAAATAATTGATTCTCCTACATGTTTCATTTGAAAAAGGTATACCTTGCTAAAGTTGTTAGGAGTAACCATTTTTGAAATGTGGTTCCAAAAATTTATAATAATGTATTCCGAATGTGAAGATGAAGTTTCTCAAGATATTCTCTAAGAAGCAAACGTGGTTTCGTTAAATCTATTACCGTTAAACAACTTAATAAAGTTATTCTTAAAGTTCAGTTATGCTTATTTTTTAGAGTATTGCACCGACGTATTATAAACCATACTTAGCAAAGTACGTCTTTGTATTGGCAACAACGCAGAAATCTAGTAACTTTCGTTACTTTATGTTAAGTATTTTAGTTCTTTCTGTTTTTCGTCAGTTTGTTACATGGAAACAAGGTTAGATGTCTGTGTAGTGTCATATCCACAGTATACTAAGAGTGCATATAAAAAATGACAATTAAGTGACATTTTAGGCTGTTGTCATAAGTGCATTTTTCCTTTTTCAGGTCGTTCTTATATTTGGAATTGCTGGGGCATGCCGTAGCGATGAATTAGTTAATATGGTACTTGATGATATCATTTTGGTGGTGCAAATACCTGACTCAAAAACTAATATCAAAAGGCCACAATAACAAATGAGATTGAAAGCGGAGTATCTGTCTTGGATACTACTTACCCAAAAAAACCTTGTCTTATTTTTGAAAATTTTGTTTCTACCACAAGTACTTCATCAAAGACCACGAATTTGGAAAATAACAAACAGGAACTCATCTCCACCAGCAGAACCAATATTTCTTCAGGGGGAATTTCCATTAGTAATTTAAATAATAGTTGTACCATACATTTTTAACAATATTTAGTTATTGATCTAAACTGTTTTCAATTTTTATAAATAAAAATAAGTAATAAAAAATCTGTTTCAAAGAAAAGCGTTATTATACATTTTTAGTTTGTGTATCAATAAAAGAAGTCTATACACTACTCTTATAGCTATTTGAAGTTTCTACTTGTTTGCCTCCCGAGGGAGCCAAGTATTTTCTTCCCGAGGGAGGAAAAGTACTACTTTCCTTCCTGAAATGAGGAAGTAAAATAGTATTTTCCATATAGGGAGTACAAAAAATCAGTTATTCGTGAGACAAAGTCATAATAGATGGCCGTCAAACTAAAACAACTGAAAACAGATATTTGTCTCAATTCGATCTATTTTACGATTTTTACATTGACCTTATGCAAGTGATTTAAATTGTTTTGAATAGTTATTTAACTAACTCTATGGAAAAAACCTACATTTAAAAAAAAAATGAGGTATGAGATGAGTGTCACCCTGTATATCGTGTTATGACTTCTAAACATAAGCCTATGATGGATAGCTCTAATTTTGCACCAGCGAATGTTATGTATCAGAGCTGTTAGTGTGTATTTTTACAAGGAGAACTGATTTATTACGTGATAATGACGTATTTCTCAGCGGGACATTGAATTTATTTAAAAATATTAAGATTATGACTTGTTTTACATCGAGGCAACATCTTCATACAAACAGATATTCGATCTGTACTGGGGCAGAAATGTTTAAAAATCTACTCTTTGTCCCGGATCAAACGATTTGGGACGATATAAAAAAGCACCTATCTATCTTCTATGGTAAGATTGACAGGTCATATTTCTGAATCGTTGATGGTGAAAAAATAACTTTCCCTAATAAACATCTAGTTGATTTTATTATAACAGTTATGCAGCTTTATTGTACTATACGTAATCTTTAAAATATTTTTTTATATACAGGGAGTTCCTGCAGTAAAGGTCCAAGAGCGTATTCAGTAGCCAAAAATAATGTTTTATTATATAAATGTGTCGTCTTTGAACAGCTACAACGTGTCAAAAAATAGTTTTTAATTTCTAAACTGGAATTACTTTACTATGACTTATTATAGCAAATGATGGAAATGGCCACCGTAAGCCAAAATACATACTTCAGATCTTTTTGAAGTTACAGCTCGAGCACGTGAAAAAATTCCAGGAGTAGTGTTTACCACATCATAACCTACTATATTTTGTTTACTTAAGTGCTACTCAGATTCATTGTAAACTAATGCCTTGAGATGTCCCCAAACAATAAAATCAATAGGGTTCATATTGGGTGATCTGGGTGGACAAGTTTGACCTGGTTATTGAGTGCCTCGTCCAATCAGGTTATTACCGACTCTTCCATTTAAAAATTCACGAGCAGTCAAGCTAATATGTGGAGAACCACATTCTTTGTCTTAGAGCATAAGGATCATCGTCAAGTAGGTCAGGTAAAACATTTTCAAGAAAATGTCTGTAGGAGGAGGCACCTGTTTAAGTTATTGGTAAAAAGTAAGACTCAACAAGAAAATGTCTCATGTATTCAAAGAAAACTGATGTTGAAATCGAGATTCCATTATGGCATTAGGGTTTTCATCTGATTAAACGTGTTATTCTGGAAGAACAATATGCTAGCGGTAAAGTCAACATTTTGTTCAATTTTTTACAAAATCCAGTGGCAAAATTGTAAGCGAGCAGGATAATCTTGTGGCAGTAAGGTTGAAACCTTTTGTATGTGATACGCGTATAACTTTTGATGCTTTAAAACCAACCCTACTAATTTATGATCCAGATTAAGATTTGCAGTGATGTTCCTAGTACTAGTATTTGGGTATTTTTAAATTTGGTGTAGAATAGCTTCTTGTAACACTCAAAAGTCTTCCAGGAATTGGACCTTTCTGAAATGAATCTGACTTCAAAATACGTTGAAAAACATTCTTGGATTTGGAGGTGGATGATTTAGAAATCTTTACATACAAATTCGCCTAGCCGCAGTACTATATCCACTTGCAAGACCATAAATGTAAACCATATTGACCAATTCACCATTTGATTATGCATAAGCCATTATTAAAACTTAGTGTTTTTAAGATATGTTTAAGTAATTTAAATAACTATGTAAAAATGCAAATAAATCATTTTTGTTGTTAATCGGTTTGGATACAAAAAAGTGTAAACGACCAAACGTGAAGATAATGACGCATAGGATGATTTATTTTATTTGTTGTATTATATAGTGTGATATATATATTTTTTGAAAATAATGATCGATGATACCCACACCTCCGCCACTGGTAAGTTTCTAAAACTGGTAATTTTTTGTTTCATACCTACTGTCATGCTAAATATACACATCAAATTTGGTTAAATTATCCTAAGCGGTTTAGAAATTATTTATTTATTTATTTATTTTCATTTTTGACACGCTGTAACTGGACAATGGCTGTCCGAAGACCCTACACTTACATACTTACAGGTGTCATTTTGTATGAGTGTTGATCTTAACCCAGCTACAATCTGCCAAGGTTTGTCATATAGCTTCAAGAACACTTTGTATACTTATTGTATAAATAACTATTTTCTTGCGGCTTGCGGTCATTTATAAATGCAATAATAGTTAAAACATCATGATTTTTTAAACACAGCTTAGCTTTTTATGAGTGATCATTTTAAGCGAGAGTTAAATATAAAAACATTTGAGACCCATTCGGCTTCAAAATTATTTCGCAATTTAAGTTCAAATTGTAGGGTAAAGGTTTAAATCACCGCTAAATTTCGACAAGCTTATATCGAAAAGTTTTTATTAATCCAATTTCGTAGAATTCAACTCTAGAAGGGTTTTAAATTCTAATAAGCTCATATTACCAACCAAATTAGCCTATAATTCCGTTAAGGGGGAGCTCATTTATGGAATTACTTATAATTTTCTTAATTTTTATGGAATATACCGGCATATTTATTCATCATTGTCTTTAATCGGATTAACTAAAGTCGGGAGTGGCGGGAAGTTTCGGTTTCTGGGGGAAATTGAATTAATAAAGAGATAAATTAGGATTTATTGTGAGGGGATGACGTTGCTATTGTTCCCCTACATGTATAACAGCGTTTTATATGTAGTATTCAGAAAATAGTTACGTATAGTTATGATATACGTACTAAGAGTAACATTTTATAATGTTTAAATGAAGTAGCAAAAATGAGACCATAGATTCCTTAAGTAAAAATAAATCGATTTTACCTAACATACCTATATCCCAAGTCGCATAATAAAAAGATACAGGGTGTCAAAGTTAAAATTTTTTAAAAAGGTATACTTTGCTGAAGTCGGTAGGAGTAACCATTTTCGAAATAATCCTATTTGAAATGCTCAGTGCACGAGTAAAAACTGTTTCGGTTTCAAGTAAAGTGCTTTTCCTGCTGAAAATATAGCAAAATGTTACTTGTTGTAAGTTGTTTAGAATGGTAAATTATGGAGACGTGCAAATTTCAAGAAGATCGCCGAGACTAGATGAAATCATTTTATCAAAGCAGGCCGATCTTTTTGAAATTTTGCACATCTCCATATTTTGCCGTTCTGAACAACAACAAGTAATACTTTGCTGTATTTTTAGTAGAAATGGCACTTTACCTGAAACGATAGCAATTTCCAATCGGTGCACTGATTATCACAAATAGGATTATTTCGAAAACTGTTACTCCTAACGACTTCAACAAGGTATACCTTTTTCAGATATAACAGGTGGGAGAATCGATTGTTTCAATAGTCAGATGAATACACTAAGCAACAAAAAAGTTCTGCCATTTAAATAATGACTACTACATCTACTAATGAGATTGGCCATGGAATTATTATTTTAATTGTACATTTAAGTCAATAAATATTTCTTTGATTTACATTTTCTTATTTTCTATTTTTGTCCCAGTGTTGAAAGTAAATCATGTCTATTACTTCTAGCATCTGTGCTAAAAATACTTTTGAAACCAGTACTTTTAAACGTCATTTTACACACTGACAGTATGCTTCAAAAATTATACTTTTATTGACATTTTTAGAAAAAATGTTAAATCAAATCATTTCACTTAGTTCAAGATTATATTATATTTTTATACAAAGTGCAGCGTTTTAGTAAAGAAAAATTTAAGAGCAGGTCTTAACAACAGCTAGTGAACAGGGTGTGTCAATTTCTCCTTATAATTGTAGAATATCTCGGAAATTACAAGAGATAAAAATTTTATCCAGATACTTAAGATGTCGCAATTAGAATTTTTATAGACCGTCTTTTTTTTGAGATTATAAAATACATTTAAAGGATTTTTCGTATATCAGAGAATAGCTGAAATATCAGACGGCTGAAAATTGCTTCAGATATACTTTTACGTAGAGTTCAGTGATGGACTTATGATATCTCTACAGGGTGTCTCTTTTAAACTATGACCTAAACATACAATTTCTAAACGGAATACTCTACATATTTTTATGCAATTCAATTGCATTATTTTTTCCTTTATAATGGTATATAACAGTTGCTACTTTATATTTTGAAGATTAACAAAAAACGTTAAACTAATAAAACAATAGTACAGTTCATAGTTGGCCATTAAATAATTATTGTAACAAAATTGGTTCAAAAGCTCTACCTTAATTACTTATAAAAGTATACAAAATCAAACGGTTTTTAAATAATTAATTTGCCTGTGTAACAAATAATCAACTATTTTTATGCTATAGGTATCTAGCGAATCTTCAGCATAGTTAGTAATACTATATGTATAATATGAAGTATGTTGAGAATAAAATTCATTAATATTAAAAAAATGGAAACCGAAAATACATAGATACCCCTATTTAATAATTTAATGACTATTTTCACAATTATATTTAACATTTTCACCAGAGGGAAAACAGTTTCTAAATATTTTTTTGATATTAAATCAATGAATGTTCTTCTTTTAATTTATTTTATTTGTTATTCAATGAATTTAATTTTTTTTAATTATTAAAGTGGATAATTCATTAGCAAATTTTATATAATTATATCAAAATTCATGGCCAACTATGCATCATGCAACATTAGTTTTATTTATTTAACGTTTTTCCACAATTTCTAAACTGTTATATATTACTATGAAGGAAAATTATAACGCAATTGAATTGCATAAACTTATAAAGGGTTATCTATAAAAAAAAATTGTATGTTTGCGTCATATTTTAAAAGAGACCCTATAGTATAGACAAATTACAAGTACGTTCAATTTTCACCTATCCGATATCTCAGCAATTCTCTGCGATCAAACAGCAGTTTTTTTTTTAATTCTTCCTGTATCTCAAAAACCACGAGGTATACGAAAATTCTGTTTGCGGCTTCTTAAGTTCCTCGAAAAATTATGAATACCATGAGCCCCCCACTCCAAGATATACAATTCTGTTCATATAAATATTTGTATAAAACTTGCAAGAGTAACATTGTTTTCATACCATCATAATAATAGTTCCCTGTTCTAAATGGAGCAGTATAGCGGTAAGAATATTGAACATAAAGTTCTGTAATAAATGTTATAATTTTATGTTCTTTTTTACAGAATTCGTCACCTGTTCATTAGTACCTTACCATCGTGTGTTAAAACATCGTCTAGTCAAACATATTGGGAAGTGTAGACGTAGCTTTCAACAACAACAGTCAAAAGAGGACCAGCTGCAGCAACAAAAACAGACAGAAAAATTTACTACTACGACAGAAGCAGCATCCTGGCAACAAGAACACAATGAACAATGGGGAGATGACTACAATGATAGCAGTTCTTCTGGTTCCGCCCAATGCAGTGAACAATGTTCTGAAAACTGTGATATATTATATAATAGCTTCAATTTTATTATGTGTTATTATTATAACTTTAATAAAGAAATTTTGTTAGAAAATATTTCTTTTAATAATGTGCCTATAAGTATAAAAAATATTGCTATCGATATTTTTAATAGACTGAAGTGAATAACTTTAAACAGATGGTAACCTTGAACCTGTTACTGGATGCTGTCTAGGCGTCACAAAGACTAAGGTCAATAACCTGTAACAGACGGTGACCTTGAACCTGACACCGGATGCTGCCCAGACATCACGTGGTTCCTATTATTAAACAAGATCAATGGCACCGGATGTTGCGAAAACAGCATAATTCTATAATTTCTTGTAGTTTCCAAGGCGAGATACCCTGCATTCAGAACGAAATTGGGACACTCGCGCATATATTTTACTATTCATTTACGGTATCTCCTAACTGTATTTGATTCAAACACAGGTATCTAGCTTTAAAGAGAGGACCAAGATATTTATCCGATTTTCTTTTCCAATACATTCATCTTCATAAAGATTTATACAGCGGCTAATACTGTTAGTAAATAAATATTGGCTTAATAAAAGGGTATCATCACAGTAGCAGAAAAGAGACCAGGTTAGGAGAAATCAATTTGCGTTAAAGTATTTTGAATAAAGTTCCCTTTTACGGATTTCTTGATCTTGTAAGATCTGGGTTAGCTCTACCTACGAAATCTATAAAAAACATATCTTAAACCTCCCGGCAAGATCTGGCTGCTTTTATTTATTTGTTTGTTTATTTGTGAGTAGGTTTTTAAAAACACATCATTAGGCTTGCCATATGATGTTTCAGTTTCAAACAAACATTTAATATTTTTCCAATACTGTTAAAACTACGGAATATTTTTTACGAAAGTGAGACTGGAAAATCACCGTTTCACTAAGCGCAAGTTGTCTACAGTAAAAATTATTATTCAAATAGAAAGAACATTATAAAGTTAAAATAAGATGCAATACATTTTCTGTATACACATATTCTTTATTGAGTTATTACCTCTTACGAACAACTTGCTTCTGTTAATTTTCGAAAAGTAAACTACGTTGATATTTTTAATGGGTTCATAAAGTGGTGAAAAGTCTTAATTTTTGTCTCTATCAGTTAATATAAAAACAAAAAGAAATTATTGATCTCGTAAATTTTTGTATATTTTTCCTGGAAAATAGATATTAACGTCAATTTTGAATGTAATTTATGCTTATTCTGCTTTACATTAACTAATAAATAATCTTTCCTTTTGAATGTAAAAATAAAAATAGCTCTTACGTTTTGTCAGATCAAAGGACGGGCTTAAGTAATCTTTATATTCCATTTATAAACGTGTCAAAATACAATTTTAGATAGATATAGAACTATATATTAGAAAGGTGATTGTCCTCTAGCGCTTTTCAATTCTAAGTTTTACTTCTATATTATTTTAACAACTACTAAATTTACATATAGGAAACTGTGTATGAAATTGTTTCAAATTAAACGTAGTATGCAAGAATGAGATATACTGGGAAATCTGCTTAAAAAAATATATTTGGTTTGTTAAAAATTTTGAAAGGATCCGTATATCCGAAAATATGTTTAAATCGCGTCTTGTTGCATACCTATTATTATGTGGAAAGTATAACATTATTTTTTTTTCATAAACGTAAAAGTCGTTTTTGTTATTTCGCCCTATATCTTAAAAACGAGGAGGCCTATAATTCTAACTTCGGTATCTCAAGTTTCTGGAAAACCCAGTGTTGTAGAAAACCGCAGCCTTCTATTTTTATAGTTTCCTATATATTCTGCAATAATTACAACATTACTGCAATATTTTCATCTCAAACGTATGCAACTTGTGCCAGGGCGAGATCGCAGTTCCACTAAATTTGACAATTTTAATGAAATTTTACCGAATTATTTCGAAAGAATGGCATATTAAAATTGAGTGAACATTATTGTATATGGCAATAATGAATGTCAATTTACGGTGAATGCCAATAAAATACTGCAAAGGAATTGCGTCGTTATTTTTTCCTTAGAGTTTGAGTTAAATGTTTGTGATTTTTTTACCTTTGGAGCATGATTTAGAATTTGTATGCTAGAATCGCAAAATTCATACGTTACTTCTCTTGCGTTACTTACTGCTTATATATTACCTCTACCAAATCAATCAATTTATTTTTGACATAACAATGAGCAATACATAAAAAAGATTTGTTTTCAGTGAATAAATTATGTTGAAATAAATTGAATAGTTTGTTGAAAACAATAAATAAAAAATCGGTGTACCTATTTCTTGTAATAGTATCAGGACCGAATATTACAATTTTTAAATCTAACAATAGGCAAATTTTTTATTTTTCTTTTGTTTTCAAACAGCCTTACTTTAGTAACGCCCTTTATACCAGTACTAGACAACGTGAATGTAGTTTAGCATATTTCAATATCAGGAATTGAATAAAGGTTGCGTTAGCTTCTGAAATGTATACAAGTTTATTTAGTTCACTCTAACTGAAGTATTTGCTTAGGACTTGGTTAAATTCATAGGCCTAACTTGACGTAAAAACACAGAACCGGAATTACTGTTTGGGTTTGACTAGCGAAGACGATTTTAATGATTAACGACATATCGATTTTCCTTTTGTGGTCAATTCCATTTAATTGCAAATACCGCAAATTATAATACAAAAGTATTGTTCCAGAAACAAGTGTAAAGGAGGATAAGGCTAGGGATATGAATATTTGATCAATTGTTCACAATGTAAAATATAGTTCAAATTTAAGACTGTAGGAGTTTGTGAATTCATAGAATAGACGGTTGCCACAGTAAGATCTAGTTTTTATATATTTTTAGGTATTAATAATATTGTGTGAAACTAACTACTCAGTGGACAAAAGCCCCAACCTGCGTTGAATTACACCCATAATATCTATCCATATATTTCTTATTATTAGCTTTTGTAACAGTTTTTACTGTATTATAAAGGTATTTTAAGCTAATATAAATCAAATTTCCTACAATTCCTAGCAATGAAGTCATATGTATGTTTTCTGATACCAAACATCTAGGTATGCTAATGAACAAAGACAGACAAAGCTCTATTCAATAATTATCTAAGGAAATTAATCTATATAAATTTACTAACCTGCTTTAATAAAACACTGTATAAATATCTAACTGCCAAAAAGTGAAGTTGTTGAAAGTGAAGGAGATTTGATTTATATTAGCTTAAAATACCTTTATAATACAGTAAAAAAGATCTAGTTTACACAAAAGTACTTTTTCTGCGATCGTGCAAAAAGTAACTTACTTTTACCCGATAAATCTAAGTGTACGAAAGTAACTTACCCTACACTTACACTTGCACTACTGCAATAAATAATTTGATACTCTATTGATTGATGACGAGTTTAATTTAAAGATAAGATTTTTTCGTGTAATTTGAGTATGAACGTGATAACTATAGATGCATACTTACCTACCATAAAATATTCCTCGAAACATAATTGCTTGATATTAAATAGAAACATGCTTTACTCTAATTTTGATTAATCCAAATCTTGTTCCTAACGAAAGCATATTCATAGTTACGTATGGATGGCGTCTGACATTGACAATTACCGTAATTAAGTTCGTCAGTTTAAAATTTTTAAATTTTATTGTAAAGCTGTTAAAAATGTAGAAATGATACTGCAGTAAACAATTACTTCGCCGGCTAATGCCCCGACCGGCATTGAATTGCTCCTGCAGTATCTGTGTGAACAGCCAAGAACCCTTGTCGGACACACCACCAGTCTTTGACTGGTTTCGGGCGTGTTAGCCCTCATCAGTATGCCATAGGTGAGATGACCGACAATTAAACTTGATACTTGTTACTACTTGTGTTCTGTTATAGATAGTTGCAGTATTTGGCATTGTAGAAGCATGCCGCAAGGATGAGTACAGAAACTCACATTAAATGATATTAACAACATGGATTCTATTCTATAACTGTAAAAATTTCCGAAAGCAGGACAAACAAATCTCGATCATTTGTAATAAGCGGTAAAATTCCATGTTTTATTTAGCTGAAATGAAATATTTCTTATATTGTTAAACACTCTTCAATAAAATTTGAAATAAAAATAAATTTAATTCGATCGTAGAGAAAATGTTGTATGCAACATGCGCAAAAAGCATATTTGTTGCACTCGACATGATTGCATCTTCATGGATCGTGCAACAAGTACACACTATTTGCATTAGTTCCAGAAACAAGTACAAAGAAGGATATCAAGGCTACCGATACGGATATTTCACTAATTTCTTCACATTGTAAAATATAGTACAAAGGAAAGACTGTAGGAATTCGTGGATTCATAGAATAGACCGTTTGTTGCCACAGTAACAGATCTAGTCTCGAGCGACGTCCGTTTTTAATTTAATTTTTTACCAGCACTTGAAAGATTTCAGTATTTTCAGTATCAGTAATCCCGAATCCACCTAGTAGACTTATTGTCTTTCCAACTTTTAATTAAATATTCTGTATCGGGTTTCGAATAACGCAGACAAAGTAATTGTTTGATCTAAAATCTAAACGAGTCTCATTATCAAGCTTTTAATATTCCGCTCCTTTGACGTAACGATTTTCACGAATTATGTATTTCTTCGGGGATTTCGTGTCTGAGAGTGTATAATTAAGAAGTTATTTGAGTGGTAAAATGTTTCAAAGTGCTTAGTTCTTGTCAGTGACATATAAAGTAAAGTACACTCAGAGAAATGCTTTAGTTGATATTCAGACAACATTGCACATAAAAATTTGTAGCAACTTTTTAAACAATTGAAAAACCACATCGTTGCAAAGTTATACATATTCTAATTGTGCAAATTACTTATAGAACATAATAGTAGTAGCTAGAATTTTGTTATTTTTTACTTATCTGCTTTTTCAGCGTGAGAATTTTTGGTTAGACAAACTTAGTTCTAAAAATAACCCTTAACTGATCCTTTTGGCACAAGGGTTTATTCAATGGTTGGTCAGTGGACGAGCGGTTTAAGGCATCAATACTTGAATCGGTGTGACTAGACCGCTGTGGGATCGAATCCCGCGGCCGGTAGACCGTATAGCAGCTACATTCGTGGAGAGGATTGGCACCTTTGCGGGTATAGTAGGGTGGAAGATTGTTGACTTCGGTCAATGTGAGAGATCGATACCGGTCGACGTTTGACCACCTCCCTAATTAATGATGTTTTCCAGATTTCCCTCATTTCTGCACTGAATGGTAGGTAGTTACGTTATTTTTATACAGTTTTGAACAAATTGTTTAGAGAAATGAAAAAAATATATATATTTATTTGAAAATCAGTGGCCGAGCGGTTTAAGATGCCAGTAGTACTTGAATCGATATGGCCCGCTGTTGGATCAAATCCCGAGGCTAGTATACCGTATATCAGCTATATTTGTGGAGAGGATTGGCACCTCTGCGGGTATGGTAGTTTGGAAGAATATTGGCTTGGGTCAATGTGAGAGATTGATACCGGTCGATGTTTGACCATCCCTCTAATTAATAAGGGTTTCTAGGATTCTCTCCTTTCTGCACTGAATGGTGGTTAGGCCTACCAACGTAAGTCGTTCCTGGATGCAAATGCGGCCTGGCCTACTTAATAATAATATGTCGCCACCTCTCCCGCACAAGACTCCGACTTCTGGGCTAATTCTCGTGATTAGAATGAGGGGTAGAGATATTATTTATATTATTATATTTTAAACTACATGTACCTAGAAAATGAAGCATTTCCGGACCCATGTTTAATGAACTTTGTTTCTTATTTTTAAACATATAATCTCTCCCTAAACTTCTCATCATTTTGTATCGCCCTGTATATTACATCAGTTTGCAGCTTCACTTCCATATTTTGTAAAACATTTAATAGATTGGTAATAATAGTAGATCTTCCCTGAATAAAACCATGTTCCTTTTCGCTTACTTTGTTATGAACTGATTTTCAAACTGTTGTAAATAATTAGTTGAAATACTTTAACCACTGAGCATATAGTATGGGTCTGTAATTGACAATGTGTGAGATTTTATCGCCCTTAGGACTAGAGGCGACTACAGCTTTCTGGAAATGTGTAATTTTTTTATTGCTAAATTAAATATGTACAGAAGTAGGCCTTGAAATCGTTCAGCACAACCTTTATATAGTATGGAATAGTGCCTGCTGAATTTTTAGGGTTTAATTTTCGTATAGAAACGCTATTTATCCAATACTATCGAAATTAAATGTATCATCCACTACTACATATTCATTATAGAAAGTTAAATGATAAGAGGCAGAATCTTGACTGAAAAGTGAATAAAAATACAAAGCAAAATTATTCGCTGTTATACACAATCGGAGTAAAATTTTACATACATTTCTCTCTGTCTCTAATAAGAAATTGATTTCAGATAAATAAACAAATATTTATTCAAGATTACATATTTATAACAGACCTACCAAAAATTCTAAAGTGCATACAGTGATCCGTACTGATCCTAATGGCGCTTATTATCTTTAACTTACAGTGGAAAATGTTTATTGAAATTTGGAGCGTGATTCATCAACTTATGAAACGGAACATAAACAGAAAAAACTTGGAAGCGTCTTGCAACATAAACATATAACATGAAAAGCAAACGGCTAACGTATATTTATCCATTTCAAAATTTCATTCAATTTGTTATGTAAACAAACAGCAAACAGCTAATTAACAACCTCGATAAAATTTTGTCATTTAGAAATGGTGTTATTATTGGTGTTTGATGTTCCGAAAATAATCTAATTCTAAATTAAACACGTTTCCCTACGAAACGAACTTGAAATAGGTCAGTGGCAACGAACTCGTGTCCAGTTGCAAAACATGTTTTATGAAACCAAAAGTAGTTCAAACGGAACTTCATAAACTGAATTGATTTCTGTACACGTCACTTCTATCAGCTAGGAAATCATAAAAACGAGAAAAATCTTGTAAGCGTGTTATTTAGTGTTCCGGATAGCAGTTGTTTACTAATAATAATCCTGTTTATCAAAATGCAACAAACACAAGTGTTCAAAAATAAGAAACATACATGATTGTGTACGAAATAAGTATATGCATTCTTATAAATAAATTAATAATAGCTACATTTTAAGTGGTACAAAACCAAAAACGAAAGAAGACACAAAATAAAAGATGACGTCATGATTTAAATGTTCAGTTAGTGTTTCACATCGTTAAAATTACTGTTCTAGTCATCTTGTCTTGCTTATAAAATACAATGCAATACAAGACAAGACTTGACAGCTCAAACTGCAAGACAAGATTTCAAAAAGCCTGTTCTTTGTTTGCACAACACCAGAATCAGTTTCCAAGCGTATACACATTCCAACTAAAACAATGAATTTTCAACCTTACGTAAGTACAGTGTGCGTTTGAGGTCTGGCCGTTGGAAAGTATTTTCAACTTCTGAGTAAACAGGACTATTGCTACGGCAACAAGTCTTGCAAATATAAGAAGAGATAATATTTAAATGAACATCAGCTGCTTTTCTATTGTAGGTATATACTTTATTAGGTCCAGTTCAGTTGACCTAGAACTAATAAACTCACTACCACTTGAATGAAAGAGCTCAGCTTCGATTCTGTTTCACCTCTTTCGCCTATTATTTATTATGTAAAAATTACAGTTTCTATACTTTACAACGTCTAGCAATCGACAATTGTCGACGATCGACCATATCGATAGTTACGTGTGCGCTCCGAGTGGGATCGTAGCCGACCGAGAGTAACCACTACTGTTACCAAATTTGTAATAAAGTTCCATGCTTGTTCTTTGATGCAAGAGTCTCGGAAGAGTCATGCAACTGTACCTACTTTATTTAAGTATTCAAAAAGAAAAGGTGTAGGTATGCAACCATATATACTTTATTTCTAGGTACCAAGACTGTAGCTATGCACTTATTTACTAACATCGCTGCGTTATCATACATTAAATATTATAATATAATCAACCAAGGAGGTTAGTCAATGGAGACGATAACTGAGTTGTTTATTGCAATTTCAAGAAATATTACACTATCTAAGATGGATATACTAAGCAGCTAAAAAGTTCTGCCATTTAAAAGAAACATGGTAAGCCATAAGTGGCGCCCTCTACTAGTAACGTCAAAATTAGAAACAAATTTGAATTTTTCGCCCACAAAAACCCTCGATTTACAAATTTTATGTAAATATTTTGATTTTTTATGAAGTTATCTGCAAATATTGAAAATAAAATTTAAACTTTGACACCCTGTATCTTTTTTATTATACGACTTGGGATATAGGTATGTTAGATGAAATTGATTTACTTTCACCTAAGGAATCTATGGTGCCATTTTTGCTACTTCATTTAAAAAACACCCCGTATAGTAGTTACCTTACCTAAACTTTCTATTAGATTCCACAGAATATATTCCACTTTAATTTACATATCGAAAAGTTAGAACACAGTGGCAATATGTGTATTACTTTGAAAAAAATAGCCATTTCAATTAATAGTTTCTGAAACGCCTCCAACAATCACACATCAAATCTAGTAAACTCTTTTCTCGTTTTCCTGAAATAAGAAATTCTTTAGAAATAATATAAACACATAACACGGGTCTGAAGGTTTTTATTCCATTCTCTCTATTTCTTATTCTTTCATACTCGCTGGAAGTTTTTGGGATGCTATGCATATACAGGGTGTCCCATAACGATGTGCGCTCCTTTGTAGAGTGTGTTCCTTGGGTCATTTTAGGGGGGGTACTTTCTATAAAATTTTTCGATTTGAGCCCTCCCTTATAAGGGCTTCTAAAAAATTGAAATAATTTTGGTTTTCATTTTTTTTTTCCAGAAACGGTTAAACTTATAAATCTGAAAATTGGTGAATACATTTAGTTAATTTAGTGACATTGTTGAATACGATTTTTATTTTTACCAAATGTCTACAAGGGTGGCAACCACCAACCTCTGTTGTTTTTTTTAATTAGAACTTTTTATTCTAAACGTTTCTCGATATGAAAAAATTACAGTAAATTGAACAATCAATTTACAAAATTTTCTTCCTCTTAGTATTTTTATGCAGAGACGCGTTTTCTTTTAAAAAATTAAAATCCACATACGTACATATCTTCAGGTGTGGAATATGCAAGCAAAATAATTCGTATGAAATGAAGTAGGCTGTTTCACTTTGATGGTTTTATTGTTTGGATTGTCATTATCAATTAATGTCAGATATCTACCACCAAATTAGTTACTATTTTCTGTTAATTTCTATTGCAATTATGAATTTTCAATATTTCCAACGAAATCAAAAATTCCCGCAGGTACTGCGTGGTGTAAATTTAAATTCTTGAGCTATGTGACCGACATCTGGGAAGGCATTTTGAAGACCACATGTAAACATTTAATAAAATTAAATTTAGCCTGTAGCTTCATTTCTATGTATTTATAACAACAAATATTAGTCGACGTCGACGAAAAATTTCCAAAAAATTGGCTCCTATATTTGTCTCTGGTATTGTAAATAACCTAGGAACATTAGTTTTGGTATTGGGAATAGTCACTTTAATGAACGACTTCTCTTCAATGTTCTCTGTACGTAAATAAGTTAATTCTTCTCTCCTACAGGCTCCAAATATACCAACAATCAAGACAACCTTTCATCCTGTTCCTTGGAAAATATTCTGAGTCTATAACCTCTTGATTTCCTTTTGAGGAAAGCAATCACATTGGTATATTTACTAATATTCCTATTCCCTATTTTGTTCGCAGCATGGAAAAATTACTCCAGAATGTAGAGGGTGCAAATTTGAAAGACTGCGAAATATTATATACCTTTTTTTCGGCACACCAAATTTAAAATTTTGCATGTATGCTCATGTATTACTTCTAACATTAACAGTTCGTATAAGAACATTAAAATAGGTAAAGTAATAGATAGTCGAGTTTAGTATTTGTTATTCGGCAACAGAGTTTCCACTTCCACCTGGCTTCCACTCAAAACTTGACTGACATAACCTTACAATGTTGCTCGGTTGGTTGAATGTAAATTTCACTGAATTATGTACGACATGAACCCGTTTCGCGATTTCGGTTTTATTGGTTTTGCACGAGCGAGTTCACGTCTAGATAACTGAAATGTATACACTGTAGCATATTGATGCTTTTGATGCTTAATATTCGCCGTAGTCACGTCTGTACTCGAGACTGGCAAACGATTCTTATTACTGAAATCCGATTGTAGTAATAACGTTTTTGCGATAGTGTTTACTTTAGTTTTTCAAGTGTCAAACATGGCTTACGTGTATAGCAACACGAAGTTGATGGATATCATTTTAATTTATCATCAAGTTAGACAAAATGTTGTAGTGCAACGCGGGCGTGACAAGGAATATTTTTAACCGAATCGTGGAAGAGATGGAGGTGTAGAGCGTCCACGGTGTATTGCAATAGCTGTGGAACACATTTTACAGAGTGTTGAAGAGAATTCTCGAATAAATAAGCAAGTCGTTCAACAAGTACAAGGAAACTCCCAATCAACAGTGTGGCGCATCATATATGAGGCTTAATTATGTCAAACGGATATGAACCAGAAACATTTGTGTTAGTAAGACGGACCCAAATGTGTTTACACGTCGATGACAAAATTTTGAACAGTTGTTGTAACAGTTACTTATGTCAAATTATTTTATTAATTAAAACCACAAAATAATTTTATTAATTAATAATAACAATACCAACAAAAACAGTTAAATTTGATGATATAAGATAGGTGTTAGGTATAAAATTTTATATATTTCTTTCCTTGGGAAATTCTTTAAATATTTTGTCCGTTCAATTTGTATTATTCTTTGCCATCGTGCCGTGATTTCTGGATGCAAATACTGAATAATATGCTATCCTCTCTCCAGCACAAGCCTCCGACTTTTAGTCTAAATAATTACGATTAAAATAAGGGGTAGAGATTACCTATTGTTCCTTTAACAAAAACTGAAAAGGATACAGCTTTTAATTATTTTGCTTTGGCAGAAAAATGTATGGATGGATACTAAATTTTAAAAATATTGATCTACCATTGTTCCTAATAAAAATAAATGGAAACGATTGATGGGCTGCCATACCGTTAAGAAGCATTTAAGAAATAATATGCAAACTTCTTTTCTAGTTTTAATCAATACTGTCACTTGGCAAAGTCGGGTACACTCTATTCTGTTTACACTTTGTACAGGAAATAAAGTTGTTTCATCTGTAGACTACCTATTAAAAAACGTGATCACTACCAAAAGTTCTAAAAATTTTATCAATTCCGTTATATTTTTAGTCAGAACCTCCTATAATATTATATCAACGTTTAGTATTCATATTTTATCTCAGCACGTGTGTCTACCACCCTGGGAATATAAGCTTAGGCTAGAAATTGAAATTCTATACGATGTGGTGTAGATTGCTATATTCCTTGCGATACTTTTTACATGCTTCTGCATATTCTTAGACGAATTTATATTCCGCAAGCAAATTCATACACAGCTTTTGTTTGGATATAAGATGCGCAATCTCATGATGGTTACTTCAATATGAGCGTGTTTAACACATCTAGTAAATAAGAGCAAAACGTAGGTTGATGTTTTAAATAGTATTATTTAAGTTTATTAAGGTACACCACAAAAGACATGGTGCCACTATTTCAGATTTGTTTTATTCCTCCTTCTTCTTTACTTCGTCAATTCTATCAGTGATAATATACTACTTGTGTTCGTTCTACCAACTTAAAAGAGACAATGATTATATTTTTGTCCACCACTATACAGGAAATTTATCAAGTGAACGACGAATGTCAAATCTGAAAGTAACGTATTTTGACAGTTTTGAATCGTATGTCATGTGTCATATTCATGTGAACGCCAAGAAAAATATGTATAATTTTTTCAGCAAAAAACATTGTTAACAGTCGTGGACAAAGTATAATATTCTATTTGAATACAGAGCATCCGAAATATGAGGGCCTTAATTTTGCCATATGATAACTGCTTGTACTAAACAAGATATATTTGACTTAACATTTTTTTTTTACCAACAGTAACAGAATTGTCTTGAATATGTGACAACGTCGCTCACATACTATCTGAAGATTGATATGTATTATACATAATAATAATTATAATTATAGGTATTGGGAATAGTTTTCTTAGAGCCCTTTTCACAACAAAGAATGATAAGTACAAGTGTTTAAAATGGCTTCTGTTTCTTGCTAGAGGCAATTACCGTGCAAAAGTCTCATACCCAGAGAATTTTCTCTAGATTTGCCAATGTCATGCAGCTGGTTATGGTTACTATAAATTGTTTTATTTTTGTTTGTATACACTCACAAACATCAAAGAAAAACTTGACAAAAATTAAACGGACTAGCTACACGCACCATGACTAAATATTACTTTTAGGTTATCAGCAGTCGAAGAATGCAACGTTGTGAAACGTTACAGTTTCAGCGAGTTTCTCGGGAACTTCAATTGTTTGCTTCATTAGTACTGACCTAAAAATCCAATTACTAACAAATTACGTTACAGGCGCTTTTACTTAACCTTAATTGTACCTTAGTTTGTAACATAGTTTTGCATATTATTGCAAATGTATTTTTATTTTTGAAACGCATTTGTAAGCAAACTATTCGTTTTAGACATATTCATAAGTTTTTTCATTGCTTTTGGTCAGTGATATATACCCCCTTAAAATTATGGCACTCTTATTCCGGACAATCTGTATAGTGGTTGTAATTTACTCTGGTGATCACGTAGCCTACGATTCGTGCAGTAAATTTCATCATTATGACTTACAGTCATTATTATATGCTCGTTGGATAATACACTATTGATGTTGTGTTACTTTATGTCTAAATTTCGACCTAGTGTTTTATCAACTTAAAACTATCAGAATATTTACAGCATCTCTAGATACATTCTTTATATAAAATGTTACGTATGTGTGACGTGATACATCCTCAGTTACAGCTCTCCTTAACCTCAAACCTTAAATCAAGGAAAGCACAAAGCGATTTTTTCACTGTATGTTATAATTTATCTCTCACACGAAGTACATATAGCACGAGAACCTGAAATTTATTCCACGAAGGTTGTAACGAATTTCACTTTATAAATTAATGGGAAAGGTAAAGCACGGTTTTATTAACACGCTATTTTCATAAATCTCGTTTTGCAACTCTCTGAAATTTGGCCAAACTGAAAACGTATTTTGCTAGGGGCTATAGCATGAGGTAGCATTGAAAGAATATGCCAGTTCTGGGATTTATGTGGCTTCTCTTTACAAGGAGCATTGGTCATGAAGAAATACTGATCTTTCGCAAAACGAACGTTAGTCAAGCTTTGGAAAATGTGTAATAAAAATAACAAAGTCGCGATGTAGAGATAATACCATACAATAGAATACTAATAAAAATTCTTTTTTCTAAACAAATTCTGTGATCTTCAAGCCATGTATTGGTATAAACAGTCATTAGATAATGCTTCCGTGTTATAAATATTTAACCCACTTAAACAATTTTTGTTATGCCGAAAAAAGAAAGAAGTTTTATTAATAAAAAATCCAGGTTTGCTGTGTCAGGTCTCTATACTATTGTCTTTAGAATAAATTTAAAAGCTTTGGCGCACTCAGAAAAAACAAACTCTTGAAGCAACAGGTTTCTTGACGTCAACTTTTTGATTGTTGCCGTAAGAACATTTTTCTTGAAATAAAACAAAGATGGTTAAAATAAAATTACGCTGACTATTTAAACCATTAGTCCCCAAACTTTTCTGTCTCGTAGACAACATGTAATTTTTTTCTGTTTTGGTGGACCCCCCAAATAATAATTCTAATATTAAATTTCATGTAGTTAATAAAATAATTGTTTAGCATGAAATTAATAATAATTCTTATACAGTTTGGTGTTTGATAAGCATATGTATAAGAAAATAATAATATAAATTTCAATAACAAAAGTATAACAATAATTTTATAAGTAAAACGAGATATGTTGATTGAACTCAGTAGAATATTCTAACAATTAATAATTCAAAGTATTCAGTTTTTTGTCGCTCTCGGATTTTCCCATTAAGATTAAATCATGACGTCATAAAGTTCCCCAAATCTAGCTCCAGATCTTCATCATCTTTCACAAGCATTTATTTTTCTAAATAAATAATAAAAAATAAATTTTACTTCACAGGTAATTTATGTCTATTATGATATAGTAGATATCTATTATTTAAGTACATGTGTATTATACCATTTATGGAAAGCCAGTTTAACACTATGAAATGTTGATTCAAATATCTAGCCTTTTTTCACGGTAAAATCAGACTTGTTAATTCAAGACATATTTTTTGTCAAGTTTATTTTGTTAAATTTAAAAAACGCGTATTTCTCTAAAATAATATTTGCATTGTTTCAAGAAACAGTATTTATTCAGAGCAAATAAATTAGTTTCATAAATGGATGATACAAAATTTGTTAACAAAACAAATAATACAACTGTTTGAAGATAAACCCTTACCAACAGAGTTTACCAGGACAGGAGACAGAAGGACGCCTCTAATAGAGCCGCCGGCATCGGCCGCAAACGCAGTCGAGGCTAAGCGGAGAAGGGGCCCAGGGGTCTACCTCTACAAGGCATCCGGTATTATAGCGTAATAATGTGAGAGATAACCCCTCTCGGCCCTGCATATCTGTCGTCATTTATCAAGCCAAGAATATTGGCACGCACTATAACATTTAAAAACTGTTAAGACAAATACAAAATATATCTTTTTCGAACATTAGAATAATAATATGATGATTATATGGAACAATTTCGTAATTGTTGTTTCAAATATTTATTTCAGTTAATAGAGTCAACATTGTGACTTGAATAAATATATTTTTAAATAATAAAATACGTTTACGTTGCACTAAAATAATAATGGAGTATTGAATTAGCAAATATTTGTTGACATTTTTAAAAGATTAAGTGAAATAGTTTTTCGGTTTGTCATATATGGCCGTGAAAAACTGTTCAGCTAATAGTTTTTGAGTAAATGTAACAGTTTTTTTCTCGGTGCATATTATGAATAATTTGCATAGTAAGAGGTCTTAAATGTGCAGTATCATAGTATTAGTAAATTATCTCTAGCGCTTGATATTGGCAGAAATATTCCAATTTCAAATTCCAAAACTGAGCAATATTATTATTCCTTGCATATATTGACATAATATCAGCAATCATTTCTGTTCATCATCAAGTTTGATAATGACTAAAATATTTTAAGCACCTGCATTGCTAGAATACTGTAGGTAGTAAGCTTCCAGAAGGGTATAGTATGGCATTCTCTGCACGACTAGATGTAAATAAATGTTCTCGAAATGTGGAGACGTGTTACTGTCACAAAAAGGCTTTGGAATTAACTGAAACTCTCAGGAAAGTTTATGTGCCCGTGAAACAGTGAAATTCATAAAAATCCTTTTCCTTTTTATGGAATACTGTCCAGTGAGAAAAGAACAGTCATGTACAGGTTACGTTTCCAGAATGTTGAAGTATTTTTTTTAATAAAATATGCTATTTATCAATTAATAGATAAGTGAGACCCTTCTCAATAAAATAAAAATAAACATTTTTCATCAAGTGTTCTGTATTCCACAAAATTGCATCCTCCAACTCTACTTTACTAACTCTGCGTAGTACGGTGCGTTTGAACATTATTTGTTACTTTGATTTATTAATTTATCTCAGAAACATGTCAATTTAGAAGATACAACGCACCGATTTTATAAATACCCTGTATACACAAAAATAAATATAGAAGTGTGTGTTATCAGAATGTAGTCCTACAATTCTTTTATATTTCTGACGTTGTTATTCTGGATATATTTTTTGTCAAACACTTTATATTCCATTGTCTCAAATATATCAAAACCTAATGTTTTTGAAATGCTATTCAAACAATTGGAACCTATTATTTTTAAAGATGTTATTGTCTCTCTGAAACAATATCCATTCATTTTGATTAAGTTTATCTAACCTACACGATCGTTTTTTGTTACTAGGTATTATCCTTGACTATATACACTATACTCAAGGGTATTATGAAGATCGTCTGTATGTGTTTTGATATGTTTTGTAAGGGTTGTAGTAAATAAATAAATAAATAAATAAATTGATAATATTGATTAAAAATGCTAAGTAAAATGAATATATAACGACAGAAAGCCGTATAACCAAAGTTTACAAAATTCAGTAAACTTTGGTATAAATAACAAATTTTTAGGTACAGAAATCTTTTAAAACACTTGTTTTACGCTTTTGTTTATAAGTAGGTGAAAATAATTATAAAAATGTGTGGTTAAAATAGCAAAATAATGTGTATCATACCAATGCATTTTAAAAGTTATTGTATTATTTGAAGAGAATTTAAATGTGTGTGTAAATGTGTTTGTTTGTCTTTTCTCTCCTCTAATTCTTTCTTTTTTTGTATCTCTATTTGTGACTAATGCTATACAATTTCTGATTGTCAGCAGGCATAATTGTGAAATAAATAAATAATAGTAAAAGTGGATAAACAAAACTTCAATAATTTTATTTTTGATATTACTTTTGTTCTACACCACACATTTCATCATTTTTCAGCGAGAAATACGGCGACCTTAAACAATCAATACACCAGTGCATACAAAATTTATATCCATATAAATGCATGTGAAGTACTGTGGGCCCTCTAGAACTGACAACAAATTTGAGGCCATATTTGAATTTCTTGTCTTGTCTTCTCAGAAAACCCACCACTATCAAGTTTTATGTATTTACTACAATTTATAAAAGTGTTATTGAGAAAAAACTAAAAAAGTTCAACATTCTGTATACAGGGTGTTTTTATGTAGAAATCCGTAAAAACGCTATTCATTAAGATAATCAAAATTTTTTTAAATTTTAAATGACATCGAAAACCGCTTTCTCTGACCCTACCACGGCATTTAAGATCTGCTATGATTTTTGTATACCCCCAAAATTCAATGAAAACGTTTAGAGATTTTTTTATTTAAAATTTAATAAGGTGGTGTTAATCAGGACTCCTCAAAACTTTTATGTGTGAAAATTGAATAAAAAATATACGGACTAAAATCTTCTATACGTTCTTAAAGTTTTATTTTAGTAAAAAACTGTATTTTTCAAAATAACTCAACAAATATATTTTTTTTTATTTAAATGTCATCGAAAACCACTATTTCTAACCATATCACGGCGTTTAAGATGGCGATCTATAATTCTTTTTATACCCCCTGAATTCAATAAAAATGTTTAGCGATATTTTATTTAAAATCTGATAAGGTGATGTTACTCAGGTCATCTCAGAGCCCCTGGGTGTGAAATTTGAACAAAAACTATACAGTGCTTTCTTCTACACGTTCTCAAAGTTTTATTTTCATAAAATTTTGTGAAAACTTAATTTTTCAAAATAACGCATCAAATATTTTTATGTTAATATTTTTTGATTATCTTGAAGAATAAAGATTTTACGGATTTGAACACAAATAAAAGTAGACACCCTATATATCGGAAATTATAAAATTTTGGACCAAAGTAACTTGATTTAAGTCATCATATTTTGGCCCCTGGAATATTTGTTTTTTTTCTCAAACTTTTACATATACCTTTTATAAGGAGAAACATTTTCGAGGGAATTTTTATCAAATTCGTAATGTTTGGAGACTTCTTTGAAATTGCCCGAAATTCCGCAAAATTCCTTGATAATATCTATCTTGTCATAATTTTGATTTCAGTGATTACCCCCTCGGTTTCTACTTTTCAAACATATATGTCCCTACTTGAAATTTAGGGTCATCTTCGTCAAATAAACGATTCATTCAACAAATCCTTACATCAGGGTTGGGATTGCTATTACAATCGTAACAGATCTATTACAATTCATAGACTGTCATTACGCTATTACGACAAACCAGAAATTGTGCTGTATCTATTACAAATTAAAGAAAACAGGTAAATTCTGTTACATGTTTTCGGTTTTTTAATTTTAGTAATAAAGAGTACAGACTGCAGTTAAACATTGAGATGTGATTGACAAATAAATCTATTCTATGAGCCCTCAGCAAAGCTGTCTTTAGTCGATGGTTTGCACCTTATTCTTTTTACTGTGGTTTGTGGCCTGGGTCTGTGACCCGCATGTGTTTTTTTATGGTTTGTGAGGTTTGGTTTTGCTGTGGTGGCTGAATGGTGAATTTGGTATTTGGCATTCTGTGTTCTGTGATTTTGGCTTTCTTTGGTTATAGTTCATTTAATTAGCTAATCTGTGATAACATGATATAATTAATTAAATATTTAATAATCTGTTGTGTCCCGAAATGTAGAAATGGATAAGTATGTTTTTCATAATATTAAAATTTAATGTATTTGCAGAAAACTGCAGTAAAAAAAATCTATTACCAATCTATTACATTTTTCCTGCAGATGTCATTACACATTTATTGTAGTTCTGTCCCAACTGCCTTACATTCAAGGCTCTTTGATCATTCTATTATTAGTCCCGCACTGTCCGCACTGGACAAAGCGGCACGTCACTGGCGACTTACGGTTACGATGGTATCATTTGCTGACTTTGAATTTCTTTCTCCAAGATGGCAAATTTGTGACAATATCCTTCTAATAGAAGCGTCACATGCATCCGATGTCGGAGCCTTGTAAGCTCCCTAAATTGCACGAAAATGAGGATCGGGACTTTATGCTCCTGTAAAAGAAACAGAAAATTCTGCGCCACACGTCTGGCTGATTTACGATGCGGGAAAACGAACCCGATGGGACGCAAACGGGAATTTATCACTTTTAAACTGTAAGTACAAAAGGAGGTAATACTGGCATAACTAAACTCTAAATGATAAGGATGCGAAAGGGACCTTACGTCAAAGAAAGTAGGAAAGATACGCTCGTGGAATGAAAAAAGCTTTGGAATTACTTTGACCCTTCATGAATATGACTACCGAAAAGGAAATTTCTGGGTGAAAAACACACTTCAATTTGCAAAAGGTCGCGTGGAATCCTTTTAGGGAAATGGAAATCACTGACCAAATAAGGCGAGGTTTTCAGTTTTGTTCCGGAGACTGACTCATTACCAAATATCTGATAGCTGTTTTAACTACAAATTCTATTAATTTCAATTCAGCTCTGTGAGTATTTTAACTTTCTAATTACATCAACAAGCAAAAATATGTTTGGGTCTCTATTATTTCTTTGTTATTTTGACCACATAAAAAATAAAATACTTGCTCACGTCTTTAACCCAATGAGCACACGTACGTTTATACCACGTTTTCAATACATTGTAGTGGTTGATCAAACGTTTTGCGTTGAAATATTCAGCGCTTATTTTTAGTTAAAAATTTAAACGTGTAAAATATGTCGTAAAACACGTTAATAATATTCGCATTTCATCTAGAGGTTGAAGTGATCACTAGAAATTAGCGTCTTTTTATAACGTTTATTAGACTGCTGTACTCAAATGTATTATATAAGTTCGCATTTTAACAATATTTAACTGTGCGTTAAGTCCAACGTTTATAAAACGTACAACTAAAAGTTTTAAATACATATGTGAATTTAATGTATTAAACGTATTATCCCATTATATTAATAACATTTTCTACACAACGTTTTAATAACATAAAAATAAAACGTATAAGATATTTTGAGACTACACATGTTTTCAACTGAAGGTAGAAATGAACACCGAAACATAATATTTTGTGGTACCGTTTTCTTCAAGATGTATATAATACAGGTTTATACTTTAAAGTTTATGTACACGTTAAGTGCGACGTTTGTAAACCGTTTTACGTAACGTTTAATAAAACGTTTTCTAGTAACGTTTACTTCACGTGGTATATATGTCTAAATTCACAAAGTATAATCTAATCGCCAATAGATGTAGATCCTTACATCTCACGCACTAGGTCCTTATATACTTCTATCCTTTTATAGACTGCATATAAAATCACATAGTCACGATTATCGTCGACCTAGCGAGCTAACACGTTCGAAATCGGTATATGTCTGGTCACCTGCACCCAAACTCTCTCTGGACCTGGCTGTCTACTATAAGTGTTCTGAGTGCAATATAGCTGGTTCTCCTCGAAATTATGCTGTTTTGTACATAACTAATCACTGAATTAATTATAACCATAATTTGAAAAGAAAATCGTATCATAATATTTTTTTGATGTTGAAACACTTTACATAAAGCGTTATTAAAATGTTAATAAAACTCTAAATAAAACGTTTATTAACTGTTTAATTTCGATGTTATTTAAACGTAGCTGACAATGTTTTATAAACGTGCTTTTTTAGTTAAAAATAACATTTTTTTGTTCTCATTGGGAAGTGAATACATAAATAAAAGAATATGTAAACAAATAAATAAATAAAATGTTAATAAAACTCTAAATAAAACGTTAATTAACCGTTTAATTTCGATGTTATTTAAACGTAGCTGACAATGTTTTATAAACGTTTTTTTTTAGTTAAAAATAACGTGTTTTCGTGCCCATTGGGAAGTGAATACATAAATAAATAAATATGTAATCAAATAAATAAAAACATAAATAAATAAATACGTAAATACATAAATAAATGTTTAATGATTTGAGAGACGAGCAGTTGATTTTGCTTGGGTTATCCAAAGAACTGCAGCTGACCTGTGGAAATAATATGAACATCTACTAAACTGCATACGTGAAATGTAACAAAGCCACATCTAGTAACCATTAGCTCCTCCATGGTGAGTCTGAGGGACAACAAAGGAATGTCTAATAAACTGGTTTTTATCGCTGTCACAAAGTATTACGAATGAGCTCTGTCAATTATTGCTCATAAAATTGATACAGAAACATATTCACAATGAAAATTATTATTTTTACTACTTTCCAAATAATATACCTAGTCAAGATTCATATTGGATTATTGTTTTCAGCTACCAACCTTCATCTGCACAATTTTGGGACTGTTTGCTTATGATAATATAATATTAATGACAAAAATTATGCTCAGATCGTCAATTATAAAAATATTTAATTTTCAAGCTACAATGCCATATCGCTGACCGTCTTTCGATTTCATTTCGTGTAAATAACTTTATACACTCTGTTGCCAAAATCAGCGATTGTGACGTTATAAAATTTTAAAACCTTTTTAGGAAAAAATACTGGCAATTTGAATCTTTAGGAAAATGTGTATTATTTTATATTTCATAATATTGTACGTAGATCCGTTTGTATCAATGAAGTCAGCTATGCATGCTCTTTGATATCTTTAGCACATCAAAGTTTCTCATCGACAATACTTTTTGAACATATCAAGAACATTTGTTGTATTTTAGCACTAATATGGATGAAACAGTGAAGAAATAAATGAAACTTACGATTCCAACTAGGAAAAATTGTTAAAATTTTATATCAATTATTTTCAATTAAAAATAAACTATCTCTGCCAAAGTCCTTAGAAATAATTAACTTCTTTATTGTCACGTATAACCGCCATCTTTATCTGCCATAGAACTACCACTGTCGCGACAATAATAGAGTAATAAATATCAATAATAGACTGGCACTTTTATCCAATACTTATGATCATACATTCATAAACATCATAAATATCGCTCTTTTTACGAGCAATAACTCCAGCAATAAATTTTATATTACCAAGGAAGAAAAAGTGTTTGTATTCAGTGCTCAGTCGTTTAGGAGCTAAGCAAATTGACTAAGTTAACAAGGAAGTAATGGTCCAATGAATTACAAACGTTTCTATATGTAATTTTAGATCTTAACTATTATTTTTTGCATTTGATATATCAGTGCCTTAGAATGGACTAGAGAAATGAAGTAACATCAAAATTATTTATGTCTCCAAGCTTCCTGACTGCATCTCTTCGATAGCTTAACGCCCAAAGGTATTTACCCGCGCCTTTAGATGAAGTTTGGACAGCGTCAATTGAAGATAATTCATCGCTGTAAGGGAAGTTAGTAACGCAAAATTTCAAAACAAGACCATAAAGATACACAAGCGCACAATTATATTACCTGACAATCTATGTAATAATATACTGACAACAACGTACCAAGACAATTTAGTAAGAAAGCAACCACTGAAGATGGCGCATAGCCGGAATGAATATTTGCAGCATTTGAAATATTATTGTTATGTTTGTGGAAATTATAATACACAAAAAAATTTGGTGCCAAAATATGAGAGTGTGAAACAATTATATTTACAGTATTTTGGAGTAGAGGTTATTGAGAATGTAGATTGGGTACCTGAAAAAGTATGCAGAACTTGCATGCAATGGTTCTTTAATTAAGTGGTCACAAAAGAAAAGAAAGTCAATGCAGTTTGGTGTTCCAGTGTTATGGTACAATCCAGGTAATTTTTCCTCGACCCCAAAAACAGTAAGATACCACAACTTTCCAGGATAATAAAAATAAAACAGCATTATTTTATAAAATTTTCAATGATCTTTCCTTGTTAGACAGCGTTCCAAAATCAACAACTTCAAATGCGTGTAAAAAAAATCTTGCACTGAACTAAAAAAAAACCTTCAATGTTTTGTTATGGATAATGTCAACTTTCATTTGCAATTGGTCTCATCCCATTCCCATTCGGAAAGTTAGATTTTGTATCACTGTGTAACGGGACAAAAGTGGAACCGATTACATAAATACGTATGCGTACTTAAGTAAATCGTATAAAATAATAACTTAAAAGAAAAAAATAATAATTACACAGAATAGCGTCCCATAATGATGCTTAAGTCTGAGAAAAATATGTTGCTGCATTATACATAATTTTACCTAAACTAGCAAAGTTAATGTCACAGGTACTAGATATTGTTATAATTATTCAACATTGGAAATATAGGGGATTTGAATTCACATTAGGTCTATAGAAAGTTGGATTATTACGATTCATAAATTGTGGAACATGAAATTCTATAAAGAGGCATACAGTCAATCTGATTATGCAGTAACATATATAAAAAATTTAATACTGTAAATAATTATCCACGACTGCAATGTATTGGTACCAAAATGATTCAGAAAAAATTGGCGATCATAACCAATAGCTGGATAAACACCAGTAGCTGTGAAGTTTAGGAATTTATAAAATTTCCTCTGAATTCTCTCTAAGCCAGTAATATAGATGTTTATAATAAAGCGACTATACAATGCTGCAATATTCCAATTTAGAACGAACATAACAGGAGAATAATATCTTAAGAGCAAGCACATTGTCAAATTTTGAACAGTTACTTATAATAAATCCCAACATTTTTAAAGCTGAGTTTGTGATGTAGTCAATATGAGCAGTAAAAGGTAGATCTATATCAAAATAAACTTCAAGGTCTTTAACTGTATTCGATCTTTTTAATATTTGGGAGTTAAAGGAACAATTAAATATAATAAGACTTTTTCCGAGTAAATGTCAGAGTTCTACACTTAGAAACATTCATAACTAAATCATTAGGATTACATCATCTTTTTCAACTAATTTTGAACAGATAAACAGTTTGTTATCAACAGTCAACTTTCATAAATAATTTGAGATCATCAGCAAAAACAAATGATCACAATATATTACAGAAGATAAATCATTTATTAAGAGTAAACATAACAGTGGTTCAACATTAGATCCCTGGGGAACTCCAGAAGTTGCTAAAAAATATTAGATTGATGACCATTGTAAGCAACATATTGTTCTCTATCTTGCAAGTGAGAGTGAAGTAATTTCAACAGAGATTCACTGAATCCAAAATTATTAAGTTTTGTAACTAGTCATGGTCAACACGGCCGAAAGCTTTTAAGAAGCAGGTGTATACTACATTAACTTGTCCATAAAGATTAGTAGCAGTAGGTCTCTTGGCCATGAATCCATGTTGAAATGAAGAAATAAAATTGCTCACTGATGGATAAATTGCAGCATACAAAGAGTTGCATATGAAGGAAATAGGTCTTCAGTTAGATATTAGTGTAGGATCCCCAGATTTTAAAGATATATACACGAGTAGGAAAAGTTGTTTATTTTAGAGTAAATTAAAAATTATGATTAAGGGATATCCAAATACGTCTTGCAGTCTTTTATTAAATAGCTTTGCATTCGACCATGACCAGAAGTAAGTTTATCTAATGTGAAATGGACCGGTTCAACCAGTCTTAAACATTACAAATTAATATTTGATGGAAGTGGGTCGACTGTCCCGAGCACGACGCTGTGACAATTCTCAAAATCTCAAGACAATCCTGACACCTCTAACGACGTCTCTAATCCAGCTGGCTACTTAATATGATTAAGGGGATCCCTTCCAGCCGTACACGTAACCCATGTCGAGTTAGACTTAATGACATTATTTCCATTTTGAACGCGCCCATTCTACATGAGGCCCTACTTTAACGAACGGCGCGTTAATTGAAAGCGAAGTATTGCACAAGAGGGGTAATTCCCAGCGATAAATCTCCGCCAGGATGTGCCGGTGTAGGAGGCAGTGTCGTGCCGTGAGTGTATTAATAATTGTCGAAGGATAACTGCGTGTATTAATTAAACGTCTGCTGCATCCATCGCAAGCGTCAACGATGAGCTGGTTGTAGGCGATCTCCATTTAAATCGAATGCATGGTATTTCTTTCATTAAAAATAAATATATACAAAGGAAATTCACAATAGTGTGGGGCATCTGGAAATGTCAGGAAAACTGGTAGTAGACTCCGGTCACTAAGGATAAAGTATACAGGGTGTTCAGGAACTAGGGGTCAAAATGATAGAGCATACAGTCCAAGTCTAAATATTGTCAGTACATCATTTTTTCCTATCTGGTTTCCAGAGGTATTCCAAGTAAGAAGTTAAATATTGAATTTCAGTTATAGATTGTAAACCGTTAACTTGCCAACCTCGAAATTTGAGTGATAATAGTAACTTTCACTATTTAAATTGGAATTTGGCATCTCTCATTATACAGGATGTTTGGAAAAGTTAAGGCGATAAAAGTAGAACAAGAAAATGTAAAAAAAATCCTATAAACATGGTCTATGATATTACCCTCCAAACAGGTCTTATCATTTGGATATTATAAACAAGGCTAATATTATTTTTATTAGACGTCTTTATTCGAATTCTGCGCAGTTTAGTAAGAAATAATTATTTTTTAAATAATGTATACTCGTAGTTCAGAACAGTAAAATTATTTAAAAATTTTCACATAGTAGGCATCTGTCATGGTGACAGTTTCATTTTAATAATTGTAACTTTTGCATGCTATTTAGATTCTTACGTTTCTCTATTTTCTTAGTTGTGATCTTTGTGCTTGACTTTGCATTTCATTCGATTTGTTTACAATCATGTACCATCATGCTTTTACTAACCGTGAATATGCCGATATACAAATTTTGAAATGTATTTTATGAGACTTATTAAACACGTCAAAGTTAATATCACACCAAAATTTCGTGACTTAATGTTGAACCGTTTTGATGTTACGCATTAAAAACTGTTTCTGAGGTTACCCCTTTACGTGAGCGTATCTCCCTTAGGAGCCGCCACTGACAAAAGTTGTACTAAGGTTTTCGTAATTTTTCGACTTGTTTTACAAACTCACAAGTTTTGAATACTTACTACTGGTACACCTTGTATACAGGGTGTCCGGAAATGATAAGCAAAAAATTCAGGGGATAATTCTAGACCGAAAATAAATGCTACCTCTTTCTATAACATTTTTTCCAAAACTGATTATTAACGGAGTTACAGGGTATTAAAGAAAAAAAAATATTTTCGATATTTGTAAATAACTTCTTAAAAAATCCAAATATTTACTTAAAATTTGTAAATCAAGAGTTTTTGCGGGCAAAAAATTCAAATTTGTTTCTAATTTTGACTTCAATAGTAGAGGGCGCCACTTATGGCATATCATGTTTATTTTAAATGGCAGAACACCCATAGTTATTATTCAAACACCTTTATTAAATGCTAATAATAATTATTCAAATATACACTCAATTGATAGCTAATAAGTCTAATAAAAAGCAACCACTTTCACAGTGTAAAACCTTTGTGGTTAGGCATTTTTATCTTTTTTTAGTTGGTCAAAAATTCAATTAGTCTACTTTTTCGTTACGTATGGTTGCCTGAACTGATAAAATTAAATATCTGTTGCTCCCTTCCGTAAAGCAATAACCGTCTTATTGGAAGCCCGCGTGATGTACACTGTCAGTGTCGATATAAAAACTAATACAGAAATCCTCCGATATTGAATATTCAGACAAAAGAGACGATTCAAATATTTGGATGGGTCATAGAGAAAAAAACAATAAGCTTTTAGGAATTGTAATTTCCGCAACAAAGTCCTTAAGTGGTATTTTATGAGTAAGTATGTGTTATATACACATTTTTTTCTTTTTTCGACTGTCAATCATCGTTGTTTCTTGCCACGGAAAGCGTAAAAACGTTACCGTTGCTTCTATATTTATTTGTGTTATTTTTAATACAAAGAGGTATATAGTGACATAACATATCACTTGGTAATATGTTTGTTTTATATTCACAATACACTTTATCATACGTCAAAATTGTAAACATGACATAAAAAGAACTGTTTAATTATGTATGGTGCAATAATTCAAAGAAATATCCACTCCAATATTATATTAAGTATATCTTTTTTGAGAGCTATTTTAATTTTGAAAGTGGATGGCTACATCTAATTGTTACAGTAAAATGTTTTATCGATGATCGACATAAAGCCGTACTTTTACTGCCGCTAAATTAAAAATTAAAACTTGTTCGTAACGAATTTTTATTTGTTGTAAACATTTGTATTGAAACTAGAACAGCTTGTAAGGGATATCCCTTGTCCTGTTTGTTTTTTAAACATTTACTTTGTCTATGTACGTTGAAGCATTTTCACTAGTAGATGGTTTATTGAATCCTCCAAAGTAGTTGAATTATTTATGTGTATTTATCAATTATGTGTTTAACTTGGCAGTAAAGTAGAGTTAATGCCTTAGCTGCTTTAACAGACTCGGCTGAACATCGGCATTAAATCTTCTACTTACTGCCTAGTTAAACAAACAACTATTATTGATTGATGTTTTTTATTGATCAATACAATAAACTCCTAAATAAATTTAAGACCGGGTTATTACACTGTGACCTAGGTACTGGTCGCTGTCAATTATTTATTTAATTATTTATTTATCACATTTGGAATGCAAGCAAGCTTACCGCCCAAAACTGCATCCACTGATACAATCGTGAATATAGTGTAAACAAAATAAATAAATAAAACTAACAGGAAATGGATACATCAGTGAAAAAATGTACAAAAATAAGTAAAAAGTTATTTAAAGGAACTGAATATTCCTAATAAATCTTTTGAAACTGCTAAGAGTAGTACTAAAAATATCAATATTAGAGTCTTCTGTACAATGGACTATTTAGTTCGAGATTGGTATGTTGGGTTAATGAGCTAAATAAATTAGTCGTTCTCGTATTTCTAGAAGAACATGAAAATTCAGTAAAGAAATTAAATAGGGACAGTCTAATAAATAAATTATTCAATAATTTAAATAAAATAATAAAATCAGTGTAAATCCTCTTTTGTTCCAAACTGTTGTTTAGTAGCTGATATGTCATCACCATTATAAATACCATTGACCCATAAGATTAAGGTAACGAACAAATCTGTTCTGAACTCTTTCCAGCTTTAATTTGTATATATTATAATTAGGACTCCAAATCACACAGGCAAAATTAAGTTTGCTGTAAATATAGGCACAGTACAAAGATTTAAGAGACTTTTCGTCTCTAAATTCCCTGCACGTCCTGAAAATGAAACCCAACATTCCATTACATTTTTGAGAAACATAATCAATATGGTGACCAAAATTCAACCTACTGTCAAATATAACGCCTAAATCCTTTATTTATGAGACACGCCGAAGCTCCTCATTATTAATCTGATAATTAAAAATGTAAAGACTAATATTTTTAGTGAATGTAATTGAATGGCACTTATTAACGTTTAAAAATAATTTAAACGTATTACAATATTGTTCAATCCGATTGATGTCCTGCTGAATACCCTGGCAATCTGTTAGAGATGAAACTGTGCGAAAAACTTTCAAGTCGTCTGCATAGAGGAGAAACTTATAGTATTTGATACATTCAGTTAAGTCGTTGATATAAATAAGAAATAAGAGGGGTCCAAGATGGGAGCCCTGAGGAACACCAGATGTAATGTGGATTGGAAAAATGACCATTTATTGCAACCATTTGAGATCTGTTATATATATAAGATGTAAACCAACGTAAAAGCCAACCAACGTAAAATTATAAAATTACTTTGCACTTAGCATTTGATAAGAACTATTTATCTCCCCTGCAGAGTCAAAAATTGATCAGCCCATGCTCCTCGGTCTATAGTAAGTTCTAAGCCACTACGGTCATATTCGTTTCTCAGACAACAGTGACTCTATGAGAAGTTCTTCAGTGACGGTGAAGCTTTTGTAGTGTCTGAAGATGTTGATGGTGAAGAGCGGAAGAATGTTTAGAAGCATTGGATAGGTTCATTTGTAGGGGCTATTACTTCATTGCATACATTTCCATTTATAGCACAGTTTGATAAAGATATAAAATTTGTTTATAAATTGTTTCTGGCTGGAAATACGTAAATTTTTTTATAAATTGCCGTTCATTTGCAGAATTTTCATGGTAACAAAATCAAATAACATTTTCTTTTTTCCGCAGTCGTTGAAAATATTTAACATAAAAACATCCATATAATGACAGGTGTGTAAGGGCAAATGAAACAAAATTATTAAGAAACGATTTCTTGCTGCCACCAAGCAAACTCACATTTTTTTCTCTTGATTTATGACTTCATACTATTTGCCGCGGTGATTTTTTTTAAGTATTGAATTAGAATAAAATTTACAAGATTTCCCAGGGATCGTTTAATGAGGACTTTTGAAAATTTAATGGTAAAAAATAAATCTGAATTTTTTGCATTCGAGAAAATAAATCTCGGTTGCGTCGACCACGTTTGTACAGGAGAGACTTGTTTATAAACAAGCAAATTTGATCATGATTGAAGTATTTTGAAAGAGAACTGGTATTCTTCATTTAACTCTGAAAGCACAAAAAAAATTACATATTAAATTCGATCTTATTGAAACGAGAAAATGTTTGAATTATTGTCTGTTTCTTAACGTCGTGAACCATTGTGCAAACATTTGGTTCTTGGCAATTAAGTTTACAAGTTATTACAGAACTTTTTAATGTTGTTTGTTTGTTTTACCCTTTCAAAGTTAGGTTTGAAACAATTACGAAGTAAGGTTAATTAAAACTTACGATTTACATATTTACTGGTCTTTACTGTTTATATCTAAAGATGGTAATGAGCCCAAAAGTATGTATCTCATTTTGATCATAATAACATTTATGTTATTTTAAGGTTAAATTTTTGCGTATGTATCCCCCTGTACTGTTATGAAATAAAAGTGATGTTATTTCTTACACATTATGTAGAACCTTAACATCAGTTTCTTTAAGGCTAACGGTGAAACACGTGATCAAGTTTTGTTAAAACCAGATATATCGCTGCGCAGAGCAAGACTATGTTGACGTGTTGTGACAAAACGCTGAAATATGTGCTGCCTAGAGGCTAATTCATTTGGGATGGAGACAAAACGAAAGATACACTGAAATAAAGGTATCACAACTCTATTAGTGGAGTAAAATCGGTTCTCAATTATGCTGTTTTTTTAAAATAAAGATATAACTAACTAAATTAAACATTTACCATATTGTAGAAGGACAATTTGGGCATCTGAAATGGACTTCTACAACTTTTTTCAGTAGGGTCTAACTTTATAAAATCAAATTGTCGGTGCGTCGGACGTTATTTGACAATTATGTTTTACGAAACATATATTGCGTTTGTAAATCAACGATTCAAGTTATTTTCATAATTTTTTCACAACATATATAAAAAACTACAGCGCTTCTAATGGTACACACCAATTTTTGATTACTTAAAGCCTTTTCGAACAAAATTGTTCCAAAGTCGATACCAGCAAATTTGTGCATTAAAAACTTTACTATGCGGAGAGCTACATTAATTATTGAAAATAGAACTATAGTTATATCGAGACAAATGTAGTCGAAAGTATGAAAAAGTTTTTAAAAAAAAGTTTACTTCGCTACGTGTTACGGTTTTCAAGAAATTGAATTTTACATATGCTCGTGTTTCGTATGCAAGCTAAGTTTATACTTGCGGTGCAGTATACGTTTTCAGAATAGGACAATGCATTCATTCGGAAAGTCAGAAACATCTATATTTTCCATAATTTTTATGTTGAATAAGATTAAATTTTAGTTTTTTAATACAGAAAACTTATCGTAGGTCATAGAAAATTCATAAAAGATATTAACATGTCCAAAATGTAAAATATAAAGACTATGTATGGATTATTGAAGAGAAATATGAGAAATTAAAGTGTAAACAGGCCAATTAGATTAGATCAAATATTGAAAACATATACCTTTGTTTTGTTAACATTTGAACTTTCCAAAATACATATGTGGCGTACATTGTTCTTAATTATAAAGATATAACACTGGCTTAAGATTGACGTTTTCTTGAAAGAATATCTTCTAAAGACATATAATTTTAAATATTTAATAACTGGATAATGTAGGTGTTAGCAAAAATAGGAATGACACCTGGGTATTTTCAAAGACACCGAAGTAAAACAGACAAACAGCTGTCTAAGATTTTAGATACATAGATCTACCAAAATACTTACCGACTTATTTTAAATATATCTGTAGATATAAATATTCTTATAACAAAAATTTACTTGATAATAAAAGTTGTTAAATATTTATAATTAAGTGTATGAAAATAATTGTTAAATGTGGAGTTAGGATAGCTACAAATGCGTGTCTTACAGACGCTTTTCAAAATTATTATTTTATTTGAGTAAAATTTAAACAGTAACTGTGAATAAACACAACATTAATAAGTTACCTTTGTTGTATATGTTATATTTTTCGAGATTTCAATAGTTAAAAACACAATTTTCACTGCGGGAAATACGGCGATGTAAGTAAGCGGTTCTTAATTTTTATCGAAGTACAACTACTTAAACATGTAGTTTCAAAGGAACAAACAAAATCCATTTTTAATTGTTATGCTACTTTTCCCATAAATACTCAAGTAGTTAATTTATATTTACAATTTTATCAACTATACTATAGAAATTAATTAATAAAATGTTAAATGTTTTACTGAAAAATATTTTTTGTGGTATTTATTTTATTAAACTCTTTTGTAGTTTTCGAAAAATAGAAGTAGGTAATGATATTTTGGTACATAAGGCATTTCAGACATATTTTTATTGTTGGAAAACATAATTCCTGATAGTTAATTATTTATAAAAATTCATAAAATAGAAAAATGAACAAAATGCTTTGTATATGCTTGTAAACAGTGTTTTTTTTTAATTTTTCTTCGGTTTTGGGATAACTGTGGATTGACATTTTTCACAAAAAAATAAAGATAAAAAATTTGAGCATTTTTTACTTTCGAACACCATATTATATCATAAGTAGGACTACAGTTTGTAATATCTCAAGACAAGCAAAATTTTTTTTTTTAATCAAGAATGATGTTTTATTAAATAATCGACAATAAAATAGTTGACCAGAATGTGTTACTCCATCTTGAACGACACATAACACTTTCTAACAAAAAATATCACTTTTAACGGTAGGATCCAAAATAGTTCCACTAATTGCGATGCTTAATTTTTTGTTTGTTCCTTTTATAATAAAAATATAAATACTTTCACGTGACATAGGGCTCAACTTATATCACAAAATATGAAATAAAGAGATAATTTCATTTGTAGAATAAAATGCGTTTGGCACATTTTTTCTTTTTATGTGTATTTCTACTAAGTTTGGATTTGCAACAAATAGTAGGTATAATTATTATTATTTATTGAATTGCTGAGAAGCAAACCATCGATGCCATGTAAAAAAATACAATGCGACAAAAATAAAATTAGATAAACAAAACCATATTTTAATAACATTTTTATATATTCCATAAATTTCAACTACCCGTTTGCATTCCACATTTTTTTAATATTTATTAAAAATATTAATTATATTTTAATGAATACGTAAATATTATTTTACATCGAGTGAAAAGTTTTAAATAAAAAAATAATTTTACATTATTTCAAAATTTTTAAAAACAGCGTTGATGTAAAATAATATTTCTAGTCTATTAGAAAGAATCGCATATTTTTATCATTTTCCGTTGAGCAGTTATTGAGCGAAAACTATATCCCGTTTGATAGAGCATTTACCGTTAGCCTGAATCACTTCTCTCAGTGTTGGACATTCAGAATCTAATGTGATCGTCTCTTTTATCAAGGCTACCGCAAGGTGGCAGCATTTTATTGCTAAGAAATATTTTTTTAGTTTTCGCTCACTAACTCCTCAAGGGATAAAGATAAAAATATGCGGTTTTTTTTAATAGACTACAAATATTATTTTACATCGGCGCTCTGTTTTGAAATTTCGGAAAAGAGCAAAATTCATTAAAAAAAAAACAATTTTACACTTTTTCAAAATTTCAAAACACAGCGCCGATGTAAAATAATATTTGTAGTCTATTAAAAAAAACCGCATATTTTTATCTTTATCCCTTGAGGAGTTAGTCAGCGAAAACTTTATATCGTTTTATAGAGCGCTCACCGTAAGCCTTAAGACAAGGAATTAGGTGTCGCTATAGTTTACCGTATGTTATTTGGATTGTGAAAACAGGCGGTTTATTAAATTTACATTTAATTCATGGTTTTATAAATGCACCAGTGGCGGCTCGTCATATGAAGCAACTGAGGCCGGGCCTCACTGTAAAATTTGGCTCTCACTCTGTTATATTTCCCTTCTATCTTCTATTACCTATTACATTTATCAAAAATCAATATAACGGAATAAAATAATTATTGCTCCAATTGTAGCCCGGTTGGTATCTATATCTCTCTAACGATATTTAGATTTTTGAGACAATTTCAATACACTGATTTTGCATTTTGACGAAGACATATAACGAAATTTTAGCGTGACAGATTTACTTTTCAAAATTCTGCAATTAAACACTTAAATGTAAACTACTGCTCTAAATAAATTAAAATAGCTAATCAACGAATTTCCGAACTAAGAGACGAAGAAAAATTTAAAAATATTTTTGATAATGCGAAAAATATTACTCAATTAGGAGTACGGTAAAAGTTGCGACAAATTAGAAATACTTTTGAGCTATAAAATGCTATACCTACTAATAAATTATAGATTGCATTTCTTTTCATCTAAGTAGGTACTCGTTTTGGAAATTTACTTACTTACTTACTTGCATTAGTAAATTCCTCAAAAATTCCGAATAGCAAAAAAAACGTGAAATTATTTGAATGTTTACTACAAATGTATATGCAAACGTTTTTGACAAAAAGTTGAAAAACGAACTTTATATTTTGTACAGACACGAACAATTTCGTAATTTAGAAGTCCAAAAAAAAAACGGTAGAAATATGCATGGAATTGTTTTGCTTAGTTTTAATAGCTTCTGCAACAAGTTTTTCAATTTTATGAAGGCATTTAAAATAAATTTGCAAATTTAAAAAATAGACGAGTAGACCTGTTTTATATACCTAGTGTTTTAAAAATATTTTGTTAATAGTGGAGGCAAACGAAAACGAAAATTTGGTGGCGTTGCTTTATATGGCTTTAAGTTTTTTTCATATTTTTTAGTATTCTTAAATGAAGTAGGGACATTTTTTTAATTATTAGCTGAATATATTTTTATTGTAAATAAAATTTAAAGTCCTTGTCTTTTAATTTTAATTTATTAATTTATGGTTATAATAGTGCTGTTGGCAAATACCTCCGTAATAAAAAACGATCAACGCGTTAAGGAATATTACCTCAGAAGTGACGTGAAAATTTATTTCAATTTATTATTTGAAAGTGGGTTGAGCCTCACCTCTAGCAGCTACCATGAGCCGCCACTGAAATGCACGTCGAGGGTAAGCTATAATATTTAAATCCAAGGAAGAAGGAGAAAAGATTTAAGTAATCTATTTGATTTACCTGAAAAGTAAAATATATATATAGATTTTGTAAAAGCAATATGGTAATTTATTAACGAATTAAGGCCATTTCTGGCAATTCCTAAGAGACGAAACGTATTCCGGCAGAGCTAAAGGTAAAATTATTACTTTCTAATTTTATTTTTTGATAAGTAGATTTGTTCTAGTATTTGAAACATTATTATTTTTAACATAAAGTCGTTACCTGACATATATTGATGATTTAATTTAGGACTATCAAAAATCAGTTAGTAACTGTATTACACATGTAATCAATGCGGTTACCAAACATTTGTTAGAGAGACATTTGATGTTTCCACAAACTCAATGAACAAAGAAACTCATAAAAATTGAATAAGCTGTATCAAGAACAGTTTAGTTTAAATAACTTTAGTTTTATAATAATTTAGTTTCATAATTAAATCAATTATCATATTTATATCATAGTAAAATTAAAAACAATAATCGAATTGTCAACAACCATTTAAGCAGGTAATTCACATGCCTGTTACCTGCATACTGGCATTCAAGAAACTCAAATTGCCGTATTCAACCTTTACTAAATCTAAATAATTTTTTTTAAATTCTTCATCGGGTAAATCAAATAGATTACTTAAATGTTTTAATTATCTTCGTTGGATGTTTTGGTTTAAATTTTACAACTATTGATGTGCATTTATAAAACCGCGAATTAAACTTAAATTTAATAAGCCGCATCCATTTTCACAATTTAAATAACACATAATATATTAAACTATACCTTAACAGTTACAGGGGATACATATTACAAAAATTTAAGGTGATGGTATACAGGGTGTTAAAAGTGTAAAATATTTCAGGAGGTAATAGTATGAACCAAAATAAGCAAAAAAGTCTTAATACACATGGGTCCAAAAGTAACCGTTGCGGAGATATGGACCACTGTTCGTTTTTCAAACATTTTATTTTATTTGGAATAAACCGACAAAGGAAGCTTTTAACAGACAAAAAACAAAGTTACAGAAGGTGTTCAAAGTGCCCTCCGTCCATTTCCAAGCAGGCACGACATCTTCGTCTCAACGATATTCGAACTCTTTCGAAAACACTCTCCTTGGTTTAGATTTCTTGACACTTTTGATTAATCCGTAGCTGCAGCTCTTCCAGGCTATTTACAGGAGTACCATACACTAATGTCTTCAAATATCCCCAAACAAAGAAATCTAGAGGGTTCAGATCAGGCGATCTTGGAGGCCATAAAACAGGTACGGCCCTTTCTACGCATCTATGTGGTATATGGTGTATAGTACCCCTGTAAATAGCCTGGAAGAGCTGCAGCTACGGATTAATCAAAAGTGTCAAAAAATCCAAACCAAGGAGAGTGTTTTCGAAAGAGTTCGAATATCGTTGAGACGAAGATGTCGTGCCTGCTTGGAAATGGACGGAGGGCACTTTTAACATCTTCTGTAACTTTGTTTTTTGTTTGTTAAAAGCTTCCTTTGTCGGTTTATTCCTAATAAAATAAAATGTTTGAAAAACGAATAGTGGTTCATATCTCCGCAACCGTTACTTTTCTGACCCATGTTTATTAAGACTTTTCTGCTACATACCTCCTTAAATAATTTACAATATTTTTTAACACCCTGTATATCATTAAACCCTGAAATAACGTAAATGTTATTATGACCAAAATAGGATACATACTTGGATGTTTGCGATTCAAAACTATATCACTAAGGGTTTTTCACCACGTTATAATCTATTTTTGCCTATTAAGTATAGATCTAGCTAATCAAAACTTATAATTATTTGTTTGAGTTTTTCTTCCTTTTACTTTACCCACGCTGTTCCAGCAGTAGTCTGAAACTAGTTTGAAACTATCAGAAATGTTCGTCCAATTACTTCTTGCGTTACAACAGTTTGAAACCAGTCCCTGATGATTCTTAGATCTTTTATAAGATTAGTAATAATTGATAGTGATTAGTCAATTATCATCAAAATTACAATTATTTTTAATCACGATCTGACAAGTAATTATGAACTGAAGTTAAACTTCATTATAATTCTTAGGGGCTGCAAGGTTAAATCAAGGGTTTTGCTGGTTAAATTTTAATACTGACGTAGTATTATTAACTCAATAGGTTAACTATACAACGCACTGAAGTGTATCGAATGTATAATACCACTGATTATCCGCATAACCAAATAAAATTTCATCAGCTCTAGAAATAAAATATTGGCAGAAATTTGATTCGATATTTAGTATAGTGTTTATTTTATAGCTATTAGGTATATACGCGTTTTTACTTTTCCAGGTTATATAGGCGGTTCTGACAAATGCCAATATGATAAATTAACACATTTAATCATCGATAACATTCAAAATAAGGGGTTGTACCTCTTTATGTCACTACCAGACATGAAGACTAATGTATCACGTCCTTTTATGGAAGCAGAAGATGGATTTTCTGTCGATTCAATTGACATTTACACAAAATATATATACCTACTCGTAGATATCATAACGACGTCTACATATTTCCCATGGCACAGATTCTTTTTGGACAGCACAAATGTACAGACATTTTCATATAATATTACATTTATCTTTTTTGCTTCCCTATTTAGAAAAAACATAAACTAACCAAACACATTCTAATTATAATTATTTTCTTTTATTTATTTGTTTATTTATTTACAGTACGACTACCTAAACACAGAAAGGACTCTAATGCCTTGCCGTCATGGATGCCAAATTCGAGCGAATTATTTAACGGCGACAAAAGTCTTATCTTTTGACCAATTTTCTCAACTACAATATTTTCTATCATTTTCATAATAAAGCTGTCATTGACTATCATGGCAGATTGCTAGAAGCTCAAGTTAAACTTACTAATCCCACATAATGATCAAGTAGACACTTTGATGCCATTAATAACTTAATTTAGTTTAGTTTGTAGGCTTCCGTGGCTGTCGTTAATGGTCAGGTGATTTCCGGGCTGGTTGCCACGTCGTAGCCCGGAAATCACCTGACCATTAATAACTTAAACTAAAATCTGCGAAATTCGCGAGAATTTTCGCGAATTAAGCGTCCATGAGAACAAAGCTTTATACAGGGTAGCAGTAGATAGTCAAGGGCAGTAGTCAATACTGGTAACACTAACTTTGTCCGTTGAGTGAGAAATTATAGATAGAGGCGCAACCTTATGGTGAAATGCGTATGCACTTTTGGGCCCGAGATAGTATTAGGTAATAGCAGCTCTTTGGCTCTAAGATTCGTTAATTTATCGACAACTTGTTCACGGAGGTTTTATTTGCTTGTTAAACCATTGAATCACACAGAACACTCAAAATTGACTGTCGTTAATAACAGTTCTCGACAGACGGACAAATCTCGGGCCCAAAAAATCCGTACTGTAAAACACGGTGTAACATAACGGAACGTCAAACATGATGGCCTTTATTTCTTGTCCGACTTTAAAAACATTTTGCCCTATAGATATTTTCTATTAGGGCCTTTATTTTCAAGATACTTGTAGATCGAATACGCATTTCGCCATTAAGGTTGTGCCTCTATCTATAATTGCTCACTCAACGCTTTGACAAGACAAAGACACAGCTGTTAAACAGTAATACAGTAACTAAAACTAAACAGAAACACTAAATAACAAATTATAAATAATTAGTATTAATAATTATCTAATATCACCAATAGTTCTTTTATATTACTTACAGTACAATTAAAAATATCAATTTAACTTAATTGTAAGACATTACATACAAGGGGAAAATTTTGAGAATAACGGTTTTTGCAGTAGACAAATATAATAAGAATTGATTATTATGACGCGTAGCTAAGTGAGAGACAATCAAAAATACTGTAGGTAAATAAGTTTATATAAAAACGCGACCGAATAATAATTTCTTCTGCAATTGAGATGGGTAAAATTAAGTCTGGACAGTAATACATTATGAGAAAAGCTCTGTTCAGGGTAAATACCATCACTTATGAACAATAAAAATTTGACGAAACCTCTCTGAATAGATTCAATTGTAGTCCTGTGTGTCTTATATCCAGAATTTCATACTACTGTTGTACGACGTGTCGAGTTTAGATCTTACATAGGCATTATACAAGAGAATTAGTGTTTCAGTGCCATTGAACTGTTTTCAGTTTCGTAAAATAAAACCTAATGTCCTTGAGGCACTGGCTACCGTATTATTTACTTGAGGTATGTCAGTTTTGAATCAAGGGTAATTCCTAAATTTTTAAAGGTGCTACATCGAGTTAACCTTGTATTATCAATTTTATACATATAGAATAATTGATCTTATAGGAAAATGTGACAACGTTGCATTTTTGGATAGTAAGGAATAACTTATTTTGAACATACAATCTGTTTAAAAGTATTTCAGTATATCATTCTGAAGTAAAAGACAATCCTGAATGGAATTTACAGAAAGAAATAACTTAACATCATCGACATACAGAAGAGTTTTGCACTGTAGCTCAGAAGTAGTCATTAATACAAATGAGGAACAATAACGGTCCCAGAACAGAGCCATGCGGGGCACCTGATGTAACAGAGACCCTAACAGATTGGAAACCACAATATTGCCCATACTGACTTATCACGTTTAGGTCAGTGAAGATTTAAAAAGTGTATCGCACCGAAGAAGACATTAGTGATTTACGCGAACATGTCATAACTGCTGTCAATAACTTACAAGTTCAAACCGGACAAGAACCAGAAACATTTGTTTTAGTTCGTAGAAATTGGGTAAGACGTGCCCAAATGTGTTTATAAGCCGATGGACAAAATTTTGAACAGTTATTGTAACATCACGTATATCAAATAATTTTATTAATTAAAACCACAAATTGATTTTATTAATAAATAATAACAATAGCGGCAAAAGCAGTTGATTTTGCTGATATAAAATAGTTGTTATAAAATTTATTTCTTTCCCTAGGAAATTCTGCACATTTTTTGTTCGTCCATTTTTTATTACACGTTAAAAACCTTTTTTGTTGCATTGTTAGATATTAATTCAGATAGCATTTATACGAGTATATTAGTATTTCCTACGTTATTGCAAATATATGCTTTGTAATTTTAAATGGTACTCATTCGCTATAGTTACGTAGACATTGCCAAATAGAATTTTATTACCGTGAAGAAGAAGGCCCCAATTCAATAATCGGACAGTTTGAGGAAGGTTGCATTAGTCTGAACACCATAAACTTAAATTTATTTGGCACCTTTACCTTACCGTAAATCTGTACAAAGTGAGGATTTCTCGCCTCGCTTCCCAAGTAGCTTAGAAAATCGCTATATTCTAATTTATTTGACAATTCGAATGAGAGCTGTAAATGTTACAGAGCAGCTCCGGAATAGACGCAAGTGCAGTTTGCAAAGTGGGGCTAATAAACCAAGTCGTTCATTCTTGTAATGACTGCACAATGCGGATTACATCTGTTTATAAGTTTAAATGTATTATGGGAAGTGTCTCTGTGAAATTTGCCACAGTTTTGAAACTAACTATATTCTTAAATGTAAGATAATGCAAGTAGAGGGAACAATTTATGGAGAAAGTTCCGTTCTAGCTTTGAAATCTCTTTTAAATTACTAGTTTTGAATAAGGAGGACGATGGTAGCTTTATTTTAATGTTGTAAAAAGTAGTTCAAAGAAAGACATAGATATAATTAAATAGAAAGGCTTCCTTAGAAATAAATTATATTTTGAATCGAATTTGTTTTCAATATCGAAATACGGAAACGTTTTTTCAAGAGCAGGGACAACTTCAAAGATGTCGCGCCCTTCCTTCTTTAATACTTTACTTAAAGGAACGGAAGATGTTACAAACATCGGAAAGTGTTTTATAACAGCTTTAGTATACTTGATTCCAAAAAGTGAAACATTTATAGAACCGTTTCTATCATTTTTATAAAGGCGTCGTTTCCGAAAATAGGGTTTCCAAAGCTGATAAAATAATTTAAAACTCCTAACTTTTAAACCCTTGAGATATTTTTGGCATAATTTTTTTAGTATGGTATATGGTAAGTATAAAACATAAAATTTGTAGCTTAGGTAAAGTACCTTAAATTAAAAACTATCTACAAAAATTTAACTGCGGGGCTCGGGCTGACAATGCTTGATTCCACTGTAGGTGATATAAATACAGTGCTTTCGAAAAGTAACGAATACATTCATTATTTTTGAAATTGAGAAGTTTTCGAAAAAATCCCCTGGCACGTCAATTTTGTTTTTAAAAAAGGCACTTTTTGACATACGACCCATATTTGTGACGTCATCTTTGTTCGAGATATGACGTCATTGACAATTTTTTTAAATAGCAACCCCCAATTTTGACCATGCCATTTGAAAGAGCGTGTCATTCTACATACATACATCATGCAAAATTATGATGTTACATAACAAAAATAATGTTTGAAGATTTTAAAATTTAATTTTCACAATAAGGGAGTAAGTAATAAGTAATTTATCGGTTAATTTTGAATTATTTCATCGGCATTTAAGAATATGAAATTCAGGATTTAAAACAAATTAATGTTATTTGTTGTATAATCGTACCTACATAAAAGTAATTTAATTCATATGCTACATTATTACATTGTATTATTGTACTATTTCCCATATAGAATCGAATATAGCACCATTCTTCGGTTACTTCATTCATCCATTTTTAGTTCCTAATCCTAGCAATGACCCACGTGTACAAACAAAGTTTTATACTATTCCGTTTCCTCGTCTCGTGCACCGACAAAGCCAAATAAAGCAGCAAGCAAACCACCATCATGTTACTGACCACTAAGTACTTTGCTAAAGCTCATCAAACCCAGACAGAATAAGCAATTTAAACGGTTATTCTTTGTTTTGTTTGGAGCGAATTGAAACAGGGTACGGGTAACAGTGCGGTTGAAGCTGATTACCTGTTATTTAGCTGCTTTCAGGTTTCGATGCTGTGCGAGCTTACCTGGAAGGACGAGAAATAATTATGAGAACGCTCCTAAACGGTTTAAATCGTTTCAAGCATAATTAAATCTATAATTTTAATTATTTGTTAATAAAAAGTGTAAACAATATTGTTTCTTAATAAATATCTGACTAGGCGATTACAGACGCATGTAAAATTTTAAGGATAAATAAATCAGATTCTCTCTCTCTCTAGACGTTTGGGAGTTTAATGCCCCTTTACAGCCTAATTTATATTCTAGGGTTGAGCAAGATAAATTATTTTAGTTGGATAAACTGAAAACTATGAGATACTCTAAGTTTACCGTATACAGGGTGATTTAGTTATGTCATTAATTTTAACCACGTAATCAGAAGGCCTAACAAAGACAGAAAGTCGGAAAAAATTTGTTTGCTAGACCTTTCAAACGAATAACAAATCACCATCCATTTAAAATTCTTATAATTTCCTACGAAATAATAAAAAATGCGCATCAGAAGTAAAAAAGTTAAACATCGGATACATAAACCTACAAAGCGTCGATATTTCAGAGGGAGCATTTGCCGATGATGTAGTTATCGTGCCAGGAAGTAAGAAAGATTTGAAGCACAACGTGAATGTCATGGAACAAAATGGAATGAAAATGAACAAGAGGAAAACGAAAGTCATGATGTGAGAAGGCAAATATAAATAAACAGCAAGATAAAAAAAATTGAAAACAAGAGTCAGAAATAAATAGACGAATAGAAAAGACAATAAAATTATATTATCCAATGAGTAATAAGTTTATAAAATATATAAACATATAATTTCACAGAAAACAAAACTAAACGTTTTTAAATCAATATATCGTCCAATCCTGACATTCGGTTGTGAATCATGATTTCTATCTAAACGAAGAATAAAGGGTATAACAAGGGAAGAAAAAATAAGAAATGTTAAGGTTAGAGAGGATTTATAAATACAGTCCATATTAGAATTTATTGAGAAAAGGCAGCTGAGTTGGTGGGGACACTTTCAAAGAATGGATAGTGCAAGACCGGTTAAGAAGATATGACAAGCAAGGACACAACATAAAAGGGGAAGAAGACGACCAAGAACAACATGGCATCAAGTAATTGGAAAAATAATACATAAAAGAGGAAAGACGTGGACAGAAGCAAAAGAACTGACAAGAAATAGACAAGATGGAGAAAATTTGTGCATGGTTAAAAAAAATTACTACTCACACCACAATGTGGTAAAAGGGTATTTTTATTATATACTTATATATAATTTCCTATTGATTACATCGGGTGTTTAGAAACATGCAAATTTAATTATTGTTTGTTTCTGTTATTATTTAGCGGTTCTATAGCTATGCAGCGCTTGTCATTGAGTAGACATAAAAACAAGGTTATTGACCTAAATACGGTAGGTCAAGATTCGTATTGCGGTATTGTATGTCTCGGACTGTTTTTTATTGACAGTACGAGGGTCTTTTATTACTGTCTGTATTTAAGAGACCTTTTTAGGTATCTTAAAACTAGTTTTAAAATAACTCCAGTAATAATGATCCGATTTTGATGCGTCTTGCACCAGTTTTAGAAAAAAACCGTTGCGCAGCACATATTTCAGCGTTTTGTCACAACACATCAACATAGTCTTACTCTGCGCAGAGTTATATCTGGTTTTAACAAAACTTGACCACGTGTTTTACCGTTAGCCTTAATACCTAACACAGCAATATTACAAATAACCCTTGTATATGTTCTACCGTAGCTAATATAATGAACTACTTTTTGTTACTCCTTTTAATGCACCTGTCAAGTTGATTTACGACTTCAGGCAAAAAAATTGTGTTGGCTCTGATCACATAAAAGGAGTGGTCTAACTGTGCTATATAAAGCTATATTTCGTTACAAGAATACACGTGGAATAAACCTAACAAACCCAGATTTATTCTCTTACAATTGTTACGCCTTTTCGTTTGTAACATTTCAAGTATCGTCCGTCAATAAAGGACTAGCTCTTTGTCCGGCAGGTAGGTACTCTTAAAGCAGAACTTTACTTTTAAAGTAGAAAAAGACCAATGTAGAGACTCGTATATGAGTGTACACTTCTGTGAAGTTACGGTTTGGATTCTTATATCTACAAAGAAATCCATTAAAGTAGAAAAGAAGTCAAACGAAAAAGATTGACAATTTAAAATAAATGAAAACTGAGTAATTTATTTTGTAAGAACGTATGTTTCAGAATAGTGCTATACTGATTTTCAATCGCTCAGTTTACAGAGTGAAAAAAATCAGGAATAAAAAAAGTCAAATTTTAAATAAGCTTCTTGAAAACTTGTTGAGGATCACTGATCCAACTGTGATACTAATATTTTTAAGAGTCATGGTGGATGTGTATTCCACAGCGTTGCCAGTGGTACTCTAATGTCTTGGAATAGGCTTCAACAAATAACTAAAATTTTTAGCATGTCAAAGCATGATTGAAATATGTTATTTATGAAAATATTAATAGCCATCTCTTCCCCTTTGCCATTCCTAAACCTGACCAATAAATTGAAAATATAAATCAGATTCTCTACTCACAGTCACAGTTATCCAGAATTTGTTCCTTATCCATTTTTACTACATTCCAACTGATTTATCACAATACATACTATCGCTATCGCTATCACTACGTAACAAGTATGCTTTTAGCATGAGAACCTTTTAACTGTTTGAATAATGCGCCATATTCTACTTAATCATCCTGTATTTCACTAAAATATTAATTAAATACAATACACTTAAGGGAAAAACACTGCCCGTGAAAATAATAAAATGATTTAAATACGTTAGTGCCACAACTCTTAAAACAAATGCGTCAAGCAGTGCATTACTTAAAGAAAAGAAACCATTAGCTTAATTCAGTTTCAGAAGATGCAAAAGTATCTCCACAAACATTACATGTTTTGGTTTCACTTGTACCTTGCCTTTGCCACAGCTTATTTCTTTGCTCTGGATCAGTGTACCGTGACTATCAATCCCAGAGGATAGAGCCCACTGCCCGTGACATCTATTTCTTACCTGTGCCTATGACACCAGCTTCTTTTTTGCATGCGATTTACACTGCTTTTAAATACATATTTTACTTTACCTTCTCTTGATATTAAATGCTAGTTATTTTGTTATTACTTGTTTTGTGTTTATTTTTAATATCTGTTTGACCCACTACGAAGCTATGAAATACGAAATGGTCGGTACTGACACGTTTTTTGAGTTTATGTCCCGAAAATTAAAACAAGTTGGTTTTTCAGCAAGTAGGTAAGCTGTTATGCACGTTTATGGATCATTCTTGGAATCATTTAACAAAGTAATTTCACATATACTTTACTTGGTAGTATCGAAGAAATTCATTTGTTAAACGTTTATGGTAACGTCAGTTAAGAAGTTACAGTTTGGTTAAATATTATTGCGCAGTGTACTACCCACTTAATTTTACTTATTGCTAAAAACAATTATTTTTAAATTGGAATTAACCCCAAAAAATGAATTTACGTTAAAAAATTATTTATTTTGCAGATGATATGGCCACCTCGCCTTCAGTAAATCATATGGTTTATTAGATTACGTAAGTGGTCTATCTGATCAGTGGACTTCAAAATGTGGGTATTTTTAAAAATATCCTATATCTCCGTAAATATTTGAAATTTTAAAAAATTACTTTCACTTGACGCATCTATATGACGAATTACACGTGCAGTTAAAATATTCGTACTTATTTAAGGTTCACCCTGTATAAATGCATTATTCTCGATGTTTTCGCCTTAGTGCTGCATTAGTCTACCCTTGAACCCAATCTCATTGGGCGAACAAAATCCAACACGTATGTTTAAAATTAAAATAAACCTAGCTGTTTCTCCTCACCTAAAATAACTGATTTATTATGGATTGGCTTGTTAAAACAATTTACTCTAATCGTACAGATTATATACACTGTTAACGACCAAATAAACAGAGTATGAAAAATTGCAACTTTTAACACAAGAGGATCAAAGGTCAAGTCTACTTTTAATATCAGTTTCAGTATTCTGTACTGCAGAATGCATTTTTTAATCTCCATTAGAGAAATAGCGATAAGATACTACTGTTTGGGAGAAGAGAGAATAAGCTTTCATAAAATGTCAGATTTAACGAATTGATAATTTATAGCAATATTTTGCGATAATGTATGTAAGATGATATTATTTTATTATATTTGTAAGATATGTAGGAAAAGTCAAATAAACGTACATAATACCTACGTGTACTTCACTTTAATATGTAGTATGTTTATTGATTAAGGGATCACGCTAGATCAAAAGTACAATCGTTTGCAATAATAATGACACTCTCTTAAAACAATTTTTGAACTTCTGGAAGTTCTGAGTAGAAATTTCATTAATTTTCTATTGGTCAGAGAAACAACTAATAACTAATGTTAAAAATTTAAAGTAGATTTTATTATATATATGTCAGAAAGTTCAAAAGATATCGTAAAATTCATTTTAATGGGTGTCATTATTATTGCAAACGATTGTACATACTCGTTCCCTTACATCTTTCATACTCGCCTGCCTCGTATCTCTCATCGCCTGATTCTATTTGAACGTAAGCGGTTACTCAGCAGACCAAATTTACAAAGTTATTATCAATTATTTTCAGAAACAGAGTGTATTATATAAATTAATTAAATAATTGGCCTAATTATTTTGACACTACTTTCAAGATACCAAAAGGCCCCTTAATAAATCTCTTATACCTATAAATTTCAACTTTATAAAACAAATATAGTTGAATTAGCAAATTAAGTGCCTGCAGTGAATACACTTTTGTAGAACTATGGATTATCGAATTAAAGTGGACGTCTCATTTACGGATTTTAGTTAAACGCGACAATAACGATAATATTTTGGTTGAATTCTAAAAAATGTCTGTAAGATTTCAAAGAAGTTATTTATATTTACATAACATTTACCATAATAGGTAATTTTATAGATATCTCATGTAATTTTACAAAAAATATTAAACAAATGTACATTACTTTGTAATTTTAGCAGCAAATCGTGTAAATTTAATAAAAATTAGCAATTTTATGTATTTCGATATAGTTATGGTAAACACATTCCAATGTAAAACGCCCCAATCCAGTAATGATTGGCTTGTCTATACAATCACATACGTTATAAATATTGTAATGTAGTTGAAATTAAAGCAGTACGAGACATTTCAAGTGTGTGCACAGTTTAGTTGTGCTGTATAATAGTGTTTGAGAGGCTCTCTGAAGGTGATTTAAAAAGTACAACACGTTTAAATGCATATTTTGTGGTGCTGCATTTATAGCTGCCCGAAAATACAACATACCTATATCAATATTATCACAGAAATTCTCAAGAAATATGGAAATGTGTTTCTTGCTTTTTGTACCTTTCTATATGTTAAATATACAGGGTGAGTCAGAAATTTCAGAATAAAATTTACACCTTGAACACCCTGTATTTTTTAAACCAGCGCCATTCTTATAAGAAGTGATGAGCTCCAGCTCACTAATTTTACAAAGAATTAGTAACTTTACATATTACGAGTATGTAGGTACGAGTCTAGGCAATTTCCATGGTAAAAATACATATAATAATTTTTCCATGTATTATCTGTTTAATTATATTGACATTTTACAGAGCATTAGTAACTTTACAAATCATAAGTAAAATTACCATGCTAGTATAACTGCCTAGTTTCGTTCAACCAGAGCAAATGTTTTGTGCTGCACTTCATTATGCTGCAAAATGTTATCTCTACAAATAAACATGATTCCTTATTAGACCTTTCTCACCTATGCTGCACGCTGCACTACACGTGACCTGGCTGCCCCTGAGGTAGCTGTATCCTTCGTATTAAGGGGTCTTAGTATTTAGATATCTTGAAACTAGTTTAAAAATAACTCCCGTAATATTATTCAGATTTCAACGCGGCTTATACCAGAAAAAAAGAAAAAAAAATAGTTTCTAGAATGTCTTAAATCATATTTTTCATACGAAATGTATCTAAATTTGGAACTTGGAAAAAGTTCTGAATGGTATATAGGTATGTTTGTTTCAATCGACTCAAAATCAAGTTTTCTATCACCTCCTAAAATTATTATAACGACTTGCACCCTGTATAGTTCTAGTCCGTCGGATAGAACACTTTTTTTGTAGTGCTGTGTTATTATTAGATGCATTTACTGCCATCTCTACAACTGATGTGAACTATTACACAAACAATAAGATCGACTATCCAAATCTCATAAGTGAATTGTACTTACAAATACAAAGAAGCTCATCTCGATATGTTCAAATATTTAGACTGTCAATGGCCAAAACCCACATTTTCCTTTATGTAGTAATTTGAATAAAATCTCATTGTTATGTGATGTACATTGTGCAAATTTAAGAAACGTTCTAATTGAACATAGTCATCTTTTTTGAGCTACTAATATCTTTAATTATGGAAGGTTTATGTTGTTATTTATACCTTTTTTCTACTGCTTTATTTTTCTTCTTTTTTTTATAAAATCATGTAAATTTATACTCTATCAATATTTATATTATTGCTATACTAACCCATTTAGTAATACTGTTAATTTGCAATGTAGATATATACTTTTCTTATGTACTATAGTATTTACTTAATCTGTCCTGTAATTGGATTATGTTAGTCTGTTTGGCAATACATTAATTATAAATTTATTATTATTACATATTATTATTATTATTGCATCTTGGAAGAAATGTAATTATTTAAGAAAGTCCGTGACTGAATTATTAGTTGATGATAGAAATATTACAAGTACATAACTGTAACCCAGTCAACTTTAGCGAAGTTCAAAACTCGTCAATATTTTATTCTTACGAAGGAAATGTGGGGTCTGGCACAACAGCCACAACTTGATGAACTAGAAAACAAGTTTTGTGTTTTGCGAAGAAGCTCATTTCAAAACTTCTCTTTCCTCTAAATAATTGAACAGTTGCGGTGCCAAATTTCTGGTAACACTTACGAGCTCAATTAATCGAGGAATTACATTAACGCAGTCCAGCTTCTGGGTCAAGCTAATTTGTCGAATCAAATATTAACTGAAACTTCAAAGAGAGATGATTTCGGGTAAGTCTATATCGAAGTCTATAATGTGTTCCTGTTGGATTAATCAATTTGTACTCCTGCCAAATACAGTGCTTTCGAAAAGTAACGAATAAATTCATTATTTTTGAAATTGAGAAGTTTGTGAACTGTGAACGCTGCCATATTGAAATCAGAAGCCAATTGGTTAAGTGTTGAGTGATGATTTTCTTGTATTGCCAACAAAACATTAAGCTCATCATCTACTGATTTTGACGGTCGACCAGATTTAGGAAGATCACGAACATGTCCAAAGTTACGGTATTTAGACTCAATATTGCTTACCATGCTTTGGCTAATGGGATGTCGATCAGGATGAGTTTTATTGAACAATTCAACTACTTCTTTTTGGGTGCGCATCCTATCTCCAAATCCGATCATGCAAAGAATTTTAATTCGTCCTCGTTCAGTTAACTTATCAATTTTTTTATAGAATGATAAAGTTACTACTCAATAAACACCTCAAACGCACTGCTTTTGCTAAACAAAAGATAAGAACTAAAGAAATAACTCAAAAAACAAAAAAAAATTAATAAAGTACGATTTCAAGTTTTTATCTGACAGCAATAAAAAACATTCTCGGTCGCTAAGGCTACTGTCAGGCAACCATGATTTTTGACGATGCGTATGTAGAATGATACGCTCTTTCAAATGGCATGGTCAAAATTGGGGTTGCTATTTAAAAAAATTGTCGATGACGTCATATCTCGAACAACGATGACGTCACAAATGTGGGTCGTATGTCAAAAAGTGCCTTTTTTAAAACAAAGTGCCAGAGGATTTTTTTTAAACTTTTCAATTTCAAAAATAATGAATTTATTTGTTATTTTTCGAAAGCACTATCTAACAGATTGCAATGCCTACTGCGACGCAATGTTTATAACTATGTTATGCAGTTAAAACAATAGAATACATAGGTCTACAAGGTCTTTTTTATAATAAAAGCGGTAAATGGATTCCTGATGGAATTCGGTGCGCTGTATCTAAAAAATTGCTCACAGTGGAGCCATAACGTCAGGATTTCGTGATATTCTAACCTAAAATTACAAAATTAGTTGTATCAGAGAATGTTTAAAGTTTACTGATAGTTCACTGACACAAATGATATTGACAAAAACTAATAAAAGCGCCATAAAGTACAAACCTCCCCCTTCAGTTTTCCTTTTGAAACATTCAAAAAGGATTATTTTACACCGAAATACAGTACAGGAGGCTTGAAACATTTGACTTTGAGCAAAAAGTGTGTATTTCAAAGGGTCCCGAAAATCGTTGACCATGGATGTAAAGTCAGATTTTAAAATTTAATATCCCAATATGGAGGACGTCCATCCATATAATTTTGTGCAATCAGCAGTAAACTGTAAAAACGCAATTTTTGTACTTTTAGGTTAGATATATCAATACCATGACGAGATAGCGCCATTGTGAGGCCAGATTTAGAGCATCAAATTCGTTCGGAAATCAGTTTAAAATATTTTTCCTTTCATTTGTAGACTTGTAATATTTATAAATTATCTCAAGTTATGTATAAAGTTATAATTGAATTTATTGTTTATTTATTAGAAACAGATATTGGTTGACTTTATAACCATTTCTTTAAAATGTCTTTAATACTCATGCAACGATTTTAAAACTAATTGATGCCTTTGATATCTTAAATGTTAAATTTTTGTGTTGTATAGCCCGCTCAGTGGCTATCTGCGTCTGTCACTCCAATTTACAAGACTGGCGATAAGTTATATCCCATAAATTATCGACCGATTAGTTTGGTGTGCATATGCTCCAGAATTATAGAGAGAATAATTGTGCACGATTTGCTCCCTTTCCTTCTTGAAAACAATATCATTCCGCAAGTTCAACATGGTTTTGTTCCTGGACGGTCGACTGTCACTAATCTCTTACAATCATTAAATGCCTGAACTCAGCTGTTTGATGCTCATCAACCCGTTGACAGTATATACCTAGATTTTTCCAAAACATTTGATTGAGTAGCTAAACTGCAACTTCTTGTGAAGCTAGAGTATTGTGGAATTCGTGGTCGACTACTTGAATGGATAGGTGCATTTCTGACCAACAAAAAATTTAGGGTTAGGGTTTGAGAACTGCTCTTTCTAAAACTGATACGACGTTCTTTTAGGATCTGTGTTGGGGCCAATTTTTTTCCTTATTTACATTGCTGACATTCATAACATAATTAATGCCCAATACATGTTCTACGCAGACGACAGCAAGCTCTATGAAAATCCCATCTCGGATCACGCTGTTCTACAAGCTGATCTAACGGCAATTAATACTTGGTGCACTATATCATCCTTCATAACAATCCGCATTATTCTTATCGTCTGTCATCTGGCTTAATAACAGCAGTGGAAAAGCAATATGTGATTTGGGTATTATAATTAATCTCCAAGTTGAGTTGGTTGGAGCAAACATCATGTGTGGTTAAAAAAGCTAACACACAAATGTACTTGCTAAGGAAATTTTTCAAAATCCTAACTCTGCTTTGTTCCTTCGTCTTTACACAACATTTATTCGGCCTCGTCTGTAGTATTGAAACTTCCTTTCCTCTCCGAGAGACGAAAAAGAGATGATCTCATTCAGTTATATCGTCCTACCCACAATCTTTTATCCGTCGACATATCTTGCTTATTTGTTTTTAATGAAGATATACGTCTGAGAGGGCATCCTATCAAAAGTCTGCACGAAAAATACAAAACAACGGTTAAACAACAGTTTTTAATGAACAGAACGTTTCATCATTGGAATTCCTTGTCTCTTAATGCCTTCAAGAACAAGTACGATCATTTTGTGTCTAGTGTGTTAACTTAGTAGTTGTTTTTGTTATTGTTTCATTATTCCTTTACTTATGTACTATTACTCACTTGTGTACTCTAGTGCTTCTTATTGCTATATGCATTATATTTTTTAGACGGTTTTTACTTGCTCCAGAAGGTGAGAGGCTCGTTTACGATTTGCCAAGAGGGTTATACATACACTGTTTTGTTTCCATTGCCTGTTCATTAACAATAAATTTATTGGATGACTTGGTAATATATCCCATAACATATAAATTTTAAATTTAAACTCTTGTTGTTTGTCTGAAATTGATACTTATGTTTTAGACGGGATGTTTTCTTTAAAACCACAGAAGACAGGATATTAAACAACGTTATTCTATTTTGTTTTTTTTCATGGCTACCTAGATGACATACGCCTTTTGTATTAAATTTAAAAAAAACCGTTACGTTTTTTAAATCCACATCACTCAGTCGGCATTTTCCATACATATATACATTGTTACTTTCCGCCGTTACGCTAAACGTTAAAAATAAAAAAATCACGAAACTGTGTCAGGGCATAAAAATATCCAACAGCTCGCAGCGTAAACTGGCAAATTTATAATTTTCTCTGACCTACTAGCTTTTACGAGGCATTAATCAAAGTGCAGAAGAAAGTCGCGCCAAACAACGTGGAGAATAATTGAAAGGTTCTTGATAAATTTAAAACAACTGTAAATCATGTACAGTGGACGATACAAAGTATTATTATTCTTAAATTAAGATGAGTATACAACTGCGTTTGTTAATGAAATAATAAAATCCACCCGTCATCAAATAATAAAACCTGATTATAAATCAACATTATGAATGTTCGTATAAGAACGCGGGAACAGTTTTATGATGAGCAATTTTTTTTGTAGTACAATACGAGTATATCTTTGTTTTTCTTGGAGCGTACTTTGCATACTAGATATAATATTTATATTCTGTGACCAATGATTATAAAAATAAATTCAGAATTTACGCGACTGTAACGTACTAGAAGTATTTTTGGATGTCTCGCGTGTACGCCATAAATTTATATATTTTTTCTCAAGCGGTTTCAGACGTTCAATATTAACATATATAAATGTGAATAAATAAAAAATACTTAATTCCTCTCTTGGAACTAAGCTGGAAAATGTATTGATTTATGTAATATTATTACACAATTTTAGGCCTTACTATTTTAATTTTAATTGTCCAGTTTTATTTATGAAATGAATAATCCGATTACCTACACAAATATTTTATTGAAGAAAGTACATACAAGATTACGGCTCAAAGAATATTTTATAACTAACTAGCAAGGTTTTAGTAATATTTATATGAACTGCAAAAAGCTGACTACACATTAATTTTATCTGAGGTTGATATTACGGATTCTTAATAACTGGAAGTTATGTAACAAGCAAAAATATAAATATATAGGGGACATCACTGTCGTTATAAACAACAATTCAACTATAACTGGACGGCCAACAATCTAAAGAGTGATTCGTATAATAAACCTGTTCACAATTTGTAGCAGTCGACAAAGAAAACATACATGCAGCCCGTATATTTTTCCTATAAAATCGTGTGCCGTATATCTTTCAGGGCGTACCCGATTACATAGCTTCTGCTGCAGTAAGTACACAAATTTTGTCAAGACTTTCTATCATTTCCATTAATTTTCATCATGAAACTGCCATGGTAGATTGTCAGAAACTCAAAACAAGTTTACTAACACAACTTAATAATGAATGTGACAATAATATTTGTAGTGTTTTACTGTTGCAAATTTCCTGAAAAAATCCGTGAATTTCGCGTCCATGAGAACAAAGCTTAAGTGTGATATCCCAGGAGTGCGCGTCAGGTAGATGTAAGTAAGTTGGTGGTGGGTAATCGTCGTCCAAAAGAACGGTATTCTAATTTGTAGAGAAGATGGCACAGGGGGTACATCATTTTTATTATCTAACGCCTCGAAATTGTCAAAAATTGTTGAATCACTGTATCTACTAAAAATAATTGATGTTATGTAATGCAATTATTTGTGTCTTTTTTGTATATTTTTTATGTCTTACGCCTTCAAATTTGGTACGCTTATGAAATGCTGCTCCTCGTACGCTTCGCCTCTTGCGCTTGTCTGCAAGCTAGCTATTAGTCACTCTCTAGATTTTCGGCCGCTGACTATAAATACTTTATAAATCTTTTATTTGTATGCGACCACAGTCTACCTACTTAATAGCATTTTGTATAGAACCCCATAATCTTGATCATTAAAGCTGGAACACCTTGTATTTAAATTATTTCTCATATTTTGCATAATATTATTGCACACTCATTTTGAGCATTCTGTATATGTATCTAATTTTCATGCTAGTAACGTTCGAAAAAAAAAGTTATTTATTAACAGAAAATTAAACCATATAAAAAAAATGTAGCAACTAAATTCTAAATTTAGTACTTACATATATGAGTATTTAATTTTATTTTAAAGTGGAATGTTAGGTAAGTAATGTTGACATTGTGAGAATTTATATCCTATTTTTTAATAGCATTGTTAATAAAAATAACAAATTACATAGTTATCTTGTGAAAAACGTTAAATTAAAAAATATATGTTTACGTCATACTTATAAACCGTTGATCACCATAAAAAAAAACAAATGTTTACTTATTTTCTGTATTGGTGATATTAGTAATATCTATCGTTTTGAATAAATTACCCATATATTTTTACTCAAACAAAAACCCGATACATTTTCTTTGCCGTAAAAATCCTTGGCTGTGCAACAAATATTATATTACAATAACATGTAACTTTATCGATTGTATTTCAGCTCTTTGCAAATGCCACTAATAGTTCAGTAATTCGTGAAAACCACGCACGCTAAAATCAGCGATCCAGTCTATAGACCTGCGGGGAGGTGTACTTTACCTAGCCAATAGCGCTACATATTTCAGGCACGTGGTACTAATATGGAAATCTGCATAAAGCTTGCGCCTCTTGCCTATTTATTACTCAATGCTCAAACTCAGCTATTCTGATGTACGTGATTACTAATTCCTTCCTATAGTAGTCTTATGAGCCTATTCCAAAACAATGTCCAATGCGATAACCTCTTTCTCGATCTGACTATAATGTCTCTAAGCTTTGATCATCGTCTAATTCATAGAGAAAACTGTTTTTTCTTTCCATTGACTTTACTAGCATACATTAGGCAAAACGATTACTTTTTGACGTGAATCAAATCAAACAAAAGAAAGAGTCATTTGCCAGTATGCTTGATGGAGTTAAAGACCTTCAGAAGTAATGGTTTTACTTGAAAGATACAAGTACATCCTTTGCGGTTGACAGATTTGTGATAGTAGTCATGTCCAGCAAAGCTACAAGCATTTAAATTTTTGCAGAATTCGCCTTAAACTTAAGACCGTGCCAAGAGATGGGTTCTTTATTATTTGTTTACATTCCAACTAACATTTACAAGTAAAAACATTATATATCATCAAATCTACACATACGAGTACACTATTAATGCTCTTCACTCAACAAAACTGATGGCTTGTGAAATAATTAAAAAATAAATTGATTTTAATTGATGTATTGGTAAAGGTGCATAAAATTTAAATATAGGAACTGATTGCGATGCCACTCAGTCAGCAATCATTTGTTTACACCTCAAGTTACGTCAAAGGTAAACGTGACGAACCAGACGAAACCAAATTCTATTTAGAAATGTTATTCAGTGTCTATGTATGCGACAGCATCATTGGTTACGTAAGTATTGGTTTAGATTTAAAAAGAGGATAAATATTTTTCCTGTAAGTACTTTTAATAATTTTTGTTCGACGTACCTATGTGCAAGAATGATATTGAAAAATGACAGCAAATGCAATATCAAATTGGACGTTCCGAAAAGGAAAGGAAATATGGATTCACTCCCTTTCCTTTATTGTATTAAAAATTTTTGATTGAAGTCAAAATTAATATTAAGTTTTCATATCGCTATTATTATACCCGAATGAAAATGAGTTAAAGTTTTATCCAAAACTAACCATTTGCAGTTGACACTCTAAAAATTATATATATATTTTTTCATTTAAAATAAAAATACAGTTTTGAGATTAAAATTCAGTTCTTGTAAGGAAATTCAATTTGTATCGCAAGTCAGAATTGCCAACTTAGTGTAAGGTTGGTTGCCTGTAAGTAATCATGAGGTCCCAGACGACAAACTGCGTTGAAGGTACATTTACGACAACTGATTTCTCTTTTACCCTATACATGGTTAACTATGGCAAATAAATTAACCACGTTCACAGGGAGGCCTAAAAAATAAAAAAATATTCCTGAATTTTAGCTTGATATTTAAAAAATGGGACAAAACTCTCTTTTCCTGCGGAAAGTCAGCGCCTATGATAAGTATCCACAGAAACGACAAATACCTAATAGATAGGTAACAGTTAATCCAGTTAGCTGCAGTATTTTGCATTAGTTTTTCATTATTTCGTTACAAACTGGCAAAACTACATTTTCACTCATTACAACCACTCACTACCGATAAAACACACTTCTCGTAAATACAATTAGAAAAAATTACTATTTATTATAAGAAAATCGAATCGAAAGGAATAGGAAGGTATTAATAGATAATAAGATAATACAAAACTTTTAGTGCACTCGCGGCAGTCTTGTCCCATAACCTGGAAAAACAAACAGACGAACTATATGTGGGAAAATATCTGTACCCGGCACAAATTCCTTTATTTTACCATTGTGTTGTTGGTTGTCTACTCTGACGGTAAACGTTAAACGTGCGGCGGATGGGCCACATAGTCGGTTTTAAATAAGGGTTTAATATCGAAAATTTTTCCGCTTTATATATAAGTGTGGAATTTTTTTGAAGAGTGATTCCGTTAATTCTTAATTTTCTCTTCCCCTCTTAAAATATATGTATTTAGTCATAGTTAATTCTGTGTATGATGAAATGATTTAACCAAAAATAACATTGTAAGTTCAGTCACTAATTTAAAGGTTAATTTAAGTTAGCACTAACTAATAATAGCTGATATATTGGTCGATCAGTGGTCGCGCGGTTTAAGGCGTCAGTACTTGAATCGATGTGGCTAGACCGGTGTGGGTTCGAGCCCCGCAGCCAGTATACCGTATATCAGGTATATTCGTGGAGAGGATGACACTCTCTCTGCGGATATGGTAGGGTGGAAGGATGTTGGCTTGGGTCAATGTGAAAGATTGATACCGGTCGACATTTGAGTACCCCCCTAATTAATAAGGTTTTCTAGGTTTATCTCATTCCTGCCCTGAATGGTGGTTAGGGCGTTCCTGAGCACAAATGTGGCCTGTTTTATAGTAATCTGCCGCCTCCTCTCCCACACAAGTCTTCGACTTTTGGGCTAATCCTCGTGTTAGAATGAGGGGTAGAGATATTATTATAATTATTCTTTCGCATTGAACAAATAATAACACGAAATAGTTTTCTAGATTCTTAAAAAAAAGACGCATAACTATTTAATCTGTTTAGATGTGAAAATAAATACATATAATCGATCCATTTCAATATCCTGTGCCCAATCAATGTTTTATTTAGTAGAACATATTACGAAAAGAAGGTCAAGACATGTTACAATATAATAATGCAAATTATAGCTACCTTCAACATACACATCTAATAGCAATATTAACAATATTTTGTCGTACAACCAACAAAATATTTATGAAAAAAACATATTTACTTTAATTATGTAGTCGATTAGAAAAACATTTTGATACAATTTCTTGTTGAGTGTAAGCGAGTCTATAGATTTTACGAGGCAATGAGTTCATTCAATAAAAAAAAAACGAAAAAATTTTTAGTATTTCTACATCATAACGCAATTTGCTCAAAAGCTGCTCAATTGAAATTATTCGCATACCAAATTATGTTATTTCAGTGTCTTTTCGAGCGCAGAGAACTTAATAAAGGGGGCATTAAAAACACAAAGGAAAAGAAAACATATGCAAACGAAGCGACTCGATTAAGATCAATTCATTTCTCTTTATGTTGCCAAATTAGAGAAAGAAGCAAGCAAAGCAGGAGGCAAAGATTGGAGGAGATTTATATATCTGAAAATGTTTATTTTTGGGCACTGAAAAAACTTATAATATGCCTACATAACCTTATGTTATGCTCTTAGTAATAAATGATAAAGACTATAACAATTATGTATGCTGTGACATGTTCATAGCAATTATATTCATAGTAATTACACTAGTTTTTTAGGTATCAAAAATGGCTTACGTGTATAGCAACTCGGAATTGATGGATATCGTTTAAATTTTTAAGTAAGACAAAGTGCTTTAGAAGTTTCTCGTCTATACGCAGAACGATTTTTCAGTAGACATATGCCAAATGCAGCTACTTTTACTGCGGTAGTCTGAAATTGTTGAAGAAAATCCCTGAATAAGTACCAGGCAAATAGCTCAACAAGCAGAAGGGCAAGGAATGTCCCATTAAACAGTGTGGTATCATAAACGAGGCTCAATTGTAAACGTTTGTATTAGTTGGTAGAAACTGGGTAAGACGAGCCCAAAATGTTCTGCCATTTAAAAGAAACATGGTGTGCCACAAGTGGCGCCTTCTACTAGTGACGTCAAAATTAGAAACATATTTGAATTTCTCGTCCGAAAAAAACTCCGATTTACAAATTTTATGTAAATATTTGGATTTCTTAAGAAGTTATTTACAAATATCGAAAAGAAAATTTTTAATTTAACACCCAGTAACTCCGTTAATAATTAGTTTTGGAAAAAATGTTATAGGGAGAGGTAGCATTTATTTCGGTCTAGAATTATTCCCTGAATTTTTTGCTCATCATTTCCGGACGTCCTGTATATCAATACAAAAAAAGTCCTGTATAAAGTGAACCTTGAAATAAGTACAAATATTTTAACCAACAGTATAGTTCTCTGTGTAGAACACATAATTAATTTTTTACAAAAAAAAAAATCAGAACTAAAAAAGTAAAATTTTTAATAAATTTTTCAATAAAAAACTTGTTGAGGATCGCAGACCAGACGATGTCTCTGAGTCACAAGTGTTGCAGATTGCACGTGTGGTTTACAGCGTTGCCAGTGTCTTGGCTTCAAGAAAATTGTAACCTCTATGTATACATTACATTAGTAAAGTTGCAATACCTATAACTACCTATATGTAGAGGTAAGAATTAAAAAAAAAATAATTGAGGGGGAAATTTTGCTCAAATGTGTTGTGTGAAAACCATAGTTTTTCGTTATTCTTTATACATATTCATGTATATATTTTTTTAATCTATGAACAAAGTAACATCATTAGTACTTTAATTGGGAGTTGGTATCAGGTATCGAACTTAATTGTTTAATTGTATTTGAAATTTGGGTTAATATTACTGCGTAGTGTACTACCTACCCAATTTAACTTTTCTTATCACTTAAACGTTAAAAAAAATTATTTATTTTAATGACTATATGGCAACCTTGCCTTGAATGGATCAGCTGGTTTATTATGTTATGTCAGTGCTCTGTTCTATCTGATCAGTGACCCTGATATATCCGTAAATATTAGAAATTTTTAAAAATTACTTTCATTAGGCTCATCTATATGACGAACTACACCTGCAGTTAAAATATTTGTACTTATTTAAGATTCACCCTGTATATGGATCCTAACCCCAACCATTTTTGAGAAAAAGTTATCCAAATATCCGGTTTGATGTGCAAAACTTCAGTTAATTTAGGAATATATCCCTAAATTTCTGCATAGCATATCATAAAATGCAATGTTTACTAACTGTTATTTACTTACAATATTAGAAAATTGTATTTCTTGTGTTTGATATGTAGACAATTACAGAGCGACTAAATCGACTAAACTTTTAAAAATCATACCTGTTCTTTTGATAATTTTTTTCTCGAGGACGATTGGGATTAAGACCCATGTTACATAGGACTCTTTTTGCTTCTTTTGATGTATACTATAGTATGTTAAAATTGTAGCTGTCAAACCTCTAACACCCTGTATATTCTTTATGTACCCACTATTTAGATAGATTATTTTTCAACTCTATTTTAGATAACTGTTATTACTAGCTTGTACTCGTATATGGCGTCATTATAAATATAAACGATTTTGATTTTGCTGACACAATGTAACTATTTCAGTTACTATATGATACTTACATATATATCGTCACATATTTCAAAAACTTTTATGACTTTGACCAAGTTGTAACTCCGTTTTGACTAAGTTTGGAACTATTTCCATCTCAAATTTATTACGTCCATTACTACGCAGCAGAAAAAGCCTGAATACAGTACACAATTGAATTATACGAAAATGTTGCATGCATAGAATCCTTTTGTAACTTAAACACTATTATATTTCAAATATGTACAAAATGGGTTTGAAATCTTTCAAATTTTATTTAGAAAAAAAATTATTATACAGGATGATCCGTTTTTCGCAGTTCACCATTGGCATCAAGATGGCTCAAATTAGGAAAAAGTTGCCTCTGTTCCTGAACTTTAAGATAAACTAAATAGATCCAAAATATCAGCTGTGGTTGTTGAAATATTGTGAGAAAATTGAAAATAACAATTTTAGAAACTGCTCTCCGGATTGCATTTCATTGCATTTTTTAAATATTATGGGTTATTCTTCCAATGAAATAGTAGTATTACATATTAACGTGATCGTAATTATATTCTTCATCTGCTACTGTCAATATCCAACATGGCGCGCGTAAGAAAAAAAAAACAATTGATGTTGCATAACCCAAACTAGAGGACCAAAGAAGAAGAGGTCTTTCGACGAAAATTGATTTCTAATAATCCCATCAGGAGATCAATGAGCCACCAACCAACCCAATAAGGAGAAAAAGGTAGTGACGTTGTGTAGGGGGATCTCTCTAATGTAGGCCATAGAAGGCCATCATTCAAGGATTCTCCTATTGACGAGATGGCAGTGCACTGACAGAGTGCATAAAGTATTGTCTCGTCTTCCTGTTCGCAACCCCTACAAAGAGGTGTTTCGCACTTCCTCGTGTAATAGAGGTGCCCTCAGCCAACAGTGTCCAGTCACTAGGCGAAGATTTGTCCTAGACATAGCCAGGTACTTTTTGGCTGTATCCTTGCAGGGGTACTTTAGAAACTCTTTAGCAAATTCCCTCCCAACATTTTTAAACTCTCTGTGGGTGCCCCCTTTGATAATATTAACAAATGTTGACAACGGAAGTATACTGGAGAGACCAGGTCAAAAGATATTGAGACCCTATGTACTCCTAGCCAACTTGTCAGCTACTTTATTGCCATCTCATCGGTCGTGTCCCTTTACCTAGCGTACAGATACGCTGTTTTTGATTGAGGCCACTACCAGTGCCTAATGCATGCCCATGCTGGTCTAGTTGTTATCTTATGAATTCGTAAGATCAGTAGTGATTATCTACTTATCTGTGTAGAATTTGCCCGTTGTATATCTACGGGCAATTTCTTTGGCGGCTATGGTTATACGTGCTAAATCTGTGTATACCACGGTAGCATGCCATTGCCCTCACCCACATAAACTTGGGAGAAATACTGTCGGTGTCTGCCTGCAATAGGGGCATCTTTCTGACGACCTCATTCCACGGGCGACTCCTAACTTCTCCACATCTTACATCAGGTATAATATCAATATTTTTAAGACGAAGCATAGTTGTCGCAGCCACTTCTTTTAGATAAATATCCAAAGGTGGCAGACATAGCATAGCATTATAGGAATAGTATATTTATATACTACAATCACAATCAATGTTCTTGTGATTTTTTCATAATATTACAAATTCAAGAATATCTCATACTTGGGTCAGTCGTTAAAAGCAAAAAACACGAGATTCATAATTTGTTTATCTAATTATAGTTTGATATGAAAAACAGCTGAAAAAGCTAATAAAAAATATTTTGTTTTCATTTATTCATGTTTATGCCAACAATTTTACTGTTATTTACAATTTATAGTATTATTAATTTTTGCATCCGATTTTTAACAAGACAAGTTAAGCTTTTCAGAAAATTTTAGAGACAATTTAATGCTATAAAACGAACCAGAAAATTCACATCTTAACCAACTTTTAATTTTTCTATGTAATCTTAAAATACTGTAAGTTCTATTCTGTAAAGCATTAGGTTTTAACATCAAGGTCATTAGTTAAAACTTCTGCCTCTGTAAAAAATTTATTATTATCAAATATATTAAAATTTAGCGAGTCCAAATTTGGTGCTGTTATAATAGTGACGACAATCAATATCGGACACTAGTTGTCTTACTTATTGCTTACTATCGCAAAATTAACGCAAGGGCAAAACAAAATAATTTTAACAGAACTGTTCAAATAACATACAGAATACCAGTTAGAGTTAATAGAATGATTATTTTAACTTGTTGGTTAGTTTTAACCCATGAAATATTGAATACAGCTGTATGTATGCTCCGCTATTTGAATAACCAGAATGATTTGTAAACCTTGGCGCTTCTGATATTGTAATTTTTCCGTTTTTTTTCATAATGTTTGCCCTTCCGTTAGGACTATATTCTCATTAAATCCTTGTGGCCACTCGACGTCTTTAGACGCGTGTATTGGTCTGGGTTTACGTTCACTGCAATCGTTCTGAACAGCTGCCACCTGCCAAATTTCATTATGGGTCAGAACCCGCAAGCAGACAAGGGAAACCGTGGTGTTACGAGGGTGAAGTAAACTAATTTTCCTTAACTGGCCCAGCTGTTTTTCTGCAACGAAAATTAATCTCAGATTTGTCGAATATTTGTGGAAGAATATAAAACAGCAGTAAGTAAATATGCAAGTTTCTGTCTGTAGGATGTGGAAACACGTTGTTACGAATAGTTCTTCATTAGAAACTATTGTGTGTCAACTACTGTTCTTTATACGTGGTGTTACAAAAAGACATGACAAACAATACTGATAGAGCTGATAGAACATTGAAAAATGCATAACATGCTGATATGCTTAACCATTTGCTGAATAGGTGTAAATATTTCTAGTATGACCACAATAACTTTTGGATGTTGATGAAATAACATTGGATGGTGGGGAAGTATTTTTGTGCCAAGGGAATATTCTTGCTTTCTCCTAGAATTTCTTAGCCCTTCATTTCTTGTTTTCAATAGAGGTTTTGATGTAGTCTCCAGAGACGGAATTAGACTTCCAGCCACCATGTCTTTTTATACTGACAGGATCTGTCCCACAATCGGCATAAAGGGAAGTTAAATATCGTCGAGTTCAGTGTATGCATTTGAATTAGGCAGTTTAAGAAATCGTGCAGTTCTGGCACATTACCAATAGTGTTTATATCAACAGGTTGTTTGGTACATTTACCAGCTAAGTATAGAGGGTGTTAATTAAGCATGTGAACGAACTTTAAGGGGTTAATCTATGATTGATTTTAAGATAAAAAGTTCATATAAACATGGGTCCGCAACGGTTTTGTTTTCCAGATACAGGGTGTTAAAGTTGGAAAAAAATCAAATTTTTGGATCTATTTTCTGAGTAGTAAGAACTAGTTACTTGAAGCTTGACACACCCTAATAGGTATTTGGAGACTACATTTTGCAATTTTAACTTTAACTTAAATTGCGTGCATAAGAAGAAGTTAAGAAATTTTCTCAAAAAGGGTTCATCGTATCAAAAATTACCAACGGGCATTTTTTGTGTAATTTTAATTGGTTCAATGGACAGAGCTTTCGAATTTTGAAAAAACTGTGAAGCTTAGCCATATCTACGCTCATGCTAAATTAAAAATAATTTAATACCTGCAAAATATAGTATCTAAATATCTATTAGAGTGTGCCAAGTTTCAACTAAGTAGCTCTTACTACTCATGAAATAGATCGAAAAATTTGATTTTTTTTCAAATTTTAACACCCTGTATCTGGAAAACAAAGCCGTTGCGGACCCATGTTTATATGAACATTTTGTCTTAAAATCAATCACAGATTAACCCCTTAAAGTTTGTGCACATACTTAATTAACACCCTGTATATTGAAGAAAAAAGCGAACATGATTAGTTTTCATTTCTCAATTTGACGTATTTTCAATTATGTTAAATATCTTTTTTCCCGCTTTTTCTTTTTCATAGCGACCAAATACTTGTTTGTATTTCTTCCATGATTTCTCTGGCACGAGCATGGAAACAACACTGGAAGCTTAATTCTCAATATCTGATGGCAGACCATCGCTTGATCTCATATTTTTGTCTTCAGTGGTCTCCGCAAAAGCTTAGCCGCGAGTGAGAGCTCAGTCGGGGCGATGCCGACAGTGAAGAGCTGCGAAACGTTTGGAAGCGTGGAATGCGACCAGTTATAGAGGTGGCTACGGGATGTAGCAGTCATAATACCAACGATAGAAGCAGAAATCAATATATGGGCGGGTTTAGAGATACCGGTAGCGAGTCTGCACTCACAGAGCCTCACCCAAGAACAACAAGGGCAAGTCAGAGAATCTCAGCTATAGCTAGGGATGTGCACTTTAATTATGTTACTGGCAGCGAGCAGTTACCGACTTCATGGAATAACGACCCAGAAAATCACTATATATCAAATAATAGCACCGACAGTGAAAGCCTTGAAATCACTATACATAGTTGGTAATTGCTTATTTTTCATTTTTTATGTTTCACATACTAAATATAGGGACCAAAATAAGGTAAACATCATTAAAAATTAAAATGAACATAATTTTATATCATCTATATTGATGAACTGATAAATTATACTGAATAATACGTTGAATTGAAGACTCTGATGCAAGAAGGGGATATGTGCAAAATTTTGAAAAATGAGATTATACTCTGTATAGGTAACAGAACATGACTTTCACTGTGGTGCAAATATGGTACATGTGCGATGAATAGCTATCGAGTTATAACAGAAAAACACATATCCCCTATGATGTACTGGTGCAAGAATGGTATATGTGTCGTGGTTCTTATCCCGTTCTTGCACCACGAATAATTGTACTTTTAAGACACGTCGATCACATCCCCTCTCTGCAGCCGTTAAACAGCCATGTTTGTTTACTTTTTTAGTCAGTATTGTTTTTCCAGCAGAGTAGGAAGGTATCGCGCGTTAAGGTCGTGTTTGTTTTTTATGTGATTTTCTAGTAGGCAAGCCAGCTATTAATTAATTATTATGAAGAAACGTGGTGAAAATACAGGACTAAGTGATGATGAGAAAACTGAATGTGAAAGCGAAAAAGAGGAGAGTGAGTAAGAGAATAATAAAGATGAAGTTACCTACAAAAGTATTGTACCTATTTGTTACTTATCCCTTTCTTGCACCTTCGTATATAGCAGAAATTAGAAAAAGGTTAACATATACCTTTTTTGCACCACAAAACTATTTTCCTAAATTTCTAGTTTATTTCTGCGCGTAACTTTATCTAATATAGACAAAAATATTTATCTCCTCTATCCCTACCTCGTATGACATTAAAACCAATCTAAAAAAAAATAAAAGTTTTTTACCTCTCCTATAAAATCTAAGAAATGTTACTTATCTCCTTCTTGCATCAGAGTCTTCAATTGTGAGTATGCTGGCGGATGAATCATTATAACGGTTTTCGCCTCACTTCTTCCAGGAAACAACATATAAAAAAGTTATTATAAAAGTCTGCGTCGCGTCGGTTTTAATTATATCACGTTTCTTAGGATTACATTTTCAACACCATCACAAATGTGAATTATTTAGTTATGTTAATTTTTCAACGTTTTTATCATCCACTTTTCGTTTGTGCCATATTTCATACTTTTTATTAGAGTGTGGTAACTAGCAACCAGTGGGCAAAAATCCAAAAACAAATACGTATGTGTACCTTCCTGACAGGTATATTAATAAAATAGCATTCCAGGAAAAAAATTATGTAAAATTTTTAGAAACTTACCGAATTTATTTAAAAAATGACTATTTTCCAAATTATTCTCAAATCATACAAAGAACAAAATAAATTACAAATGGTAAACTGACATTAAATGTATTCTTGCATATGTATTACTAAAAAGAACTCGTACTGGACAAAGTTATTAGGATATTAATGGTTCGAAGAGACCCAGGCCTTGACCGGTTTACGGAATATAAACATACTAGAAGTAGACTTAATATTATCTGAAGTTTTATTATAAATTTTTCAAGCATTGTAAGTAAAATATCGCTCAAACAAAACTGTACTATGTTTAAGTACAGATTACAAACCACGATGTCGAGTAGGTATATCATGAATATCGTAAGCTAATCAACATATTAAATAGATAGCTGGGTAGAAAAAGATTACTTATTTTATAAACAAGATACGAAATGTAGTAAATAAATATATCATCCAGATTTGACCAATTAGAGTGCGGAAAAACGGAAGATAAATGATCAAATTTTCGCAAATTAAAGGATATCTTATACAACAGTTTTGTATATTTTGTAGAGTATATTTGTCATTAAAAGTTAACGCTGGCAACAATGTCACAGTAAGCTAAATGTGAATTAGTGCATCGCAAAGATGCAATTTTATATTCTCATTTAAAAATTCCTTATGAATATATAATATTTCACTATTGAACCAAATTATTTACACGATTAGTAAATCTTAAATTATTGTCAATTGTAAGTCCTAAGATTTTACAACAATTAACTGGCTTTAAAATTTGATCACTTATTATTAAAACAAAGTTAGGATCAATCATTAAACTTAGTTTGTTTTTACAAAAAATGAAAAGTTGTTTTGTTGTAAAACTGTTTTCTTTCCATTTAATACTAATTATGAGAACTGGGAACCAGAGTGTTATTCAAATCCTTGTTAATAAGATTAGCAGCAACTGAAGCATCTTCCCGAGTAAATGAAAAATAAGGCTGAGTATCATCAGCGTATTGATGAATTCTGCAATGATTTAAGTTTGTGTGAATATCTGCAGTATAAATAGAGAAGAGTAATGGACCTAGTATACTACCTTGCGGTACTCCTTGTTTAATATGTCTATGCAACGAATATGTATTACCCAGATAAACCCTTTGACGACGATTTCCAAGATAATTGGTAAAGAAAAAAAGTGCGTTATCGCCAACCCAGAAATGTTTCAATTTCTTTACTAAAGTGGTGTGGTTAATGGTGTCAAACCCTTTACTGAAATTCAACAAGATAAGACATGAGTTATTCTTAATATTTATTTCTCTAAAAATGTCATCGGTGATATCAAGTAAAGCAGTACGACTGGGATTAAGTAAAATGTCAGTATTAAAAACTGTTAACTGATATCGTTGGCAAAATTCTAATTGGGTGAAAGTCTGAAAAGGTTTCAGGATTATTATTTCTATGACATGGAATCACATGAGAGTCTTTCAAGACTGTAGGAAAAATTCCAGTTGTTGAACATGTATTTAAAGTATACGTAAAATGTTCATTTAAGAAAAGAAAAACATACAGTAACATCCTTATGTTAATATTATCACAGCCTTTTGCCTAAGTCTTAATGCTAAATATAATATTTTGATTTAAAATCAGCCAGTCTGGTATTATATTTATTTAAAATTATATCCATATCTGCAAAATCTGAAGGATAAGGCAAAAAGTCAGCTAAAAAATTGTTATATCACAAAATCGCACGAGCATTTGAGAATACTTAAACAAATGCACCAAAATATCAAAACAAAAAATTATTTAAGCCTTACAAACGTTGCAATAGCGAACCAAACAAATATTTTCTTACAGTAAAATTAGAAGTGAAATATAATTTTATATTTGAATCCTGGAAGTCGATGATCAACAGAATAAAGGAATATGAAAATGTTTCAAAATAACTACGCAGCTCTTTGATCTGAGGTACATTTTTATTAATTATGAATGTTATGACTTATGATTGTGCTAAAGGTTTCATTACTAGCACTAAAAGCCTGTAATCTTTCGCATATGCTTTTTTCTGAATTTGAAAATAAACGTCAAGGAATATTTCCGTGCCAGTTTCTGCCAAAAACTGGAATAAGTTGTTAACATAGCATTGATATACAATTATAAACTAGTAACAATTTTTGTTGTAAGTAAACGTTTACGTTTGATCCAGTTTTTATATTCAGCAAAATGACAGCTTTGGATATGAATTAAGTAAACAAAAACTACTGCGTATTAAAAAATGTCCACCCTTCAAAGCCTCTAGGGGATAATTGAGCCAATTATGAACTTTAAAAGTCATGAATTTTATTGGCTTTCCAAACCCTTCATATCGCTTTAAATTAAAGTCTTTTAAGCCTCCCCTATTAACGCTGCAGGGTGAGTTTTAAAGTAACTTATAACAATAGCCACTTCTTTACCTGTGACTGAACCCTTCTGTGTCCCAATTCATATAATACAAAAGCAATAAAAAAACGCCTAGGAAAAAGATTTCTAAAACGAATAGTTTGTCTACAAATACATTTCGAAAACAAAAATACAACTGCAATAATATGCAAAACTATGTTGCAAAATTACAAGCTAAGATACAATAATTAGGTTAAGTAAAAGCGCATGTAACGTAATTTGTTTGTAATTTGATTTTTCCGAGAAACTCGTTAAAACTGTAACGTACTGCAATCTTCGACAACGTAGCAGTATCAGGCTGCTGCTGATTACCTAAAAGTAATATTAGTCATAGTGGTGGTTTCCTTTTTCTCTAGTTTTTCTTAGGTGTTTGTAAGTGTACATTATCAAAAATGGAACAATTTATAGTAACCATAATCAGCTGCATAACATGTTAATTTGCGACAAATCTAGGCAAAACTCTGATTACAGAAGAACAGAAGTGATTTTAAACACTTGTAATTATTATTCTGTGTTGTGCAGAGAGCTCTAATAAAACCGTTCACAGTAAGTAACCTATTATTTATAACTATATAACAATCCTAAGCTCGTATATGAGTGACGTGATCACATATTCAAGACCTGTTTGTGTCAGAACTTTGTTATCATTGGTTAGAGAAAAAAAAAAGTTAAATATGTCAAATTGTTTAGAACAACTTATCATATAGCAAAATTAAAGCACTCATATTCGGACATAGGCTGAATCTTAAGTAGGAGAAAAATTTTCAAGCAACATTTTTCGAAATTTCAAAAACGACCGAAATATAGGTACGCATTTGAAAGTATTAATAAAAAAGAAAACTTCATTATTTTTTAGTCGGGGTCTGGCTACAAAAAGTGTTCAATATTCTCGCAACTGGTTCCGTTCACACAAATAATTAAAATACTGTAATTAATATTATTTTTTAATATTTCACTCGCAAAAGAGAGAGCTGTATGTTGAATTTCATCATTTGTTTCATGAACTGAAGAGATTCAAATTTTGTTCAGTATTTCTGAATGCTACAAATAGTTAATTTTGTTACAAATACAGTTTTTTTCAGAAGAATCGCTGCTGTTTCAGCCGAATCGTTGCTTAGCAGATGAGTCCAAAATAACTTTTAGCATCATGGCAACTTTTCAGGATTGATTCCGAAAAATATTGTTTTTAAGAACTCAGATGAGTCCGTAGAACAGCTATTTTTGGAAGCGTGTATAAAAAAGTTGTTCTGAGATAGTCCTTATCTATAACACCAAAACACAAGATTTCACAGAGGAGTGTCATCTGATGAAATACTGCAGTTTCTTTAAGGTAAGTAAAAACAGGTTGTTCATAAGAGAGGGTACTCAACACAGCAATACATTCACAACTAGTTGAATATTTCTAATAGTTTAAAACTAATCCTTGACTTTTGTGGGAACAGACTCTACGTCGGACTAGCGCTCCCATGTCACCAACATGACCTGTTGTGATGGTCGTTGCAGATACGTATTGGTGCTAGTGTAAGTGTGATGCTTCATTAAATAACATGGGTATGGCATGCTTTGCAGGTTCGTGCTGTGTATTAACTACGACAGACTGGGAGGTACATTTTCCTTGTCTGTAGAATACAAAAGAACCTGTGAGTTGCATTAGAAGGACGAAGATCGGCATAGTTTCGAAAATTATTTCAACAGTTGATACCTGCCACATTTCTTTCTGTTATAACAAATTTGCGGACAATTTTTGTTCTCATGCATGCATTAAATCACAAATTATATATAGAAGTCATTACATTGAATATGATTCAGCATTCGCTTAGTTAATTCTTCGCAACGACAGACCTCAAAAATGCCGATTTTCATAGCAACCTTCATGAATAAATATGTTCATCATCTGTAGAACTTGTATACTTCTTCCTTTCTGGACTTTTTGGTATTGTAATCCTCCCTCTAAATTTAAAAAAAGATGCAATTAGCTGAGAAAATTTGCTTATGTTTCTTAATTGAAATTATAGCTCTCAACATTAAGTAGATGGTTTCTGGGGGCGCTGCTTTTCGAAAAAATAAGCCAAAAGGATTTTCTCAGGCACCTCCTTAACCTTATTAGCTTTGCACCAATTTTCAATCTTTTGGCACTCCAACATACCGTGCCTTGGATTTTGTCGGAACTAGACTTGAGATTGCTGTATTTGTGAAAATAGGTAGGTACAATTTTGTAGAATATTCCTGTAAATTCATATTACTACACTCGATGTTTTATCAAACTTTAAATTCTCGTGTATAATATGATTCTTTACAATACTTTTTATATTATATTATAAATAACTAATGATACCTTGTTCAGATTGTCTTAACAATTACTTTTTTATTATTTACTTTTATCGTTTCTTACAGAATTAGACTATTTCATTATTTTGAGGTGGGCAGCCACTGTGTATGTAGCATGAAATAAAAATAAATAAATGCCATGTAATAATTAAAGTGTCAAACAAGAGAGGGCACCTTTATTTTTAATTGCAAAATACTTAGGTAGTATGTTACAAATTAAATTTCATAAAAAATGTAGTTTAAAAAACTGGCCATCAAAATTATCAGAAAGGAAACAAGCTGAAACAAATAACTGACACTTCCTGCAGTATCTAACTATAAACATATTTTAAAATATTAATTGGTCTAGAGATGAGATAAAATGGACACCTGACGGTAGACCAGCCTTTCTCTGTTCTCACTAATTTTAGGTTAGAAAATGATAAATGACGGCGATTATGAAGCCATACTTCCTAGATCATTAAATCAAACTCTCTGCAATATTGGTACAGCTATTTTCGGCCCGCGAACAATTTTTTTTCTGTATGTGGCGTACATTTATCTTATCTATTTATATAAACACGGCTATACACGATTTATTAGATACAATTACATTTATCAGCAAGTAATGAATTTGCTTTCGTACCGAAGCCAACAACTGACGTCATTATCTAGCGCTAATTTAATTAATGATTATATTGGAGCCAGCGTAAAAATATTTGAGAAAAATTTAATGTAGGAAGTCCCAGAACTAGGACTGGTGCTAGAAATGTATCCTGAAATGTTTAATTATCAAGTAAAATATTTTTCAACAATTATTTATATGGTACAAGACAGTACAAGAAGTAATGCATCGTAATGCGTTAAAGGAAACCACTCCTCTGATCGTTTTATGACAAACGTGCTCGCTGTATGAAAGAGACGCTCTGTATAAAACACGGGTTAACTCTTGCATGTCTTTGAATACAATCTTCAAGGTAAAATCCAAGTTCGGCAGATTTTGCTCTCGGATAATCCTAACGGCTTTTTACATAGATCGTTTTCCCGATATCCCACCTTACTGACGAATGACAAATAGCAACATGAACAGTTTAAAAGAATTAGACCCTTAAGTGGCATTCGGTTGTTCTGAATACGCAGGCAAATAATTATATGATCATAAAAATACGTTGTCCTCTAAATGATCTTGAACGTGGCCTCCAAAAATGACTCAGTTACATATCTGAATATAAAATTTAGCGTCCCTTTTGAATCTGCTTACAGACATTTCATTACCATCAAAAACAAAAGTTGACTTTCAAATGGCCTTGAAAATAAGCTAACTTTGTCAAACAGACACCAGATTCGGATTCAGCAACTTCGGAAACGTATAGAAGTGGTGGTCTAGTATTTCGCCCAAGGCTTTTTTCCTCGTGGGGCTGTTATTTTAAACATTTTAGATTACCTAAACAGAAAATACTCGAATTTAATCTAGTTTCAGTATCTTAAAACATTGATATAGTACATATCCTTTCTATTTCTGACACTGAGATGATAATTGTACAGGGTGATCGAAAAATATATTAGAACACTTCCTGAGTTGACTCTATAATTTTAATTAAACATAAAATCACCTTTGAGAGTTTTCTCGCGTATTTTCGATGTCCAAACGCAAAAACTGAAAAAAGAAACAACGATATCGGGAAATCGTTCTGCTAAAGAATTTTCACGTCAACCTATCAACTGTAAGTTGCTATACGTAGCCATTTTTGATATTTGAAAAACTAATAAATACCTGCATCACAAAAAAGTTAATACGATAAGAAATTTAGACAGGAGATTAAAATGAGATACTTAGGAATACAACTCTTGCTAGTTTTATTATTGATATATTCTTATTGATACAATGTAATAATTTAAATTTGTTCAATAAAAACTTAAACTTAAACTAATTGGATATTTGAAATCGCCTGGCTAGAGACTACAACAACCCAGCGATGTAAAGGTTGAAACTACCAGAACTACAATAACCTTTTTCTCAGAAACTATAAAGATTTCATGACGCAATTTTTTTTATATAAGTTGTGAGTCACCCTACTAAGTAAGTTTATGTTATAACCATATTTACATCTACAGTTAAACTTAAAATATGTATTTTCAAAAATGTCTGTGCCTGTAAATGTTGCTGGTTAGACTACATTGTCTCGTTATTTATTCATATTACTACATACCATTGAAAATTCAGAGGTGGCATTCCTGTTAATTGCTAAGCCCTAGATTAATAAACTAATACACTACATCTAGGAAAGTAGCTGGTTTTGTTTTATTAAAGTTAATTAATAAAAAACATGAAATGGACTTTTGCAGAAAGTAGGCGTTCTCTAAGAGAAATAATAAAAGTAGCGTCGAAATTGGATCATTATTATCCAAGATATTTGAAAACTCGTCCTTGTAAACCTATAGACATAATATTTCTTAAGACTTACTAGTAGATCCTTAAAGTAAATTCAAATTCAAACAGCCACCATGTACGTGAACCTATACCCATATAATCAATATTCCATTATATCATTATTTTCGTGTAATCGCGCCATCGCAACCATCGCAAAGTGTTTTTAATTAATTTAGCAATATGTTGTCTAACAACGGCAGCATGTTGCACCAGGCAGTGGAGTTTGGCAGTTAGATGCATTCCAATCGATACACCTTACACACAACGAAGCCTATAATCAGGCATAAGATCTAACGTTTTAGTTGAAGGAAGGTAGTTGAAATGCACACCTTTGCAATAATTAACACAGCGTCGTCAAAGGAGGCGTTGCTTTAGTAGTTTCGTCCAGAAATAGCTTGCGCTTTATCACAATGCGAACTTGAATATATCATAGTAGTTTCAATATTTGATTGGTAGAAAAGCTGTCGAATGATTATAACTAGGGATAGTGGAGCGGGGAGTTTAACAGGACTGTAGTCAGTTTACTATTACTATTACCAAGTAGTAAGGTTAAGTCGAGTATAAAATACCTAGATAAATTAAGATAACACGTAAAAATGACACTTACCCGACAAACCTTAGAGTTGAGACAAGGTGTCCTTGGCATATTGTAAGTGGATAAAACATATTATTGTGCTTTTCTGTAGTGAAACAGTGACGTTTCTCACATAATATTAACGTGTGCAGAGAAAATGACCGTTCAACGTCTATTGTTGACAACGGACAATATGATAAATTGTTGAGGTATGAACTATATATTAATATATTTGCATCAGGTCTTGAATATGTGACAACGCCGCTCACATACTATCTTAGGATTTTTATGTATTTATACATAATAATTACAAATAGGTACACCTAAACATATGTACTTACATGTGAATGGTTTTCTTAGAGCTCTTTTGACTTTACAGAATAGTTACAAGTGTTTAAAATGACTTCTGTTTCTTGCAAGAAGCGTTTACTATACAAACGTCTTGCAGCCAGAGAGTTTTGTCTAGATTCGCCGTAAATTAACATACGATGCAGCTGATATGGTTACTATAAATTGTTCCATTTTATTTTACACACAAAGATCAATGAAAAATTAGATAAAAATGAATCAGACCAGCTGTACGCACCAATATGACTTATATTACTTTTAGGTTGTCACCAGCAGTCTGACACTGCTACGTTGTCGTGCGTTACAGTTTTAACAAATTTCTCGGAAACTTCAATTGTTTACTTCATTAAACTTCATTATTAGTATTTATCAGAAAACTCGACAGTTGGGAGATTTACTGTTTACATAGATAATTGTTCTGTGGAAAATTGCAGTTCGGTAAAAAATTTAGGTCTTATATTTGAAAATGATTTGAGATTTACACAACATGTTAGTGATCTCTGTAAGAAGACATTTATCTCTTTAAAGCAAATAGCACCTTTAAAATGCTATTTGAGTTCTGACATCAAATTAATATTAGTTGAGTCCTCAGTTTTGTCACATCTAAATTATTGTGATTATGTATAATAATAATAATAATAATAATAATAATAATAATAATAATAATAATAATAATAATAATAATAATAATAATAATAATAATAATAATAATAATAATAATAATAATAATAATAATAACGTTTATTTTCCTAGCGACTTTATAACAAAGTATGGGAATAGTCAATAAATATACTTACTGCTACTACTACTTACTAAAATAATTCAGTAATGTCATATATACACTTATCAATTAGAAAATATTTTAACCGGGATTTAAATTCAGAAAGATTCTCAATGGTTTTTAATTCTTCAGGCAAATTATTGAACACCTTGGGTCCAAACACAAAAGGAGCTTTTACAGAAATGTCATAATTACTATAAGGTACACAAAAGTATTCCATTGTCTAGTTTTGTATGTATGCAAAGTACATACTTTGTGAAAACTATTTTTAATATTAAAAAGAAAACACATAATTCAAAATGTAAAGACTCGAAGCGTTAATATTTGATATTCTTTAAACAATTTTTTGCAAGACTGTCTGCTAGTTACACCTGCTATATAACTTATAATACGTTTTTGTGCCACGAATACACTTTTAGCAGTCACAGAACTTCACCAAAATATGATGCCATATCTCAGCCTGGAACTGACTTGTGCATGATACAAACTCATGACTGTTTCCCTCGGTAGTACACACTTCAAATTTCTAAAAAGATAACACAATGAATGTAATTTAGAAACTAAATTGTTACATTGTTCCTTCCATTTTAGGCAATCGTCCAGTTGCAAACCTAGAAATTTACCGCTTTTACAGTTAGTAATAGAAGCGTTATTAATATTCAAATTTAGCTCTACACACTGCTTTTGCCGATTATGAAACCTTACAAAGTAAGTTTTATTGACGTTAAAATAAAGAGAATTTGCTGAGTACCAATTTGCAACGTCATTAAGTATATTATTACATTTGACTTGTAACGACTGATCTGTTACATGAGAGATTAATAATGATGTATCGTCAGCATACATTGTTAAACAGGCATCATAAACTACTTTAGCAAAATCATTAACGTAAAGCAAAAACAATATGGGGCCCAGAATGGAACCTTGTGGGACCCCTAAATTATGAACAGCACAAATTTATACTGTTTGTAATTCCATCTTTATAATGGGTTATATTAACAAACTGCTCTCTGTTTAATATAAAAGACCTAAGCCAATTTAGAGCCAAACCACGAATACCATACGATGATAATTTTAAGAGTAATCTCTTATGATCGACACAGTCGAATGCCCTGCTGAGGTCACAAAATACCCCAACAGGGCACTCGCCAGCCTCAATATATTCCAATACTTTCCTATAAAAACTTGCCATCGCAGCAGCTAAATATACTACTATAAACTCGTGCTGGTTATCTGATATTATATTATGTTTATCAAGAAATGCCATGAGACGATGTAAATAACTGTATTCAAAAATTTTATAAAATCCAGATGTTAAAGTAACTGGTCGATAATTTTCTACACAATGAACATCAAATGTTTTATGCACAGGTACAATTTTACCGATTTTTAAACTGGTTGGAAAGGCACCTGTTTCAAACGACAAATTCACAAGAAATGTCAGAGGTTCAATGATACAAGATAAATCATTATTCAAATATGGTGTTAAAAATAAACTATCTTTTGTAGTTTTTACATTATTAATAAACTTATTTTTTTGTAATATTGCTTTTGGAATCTTGCTAATCACATCCTGTGGTGCTGCAATAAAAAATCGTTAAAAGTTGTGGCAACGAAGAGGGATCTTCATTGATTATGATATCATCGAATAAACTAATATTTTTCAATTTATTAGAATTACTTGTTAGAGTTGAAATAATTTGCCAAGCAGTTTTGGTAGGATTATCGGAATTGCAAATCTTATTTTTGTTGTAATCTAATTTAGTGTTATTTACTAACAATTACGGTCCTTTACTTACAAATGCTGATAAATTTAAACTGCAAAAAATTCAGAATTGGTGCATGAGATTTGTTACTTATATACCCCTTTTTTATCATGTTACCTACTCCATTTATTAGACAGTTTGGTAAATTAAGATCTAATGAAAGGCGATATGTTCATTTCTGTATTTTTCTTAGTAATATATTGCATAATACAACTCCTGATTATCTATACGAAAAGTTGGTTTGGCTGAATGATATACATACTCGTCAACTTCGTAATTTAAATTTTCAAATAACGCGTCATCGAACTAAATATTTTAGGTGCTCTTTTATTTATTTCTCGGCTACAGTAGTAAATAATGTATTGATGCCCCAAGATTTAGCATTCTGTAATAAAATTCGAATTAAGCAATGCATTCGAGAGTTGGTCATGGAAAACGATAACTCGATAACTAATTGTTTTAATGCTATGTGTGTATATTTATAAGTAACTGTTGTATGTGTAAGTGTATTTGTGAGTATGCATATACATTCTCGTAATTCCTTTTTTACAATTGTAATTGCTATCATAGGTAGATTTATTATAGGTTATGTTTTTATTTTTGAGGGGTAGACTTAATTATCAGTTATCTGTGTCTAGTCCTCTAGTGTATAGATTAATGTATTAGCCATTGTAGTTATACACAATAAATATATTTTGATTTGATTTGATTTGATTAATACTAATCCAAAAATCAAATTATGAACAAATTAGGTTACATGCGTTTTTACTTAACCTTAATTGTACCTTAGGTTGTAATTTCGTAACATAGTTTTGCATATTATGCAGTTGTATATTTATTTTTCAAAATGTATTTGTACACAAACTATTCGGTATAGAAATTTTTTTCAGAAGAGGTTTTTTATTGCATTTAGTCAGATATATAAACTCTTAAAATTACGACACTCATATTCCGGATACCCTGTATATGCCAGTGTAATCACTTATATTAATAAGATTTAATATTTACTTCAATTTTCTTTGTGCTTTGTTCAGATAAAAGGACCACTTTGTATATCTAGGATTTTGAAGTTAGGTAGTAAACTTGGTGTTAAATGGATATGAGTTTTTCGGCAAACGTAGCTGTAAAATAGAATGACAGCTTTTTACGAGTGGATAAAATCTTTAAAAATGGGAATATAATACATCAGCGCTTACCAGACAATCAAGGGAAGTGGAATTTTTGCCCGTTTGAAGTTACAGCCCGCTAAAACTTTTAAGTAATGTGCCTTGAAGTTGGAATGGTATTAAACAACTCGTGAAGTAAGGTGAGATAGAGAGTTTATGACGGAGAAGCTTAGACGAACATGTGCATCGGTTATTTTGTAAAAAAGTAATTCACAAAATAAATAAACACTTCTCTCAATGTAAAAAATAATTAATTTTTTATATCATAATATTATTCTATAAATTTTAATTTTATTGACTCTACAGTGTGTCCCGTTTTTTCGGATAACAACCCTACAAATGTGAGAAGGCTGTGGAATATCCGCAAGCGATTTTTTTACAATTATTAGTACCCTGAAGGGAGTTTATAAATAAATAAATAAATAAATAAATATTCATCCCTCAAGACATTTATAAAATGTATAGGACAAGTCAAAATATGCAGTGTAGGCAAACCATAAATGTATATACACATGCACATACAGAAATATGGCGAGACAATATACATATACAAACAGATATCAAAAAAATGTTAAATTATTGGATAGAATTAGACAAAAATCTATTTGACTAATAGATTAATTGTGTACCTAATAAGTTTGTTCCAAATGCGTAGAAAACCGTATAATGTACGGTTTCGAGTCTCAAAAAACTGTTCCAAATTAAACATTATCATTCATTGTACGATTTCCTTAGCGTTCCAAATATCTTTGGGACGAGCATTGAACCGTACCACGACAATAATTTCAGTACATGGCCATAACAATCAGCTCACAGACTCTACGGCGGCACCTTTGAAGTATTAAAACCTGAAAATTTGTCCTTGAAGCTTGTTGTCTCTCTCTCTTTTGGGATACAAGTCAGGACCGGATTAAAAATAGTTGTCCCAATTTAGAAAGTGTCATACTAAATATAAATTTGTTTTACTTGAAATTGTTTAAAAATAAAATAACATAACAGTATAAAATACAAGAAAATCAACAAACCACAAAATACAGCATTCGTGCGCCAATAACGCAGTCGTTGACGGTATGGCTATAAGGGCATATTTTACAACCACACGTCCCTGCCACCTTTTATCCCAAAATGGCGAGACGTTCCCGCTCATACGAGTCTGCGAGCTGATTGTTATTTAAGCTGTGACATGGTCATGTGTAGGAACTACTTGTGAACTGCTTTAGACATGTGCACTGAGTAATCTCGTTTAAATTTGACAGGCTGTTCAATTTAGTCGTTTTTTTGATTGATAAATAGTAAATTGAATTTTAAAATGTCCATCCATGACTAGTTTTTAATTTTAAATAATGACTTGTATACGAGGTGGTTTACAACTTCAAAGTTAAATTCAGAGGTTATATTACGTTTGTTCCTACTCATTTTTCGGTCAAGTAAACGTTCGAAACATTCGTGATTCCATGCACGGTATAAACTTGACGCATTCGCCTATTGTCAGTGCATATAATATCGTGACGGTATCGTGGCCGTACAAAAGTATTTATTTGGAACAAACCTATAATCAGTTGATCAGAAACAAAATATTCGTCCACAGCATAGAAACATGTATCCACCAAATATATTTTCAATCGCTTTTTAAAACTTATTGTTATATTCTACTAACTATTTTATCGATGTGACAAAACCTTGGCCTACTATGATGTTTGAAAATGGTCGTTTCCAGAACGTGGTATACTCGCGTCAAGAATTCAGACGTCTTACGTCACGGCTGACGTTACACATTTGTTTTTATTGGCAACGTAATTCTCGATATTTGGCCGCGTTAAAAACAATGATTTCTTGCAATTTAGTGCAGTATATAATGCAAACTTTTAGTGTAGTATATAGTTTTATTACTATCAGTTGTAGTTTCTTAAATATTTTGATGAAATTATAATGAATTATTCATTTGTTCGTATGACGTAAGTCGTCTGAATTCTTGTCGCGAGTATATTAGTCATTTTTTTATCAAAAATATAATATTGGCATGCTATTCAGCACCCATCAAAATACACATACACCAAATTTTATCAAAAAATTTGTATTTTAAGTTTTTTTATGGAGTAGGTACCAAACTTCAAAAAATCAGATAATTAAAAATTATAATAAAATCAAAGACTGTTGAAAGTAAAAATAAATACCAATCGGACAAAGATGAACACATATACTACAAGTCTAACACTTTGAATTGTGGCCACAGTAAAATTATTAAAGTACAAAAATGTAAGGAAGGAGTTTAACTATACTTACGAAAAACCAACTGTAGGTATAGTTAGAATAAATGTACAAATTGTTAAATTTGTTGTCTGTCTTTTATTTGATTTTAATGTAGGTACTTTTACCAAAATTTGTAATTCTCTGTTATCATAAAAATATTATTATTCCATTTTTTATCATTGTAGTGTTCTGAGAAAGGCTTAATAAATAACCGAAATGTTGGTAAATTTGAAGATGTGTGTTCTACAGGGTGTCCAAAAGGTCTTTAAAACGCTCGACCAGATACAGTGCGGCTCAAAATAAGTCTATTTAGCTAAACTTACCTTAGTTCAAAGTTGACCCGTTTAGGTGCTATGCGACCCTGAAGTTGCAATTTTGAAATTGTTTTTTTGTTATAAATTTAAAAAGCCTTATGCGATTTTGCTAAAATTTGGTAAGTTAACATCGTTCTATAGGACAATAAACCCCATATCAAAATTATGAGTGACATCATTCAATTGGCGTGGAACTTGGGTTTTTTAGTAATTGCACCTTCGATAATTCTACGCCAATGGAAGACAAGATTTTTAATATAACATTTAGATTAAGTAAATTATTTACTACAAAAACGGTACTCTTGATAAGGTTCGATTACTCTCGTGGTTTATTCGAAATTTGTAATTTAAATCATTGCAGCAATGTTGATACAGTGCCTTTATAAATGGTTACAAGCCACATGATCAGGGTCGAGATTGTCAAATCAATCGCAGAGCAATTCATATGCGAATATCTTTCTCCTCACTGCGGCAATTGAGAGAGACAAGAAATTTATTTGAATACGAGCTGTTCTTCGAGAATCACAGTCCTAGTCACGTGGCTTGTAATCATTTATGAAGGCACTGTATAAAAATTAAATTGGGAAAAAATTATTCACAATTGTTCCGAATATTCTTGAAATAAAAATTAGACTTTTTAACGAACACGCTTATTCGTTTCCGCGCATTCCATTAGTTTTGTTCACAAGTTTCCAGGTACTTGCCTTTATGCAAATAATTTTGATTGTTGGTTGGTAAATAAAACTTCTGACATTTAAGAGACCTAAATTATTACTAAGATAGAAAAGTTTGTCGTTTACTTAATAATTTGAATTCAATTTTCATTTTTTATGGACATAACATCAGTGCAGACTGGTATATGCTATTAGTTTTTGGAAATCTTTCAGAGTATACTCTGACACACTCTCAACCACTTCCTTCTCAATATCCAAAAACTCCGCATTTTGAGCCGCACTGTATCTGGTCGAGCGTTGTAAAGACCTTTTAGGGACACCCTGTATAACATTTTGACCTGAAACGAACTATACCCTCACTAAATTATTTTATTGTTGTCGCAATTTAAAGTATTAAATTTGTGGTTTGTGTGTTCTTTGTTCAATTGGTATTTGTTTTCACTTTCATGGCAATCTTTGACTTGCTTGTTATAATTTTTAGTTGTTTAATATTTCGAAGTATGGCACCCCATAAAACACAGTATAGATTTGTTGATAAAATTTTGTATATGGGTATTTTCATGGGTGCTGAATAGCCTGGTCATATTATTATTTTGATAAAAAAAACTGCCTAATACCACTTTCTGGAAAAACGACCTTTAAAAAATCATAGTAGGCCAGAATTTTGTCACATCAATAAAATGGATAGTAGAATAAAACCTCAATTCAGGGTACTAATTGTAAAAAAATGGCTTGCCGAAATTCCATTCTTAGATTTCCAGAGGTGTTAACCTGAAAAACAGGACACGCTGTATATAAATGTCTCAGTCTTATCTTGAGCTCTTCGATTTTTCGCCAACATTCTCCTTGTTAATATGGAATTAGTGTTAAGTCTGGGAGGCCAACTGTAAGAGTTAATCCTATTAGTTGCGATCGATGAAACAAGAGTTCGTCCAGAGACCGACACCACATAAGCTGTGTATTCCAGATTGGAACTATGTAGACATATCGATTACAATTAATAGAAAGAAATAAATCTAAAGAGACACGTCTGGAGTGGAAAGATTACTGAAGGGACGCACATTTTTTTTACTCCATCAAACAATCTATTTGTCTGTTTAAATTTTTGTAAACCGCATAACATTGCAATTTGTAATAACATATAAAGTAGAACACACCTATACAATATCATAAAAAAATGGTTAAAACTTTATTTGCATGCCTTGAAAATTATAAAATAAGGATTATTTATTAAATAAGGATGTACCTTCAAGATACGGAAATATTCATGGTGAATTTTAGCTAGAAGCTTTTCATATACCTAATAATTTAGACCTCAAAAATACCTATTACAGAAAGAGTTACTACAAATTTTTTTGTAGAATACAAATGTAGTAAGTCGTATATAATACATATCGTATCAAAATCGAAATATCTAGAAAAATGCCAAAGTTTAACAAAACGCAATTCAATAAACAATTGAACACTTCGAATTGTATACTCATATTTCACAAATGATATCCTTATACCAAAGTGAATGTAATATATTCTTTCTTTGCTTTGCCTTATTCTGGTGAAAATACATAGGCGAAAGGTCAAAATTTCAAAGAGATGAAACATAAGCCTTCATAGCTTTGTATTTTAGCATCCCTAGGCAATTAGGCGTTTGTCTAATGTTTATTCCACTATGCACAAAGTAATAAGTAGTTAATCTCTTGAATACTTAGGTCTGTGTGGTGAAATATTTTTATATGAAAAAATTTGTTTTGCTTGCTCCATCTTTTATATTGTATCACCTTTCTAATTTGCATACCACATCTTATCAAAGTGATCTTGACAATTCATATAACCAGTATATTAAAATTAAAGCTTTTGCATTAGACGATCCTCAAGTTAATAAAAACGAAACATTTCAACATTCGCTTACCTTTTTGTCTGTCATAAGCATTAATACATTCGGAAGTCATGAATTGGCTGATCAGAGCTGTTTTTCCAACACCTTGAGCTCCAAGAAGGGCAACTGTGTAATTGGACACTGATGTTGTTTGGTCGGGTTCATCCATTACTGGCGAAGGAGTGGTGCCACCCCCCATTTGAGGGGGGCACAGACTGTTGCTCCTGGAACGACGCCTCCTGAAGGAATCTCCTCTGTTTACTATACCTGAAATACAACAAGAACATTTAGAAAAATGGTGAAAAGTAATTGAAGCTAATAATTTTCCGGATTGCTTGAAAATGGAAAGAATAAGTCCCGTTTTCAAGAATCGTGATGAAAATTACAGACCTATTACTGCTTGTCCAGCATTCTCAAAGGTATTTTAACATGCTTTTCTACATACTGTTGTCATATTTATTGATAAGAATAATATAATATCAACCAATCAACATGGTTTCTTAAGTATTCATATTATTGAGTCCATAGAGGCTGGAGAATGTCCTGTTTGGATCTTTTGCGATCTCAGTAGGGCATTTGACTGTGTAAATCACGATATTCTGCTAGACAATTTGGATATGGAATCCGTGGCATTTCTTTAATGTGAATGTCATCTTTCGTTCGAAATTGAGATCAATATGTTGTTATTAACAATGTATCTTTAGAAGTAGAAAAAGTTGGTGTAAGGGTACCTCAAGGATCGGTGTTGGGCCCTATTCTATTTGTGTTATATATTAACAATCTAGATGAGTTGTCACATTCCATTACTTTTTATGGTGTCTGATAAATCCTATAATCACGATATTTTGACAATGCCTGGTGTGTTTTTATAAGAAATATGTCTTTATATGTTTATTAAGTATGTAACCATATTAATATACTTCTTGGTAGATGCAATATATGTTTTAATTCACCTAATTGTTTTGGTTTAAGAAGCTTTAATGGTAAAAAGCAATTGAAAATATATTTGGTGGATAAATGTTTCTATGCTGTGGAGGAATATTATTAAGTGATCAATTAATATTAGTTACCGAGTCTCTTCAATCTATGTAGGTTTTTATCTAATTCTATCCAATAATGCGACATTTTTTTCAAATTATGTGTTTGTATATACTGTCCCTCCATATTTCTGTATGTGCATGTGTATATTCTTTTGTCTACACTGTATAATTTGATATATACATTGTATACATATCTTAAAGGATATATACATATTATTATTATAATCTTAATTATTATGTACAGAAAAGTAGAAAATTTTGAACATATTTCTAATGTTTGTTCTTCATACTACTAAAAATGACCACTGAAGACTGAAAATGTGATTACAAAGTTAGATATTAAAATTAAGCGTAACAGAAATGTTCAAAGTAATCTATATAAAAGCAGAGCGATATTACATGTTCCGTTCCTTGTGGTTCTTGTATTTCGTTAATTGATGCATACATTGGCAAATTGCCACGCGTGTTTTCTCTGCAAATGAACAGAACTTCAACTGCTTCAGCGTCTGTGATTGTTTATCCACGGAAATTGAAAATAAATCAGTATTCTCTTTTTTGATTTTGTCGAAAATTAACATGAATCCGTATAAATGGCTAAATAAATAACTTTATTGAGTTGACTACGTATATTTATTGAATCAGATGTGAATTTATATAGATATGAAGATATCAACCTTATCTATTTTTTCGCTGTTATTGATTTCTAGTGGTAGTCACTCTTTGAAATTTTAATAATCGCTTTTATTCCAACAGGAAAAACCCAATTATAAGAATAAAAAAACATTATACTACATGATACCAAATACAAGCAAAGTAGAACAACAAAATAATGTAAACCAAAACTAATTGTTCCTCAAGGGTCCATACTTGGACCTCTTTCATTTGATATATTTATTAACGATATTGCGGAAGATCTTAATATGCAATACCTATTATATGCTGATTATGTAAAATTATTTTGTGAAACTGTGTTTTAGACTGTAAGATCCTTCAGAATAATCTTGTTTCAATTAACGACTGCTGTAATAGAAATATGTTGCTTCTTAATATCAGCAAGTGTAATCTTATGTCGTTTAATCGAAAAAAGGTGCTTATCATGTTTGATTATATATTGTAAAAGAGCATTCTCAAAAGGCCTGATAGCATTAATGACTTGTGTTATTTTTATCTCAGTTGAGTTTCTTACAGCACATCCACAGTTCCTTATCCGATACATACAGGAGTTTGGGATTTATTTTACGAAACTATAAAGATTTCAGGACTCAGTCTACTTTGCGATTATTGTATACAACTTTTGTGAGGTCTAAACGTGAATACGGTTCAGTTATATGGAATCCAATTTATATTACATATACATTTTTACTGAAAAGGGTCCAACAAATGTTTTTTAAATCTGCCGCATTTCTGTTACATGAAGTTTATCCTACTTAAGGTACTGACTACAAGAATTGTTTTGTGCCCGTTTCCACCTACAAAGTCTCGACAGTAGACGTACCATGCACAATATTATTTCATTATATAAAATTATCCACTTAAAAATTAGATGTCAATTTATTACTAAGGATTTATTATTTAGAGTCTCCAGATTGAACTTTAGGAATTGTGCATTGTTCATGTTATCCTTTGCCAGTACAAATATGTACTTTGTATCAAATGCTGAACAATAGTAACAATATGGAGGGTTTCGGCATTAACTTTTGTAGTGTGCATGACATAAAAACATATTTTCGTTAGGTGCATATGTTGTTCCAGAGGATTAATATTTTTACGAAGTCACCAAAACTTCCTGGAAACTATTCCTTATCCGATGTTATTCTCTAGAAACATCTTACGACCATCCCAATAATAAGCACCTCTCGTGAGTTCGGTACTATGATGATAAATATTCAACGTACCTATAGTCCTTAAAGTTCAAATAAAAGAAAACCTTTACCTTCACTTCTTGAATGCTGATCGAATCCTTCTACTTACTATTCAACCAACGTAAGTTACGGTTTGAAAAAGCTGAAAGTTGTCGAAGCGTCGTTAAGCAAGCAAATAAATAAGTTCTGAATAGTTTTTTTCAGAGGAAGGAAAACCTTTGGCTGAAATTTCTTCTAGCAGGCATCTTGCACTTGCCATTGGGATGGGAATATATTAAATTGAAATGTACCTTTTTAAGAAAATGTTTTTAATTTGCCACAAGTGGATTTAGTGCAGTAAATACGAGGAGTAAGCATTATTTTCCGTTTTAACATTACCATAATTATTAGTGGTGATGTGGTGAAGTTGCGGCATTGATAAATGTAATTTATTTATTTGTTTACAATATAGATCCGCTCGTGATTACGGTAACAATGCTATTAGTTATGTTTTGATAAAAGGTTTTACTTTAGAAAAATTATGCCATCTGAATTTACATTAAACTACTTGTTTTAACTTCATAATAATGTATATGAATAATAAATAAAAGTAATAAATAATGATTTTTAACATTTATTTTTTTATTGCTATTTACTTCTGATTTATCTAATTTCTTCTTAAACATTTAAAAAAAATAATTTAAAGTAGTGAGGTGAGATAGCAAACTTTTATAAATGCCTCAAATAACATTCTATATCTCGTAAATGGTAGGAGCAAATACAGAACATGCTATTTGGAATGAAGCGCTGAATACACTAAATAAAAAAAAGTAAGTTTGTTTTACCATTGATTTTCTAAACACCAAGAATACGTGGCAGCTTATAGAAAAGTTTTATTGATTCCTTACAACTTTACATTATAATTTTTTCGATAAACCTAAACCTACTTCTGTATTTCCAATTAAACTTACATTAAAATGGTTTTCATATACAATGTTGCAATACTAGAGAGCTTAATTAACGTTTTCCTTTCCTCGCGTTTCATCGACCTACACCACATGTGATCGTTGTCTGACGTCACAGGTCTTCGATGTGGCGGCCACCGTTTTCTGGCGGAGTGGTTAAACAGAAATACCGTTTTTAAGCTTATTTTTTCCAGGAAATTGTCTAGGATAAACGCCATTTCTTTCTTTTGCACATATTTGGAAAAATCCTGCAATTTTCCCATTATCACATGTAGCTAATTTATACCTGCAACCTGCAACTTATATATTTTTTTCTCCACCGCGTTCTTTTAGTTTTAAATACAAAAATAGAGCTCGATGCGCCATTTTGTTAATATTTTCTGACTTCAATAGAAGTATTCTAATGAAATTCCGTTTTTGCAAATATAGTAATTGCCAATGACGACACAGGTCAGGCCTTGAATAGTACCCACAGTGCAAAGTACAGTGAGTCGCTTTCTGCTTGTGGCTGCATTCGAATCTAGCGTTGAGTAGCCAGTGACCAGTGTGGCCATTAGATGTAGACACGTGTTTCGTCTGGCGTTATTTGTGATAAAATTCATAACAGGTTTATAACCTATTTTGGTAATCAGGAGCATAATATTGTATATTCTCTTTAGTAAAAATCATCTATACCGTCTTGTTCATCATATAGTAAGTGATACAGCTTTCTGCTTCGCACTGCATAGCTTTTTAATATTAACGGTATACAAAGAACCAACCCCAAAATCAGCTGCATGAATAAAAAATTTAAGCGAACGTGAATTGTTTGCTTTCACTACCACCACCAGCGAAAACTGAACAATAAGCACAATTAATAAATGAAAAACTGGCAGAATCGGAACTTTTTTAATTCCGGAGTTGTGTTCGTTGATAGAATGGTCAATATTTGTTTCTCTGAAGCTAAAATAGAGGGATTGTTTTTTTTGCTTTGTTTGGTATTTACATCACCCAGCTTCTCATTTAAGATTTTATGAAGTTGAAACAATGTATGTAATTATGTTAATTACAACAATTTTTGCTAGTTACCCCCAGGGCTTTTATAAAGGATATTTATTGTAGGCAACTTTTCAGACTTGGTTGGAGGCAGCCTTTTATTAAAGCTGAATTTAAAAATAAAATATCTTATTAATATTCATGCATTTATAAGAAAGTAATGATTATTCAGTAGTCATATACGTACTGAAAATATTCTACTAGAAATATACAGCGGTGTTATTGATAGCAAATTGGCGCAAACACTAATAGTCAAAATGAAATCAACAAAATAACACCAACTTCTTATGCAATTACCACCCTTATTTAAGAAATATCATCTGGTAGATCATGTATATAGAAGATTAAGTTACATTACAGTCTGGATTTTGCAAGAAGTGAATTTAGGTAGCTCCAAAAGTAAAATTTTATGGGACTTATATTGGAACGCCGTAGCGGCCATATGAGTACACTCTACCAATCCCATCTATGAGGGTAAACTTTATTTAGATACTTCCTCCTTCTACCATTTCCTAGGGTGTAATGTGCTGGGGCATCATCATGCATGTATCAGAAATCACGTCTCAAAGTTAGGTACATCTTCTAAAACAATTTGTAAATCATCTCTCAAAAAACTGACATAACGTTGCTCCGTTAGGTCTAGGTGGTAGTTCAAACGGTCCCACAATACATTGCCAAAGGATTCTATACCAAATGTTTATGAAATATCAATGTTGAAAATGATGTTCTTGGAGGATAAAATTATTTTCCATCGCATAAGTATGGCTATTGTCAGTTAAACGTACCTCTTTGAGTGAATGTTTTATCACTAAATAAAATTTTGTTGTACAACAATGAATACTCTAAATGGTCTCTAAGAAACTGACAAAATTGGAACCTTGGAGCAAAATAACACGGATACAGCTTTACTTTGCGTGTTATTTTGGACACTGTAAGTTTGCTTATACCTGCACCAACACGTCCTATTGATGGTTTCTGCGTCTTCGGCAATACATATTTCTGCCTCCATATCGGCATCAATCACTCTCGGTCCTTTGGCATTCCTGTTTTTGGGATGAAATTTTTATTTCGCCTAATCTATCGTACAACGAATTGAAAGTTTTATGGTTTGGCTGCCTTCTATCCGAATAAAGGTCAAATTAACTGCAGCATATCTCGCATTCATACATTTAAAAAATCATTATGACGAGGTATTTTAAACGCATTTGCGCCCAGGAACGACTTACGTTGGTAGACCCTAACCACCATTCAGTGCAGGAATGAGGGAAATATGGAAAACCTTATTAATTAGCGGGGTAGTCAAACATCAACCGGTATCAATCTCTCACATTTACTCAAGCCAGCATTCTTCCACCCTACCATACCTGCAGAGAGGGTGCCAATTCTCGCTACGAATATAGCTTATATACGGTTTACCGGCTGCGGGGGTCGAACCCACAGCAATCTAGTTACCTCGATTCAAGTACTGACGTCTTAAACCGCGCGACCACTGACCAATCAAATAATAATAATTAACTGGCTAATAACAAAACTTACTCAATATCACTGCAGTTTGACAAGTTATGGTAAACAAATCTCTAGTTACACTTTAGCTTTGTTTTAACAACAAAACATACTTTGCAAAAAGTAAATACACTCATTTAAATAACGTTCAATTCGAAAACGGTCTACTTTTTTACTTCAACGAAGTAGACCTTTTTTGTATTTTTGTTCGAGAATGTATATACAGCGTGGACATGTCAATGGACTAATGTTGCTGTAGGTGGCGTCATCTAGCAGCAATTATGTAATTAATAACGTTTTCATATTATACATGCCGAGTAATGGCACGATACTAAATTTCATCGAAATCCGTTGAACAGGTTTCAAGATATTTCAAAAAATAATTGGGAAAAAGTTGTAGAACAAAAACGAGTAAGTTTTGCTAAGGCATCTTGGACCCAAATACTTCATTTTGATGGCAGCTATCACCTTTTCGTTGTGCAAATAATTATGGGACGTCCTGTATACAACCAATTATTCATGAGTCACACTGAAAATGTATGTAATCTGACGAGGTTATCAGCAACACAATTTAGAAGAATAAGTGTGTTCCTTTTGCTACCTTCATTCTTTAAGAATGAAAGCTCAATACTAAGTTAGGAAATATGTATATATTTTTATTTCGGCTTAAGGGTAAAATGTTTCTTTCTACACATTTATTTTATTATCACTATAAGACAAAAGGAAACGTTTTCCTCACGTATAGAGGAAACATAAAAACAGTAAATATTTGTTTATAGGTTTCCACCTCGGACTTTATCAAACATAATCCATTTTCCAGTTATTTCTCTAGATATATTTGTCAGGAAATGTCCTGTGTTTAAAATGTTATGAATACAATTTTTATGTTTGCTTCATTGTATGTACATTTAAGTTCGCATGAAATATTTTATGTATTTACACATACTATAAAACATTTTTAGAATTATATTTTCCTTCTTCTTCATTTTATTGCCTGGTAGGCTTATCCTATGTCAGGTACGATGTGCTGTAATGAAGCGACCGTAAAAACTGTCGATAATAAACCATACAATTGATATTTGCAAGTTTTTTGACGTCGAAATATTCAAATAATAGAACGAAATGACAACAATTATAGATCAATTTATCTTGTAACGTTTATTTTATTTATTTTCAACAAAATAATTTTATTAATATTACTATCCCATATTTTGCACCATAAATCTTTCCCATAAATATCATAATCAAAACCTATAATCTTGTTATGCATAACTGTAATATAGTGCACTAAAATAGATGCAACATATGGTAAGGATTATTTTTCAATTACCTGCCAACTTATTAATGGCCCTTCTGTTTATTTTGGATCCAATATGCACCATTCTCTATGATATAGTTAATTCAAATATATTCATTTTTATCTTAACATTATTTTGATTGTTTCTAAAGGTTTTTGTGGTATGAATTGGAAACACCCATAAAACTCTTTCTAGAGTTAATATCTAGCTTTGCTACTTAGTATATTAACATTTTTAGATGATTTCACAATGGAATCAGACCTAAATCCAGTATTTCTTTTAAGATAAATTAAAAGCGATACGTTCGATTCTTAAAAATGGCCATAAATATGCTGCAGGTATATCGAATTATCGTGCGGTTATAATTATATGCAAATTTAGCAAAGTTTTGGAGATGATTATGCTTAATCCGAGCACGTTAAACAATTTATTGATATTAATCACCATGGATTTATGAAAGATAGATCGACTACTACGAATCTCGTGTGCATTACAGATTATAAATATATCCAGAACTTTGGATAATAATGATCAGGTCGATGTTATATTCATAGAATTTTGGTGGAAAGGTTAAATATATATATGGCGTTTCTACAAGCTTGCTGAATTTATTTAAATCGTACTTGTCCCAGAGAATAAAATATGTTCAATACAGGGGATTTAAATCCGAAACATAAATATATTGTCTGGAGTTCCGCAAAGTTCCATTTTAGGACTCCTACTGTTCAATATCTTTTTAGTTTTGGCAGTATTTTGATATCAATTTTTTACGCCGATGCTACGAAAATATTTGTTAAAACTGATGATTGTCTGCATTTACAAAATGTTTTAACCATATCCAATACATGGTGTACAGAAAATGGAATCGAAATGAAATACAACACATTCACAATACACACATTTAAGAATATGAATATCTGTTTCTCACTGAATGTTTGGGCAGGAATCGTTGATGAGTGCCTAATAAGTATGGATGGTTTACAACATATCGAATTTCTTCGCAGCGACCTGCCCGCCCATCTTGAAAATGTATCCCTAGCTGTCCCACAACGCATATGGTTTTTACACGATGAAGCACCTACTCACTTTCGGCTAGATGTTCGAGATTTTTTCCATTAAGTGTATAGAGTACGGTGGTTTAGACGGGGTGGACCGGTAGCACTGCCTCCGCGGTCTTCCGATTTAAACCCTCTTGACTTGATCGAAATGGAAACCGGTGAGGATTTGCGTGAACGTATTACAGCTGCCGTGTATAATTTGCGTTTACAAGAATAGCAACCAGGAGGATCAATCGCTTTAGGTTGGTAAAATTGAATTGAATTGTGTATACAAGTCGAGGGACAAAATTTTTAACAGGTTTTTAAATACGATATGTCATATTTTTTTTATAAATTTCGTGTTTTAATAGTGATTAAGTACCGCAATTCTTCTCCAAATTAGTGTAACGAAATTTTATTCCTTTTAAAGACAAGTCATTTTGATCACATCTATATATCATTAAGAATTAAGAAAATACTATGGAACTCAAAGAAAGTAAAAGCTAAAACGGAATACAAGAATATTGGCATATCTCCAGATCGCACAAAAAGGCAAATAGAGTATTATAAAAAAGTCAAACAAGAATTATTGAATCGAATTGATGCGGGCGAGACTAACTGCAAGATAAAACATGTCAACGGAATTCTAAAGGTTATAAATTTAAACTAAGCGAGCCCAACAGTTTCGGTTAGCGAGACGTGGTTAAAGCCAGAGGTGAACTCATATGAACTTTTTCCGGTTAGTTACGTAGTCCATCGTAGTGATCGAAAATTTGAAAGACTGAAAGTGAAGTCTGGTGGTGGAGTCTTGCTAGCTGTTGATAGCACTATACACTCTGAAGCCGTTAGTGAGCCTTATTTTGACGACAATTTTCCTAATATTGATCTGTTGGTGTGTAAGTGTTGTGTAGCTTATAGGACGCAAATGCGGACTGCTTAATAATACTATGCCGCCCCGCACAAGTCTTCGACTTCTGGGCTAATCCTCGTGATTAGAATGAGGGGTAGAGATATTATTATTATTATTATTATATTAACAATAATCGACGATGTTTACATAAAATAATTAGTACTATTAGTTAAAGTAGTTTTGTATGCAACGAAAGTACGAAAAATGAATGCCAAATACTGTAGCTTACCGAATTAACTGTTATCTATCAGGTACTTACTATTATGTAAACTTTGCTATTATTAATAAAAATGTTTAATTTCATCGTTAAGTTGTTAGTCATAGTTAACCTTGTATAATTTTCTTCTATTGTTTGTACTTTCGTTGAACTCATAAAATCTCAGAATAGTAAAACGTAAAGCAAAGTGATTTCCTTTTCGTTATTAACTCTGATTCTGGTAGAAACACATTAAGTTTTACGCTGCTCTGTTTGTATCTTTGCATCTTTTATAGAGTAAATTTCTGAATTTACTAGAGCGGGAAGGCTGTTCATCGGTTTTATGTGCACAGTCCTTTCTATCCTTCAAGTCTACGTTCTCCTCGTGGGAACTGTCTGGATGATTACGGCAATCGATTACGGTTCATAAAGTTTTCATAGTTTTACCGAATGGGAATGGTGCAGTCTAAACTGAGAGGTTTATTGCATATTTGAAAGACATCGCACTCGGCGGCTTTACAGGGTCGTTGTTTTCTTACAAGAAACGTGTTTATTTTGTTCTATAGCAACATATTTTTCAATAACGCATGTGTATCACTATTTATATATTTATTCATAGAGAACTGAAGTATATTGGATTGAAATGAAGCGATTTATATGCAACTTGGTAAAGGATGTTCCAACAAAAAGGAACCAAGCCTGACCGTTGAGGTAATACTGGATAAAACACGTTTGAACAGAAGTGTTTTTAACAATATTCAACTTTTTATATTAATATTATTTTGAATTGAAATATACAGGGTAAACCTTAAACAAGTACAAATGTTTTAACTGCAGATGTAGTTCGCAATGTAGATGCGTCAATTAAAAGTAATTTTTAAAAATTTCAAATAATTACGCAAATATTTATTTAAAAAAAATACATTATAAGATTTGCTGACCAGATAGATCACTGACCTAATCTAATAAACCATATGAGCGAGATTGCCATATCGTCTGTAAGATAAATAATTTTTTTTATCGCAATTTCAATTTTGCGATTGATTCTAATTTAAAAATACATGTCTTTAGCAATAAGTACAACCAATGAACAATACTCAAGTTTAGAGCGAACATATGTGTTAAATAATTTTAATAGCACAGCATTATCATGAAATCACGACCTTATCTTATCACAAAATTCAATGCTCTGAGACTTTATTGTAACCAAATGCTAAGGAGACTACTTAGATTTAGATTTAAATGATTGAAATTACACCATTCTACCACCCTATTCAACTCATCCTGAAGTTGAATGCAATCGTCAATACTTGACACGGAGGAAAATATATTTAAATCATCTGCATATAACAATTTGTGGTAACAAAGTACGGCGCACAGTGGCGCGAAGCTCCACTGTGCCACTCAAATTACTGTACCCCTTAGGATTCGGCCGGAATGTTAGACTAATAAAGGACAAAAAATGTTCGCATCCTGATGATGACATTATACATGTCGAAACGTTGATGACGTAAAATAAAGTCTTTTTGTAATTTTATGACCTCATTCCAACTACATTTACCTTAAAAATAATTGAATAAGGTCACTATCCTGGAACTATAATAAAATTTCCTATCAATCCCTCTTTCTCAATTTTCAATTTGGGTCTTCATTTTCGCGGAATTTGACTCTAAAAATGGGTTTTTATGGAAAGAACTAGATTTTTAGCACATATAATGAACCTGCGGAACACGAGATTGAGATTTTGCCGGATTTTTTTATGGGGGAATGCTCGCCTTGGAAAGCCCTACAAGACTGTCCACTTAGATTTCGGGGAGAAATTTTCCGTTGCCTTTAAAATCGCCACAATCATCCAAAAATATTCACATATCAAAAATCGTTCTACTGAAAACTGTGAAAGTATTGGAAAAAAATCTCATCTCACAAAAATTATTTGTACACATTCGAGGAATCCGACATTTTTGGACATTGGCCACATACAGATTTTCCGAATTTTCCCGTAATTCTGAAAAAGGTCAGAAAGGTTCCATAAATAATTTTGGGAATTCAATTTTTTGACAAAAGTGGCCATTTTGGATACAATAGTTCTTTGTTAATGAGAAATGATTGATTTGTCCCGGAACTGTTCGGATGGAAATGTAATATAGTGAAAGTCTTCAGCATCTACTCGATGCTTTAAACTTTCGAGACCATAAGATTTTATATGGATTTTTCTCTTTTTGGCCACTTTTATCCAAAATCCGCGAATCGTTTTATTCAAAATTAGGATAGTATTGGGAAAATGGTGTTGAACAGAAAATGAAGTTGAACGAAAAATTTCTCCCCGAAATCTAAGTGGACAGTCTTGTAGGGCTTCCTAAGAAGAGCATTCCCCCATAAAAAAGGCCGACAAAATCTCAATCTCGTCATTTGGGGTCATTTTTGTGCGAAAAATCTAGTTCTTTCCATGCAAACCCATTTTTGGAGTCAAATTTCGCGAAAATGAAGACCCAAAGTGAAAATTGAGAAAGAGGAATCGATAGAAAATTTTATGACAAAAATTTAAAAAAAATCAACTCAAACGTCCCAACCCTAGCACAATAATGTGGGTGCCACAGTGGCGCGAAGCAAAAAAGAAACTAGGTATATGATCAGGACCAAAGTTAATTTGTTCTTCAGTTTTTTGAAAGATATTATTTCCTCATAATATAGATCTTTAACGCAAACTGTAGGCATATTAATATCAATAGCAGTATCTTGTCTGAATTGTACTGCGTCGCGAGAAGGCAATAAAACAGTTTGAAAATAGTTCTTAAATGATTCTACAATCGTATTAGGATTATCAATTACATCGCCCGTATAATGCATCGTATCAGGAATTCTGCTTGTACCTCTTTTATTATTAATACAATCCCAGAACTTTTTAGGGTCCGTTTGTATACTACGTTGAACAATCTGTAAGTACGCGTTGTAGTCCCGATTAAATTAATTTAAAAAAATTCCAATACAAAATATTTTGGAAGAAGTAAATAGCTTATTCCATCAAACTTCACCGTAGCTGTAAAGGACGTAGGTGGAACTCATTTTCGTCTGTCAGGAACTAAACGCTCTGAACATCTGCAATTGATTCCTCTCCATATTTTTTGTCCGCTTAATTGACCCTACACTTAGAAGCTTTTATATTGCCATCAATTACGGAAGCCGACATTATTTGGAAACGAATCAAAAGAGAGAAAATTGATTGTTGAAATATTTAAAAGGCAACCTAAATTGTGTTACTTATAAAACGGAAGGTATGCGGTAGAGTGTAGTTTTATTCTGGTTTTAAAAAATTGCTTATATAAATAAGACCTTAGAAATTTATGACCAAAAATGAGTTTATGAAAGACCAATCTTTGACTGCTTATTTAGAATAAGGAGAAACTGGGTTTAGATTTGTATTCCCAGAGTCGTTCTAGTTTAGGAAAATTATTTCAGAATTTACTGAGCTCTTAAATTTTTCAGGAAAACAATGAATATATTAAGGAGATTGCTAGAGAGGAGCTAAGTTTGGATTTGGATTTGTCAGTGTCTTTATAGTCAAAGGGATTTTTTTTCAGAATTTTTTCTGCAATTTAATTTTCCAGAAAAATCACTGAACTATATACAGGATGTCCAGAATATAAGTATAAAGAGCTTGTATATCCGACGAAACGTAACAAAAAAATGTCTAAAACGAATAGTTTTTCTAGAAATATATTTCAAAAATATATATGTAACTATAATAAAATGCAAAACTGCGTTACGAAATTACAAACTAAGGTGTAATTAACGTTGAGTAAAAGCTCCTATAACATAATTTGTTTTTTTGTATGTGTATTACTGAAGTAAACAATTGAAGTTTTCCAACAAATCCTAAAATCTGTAACGTGCTGTAACGTTCAACAACATTGCAATCTGTCAGCCCCTGTTAACCTAAAAGTATTTTTCTTTTGTTTAGTGCTTGCTTGAGATTTGTGAGTATACCTACATAAACACAAATAGAACAATATGTAGTAACCATAACCAGCTGTATGACATGTTAATTTATGGCAAATCTGGGTAAAACTCTCTACCTACTAGGTGCTGGTGCGGCTTTTCGCAAGCAACATGAGCTGTTTTGAACACTTGTAACTATTTAACATTTTATTGTCTTGTAAAAAGAAATCTAAGAAAACGATTCAGTGTAAGTATGTTTAGGTGTATTTGTAATAGGATTAAATATTAAATCGTCATATTTTGCCGCCAAAAATACGTAGTTAACAAAATGACCTGTTCTTTTGTTACGCCATGTATACTACATGAAAATATATATAGTTCATGAAATTTCCAATTAATAAACTTACGATTTAAGAGCGACCTTGTAAGTAATTCGAAAGGCTGATGCAGTCCGTTTTTGTGTGCTCCGTTGACGAAAAAAAGAAGTAATAGGTATCTTGAAGTCCACGTAAGCTAGAGAGTCTGGGTCTTTATAGTCTAAGTCTAATTTTGAAATATTAAATTTGCGATGATGTAAATTGCTCCGATGGTAAAAAAATTATATTTCGAAACTGAGATTTTTTAGTTTCAGAATTTTATGAGACCTTGAGTTCATGAAAATTTCATTCAATTTCTTCAAATAATGACAATTGAACAAGCTGGTCTGTTTTTGTGTTGCTCCGCTGACAGAAAAAAAAATTATATATTAGATTTGGTTTTTCCAGGATATAATTTTCAGTAGTAGTAAAATAATCAAAAAAGTGTTAGTATTTAATATCACTATTTCTGTTATCTTGCTAATAAATGATAATACCGATAATGGAGTAAGGCATTTTGCAGGAATTAGACGACAGTTAGGGGTAAACACAGCCGTTTCTCCGCACTATTCCATTTGCAGTAAATTTTATTGTTTGACGACCCCAGTATTACCCTGAATTAAAGACGCTATAAATGGAACGCAGGCAACAGGTTTTCGAAGTGGGTGGTTGGACAAAAATAGAACTTGTTAGTAAATCGCAGACATGAAGGGTTAACTTTTGACTCGTACAGTCGAGGTTGTCGTTCCACCGGTGCTTCCTGAATCGAAAACTTCTTTTGTCTCCGCGACGTTTAATTATAACGACTTGCTTTGCTATTTCGTTTCGTTCCAAGTGAAAAACTAATTATGAGAGCTTCGAATTTTTAATGAGAAAATCTGTTTTTGCCTCTTTTGTACTTTCAGGAAAAGATAAGCAATACGGGAACCTTTCTGAGAGACATAACTTTATGTCTACTAACAATGCTTTATGTTAATTAAGGTGAAAAAATTGAATTTCGCATGTAAGGTTTGTAGAACATGAAGCAGATTACAAAAATAATTTCTGAGAGTAAGCATGCAGGTTTCATTTGTTTTTTATCACCTTTGTTTTAATAGTTTTTTCAGATTTAGCCTTTTACAGGGTAATTTAGTTGTAGTATTATTAACTTTAAAAGAAAATGTGGAAGAATGTGTTTAATAAGAATATGCAATTAAAAGAAAATTAAATGCATATTTGCGCCGAAAAAATATTTTCAAATCGTTATTTAAGCCCCCTTTTCAAACTGTCACTAACTCAGCTTCCAATTAAACACGGTGTCGGCCTGATAGATAGATAGATATTTATTAGTGTTACATACACAAGTGTTTACACACGTCAGAAAAGAAGTTTACAGTCATATTATAAAATTATCAAGAAAAAAATAAATATGTCTAACATACAGTACATAGTAGAAACATATGCCGATAAGTGTTGACATGTAATAGATAGCAAAATGGTTTAAAAATTAACAAAATAGTGTGACCAATAAAAGGAAATAGTTGTAATTTTTGAAGCACATATGTAAAAGACAAAATCAAACAAATAGGACATTGATACATATTAAAATAACGTCATAAAATATTGCAACCCAAATGTGCAAAGTTTGAATCACGATTTATTATATTTTGAAATCACTGTCTAAAAATTCATGGATACTGTAGAATGCGTTACTTAGCAGACATTTTTCAATATTTCTTCCAAAAAGCAATGGACGGTTGAGGGATCGTATTTGGGGGAGTAACGCATTAAAAACTGAATGCCATGATACGATGTGCCATTTCGTGCTATACTTAGGCTATGAAAGTTTACATTTAAATTATATTTTCTCCTGGTATTGTGACTTTGAATTTTGCTGCAAGGTGTGTACATATCTTCGTGATCTTTAACATACAAAAGGCAGTGAAGTATATAAGTACACGGTACGGTTAACCAAGTGTCTTAAATTGTACTTTACAATCATCTCTGAATGCTAAGCCTGAAATTACGCGCATGGCCGTCCTCTGAGTTGGAAAAACGGAATCGGATGAAGGAGTGTGACCCAAAATCAGAATGGCATAATTTGGAGTGAATTAAATTATGATAGGCAGTAATCAATGTCTGTTGAGACACTCTGCCGTACAAACAGCGGAGCATGTAAATGCCTTTGAACATTTTGTTGCAGAGATAATGGGCATGCCCGTCCCTTGCTATTTTGGGTCTAGATATACTCCCAAAAATTTAAAAGATTCAGGATTTTTTACAGCATTTAACTCACGTAGGCTGAATATCATTTTTTCTGTTTTATTTGCATTTAGGCATAAGTTGTTTGAAGAAATCCAGTTTGATGCATTCTCCTCAATTATCGATATATATCGACCATCAGATCGTTTAAAGATTTATTTGTCAGAGATAGATTTGTATCATCAGCAAAAAGGATTGCAAACACATTATTTCTCACCGAGGTCCGGTTTATATACACGAGAAACAACAACGGTCCAAAGATAGAGCCGTGAGGTACACCGTAGTTTAAGTAAAAAAATTTTGATTTATTGTTGTTGTGCACTACATTTTGTTGTCTATGACATAGGTAAGATTCAATAAGAGATGTGCTCTTAGGTATACAGCTATAAAACCGTAATTTATCAACAATTATATCCTGACTTATGCAGTCGAAAGCTTTGATGAGGTCAAAAAACATCGAACAAACGTACATAACTTCATTATAACCATTATTTATGAATGAGGTTAACTTATCTATGGCAAGTTGTAGTTTTCTCCTAAATCCGAACTGATTTTGACAGAAGAGATTTCTATTTTCTAGATATCCAAGAAGTTGTTATTTCAATATTATTTCATAAATTTTAGCAAAAAATGGGATGATTAATATTGGTCTATAATTTGCTGGATCGCTGGCATCATTTATTTTTAAAGACTGATATTACTTTCCATATTTTTATGCAACTAGGAAAAAACGACGCGACGTTGCCAAATTTAAATATTTTCTTAGTATCTACCTACTTATTGAAATGTTAAAATATGTAATGAATGTTATAAATTATTTTTTTAAAGTACCTATGCAATTAACATATTAAATTTCGGTTTAAAAAATATTTAATATTGGAGTTAAAAAGATCGAATAATAAACCATTTTCCGCTTAATAAATACTAAATATATTCTAAATGATATTTTAGATTGCATTCTAGAAGTTTGTCATTGGAAAGTAGATATATCACTTTAGTACTGAACTTTATTGAACAAGCTGTTATGTTTGTGGTTCATAAGACGTAGCAACTGGGTTTCACTCAGTCAATTAAAAATATGTCATCGTTACAACGTTAGTAACTTACAGCAATAGTCGTAGCTTCTATTTTCTATGATGTATCGATATTACAATACATTTTCAAGGTTGGTTGCTGACTGGAAACACAGTCTGTAAGATCATTTTAAGTTCCCAAATAATCTTAATTAAACAATGTTTAGAATAATTTGAACAGAATATTTTTATGTTTTTATTGAAATTAGGTCTGGATATATCCCGTACAAATAATTTGTCCGTAATTTTATTTATTTATTCTGTCACCCAACACATTCTGTTGATAATAATAGACTGATTTATATGTAAAAATGCATATGCGAACCTAATTTTAAATTCCCATAGTGCATGCAGTGTCATATGGGTGATGTATTATTTTGTGTTGCATACAATGAACACATAGGTGGGTATTAACTTCAATTCTATACCTATATGAAATTAGCCTATGTTTATTTTATATCCAAGTTTGGTAATCATGAAAAAATATTATTAGTGGACATTAAAAGTACGTATCACACGTATTAAGCAAATGTGATGAATATATGTATGTTTCCGTTTAGTTTAAAATTCTAAAGGTTTATATTGATTTTTACTAGTTGTTTTTATAAAATTTGACTATTACTTTTGACTTGTGTAAAGCGCTGTGGTGTGTGTGGCCTGAACCTGAAATAAATACATAAAATTATTTATCGTATACGAGACTGACTCATGTTATAAATCTGCTCACAATTTGTAGCAGTCGACACTAAAAAACATACATACAGCTCATATATTATTTCTATAAAATCGTGTGCCGCATATCTCTGAGAGCATACCCGGTCACACAGCTTCTCCTACTGTAAGTACGCATGTGCCCCAGTTTTCTATTGACTGTGACGAATTGACGGATCGCTAATTTAATTATGAATGTAATTAATTTTATTAGTGATTTTGTGTTCTTAAGAATGGAGAATAATTGAAGCTCTACAGCGTACTCTCAAAATCGTTCTAATTTAACAAATGAGGAATACCGGATGATGACATAATCGATCAGAATCTGTATCTGGATACATTAAATTTTGACGGAACCTGGATGCATGAAGGTCATATGGAAAGCGGTACGGTATCATATAATAAGTGTTAATGTGTGACCGTTATAGTGACAGTGCCAGTAAGCAATAGTGACTCGTGTGCATGTATTCTAAAGTCTTCTGTCCTTTTGAATGCGGAATTCGCAAATATTTACGCGATTTATATAATGGTGCAAAAGTCTCTACTTGTAACAAATTTTGTCAACTATAACATTTTCATCATAAAATTGCTATGGTAGATTATCAGAAGCTCAAAATAAATTTATTAACACCACATCATGATGAAAGTAGCAATAATATTTTTAGTGTTTTATTGTTTCAATAAATTTGTCAAAATTTGATACATGGTGATTGTCCGGGTTGTTGTGCCGTGACCTCGGTAACTGGTAGCTGCCAGAAACAGAGTTAAAATGCACATCCCTAGCATTAGCCGGGATACTTTTACCTGCCCTGGTTGTTCTCGGGCTAGGCTCTGTGGGGACAGGCTATCGGTGTCGCTGGGCCCGTCCATACATTGATTTTGGTTTGGTCCCTATTGTTGGTATTACCACTGCTACGGTCGGAACCGTTCCTCGGATAATGGTGATCCTCCGAGGCGTTCCGTAGCCGCCGCTGTAACTGGTCACATCCCATGCTTCCAAACGTTTCGCCGCTCTTCACCTCAGTCGCGGCGAAGCTTTTGCAGAGTCACTACTGAAGATGCCAACCAGGGCAGGTAAAAGTATCCCGGCTAGTGCTAGGGATGAGCATTTTAACTCTGTTTCTGGCAGGTACCAGTTACCGAGGTCACGGCACAACAACCCAGAAAATCACCATGTATCAAATTACAGCACTGGCCGTGAAAGCCTAAAAACCACTATAATTTTTCAAATGTTGAGATTTTCTCGCCATAAATAATTAAAGCAGAAGTTGCAAAATTCGTGCAAAACAAGGCTTAACTGTGATATCCGCGGAGTGCACATCAGGTAGATGTAAGTGGGTGGTGGTGGGCAATCGCCGTCCAAAAGAGCAATCTAATTTGTAGAGAGGATGGCACAGGAAGCACATTTAAAGTAAATTGTTAATGTGCTAGGTTCAGTCGACGTCAACTTATTATTGATAATTTAGTGTACTTTGAGTTCTTCTCAAGAGGCACGCTTAGATAATCATTCCACCTTCACCTTCCGTACTCATCTCTGTGTTGTGAACTCTATGGTTGTCAATTAGTCACTCTCTATTAATTTCGACTTTGGGTAATTGATAATACGAGATAAAAACTTTAAATTTGGAAATAATTCTTATCATTTTTATTATACAATAGCTCGAAATTGGCAAAAAGTGTTATATCACTGTTTCTACTAAAAATAATGGATGTAATACAATAATTATTTTTGTATATTTTTTATATCTGATGGCCTTCAAATTTAGTACGCTTATGAAATGTTGCTCCTCGCAGGATTCGCCCGTCGCGCTTGTCTACAAGCTAACGATTTGTCACTGTTTAGATTTTGGGCCGTTGCCTTTAGCAGAATCACACATCTTCCTCTAACCTGAAATATTAAAGGAATTTTGGAACCACGGACTCATAATTATCTCTGAAGGAATATACGCCAGCGGAATATACTGACGAGTAGACTGAATTGTAAATAAACACTTGTTGAAGAGAAGAATCACTGGAGGAAATAAATAATAAATAAATCGATCGAACTGATCTCGTGTTTACGATAAACTAATTCGATACCGCTTACTCTAATCTTTATTGACGTAAATTGTAACTGAAATAGACTACATTGTGATATTTGGGATACGTTTAATGGCCCATTATATCCCAGAAGGCTGAAACAATAGTAAAGGTTGTAAAAGTGCTACGCCAGCTGTTGGGGACATTTTAGCGAAATTACCTCAGTTATTACGTGGATAAATGTACACAACGCAAAGCTATTGGCGGAATCGAGACTTTATGTTGCATAGATTCAGAAATGCTGGATATACTTCCTTGCACTCAAAGGATCATTTTATCGAAACATTGTTTTATATATCCGTTTTTTAAATATTAATTTGACTTTGTTTAAAATTGTACGTTTATATATATGTTTTTAAGATTCTCGAAGTTTCGGTGACATCGAGAACGTGTCGAAGATCAAATAGAATGTAGCCTGGATTATTCTAGAAAACGTCAAAATAAAGGTATTACAAAAATGATCAATTCCAACGCAAACAGGGTCATAATTAGCAAACTAACAAGGTAGGTGAGCTTCCGTAACAATACTTGAAAAAGGTAAATTCTGTACATATTGATTTTTGTAGATGACGAATTAGTAAAAGTGAATATTAAAGATGTTGAGGTCAAAAAATTCGTTTTGATAGCTACTATTCCTGATTAAAACACAAGAAGAAGTCAGTTACTGTTACAAATATCATTAAAGATAATTTTATAAACTGTTTGTCATTCTATAGGAAGTATGTAGCCTTGACATCTAGAAACGAAAACACACTAGCAAGATTATTCTTAAAATTAAATAAAGGCAACTGTTTAAATGAAGTGAAGAATCTCTACAAATTCAAACCAACCCTAAAGATTTTGAAATATAATTATTGGATAAAGTCATACAAGAGCGTGCAGTCTACAATAGTACGGATTATAGCTAGGTATTTATGTTTTAAGAGTGAATAGTGATATATTATTAGTGATGTCACTTTTTGTTCGTAATGCATATACTCGCGACAAGAATTCAGACGACTTACGTCATACGAACAAATAAATAATTCATTATATTTTCATCAAAATATTTAAAAAACTGCAACTGATAATAATAAAACTATATACTACACTAAAAGTTTGCATTATATATTGCACAAAATTGCAAAAAATGATTGTTTTTAACGCGACCAAATATCGAAAATTACGTTGACAATAAAAACAAATGTGTAACGTCAGCCGTGACGTAAGACGTCTGAATTCTTAGTAATGATTCCTGATCCAGAAGACATATTAGGGCTATATTCTGATATGGTAAATATTGTATAATATCACCTCCACCATGGATCAATAAAGTAGCCGATTTTCGGCGAAAGCAATGCCCTGTGTATAAATTACATTTTGGTAGGTTAAGATAATTAGCAATATCGATTGGTACTTCAGCAACAACATTCATTCCTACCACTTCATTTAAACACTTGCCTTTATTTAATTTTAAGAATAATCTTGCTAGTGTGTTTTCGTATCTAGATGTCAAGGCTACATACTTCCTATAGAATGACAAACAGTTTATGGAATTATCTTTAATGATATTTGTAACAGTAACTGACTTCTTCTTGTCTTTGAAGCAGGAATAGTAGCTATCAAAACGGATTCTTTGTCCTCAACATCTTTAATATTCACTTTTACTAATTCGTCACGTCTGCAGGCAACGAAAATTCCAATAATTAAAACTAACTATAGAATATAATAATATATTTCTATTAAGTTACAGATTTTACAAAAATCAATATGTACAGAATTTACCTTTTTCAATAACTATTATTACGGAAGCTTACCTTCCTTGTTAGTTTGCTAATTATGACCCTGTTTGCGTTGGAATTGATAAGTTTTGTAATACCTTTATTTTGAGGTTTTCTAGAATAGTCCAGGCTATATTCTATTTGATTCTCGACACGTTCTCGATGTCACCGAAACTTCGAGAGTCCTAAAAACATATATAAGCGGTTGGGTTTCGCCGCTGGAGTTAGTTTATATTGAGCAGTCAGACGCGATTGACTGAAACGTCAAACTAAAGAATTTGACAGTTGTAAATTTGTTGAAGGATATTTATTGTAAAGTTTGTTTGTCAGCGTGACGTGTTTCTACGCTAACCCAACATAGAGGTTACAGTATGTTTCATCATCGGCTTTGCGCAAACATTTTTATATTTCCGCATCAAAAAAGTTTTTGCTTTCTTAGGCTTATGTCCAAGTCCTTGCTCCTTTTCTGAATATTTATAATTTCTTTTTTCTTCGACTCACACCGTGTCACAAATAGGTTATAGTACTTCTCGTATAACTTCTTTGATTTTTCTGATAATAAACCTCAAGTGACAGTTTCTGCAGCATTTCTCCGGAGGTGTATTCTGGATATCACGGTCACTATTTTCAATTACCATCATTTTACAACTAAATTGCACACACTTTACAAAATTTGACTATTAAACTTAATCCTTAAAAAGGACGCTGTTTACTTGGTTGCTATTGACGACGAGCGTTTGCTAGATTTTATCGCTCAGAAAGCAATACAGTGATACTCACACGTCTTTTCATTGGCACTGTTAAACAAATTTGATAAAACCGAATTTTCAACAATAGTTTCAATGAAGCACAAAGATTTGATTAAACCGAATATTCAACAATGGTTTCATCGCAGGACAAAGATTTCATCAAAGTAAGCCGATTTTGTAATTTACCGTCCTGAATAACTTTTTCAAGTAACATTTTGCTGTATTTTCGGCGAAAAAGGCTCTTTGCCTTTATCCAAAACAGTTTCTACTCGGTGCACTGAATATTTCAAATAGGATTAAGAATTTCAAAAACAGTTCTTCCTAACGACTTCAACAAGGTGTACCGTTTTCAGATAAAAAAGGAAGGAGTTCCGACTGTTTTAATAGTCAGATGCATACACTAAGCCACAAATATTCATCATTTAAATAATGTGCCATAAGTGGCGCCCTCTACTAGTGACGTCAAAATTAGAAACAAATTTGAATTTCTCGCCCCCAAAAACCTCCGATCTCTAAAATGTATGCAAATATTTGGATTTTGTAAAAAGTTATCTTTTTAACCATCATCTTTTGACAAAGGTAAGTTTGGCAACATCTTGCTTCATTTTATTCTCTCGCTCTTTGTTTTGGAACACTCTGTATATCCGAATAGTAGAAACTAATGAAAAATAACTTACACATTGGAAGAAAATTTGCAAGAAATTAAGCCAAAATACATTAACTTATTTCTGGATGTTAAGGATTGCGTTTTCAAATCGTTATTCTGGTATTGAATGTAATGCGACTCAAACGAACTGGGGATACTTTCGAAGAAGTTTATTTTTCGTAGAACAAATTTAATGTATGCATTTCTCTCGTCTAAAGCATTTGCAATTAAAACAACTTGCCGCTGCCAGGTAATTCTAAAATCGTTTCAGATTCCAGTTTCGAAATTGCGCGTTGCAGTTGTATGCTCCATTAGCAAATTGAATTTACAGTTTGCGACAGCTCGACTTCGTCTAATACCTACCCTTGCATGAGCTTCTTAAGCTAATCGTTTACGACGTTAGTTGAATAGTTTGTGTGCCATCTCAACCTGTCTAGTAATGTGTGTTATTGCTGCTGGAAAATACCCTAGTTACTGAATGCAAATAAACTAGCTTAATTGATTTATTTCTAATAAAAAATTAATTTGTTATTATCAGACGAAATAAGTAATTTTAAATAATTTTGCATTACTTAGTAACAGAACAGACAACTTTGTTTACTGTATTAGAAAGGCATTTTAAGCTAATATAAATCTTCTACAATTCCTATCAATGAAGTCATATGTATGCTCTCTGATACCAAACATCTAGGTATGCTAATGAACAATTCCACAGACAAAGCTCTATTCGATAATTATCTAAAATAAAAATTAATCTAGCTAAAATTACTAACCTGGTTTAATGAAAACATTTTATAAATATCTAAGTTCAGTTTTGAAAGTGTGATAACTCAAAAATTCATACGATTGAATACGCCAATGGTTAAAATCTACGACTATACTTTTTATATTTTACTTTATTATGAGGAAAATTATTCAACTGGAAAAACAGACATATTGATTCCGTTTAAAAACTGTACTAAATTTGGAATAAATTCGATATCGTTAAAAGTGTATGATTTGTTCCAACAATGGAATATTCCTACCGTAAAATTAATATAACAGATAAACATGCTCCAAATATTGACAAAGCTATTAAAATTGTTCTGTATAGAAATGTAGGAGAATATTTTTCGCTTTATTTACAAAGGAACAAAATAGTATTATTAAATTTGCTATTTCAAACTGGTATCCAAATGTACTTTTGTTTTATTTAATTTATATGGAAATTTATTTTTGTTAACTTTTGTATGTCAACAATTCAAATGCTATTAATGGAAGTCATTTTTGAATTTGCGTCACTTCCAATATTCGGCTCTTCACAATAATGTATTAGTTTTGCAAAAATTCATGACTTGTTAAGTGGTACCTACATTTTTTTTTTAAACTTTGTTTGAATATCCACCAGATATTGCCTATATTAATAATAATAATTTTATTTTCCCATAGATAAAAAAATACATTTATATAAGAATAGTCACAGTTGTCAACTACAAACTAACACATAATACGGTAATATTCCTTTAAAGAATAAAAGCTGTTACTTAATAAAAAAAATTTGAGCTTAAACTTGAATGCATTTAAATGAATAGCATCTTTTATTTCATTCGGCAGCAAATTGAATATATGCAATCCTAAATAAGAGGGAGAATTTGATGTCACATTATACTTACAAAATGGGACGTAAAAGTTATTCTTTTGTGTATGTATATTCTTATGTAGAGGAAAATTAGTTATGTTCTTAAAAATATACACACCCATATTAATATATCTACAACAGTTAAAATATTATATTTTCAAGAAGACTTGTAAGAGATACTAGCAATGCATCTTAAAATGCGTTTTTGTACTTTAAATACATCCGACGCATGAGTGGAACACCCCCAAAAACAGACCCCATATCTCAATCTTGAAGCTACCTGCGCGTGGTAGACCATAGTCAGTTGTGTATACGACAGAACACTTTGTAGTGTGCAGTGTAATTTCCAATTAAGACACTCATCCTACAACCCTTAGAAACTTAACATTATCTGAAAATGCCAATGATACACCTCCGTCTAAATTAATGTTCAACGAAGAACAATGTTTCTGTCTATTGTGGAATCTCAATATATGAGTTTTGTCCGTGTTAAGATAAAGAGAGTTAGAGATATACCAGTCAATAATAGATTCAAGAAAACTATTGCACTTATACTCCAACTGTTTCTCTGAACCATCTGAAATTAATATAGATTGATCATCAGCATACATGACAATAAGTGAGTCTTTAATTACTAATTCCAAATCATTGGTGTATAACAAAAATAAAACAGGACCCAACACGGATCCTTGTGGAACCCCCATATCTACATAATCAAAGTCAGATTCCACAACGTTATAGTTATAGATTAAACTGACATATTGCTTGCGATGCTTCAGAAATGAGGTTACCCAGTCAAAAGCCACACGGATGCCATATGCATTAAGTTTTGTCAGAAGTTTGTCGTGGAATAAGATATACTCGTATTACACTTTTAGATCTCTTTTCCTGACATATCTTAGTTTTCAGTTTGCCTAGATAGAAACAATTCCCTAGGTATTTAACTCTTTAATTCTTCTTCGGTATAGTTTTACATACTCTAAATTTACTTTAGGAACATTAGGAATTGATATATTTTTCTTTGACTTCAATTTGCAAGGGGCTTGATCCAAATGTATTAATAACAATCACTTGATTGGCGCACTTCCCCTTATCATAATATATTTATAAGAAAACTCGGTCTGTATTTACATTTTGGGCAATGATAAATACTGCTTCACCAAACGCACATAACTAATTCCATCATTTTCGGCAACAGTAAAAAGTCGATCCTTCACTGTCTTAGATGGTAGGATAATAATAAGCAATATGCTTCCTTTTTCCTTGACGTCATGTAAGCGTAAGTCGCACAATTCACATATTCTACAAGAGCCAAAGATACCGCAAATGACAACTACCTTCAAAAATAAATGCGGTGCATCTGTGAGGAACTTCTGCACATCGTCTTCCTTGAATACATATGCCTTCTGGGCTACATCATTCTTGCTAATTGCTTTCACTAATGCATGCCGTTTCACAAATGATTTTAAATCAACTACTTTGTTGATTCTCAACATATTTTGCAAATTCGAATGGGTAGCCCACATAGTCGGCACCTTATACATACTTCTAGTGACGTTTGCAGAAAACCAATAATTTAACCGAAGGGGTATTTGTCCAAGTGAAACGATGAATAGGAAATTTTTCATTTCAATGTGAAATCTTTGACTGTGACATTTTGATATATCAATGATGACCTGTGACTCGTAGATATAGCTCCTTTGATTGATTTTTTTAAATATTATTTCGCCAAATTAGAAGTTGTGCGTTATTTTATCAATAAATTTGGAATGGTCTTCAGTTAATCCATCTAAACAGTCATAAATATTGTACGAAATCCAAATAATTCTACTTACCTCACATAATTTTATTACTTCAATTAGATTTAATCAACCACGAAATTAACTTGGCTTTTAATAATATCGGTGTATAATTTTCTATAATTTAATTTGGTTCCTAAGACGTAGTCGTTATAAGCAGAAGTTGTTCGCAGTTGTAATTAATACCCCACGACATTTTTATTTTTTCAAAGCATTTTACTACAGTTTCGAATTTCAACGGAACGTTGATTTGAGAAACCTCCTCTAATTGTTGCAAGTGTGTATTACACGGAAGTTGTAAGCTATAAATAAACGGCATTTATTTTCCATATGCATATTTTTAGAACTGGGCAGCTGGCAAGTGTAATGACGTTTCTAATTATACCGCTACGAACAAGAAGAGAACACTCATTGTTTCAGACCTATTTACTGATATTCATTGTTCACAAGGCGCGAAGCTTACGTTGGTAACACTGAAAAGAGGTCGCGCTTTTGTTACAATGGATTGGAAATGTGTAGTTGGAAGTTGCGCTGATTTTATTCATCTTGGAAACGGCAATACGAATAAAAGTGTACACTTTGTGGAATGGGCGAACGTTGATTAATTTTGAAAGTCGAGCGTGTTGAGAAATGCATTTGTATAGGGTTGGTTGCTGTGCAAGTGCTTCTTGTTAAAAACAGAAATGCTCTGAAAGATTGACTATTTGAATGGAATTATTTAATGACAATTTGTTTTCAGTTGCAAGTAAAAATCGATGGTTTCAAATGCAAGATTGCGTCACATGTAATAATGTAGGAGCGCATGAAAATACGCACTTCATTTTTATAATCCACATTTATATATTTATGGGTGAATGCCTCCAAATGAAAGAAAACAATTTGTCATTTTGGTCTAGAAACATAAACATTATTTAAAAAAAAACTTATGGAAAACTTTATTTATCAATTAAAAACAAAACTTTAAGGAAGGCAGTTTATTTTGCTATTATTTTTGAGTTTTTCTTAAATTTGTCAACAGGGCAATAACAGCAGGTAATTCCAGAGAAATAGTCATTCAAAGCAAACTGTCACAGTAAATAAGTTATTTATAAGAACAAATATGTATTACCAATAAACAGAAATATACACTTTCATTAGTGGAAACATCATTGTGTACAGATACCTAATATTCTAAAAATATTGCAGCAAAAGTAATATTTACAAAAAAAGTTTTCATTAACTATAACTAATAGTTAAAGCTAAAAGCAAAGATTTATTTACTTAGGTAGGTATCTAACATATATTTATTCAAAAATATTTATTGGTTTTGTAAATTAAAAAATTGTTTATATTCTTTTCGAGGATTTTAGGGTGTGGTAATATTTCCAAAATTTTGTTAAAGCTTGGAAAAAAAATATCTTTCCAAAATGAGACATATCTTCTTTCAGATTACTATGACAAACAGTAACATAGCGAGTTTTTTTTATTTGTAACATACATAGAACAAAATAATGTTCCTATTTTTATGTTGTTTCTATTATACTGTTAGGTTGCATTACTAGAAGTATGGTTACCAGATTATCCTGGAATTATTTGTCCAGGGTAATAATACCAGGGGAATGAGCAAATATGAGTTTATGTTCAATTAAATTCAAGCAGAAGTATGATAAAGTTTACACCCAAACGTATATTCAAATTTATCCTCGTTATGTATTTCAAATGCACAAGAAAATTGTCATATTTATTAGAATTATTTACTTGTCAAAATATTATCATATTTAGACTACGAATTAATGTTGTACTGTCACTACAGATAGAACACATGCATCGACTTCCAAATCTAGCCAGTAACTGCCACAGTCATAACAACCTAAACACTGCATCAACATACTTGAAACCCTAAATGTTTTTTAAAATTTACCATTTTAGTGAAAAATTGTTTCAAATTAAATTCTGCGCGGGGTATCATTTTTAAATTCAATCAATGGAAAAAAATGGGCATAATTTTAGGGGTGACTCACCCTCATTGAACATCTTGTAGTAAACCTCAATCATGAACTGAATTTGGTTATTCCAAGTTGAAGTAATTCAGAGATATTAATTTTTTATGTGTAACTATAATAATAATAATATCTCTACCCCTCATTCTAATCACGAGGATTAGCCCAGAAGTCGAAGACTTGTGCGGGAGAGGGGGGCGGCATATTATTATTAAGGAACGGCTTACGTTGGTAGGCCCTAACCACCATTCAGTGCAGGAATGAGGGAAACCTGGAAAACCTCATTAATTAGGGGGGTAGTCAAATGTCAACCGGTATCAATCACTCACATTGAACAAGCCAACATTCTTCCACCCTACCATACCGGCAGAGAGAGTGCCAATCTCTCCACGAACTTTATATATATATTATGTTCTTTATAGTCATTTTTTAATAATTAATCAATTTTAAAAATCATAAACTCAAATATAATAGAGGCATTTTGCGTGCCAGAACCTGTATCAGCACAATCAATTCCGGACTGTTGAATAAAATAGCTACCGGTGTGGCAATTCAGACTTCTCTCAAATTAAAACATTATTTGCACGTTTCGGCATAACATTTACCTTTTAATTTAAATCCGTTGTTGACAAATGGCAGCGGTTGTATAGGGTAAGCGGTATGTATCTGGCGCCGAGTTTAAACCACCGTTAATTTATCTTTCACAATACCGGGGTTTGATATCAATTTAACATTAAACTGTGCCTGAGCAACGATTTAAAAATATTTTTTAACAGAATTATGAGGATTAGCAAGCGGATTTAATGAGGTCATATTTTATTTTAATTACCTACTATATTTTGGAAAGAAGAATTTGTGGACATAAAACCCAACTAAAATTTTATCGTAATAAAATTAAGTCAAATATCATAGCGATAATGTTAAAAATATTAAAGAGCATATAATTAAAATTAAAGAAATTTTGTTTTACATTTACCTTTGCTCTGAGCAAAAAAATAGAGTAATAAGTATATATATCTTTTTATACAATATACCGGGTGACAACGGAAAGTGGGAACACGCTGTAACTTTTTTATGACTGCTAATAACAATTTGAAATTGAGTAGGTTTATATTAAATGGTGCCATGAATTCTTTGAGGTCATTTCGGATTACATGTCTTACAAAAAAAAAATAGAAATAGATACGTCATGAAAAATGGAATCAATATTGTCACGGATTTCCTAACCCGTCTTTTTCTTACTCCCAGAAAACCAATCCGTTAATTAATCACTTCGCTTTATTAACTACGCAGTACACTACTGAACACTAATTACAACTCAACTAAACACTTATTTAATTAATCGCTGTCTAAATCCTTTTGATCTCTCCAACTAAACACTTCAATTCAGACTGTAATACAAGACTAACTAACTCGGCCGTTTATTCTTCTTTTATAGAGCAAACGAATATTCCAGGTATTTTCTAGTATCTCTAGATCCATTTTCCCGAACGACTCGAATGCTTCTCGTCGATTCCCCATTTTTCCAGTCCCGTCTCGATACTCCGGCATTATTTGTTTGTTTACCAGAATCGCGTAGGGGCAATCGGGGCAATTTCGCCTTTCGCGATACCACAGTCGTTGCTTTGGGTGTGAGTGGGGCAAATTCCGTGACAATATCGCAAACAAAATTTTTGTAAAATCTTTATGGTTACCGAGAAAATAATGTTTGAAGTAGTATTTTCAACCTTTGCGTTGCTCAGCTACTGTAGTCTCTAGTGTCATCGGAATGCAGGCGATTCCGAATACTGAAATCCAATTGTGTTAACATATTTACGATGGAATTTACATTAGTGCTTCAAGTTTAAAAAATGGCTTACGTGTATAACAACCCGGAGTTGATGGATACCGTTTTAATTTATGGTGAAATAAGACAAAATGCTTTAGCAGCTTCTCGTTTGTACGCAGAACTATTTCTCTGTAGACATGTGCCAAATGTAGCTACTTTTACCACGGTAGTGCAACGCAGGTGTGACACGAAAATTCTACAACCGAATCGGGGAATAGTGGAGGTCCAGGGCGTCCACAGCATATTGCAAATGTATTAAACAGTCATATTTCTTTCAGTTACAATTTTTTAATTTGGGAGTATTTTATAAAAGGAAATGTTTGTTTTATCTATTATGTAACTTAATATAATAATAATTAAACTATACATATATTGCTGCACTCATATATGGAAATATACCATCTGAAATAATTAAAATATACGATGGTAACATAAATAGATGCAGATAAGATCAATTTGAATTATGCCAGAAATGATAAATTATTATCATCAATACATTTTTTTACAATTATCTTTTGGACAATTTGTTGGACTAGAATTATTTACTACCTATATTTAAATATCTTTCTGGTTACGCATAACAGAAATGCAGATTATGCCATTAAGATACCTCTTACACCAGTTTTCTACAAAAAATCTAGTTTCTATGTCCTAAATCATATTTTTTATACGAATAAACTAGGTTTTAAAACATAAAAAGAACAAATACATGGGTAATCCGTTTTTGAAAATAATTTATAATTACTGTAAATAAGGATATGCATTTTAAAAGTTAAAGTATCCCTTTACGTTCAGATAGAATCAGGCGATAAGAGATACGAGGCAGGTGAAGATGGAAGATACAGTTGCAGTGCGCTTAGCAGAACAGTCGATCTATAGCTGTGGCAAAAGTTGAGATAACTGGCGTAGCTGCTACCGTTACGTAATTGTTTTCATTATCAACATAATTTTCGATAGCTTGTCTTATAAAAAACAACATTTTTTGTAATTTGGTGTAATATGCGTATAGTGCAAACATTTAGTGTAGTATGTAGTTTCATTATTCTCAATTATGCAGTTTCTTAATTATTTTAATGAAAATATAATGAATGAATGTTCGTGTGATATCAAATTGTGACAATTTAACATTACTTACATATGTACATACAACAACGCCAATCACGCAGGGTGTTAATGTTGAACGTGAAAAATTAATAAAATTATTAAGAAACCAAAACAGTTTTAAAAGTACAGTTTGACACCCTGTATCTTTTAAATGAAGCATTTTTGTAATATATGGGTAAGCAGGAGTAAATCGTTATATTTTTATCGCCCAAAAATCGCAGGTGTTAAGAAAACCTGCTTTTTATACTCCGTGTACAGGGTGATTCAAAAACCGCTGACAGACTTCTAAGGCAGAAAATATATCAAAATTTAAAGAAAAAATTCCTAATAAACGTGGGGTTGCAGATGTCTCCTAAACGAAATACACGGCGTTAAAGTTTCTTTAAATTTATACATTAACTTCGATAATTTCGACATTTTAATCTTAAATTTGCCACGTGCAGTTAGCACTTAAAGACTAATTGTTTGAAGTACTACTCAATATTTTACGAACAACAGTGACGTAGAGGCAGGGGCAACGTAAATCACTTTTAAAAGTATTTTTTACGCCACTGTTAATATTGTCAAACAGATATAATTTCTATATAATTTGTTCAATTATCTATTTAAATGATGTCTTGGAAAATTTTGATAAAATCAACCATATTTAAATAAAACACTTTTAAAATAATTTTGTTGGTTCTATTTTATTTGGATTTATTTTATTTTTTCATAGTAGGCTTATGCCATTAAAAATAAAAATGGAACATCAGCTCTTAGTCTATAAATGATACTGCAGTAAACAACTATTCCGCGGACTAATGCCCCGACCGGCATTGAACGGCACTCCACCAGACATGGACCGGTTTCGGGCTTGTTAACCCTCATCAGTATGCCATAGGTGAGATGACCGACAATTGAACTGGCTGTTCCTTCATATGTAGTTTCACATATAAATCGAGTGCAGATGAGATGTAACTGGTCTGCTACTTCCTGCTCGGCCGAAGCGGCTCGACTTGCAGAAAGCGACCTACAATATCGTAGGTACTTAACCGCGCATCGCACAGGGCGAGAGATCTGCGGTTAAGTACCTACGATATTGTAGGTCGCTTTCTGCAAGTCGAGCCGCTTCGGCCGAGCAGGAAGTAGCAGACCACGTACATCTCATCAGCTGTTAGTATTGTCAATAAATAAATAAAGTTAACTAATAGGATTTTTTTGCGAGGTCCCGTTTAACCAACGGTAACAAAAAATCAGTTACTGTTCCATTTTCGAGTAATAGCGGTAATAGGGGAATACAAGAATAAGTTGCTCTTATGACGTCAGTATTATAAAACGGGAACTGATTTACTTCCCGGTGTCTACTGGTGAGTTACTAGCGGTTATTGTGAATTATATAGAAAAAAACTAAGATTAGACATTTCCACTAATAGTTTAGCAATTTTGTGAATCAAACATATGTATCATTTTCTATTTCTGTTTTCAACAGTTTGTAAAATTTCTTTCTTTATACGAAATAAGTGGAAAATACATGTTCTTGGTATATATTTATCCAACCACATGTAATGATGGTGCAAATGCTGTAAATTTTGAGTAAAAGGTATTGCTATGCCTTATATTATTCCCATAGCTATCGGAAAAGTCTTCAAAAAGCAAAAATAAAAATATTTTTCTGAAAAGTTCCAGTATAAACATAAACCCAACTTGAAAACGAAAATTAATAAAAATACAACCGGTATCGGGCTAACCGCCACATTTTCGCGAATTTCATTTTGAGAGCAAACAAGAGTAAATAATTTTTGTTCGATGACAAGGAGGGGATAACCCGCTAGTATTCTGACGGCCACGAACGGAAACTCGCGTAAAAATCCTATAAGTGACTTTCAAACTTATTTCTGTGCATTTGAGATTGACATGACGTATAAATTTAAAGAAACTTTAACGCTCTCTATTGCGACCGCATGTTTATTAGGAATGTTTGCTTTAATTTTTGATATACTTTCTCTAGAACTCCGTCAGTGGTCTTTTGAATTACCCTGTATAGTTTAATTTAAATTGAATATTTCAATGTAAAATGGCTACTTTTAATATCTTCTTAAACTCATGTGCTATTGAAACTATTTATGTTTGAAAAACATATTTAATATCTCATTTTAAACAAAGATTTGCCATGTGCGAAACTGAATTCAAAGCAAAATCATCATAGATTATCGACAAACGTGTCAGTCTTCAATTATTGGTGCGCTAAGTGATACTACCCAGAAGATTTTGAAATCTAAATCGATTCTAATATTCACACTTTGTTAGCTTTATGGCGAAGTATACGCCGATAATGCTAATGTTGATGCTTTGTACACAAATATACATTTATTCTGCGCAATTTAAATTGAATTTTAGATAACGATTGATGTTTAACAGTACAGAGAAAGATTTTTATATACCAATAGAAGTATTGACAGAGTACATTATTTGCTGCAAAAAAACTTCAAGAGCGTGTTAAGATGTACGTCAAAACATAAAAAGCATGGCACGAAAAATGTTTTACTTACTAATTTTGTTCTCAATTGCGTTGCTAAATTGATTAGAACTAGAATTATGAGCATTAGTATTGTAATTTAAAGCAATACTGTATTAATATTTTTAATTGGACAGTAAACCTGCTTAGGAATACTTTTAAGAGCATAGAGATAACCTTTTTCTTATTTGACATTTTTATAATAATATTTTTAGTACTTTTATTACTTTTTAATTATTTATGTTTTTTTTTTAATTATTTTTCTCTATTGACTCAAATCTATTTATTGTTTTTTTTTTATAGTCTCTTAAGAGTTTTACTAAAAACAGTTTTTAATATTTTAATTTATATCCTTTATATGGGCGTTAGCCTGTTAGATTAATAAAAATTCTTAGTTATTACTGTGGGCAATCTGGTCTTGCTTTTTCTTGGTCTTTGTCTCGGTCTTGCAAGACAAAACAAGACCAAGACAAACCTTGACAGCTCGAGTTGTAACACAAGAACAAGATTTTGAAAAACATTGCAACGGCATTAACAGAAAAAAAAAATATTATATTTCGATTGTAGGCATACGGTGATTCAAAACGTATCTAAAAATTTTTTATTTAATCCGCAGGGGACTCTTACAAATACAATTGTGCAATATTTTTTAAATATCCCTAAAAAAAATCAGGAGATTGTGCCCCCCTCGTCCAATCCCATAGTATTAATACTTGGACACGCTGCACATGGTACGGATATAATTGAGCCTCGTGTATGATAAGCGACATTGCTGCAATACGCCGTGTACGCCCTGGACCTGCATCTTCCACGATTCGGTTTCAAATTTTCCGTGTACTACACTTGCACTTACTGCACACCGCGGTAAAAGTAGTTGCGTTTGGCATATGCAAGCATTTTCACTTTAACATAAGTTAAAATATTCATCAACTTTGAGTTACTATAAACGTAAGCCATTTTTCGACCACTGTCGACGATCGACCATATCGCGTGAGCTCCGAGCGAGATCGTAGCCGACCGAGAGTAACCACCACTGTTACAAAATTCATAATAAAGTTCCATGTCTCTCAGAGAGTCATGAATCATGCAAGATTCTTGCAAAATTGCGAGGCATGCAAGACAATACAAGACATGTTCTTGCAGGATCAAACAGGGACAATACAGAAACTCTTGCTTTGTTTTGAAAGACAAGATAAGACTTTTTGATATATTGTATTAGCCAAAACTAATAAGCATATTTAATTTGCACTAAATACAATTTAAATTTGTAACTATTTCTACATACAATATTGATTTAATATTGCTTACGTACTTGGATTTTTTAACGCTCAGTACAAAGCATTAATAAAAACAGGTTTTATAAATCACATCCGAAATGCTAAACATTTTGTTCTAAATTCGTTGACACAAAACAGAAGAAAATAAGTAAACCCCAATGTGCTACCTCTGCAGATTAAATTTTGAGTACCTCTACTCGTAGTAGTGTGAACGAAACAAAGTTTGTAATGATGAAATTTACACAAAAAGTGTACACAATTTCGTTAGAATATATTACAAGAATAACGTGAGAAATCTGTTTGAAAAAGATGTTAGAAATTCAATAGCTTCAGGAAATTGAATTTTTTATGACAAATAATTTATGTGTCAACTTCTCCAATTTAATAAGAGAAACTGGGGTCTTTTAAATAAACTAGTTCTCTACGACGACAGGTCAATATTCCACACACAACTGGGTCAAGTGCGTATGAAATTTTTTAACATTAATATAAGTAGTTTTTTGTGCACCAAGTCTCATTTGCATAGTATAAGTCGAGTAACTTTTAAAGAAAAAGAGACCAGAATATTGTTCGAAAACAAAGTTTAGATGTAATCTATTGCAATAATAATTGCACTCCCTCAACTCAATTTTTGCATTATTAGAAGTTCTGAGTAAAAATTAGATCTCTGTTGATGAGTCTAACAAATAAGAACTAATATTGAAAATTTAAAGTAGATTTCATTACGAATACGACAGCAGTTCGAAATAATCCACCGAATTCGTTTTACAGAGTGCCATTGTTAATGCAATAGATTGTATCTACTAAACCTTTATTGGACGGTAGAAGTGTCTCATTTTTTATTAGTGCAGTACAATTCTCCGTCATTGTATACGAGTAATAGGGTCAGCAGGTGTTAAAAATTACCCCTATGGAAGAATTTTTCTTATGGGGCTTTACTACAAATTCGTAATATAATGATTTAAGGGATTAGAAACCTTGTATATCCGTTTGGGACTAAGGTATTTGACTTTTTATTATGTAAATATCTAACATGAAATACATAGTGATTCAGAACTTATCTAAATAAAAATTCTGAGTGTACAGGGGACCCTTACAAATGCAATTTTGTAAAGAAAAAATTAAAAATGGCAGTTCTTGATAAAGCAGCAATCTGCGACCGGACAAAAAATGGAAAGAAATGCTCAAGAAAAGAAATAAGAAACATTTTATAACGCCGATTTTATACAGCAAATTTAACTGCTTTTGTCGTATTGTTATTAATTACTAATGCTGTAGATGGTAAAGATATAATTGGACCTCCTCCGTTTCCACGATTCGGTTTTAAATTTTTCGTGATACGCTCGAGTTGCACTACACTTGCACTCACTACACACCGCGGTAAAAGTAGCTGCATTTGGCACATGTTTACCGGGAAATCGTTCTGCTAGAGCATTTTCACAGCGTAATAAATTAAAACGATATCCACCAATTTCGAGTTACTACTATAGACTTGAAAAACTAATGTAAACACTGGCCTCACAAAAACTTAAGTGCCTACAAAAAGTAATCGGATTTCAATATTCGAAATCTCTTGTCTAGAGACTACAGTGGCTCAGCGATTTAAAGGTTGAAAATACTACAACTTCAATAATGTTTTACTCGGAAGCTATAAGGACTTTTTACAAAAAATTTTTACGATATCGAGTCCATTTTTCATTACTCGTCTATTCCCAAATTCGTTTAGAAAAGTTCTGAACCACTCTGTACAGTTTACGGGAGGCTTTATGATTTATTACTATTAGATACCATTCATAATTGATACAATTGTCATTATATGAACTTTTCACATCTCTAATCTTTCCTGTGAAACTTTAAGCTCCCCTTGTTGTTCTCGGAATAAGCTTTAAGGAAGCAGACCTGTTATTGGAGATCCTGGAATCACTCATATTGATAGCAGTTCCTGTTGTTGGTATTACAGTTGCTACGGTCGAAACAATTTCTCAGACATAGGTGGTCTTCTGAGACGTCCCGTAGTAGTAACTGGTCACGTCCTATGCGTCCAAATAAATAGGTATTATGTTGCTTATTAATGTAGTGTAGTATCATTTTTTTTTGCTAATTACTTATGACGTGAACCTTTAAAATAAACATGACAAAATTTACCTGTCTATATTCTAAGCCTATAAAGTCTAATTTACTATGTTACATATTTAAATGTGACGATATTGATTGATGTTACGAAAATGGTGGAGGCGCCGGTGCTATAAAAATCTAATCTGTTCATTTTATTGAATCCAATTAAGAAATAATTTTGTTAGTAAATCGTATCAGAAAATCATGTTTAATATTTGTAGACCATTATCCTTGAAAAAATTATGAATTATTAACTAAAAAACATTTGTAATGCAATTCAAACGCATAGTTTGACTCTTACAAATTTGTAAAAAAAATCTGAGGGCAATTCGAAAATAATTTAAAAATACACTTCTGCACGGCACTGGAAACTGGTTCACTGTAAAACCTAACCTTGCGCAAGGCAAAGCATGCACTCGGTGACCAGCACGGCGTCAAAGTGTAATAAACAATAAACGGACAAAAAAATTGCAAGAATTTCCCAAAGAAAGATAAAATAAAGATAAAGATAAAATACAATTTTTACAACACCTATTTTATATCAGCAAATTCAACTGCTTTTGCTGCTATTGAGTAACATTCATTTGTAGCTCTAATTAATAAAAAAATGACATACCTGATGCTGAGACAACTGTTCAAAATTTTGTCCACCAACATGTAAATACATTTGAGCACGTTTTACCTCTACTCCAGATGTTTCTCCTTCTTGTCCGTTAGCTATGATACGTTCGCGTAAATCATCAATAGTGTTTCCATTTCGATGCGATACACTTCATTTTTAAATGTCACAAAAAGAAGTCCAAAGGATTTAAGTCAGGAGATCATGGCGGTCATGGTATAGGTCATCCTTGTTCAATCCATCGTATTACTTTGATCTTTATTGAGGTAGTCCCAAACATTTTGTCGAAAATGAGAGGAAGCACCATCGTGGAAGAACCACATTCGGAATCGAACAACTAAGCGTAGATCTTCCAGCAGTCCAGGCAGATCATTTCGAAGGAACTCGGGATACTGAACCGCATCCATTCGATGTGGTAATATAATACTGATCCAATCAAGCGATCACCGACAATCTCTGCCCAAACATTTAAGGAAACGCGTTGTTGGAAATGATCCCGTTGAATTTCAAAATCCCAAATATAAGTATTATGAATGCTATACATCATCTAGCGTGTAAAACAGCTTTAACATTTCCGTGTCACGCCCACGTTGCGCTATCGTTGTAAAAGTAGCTGCATTTGGCACATGTCTATCGTTCTGCGGATAACCAATAAACTACTAAAGAAATGTCTTACTTCATCATAATATAAAACGATATCCAATAACTCCGAGTTGCTATACTCGTAAGCCACTGTAGAAACTAATGTAAACACTATCGCAGAAACGTTAATGCTAAAATCGGATTTAAGTATTCTGATGATGCTAAAAAGAATAGTAGCCCAGCGATGTAAAGATTGCCAATACTACAACTTCAATAATCTTTTTATCGGAAACTATAAGAATTTTACAAACATTTTTTTACGATATTGCCCCCATTTTTCATGACGGATCTATTCTCAAATTTTTTGGATAGGTTGTGATTTACCCTGTATACTTAAGAACTGTAACAAATCCTTTAAGAAAAATCATTCAACCTTCAAGTTGTCGTCAAACAACTACGAGTCTATTTTCGCCCTTGTTTCTAAAATAATATTTAAATTGTGGAAACAATAATGCGGTACACCAATGTATAAAGGTCAAATACACCAAACAACAAAATCCAAAGAACAAACGACTATCGGTGCGTTTACATATCATTAATTTGGCTAATAAATGTATATTACAATCGCAGCTTGACTTTTATTGGCGAATATTTTGCGATACTATTTTCATCTTGTTTGCTACGAAATTATCGTAAATGATTTTATTTGCTGAGGTAATCCCTTTTTATAAATCCAATTTATTTTCCGTTGTTTATTGTTTAACCGTTGATACGTTTATATTTTCAGTATGAGTATATTTTAGCTTATCTTTAGTTGGATTTAATATAGAAAATGGCGAAGTCCCCAGTACTGAAAGTTTTATGTGCATTTTTGTAAAAAAGATATATTTTGTTATTATTATTAATTATTTTTGCCTGTCAGAAAGAAAATCAAATTTTAAGTATAAACATTTACAATTTTGGTATACAGGGTGTGCATTTGCACTGAAAAATAAATTTGCATATGAAATTTTATTTTACTGGCGCTCCAGTATCCTGTGGCGCCATTAAATCCATGCATGTGTAAACCCGCTATTAAGGAGCGTTTACATATGCAATGATTTACTAGCGCAAGTATTTACATCAGTTGGACTTTCATGCCAGTAAAGGTTTACGCATACATTACGATTTTATTGCACCAGTTTAATTTGTTGATTACTAGCTATAGTGATTTGTACAATGGTCGTCAGCTTAAAGTCACCACTTCCATGTTTTGTCCCTTTCTAGCACCGTGTATAATAAATGGCACTAGAAAAGAATGGACCATGGAACTGGTGACTTTAAGATGACCATTGTACTACTGAATACAAAAATCTATGAGCCACTGCAAATTCTTGCTTTCTAAATATTATTCAATTCTAAGGTATGTGCATTCCTTGTAGAACATATTTTAAATTTGACCTCAGAAGAATTAAAATAATCACTATTTACGTTTCTTGTGATCTTTTCATAAACATATTATCTTACATTTTTATTTTTATAAGAATAAATATTCAACAATTTTTTCCGAATTTCACTTCTTACTCATTTTGTATAATATTACAAATTAACGTAAAATCAAATACTAAACAAAACCTGATCTGGTATACTAGCGCATAAATAATTGGCGTGCATGAATAGGTTTATATTTGAAAACTTTCTTTGCCCAAGCTGATGAGTCGTTACTGGCGCATGCTCTAACTTTTTTATTCCTGCTGGCACTGATATAAATGGCACGTCAGTAGATGTTTGCACATGCAATTTTATTTTACGGGTGCGCCAGTAACAACTGGCGCCACTAAATCGATGCGGTGTAAACCCGCTATTATACTTCCATTTCCTTTCATTTTCAATGTTAATATTCCATTTCGTTTACTATTTTTTATGCGTACAGACCATTCTTACAGTTAATGTCATCATAATATTCATATTACATGGAATAAAAAGTACTGCGTTACTAGCTGAATTGTGAAATGGAAACATAAAATCATAATATCTATACAATTTTAACGAAAGCAGCTTCACTGGTGCTATTAAATATATACAGCTTCTTTAAAGTGCTGCTTTTAAGAGTATCATTCGGATTTAGTATCTGCAATCAAAGGAGCCTTGAGAAGCGCATACAGTGATAAAACACTGGTGGTTTACGTTTGCCCATAAACGTTGTAAACGGCAGCACTGCAAACGTTTGATATTTGATATATTATTAAAATACGGCCTTAAAGTACTTCTTGAAACGGTTAGTCATTTATGGAGTCGCTGTTTCAGTGGACTTAATAGCAGGAAAGAAGGAAATACGGTGTATATCATTTTCATATCACCACTTATCTGTATATCTCGCGTAGAATAACTAACTAGATTAAATCAAGCCAGCTGGCTTTGTTTTGCAAATAATTGCAGTCTTAAATGAGAACTGTATTCTTTGAAATAATATCGAGTAGGTGAAATATAATCATGAAAGACATGTATACTCGCGTCAAGAATTCAGACGTCTTACACATTTGTTTTTATTGTCAACGTAATTTTCTATATTTGGTCGGGTTAAAAACAGTAATTTTTTGCAATTTAGTGCAATATAAAATGCAAACATTTAGTGTAGTATATAGTTTTATTACTCTCAGTTGCACTTTCTTAAATATTTTGATAAAAATATAATGAATTATTCATTTGTTCGTATAACGTAAGTCGTCTGAATTCTTGACGCGGGTATAGTGATGTTTTACTTTACTCCCAATTATCTACAAACAGTGAGCGGCAAAAGTATGGATTACATTTATTTTGAAACCAGTTATTCGTTTTTTTGGAAAATTGCTCAGACGAGTCACTTTTAAACCAGTATTCATTTATGCAGGGTGAAGTAAAAACAAATTATGATAACAAGGCTAAAATAGAAACCTCCCTTTTTGTATTTTTATTCAATTTGCCATGGAATTCTAACTATTTTTTATGTAACATACTCTATACTTATCTTTAACCGTATTCGAAAAAAAAAACGTCTGAAAATCGACATCGACATTTCGACAATCGCCATCTCTTTTTGCTCGGAGAGTCCGAGATTATTTAAATCAATGTTTTAATGGCCGTTGAATTAGAAGACGCGGAGCAATAAAGTGGTCTCCAAGATCACCCGATCTTGCATCCCTGGATTACATTTTGTGGGGTTACCTAAAGTTGTATGCTTAACTGGAGAAATTAGTTTTTCTGGGAAACGGCCAAGAAAATGTAATTATTTTAAAAAGTATTGCATTTTTAACCACTTTTATTAGAACGTAGAGTAGAAACTCAGAATTACCTTTACGGCGCTAGGCGTCGCGGTGCCTGAAAAATTTTTCTTTACCATAATATTTTCTTTTTGTTTCCATTATTTAAAAAGATATTGTCGATATCTATATCATTACTTTGTTAAATACGACAACATCTTAAAAAATACAGGGTGAACCTTAAATAAGTACAAATATTTTAACCAGCAGTATAGTTATCTGTGTAGAACACATAATTAATAGTTGTTTTACAAAAGAATCAGAAATAAAAAGTGAAATATTAAATAAATTTTGTAATTTTCTGTAGAAAACTTGTTAAGAACCGCTGACTTTCATACATTTAAAAGTCATAGTGCTTCAGCTTGAACATGCAGTTCACAGTGTTGCCAGTGTTATACAAATGTCTTTGCTTGAACAAACCTCTAAATTTAATATGTTGTGTGAAAATCATAGTTTTTCGTTATTATTCATAAAATAACTTAAGGAAATTGTGTCTTGTGTTTCTTTCTATCAGTGTACAATGGCATTTAACTTGTGAAATGTGGATTACTGATTAAATAGTTAATTTTTTAACAAACAGGTAAGCTTGTGTGCACGTTTATGTATAATTTTTGAACATTGAACATAGTGATATCACGTAATATCTTCCTAAATACTTTACGGTAGTATTTAACTTGCGGAAATTCATTTTTAATATTGCTGCGTATCATACTACATACCCAACTTTACTGTACTTATGCTTCAAACAAGTATTTTTAAAATAGAATTAACCGTATTACTTTACTATTACGTTACGGGAAACGTAATATTTATATTAGAGAAGATATGGCAACCTCGCAACAAATCATATGGTTTATTAGCTTGGTTAAGCAGCGGTCCTCAAAATGTGGGTATTTAAAAAAAATTAATATCTCCGTAAATATTAGAAATTTTTAAAAATGGCTTTCACTAGACTGATCTATATGACGAACTACACCAGCAGTTAAAATATTTGTACTTATTTAAGGTTCACCCTGTATATAAACCTATTAAATTACACACTATAATTCAAAATTTTTACAGCGATCCTCCAAAGCGGCTAAAAAGTAAAAAACAATAATCAACTGTATTCTGCTGTGATAGTAAATAATTTAATTTTTTCGACCGTTTCCCAGAAAAACTCATTTTTCCAGTTAAATCGATCAATTAATTGTTATAATAAAATTACGTTTATACTGTTACAAGTTACCTCACTTGTTTTTTCAAAGGCTACTTTATACAGAGTGATTCCTAATCTATACACAAAAACTTGTGAAATTATAGCCGACGACAAATAATAACAAATGTGCAAAAAATGAAGTCTAATATTTTTAGTTTAAAGTTTACAAAAAAGTATCAGGAGGAATGCTGTCCAGGACGCAAACTGCCAGTTTCTCTACCCCTCTGAACCACATATAAAAAGGCTTCATGTCTCGGATGACATCTTTGGGAAAACCTTTGGGCATAGAGATGAGCTGCAGCCATTAAGGCTTACGGTGAGCGCTCGATCCAATTCATTTTAAAAAAATTTATTTTACACTTTTTCAAAATTTCAAAACACAGCGCCGGCGTAAAATAATATTTGAAGTCTATTAAAAAAACCGCATATTTTTATCATTATCCGTTAAGGAGTTACTGAGCGAAAACTATGGGTTTGTTCCAACACAGCAAGAATCGATTCCGAACCATCCAGAATTAGTCAATGAGTTTAGTTGTTAATGTACTCTCGGCGAATGCGACGTAAAACGGTGTTGGTCAAACATTTCTCACGGTTCTGAACCAGTTCTCGACGGTTGTTAGAACAGACCTTATATATCGTTTGATAGAGCGCTCACCGTAAGCCTTAAATTTTGATGTGATTTCGCGTATGCCAGTATCATGTCCATAAGTTCTTCGTTTGAGAAATTATACGCCATACTTTTAATCGCGTGAAAATAGCAGAGTACTGCTACAGATACCAAATATATCGTCCTGATTTGTTTACTTCTCAGTTTTAATAAACAAATAATTTCACTTGATAAATTTTTGCAAACTTTCGAAACTAAAAATGTTTTACTATATTTTCCCACTTTTCGTCATTATTTGTCCTCAGATATAATTTCACAAGTTTATGCGTATAGGTTAAGAATTACCCTGTATAGAGGTAATTGAAATTAAAATAAAACAAAATTAAAACACTGCCTAGTGTTTTTGCAAGGCCCATCTGATATAAATTGACGATTGATGTGGTAAAAGAATAGTTTCAGTTATACAAAAGAACTCTGTATCATTTGAACTGTTATAAATAAAACAAAAAGTTACTGGAAAAAAGCTTAAAATCAAAGATTCTCTAAATATCTGTAAAAAATGATCTGATCTGATGAAAAAAATTAAAGCGTCAGAACGCTCAGCGTAGTTTGATTATACTTTCGTTACCTACGATTTTTATTTATTTATTTTTTCATTTTTTTGACTTCTAATTTTACAATGTGAAATTGTCCACTAAAATTACAGATTATTATAACATGCTTAAATAACTAATCATAATAAAACAAAATTGAATGTAATTTAAATGGGCTGTACTATCTCATTTTCTATTATTTCAGCCTTGCTTTTGTGCAAATATGAAGAAGGTCACTTATCATCATAATTGTTGTACTGAATAACTTTCTCTAAAATTAATTAAGGCCAATGTGTATCAGTCAACTTGATGTTACCACATTTTGGGTAGCATTACGGCATGATGGCTACCTACCCTCACTACCTCGAAGTTTAAGGGCAAAGGACATTAAATGTACATTCACCACGGACGCATGGAGCTCGAGCCTCTATTCTCAAGAGGTCATCTTCATTTAAATACTACATATTTACCTGTATAATTTTGTATAATGGGTATATGTATATTTAGCAATATTACCTATGCTACAGTAGGACTGTGCCGGGTTTATTGTATTGTTATTATAAAAGATTTTACGAGAGATTTTATTTAAAAATTTTGATAAATTTAAAATAGGTAGAAACATCTAATTCTTACGTCACTTGCTATCAAGTAAGCTCAAATAAGATATGAATAATGTATTCGATGATTTATACTACTTTTACTTTATACAGGGTGTCCGGAATATGAGTGCCTTAATTTTGCCATATGATAAGTTTTACTAAACAAAAACTGGGTCTGCGTCGGACCAGACGGTGGAAGTTATACTTCTTTTTTAAAAAAAAAACTTCCTTTCAAAGCCTGAACGTACAAAAAAAAAAGTTCTTAAAAATTTGTAGTAAGGTTTTAGTACTATTTTTTATATGCTCATATTAAGATTCCCTGGATATTGTTTTTGAAATTGTCTGCTCAGTTTGTAAAATGATTTAAAAAGTACATATCGCGAATGTTCTGTTAAAACGGAAACTGTAAAATTTTATCCCATATTCTTAATGACACACTGTATATTTATACGCTTATACGTAAGAAGTAAATTTATGTTGGTGTCCACAACCAGTAATTATCCACGCTGTATAGTGGGTTGTATAAAAAAGTTCTTAAAAATTTGTTCTTCCTTTTGAGCGTGACGCGGTTTCTCGACCAACATCCCATCCCAATGTGTCTAACGGGCGCAAAGAAGTATAACTTCAAAACATATTTGGCTTAACAATGTTTTTTCTCTGACCATCGGTAACAGAATTATGACAGCAAACAGGGTTTGAGTATGCGACAACGTCACATATACTATCTTAGGATTGTGAATTTATACATAATAGTTACAAATAGGTATACCTAAACATATGTACTTACTGTGAATGGTTTTCTTAGAGCTCATTTGACAACACAGAATCATAATTATAAGTTTTAAACTGACTTCTGTTCCTACAAGAAGCGTTTACCCTATAAATGCCTCGAAGCCAGAGAGTTTTGCCTAGATTCGCCGTAAATTAACATGTCATGCAGCTGGTTATGATTACTATGAATTGTTCCATTTTTGTTTATGTACACTCACAAACATCAAAGAAAAACTAGAAAAAAATTAAGCATATTAGCTATACGCACTCTGACTGATATTACTTTTAGGTTATCCGCAACAGCCTGACACTGCAGCGTTGTCGAACGTTACAGTATGTTAGAGTTTTAACGAGTTTCCCGGAAACTTCAATTGTTTACTTCATTAATACTGATTCAAAATTAAATTACGAACGAATTACGTTACAGGCGCCTTTACTTAACCTCAATTGTACCTTAGTTTTTAGTTTCGGAACATGGTTTTGCATATTATTGCAGTTGTATTTTTATTTTTGAAATGTATGCTGTGTATATTTAAACATAATTTACATTAACAACTATTAGCCGAGAGGAAAAGTGAATAAAGTCGGGAATTATTTTAAATGTGATTTGACAGTGATCCCGAAGGTTATTGGTACAAACTAGAGAACCCCAGGTTACATACGTTTTTAGAAAAATATATATTTTCTGTGAAGTTAATATGTCCATTCGTAATCTGACTACGGTCCTGTTAAACTCTCTAATTAAAACGTATTGGTAGGTTCACCGTTGACATTTTTGTTAACTATTTTTAGAAACAGAGTACATATTTACGAATACTGATAAAGCAGATCTAGATAAAAAGCGCCACAAAAAATTATTGCTACGACTTGACAAGACTTTCAACCTTAGCGTAGCGAGCTGTAATCATCTATGTAAAGCGGAATTCTTGCAAAAACTGCCCCCATTAAAAGATATAGGTATCCAAGAAAAGTATGAACAAATCCCTAAACCTAGAGGCGTACATTCGCATGGCTGGCTTCAGGATAAAGGATATGTTTAAAGACAGAGATCTGTTTACGTAGTCACATCCAACTGTCTTATATTTCCGTCTAAATATTTTTATGCATTAGAAATCGTCTTCGTATTTATTCAGGTTATTTTTCTAACAATTGTCTTCTTGAGGAATCTAATATTAACATTGTAAAATCTTATAAAGATTTTGTTGTACAAGATGTCACAAATTCGGTAGTGAGCTTACTGTTAGAATACAAAAAATTTAAATAAAATTTGGGACCGGTGGTGTCAAATGGGATGAGGAGAGCTCCATTTTCAATCGAAAGTATTATCTTTGGGATTTGACAGAAACAACTAATGACGTCTACAATTATATTTTTTCCAGAAACATACTCAAATTTTTTTCCTTTTAAAAAAGCTCTCTTTTTTCTAATAAACTTTTATTAGAGAAATGTTTCTGTGTTAATTCCCGTTTGAAAGTTATAAGCAATATCGTCAATAATTAAATGTTCGTTGTTTAAAGTGCATAAATTCCAGCTTTTTTATTGAAAGACTGTGCTTCTCTTTTTGCGTTACCACTGTCCATTACCTTCAATTGGTCTTTGCAGGCAGCTACGTTTCCAAGGATCTGGTGTAAATCAAAAGTCTGCCCTATTTTTAAAAAAGGAGACAAGCGACTTGTAGAAAACTACAGATCTATAACAATTCTTTGCAACCTTTGGCATTTGAAATTGTATTACATCATATTCTTTCTTTTCAAGTAAACTCAATATTATCCGTTTTTCAGCATGGATTTATATCCGGTAGATCTACAACATCCAGATTGTTGAATGTTACTCATTTCATTGCTAATGTGTTGGACCAGAGTGGTCGGGTTGATGTAGTCTATACGGATCTTTCAAAGGCTTTCGATAGATTGGATCATGGTATGTTACTGAGCAAGTTATCATGTTTTGGTTTAACTTCAAATTTTTTAGCTTTCTTTGAGTCATATTAAGCAAATATAGTCCTAAATGTTAATTACGTTGGTTACGAATCCAGATATATATGCTACATCTGGTGTCCCACAGGGATCAGTTTTGGGATCATTGTTATTTGTTATGTTCATAAATGATGTATGTACATCTCTTCATGTGAATGTTCTGTTGTATGCTGACGATTTAAAGATATTTGCACAGATTACTTCACTGGTGGTTACAAGAAGATCTCACAAAGGTTGATTTCTGGTTATGGACAGAACAAATTGCCGCTGAATATTGCAAAATGTAGCGTAATGACTTTCACAAAGAAAATAAATTCAATAGATTTTGCCTATACTATTAATAATAAACATTAAACAGGTGTGGTGAATTTAAGGACCCAGGAGTTATATTCGATTCTAAATTGAATTTTGTTGCACATATAAATCATATTATTATATTGTCGAATGCCTAAAAAAATTTGGGATTTATATTTAGAAATGCTAATTTTTTTAAGAATACATCTACGTTGACCACCCTGTTTAGTGCATTTGTCAGACCAAAACTAAACTATGCTACAGTTATTTGGAGTCCTCATGGCGATATCCACGTTAATAATTTGGAGCGAGTACAAACAAAATTCGTTAAATATATGAGTGTTAAAGTTGATGGTGTTTACCAGCCACAAGTTGGACTTATTGAACAAATTCCATTTGAATGATCTGGCCTCGCGTCGTACTTACTTTTCTCTATTATTTTTTAACTAATGATAAATAAAATTAATTGTCCGAGCATTCGTAATTATTTTAATTTTAGTGCTCCGTCAGGTCATACTTTGTCGGATCATCTTTGTTTAGGTTTGCTACTACTAGAACAAATGTATTGAAGTATTCTTCTATTTATACTATATGTACCAACTATATGTGCTATGAATTGAATCTAGATGTATTTTCTTGTTCTGTTAATAACATACGACGTTGTGTTTTAAATTCGTTTGCAGTCTAATTAATCTGTTGTGATTTGGATTGCAATATTTGGATTTGTTAACTATATGCTGGCTTGTATTTGTTTTGTTATGACATAATGTATTACTTGTTGTGTTTACTTGTTGCTTTTTTGTTTAGTTGTTTAAGTATACATTATTGTATTTTTCCCCTGCCCTATAATTGGATTTAGTCTGTCTGGGCAGTGTATCCTTAAAATAATAATAAAAAAAATAAAATAAATGTCGTTAAGAAAAGTATAACAATAACTAAACTTAAAAATGAGGCAAACGCCCTCATACTACATACATAATACAATCTATTCTCTTTATGACCTCCTCCCATATCAAGTCACATATCCAATCTTCATCTGACTTCTTTGCAGGCTGCGTTTATTAACATTGCGTCGTTTAACTCATTACAAGCGTTTGTGATTTTTTATTTAAATATCTCGAGAGGTGTTTTGTAAACCTTATTTTTTAAAACCCTCCGTAAAAGGTGTCAGATCTGATGATTTTTCAAGCCACTGAGTAGATCTATTAATCCCAATCCATTTTCCTGGGAAAGTGTTATCGAAATATTGCTGCACAATCCTGGCCTTGTGGAGTAGAGCTCCGTCGTGCTGAAACCATAGGTTTCTCCTTAGCTGCAAAAGCACATTCTCCATAAGAGCAGGAAGTTCTTCTTGAAGGAAATTGAGGTCACTAACTCACGCTATTCAATGTATATTCCAAGCCTACTGATAATGCCGCACTCCAAAGTGGCTCTGAACCTGTGTACCAACCTTTCTTTGTCACGGTGTGTATTTCTAATACTGTATTTACTGGGTGTAAATGCCTTTAGTTATTAAACAATAAAATAAATCAGAAAGGACTGATAACGGCAATATTAGAAGCAACTAAGTTACACTTCAATCTTTGAATATGAGAATATCAAACCCTATAACTATATAATTTATAGCCTGCACATACCGTCTACACAACTGTTACAATTATTATTGGTACTAGTTGCTACTGGTGTTTGGAACAGATTTTGTCTCGTCATCCAGAGACGCCTAAACTTTGTCTACTAAAAATTTTAATAGCAAAACTATTTGGACCCATTCCAAATCTACGTAGTAGTTGAGAGCCACATCAGAAATTGTTGTTTGTTGGCACTTTCGATGTTCTTCTTTGAATTTTACAACACGGAGGCCGAATTCCAAACACCTTGACATTTGAAATTGGTTGCATCTATCACAGTATATACGACAGCAACTGATTACTTAGAAATTTTCTGTTAGTTTCTAATAACTTCTTTTGTACGCGTAACTGTAGTCATGAAAAAGAGAAGAAAAGTGTAGTATTTCCTCACTTACATTGTATATATTTTTCCGTTTTCATTTTAATAATGATATCCAAGTTTTCCCCAGACATTATCTTTATCCTTAGGAAAGGCGATTAATCTTTGGTTTACGACTTCCTTATTGAAAATAATAATGCTTGAGGGGTAAGTGACAAATGGGATGCGATACAGTTTGCTGGAAACTTATTGGAACAAATTTTCCTTTTAGTAGTAATATTTAGAAAATTTGCTTTTGACATACTGATAGATATGCATCATTTGCTTATACAAAAATTATGAAAAAGTCTATAAACATACTTCAAAGCAAAAAGGTGTCCGGAAATTATGCGTCAAGACTTCAGGAGGTGATTCAGGGTCACAAAATCCTAAAATAATTTTTCGAAAACTCAATTTTTTTTTAGTTTTTCTTAGATAACTTTTTTATTTGTGATTTGATTTTTTCCAAGTCTTGCCTATGTATTACTAGTCCTCTTGTAGATTTATGTTCCAAATATGATGCAAATATTCCAGTGCCAAAGGGCCTACCTGACCTTAATCTTCGATCTATGGCCCACAACTTTTTTGTTTTCACCACTTTATAAACTTGAACAGCGACATGTTAAAGAGCGTCAAAAAGTATTTAAAAAAGTATCTCTTGTTGCGATAAAATAAAATGAACCGTTTCTGACAAAAACGGCTTCAAACATTTTCATGTGTTAGCGTCATCAAACAAGTATGAAATCCGGAACCAGGTGGTTTTCCATTTCTGTTATGAATCCTGAACTACCAACAAATAAAGATCCATGTAATTGACTTTGTCATCCTTCCAGTCACTGCACGCAATTTCAGGCTAAATTAGGGCCTGTATTGTTACACCGCACAATTCCAGCGGGCACGGCCTGCGGCTATCGCCCCCCGATCGTCGGCTTCATCGAGCAGCTGAGGCAACCGCAGCTGGGGCAGCTGATTGACATCCGATGCTGTCGAGCACACACACAAGCAGGTAATCAGCAGCATTTTCGCGTTGTCACTTGTCAGATAGCATCTAACCTCCGATTACGCTAGCGGTGGCCAGAACCGGTAGAGGGGAGGGCCTTGGACAGTTTAAGCCTTTTGGCGTTGGAGGATATGCGTCAAATTAAGAACCAGTGTACAAAGGAGCACTAGTGATACCTGTCTAAATTAGAAAAAGAATCGGTACCTGTTAGAAGAAATTCATAAAATAAATTTTTTTTAGAAAAAAATATTTTAGTTAAATCTCGGAACTCGTCCCGTCATTTGCGGTTTATCAGGACTGCACTGAGATGTACACCTACATGTAAAAATATGTTAAACATAGGTACTTCCATTGAATTGGTGTTATATCATTTCTAGTGATCTGTATCACCGGAATCTCATTGCGTATGCAATAATACAGCATCACAATAGGTTGGAAGCTGTAGTTTGGCATATGTAGACTATTGTCTTCTAAAATTCTGTCAAACTATCAGTCACTATTTTTGTTACAGCTTCTGCATTTGCGTGTTCTAGAATTTTTGATGTGATCAGATAAGATCTGTGGCAAAATTTCCTTCCAATGCGCTTGCTGCAACATGTGCTATTTTCCATTCACCAGCAGTTTCGTAGACACTTAACCACAAATACTTTTAAATCGTAGCTTTTACCGTTGTATTTAGGTTTGGTAAATATAATTTAGACAATGCTGATTCATCAGGAACATTCACACCGGAATATTTACCACACAGTTTTCTAAAAAGTCTCTCAACATACTTAGGATTAAATAATTGTGTCCATGGGATATTACATGAAATCATTCCTTTCATTAAAGCTACGTTAAAGTATTGCTTGTCCCTGCACTCACTTCATCACGCTTTATGGAGTTATGTTGTTCAGTGGCAATATGTTCCAATATGTTTCTTTTGCAGTAAAGTAAAATATTACATAGAGCACATTGTAATTCAATACCATTAAATACTAACTCTGGCAAATCGCGATGGTATCCTTCATGGCATTGTTAACAGACTTATATTCGCGAACGTAATGTAAATAAATAACACGTACGGCACACGAACAAAGCTATGTATGTACTGAATTCTAAAATATCTGCTTCGGTCACGCTGCGCTGCATGAAATACGATCCTGAAATGACGGGACAAGTTCCAACGACTAGTTATAGTGCTGTGTGACATTAATTTTTCGTGTAGAATAAGGCCCCGAAATATTAACGTATCATTTAAGGACACCCTGTATATATTTTGCCTTTCCATAAATTATATTTTATTTAAAGTTCAGTAACAGGTTTTTGATATACAAAAATCTAGGAGCGTATAAAATTTGTATATCGAGGGTTTTGGCGGACGATAAATTCAAATATGTTTCTAATTTTGACGTCACTAGTAGAAGGCGCCACTCCATGTTTCCTTTAAATGGCAGAAGAACTTTTTTGCATATTAATGTATCCATCTGACTATCGAAACAATCGATTCTCCTACCTGTTTTATTTGAAAAAGTTATACCTTGCTGAAGTCGCATATGGAACATCATCAAGTAGTTCAAGTCAAACGTTTTCATGAAAATGTCTGTAGCTGGCACCGGTTAAGTTCTAAGGCCTAACAAGAACATTTCCAATAATGCCCACCCTTGCATTCAAAGAAATTATTGATGTTGAAACTTCGTAAACTGAGTCCCATTCTGTTAGAAACCGCGTGTCCCCTAATAGTACTAGTAATTCAGTAAGTTCTTTTTTATTGACACCAGTAGTAGAACACTGAAGTGATAGCTAGTTGAAATTTTTCCGCGTGCATTATTTTTATGTCTTTTAATGATTTTTGTTCTTCTGTAATAATTTATTTCAAATTTCTGTCGATTTTCAATTGTTTTTCCTATTGCATAGTTTTTATTTTTAAATACATAAGTATAAGTAACAACGATAATAGCTTACGCTGATATGATCTCTTATATTCTATTTAATTCTTTAATATTAACTATAATTGCTTTCTAGTTCTGTTCTGCTGTGATTTATTATCAAAATATAATTTAAGGCTGCAGCTTCTATTATTGCCCAGCATATTTTTTTTATCTCCGATATTAAAATCATATCATCTGCCACGAAAAATGTTCGGTGTCATTTATAACGATAATTACAATGATAGATCAGGTTGAAGGACGTAGAGACAAATGTTAATTTGGTATCATAGCGATATTGATTGCACCACTGAACAAATATTGACGCAGGCAGGGACGTTGATTAAATGTAATCAAAACTTTGTTATTATTTCCCTAATACCACCGATATTTTACATGCCGCTTTAAACCTCTATTAGAGCCGGACAACAACATACCTGTAGATATACGAGTTCATAGTATAGAAGAATTTAGAATATGTATGTCTAGCTACAACCGTATAATGGTGTATGCAGAAATATACTGGGTGACAACGGAAAGTGGGAACACGCTGTGACTTTTTTATGACTGCTGATAACATTTTGAAATTGGGTGGGTTTATACTAGATGGTGTCATGAATTCTTTGAGGTCATTTGGGAGGATTTCATGACATTTCCAGTTTCTTACTGTATTAGAGAGCTATTTTAAGCTAGTATAAATCAAATCTCCTACATATCCTATCAATGAAGTCATATGTATGTTCTCTGATACCAAACATCTAGGTATGCTAACAGACAAAGCTCTATTCAATAATTATCTAAAGAAATTAATCTAGCTAAATTTACTAACCTGCTTTAATGAAAACACTATAAATATCTGACATATTTGATAATATATACGTTAGAAAATCAGCATTATTCTATAACGCAGAATGAATGAAACCTACAGGAGATGGCGTCTTTACTGCACAAAAAATAAAATACAGATTCCTGAATATTCGGAATAAAAAGTCTTATATAAAAAACTCCTATATTCACGTTTTGTGACGTATTTTAAAAATATCATTAACAAACATTAAACAGAAAAGTGGTTCAAGAGTAGATCCTTGTGGAACCAGCAACAAATTCAGCAGATACCTTAATACCTTCATAATCTGCATATAATAATCGATTATTTAATAAGTATCTCTCTGTCAAAGGCCTTGCTGAAAGCAACGTAGACAACATCTACCTGTTTTCCGATGTCAAGAGAGCCTGATATCATTTTTGTAAAAGTTAACAAATTAGAGACCATACTTCCGTGACTTCATAAAGCCAAGTTGATATTCAGATAACGATGAACGTATATTATGTGCATAAATTGCTTCAGACCTCTGATTTGGAACCAGATTTAAAAACCGGACAGATTCGTGAAAGTTTCCACATATCACCTACACATCTTCAAAATTAAATTATACATGAATTTTTGTGGTGTTAGAAGAAGATATGTTCTTACCACAGTGATGCATAGTTTCCAGAATCCGTGAATTTTTTTTTTCTTTAAATTCACAAAGGCCCAAGAACCGTGAGGATATTTTCCAAATTGCTTTCACATTTTTTAATATACCTTATATAAGCGTTAATGTCAAGTTTAAGTGTAACCAGATGATATATTTTTCCAGAAATGTATTTAAATGTGCTGTTTTTTTCCAACAAGTCTAAATTCCCGTAAGAAATGCTTCAGGACATTAATTAATAGTTTTAGTTAGTTTTATAGAATCTTCGTTTTAATAAAGAAAAGTAAACTGTAAATATGAATTGGTTACTTGTATAAGCGGTAATGTGTGATCTGATATAATATGTTTGTAGAAACAAAATACAAGATATTACAGAAAAGAATTATTATTTTAACAAGAAGACTTGGATTTCTACAAACAGAATTAGGTGTAAACTTACCGCAATTATAAAAAATAATATTTATTAGCGAGGAGGCAGGGTTGGCTGCAATACATCCAAATTGAGCAAACAAATAGCACCTGACGTTTCTTATTTTTTACTTTATGTAATTTGCAATAACACTATTATACATCCTTTTATTACTCAAATCAAAACAGCAAAACAAACACAATACAATGCATAAACACAGTAACGTAATACACAAAACATGACAGTTTAAACATTGCTTCACATAACCAAAATCTCAATGGAAGAGCAAAAGTGAAGTAAACTAACTTTACCTCTTTATTGTAATCTAAAAAGGAAATTCTGCAATGGGACAGTAACATTGATGCTTGTCATGTAGCACATCAGTTGGGTGCTTGAGACATAATTACAAATATTTTAAAGGTATAAAAATGCATTTTACACATCTAGATCTTAGCTTGTCAATTGATTATAAAGCTACATATGATCAATAAAATAGATTGTGTAGCAAATGGTGTCAGTAGACAACTCATAAGGCCTTTTCATGTATAGTATTTTGCAATGATAATGACACACCCTCAAAACAGTTTTTGAACTAGTAGAAGTTCTGAGTAGAAATTGCATTAGATTTGTGTTGGTCTGTGGAACAACTAAACGTTAATGTTGAAAGTAGATTTCATTATGAATACGCCAGCAGTTTGAAATAATTAGGCAATTCGTTTTAAAGAGTGCCATTAGTATCACAATCACAATAAATATTTTTTCTTTAAAATTACCGAACCAAATAGAGGAGAGGACTATTATGAGTATTTGTTCAACTAAATAAAACTGTACAAAAAGAACAAGCGTGATATTCCTTTAAATAGACGTCTTACTATCTATAATAAATAAAGTCTTCATACAACACTCACTAGTTATACAATTAAAGATGTTATGTTCTAAATATTAAAGTTTGCGCATATATTCCCAAGATTTATGTACACTTTACGTCTGGGAGTTTATAGCGTAACATTCTGGTTCCTTAGACATAATTCATTTACATAAAGTAATTAGAAAGTTATGAAACTTAAACAATATAATACAGTTGCTTAAAACTCATTATTTTGATTTATTCATATATAGAATTATTTATATGGTATTTTTATATTTTGAACTAGGTATTCATGTATCAATAATATATTTCCCTGTTATACAGGGTGTTACAAAAAGAATGTAAAATATTTCAGGGGGTAATGGTATGAACCAAAATAATCAGAAAAGTCTTAATAAACATGGGTCCGCAAAGTAACGGTTGCGGAGATATGGACCACTATTCGTTTTTCAAACATTTTACTTTATTAGGAATAAACCGACAAAACAAACAAAAAACAAAGTTACAGAAGATGTTCAAAGTGCCCTCCGTCCATTTCCAAGCAGGAACGACATCTTTGTCTCAACGATATTCGAACTTTTTCGAAAGTACCCTCCTTGCTTTGGATTTCTTGACACTTTTGATTAATCCGTAGCTGCAGCTCTTCCAAGCTATTTACAAGAGTACCATACACTAATCTCTTCAAATATCCCCAAACAAAGAAATCTAAAGGGTTCACATCAGGGTTTTATGGCCTCCAAGATCGGGTGGAAATCTGTGAATTTCATCATTTATTTTCTGAACTGGAACGAGATCGTCGAATTTTTATTCAGTATTTTCGACTATGTCAAAAAAAAATCTTAGGCTCTTGAATTGTCAGTTCAACGACACTTTTATAACTTGACTGGTCGAATAATTCTAACAGTTTGAAACCAATTCCTGACTTTTGTGGAAACAGAACTAACGCCAGACTAGCGCGGTCTGGCATAGAAATTGCAGGCTACCGACACAACCTGCAGTGATGGTCGTTGCAGGTAACGGTCCATTCATGTGCTGGTCTAGTATGCGATGCTCCATTAAATCACGTGGGAACCTTAATGAGCAGGCTTTGCAGGTCAGGCAAAATGTGCGCCAATTATACGCAATATACACGAGCCGGAAGGTTAAACTTGTACTCTCGGATATGGAATACACGTTACTTTTTTTTATCGAAGACAGAGTCTTCTAAATGGATAAAACATTGATTAAACGATCTATTCTCATGTGCCTCATGATAATAATATACGAAATTACTTAAACATGTATTACTTCAAAGAAAGAAAGAATCCTGCATCTACTGTTCAACTTGCAAGCGAGAGGGTGAATAAACAGGCAAAATTTCAAGCGCTGCCAGTTTTTCGGGCCCAGAGGTCAGGCTGGAGCTTCTAGCCAATACAACCACTAACCTTACGGTCTGCCGGCCGGTATGCTAACCGGAAGGTTTGTCCTTTGGTAAACCGCAAATATACCCACCATTAAGTTTGAACTGACTTCATTATTTATTATTAATTATTACTGTACATTATCACATATTTACTGCATTTTTGTCATACATTTCGACAGGTAAAGAAAATTATATTATAGCTATTTTTTGTTCGTTTTTCTACTGTTATATTTGTATACCTGAAAAGGGTTTTTAATGATAAAAAAAACCGAAACGTTATCCAAGACGTGATAAACTACCACTGTTTTGTTTAATTTAATTATTTGACTGTGATTCCAATTTTAAACAACAACTTTTATGTACCATACTGTCAGTCAACAAAGAAGAAGGTTTATAATTTAACAAGTTGGTATCCAAAACTTCACCAGTATATTTAAAGGTAGTACAAGTGAATATAGTATCTTCTACATATAACTTTGCTTCGTGTATTATGTAACTCCTTAAGTACAACGATTGTGAGTACGTTACAACTATGATGAATTTCTGAATCTCTGGTATTTCTCGCGAGACAAGTCGAGTGAAATAAGCACTTCATCCCTACGTTTGAGTTATAAATAGCTCCCTATATTTTACAACACCACTTTGGGATCCCATTGTATTTATACCACCAATCGTACCCGATTCCTGTGAGAGATGCAGTAAATTAATTATAGGGATATTTGCCGTTTAATTTAGGTTCTGGATTCTGCAGAATTTGTGGTAATTTTACAGCACGTTGTTTGGCTTGAGATTGACTCAGGGGAATGACCATTGTTCACAGTGCAGCAGGGCATATTTTTTAATTCTCCTCCCTCTAAATGAGGGGTTTGTGAAGTATTGTAAAAAGAGTAGTACGGAAAGTAAAAATCCGATCCGATATGATCAACAGATCTAAAGTCAAGCAAAAATATCAAGGTAAGTTAAGAAGTATGAAGGATTATACACTTAAGACTGATTTACACGTTTTCAGACGGTAAGTTGACTGGGAGAACACGTGGCAACTGGAATTCCAATTTAGTTTCTTAGTTTTAGCTCCAGTAAATTAGCATCAGTCAACTAGATCAATGAAACTGTTTACATAGTGATACCAGTCATTCTATTTTATTTTAAATTACACCAACCTACCGTACACTGTACCAATTACAGGCGGGACAAAGTCACAGTTTTTGTACTATAAACATACACAAGACAATAAAAACAATATTAGCACAAAAAATTAATAGTAAGTTAATTCAAGGTAGCTACAGAAACTACGAAGGTACATATTGATCTGATATTAGCCACTGAAGAGTTAAAGAAGTTAAGTATTATATGTGTTATACATTACATGCATGGGGGAATTTGAGAGTTAGTTGGTCTTGTTGATCAACCTAAGAAGGAAGATTTGGGAGTGCGTAATAGACCTATTTTCAAGACTATGTACGCCATGCCGCCTTAGCAACATATTGTGAACAGTCCAATTTCTGGGTAAAAGCCATCGAGTTTAAAAGACATGTACTTCAGAAATGTTCTCTGGATATTCTCCAGCGTATTAATAGGATTTGAATAATGTGGACTGCAAACTGTTCTAGCGCAAACCAACTTAGGAAGAACAAAATCGCAATATAAGCTAAGTAACACACGACAGTCGGTAAAGGAATGTGAATTTCTAATAACAAATCCCAAACTTTTGGAGCAGCTGTCAATTTGTTAATATGATCTGTAAAGCTTAGCCTCGAAGTAAAAAAGCACACCTAGGTCTCTGATATCAGTAACTCTAGATAAAGGGAAACCAGCGATGGAATAATTGTTATTTAGATAATTAACTTTCCGAGTAAATGTCATAACATGACATTTAAAAGCTTACATTTTAAATGAATAAAGCCAGAGCAGTAAGTCAGAAAACAGTTCCATGTGTGAAAATGAGTAAGGTTCTCAAAGGTATTGAAATAATGGCTACTACTGATCTTGCGTAATAAATGTCATCAGGTACTGGTAGTGGCCTCAACCAACAACAGCGTTTTTTACTGTTTAAGAAAGGTATTTTAAGCTAATATGTATCAAATCTCCTACAATTCCTATCAATGAAGTCATATGTATGTTCTCTGATACCAAACATCTAGGTATGCTAATGAACATCCACAGACAAAACTCTATTCAATAATTATCTAAAAATAATATATTTACTAACATCTGGAGTGGGAACTCGAAATTCAACCACAATAATTGAGATCTCACTTATTTATGCGTTTTATTTTGGATCGCTGAAAATATATGAGAAAAAAAACAACAACAGCGTATCTGTATGCTGGGTAAAGGGGCACGACCGGTGCAATGGCAATAAAGTCGCTGACAAGCTGGCTAGGAGTGCATCGGGTCTCAATATTTTTTAACCTGATTCCTCCAGTACGCTTCCGTTGTCAGCATTTGTAGTAATTATCAAAGAGAATACCCACAGCAGCTTAGGAAACGTCGGAATGAAACAAATGGTTATCGATTTACTAAAGAGTTTCTAGAGTCCCCTGCAAGGATACAACCAAAAAGTACCTGGCTATGTGTAGGACAAATCTTCGCCTGGTGAAAGGTATTCAAACTGGACACTGTTGGCTAAAGAATCACCTCTATTACATGAGGAAGTACGAAACACCTCTTTGTAGGGGTTGCGAACAGGAAGACGAATTTCATGCACTCTGTGAGTGCACTACCATCTCGTCAATAAGAGAATCCGTGTTGTGAGAGGGATGGCCTTCTATGACCTACATTAGAGAGATCCTGAGCAACGTAACCACTTTTATCACCACAAACAAATCACCTGCGGTTAAGTCCTCAAAAATATTCAGAAATACTGCTGCTTGTGAATAGTTTTATTAAAAAACAGAACACTTGTTTCAGAGAGGCATTACCACTTATAATAAAACTTCAAATTACATTACCATACCTGGGTAGTGGTGACGCCACCAAAAGTACAATTTCTAAATTTATAGTGCCCATTTTAAATTCCATATTCAAAGTTCTACACGATTATATAAGGATTCCAGATTCTGAAGAAAAATGGAAAACCATTTCAAGGGGTTTAGGGTTTAGTTCAAGGTGATATTTTCCAATAAACTATGGAAATATGAATATATAATAAGATCATAATAATAATTGTTGCAGTATGGTAAAACATAGCTATTTCCGTAAATAAACCAACACTTTATTTTACTGTGAAAATCAAGCATTTTACTTAATAGTACATTTAAAACAGCGGTAAAAGGTCGGGAAACGCCGGACTTGACGGGACCACTTGTCCCTTACGTATTTTGGGGCGCTGATTACGAAAATTAGGGTTAAAGTTACCTGCAATTCTTGGAACACCCCTAAAATTGCAAAAAAACACACCTAAATAGCTGTGTTTTTAGACTGTACTTATTGTTTTGCAAATTTAGCCATTTTATATGTTTTTTGGGACGCTAATTACGAAAATGGAGGATAAAACTTGCAGCAATGGCTCCAACCACCCCCAAAATTGCAAGAAAACACCCCTAAATAAGAGTGTTTTTCGACTGTACTTGTTGTTTTGCAAACTAACCCGTCTCATATGCTTTTTAGGGCGCTGATTACGAAAATGGGGGTTAAAACTTGTAGCAATGGTTGAACCACCCCAAAAATTGCACAAAACACCCCTAAATAAAGAGGTGCTAAAGCAATGACGTTGACATTAGTAAATATGAAAAACTTTAAACTTTTTTAAAACAAAAAGGAAGAAATCATATTCCAAAAATGCCCAAAAGAAATAGTTAAATTTTTACCAAATGCAGCGGTTGAAATCTGCTTGGTAATGAAGGTAATTTATGCTGACTTTTCAAAATTAATTGTAATATGTAACTATTTTAGAATTGTGTTGTATTTGGTATTGCTGCGGCTTTACGTAATGAAGAACTTTTGAATTTAAAATTAAGTAACATAGAACACAAAGGAACAATTATGGTTATTCATGTAACTAGAACAAAGACCCACAGTCCTCGAATATTTGTGATCACAGAGTTTGAGGAAAAAGTAAAATCTGTCTCCTAAACAGACGCCCCACGACCGATTTTTCCTAACTTATACAAATGGTAAATGCACAGTCCAGCCAGATGGAATCCATACGTTTGCAAATGTACCAAGCTTTGTCAACTATCTGCATTTATTTACTTTATTTATTTATTTACTCTTAAAATATCCAACGGGTATAACCCACTTCAAGGATAAGTAGTTAAACTAGAAAATTGCAATAAGAGAGACAAAAACTTAAAAAAAGATACCTACATATTAAAAAGCGATTGTATAAAATAAATATAAGTAGTATAAAAGTCTGAACATATAAAAACAGATCATATAAAAATAATAAAAGAATTAAAAAAAAACAAATAAAAATTACTAAACAAATGAAAAGAAACAAGAATATACATATGCACCTATTGAAAATATGTTTTTATATTACGTACACCACAAAAGTTAATGTCGAAACCCTCCATATTGTTGCTATTGTTCGGCATTTGATACAAAAGCGACTTTAACAACATATTTGTATGGGCCAAGGGTAACATAAACAAATTAAAATTCCTAGAGTTCAACCTGGGAACTCTAAATAATAAACCTTTGGTAATAGATTCACATCTAATTTTAAAATGGATAATTTTATATAATCCAATAATACTAGGCATGGTACATCTACTGGCAAGACTTTATAGATTAAAACGGGCACAAAACCAATTTTTGTACCTTGAGTAGGATAAACTCCATCTTATAGACTTCGTTGGACTCTTTCCAGCAATGATGTATATGTAATATAAATTGGATTCCATATGACTGAACTGTATTCAAGTTTGGATCTAGCAAAAGTTGTATATGTTCAATAAGCGTAAAGTAGACTGGTTCCTGAAATCTTTAGAGTTTTGTAAAATAAATCCCAAACTCCAGTATGCATTGGATAAGAAAATGTGGATGTGCTGTAAGAAACTCAATTGAAAGTCAAAAATAACACCTCTCTCTAAATCTTTAATGCTATCAGGCCTCTTGAGAATGTTGTCCTGCAATAATATATAATAGGTACTCTTTTTCGATGAAACGACATAACATTACACTGATATTAAGAGGAAACATAATTCTGTTACACCAGTCGTTAAGTGAAACAAGGTTATTCTGAAGATTCACACAGTCCAAAACAGAGTTAATTTGACAAAATAATTTTACGTCATCAGCATATAATAGGATCCTCCGCAATATCGTTAATAAATATATCAAATAAAAGAGGTCCAAGTATGGATTCTTGAGGACACCTGATGTTTGGATAAACGTGTCAGATTTGAATCCACGATATTGCACATATTGGGATCGATTACAGAGGTATGACTGAAATAATAATTTACCAGAACCATCACTTTATACAGGACATTGTTTTCATCCTACGTTCGCCACTTTCTTTGCCAACGCAGGCGGCAGTAAGGAAAATTTAAAACGTCACGGAGGGTGGAAAAGTGACACGATTACAGAATCCTATGTAGAGGAATCTGTGCACAAAACGAAAATCGCAAAGACGATTTTAGGTAAAGGTCAAACTGAGAACAACTAATGATAATTCTTCTAAATATTTACAAATTGTTAACATAAACAATATTCATCAAATGTTTTCAATTGAAACTCCTTCGAGAAATTAATTGTTATATGCGTCAGAGTGTACATTCACATTTAATACCTATATAACAAAAATAAGTAGATTTGTTTTGTATTTTTGCTGTTATTTTTTTGTTTACCTTGTCATAAAAAAATGTGAAAAGCTATAATATCTCCATTTTTTAAATTATAAAATTATCGCGGTTGGCGATAAAACTTTGTATGCACTACGTCAGTAAACTGTCTTTATCGAAGTCGCCTGTTACTCGCCTCGCTCGCTTCGCTCGTTTGCCTCATAATATCACTCATTAAATAAAAAATCACTTTACTGACATGGTACATAAATAGGTAATTATTATTTGTCCTAGGTTACATATTTATATGCTTAATTTACTTATTTGACTCATGCAAATTATTATTCTTTATAGACGCATTCACTGTTAAGCTTAAATTCAGATAGTCATGTTAATAATGCAATCGCATGTGTAAAGACTCGTTTAGAAAGCCGCGAGATTTAATAGCTAATGAAGTAAAGTTAGAAGCTACAATATATATAAAAAGATATAAAAGGTGACACCTTAGAATTTTTAACAGCAAATATTATTAACTGCAACAAAATAATAAAAACGCTGTAGGTTATACTGCAGAAATAGAGTCACGTCAAAATGCTAGTACAGAAAAAGCTAGAATAGTCATTGAAGTAGATAATTGTAAAACAATTCAAGGTGCTTGACGTCTAAAAGAGGAAACACACTAGGTGGTCGCTGTCTGAGCGCACCGCGGACTGTGCTAGTCTCGTTCTCGTCTACTTCTTCCACAGAACATATTTATGCCATTGATTTTGTTTAAGTCCGTCAAAAGTTCGGCACAGAACGATCCGAGATGCATCTAGACCGCGAGCTCATAGTGTGTTGTAGCCTTTAAACGGCTGGACCACCGATCGATCGACTGACTGACTAGAATTGAATAAGTACTGATTGGGGTACTCTAGTAACTATTTTCCACAATACAAGCAAAATTAGTTAAGTGAATTTAAAACTTTATATCTACCAAAAGCACATACACATTTTAGCAAAATCAGTAAAAAAAGCTCAACAACAAAATTATGTTAAAGTATTGATTTATTCCATACAACAATTATCTGCAAAATTATTTTAAAGCCAACTGCAAAATAAAACTTACCAGTAAAAACTGCAAAATGAAACTTACCAGTTTTTGTAAAAAAACCTCCTATAACAGATTGAAATAATTATTTTCATATTATAAACACTAACTATAGTACTTAAATAATATAATTTCGTTTATAGCTTAGCTATTAATGATGAATGACTGAATGATTTTGTATCTTGACGCTGTAATTACAAACCTATAAGAATATTATTAAAAAATATATAAACATTTGTCTGCGTTTCTCATTTTTTATTTTATATATTATTTTATTAGTTTCACGTTACAAACTACTCCTATTATTATGCATACTGTCATTGAAATATCCAATTAAGGGGAGAGGAGCATGCCATCCACAAACAAATTTAACTTACGTTATTTCTCATCCAGAATTCAGAGTTTGAAATGCATTATATACAGCGAATAAAAGGACTACAGAATAAAGGACTTTTGTGTGGGATAAAATCTTATTCGCTTTCGTATATAATTTAATAATATAATGGGTATATGCAGCATATGCTCGCATTTTTTTTTAAAACACTTTTTAAATTACATTGTTGTACCTGGAAAAAGAATATCAATGAGAAAGAGAACCGATGAGGTTTATTTCTGTATTTTCTAAGCGAATAGGTGAACAAAGCCTGCGATAAAAGAAATCTCTTATTAGCTTGTACTGTAATATTTTCTTTTTTTTATTTCATATTTCTTCGGATACAAAGCAAATTAAAATCATACAAAATTTATATTACAAAAATTGTAATTCTCAGAATCAATCTAGTTGCTTCTTCGTCCTTCATATTATAGATTTGTTAAACAAATAAAGTCAGTTCATATGCAGCATACGCTAGCAATCTCTCTAATTCACTTTTTACAGAATGCGGTACAAGAAATCTACTTATTAGTTTTGTACTGTAATATTTTATGTTCTATTTCATATTTCTACAGATACAAAGCAAATTAACATCATACAAAATTTGTATTACAAAAATTGCAGTTCTCAGAATTAATCTAGTTGCTTCCTTGTCCTTCATATTAGAGGGCTATATTTAAAAGAAATAAAGCAAGGAAAAAAAAACACGACAGTGATTTTTAATTCAAATGCTTAAAATCATTTAAATGATGATTGGTCAATTAAATAACCAAATGATTAAAAAAAGTTTATTCAATGTAATTTAAATAAGGGTTATTTATTTTATAAGTATTTTAAATAGCATTTTATCCACGCAAGAATGTTTAAATACGAGAACATAGTTCGAGCGTTTCATATTATTAAGTGGATAAAATCAATTAGAACACGAATGCAATACAATTTTTTATCCACAATAACATCACAATCATATTTGTAGAGTCAGAATTATTAGAGTTTAAAATAAAAAAATATAAGCACGACTTAATATTTCTTAGCACTCAATGAAATACAAACTTGACATTGCAAGGAAAATCCAAGGAAAATATAGCTGTTCCATACAAGAAAAAATATACGTACCTTGGGCAAATTCTCCACAATGTATATTACTAAAAATGTTAATAAGTAAATAAATTAAATTTGATTCTACTAGTGAAATAAAGTTACTTTATTCCACTAGTGGATAAAGTGGTTCATATGTATGGATAAAAGTATGAATAAAAGTCCGACTATAAGGTGATTGTGAATAAAAGTATTAGCCACTTAGTTTTTTTAAGTTTTCCTAAATAACAGGCTTTTTCTGGATCACATAAAAGAGTTGTGCTTTTTAGAGGTGTATCTGACTGTTACAATAAAGCTGGTGTGAACTATTTAATTTGGAAGAATATACCACCAATACCCTGTATCTCCGCCACTGGAGCATTTAAATTTTAGAAAAAGCCTATAAATCCATGTAATCAATTTCATATTATTTCACTGACTAGTTTTTAAAATATAATATGGTCCTGTATATTTTTAATGAAGTGCCCTACATAAAAACTATACATGACAGGCTTCCCGTGAGATCCGATTGTAAATTTAGTTTACAATTATTTGAATTCTTTTTAAAGTTTAGTTAAGTATGATGCACCATTTAAGTTTTTGTTGATGTCCTGCAATAAAAACAAAATGCTAATAGCACAAGTAAATAAATTTCATTATTTTGTTTTCAATAATGAAAACAAAAATGTTTTTGGAACTTTGCATTTACGCTTTACATATGATTTTATTTTTCTTTTATTTCCAAAGCTTTCTCTTGATTTTACGACATAATTTACGGAAATTTGGCGTATTTAAGTCTTTAGAGGCGCTGATCAAGACAACGTTGTCAGATTTTAATAAACAAATCACTAATATGAATTCCGAAAAACACAGCAGGTGGTGGAGTGGTTAACTAGCCATCGTGGTAGGTTGTACATCTTTACCTAAGGATTTTTATAATTTCAAAAATAATCATCGCTCTACTCACTACTATTTTAGATACAGGTCAGGTGATTTCCGGGCTGGTTGCCACTTCGTCGGTTTAGAACTCTTGACGTTTCGAGAGACGTGGATTGCTTTCACGGATGAATCGTTTCCAAATACCGGGCAGATCCACGCCACCTTCCTGTTGATATTGTTCGGTTTTTTGTGAATTTCTATAGCTTCTCTGTATTGTCGGGGCCAAAATCTTCTCTCTCTTACGAGCATGCTGGCTCCACTTATCTCTACTGTGTTTCCCATGTCCGCTCTATGCTCTGCTACCGCCGATTTTGCCCAGTTGTTATTTTTGACTCTTGTGTTCCTTTAACCTTGTATTGACGTGCCTTCCTGTCTGTCCTATATAAACCTTTCCACAGGAGCAGGGATGCTGTACACACCGGGGCCCTGGAGATGGTCGCTGTTGCAGGTCTTCGGAAAAGCTGCCGCCACCTTTTTCACAGTGCTGAATACTGTGTTGATATTTCTTTTCTTCAAAAGACGTCCAATTTTATCTGTACAGCCTTCCACGTAAGGTAGATATGTCGTCGATAGGTACTCAATTTTCTCTTTGGGCGTATGTCTCCTCCTGATAGCTCGTTCAATGTTTCTTTTCGTGTAGCCATTTCCTCTCAGGGCCATGCGTAGGTGTTCCAGTTTCTCCTCCTAGTGTCTGGGTTCACTAATAATCCGGGCTCGGTGAATCAAGGTAAGTATCTATGATCCCCTGTTTCTGAGCTGGATGGTGGTGAGGCTCAGCATTTAAATATCTGTCAGTGTGAGTTGGCTTCCTATATACTCGATGTCCTAAAGTGTTTCTCTCAACCAACACATCCAAGAAGGAGAGAGCGACATTTTCTCTACTTCCATGGTGAACTGTATATCTGGATGTATCCCATTGATGTGATCCAAGAAGGCAACCAGCCCGGAAATCACCTGACCATTAACGACAGCCACGGAAGCCTACAAACTAAATTTTAGATATGTACAGCTGTGACAGGGAATAGTGAAACACAGTGTATACAGCGTGACCTGTAAGTAATGGTCTATTGAGATTTTCTAATAACAAACGTGATGACGTTAGGTCCAAAAAAGTTACGCTCACATTTACGTCATAAGTATGGCGCATGTGGCGACCTCTAGAGAATACGTCGAAATATACAACAGATTATGATTTTTCATATCCAAAAATATCTATTCCCAAATTGTTGAGCTGATACATTCAAAGACAGTGTAATATAGGAAATATATTTTTCAATTCCAACTTTGACACCCTGTATCTTTTTTATCATCAAAATTTTATTAAGACAAGTTGGCTTAAATCATAATATTTTGAAGTGAAAAATCGAATACCTATCTCTCCATAGGTCATTACTTACAAACAACCCTGTATTTACAGATATTTGTTGAAAAATACCTAAGTTATATTCTAAGAAGAAGAAATTTTTAACTACAGAAACGCCGTTCTTAACTATTACTCTACCAACTTCACACTAAAATATTTACGTATAGAATAAGACACGTTGTATACCGTAAGTACTTTAATACACGAGAGACGCTGAATAATTCAGGTACACTCTTGCGTTTAATAGCTTTTGCAAGACGCGGCCTGCTGAACTATGAAAATCATTACCTAACTAAGTTAATAAAGTCGAAGTAATGGATCTGAAAATACACATGTGCTGCGATTCTTTCCACATCCGAGATTTCCGGTATGGCAGGAAATTGGTTTTATTAGATTATTGCCAAGAAAAGTATGATTTGTCAACAATTATTAGTAAAGAATGCGATGTGGACAAATAGCAGGAAGAGCCTAGAGAGCCAAAAATATGCTGTCTGGTTCGTGGAGCGAATGAAAATATAGCAACTCGTATTAACGTGCATCCAAGTTAAGTGAAAACAGAAATATTTCTTTTAAAATAAAATTTCAGTAACGGTAAGTCCTCAATATTACAAGATTTCAAGTTGCTTTAAATTAGACAGTATATATGACTTGAGTTGATCTTCAAGCTATTATCGTTTTGCTGCTATAGGTGTATTATATTTCGGATATAAATAATCAATACACACAATAACATGAAACACATACATATATACTGCTTCACAAGAATAAACTACAACTTAACAATGGTACAAATAATTATTTATAAACAAACTACTAAACTAACAATACTTTGAAGTCACCTCCACAATGGATGTCCCATATGTATTTTCTCCTTCCCCATTTTCAGACGACTTACGTTGTTTTTTATTGTCAACATAATTGTCGATAGTTTTTCGCGTTAAATGTAATAATTTGTTTGTAATTTAGTGCATTGTAAAGGGTGTCCGGAATATGAGTGCCGTAATTTTAAGAGTTTATTTAGGGTCATTCAGTCATAATGTGATAAATTTTAACCACGTATTCGTAACACCTCGATAAAATATGTTACTCGACTTTTCAAAAGTTAAACAAATCACCCCATAACAGTCGGTAACATCACGCTCCTGGTATGCTACAAATTTTCTGCCTTTATTTAAATACCTATACACTTCTGGACAGCAGTGTAAACAGGCCCACTGTAAAACCTCACCTTGCGCAAGGAAAAGCATGCAGTCGGTGATCGACACATCGACAAAGTGTAATAAAAATGACCAAAAATGGAAAGAATTTCCCAAGGAAAGAAATAAATAAATTTTATATCACTTATGTTATATCAGCAAATTCAACTGATTTTGCCGCTATTGTTATTATTAATTAATAAAATAATTTGACATGCTTGATGTTACAACAACTGTTCAAAATTTTGTCCACCAATGTGCAAATATATTTGGGCCCGTTTTAACCAGTTTCTACGAACTAATATAAATGTTTCTGGTTCTTGTTCGTTTTGAACTAGTAAGTTATTGGCAGCAGCTATAATACGTTTGCGTAAATCATCAGTAGTGCCCAATATGGTGCGATACACTTCATTTTTCAAAAAAGGCCAAAGGATATAAGTCAGAGATCGTGGCGGCCATGATGCCGGTCCTCCTCGTCCAATCTATCGTATCCCTTGGACTTCATTAAGGTGCTTCAGAACATTTTGTCGAAAATGAGGAAAGCATCATCGTGCAACAACTACATCTGCAGACGGACAGCTAAGGGTACATTTTCCAGAAGTTCAGGCAGACCATTTTGAAAGAAATCGAGATACTGAATCCCATCCATTCGATTTGGTAATATGACAACACATTTAGTTTGATCAAACATTTAGTTAAAAGCGTTGTTGAAATGATCCCGTTGAATCGCGTACATATTTTCAAAATCCCAAACATGAGTATTATGAATGTTATCCAATTCCGTGTAAAAATAGCTTTTCTATAACTAACAGGTCAGCTGTAAATCTGCGATTTTGTGCATTTTGTTGTAGCAACCATTCACAAAATCTAATTGGTAAGAGATAATTCCTTCGTATTAATGCTTGGACGCGCTACATGATATAATTGAGTCTAGTGTATGATACACCACACTGTTGATTGGGACATTCTTTGTACTTGTTGAGGGACTTGCCTGTTACTTATTCGAGGATTCTCTTCAACAATCTCTAAAATGTGTTTCTCAGCTGCTGCAATACGCCGTGGATGCCTTAGACCTCCATCTTTTCCACGATTTGGTTGCAAATTTTCCGTGTCATACCCGCGTTGCACTACCGCGGTAAAACCGCATTTAGCACATGTCTACCGAGAAATCGTTCTGCATACAGACGAGAAGCTATTAAAGTATGTCTTACTACACCATAAATCATAATAATAATATCTCTACCCCTCATTCTAATCACGGGGATTAGCCCAGAATTCGGAGACTTGTCTGGGAGAGAAGGCGGCATATTATTATTAAGCAGGCCGCATTTGCGACCAGAAACGACTTACGTTGGTAAGCCCTAACCACCATTCAATGCAGGAATGAGGAAAACCTGGAAAACCTCATTAATTAGTAGTCAAATGTCGACCGGTATCCATCTCTCACATTGACCTAAGCTAACATTTTTGCACCCTACTCGCAGAGAGAGTGCCAATCCTCTCCATGAATTTAGCTGATATACGGTCTACCGGTTGCGGGGCTCGAACCCACATCGATTCAAGTACTGGCGCCTTAAACAGCGCGACCACTGACCGACCCAAGAAACCAAATTAAAACAATATCCATCAACTCCGAGTTGCTATACACATAAGCCAGCTTGTGCAAGGTCAAGTTTTACAGTTGCCGTGCAAAAGTGTATTTTTAAATCATTTTTGAACTACCCCTTTTAATTTATTTTTACAAAATTGTATTTGTAAGTCCCCTCTACATTAATTTTTTATATATATAAATTCTGATTCAGCCTGAGTTATGTCTGCAATGTACAATGATAGAGGAAGGTTATACATAATATATTGCTGACATCTGACAAGAAAGTACTAAGGCTATAAAGTAAACATTGAGTTAAACAAGCAGTACGATTTGTCTTTGTAAAAATGCGGATGTTGAGCGTGCAACTAGGGGGGAATGAGGGGTACTAAGCACAAAATTAAACTTGGCATCCCAGAATTATTAATTCTTAATTAAAAAATAAAGTAGAAAATAACCACGATTATGTACTTCATATACACACACAAAGCCATAAGTTAAAATAAATATTTTTTACTGTATTATAAAAGTTTTTAAAGCTAATATAAATTAGTTCTCTTACTATTCCGCACAATGAATCAAATTAATTTATCAAAAAATTTGCAATTACATTTGCTATCTGGGTAGATATTGTGGGTGTAATTCAACGCTGATCGGGGCTTTAGTCCGCAGAATAGTTGGTTTCACACAATATTGTTAATGCCGAAAAATATAAAAAAAATTAAAATAAATATAATAACGAAAATATGTTTCTTATAAAATGCCAGACTGCTGTACAAAAGAAAATATAAAATACCTTTGGCATATTTGAACATCAGTCCCTCAAATATTAAATGCTAGTTGCACTTATGTCTACGTGAGAAAATCTTTAATTTAAATTATTATGCGCGGTACGATATCACTGTTATTATATGAAATAAAATGAATCACGTCCGCAGACGACGTTTGACATACCAAGCGCAATTTTCCTCATTAAAATGTTAACGTTATGGCTGGAGGATATTTTAAAATCATATTCCACTTGGATGCAGCTCGGTGGCCTCTATAAGCAGTACCGTATTTTGCCCCAAGGTATTAAATGGGATTATATTAACTGCAATTAGAATATTGCTTAAGCAATTTCTGATCACGAAAAGCAAAATTTCCCTACTTATTTTTTCGAGTTCTGCGTAATTTAGTCAGAAATAATTATTTTTTAAATAATATTTGGTTCAGAACAGTACCTAATTTTTTTTAACATTTTCATATTGTAGGCATTTGTCATGGTGACAGTTCCATTGTCAATGATTGTCACTTTCGCGAGCTATCATTTGAATTCTTGTGTGTCTTTATTTTCTTAGTTATGATCTTTGTGCTTGACTTTGCATTTCTATCGATTTTTTTACAACCATGAACCACCATGCTTTTACTAATCGTGAATATTTCGATATGCATTTTATTTATGGTTTTTGTAAAGGTATATCGGCTCGAAGAGAGCATCGGTAACGTTTCTCTGATATAAGGCTTCCTGCAAGATTGCTTAGGGATATTCATGCATGAGCTGTGGAATCAGAAGCCGTAACTCCAAGATATCGTGAATGTGACCGTCCAAAGAGGCGTAGGCATGATTCATACGAACTAATTTTAAGAATTTTTGAACGCAATCCTACTTCGAGTGTTCGAAGAGCATCTGTTCGCATTAGAACAAATAATACTTATGTATGGCAGTTGCTAAAGGAAAATGGATTATATCCTTAATATTTTCAAAGGGTTCATGGTGTGCTTTAAGAAGATCTTGCCGCCCGCCTTTGTTTTTGTCGCACAATTCTTGGTTACCAACAGGATAATTACACATTTGTTTCAAATATTTTATTTACCGATGAGGCTTGTTTTACACGGTTATCAATTCGCACAATCTTCATACCTGGTGCGATGAAAATCTCCATGCCACTTTTGAAACTCATCATCAACGGGGATTCTTGGCAATCACCTTGGATTGGTAGGTGTTGAATATCTAAGCTTTTTGGGAAATGATCTTCCAGATCTGCTAGACTAGAGGATATTCCTCTTCAACTAGGAGCAAACATGTTTTTCTTACAAAATGGAGCTCCTCAACATTATGCTTGGCAAATGCGGGATTTTTAAATCGATCATTCCCCGGAAAATTGATTGGCCGTGTAAATGACGTGCTCATAACATGGCCACCTCGTTCGTCGGATTTAAATGTGGATGATTTTTATTTATGGGACGACGTAAAAAGAATTGTATATGCTACGCCTGAAGAGTTGCGGCAACTATTGCTGAAGCTTTCACTGCTATACGAATTCAACATGCCTGATCCCTTTCAGCCTGCAAACTATTTCCATTACAAAAACTGACAATCATTGCAATGAAACTATCACCATAACAGATGCCTACTATGTAAAAATGTTAAAATTGTAACTGAAAATCTTACTCTTCTGAACCATACAAAGTCATTAACAAATAATATTATCTGTTTATTATTAAACTTATGATAATTGAAGATTTTTATGGTATAATTATTACCTACAATTTTCATTCCAATAACATAATCAGAAAAAAAGTTATTTAAAAAAATATCCAAATGATAAGACCCCTTTGGACGTATTTTAATAGTTAGTACGTATTTCCATGGCCGTATAACTAACATTTTTTATTCTACTTGAAAAATAGTGAATAAACATACAATTCAATACAATTATTGAAGTGACAAGTGTGTACGCAGCTTTACAAGCGTGTACGCAACTTTACTACGCTGAGGCTACTGAGCAGACAAAGTGCGTTACGGTTTGCGGATTGTAGTAAAAGCAAACAAAAAGTCAGTGCTTTGAGAATAAGCCCGTACAGGTAACAGTTTTGATCCTCTATGCATTTAGCGTTATACTACCCATTACTTAAACATTTTAAATGTTAATATTCCATTCCATTTACTATTTATTATGCGTACAGAGTACAGACCATTCTTTAATATCATCCATATTACACCGAATAAAAAGTACTACGTTACTAGCCGAATTGTGAAATGGAAACATAAAATCGTAATTTCTATAAAATTTTAACGAAAGCAGCTTCACTGGCGCTATTAAATTTATACAGCTTCTTTAAAGTGCTGCTTTTAAGAGTATCATTCGGATTTAGTATCTGCAATCAAAGGAGCCTTTAGAAGCGCATACAGTGATAAAACACTGGTGGTTTACGTTTGCCCATAAACGTTGTAAAAGGCAGCACTGCAATCGTTTGATATTTGATATATTATTAAAATACGGCCTTAAAGTACTTCTTGCAACGTTCAGTCCTTTATGGAGTCGCTGTTTCAGTAGACTTAATACCAGGAATGAAGGAAATAAGCTGTACTATCATTTTCATATCACCACTTATCCTATATCTCGCTTAGATTAGCTAAATAGATTAAATCAAGCCAGCCGGCTTTGTTTTGCAAACAATTGCAGTCTTCTTTGAAATAACAACGAGTAGGTGAAATAGAATCATGACATGTATTTGAAAATACACAGACATAAAAGTAACAACTGATACTGATACATTTATTAGTTTTGTTTGTTCCATTCCATACCAATCATACAAGCCATCAAAACAACTTTATTTTCTATTAGTAATAGATAGGTAAACAATAACCTGATATTAAACAATATTGATATAATATATCTAACAATTCATTTCCAAGCCACACTTACTACACTGCAAAAAAATTACGGATGTTAACAAATTTCTGTGTTAACCGAGGTCCACAAGGGATTTTTACACATTTCTCTATATGTATCAGTGTGTTAAAAGTTTTACACAATTCACTGTGTTGATATAACACATGTTTCTTGTCACTTTTACATTAAGTAGTATTTGTATTATTAAAGATGTAGAGTTTATAAATTAAAATATTAATTTTATTCTATAATATGGGCGATGAAAAAGTAATGATGAGCAAAAATTCAAATGTTTCTAACTGTGACGTGACTAGTAGAGGGCGCCACTTGTGGCACACCAAGTTTCTTTTAAATGGCAGAACTTTTTTGCATCTTAATGTATCTATCTGACTATCGAAACAATCGATTCTCCTACCTGTTTTATATGAAAAAGGTATTCCTTGCTGAAGTCGGTAGGCGTAACCATTTTTGAAATAATCCTATTTGAAATGCTCAGTGCAGTAAAAACTGTTTTGGTTTCAGGTAAAGTGCCTTTTCTGCTGAAAATACAGAAAAATTTTACTTGAAAAAGTTGTTCACAATTAAATTATGGAGACGTGCAAAATTTCAAGAAGAGCGGCGAAGTTTGATGAAACCATTTTTCAACAACGCACAAAGATTTTATCAAAGCAGGCCGATTTTTTTTAAATTTTGCACATCTTCATAATTTACCGTGCTGAGCAACTTTTTCAAGTAACATTTTGCTATATTTTCAGTAGAAAAGGCACTTTAACTGAAACGATAACAGTTTTCAATCGGTGCACTGAATATTTCAAATAAGATTATTTCGAAAACTGTTACTCCTAACGACTTCAATAAGGTATACCTTTTTCAGATATAACAGGTAGGAGAATCGATTGTTTCAATAGTCAGATAGATACACTAAGCAGCAAAAAAGTTTTGTCATTTAAAAGAATCATGATGTGTCGTAAGTGGCGCCCTCTACTAGTGACGTCATAAATAGAAACATATTTGAATTCCTCGTATGCAAAAACCTCCGAGTTACAAATTTTAAGTAAATATTTGGATTTCTTGAGAAGTTATTTACAAATATCGAAAATAAAAGTTTAACTTTAACTCCATTAATAATCAGTTTTGGAAAAAATGTTATAGAAAGAGGTAGCATTTATTTTAGGTCTAGAATTATCTCCAGAATTTTTTGCTCATCATTTCCGGACACCCTGTATATCTCAAAATTGTACTCATGCAATCTACATATTTTGTCATCGTTGTTCGAGATGGCTTAGATATGTCAACTACCATGCAGTCACTCTCTAGAAAAACAAACCATGTTAATCACTAAAACTGAACCATAACCTTAAATTTCGCATTGCTAGTTGCATATTCTCCAAAGAACACTGATCAAAGCTTAGGATATTATATTCTAAGGGTCAACGAAAGATTTTACAGAACACTGTAAATATTTCGAGATGTAATAGTTTAAAATGGTACTAATTATTGTATGCAACATCATCGAGTATTGCTAACATTGTTGTTATTATTAGTATTAACAGAATTTAATTCCCCAACCACACAAGAAGTTTAAAGATTTATCGGAGTGAAATACACTTCGCTCTAGTAGCCAACAGATAGCGACTGCATCAGATTCTGTCAAAAATAAAATATTGCATAGGGTGTTTAGTTTGAAATAATTTTTCAATAGGTACTTGTTCTTCGCGAATTTCATTTTTCGAATATATTTTATTATTTCAATGCCAAGATAACGGATAAGGTGTTGATTTATGGAAAATGTGACATTTTCCGAGTAGATAAAATATAATGCCGAATCCTTTTTGAACCACATTGAACTACTGTACTGCCCTGGCGGTAAACGTGTGACAGTGTTTTATTTGTGTACATTTGCTTTTGTTACTCTTTGTAGTTTTTCCCAACGGAGAAAATCCACCTGGTTGTGGTCGTCCGGCCGTGTACCTTGCTTTAAAAAAAAAAGAACGGCCAAGGGAAGGAGAGGTCCCTAGCAAGCACTCAACAAATATAAAAAAAATCTTTGCAATGGCAAGTTTTAACAACACAAATAAGAAAACAGACAACATTCTTGAAATCTCTCGAAATCTCAATCCTGGAAATAAATATCAATAAGGTAGGTGCTACTTCCCTGTGCTATCATATCGTATCTCTCATTCTCTCATTAAATCATCTATATTTTGTATTTTTTTTTCTTTCTTTTAAAGCGACATAAACCGATATACGTGACAACGCGGTGCCCTGTCACTACCTTCGACTTATGTGTAACATTCCTAAGTTAGCGGCTGACAGGCGACGAGAAGCAGTGATAAAAAGGAGTTTAATATAGTTTCGAAAAAAAATTTTCTTCGCTTTTTAAATAAGTTTGAAATTTTTTTGATTGTCGTTTCCTTTAATTCTTATTTTTCTCTTTTCCTTAAAATATTTGTTCGTTTCCTTTAATTCTTATTTTTCTCTTTTCCTTAAAATATTTGTACTTAGTCATAGTTAACACTGTATACAGGGTGTTAAAAAAGAGTGTAAAATATTTCAAGAGGTAATAGTATGAACCAAAATAAGCAGAAAAGTCTTAATAAACATGGGTCCGCAAAGTAACAGTTGCGGAGATATGGACCACTATTCGTTTTTCAAACATTTTATTTTATTAGGAATAAACCGACAAAGGAAGCTTTTAACAAACAAAAAACAAAGTTACAGAAGATGTTCAAAGTGCCCTCCGTCCATTTCCAAGCAGGCACGACATCTTCGTCTCAACGATATTCGAACTCTTTCGAAAACACCCTCTTTGGTTTGGATTTATTGACAGTTTTAATTAATCCGTAGCTGCAGCTCTTCCAGGCTATTTACAGGGGTACCATACACTAATGTCTTCCAATATCCCCAAACAAGAAAAATCTGGAGGTTTCAGATCAGGCGATCTTGGAGGCTATAAAACAGGTCCGGCCCTTCCTACACATCTATGTGGAAAAGTTTGGTGTAAATGCTCTCTAACGGCCATGGAAAAATGAGCTGGAAAATTATCATGCTGGAACCACATTTGTTGCCTCTGATTCAAAGGAATGTCTTCCAAAAACTCATACAGTGTGTTCTGCAGAAAGTTGAGGTAAGCAGCGCCTGTTAATCGGTTTGGTAAAACAACAGGACCTAAAAACCTGTCACCTACAATACCCATCCAAATGTTTAATGAAAAACGTGCCTGATATCCAGATTTTATTAGAGCATGAGGATTTTCGTCGGCCCAAATATGCGTATTGTGAAAATTAAACACTCCATTTCTTGTGAACCCGGCCTCATCAGTAAAAAGAATGTTTGCAAGAAAACGAGGATCTTCAGCATCATGACGTAGATCGGCTGATATTCTCCGCACACTCGTACCTGGATTCTGCTCTACCAGTTATAGAATTTCTTCTTCTGCTCTAGGAGTGGATACCGACCTTGGTCTTCCGGATAAATGGCACTGTTTGCTCAAGGAACCGGTATCACGCAATCTTTGGTGAATTCTTCCAAACATGCGTTGTGAAGGAATCTGGCGATTTGGATAAGCGTCAACATAAAGACGTCGCGCTTCGGTGGCGTTCCCATTAGCACGACCATACATGAAATGCATGTCTGTTAATTTTGCGTTAGAGTAACCAGCCATAGCGAAAGAAAACTTGTGCACTGAGAACAATTATCAAATACGTACTGTTTATTTCACTAAACATCAACCAACTATAAGAAAATACACAACGTTTTTGCAAAATAAAAAAGGGGCTAAAAACATAAAACATTTCATACCTCCGCAACCGTTACTTTGCAGACTCATGTTTATTGAGACTTCTGCTTATTTTGGTTCTAAATATTTATTACCTCCTTAAATATTTTACACTCTTTTTTTAACACCCTGTGTATAATAATGATGTTAATATTGTTTGTATAAACGTATACAAAATCCGTATGTTGAACTATTAATAACTCTCATTAACACAGCAACTTTTTTGCAGTGTAGAGAAGCAAAAAGCATTACGACTCCATTAGGACATTAACATTTCTTATCGCGATTGCACTTCAATTAGACACACTCACTTAAACAAACATTATGTTGTAATTAATTAGATTTAAAAAAAACTCTTAAATTTCAGCTCTTTGAGCTTTTGCTTCGGTGCTTTTCACCTCTTTTTCTTCGAGAAAGCGTAATTGAACGAAATAATTTAATAAACTGTAGTTAAACTTCTTTATAATCAACAAGCAACCAAGCTGGGTGGCAGAGTATTCTTACTAAGTCAAAGTTTGTCCGCTTTACTATCTCATTAAGACAATGACGGTTATCTAAAATAAACTACCAATTTTTTGCATTTACTGGATCACAAATATTCCAGCTGGAACTTTCGGTCTTGCTACTACATTCCAAAAGATAAATTACTTTGTTTACGAAAACCGCAAACTTTATAACTTAATATTATATTTTGTCAAGAAAAATCTAATTTAAACTTGTGCATGTAATGTATTGAATATTTTAAGACTTTGGAATTTTGGATCCATTATGTGCAGGAAACATTTGACTGTTTTTAACTTGATTCGGAACTAAAATTTCATTATTTTGCAGTATTAAGATGTCACAAAGGACCTTGTTGATCTGGTGTAGAGAAACAACAAAAAATGTTCCAAACATTTGAAACTTTTATATTATCCCTGTATTTAGTCCCATGGATTCGCTATGTATCGTTCTCTTTCAAGCATCGCCTCTTTGCATGTCTTAGATCGATTTCAATTGAAATATCATGATACTAATTTTATTTTCGAATCGCTTCACCTTTGAAATCTTGGATGTGAATTGGTAAAAATTGTGAAAAGAATTTATATCGGATTTAATCAATCGAACCATATGAAATATACAGGGTGTCTGTGAACGGTTGGGAAATCTCGGAGCTGGAGATACTGGTGACCAAAAAAAATCGATTGAGCCAAATATGCCTTATCCGAATGTTGCTGGTTTCAAAAATAGAGGGCGTTCAATGCTAGAATTTTATTTTGAAATATCTCAATAACTTTGAAACCTGTCGGAGTATTAAAAAAAAATTGGCACAATTATGTTTTTTGGCACGGCAAATAAGATTTTTAACTAATTTTGACGTCACTAGTAGAGAGCACCACTTATGGCACAGCATGTGTCTTTTAATAGGCAGAACTTTTTTGCTGTTTGGTGTCCATCTGTCTATAGAAACAATCGATTCTCCTATATGTTATGTCTGACAAAGGTATACCTTGTTGAAGTCGTTAGGAGTAACCATTTTTTAAATAATCGTATTTGAAATATTCAGTGCAGCGATTGAAAACTGTTATCGTTTCAGGTAAACTGCCTTTTCTACTGAAAATACAGCAAAATGTTGCTTAAAAAAGTTGTTCAGAACGGTAAATTATGGAGACGTGCAAATTTTCAAAATGACCGGCCTGCTTTGATACAATCTTTGTTGAAAAATGGTTTCAAAATCAAACCTCGTCTGTTCTGAATCGCGCTATATACGCCTTAATACAAAATGTAATCTGATATGAAGCAATGGCTATGGGATATAAGTATATGTAATCTTCAGTTAATTAAGCCAAATTATGTTTTATAGCCCTGATGAAAAGTTTAAATAAATCTAAATTTAGTTAGAAAATTTAAACCCTTAGTTTTTCTGCCCTATTCGGACTAACCTATGCTATTCTCATTATTAATAGTATAACATAGTTAATGGCTCAAGAAACTGTGGTTCATCTACGAATACGTCAAACTATTATCAGTTCTCAAGAACATAATTCAGATAATGATGACAAGTTTGTTTCCTACTCTTCTTCTGTTGGTGGACCTCCTAACTTCGACCAATAAGATTCAGTGATTTTTATGATTCATAGCAAACTATATATATGCTTTGCAAGCTTTCGTTGGTCAGATCAGTTTCTAGCAGCGCTGATAATCAGACCTAAAATATAAGCGTAGAAAAAACGCCATGGTAAAAGTCTAAGCTCCCATTTTACTATTATTATGGTATGTCGCAATCCCACTGCAATGCAATGGTAACCGAAGGCATTCACGAAAATACTTTACTTATTTAGTCAGTAGGATATATGTACACGTAACTACATAACAAAGAAAGGTAAACACCTATAGTTATATGTTCATTAGATTTTAACAATTTTTGGTACACACGTTCAGAGCCACTTACTTATTGAATGGTTACATTTTCAGCAGGATCTATTGCGAAAATTGGTTCAATAGTGTGTTGATACGCGATTCTTAATACACTCATTGATATCCCCTAATAAGGTTGTCGATAAGTTTTTGAAGTATAAGTGAACTCACGTGCATGGGTAAGAGCTGCTAAATTATATGGAGGATGTTGGTAAATGCAGCAGTCTGCAGCCAATTATTTTCCAGACATGTTCAATAGGTGACAGATCTGGCGATCTTGGTGGCCAGGATAAACGGTTGATCTGATATTGATCCATAAAACCTATTGTTTTTCTGGCAATATAAGGTCTAGCATAGTCTTGCTGGAAAATGGCGTTTTGGGTGGTATGAAGATAAGGAATTACATATGACTACACCACTTCCTGGATGTAGCGTTGAGCTGTCATGTTGTCTCTAATAAAAACTTGGTGTGATCTGCTGCTATACGCGATAGCACCCCATACCATAACGCCTATTTTGTGGTGGACATGACATTCTCTGTCAAATTGCGGATCATGTTTTTTATCACGTCGCTTCCGCGGCCTTCCTGAGTCCCCACCTGGTAATACCGTAATATGGTACGTAAGAATATGTTAGTCCAGAAATTTCTCTTACCAACAAACTTGCTTCGCGTAATTCAACAATCCGCTCAAACACAAATGTGAGAAGAAAATATTAAACACAATGCTACGATATGAAAGTGCAAACTCCAAAAGAAGTTAACAGCCATGTTTTACTTTCACCTAGAGAAGTAAACATGCAAAAAATTATTAAAATAAAATGATATTTAATAGGTTACCTTTCTTTGTCAGGTAGCATACTTTCAGTGATTCCGGTTCATATTTTTCAGTATATTTGCAGGTGATAGTTTGGTGTACATTTTTACGAAACCTGAGCTTTATAGAGTGCAGTTAAGACATTTTTATGGAACAAAAAGGCCTGTCGCCACGAAACTTACGTTTTATTTCTCCGCTTTGTCGACGGAATTGCTTTCCATCGAGACCTAACAAGGCAAATCAAATTAGAGGAGCAAGCGTGACCGCCAGGTTTTAATGTTCACGTTTCATTGAGTCATCCGCCGGTCTTGGAATATGCAAAGTTTGGCCGAACGAACGTTGCTAATCTGGAGAAAATTAAAATTTATATTTGGGGAACGAATGTTTTGAACAGTAATTCGGCACCGGGTTCGTTTGAAACTAAGCTCTTTTCCACTCAGAATAAAAGCGAACGGAAAGGCCACCCACATGGCTTTTCTATTTATTTAGAACAATTGAGATACGGTAAAATAAATCTTCTTAAAGATAAACATAAAGGGGTGATTTTTTAGGCCTTTTCAGAAATAGTGTCATTTTGAAGATATCGCTTATTTACGAAAAAATATGGTACAATTAATTTTGGCAATCTTGCCTTGCTATTTCTTGTCTTGGTCTCGCAAGTCTTAGTCTTTCTATTGTAGATATACAATTTATTTAAAGGACATCCATCATATAGGGTGGTCCGTAATTATACAGGGTGTCCGGAAAAGACGTGTACAACGGAAGACCACAGACTCCTGGGTTCAAAATAAGACGATTTAGCCCAATTTACTTATTTCCAAAATTGCTTTGTTTCGCCGCTAGGGAGCGCCAAAGTTCGCGAAAATTTTTTGTTTATTTCGAATATCTCGAAAACGACTTGATCGATGTTAACCATTTTTGGGCTACGCAGTTATTAGTCTAACCGACACTTTTTGACATTATTTAAAATATTTTGCAGTCATTAAAAATATAAGAAAAATCATGTATCATGCAAATATAAGCACATATTTTTTAATCCCCTGTATAATGATTCTCAGTTTTTCTATTAGTAGTTGACTTTATTTAGAAACTTTTTTTACACTTTCAGAATTTTGAATAGATGAGTAGTTTAGGCAGAAAAAATATTTTTCGTATGTCAACAATATCAGCATTCGTTCTGCAACAAATAACGAAAATTCCAAAACTCATTTATATTTTATTTAATAAATACGAGATAATAAGATTAATACAGCAAATAAAAAAAGTTATGATCTCTTTACAATAAATGCTCAGTGACCCGTTTTCTCGTACGCAATAAGTAATCCGTTTTACGAAGTTGTAGTGCTCTCCATGATTACTGGATTACCTCGTAAAATGTTAACTGCGTCTTGGATTCGCCTAAAAATCCTCTTTATTATTAACTGCGTAGGCATATACTTTACAAAAATAATCGCAAGGAGGTAAGTCTGGTGCTCGAGGTGGCCATTTTATAGGAGCATCGTTTTCTCTTCCAATCCGCCTGTTAGGATACAGATTATGTAAATACTGACTAACGGGTATTGCAAAATGGGGGGTGCACCATCGTGCATAAACCACATGTTACGACGAAGTAGTAACGGTAAATCGTCCAATAAATTAGGTAATACTTGCTGTAAAAAATTTAAATAGTTGACCCCATTTAATCGATGTGGAAACACAACCGGGCCAATAATAAAGTTGTCTATAATTCCACGTCCACTCTGAATTCATATTGAAAATGTCTTATTTCAGTACAGTGTGGTTTTCATCAGTATAAACGTGTTTGTTATGGTTATTAATAATTCCTGACCTAGCAAAATATGCTTCATCTGTAAATAAAATGTTTTTGCTGAAATTGATATCATGGGTTCTTTATTCTTGTATAAAATTACAAAATGCTAATATAATTTCAGGGTCAATGGGTTCATAAACCGGTCATGAACCGATTGAATGTGGTACGGATGTAGTAACTGCTCCTTCAAAACATCATGAACTATGGTTTTTGGTATCCCTATTTCTTGTTCAATGCGTCTTGCACTAATTTTTGGGTTCTCTTCTATCTTATCTAGGATTTGTTCCTCCACCTTTATAGTTTTCGTGGTACGTTGACGCCCTTGAACCGTATTCATTTGGTGTAAAGAACCAAATTCGCGAAGTCGCCTTTCGATGTTGGCAAAAGTTTGATGATTTGACACTCGTCGATGAGGAATCTGTCCATGTAGAGACACTTTTGCGGCCGTTATCTTGACAAACTCCATAAACCAAAAGCATATCTACTTGTTCGGAATATGTATACGTATCCATGATGAAATATTGAAAAATGAGGAACATAAACAACCACAACAATAACAACAACAAATAAAGTAAGATCTAAAGTAACTAAGTAATTGAGCAAGAAGAATAAATCGATAGACTAACTTCAGTAGCTGATTAGATTTGACATACAACTGATACTTAAAATATCAGAGTCTGCTTCTGGTACTTCGTTATTTGTTGCAGAACGAATGCTGATATTGTTGACATACGAAAAATATTTTTCTGTCTAAACTACTCATCTGTTCAAAATTCTGAAAGTGTAAAAAAGTTTCTAAATAAAGTCAACTACTAATATAAAAACTGAGAGTAATTGTACAGGGGTTAAAAAATATGTGCTTATATTTGCATGATACATGATTTTTTTATATTTCTAATAACTGCAAAAGATTTTAAATAATGTCAAAAAGTGTCGGTTAGACTTATAAATGCGTAGCCCAAAAATGGTTAACATCGATCAAGTCGTTTTCGAGATATTCGGAATAAACAAAAATTTTTCGCGGGCTTTGGCGCTCCCTAGCGGCGAAACGAAGCAATTTTGGAAATAGGTAAATTGGGCTAAATCGGTTTATTTTGAACCCAGGAGTCTGTGGTCTTCCGTTGTACACGTCTTTTCCGGACACCCTGTATATTATAAAGTCTGCTACGGTAATAACTGCAAAACAGGTTGAAATACAAATTAGACAGCTACAACACTAGTAGATGATGTTTAGGGGCACGATTTTGCCGTACTGCTGGATAAATAAACTAACCAGTGGCGGAGATATGGGGGTAGATGTATAATTTTTTATTTAAAAAAATAGGTAACAAATCAGCGTTTTTTGAATCGTCCTATATTATTTTGAAAATTTATCTATAAAAAAGGTATCTTGTAAAATTTTAATAGGAGCGAAAACAAAATTCAATAATAGGCTTTGAATTTTGAAAATGAAAATAAAATAATAAAGATAAATAATATTATTCGAACAAAAATATATCTATTAATAAGGTTCTGATTTGTGGAAAAATAGAATAAAAACACACTATGTCTAAAAACAAATATTCTGAAACAATTGGCATACTTTTTCGATCGTGTTTTGATATTTTTTACCAAAATTACACAGAATTAAGTGCCGACTTCAGATATAAATATGTACCAAATTTCAAATAATCATTTTTTAAGGTTTTAGCACCCTGTATTGTGCAAATGGAGATGTCTCTGGGAATTTGCAGTGGTGAATGAAAAACTCAAAAATAATACGCAGCTTTATATTTGCTAAACTTGTTCGTACAATGGCTGACAGACAACTTCTACTACTAAAAAAATAAGTGAATACATACTTAATATATAGGACAAACTGAGTTATGTGTTATGCTTACTCGAAAGTTTACAGTATCACATTATACAGATTAGAAATTCTGCGTAACGAAGATGATGTAATTTTTGTCAATACTTCCAATAATGTCAAATTTCAAACAAATATCTCTAAAATCAGAGCTATCCTAAAAATTCATTTTGAATGGAAATGGAGTTCTGAAATAAAAAGTGGCATAAGATAAGTCCCATTATTTTAGTCCAAAGATTATGTAGTTAGCGGCTTGACCTACTCATTTGTAACACCTAATATTAACCATTTCACATAAATCATTTTGTAGTTTTTTTATTGAAAAAAAAAAATAAGTATCGTGTAATAATTATAAAAAAGTCTTAGGCATAGAAATTTGATGATGGATATTCCTCATCAGTTAAACAAAAATATTTCTACGCCAATGCTTTTCTGGCTTTCGAATCGTTTCACTATACTTAAACAAAAATCTTAATATTTGTTTTCTGAATGCATAATTCGAGTTATTTGCTGTAAATAAAAAAAATCTATCGTGGGCGTTTTACGAATAAATTTATTTTTCTTAAAACACAGTGGTGCAGAAATTCTGAGGTTCTTAGGAAAAGTACCCAATAGTAATTTCGCCACTGCTTGAAAATTTTGTATGCCTATGAATTTTCACAAAAAATTAAATTATGTTTAAACGTCATGAAATGGTTAAAAATAGCTTTATAATCACATCTACAAATTTTTACAGGGAAAAAACAATTGTATGAGAAAAATAATGAATAGACGTATTGAATTGATTTTTGCCTATAATTAATTACACCATCAGCTCAAGTGTCAACAAGCATCATCCAAGATATTTCAATAAATAAGACTCCTTTAAACTTTGTTACCTATATCGAAATCAGAGGCTTTTATACTTTATTGTTGTAGACTGTCGAATAAATAGTTCGGTAGCTGTTGACGTGTCTAATTAAATTTAATCTAAAAATATAGATCTCCTGTTTGACCACTCCATTATCAAACTATTTACGTTTAAATTAAGACTTTTATTTTACATCAAAATTTCATGCTTCATTCAAATACTGCGCTGTATAAAACGATACAGTTACAGCTACAAATAAATTAAATTTATTTATTTAGTCTTAAGAGCTCTTCGCCATAATTTTGGCACACGGCTCATATATTGGCTTTATTTATGCTCTTCAACATCAAAAAGTGAGAGTTACAAGTCGAACTTTTCAAGTGAAATCTTAAAAACAGACACCGCATCGCCAGAAAGCATCCGATTGATTGATCCGTTAAAAACACAAATTCGTGGCTAAAGGTTTCAAACGCTCGTAAATATAACCTGACATTGACCTTCTCTACAAGGCATCTTCAAACTAATTTTATTTCATTTTATCACTTGCGATAAAATCCAAAAAACGCGCATGTTCAATTCATATGGCATCGCATTCTTTTTGGACTTTTAACGTTTTAAGGAAGCAAGATGATATTAAGGTAAGTTAATTCAAATCACTTTATTTTCGTCCAAGGAAGCTAGTCTTAGAGTATGGCCTATTCTTTAATAAACACCCTGTATATACATTCTATAATTCCTATACGTATGTAATATTAAAAACAATGTTACTGTTCTGCACCACATATTGTTTAAAAAAATAATTATTTCTGACTAAACTACGCAGAATTTAAAAAAATAGATAATTTTTTTCTTTAAAAAAGCCTAACTCGTTCAAAACAATATTATTTGCTTGTTAATTCAAAGAAATAAAAAAAAAATCGAAAAAACTATTCTTATTATTTATCGCCGATTTTGATAAAACTTGATAGTTAAAGACCTTTATGGTATGATTATTTTCTATAATTTGCATTAATTATCTTTATCAGAAAGTTAGTTATTTTAAAAATATTCAAATCCTCTTTGGAGGGCCATATCTCAGTAATGTTGCTCTGGATGATCAATATTTGTGAGAACTTTTTTTACTGTCGTTGGTTCTACTTTTCCGTATTAAGTTTTGTACCAACTTTTCCAAACACCCTGTATCATAGATTTTCAAGATCTTCCTGTATAGTTCGTATCTCAATTTGAGTTGTATATTGAACTTCACCAAGATAAATGTTTTCTTGTAATAACTCCAGACGTTCGCCATAACACTAAAATCATCAAACTATCGGTACAGTACAAACATTAATAAACATACTCCCGTTGGTTATGGTTATGTTCTACATAAATAAATTCATTGTAAAATGAGTCCATAAAATACGTTGGCATGTGTAAAGTGCTATTCGCGATGTACGCGTACGATGTTATTATTTTTGTATTTATGCTAAAACGAGGGAAATAGACTTCGGTTTATTTTTTGAAGAGCAGCAGTCGCCGTCATCTTTAATTTGGACCAAGGACAGTAGCGACCCAAATTTTCACCTAACGAAATGAAATATGCTCTTTTACTCCTACTCTTTTAAGTACGTGACATTTTTTAATCAAATATTTACAGTATTATTTGTGCGTAGTAATTTGGGTCTTCAAAATGTACAGGTTGTGTTCTTTATTTTGCTAATGTACTGTAGTTTTTATGAAATTAGAAAGACAAAAATTTTAAATGCGGTAAAAAATAACTTCTTCAAAATGCGGGAGAAAATATAACTCATCTCTATTTCTGCGATGGATGAAGTTCTGGATGGAAAAAAACAATTTTGAGTTTCAGCTTATCGGAAAAAACACTCGAAGAACGAATACTCGAATAATTGTCGATTTACTTTAGCTTATCCTAAAAAAAAAATTCCAAAAATCCACCAAAATCAATAATAAAGATACAGGGTGTCAAAATTGAAGAAATAAATCACATTTTCTTTCTTATCATTCGATCGCTTGAAGCAAATTTCACGAAATTTTGGTCGCTTTATTATGCTGTTACAGTATGGCGCATTACTTACGCAACAATTTAACTTTACTTTTAGATAAATTGCATGCATCATGAGATTTAGATGCGTTTTTCTCAGAAACCATTGCTATTAGAGACATCAACAAGGTGTACCTTTTTTAACTAGAAGAGATAGGGAAGAACATGTTTTCAGTCCAAAATGAGATACAGTGTAGCGATTTAAATGGGTTCAAACCATCGTTGGTGACGCCCTCTAGCAGATACACCAAAATTGTTGACATCTTTGAATTTCTAGTCCCAAGAAACCCCCATTATACCAAATTTCATAAAATACGGTCGATGCGATCGAAAGGTAATAAAGAAAATGTGATTTATTTTTTGAACTTTGACACCCTGTAGCTCCGTCCCTGTATATGATATTAATACAACCCTTTTAGTCATCATTACTAAGACTACAGAGACACCATTGTAGTATTATTTACTACAAATTGTATTAAAGTAGTTTTTGTGGGACTGCCAAGTCCAGCAAGGAGAGTAAGCCAGTAGCCGCTAGAGACTTATCTCGCGCATTCTTGATCTTCCGTCGGATACGACATAATCGAGCAGCCAGCCAGGGCTATATGTGTTACATCACGTGTACCCCGGTTCACTTCTGTTAGGTGTGACAGACACGAACAACTAGAGTTCCATCGAGAGATCTTTTGGCTGCCCGTATATGACAATGATAGACAAAAAGCTCGAATCTAGTATATGTCTGGCTGTATATGGCTTTTTGCTATAGGTCTTTTAGATGATAATGCTAGTAGGGCATTAGTCCGCAGAATAATGGTTTCCTGAAATTCCTCATTTGCAACAGAAGTAGCAAACATTTTTAACTACCAATGTGTAATTTTTTAAATAATTCAATGGTAATAATGTATTGAATTAACATTTTTATAAAACCTTGTAGTAGGGGTTACAACAATGCAGGTTATCCGTTGCATCTTTTGTATTAAACTCAACAAAACTTTTAGTGAATAGTACAACAATATATATAGTATTTGGTAACATTTCTGTTGTAATAAAATAGTGTTTGGATATTATAGAAAGTGAAATAATAATACAAATTGTGTCTGGAGCTATAATCACAACAAATTGTAGTACACATATCTACAATTAATTGTATAAGCGTTTACTATCTTTTTTTTAGTGCATGGCATGATCTTAGAACTGTAATGGAACTGTAATTTATTTAATGGTTGGCTGCAATAATTGTAACAATTAAGTTGCCATTACAAAATGTCGACATGACAACCTACTAGATAAATTATAATTCCATTAAATTTCTACCCATGCCAAGTAAGTGAGTCCCAAAACTCAATTTTATTGAAATTTCGTTAACAGTTTCTGAGATATAATAGAAAATATTTATTTTTATAACTTTAACGCCCTGTATTTTGAAAATAAAATCTCCTAAAGCAAGACGATATTGTAAAGCGCATTTATTTTTCAATAAGAAATCAATTCAGACAGTTTCGGTATTCAAAGTGAAATCACCCTGTGTATATAAAATTATGCATTATTTAGAAAGTAGTACTATAAATTTATGAGCACTTTAAGTCGACTCTTTAACAAACTAATTTAAATTTAATAGAAAAAGTTAAGGCTTATATTGCTTCCATATTTTTAAAATTCCCTACCCGATGAATAATGATGAAGTGTGGACTCTATAAAATTGTGAATTGCTAATGAAAATACATACTTGCTCTTTCACGCCTGTATAACAAATATTAATGTTGAATTAAATAAATAAATGTACTTATAAAAATATTATTAATCACTGCTTATATTGGGCGTTGAAAAAAACATGGCAAGATTGTTAGGACTGGAAATATAAGTGGAGTTTGTTTAATAAACATATGTCCTAGAACTCACTCCACTCCACTCCACTCACTTTTGAGATACAAGGCGAGTAAAATAATCACTTCAAATTAATAAAAAATCTAACTTTTCATGTAGTTTTTCTAAAAAACCAACAGATTTTATTATAATTTGGCACAGGTACGTTTTTAGTAGTGCTATTAATTTTTTTGTACAAAGTAGAAGGCGGTAGTTGCTGGCATTTCCGCTGACAGCACATTTTTTGTGTAAAATGAAATTTTACAAAATATAACAAGGTTTAAAGTGGCGAAAAAGTTAGTCGTTCAAATTTAAATCAAATCTGTTATATACAACATTGAATTTTTTAAATTATCTTGCACGCCCTGTATCTCATAAATAAGGGGTTCTACGACATATATTTATTAAGGAAACCTCAATGTTCTATCAATCCTAGTAACATTGCCATATCTTATTGAAATACTCTGTATAAAACTTCCAATATTTAAATCCATATTTCTATTTTTATCCTTCTCAATCTCATATCATCTTTATTAGGCGGAGAAGCGTACCCAAATTTCAACATTAATTCCAGTCAATTTGACTAATGTAGTCCTAAAAATATCCAAAAGAAATCAACGCGTTATTTTAAAGTTACAAAAAAGTGTCGCTGACAACTGATGGCCTAGTTATTTTTAACTTGATGAACTCTGGCGTATCTGGATTTAACTTTTCGTATTTCTATCCTACTCTTAAATTTTAAATATGAATCTATGTAATTATATAAAATGAACCATTTTTGATAAATTATACCTCCGAAAAGTTCAGAGTATGCAAAAACATAATTATTGTGTGCTAGATGTGATTTTTATGAAATTATACCCTGTGTTATAAGTTTTGCCAAGCTTCACTGACAAATTATTAGAGTTTGTTATGTTATTGGGGGTTTGTTGTTGTTTATTTCTTTTTTCATCCATAACTTCAATAAGAAGAAAAAGAAAACAATTATTTCACAATATTTGGGCGGTGATTTTTCTCCAATATGAATTTATTTATGCACTCGTGTATTTAAAATATACCGCAGAGGCGTAGTTACTGGGTAAAAAAGGACACCACTGATATTTCAAATATTTTAATGTATTTTTTTAATTTCCATTCAATTTTGGCAAAAATGTATTCTTGTTAAATCCTCTAAACATTGACTGATCAATTAATTGAGAAATTAGAAAATAGGTACACACAAATTGTCAAGTTACTGTTTTTCGTTTTGGTAACTTACGTCATAAAATGGCGTTGCCATAAAATTTAAATTGTCCACGAGAATAAATAGTTAAAAGTGCCATTTACTTTTCTTGTATGCGTATAAAAAAGAAAGAAATTTGTAATGCTCTGTATTTCCTTCATTGAACCATCAAAAATTGTCGGTGAAGTTTAGCCAAGCTTGTCGTTAACACTCTGTATATAGTTTTCTAGTTTTCTTGAACACAAGTTCTAATAAATACAACCTTCTCCGCGTACCCTTATACATTCAACGATTTTTTAAAATTAGCTTGAAATCATTTCGTATTCGAAACACACTTCATTTGTTTCAGTTGGATTTCCAAGATAAAGATAAATGTGGTAGCTATAAGTTAATTAAAAAATCTGTGAACGTCCATTTACGAAATTATTTTGACTTTCCTTTGAACAAAAAAAAAATAAAACAGGTAGATTCAGCACACTAATTCATAAAAATAATGAATATAAAAAATATGTTTCTAGCTGCTTAAGCAAGCATTTGTGTTATTTATAGAATTTAATCTAAACATAATATATATTCCTTCTGATGTTGTGAAAAACAAAGCTCACTTTAACCAGATGATTCCAAAGCATTCTAATCATAGTTTTATTTTCATAACTTTAAGATATCTCCTATCAAGTAAGTCTGACTATACCCGAGTTTCAAAATAGTAGAGTACTAATTTACAGCACTTAGATGTATAAGGGATGTGAAGGTTGTAGGAGACAAGATTCCATAGACGTACTCCTTGAAAATAGTCCAAAAATACAAAATTGCCAAAAATAAGTTGACACATCATGTAGTACCACTCATGAATTGTTGGCGTATATTGTGTCGTAAACGTCTTATTCCTTTTGTTTTGCAGTTGTATGTAGGTACTACTTATTACACGACATACATTAATCTCTTCATACACGTTTTTTATCATCCGATATTCCTTGCTTGTTAGATTAGCACGCTTAGTATTTTTAGAACACGCTGTAAAACTTGAATTATTTTCCATTTTTAAGCATATCAACATAAAACTACTAATAAATAAATTTTAATCACACTTAAATTAGCGTAAAGATATATTGCCAAATAAATTTGAGATCCTCTCTAGTGTTCCGCAGGGTTCTGTGCTGGGACCTTTGTTATTTAATATTTTAATTAATGATGTAACGCCAATTTTAGATATACCATACCTACTGTATGCAGATGATGCAAAGTTATACTTAAAAATAAACAACGTCAATGACTATATTTCGATTCAGAACAGTGTGAATCTGCTGTGTTTGTGGTGTCACAAAAATAAACTACCGTTAAACTTTGATAAATGCTCAGTGTTGGAAACATTTCCAACAAGTTATATTTTTAAATTTCTGTCATGCGCGCTTTGTGGATTGTGACGTTACTTCTTTCTAAAGTTAGTATTTCATTCCAAACAGGAAAACACACGGAACAGTCCATTAAACGCTCATATTGAGTATGCCCGATAGTGTGCGACAATAATTGTTAAAATGTAACCAGATGCTATGAAGTAAAATAAAGCTAAATTGGTCTTGGTGCAATAGTTTTCCTTAAAAAAGAGTAATAAATAACCTAGCTAACAAAAAAATCACAAAAAAGACTCGCACATATTGGGTCTCAAACACTCAGTTATTCTTAATGCCGTAAAAGAGACATTTTTAAATTTCCGTACAACATTTCTAACAATGCATTGAAGGGACCAGAATATATGAAGGTCCCTGAGATTTTTTTTATTGTAAATTAAATTTTGATTATATGTAGAAATTATGATCTACTTTACACTTTTACTGGTATATTTAATTGAAATGTTGAACATATTAAAATAATTTGTTTGTCGTTACTCGATATTTTTTCGTTTGTACAGTATACTACTTTCATAATAGGTAGGTTTTTTGTTATTGTTCATGTATATATGTTTTTTGTCATTTTATTCTATGATGACATTATATACTTTATGACTTGTTCTTGTTGGAGTACATGAATGAATGAATGAATGAATGAATATTCAAACTGTTCCGGCACGTATTCCCAACGATTTTATTGGCAGCCGTGAATGGTGAATGGCTACCAATAAAAATCGAACATTCTGCAACATTTGAATATGCGCATGTGTATCTGCTCCAGCAGAAGGAATATCAGGGTCTCAAAAACGAAATCGAAGCTGTGTAATCAAGTGTGCTCTACAAGGTATGCGGAACCTACAATTTTATACGGAGAATTCACAGACGGTTCGAATTTCTCTTTGTGTTGACTGTTATACATTATTACTATCTTGAAGCCCGATAATATAATAACAATAAATAATATTATTATTGATATTACTAATATTAATATTAGGTACTCTCTTTTGGTATTTATAAAATGTTGTGGTGATAAACATATAGGATATATGTGTTAGTAAAGAAACTTGGTTTAATAATATGAATGTGAAGGGCAAACTGAATGTCCTATTTAGCAGATTTGTTAGCTATGCGAAAGCAATTGGCTTTGTCAGGGCGTGATTACCAAATAACAATTCACTTATCGTGGTGAAAATCAGTTTGCCGGAAGTCATTTGTCAGGAAAGTAGGGCCTGCATGATTTTCTACATACATTTAGGGGTAGCATAGAATTCAATCATCAAACTGTTAAATATTTTTCAGACGAAATGTAAAGCTGATGTAAATGTTCCCGTTTCAAACAGTAGTAAATTTTATGTGCTCAATAAAGGAATAGTTTGTACAGTTATTGTTAATACAGATGTACACCTCTTCCTGTATACAGTGCTTTCGAAAAGTAACGAATAAATTCATTATTTTTGAAATTGAGAAGTTTTAGAATAAATCCCCTGGCACGTCGATTTTGTTTTTAAAAAGGCACTTTTTCACATACAACCCACATTTGTGATGTCATCGTTGTTCGAGATATGACGTCATCGACAATTTTTTTAAATAGCAACCCCCAATTTTGCCCCCCCCCCCATGCCATTTGAAAGAGCGTGTCATTCTACATACACATCATGACAAATTATGGTGTTACACAACAAAAATTTCAAGAATATTATGTTTGAATATTTTAAAATTTTATTTTCACAATACTGAAAATGATAATGATTATGTAAAATATCGAAAAATCGACGTTGGTTTCCTATAATAATGGTCGGTCAGTGGTCTAGCTGTTTAAGGCGTCAGTACTTGAATTGATGGGGCTAGCCATATTCGTGATACCGGTCAACGTTTGACCGCCTCCCTAATTAATGAGGTTTTCCCGATTACATTCATTCTTGTATCGAATGGTGGGTAGAGCCTACCAACGTAAGTCGTTCCTCAATCGGATAAAAAGTAAAGTATGCAGTTTTACGCTTAGTAGGCTATGATTTCATGTTTAATTTGTAACATTTACAAAGACTGCACATTACCACGTAGGTACTATTCCATCGTCTTGGAAGATACCTGCAACATTTTCATTTCGTGAAAAAGTAAACATATTGTTAATATTGGGGTTTTGTGAGAGTAATTGTGGACGAAGTGTACAGGAGTACCGAGGAAGATTTCCTGTTTGTCTGATTCCACATCGGGAAACATATATTCACATAGAAAATATTAAAACGACTGAAAATTCAAATATAACTAACAAGACTGGATGGTGAAAATGAAATTATAATACCAATGATGTAATCCTGTCTCAAAAATGCTGTAATGCCATGGGACCAAAGTTCAGGGATCTTGGGTATAATTATATTTCGCTGATTATTAATACAGAGAGTCCTGTTTAAAACAAATGCTGGTAATGTTACAGCTTCGTCAGAAGTAGCTTAAAAATAGAAAATGTTGCATAAAACTGGCAATTTCTACTTATCTTGTTTTAGCATTTTTTAATGGCAACTAAAAAAATATAACTTTTCATTCATCAAGGCCTAAAATATAGAAAATATTTCAGAAACCAGAAAAATTTCTACACATAATTATCTTGTTTCAGTATTTTTTTTAAATCGACTATTAAAATATAAAATGTTCATTCATCATATTGGGACACACTGTATACAGCCACTGAGTATTAACTTAAGTGTAAAGGTCTTTCTCTAGCTTGAGAAAACTAGAGAATAATCTGTAAGTATAAATTTAAACTGTTTATAATTTAGAATTACTGAGAAACAGATTTAACCTCTTGCAAGCACATCAACTTTAAATTTGTTGCACATACACTGGAAAATGGGAGAATAAGCCGCTTAACATAAAATTATTTCTAAACTGGATATCAAAGTATTACAAACTTAAAAAAAAATATTATACAACTTTCCGAGAAACGATTAAACGTTGTAATCCGGTCTGTTTCCACATCGTTATTTGTTAGTTTAGGCTTCGGCTTATTTGTTCTCACGTAATTATGCTCCTTTCAAGTTCTTTTTAAAGTACGTGAATATGGAAACTTAAACAAAGTTGTTTCGTAAATTCAGTTACTTAAATATGCTCTTAATGAAAACGTATAAGGCCTGTTCGAAAGTTCGGAAGTTGTTCTGACAAATGACTTGCGAATACATAAATCTTATAGTATAGTATCTGCAGGACCTTGCCTCGAATCGGGTTTTATAGCCATCCATCATATGCTTGGTCAAAGAATATAACAATAAAATGAAATCGTTTCTTTCTTATTGGGCGCTGGGCCACACACCACGATAATCAAATCAAAAAGGAACATGGATTTTTCAAATCGTATAATCTTGGACAACATATTATAGCTAAGAATAAATTATGTGTCATATTATTTCTCCCTTATTTTTATACAGACATATAGGTTACTCATAAATTAACTATCACATTTAGAAAACAGTGTCAATCTATGATTCCGTCACGTGTTAATAATTTATCAGATATGGGTTAACTATGACTAAGTACAAATATTTTAAGAGAAATTAAAGAAACACGGTGGGCTTGAACATGACTTAAATGCGAAGTTTTATCACCACCGATTTTCTTTCAGTATTCGATTCCTGTAGTCATAAGAAGGCCTGAAAAAAAATCCACCGTAATTCTTAGAGAGAGAGGATTGATTCTTCAGGTGGCCTTCTTTAAGTGAGTCAAATATCTAACTATAAAAATTATTATAAAAATTAAAATTATTTGAAGTTAAAAATCGACAATGACAAAAGTGACAGCCTGTCAATGAATTAAATATGGCATATCTACTTGAATAATGTGTACCTTTTATGTAAAAGTTTTTATATATTTTTAGGTATTAATAATATTGTGTGAAACTAACTACTCTGTGGACAAAAGCCCCAACCAGCGTTGAATTACACCCACAATATCTACCCATATGACTTCATTGATAGGAATTGTAGGAGATTTGATTTATATTAGCTTAAAATATCTTTCTAATTCAGTAAAAAATGTTACAAAAGCTAATAATAAGAAATATATGGGTAGATATTGTGGGTGTAATTCAACGCTGGTTGGGGCTTTTGCCCACAGAGTAGTTAGTTTCACACAATATTATTAATACCTTAAAATATATAAATACATAATATTCTGTGATATTACAGTATACTTATTTAATATACAGAATTATTATGTAATTGTACATAACTTTACGCTGGTCCCAAATTGCCTATGTAAAGTTATGTAAAATTACAGACAAAGTTCCATAAGGCAGGTTTTGCAATAATATACGATTTTTGTTCGTAAACTTTATTATGCCAATTATTTATTCTTTGCAATATATCGAAATTTATAGATTCAAGGTCTGTTGCGCAAGTACGTCTTTGTAATTATACTGTGTAAGATTAACTAACTTCTATTTGTTATTTTAATTCGCTTAACTGTAATGAGAAAGGCGGAATAATCTAGAAAAATATAAATTAAACACCGGTCAGCTGCGTCGAAGTAGGTAAATATTTAAATGATTTTCAACAAATAGCTGTTAGCACCTCTGAGAAATATATTTTCCAGTTGTACGGATGATTGTTTTAAATCGCCTCATTTATTGACCTGGTGGGCTAGCTGTGACGCAAACTTGTCGACTAATTGTTATTGAGGACGTTTGAATTATCTTGTGGGTATGTAGGCTTGATGTGGCAATTAAATTTAACGCTAAAGCTGCGTTATTAGCTTGTTTGTTTATGTTAAGGTGCACTAAAAGGATGCTGTACAAATATTTCGCATTTGCGTTCGCTGGTGGTAATGCTTCACGTTTCAAAACGGTCACTCCACATTTAAAACACCACAAATCATGCGTTTTAATTACCAGTAACGTTCTTTTGTAGCAAAATTGCGCACAAAGTGAAATTATAGTCAGCAACACAGCATACAAATGGTTTTCTATAGGTCTCATTAAAAGGGCTGATGCAGATATATGATAAAATATAAAAAAATATATGTGTCTAGTAATAAGAAAAGCTATTGTTTTTGATAATCTACTTATGAATGAACAATAATAATATCCAACAGTTTCATTGGATTGCTTTTGATTATGAATTTTATCCTATATTTAATTTAAATTGGCTTAATTAGTACTAAAAGAAATGCAATAATAAAAATATGAATAACAAATGCTTTTTGGATCTGTTACGTCACCTAAACAAAATTCGGCAGTTTTTATTCAATATTGGTATTAATATGTAAATATTTATAGTTATACTGACTAAAAAAAATTATAGTATGTGCCAAATTTTTACTAGTTTATAAAACAAATCAAAATTTCAATGATTATGTTTACTGATTTGTTTTATGTTTGTTGAATACCATTTATTTTTACGTAAGGCTAAGCGTTGTATCATGAGAAATGCGTGAAGTATATACATATTATCTCAATGCAGTATATTTCTTTATAACATTATAATTAACAAAACAGTAGGTACTGATTAAACATTTTTATTATAAATTTAAAACGTATAAAACATGAATGTCAATGAACTTAAAATTTTGAAATTCTGTGTTATATAGTGTTAACTATGACTAAGTACAAAAAATGTAACCACGTGCTCAGGGAGGCCTAAACGACAATAAAAAAATTATTCCAGAATTTTAGCTCGATGTTTAAAAATTGGGGCAAAACCCTTTTTTCCTACGGACAGTCGTCGCCTATGATAAGAACCGACTGAGATGGCTTAGATCCATAGATAAAACTTACAACTGTCAACAATATCTACTACCATCGTCGTTTTTTTGCAGCATTTCTAAACGTAGAAACGAAAATTAACATTCTTATTAGTAATAATACCTGATAAATAGGTAACAGTTAATCCACTTAGCTCCAGTATTTTGCATTCGTTTTCCATTATTTTGTTATAAATTGGTAGAACTACATATTCGCTCATTACAGCCACTCACTATCGATGAATGACACTTCCCGTAGGTACAATTAGATAGATTAGATGCCTATTTATTATAACAAAATCGAACGAAAGGAATAGATAATAGACGATTTAATGTAACCGCGGCACGCGGCAGTCTTGTTCCATAACCTGGAAAACCAAACCGGCGAACTATATTGTGGGAAAGTATCTGCACCCAACACAAATGTCTTTATTTAATAACTATAAAACGTTTAAAACATAAAAAAGGCACTAAAAACTGAAGAAGAACACAAAATTGCAACGTAAACACAGAAATTCAATTATGACATGACAGCGATACCGACTGTTGCATGCTTGTAGAGTATGCAACCAACAAGCAAGTTAACATTGGCGGCGTTAAATAAGGATTTAAAATAATATCGAAAAAAAAATTGTTTTGGCTTTATAAATAAGTTTGGAATTTTTTTGAAGTGCGATTCCGTTAATTCTTATTTTTCCCTATCCCCTCTTAAAATATTTGTCATATTTAACCCTGTAGTTGCAGTGTTATTAGATATTGTGAAATGTATCTTTATATAGTGAATTTTCAGCCCCTTGAATATTTTAATTATTGTCGCCGCATAATAATCAAATTGGTACTGATGGTGTTCTATAAGTACAGAAACTAAAAATAAAACACGTAAAGCAAAAGTAATATTAAAATAGTTATTTATGCAACAAGTACAATAAGTAAGTGTTTATTGAACGCGACGTGAAATTGTCCCACGAGGCCGTCAGGCCGAGTAGGACAACTCGTCGAGTGCAATAACCACTTTTTGTACGAGTTGCATACAATATTTTTTCTACGTTCATGCAAAAACCAAAAAATGTTATTTAGATGACACTAAGTCTAGAAAAATATGACATCGATTTGAACGTTTATGTTTGTCATAATGACAAAACGCTATTGTAGAGTGACAGATGAGTGCAATAAACATTTTATTGCACTAGAGCAATAAAGAACCACTTTTCCACTAAATATAGTTCAATAAAGTTTTTTTTGCATGAACGTAGAAAAATAAAACTATTGATGTTTTGTTTACTCACTTTGACTGATTTAGATTCTTCTCAAATATAATAATGACTTTTAAAATGCATTTGTAAGGCACACATTATTTTGCTATTTTAGTCCCACACATTAACAATTATTTTCACATATTTATAAACAAAAGTAAACAATCTTATATGCAGAACTATGTAAGTTTATGTCATAAAAATATTTATATCTACAGTTGAATTTAAAAAAATACGTATTTTGAAAGATTTCTGTACCTAAAGATTTGTTGGTTAGATCGCTCTGTCGATATATGTTCGTTTTACTTGGGTACCTTTGAATATTCGCAGGTGGCATGAGATAACATTCCTGTTATTTGCTAAACTCTATGCAGGGTGATTCAGAACTTATCTAAAAAAAATTGGGAATAGATGAAAAATGGAGTCAATGTCATAAACATTTTTTTTGTAAAATCCTTATAGTTCCTTAGAGTAAGAAATTATAGAAGTTGTCGTGTTTTTAACCTTTACATTGCTGGGCATCTGTAGTTTCTAGTAAGGCGATTCCGAATAAGTATTGCAATCCGATTATTTTTTGTAGGCATTAAAAATTTTGTGACGCCAGTGTTTACATTTTTTTTCCAAATAATGTTAAAAATAGTTTACATGTACAGTGCGTTTCAATAACTTTGATAACATTTTGATCAGCTGTAACTTTTCTGTTTTTAAAGATATCGGAATGAAACAAAAACCATATTACATAGTGGACTAGCAAGTTTTTTCTTATTTGAAAAAAAAAACAAAAGACCAATGATTTTGAGAGATCTTAACCTAACTTATATTTTTTTAAATGAAACGCCCTGTATATTATTGGATATTTGGATTCTACTCAAAATTCCAAGCATCTTTTATAAAGCATATCCTATACCTATCTTCAACTGTTTCTGAGAAATAGTTTTACAAACATGTCAAATTATCACAAAAATCGCTCTACTTGTGTGTCATTTTCCTCAACAGAACGAAATACTAAGGCTCGATTGTTACTAGCACGGCTCAAGCAATGCCGAACTTCAGCTTTAGCTCAGTGCAAAGTGTGCCATGAACAAGTAGAGCAATTTTTATGATAATTTGACATGTTTGTAAAACTATTTCTCAGAAACAGTTGAAGATAGGTATAGGATATGCTTTGTAAAATATGCTTGGAATTTTGAGTAGAATCCAAATATCCAATAATATACAGGGCGTTCTATTTAAAAAATATAAGTTAGGTTAAGATCTCTCAAAATCACTGGTCTTTTGTTTTTTTTTTCAAATAAGAAAAAACTTGCTAGTCCACTATGTAATATGGTTTTTGTTTCATTCCGATATCTTTAAAAACAGAAAAGTTACAGCTGATCAAAATGTTATCAAAGTTATTGAAACGCACTGTACAGCAACTCGAAGTTGATGGATATCGTTTTAATTTATGGCGATGTGCCAAATTCAGCTACTTTTACCGCGGCGTGCAGTATGTGCAAGTGTAGTGTAACGCGAAGGAATTTTGAAACCAAATCGTAGAAGAGATGGAGGTCTAGAGCGTCCACGGCGTATTGCAGCAGTGTGGCGTATCATATACTAGGCTCAATTATATCTGTACCATGTTCAGCGTGTCCAAGCAGAATGAACTAAAAGAACCAGTACCATGGACTCCACGATCTCTTGACTTCATTATTTGGACTTCTTTTTGTGCATACCTACTATTGATGGTTTCCACAAACGTATCATAATTGTTGCCAATAACTTACGAGTTCAAAACGAACAAGAAGCAAAAACATGTGTGTTAGCTTGTAGAAACTGGGTAAGACGGGTCCAAAATGTTGTTGTAACAACAACAACAAGGTATGTCAAACTATTTTATTATTTAAAACCACAAATTAATTCTATTAATAATTAATAATAGCGGCAAAAGCAGTTGAATTTGCTCTATAAAATATAATAGTTGTAATAAAGTGTTATTCATTCTTTCTTTAGGAATTCCTTTCCATTTTTTGTCCAATCGCCGATTACATGCTTTGCCGCCTTATCAGGTTTTACATTGGACCATTTTTCAGTGCCGTGCAGAAATGTATTATTAAATCATTTTCAAACAGCCTTTTTTATTTTTTTTAAATTGTATTTGTATGAGTTCCCTGTACAGTTAACATTTTTTTAAAGATAAGTTCTGAATCATCCTATATTATTCAGTTCATAAATGTCTAGAGTTACTTGTATTTGTAGCAAAAACTATTTCAAAACTGAAGCGCTTTTAAATATTTACAAATGAATTATCACGCCCGGCGCCTTCACCATATTTTGAAATGCCTCGTTGAACCACGTCAGGTAGGCTAACACTTGAGTTGTAACGATGCAATTACATTTCACCGTCCGTTGCCTAAACAGCCTAATTCCCAAAACCCCTCAAAGCATAATTACCCACGTACTGATATACGAAGTGAGGGAACAATCTGAATTTATGAGTGTACCTACGCCCAATACCTCCTGAGACGGGAAGAGGTTCAGTCTAAGCGGTTCGGTTAAACTGATGAGTTATATATTAGGAAGGCAGTAGATTTTCCAGATAAACATAACTTTCCCGGCGCATTGACCCGTCTGCAGTGCAGTGGCGCCTCTCGGGAGCGACTATGATTTCGTTCCCACTCCCAGAGATACCAGCAATCGTAATCAGGTCCACAGCAGACGCGATTTACTGCCGTCATCCAGTAAACATATAAATTTCGCACCCTTCAGAAGCGGATATCGTAATTCATTTGAAAATAAAGGTGTGATTTAGGTGATGCATCTCATTTGAAGCTTTTTTTTACTTACACTGTAAAAAAGTTGTTGTCTAAGTGACATTTTCCAGTGTGTAATTCAGGATGTGTGAAATTTTCGTTTTACACATTACACTGAAAAAATAATTTATTTCTGAGCAACTAGGCTTATTAACAATATATTTACTATACAGGGTGTCCCATATTGATGTGCGCTCCTTTGGAGGGTGTGTTCCTTGGGTCATTTTAGGGGACGTACCTTCTATAAAATTTTTAGATTTGAGCCCTCCCTTACGAGATAATAGTCTAAGATCCGGCTGCAAAATTAGTACATTCATAAAGTAGTTAACCGAGATTTAATTTTTATGTAATTTTATAAATAAAGGAAACCATTTCTCATGAGGTGCCAATTAAAAAGTGCCCGCGATTATTATTAATTAAAATTTATTAATTGGTTTTTCGTGAAACATATCGTTCACGTCCTATGAAAATAAAACATATTCTACTTCACGGCAATGTATTTAAGGACTTTGAAAAGGCACAGTTGCCATTGATCACTTAGCCGTAATCTCTCCGCAGCCAGGTGTAAACAGGTATAATTTTGTTAAATTTTACGTTCATGGCGTATATTCATTTCAATTGTGCCACATTAAAGCTAATTTTTCTGTACGTGATGTAACATGTCTGCCTATAAAAATAAGCCGCAAATAGGAGTTGCCTGCCGTTAAAGATGCTAGGTACCTAATTAAAATAAAGTGACAGAGAGTGAGCGTGCAACGTTACTTGTTAGACGAGGATGCTAAAGGCCAACTATGCACATTTATTGTTATTCTAACCACACTAACTAAATTATTCATAGTATTACGAAATAGGCATAAAATACAAAGAGCACACACCAATTGACAGTTCTACACAAAAGCACAACATTCTACTTATTATCATATGTCAAGTTTCAAGTTGTTTGTCCTACAGCCGCCATTTTTAAAGTGATTTGACAGCACGTTGGATTGCTCTATATGCATCAGTGTTTATTGTTGTTGTTTTATTAATATTGACATACTACTATTTCAGTTAATGCAAACTCTGACTTTGAATAAGCGAGAAAAAACGTAATATAAGCTTTTACAATTTTTTTATTAATTTTTTGATAACACTAATGTTTTTTGTATGAATAGTTGATTATTTTGTAACTCATAATTACTATTATACAATTTACTGAAATTAATTTGTAACTCATGACTATACTCGCGACAAGATTTCAGACGACTTACGCCATACGAACAAATTAATAATTCATTATATTTTCATCAAAATATTTAAGAAACTGCAACTGATAGTAATAAAACTATATACTACACTAAAAGTTTGCATTATATATTGCACTAAATTGCAAAAAATGATTGTTTTTAATGCAACCAAATATCGAAAATTACGTTGACAATAAAAACAAATGTGTAACGTCAGCCGTGACGTAAGACGTCTGAATTCTTGACGCGAGTATACGCTGCAAACATCAATAAAATCAAACATTTCTACATAATAAATTTTCTTTGACGTAAGTAACCAAAATATTATTTTTCATAATAATTTTGGATATTATTTTATCTATTCAATATTTTTTGGAGTATTTAAATTGAGTAGATATTAATACTAATTATTTCTTTTGTTGAGGACCCTATCTATTGAGGCATGTGCTTAAAAAACCCGTACAGTTGGCCTTTAGCATCCTCGTCTAACAAGTAACGTTGCACGCTCACTCTCTGTCACTTTATTTTAATTAGGTACCTAGCATCTTTAACGGCAGGCAACTCCTATTTGCGGCTTATTTTTATAGGCAGACATGTTACATCACGTACAGAAAAAATTAGCTTTAATGTGGCACAATTGAAATGAATATACGCCATGAACGTAAAATTTAACAAAATTATACCTGTTTACACCTGGCTGCGGAGAGATTACGGCTAAGTGATCAATGGCAACTGTGCCTTTTCAAAGTCCTTAAATACATTGCCGTGAAGTGAAATATGTTTTATTTTCATAGGACGTGAACGATATGTTTCACGAAAAGCCAATTAATAATATTTTAATTAATAATAATCGGGGCACTTTTTAATTGGCACCTCATGAGAAATGGGTTCCTCCATTTATAAAATTACATAAAAATTAAATCTCGGTTAACTACATTATGAATGTAGTAATTTTGCAGCCGGATCCCGTACTATAAGAGCTTTTAAAAAATTGGAAAAATTTCGGTTTTCATTTTTTTTTCTCAAAAACTGTTGAAATTATAATTCTGAAAATCGGTGAATACATTTAGTTAATTAAGTAACATTGTTGAATACGATTTTTATTTTTACCAAATATCTACAAGGGTGGCAACAACCAGCCTATGATGGTTCTTACTTAGGGTTGAATCATCATCGGTTCACAGGCTTCTAAAATCAAAATCCAATTCCGATACCACTTCCTTAAATTCTGAAGAACTTGATGTCAAACATCTTAATTGAGTAAAGTCGTCTATACGTCTATCCTAGGATTGGATAAAATATATTTAAAACAAAAATACTGAATTAATACTTAAATATTTAGATATCCTACCTTAATTTCACATTAACATTATCTGCTTAATGTTTAATGGCATATATGATTTTTTAATAAATATAAGTTAGTTTTAGTTTAGATTAAGTTCTGCCATTTAAAAGAAACGTGGTGTGTCACAAGTGGCGCCCTCTACTAGTGTTCTAGGTAAGTAATGAAAACACTCTGGATTTTATTGGTTAAATCATTTAAATAATCCATTCATTCCTAATAAAAAGGGTAGAAATATTTGTTATAAAAAGGTTTATTTTTCTTATACACTTCAATAATTGTAGAAAAGCACGGTTAAATTTAAAAATATTAAAAAATTATCACAAATATTGTAACACTAGGTATATAGGTATGTCAATCGATTCAAAATCACGTATTCTATCACCTCCTAAAATTAATGTAATGACTTGCAAGGCACTCTGTATAATGAGTAAGTTTTTTAAACCAGATTGAAGAGTATTGCAGGCTAATAATCCAATGAAATTGGAAGAGTAATGTAAATCTTACATGAAAATTACATAGTAGAGTTAGTAAAACCCAGGGTAAGGATAGACACAAAAGAAATGGAACGTTACTTATGAATTTTACTTCAAGTAGTAATTTTCAGTTACAGGTGTAACATTACATTCTGGTGTGTTATTTCACTACTGACCTAGGTAATAAATAAAAAACAAACTACCGTGTAATATTACATAATTGTTGTAAGTTTCGTATTTTTATTTATTCAGTTATACTATTGGTATTGGAAACAAATAATTTATAGACTATTGCAACTATTTTGCGACTGTATCTACAATGTGCAATAATAGTTGTTCAAACAACTCTATCAAAGTGTTATTATTTTGCAATTATTACTGCAAGAAACTGCAAACTTCCATGTCAAGCATGAATTTTGGTATAATTACAAGAAAGCGTGTTTGCGACTAATGTTACATCAACGAGAATTCTATCGATATATTTAAAGGCGCAATATATTTTAGCTTTCTTAACACTTTTTCTGATAGATCATTGAAAAAATTACGTAATAAAAATCTTCCAACGGAAAGATTGTGTCACTAAGTTAATTTGTTGTTTCTTTTGATATAAATAAAATATATTTTGTTAATAATAAAAAATAATCATTATATACAGAAAAAATAAAAACTATACGGTGAATAATGTCTTATAAACTTAAATTAAATTTTCTTGGATATTTTCCAGCACTACACGCTGCTATGCTCCATTGTAGTTTTTCAATAACTTCTATTAATAAATGGAAACCTAGTCTATCTAAGCGGATACGTATTTTGAAATTTATATTTTGCAACATATACCTAGATATAGGAAAAGTATATACAAACAAAGTATTGGAAATGTTTTCAATATCTAACGGTAGGAAAATAACTAGATTATTTTCTAAGAAAAATGATGCAAGCCACATCAAAATCGGATTATTGTTACGGGAGTTATTTTGGCACTAGTCTGAAGATACCTAAAGAGGCCCCTTGAAGTTAAAAAAATACATTATTGTAGAGTATGAATATTTCTTATAAATTTTGCAGGCCTTGAATAGACCTACAAAATAATACCTTGGACTCTAAGATATATTTCTGACAGTGGGAACTCGAAAATTCAACCACAATAGATGAGATCTGACCTATTTCTGCATTTTTAGGATTCCTTTAAGTTGAGTCAAATATCTAACTATAAAAATTATTATATAAATTAAAATTATTTGAAATTAAATATCGACAATGACAAAAGTGTTTGAATTTTCGAGTTCCCACTGTCAAAAGTGAAAGTTAGATATTTATAGAGTGTTTTCATTTAATCAGGTTCTTTAGATAATTATTGAATGGAGCTTTGTCTGTGGAATTGTTCATTAGCATACCTAGATGTTTGGTATCAGAGAACATACATATGACTTCATTGATAGGAATTGTAGGAGATTTGATTTATATTAGCTTAAAATACCTTTCTAATACAGTAAAAAATGTTACAAAAACTAATAATAAAGAATATATGGGTAGATATTGTGGGTGTTATTTAACGCTGGTTGGGGCTTTAGTCCACAGAGTAGTTAGTTTCACACAATATTATTAATACCTAAAAATATATAAAAACTTTTACATAAAGGGTAAACAAACATTATTCAAGTAGGTATTGTCAAATTTAACTTGAAATTGACAGGCTAATGTCACTTTTGTCATTGTCGATATTTAATTTCAAATAATTTTAATTTATATAATAATTTTTATACAGATATTTTACTCAATCTGATATATCTTAAGAAGATTTGTAGAAGAATAACAGAGATATAGGCTTGGACAACCTGTATAGTGTGTTAAAAGTACACTGATTGTGTTAATTACAGGGTGGTGCGACATGAATGCTGTAACTGTAGATTCTAGATATTAAAATATACCGTGTGAGCCATATTCTCTAACGTGCATTGAAAGATTGAAGTTTGGATATCTCAATAACGGGGCAGTTTATCGAAATGAATCCAGCATACCCTTTTTACTGAAACATGATTGGGAATTCATCTGTGTTATAAAGAAACGCAATAAAAAAACCTAAACCTAAAAAGTTTAATCCAATTATATCGACAAAACACACTGCAAACAGTGTATCTGATATATTTAAAGTGAGCTTACGATATGAAAATACCTCCCTATACCGAATTTCAAAGAAAATTTTTCGAAATATTGAGAAAAATTAATTTGAAAATGTTTGCTTTTACATCCTATATCTTTTTTAATATTGACATTCGGACCAAGACAATGTGGATTACACGGTATTATTTATTGTCTACAATGTACAGTTATGTCTCATGTCTCTCATTACGGACCACCCTGTATATTGCAGCGTCCCTGATTCCCTGTATTAACACAAATGAACCATTTTAATTAAAAGTTTTTCATTCCAAGCGACATTGTTTAATCTCCTGTTCAAATTAAACCATAATATGTAGGATAATGATTAATAATTACATTGTAATAGAATAATAATGGTGTAATCAGTTGGCAACCATGGAGATAATTATAATGAAAAACCGTCAATGGATAGGCACAGACGCAGTCTAGTTGAAACTCGGGGGCATATTTGCTACGGTTCCGTCATATATTTGATTTTGAATATACTTCACTAATGATTCGAAAATTTAAAAGATTTTTAAAAAATCAGTTAATGCAATTAATTATACGAATTGGCAAACTAGGTATAGTTATTTTTTATACAAGAAACGATAAAATGTTATTTTATCGTCTACCGAAAAAGATTAATTTACTAGTGATGACGATAATAGAATTTTATCGTAAAATGTTTTTTTTTATAACCCAAATATGGATGCGTTGAGTGTGAAGAAAATTTTGGAAGTTATTTGAGAAGGTTTAAAATCAGGGAAACTTTTGCATAATTAGAATTGGTTTCAATGAAATTTGATTATTAACAAAGTCATCACCCTGGATTGTCATTGTGCAGCATTGTGGTGTCTACATTTATTTCTTCTTTGGCGTCATTTTGTGTCGTTATTGGAGACAGAAATGTTTGAAAACGAGATAAAAGAGCTATTATTACAATCCGATATTCGTGCTGTGACGTCAGATGGCATACTGATTTTTCTATAATTATATTAAATTAAAAAAAATTAATGAAACCGTGAAACTAACAAATAATAGTCATATATGGATCACAATGCCGGTTCTAGTAAAGGGTCCTTTAGAATTCGACCTAACCTATGTAACCGACAATTGATAATATGATAATAATAAAAAACGTATACGAAGTAATTCGAGTGCCAAACTCTAAAATAACTGTTAGTGAAGCTGTTGATATGTGTAGTTCGTTGACACAAGTGTCAGTTTCTAGTGTATATCGTGCTATACAAAAGAGTGTGGAAGTAAATCCACAGAAGAAAAAATAGGATGATGAAAGAAAAAAAATAGAAGTCGATGATGACGTAAAATAAGCCATTCGCAGGAAAATTCATGGATTCTTCTTCAGAAATTAAACCGATGGTTAAGAAAACTCAAGCTACGATAGCTGAAAATGAGGACATGTCCAAATTATCTGATAAAGTTTTTATACGAACAATGGATGACATGAATTTTTGGTTTTTAAAACGAAATCGTAAAAGTGTGACTGTTGGAAAAGATGCAATTATAGTATGGCGAAGAGAATACTTAGAAAAACTAAGAAAATTGGGCAAAAAGATATATTACATAGGTAAACGAAGGTCATACTGTATCAAAAGTTTGGCAGGATAGTAACAGTCGAAGTAAAAGAGAAGCATTTTAGATGGATTTTCTACAGAACTAAAGGCGCCTTCTGGAAAAGGACGTAATAACACATAATTATAGGAAGAGATGCGGGATTTTCAGATAAGGGCTTGCATGTTCACGTAGAACGGGAGATTACAATGGATACCTGAATAGTGACGTATTTGAAACATGGTTTGAATCTTTACCATATGCAGAACCAGGAGCAGTTGTTGTGATGGATAACGCACCTTATCATAGCAGAAGGGTGGTAAAGTTACCGACATCAGAATCAAGGAAAGCAGATGTTATTAAAAGGTTAAAATTAAATAATATTGAATATACAGACACCATACTCAAAGCACAAATATTAAAAATTGTCCAAAGAGAAAAAGGTCGTCATATTAAGCATGTAGCAGATGAGATATCCAAAGATCGAGGAAATCATATACTCCGTTTACCGCCATACCATTGTGAATTAAATCCAATACAGTTAGTTTGAGCACAAATAAAAGACGAAGTAGTACAAAATTTAAATTAAACGATGTGTAGTTTTTATTATAGGAGGCAATTAATCATATCATTGCTGAAGCATATTGGGCATATGCAGAAGGAGGAGCAACGTATGTGGGATCTACATGCAACAATAGATGTTTTCACAGACTCACTCATTATCCATTTCGAAGAAGACGATTTAAGTGATAGTGATGGCAACATCTCTACTGATAGTGATAATTAAATACAATAAAAAGTGAAAACTTTGCTGCATAGTGGCAGTAAGGCTAAAGTGTTACAGTGAGAATTAAATTGTGACAGTGAAGTGAATATGCGATAGTAACGTGAATGTGTTATAGTGAAGTGGATATGTGACAGCGAAGTGAACGCGTGGGTATTTTAATAAATCGTGAACAGACAGTGATAGTGAAGTTTGTTATGATTCTGATGTGATGCGTAGGTACTTATTTAGTGATAATGATAATATTCGTGTAAAATAATTACTTATATGAAATGTATAAATAGTTGACATCTTGTGGGAGCATGAGCCGGGTGGTGGTGGTTCATCGATGCCTGAGAGGGCATCGTTTTGTAGGATATATTTACAATGTTGGTAAGAATCTTTCTCAGCTTTTCTTGATAAAATTTCTAAATTGACTTAGGTACACCGATATACAACATAAACATTTTAAATTTGGAAATAACTATTATTATTATTATCTAATGTCTAGAAACTGTTATGTCACTGTATCTACTAAAAATAATGTAATATAAGTAATTATTTTTGTGTTTTATATATATTTTCTCTATCTGAGCGCCTTCTAATTTAGTACGCAGATGAACTGATGCTAGTGATGAGATTTTTGGTGGTTGGGTATAGGAATGTTAATTATAAGTTAGTACTAGTGTTAAAAGTAAGTTAATATTAACACTAGTGTTAAAAGTAAATTGGTTGCTACGAAAATTTTGGTTCATAAACATTGCGATCTGTGTGGTATTTTTTGATTTCTTATTTTTATTGAGTTTAAAGATTGTTTTGTAGAAAAAATAGTGTATGATATACGTGTTAAAAGTGATTTTATTTTAAATAAAATCTTACTTTTAACACGTATATCATAAATATCAATTTTCTACAAACCTGTTAAAAGTGGGCTTTTAATTGTCATTTTGATGTTAAAAATGTCATTTTTGACACACGTGTTTAAAGGAAGTTATTTTTAACACTAGTGTTAAAAGTAACTGGTTGCTACGAAAATTTTGGTTCATAAACATTGCGATCTGTGTGGTATTTTTTGATTTCTTATTTTTATTGAGTTTAAAGTTCTTCCGATTGTTTTGTAGAAAACATAGTGTATGATATACGTGTTAAAAGTGATTTTAACGCGTATATCATAAATAGCTATTAGCTATATTTGGTATTAAAGCATCAGTTAGCTATTGCCATTAAAGTACTATTTTATCTACGATTTTTGGTAGATGAATGGCATCTTTAACATTAGTTATATGTACTTAGAAGAAAAAAATATTAGTTACAATACGTATCCATGTAAAGTAATTGTACGAAAAATTGTTTATATGTGATGTCCAATTTCATAGCTTTACGACTTTGTGGCACTAAAACTGACAAACGTACCAAACAATCACACCATAAATCTTCACGTTAAATATATCGCTCGTAAGTTTGGCAAGGAAACAAGTAAATAGGATAAATATAAACAAAGCGAACGGGCTCTAGTTCTTCCAATTCATAGAAGCGGTTGAGAAACAGATAAATGACTATAGTGATGAAACTATTTCCAAGGAACTAGTGAAACTATTAAGTGTTTACGCAGTTAAAATATTGGAAACGGGGTAATAATGAAGTCGTTTCGCAAAACCTCTCATTTGGAAGAGTGTCAAAAGAGACTCTAGCAGAAGTCAACTTAATGTTATAATATATAAGTTTTCTTTTGTGTCTCTTGAGTTATGTTCTCATAAACAACTTGGAAATATATTTTTTATTTATTGTGCACTCTAAAATATGCCAGTAATATTTCAAAAAAAATATTTATATTTGCGTAATATTCACCATATTAATTATGATAATTTTAGTTATCTAAAGCGTGTCCCGTTAGTCACGTAACATATTGTAATAGTTCTATTTCACTTTGTAATTTTAGCAGCAAATTGTGTAAAGTTCTGTAAATTTAAAAGGAATTATCGATATTATGTATTTTTACAGAGATAGTTATGGTATATACCTACATGTTGTGCGTTAACAGGGTTAAAAACATAAGAATTAACTAATAAAGCGAAAACAAAATTCGTTTCTAAACTATATTAAACCCTTATTCGGCGACTCTGACCTTCTGTCAGCCTCAGAGTTAGGTATATGTCACAAGTCAAAGGTGTCACAGGTAGTGACAGGGCACCGCATTGTCGCGTGTATCGATTTACGCAGCTTAAATAGGAAAAAAAATATTTGCAAAATGTAGATAATTATTTAATGAAAAACACAATATCATAGCACAGGGAGGTAGCACCTACCTTACTGATGTTTATTTCCAGGATTGATATTTGAAGATATTTCAAGAATGTTTTCTTACTTGTTTACATTAGAACTTGTCGTTGCAAAGATTTTTTTACGTGCTACATCTCGTTTCTTGTGGACCTCTCCTTCTCTCGACCATATGTACACAAATACATAAAAACACTGCCACAGTGCCACACGTTTACCGCCAAAGCATTACAGCAGTTGTTCATTGTGGTTTAAAAAGGATTCGGCATAATATTTGTCTACTCGGAAAACGTCTTTGGTATTACGCTGCCACACGATAATATATACTTGTCACACTTTCCATAAATGAATAAAAAGATACGAAGACAAGTACTGAAAAATGAATTCAAACTAATTACCGTATGCGATATGTTATTTTTGACAGAATCTGATCATAGACTGTATGGTCTATGCATCTGATGCAGTCTGCAGTCGCCATGCCACTACTGCAAAATGTACTTCACACCGATAAATAGTGTATGAGAAGTTCTCTAAAGGCGATTTAAAAAATACATGTTTAAATTCACATTGTGTGGTGCTGCATTTATAGCTGCCCCAAAATACAACATAGGTACCTACGTCAATATTATCACGGAAATTCTCAAAGAATATGTAAATATGTTTAATGCTTTATTCGACTTTTAACATACAGGGCTAAGTATGACTAAGTACAAAAATTTTAACCACGTGCTTAGGGAGGTCTAAAAGACAATAAAACATGTATTTCGGAATTCTAGCTCGATGTTTAAAAAATGGGGCAAAACCCTCTTTTCTTACGGAAAGTCGGCGCCTATGACTATCATATCCGACATAAAACAATTTATTTAATTACTATAAATCGTTTAAAACACAGATTAGACGTTTAAAATTAGTCACTTGAACATAACCATTGCTAGTTGCATACTCTCCAAACGTCAAAGAACAAGCGAAGTTAGTTATTCTTAGGGCCTAAGAGACATTTTTACAGAACACTGTAAACATCTTGGGATGTTATAGTTAAAAATATTACTAATTGTTTTATGCATATATTGTCGATTACTGTTAATATTGTTGCTATTATTAGTATTAACAGAATTTATTTCCACAACCACACAAGAAGTTTAAAAATTTATTGGAGTGAACTGCACCTTGCATTAGTGGCCTACAGATGTCGTCTGTAGATGTTAAATATTATTTTATACGGTTACGGTACTCTGATTAATTTGAAATAATTTTTCAGTATCTGCTTTTCGCAAATTTAATTTTTCGCGTATTCAAATGCCTAGATGACGGATAAGGTGCTAATTTATGAGCGTGTGACAAGTGCATATTATCGTCTGGCAGCGTAATACCAAAGACCCGTTTCCTGAGTACACAAAATATTACGCTGAATACTTTTTGAACCACATTGAACAACTGTTATAATGCCATGGCGGTAAACGTGAGGCAGTGTTTTTATGTATTTGTGTACATTTGCGTGTATTTTGTTATCCTTTGTGTTTTTCCCGATGTAAGTAATCGACCTGGTCATGACCGCCAAACCAAGTAGGTACCTCGCTTTACACAAATAGAACGGTCAAGGGAAGGAGAGGTCCACAACAAGTACAAAAATATTTGCAGGTTTTATTTTAAACAAGTAAGATAACAGAAAATGATACAACATTCTTCAAATCTGTCCAAATATCAATCCTGGAAATAAATATTAGTAAGGTAGGTGCTGCCTCCCTGTGCTACCATACCGTATTCCTCATAAAATCATTAAATAATAATCTACATTTTGCAAATACATTTTTTTCTTTCAAAGCGGCTTAAACTGATACACATGTCAATGCGGTGACCTGTCACTTACTACGTTTGACATCTTTGACTTTGGCAGAATATACATAACCTCGCGGCTGACAAAAGGTCAGTGACGACGATAAATAAGGATTTAATATAGTTTTGAAAACAAAATTTTTTTGCTACAAATAAATTTGGAATTTTGTTGAAGTGTGATTCCGTAAATTCTTATTTTTTCCTATTCCCTCTTAAAATATTTGTACGAAGTCATAGTTAACCCTGTATATATTTTTGTTATATTCAATAAATAGTACTACCTACTTGAAAATATTGTTTATATACCAAGTCATTTTGTCTTCCATTAACTTTTCCTATGCTTTAATAATTTCTATATTAATAGTGCAATAACACTTCTAACTTGTACAGTAGTAGTATGTAAGAAGACGAACAACAATAAATCAACCGTAAAATGAAGTTATTTTTCTTTTTGTTCCTACAGTGCCTTCATAAATGATTACAAGCCACGTGATCAGGGCCGAGATTTTCAAATCAATCGCAGAGCAATTCATATGCGAATATCCTACTACGGCAATTGAGAGACAAGAAATCTATTCGCATACGAGTTGCTCTTCGAGAATCACAGTCCTGGTCACGTGGTTTGTAATCATTTATGAAGACTCTGTACTAGTAAAATACCTCGCCCATAACTAATTCGCATTGTCATCTAATGAAGTTAATACCATAATACATAGATTACTGGTAATTTATTGCAAAGTTCTCTTCCATCGACCGTACTTTACATAAGTTACATACCATGTTCTATCTTCTAGATTTATTTTTCTCAACTTAATGCTATTTTTATCTTGGACATTTGAGGATTCATCTTTATAGAAATTTCTCGACAACAAAATATCGTTTAATTTTGAAACATTCTGTAAAATTTTTACATAAGTAGGTATACCTACCTAAGTATATTTTTATGGAGAATTGGTTAATTTGCACAGTACCTATGTATGCAGGTACTTTCCATAAAAAAAGTGTATTATTGGTAAATTTACATACATCATTTTTTCGGCCACCCACGATGCTTTTATTATGACAAACATACTGTATGACTGTAAGATACATTTTTAGTGTATTTACTATTAGTTAACAGTTACCTATTTTTTACGCCGATGGGTTTTTAGCAACATAAAAAATTATTTCTTTTTAATTCATTTTTGGTTAACCAGAGATAAATATTGCAGTTGTATTTTTTCAAACCTGTGGCTCGTTGCCAAAACAATTAAAAGTATTTAATTTCACACATACATAATGTCAGACGGAATCTGTATCCCAAAGTTTTAGCGGTTTGTACTGACAGATATTAATGCTCTTTCATTCTTTAGGCAAGTATTTTCGTTTTTCAATATCCTAAAAGCTAGTCCACTAGTTATTGCTACTTATATCAGGACTATACAGGGTATCCCAACGAAAATTTGACCCCCCCTATAATTGAAAAACCGAATAATATTTCAAAATTCGCCGAGACCCGTCGATTTTTGTTCTTGGGGGGAGCTTTTTTGACAGTCAAGCCAACTCGATATGTTCATCCCCCTTATGCCTAGCAACCCCAACTTAAAAATTTCAAATGCAACTACCCCACTTGTGGCACATCATTTTAAAGCCCTTTTCATTGCGAATACAGTGACGTACCGTTTTTAGAAATCGGTTGAGATTTGATAGAATTATTGGTTACAAACGAAAAGATGACAAACCAACTTACGCGTAGTTATTTCTACACAAATGCCCACCACTAATAAGTTTTTCATCTACTACACATGACCGCATTACCTAATTTAAATCATTTGGACTTCTTTTTGTGGAGATATTTAAAAAATGAAGTGTATCGCACCGAAGTGGGTACCTACTACTAATGATTTATTCAAACGTATCATAGTTGCTGCCAATAACTTACGAGTTCAATACGGACAAGAAGTAAAAACATTTGTGTTAGTTTGTAGAAACTAGGTAGGATGGGTTCAAAATTTTGTTGTAACATCAAGCATGTCAAAACTATTTTTTAATTAAAACCACAAATTAATTCTATTAATAATTAATGAAATAGCGTCAAAACAGTTGAATTTGCTGTATAAAATAGGTGTTATGAAATTGTTATTTATTTATTTCTTTGGGAATTTCTTTTCATTTTATGTCCTGTAGCCGACTGCATGCTTTGTCGCCTTATAAGGTTTTACAGTGGACCAGTTTCCAGTGCCGTGCAGAAGTGTATTTTTTAATCATTTTCTAACTGCCTTTGTTGTTTGTTTTTTTTTACAAAATGGTATTTGTAAGAGACTAAAAATTATTTTAGGATTTGGTTTTCGATCAAGAAACTTAATATACTTTTTTTTTCATACCTAATGATATAAGAGATTTTTCATTGCAGTAGAAAGATACTCTAATCTCACTTTAAGCTATTTCTGAATAAAGATATTACAGTAAATATTATTTACCTACTATTTATTGAGAAGTAAATAGAAAACAAGTTGGAAACTGCGTCGATAAAATCAACAAATATCTAACAATTCCACTGTTATGGCAAAATATATTTGTTTCTTAAAATAAATTTACATTCAGAATACAACATAGGTATTAGTAACTAATTATTATAAGATAAAAATTTTGTTTCACGCATATATTTTCAGTTACTCTATAGTATTTCTTGAAATATTAAAGGTAGATGTAGGTAACAGATGTTTAATTTATTACTAAGCAGTTATTTTTAACTCAAAGGCAGTAACTTGTATGTAGGTAAGTCCTAGAAAATATATAAAAAATACAGGTCATAATTTCCCAGAATTTCTTGGCTTTTAACACAGTTTTTGAACTCATCAGCGCAAAACAAATTTTACATTATGTAAACGTGAGTGCTAGTAAAACACTTATTTATAAAAGGAGGCGTGCTTAAAGGTATGCCTGTTTCTTGGCAGACGCCGTTTTTTGTAGTCGATTCCTTTGAAACAAATGGTCCGCGCTCAGACCTTTAAAATAAGTTTTGTTGTTGATAAATAATCAATTTGTCTCTTAGCAAGTCGATTTTCTGTAAAAACAGGTCTAGGTGTTATCTTGACAATATGTTTATTAAGTGAAAACGTAAGCCTTTGCAAAAATAATTCGAATTGTACCATAAGTGAGGTTCTAATTATTATAATTTTTAAAATTACATATAAACAGAAAGTGAGGTCAGAAAGTTATACTTCTTTTAGAAGGTAGGTATTGGATTTGTTAGCCAACTGTATGTACATTATCCTTTAAGATTCTTACTGGTGATATGCCTTCAGAAATGTCATATGAGATTTCGATGGGTTTGGAGTCTTCAAGACACATGTTTGAAATCTTCTACTCAATGAATTAATTGTTGACTTCCACAACTTCAAATGCTAACATATTTTATATTTTTATCAATAACATTTATAAGTGTTATAGGTTTATCTTGATTGAATATCGCGTTAGATAAAGCATGATGAAGGAAATGGAGATCTGACCACTCATCTCTATCACTTATCTTAATTGTACCTAAGTGAATTTCTAACGGTTTTAATTTTCAGTATATATATACACGGAAAGTGAGATCAGGAAGTTATTCTTAACTTCTTCTAGAAGGTAGATTGGATTTATTAGTCAACTTTATATGCATTTATACTCTAAGCTTCTTACTGGCGATATACCTTAAGAAATGTCACATAAGATAGTCGATGCGTTCGCTTTTGGAATCTTCAAAACACATGTTTGAATGAATTGTTGACTTCCACAACTTCAGAAGGTAACACATTTTATATGTGTGTCAGTAATATTGTGTTATAGATTTGTCTAATTGAATATCGCGTTAGATAAAACATGAGATGGAGATCTGACTACTTATCTCTATCACACATCTTAATTATACCTTGTGAAGTAAGTGAATTTCTAACGGTTTTAATTTTCAATATACATATAAACGGAAAGAGAGATCACGAAGTTATTCTTAACTTCTTCTAGAAGTATTGGATTTGTGAGCTAACTCTATGTATATTTATACTATGCGCTTCTTAGCAAGACTTCTTACTAGTGATATGCCTTAAAAAATATCATATAAGATGTCGATGCGTTTGCTTTTGGAATCTTCAAGACACATGTTTGAAATTTTCCCTTCAATGAATGAATTGTGGATTTCCACAACTTCAAATGGTAACATATTTAATATTTGTATCAGTAATATAAGTATTATAGATTTGTCGAATTGAATATCGCGTCAGATGAAGCATGGTGAAGGAAATGTAGATCTGATCACTTATCTTACCTTTGGAAGTGAAGCTGAATGATCTCAACCGATAGGAGTCCTCATCCTCTTCCTCCGTATTACTGTTACTCCTTCCACGCGTATCCGGCACGTCCAAGAAAGCAGTGGACTTCCTATGGTACACCGAGGTACCTCTCCTCTGCGACCCCTTCCTTCTAATGTTGGGCGATACATCGGGGGTTGTATCCTGATCGGCCAACTTGGGTTCGCTGTTGCTCTGATTCTTCAACCCGTTGTTGGCGGATGTCACTATCGAAGCGCGGCCTTTGATGGACCTCTTGTTGGTCAACCTGGCACTCTGCGACCGAGTCGCGGGCCTCCTCCTGCGGGTCTGGGGGGTCCCCGTGTCCGGGGAAGCTCCCGACGGGGGGATGGCTTCCATGCTGCTGGCATGGCTCGCGGCGCAGATGGACGCCGATCGCCCCTTGGGTCGCGGAACGTGAGGCCTGTCGTCCGTCATGGTGCGTACTGACGGCGGTAGCCCAGTTAGAGCGTCGCGACGGCGGTGTTCGCCGAAGTTCGACGCGGTGGATGCCCGGCGAGCCGCGGTTATTTACGGAACGATATTCACCTCTTGCCGTATGATTTCTCCGCGAGGTGTGTCGAAGACCAGAGGAGAACGCATTGTTTCGTTGATGATGTTCAGTGAAGTTTCGTCAAGCATCGAATACGCTCCTATAAGAGTGTCCCAAAATTAATGGGACACAGAGCAAGAGTAGATTCCTTACATCAAAATAATGCGATTACGCCAAACTTATTTTGGTCCATTTGTGGCTAATAAAAAAGTTACAGGGCGTTATAGATCAAATTTTGAATTCGAAATTCTTTGAAAGTTTTCAAAGGAATCTTTTGAAAATTTGAACTAGGGGGTTTTCTGGGACGAGAAAAACGAATCCGTACTTAATTTTGCTGTAGACGCTAGAGGGCGCTACGAAATGTACCCTTGGCTGATAAAAACTGGCTATAACTTTTTCATCAGTGTATGTACGAAAGTCTTAATAGAAAAATATTGTTCTTCTATCTATTTTTCACAAATAAGGTATACTTGTTTTATGTCGATAAATTTAACCGTTTTCGATTTATTGCTTGTTTTTCTATTGGATGCAGACATAGCAAAACTACAACTGCGGGTCGGTACTTGCTCGTACCCAACTTTGTTGTCCCTCTTCCACTTACTAAATAATAGCTGTCCATACATTTACAGTCTTACAGGTGGACTTTGGATGACAGGCTTGGTTCGCCAGTTTTAGCCCTTGACAGTTCATGCCTTTCATTACCCACTAATATGAAATAAAATTTGGCGGTCTAAGTTGTTTATTAAATCCATGAAGGGCCAACACTGTATGTTAATGGCACAAAACTGTTGAAAAGTCCTAAGTCTTGGCGTGGTCCATGGACTTTCGTCGAGTCAAAAATTTTGGGTTATATTTTATATGACCTATGATGGTACAAGTATAACATATATTAATTTTATTATGAATAGTGCAAAAACAAGACGATGTGTTGTTTATCGAGTTATTAACACAATATTTAGACATGGGAAGTGTTCGTATAACTTTATGAAATCAGATAAGAAGTATTTGGACAAAAACCTCATGTCTTAATCTGTCATTATTTTAGTTTGTTATTTATACTTGCATCTTGCACTAGACAACTATCACCCAATATACATCATCAAATACCTACAATTCTAACACGCTGAGAACTGTTAGTTTATGCCGTGCAACAGATAAAACAGGTGACAGACTTTGCCTGTAGGGAAAAGACGTACCCCGTTCTACTCCATACGCTGCCAGTATTACTGAACGGCAAAGCCTGGTCGATTAGACTGTAAATGTGTGGTCAGTTAATGTGTAATATCTACAATGTTTTCGAAAAGTAACGAATAAATTTGTTATTTTTTAAATTGAGAAGTTTTCGAAAAAATCCCCTGGCACGTCGATTTTGACCATTGAAAGAGCGTCATTCTACATACACACACTAAAAATATGGTGTTACATAACAAAAATTTCAAGAAAATAATGTTTGAAGATTTTATAATTTAAATTTCACAATACTGAAAATAATAATGATTATGTAAAAAATCGACTAAATTGAATGTTCAAATTGTGCACCGTTGGCTGCCTGACAGTAACCAAGACAATTAATAAATTCTTTTTGGACATTATCAATAATTTCAGGATGTATACATCGTTCTCGTGACGAATTCTTGCTTTTAAATCTTCTAAAATTACCGGTCTAGTAACGTATACTTTGCTTTTTAAGTATCCTCACAAGAAATAACCTAGGGGTGTCAAATCAGACGATCTGGCTGGCCACTCAATCGGTCCCCTTCTCGGGTGATACATTTCGGTGAAAATTAAATTTTAAAATCTTCAAAAATAATTTTCTTGAAATTTTTGTTATGTACCATCATAATTGTTCATGTTGTGTATGTAAAGTGACACGCTCTTTCAAATGACATGGTCGAAATTGGGTTTGCTATTTACAAAAATTGTCGATGACGTCATATCTCGAACAACGATGTCGTCACAAATATGGGTCGTATGTCAAAAAGTGCCTTTATTAAAAACAAAATCGACGTGCCAGGGGATTTTTTCGAAAACTTCTCAATTTCAAAAATAATGAATTTAATCGTTACTTTTCGAAAGCACTGTATGACGATTGGTGTTATTTTTACACAATATGTTCCCACTCGCACATATTTTGAATTCTCTAACCAAATATTGTATAGATAAGCTGATTTCCGTATTAAAATGTTAAATTTACTAAAAATTAAATACCAAATTAATCCGCTCATAAATGAGTTTGAACTTACTTAATGTTATTTTTTACTGTGTACGGTACAGTCGTATAGAGTACCTATCTGGTTATATGTACATCTTGCGTAGATGCTACTCAGTTTTATTTCTAGTAGTCATTACACGCCAGCTTAATGCATTTGTAGTGTAGCGAACTCTCGTTATTTCAACCATAAAACAAAGTATTCCATTTCTATAATTAATAATAAGGCCGTTCATCTCTCGGTTCGTATGAAACTGTCGTAAAAGAGATGATTTCACCCGGAAACAGGATGCAATGTGGATAGAAATTATTTGTTTAAAATTATAGTTATTTGTTGAAAATAATTTTATCAGTTTATTTTCCGTTTCTTGTTTCTATTTAACTTAAATGTAGGTATCACTTAAACATTCTTTAGACTCCACGCAAAGGAATTACATAATTGACGTCTTTTTTGCACAAAATGAGTGGTTCAAATGAAACATGTAGAATCATGTGTATATAATTTTCTTTATGTAAAGGGATGTATCACCATGTTTCACTTTTCATAGAACCCCTTGTAAGTCACTTACTTGATATTCAGTTGTTCTGAATTTTTATCACGTTATACATACTTATAAAGTGACTTTGATACTGTGAAGTGGTAATATATCCTAAGTAACAATTTCAATTCTGCTCAGTCTTGCTCTTGATTTATAAAGGTTTTATGAGGGTCGTTTGTAAATTATTGGTTCTAAAGAAGGTTTAACTGATACCAAATATACAGGGTGTTTTAAATTAAGTAGCAAAAATGAGACCACAGGTTCCTTAGGTGAAAATAAATCGATTTAATCTAAAATACCTATACCCTAAGTCGCACAATAAAAAAGATACAGGGTGTCAAAGTTAAAGTTGTATTTTCGATATTTGTAGATAACTTCTTAAAAAATCCAAATTTTTAAATAAAATTTGTAAATCAAGGGGTTTTGCGAGCAAGAAATTCAAATTTGTTTCTAATTTTGACGTCGCTAGTAGAGGGCGCCACTTATGGCACATCATGTTTCTTTTAAATGGCAGAACTTTTTTGCTGCCTAGAGCATTCCCTCCAAACATTTCACCAAGTTCAGCTGTGGCTGGGAAATGACCTGCCTCCTCAGATGTATGGGTGGAAGATTGAGAGCAAATGCCTGGTCCCAGTACACAGTGAGTTAGCAGCTGTACCGGACGATATGCTCAAAATGATTTTCTGTCGATGCACGAAAGACTGTGCCAGCGCGAAGTGTGGCTGCCTCAAATGTTCCCCAGCATGTCAAAATTGCCAGGAGAACTGCCTGAATGGGGTCCCTCAAGTTGACTCCGAAGATAAAGAAGAACAGGAGGATGGTTGTGTTTTGTAAACTGTCACAATGTCTTATAGACACTCATATATGCACAAACATGGTCATAGCAAAATATTTTCCCCTTAAAATGGTCTAAATCTGGTCAGTGGGCCTACAAGTATATATCCTAAAATGAGTATCTGTGCTATTTAGACGTCCAGTACTGAATATGTACCATTATGCATATTTCGGCCAATACGTTGCCCGGGAATGGTGAGAAATTGATAGATTCATTAGTCGACAGTTATCGCAAAACTTCAGATTTTACGCTCAACAGTGAAACTGCTTTAACATTTGAAGGAAAATAAATAAAATAGTAAAGTAATATACAGGGTTAACTATGACTTAGTACAAATATTTTAAGAGGGGATAGGGAAAAATAAGAATTAACGGAATCACACTTCAAAAAAATTCCATACTTATTTATAAAGCCAAAAAAAATTTGTTTCGATATTTTTTAAATCCTTATTTAATGCCGCCAATGCTTGTTGGTTGCATACTCTACAAGCATGCAACAGTCGCTCATTAGTCTGTGTCACTGTCATGTGTCATGTCATAATTGAATTCCTGTGTTTACGTTGTAATTTTGTGTTCTTCTGCAGTTTTTAGTGCCTTATTTTAATTTTTAAACGTTTTATAGTTATTAAATAAAGATATTTGTGTTGGGTGCAGATAATTTCCTACAATATAGTTCGCCGGTTTGGTTTTCTAGGTTATGGGTTACATTAAAACGTCTATTATTCCTTTCGTTCGATTTTGTTATAATAGCTAAGTGGATTAACTGTTACCTATCTATCAGGTATTATTACTATTAAGAATGTTAATTTTCGTTTCTACATTTAGAAATGCTGCAAAAAACGACGATGGTAGTAGATATTGTTGACAGCTGTAAGTTTTATCTATGGGTCTAAGCCATCTCAGTCGATTATTATCATAGGCGCCGAGTTTCCGTAGGAAAAAGGGTTTTGCCCCATTTTTAAATATCGAGCTAAAGTTCTGGAATAATTTTATTGTCTTTAGGCCTCCTGAGCACGTGGTTAAATTTTTGTACTTAGTCATAGTTAACCCTGTATATTATTGAAAAGAATTTAGTGCTCTACAGCCCTATGGCCAGCATTTAGTTTTTCGGTGCATCGTTGAAGAGTTATCCGGTCAAAAAGAGCAAAAATGTGAAGAAATTTTTTTTTTTCAAAATTACAGACATTCAAGAGCGGATATCTCGAAAACTCTACAAGATATCGAAAAACTTGAACTTGAACTGAATAAAACTTGTAGCAAATTTAATCAGCTTTCATTTTAGATAGAATGGTTATGTCGATAGGACGCATAGTTTCCGAGATATAAGCAAAAAAACGAAAAATGAGACTTTCAATAGAGTCATAGGCTTCGTGTAGCTTCGAAAAGTTACAGCGATTTCTTTTAAAATTATTTTTAACAAATTCTTATTCAACTTGGTTGTACCAAATTTTGGCTACCTATCTTCAACAGTTCATTACCTTTCAATAAATACCTTAAGCATTTATGTCGTCTCTTTCAAACTCCTAACTCGAGTGAAATAAATTATTTAGAAAGTTTCAATCATAGCCATTTGATATGAGATGAGAGAAGAAACCTCTTTGTGCCAAATTTAAATCAAATATCTTTACGAAATGACTACCCATTTTTTTACGTTCGCAGATCTTCTAACTTTAAAACTAATATAATTAGACAAACAGTGTAAAGTTACTGCTGCTCATTAAGCTTAGTTTCATATTATCCATCCACCACTGCATTTTTTCCAATTTTGTCAAATGGTACAATTTCACTACTGAACTTTTAAAATCACCCTCAGAATGTATAATAACAGTATTAAATAATTTAGTGTTTTCATGTTTTCACTATCAAACATTTCATATTCACTGTTTTCTTGAAGAATAGTGCTACTACTTCAACTGTCACTGTCGCTGCTACTGCTTTCCAACATAATAGGGACTTCCATAAATGCATTTAAAATATGTTTCTCAACCACTCTCAATTATAAGGAAAGATACCATTCACAATACGGTTGCGGCTACATAAACGTCAACTGTCAAATGTGAAAATGTTTTATTCTTTTACATCGTTCTCTTATCACTCAACTGATTGCAATTGATATTACACTTACATTAACCATATACGTATAATCAGAACGAAAACTAGCAGTAGTAGTATAGCAATATAGTTGTAGTGATCACTTTAGTTGGTTGATATCATTTAATTGTATTGTTATTCGTATCTATGCATTTATTAATAATTGAAATATGTCAGTTTAAGAAAGTTTATTATTATCTATTATTAACATATAATAAGGACAGAGATAAAAGCTACTATGCCCAATAGGTAAATAAGAAATGTTAATGCAAAACCAAACACATAAAATAGTATATAGGTACTCGCATAAACAGAGAATTCAAATAAATAATAAAAACACACGAGGCAAAGTTGATTTAAAAATCACACTAAATAGTTAAATTAATAAAAAAAAAACTAATCACAACAGGCTATACTTGCACACGGAATAACATACTCACGTACTTGTACGGAAATGATTTCTGCCTGCCTCAATGCCGTCTTGCTCAAACACAAAATGGTCCCTATGGCATGTCAGTTCGTATCTATAATAGTTTACCTGACTATATAAAGAATATTAGTTCCTTGAAAAAATTTAAAAAAGATTTATAACCAGGGCCATTTACAGTCTGAACGAATATTTTAATAGTTAACTTATAAGTACTAATGTTTAATGTAATGTAATGTTTATTTTATGTATTTTATATATTTTTTAAGCTACTGTCTCCCATCTTCTTTTGGCGAATTCCATATTGTTATTGTGTGACAATCAATAGGAATAATAAAGAATCTATCAATCTATCTATCTGTATATCTAGAATGATGACGGTCATAACCATTATTGAATGAATTGATGGAATGGAAATAATTTTAGTTGAATAAAGTCTTAGGTACATTTGAAGGTATGTTACAATAATACTGCGTGTTTTACCTCAGATATAAACAGTTTTCTTTTCTGCTGTTGCTAATCTTTGCTGCACTCCAAGTTAAGCACACATATATTTCTTTGTCCATACATTTTGCAGTGGGCAATGAATCTTTTGACCTGGATTACATCGAAAACAACCGGCGTACGCAATATTGCTCTTCTATCTGTTTATGTCAGCAATTTGCAATTCTATTTTAGCACCGAATAATAAAAGCCGGAACACCAAACACCTTGCTGATGTAAAAATAAACACAACTCGCTAAAACTAGCATAAAATCTGTGTACATGGGTTATTTATAAAGTATTATACTTATTGTAAATTATTTATAAAACAGGGCCGCGAAAAAATTAAGCGCCTCTTAAATCACAAAAGAAAATCATCAATCAGCTTTATGTATATTTTATCTTCTTCAGAAGTAAACTTTGTGCGGAATTTGAAGTAGTGTGTAGCGAAAACGTGTTTTAATATCCTAGAATTTAACCGCACAGTTCTCGATGAGTGACATTCTACTTCGATAGTTGGAAATATTCAATTAGGTAGAGGAAAGTAGCCTAAATCGGGCAGGTTCTCATTTTCGGATACCCATGACCCATATATCTACAAAATTATCTCTATGCTAAGAGCAATTTCATTACTGTGGTGTGTAATTAGTTACATATTAATAATAGTATATCATAAATAGCTGTATTTATGCCCAATAGATGAACTGTTAAGTTAAGCTATTCCGATATCAACACTATTAACAAAGTTCGTATACAACGTGTATCATTCAAAATGTATGTATTAGAAAGGTATTTTAAGCTAATATAAATCAAATCTCCTACAATCCCTATAAATGAAGTCATATGTATGTTCTCTGAAACCAAACATCTAGGTATGCTAATGAACAATTCCACAGACAAAGCTCTACTCAATAATTATCTAAAGAAATTAATCTGTCTAAATTTACTAACCTGGTTTAATGAAAACACTCTATAAATATCTAATTTTCACTTTTGACAGTGGGAACTCGACCACAATAGATGAGATCTAACCTATTTCTGCATTTTTAGGATTGCTTCTTCAGGTGGCCTCCTTTAAGTTGAGTCAAATATCTAACTATAGAAATTATTATATAAATTAAAATTATTTGAAATTAAATATCGACAATGACATTATCCTGGAAATTTTAAATTAAATATGACAATACCTACTTGAATAATGTTTACGTAAAAGTTTTTATATATTTTTAGGTATTAATAATATTGTGTGAAACTAATTGCTCTGTGGACTAAAGCCTCAACCAGCGTTGAATTACACCCTCAATATCTACCCATATATTCTTTATTATTAGCTTTTGTAACATTTTTTACTGTATTAGAAAAGTATTTTAAGCTAATATAAATCAAATCAAGTTCAAGCACTAGGGAAATAAACCTACCTTTTAAAAATACAGCCACTTATTATATTTATGTTGGAATTAATTTAACACATTGTTCAGAAGTTGATTAATGTTTACAATAAATAAAAGTTGCTGATTTTTTTAGTTAATAATAACAACTAAAAGTGATGATTAACTTTATTTTTGCTAATTTTTTACTTTAAAATTTGTATGTTATTATGAATTGATAATGGTACTGATTATTATTATGAAAGTCATAATGGCATCTATATGAGAATGCTAAATATGTCATGATGACACCGTCGTAGATTCTTTTGAGCAGCTCAAATAGAAAATTTAATGTGTAATATTTTGTTGTATTTTGATATGTTTATATTTTAAAACTTTAGATAGGTTGCTCGGTAAGCATAGGATATAATAGTTGTATATTTATAACGAAAAGTTATTTTCTTCCACAGTTTTGACAAAGAGAGTAATTTTTAAGTTAAAACTAGATTTGCTCCTAAATTCGGAAAATTAAATGCACCCAATTAGGAAATCTAAAACCTTTTTTTAATTATAACATTTTGTTACATAGATAGATATGCCCATACCTTTGCGATTTTTGTGTAAGTTTTATTTAAGGAAACCTGTTAATTTTTTAAGCACCCTGTATCATCTTTTACGTGGCAATTTGCCATTTTTTAGTTTTTTTTTCATTTTTACTTAAATTTTCCTACTCAATGCAAAAATTATGTGAAGATATATTACAATAAATAAGGTCATACCAAACTTGTATTAAATTATGATTAATTACGTATTTTTTGGCTGATTTAGAAAACCTATCCGAAATTAAACTATTTTCCTCTAATAGATGCTCCCCGTCATTATATTTACTATACAAATTTCCATGGTCAAACCTTATACAGGGTTAACTACTACTAACTACAAAAATTAACCACGTGATCAGGGAAACTTAGAAGGCAATATAAAATTATTTTCGAATTCTTGTTCGATGTTTAAAAAATAAGCAAAGCCCTCATTTCCTCCGGAAAGTCGACGTCTTTGATAACCATCGTCTCAGATTAGATTAGATCTGTCAGATACCATGCGGTCGTTATTTACAGCGTTTTCAAATCTAGAAACGAGGAAAATGAACATTTTTATTAATAATAATACCTGATAGATAACAATCAATCCGGTTAGCTGCAGTATTTTTGTTTTTCGTTCTTTCCATCCAAACTGTCAAAATTACATTTTCATTTATTACAGGCCCGTCAGGATTACCCACTAATAACAAAACACGCATTCCGCATACAGTTAAATAAAATGCCCCTTTATGAAAAAAACAATCGGAGAAAAATAAATAAGGGAATAAAAAAACGACATAAGAAACTGCCATAAAAAACATCAAAGGCTTCCGCGTCCAACTGGTAAGAAGTAGACAGGACCATATTTACTTTAGATACTGGTATTCGATCAGTTTTGCCAATAATAATTTAAAATAAGATGAATTATATAGTAATGAATCAAATGTGACTATTTTGAAAGAAAGACAAAAAAAATATAAAAAATATAAATACACATTTTGATTAAATATTGAATGTTATTGTGTAATTTTAAATTATTATTTCCCACAAGGACCACGAGAAGGTATGAGCGTTCTCTGCCAGGAGTGTGGAATTAGGATTGGGTAGGGTAAGAGTACATAAGGGGACCAAAAATACAGAAAGAAATATATAACACCATAAAAAACACAGCAAAAAATTTACTTATACAATATAATAATAAAAAAATACGTTAGCACTAACATTCGTCAATCACTACTAACGTCACTTGTATCCGATTTTTTATCAGCAGTTATGATGAAACCACTTTTACTTAGTCCAATCAGTTGATGCAGCTTTATACAGGATGTTTCAGGAGGAGATGTACATACTTCAGTATGTTATTCTACGTTAAATTTTAAGCAAAAAATTTCCTATGAAGTTAGGTCTGGAAACGCTTCGTTTAAGATATACAGGATGTTAAATAGTCGAGAATTAATTACATTTTCTTCAATAATTCTCGACTACTTTGAGTTCAATTCATGAAATTTTGTATGCAGAGATTTCTTGGGACGAGAAATTTAAATTTTATGCACAATTGGCTGTATCTCCAAGAGGGTGCCACACGCGACCATTAGGATCTTTTTAAATCGCTTCAACTTTTTTGTACCACAGTGTATGTTATTTTGAAATAGAAAAACGTATTTCCCCACCTTTTCTACTTAAAAAATGTACACCTTGTTTCCGTTAAAAACTCATCTAAAGATGAAGAAAGGTGATGCATGCAAATTATCTCTCCGCTGTAGTTGTGTTGCTGGTTGCCTTACTCTCCAAACATCAAACCTGCCAAATAAATAACCTCGCGGAGAACGGGCACGCATAGTCATCGATAAATATAGGTATAATATAGTTTCAAAAAATTTTTTCGGTTTATAAGTAAGTTTGGAATTTTTTTTAGGGCGATTCTGCTTAAAATAGTTATACTTAGTCATAGTTAGCTTTGTATACATCTGAAATAGTCAAAACAAATTTGTAAACGGTACTTACAATAAACAATAAAAGGGAAGCACTGCATGCTTATAAAGCTGTATGGGATATATTGACAATTTACTCTATTGTTAAAAGATTATGTATTTAATTTTATAATTTTCTTTTTTCCCTTATGTATCAAAATAATTTCTATTACTTCTTTCGGGTTGGATAAAAGGTACAGTTCAGAGGGTTCTTTCACAGCAATGCCATTGATGTGGGTTATAATATCTCCTACCTCCATTCCACATCTATAAAAGAGGATAGTAAAAAAAATGTGCGACTATAAATTATTGGATACATTGAAAATAAAATGAACTTTGGAATGGATATCCCCTTGCATCAACAAGATCAGAAGTTAATTTTATACCTATAGTATTTTCTCAATAATTGAGAAATAGGTATATTAATTTTATCGATTATTTTGTGTTTATCTAAGTACAGCAATACCTATTGTAATAAAAGTTACACATTTTTAGTATGTCTTTTACTAAGATTTGCTGTTTTATTGAATATTAGATAGTGAATACAATAAAATATTGCATTCCTGCTATTGAATGAAGAGTGACAATCACTGCAGGAGAACTTCAAAGATGTTCAAAGGTGCAGTGTTTATCCTTATTCTGTAAATACATAGGTAAGTCTATCTTTGTCACATACTTTTTTGTTTGAAGTGTTTTTGACATCTCACATTTCAGTAAAAGTTATTTACAAGAACTTTTGCTTAACCACAGACATTGAGTAATATATACTTTATACAGGGTGTTCGGAAATGTATCCGGGAGGTGTACACAATAAATTAATGCCACAAAGTCCTATAACATTTTTTCCAAAAACCCAAATTTAGCGGAGTTACAGTGCCAAAAAATTATTTTGGATTTCTTCTAATAACTTTTTGTGAGTGTATCACTTTGTGTACATCATTAGTGTCTCTTTATACCTATGTTCTTTGACGCACATCATCCAACGCCAGAGAGCCTAAACTGTCCTTGGCCATCAAATAATGACGTAGTACTTTTTTTGTCTGAACTTTTTTATAAATTTGGATAGAACCTAATTAAGGACCGTCAAACAATCTTTAAAAAAGGTCCTCTTGTTATATCACGTTAAAATTAGCCGTTTTCGAGAAAACGACTAACACAAAAGAGTTACTAGAAGAAATTGATTGTCTCTCTTTTTACATTAGTAATATCAACCACCCCACCCTCCTCCCGGAATAAAGACACATCATTTCCGGACATCCTTGCAAAACGGAGTCTCAGGAAACAACTACTCTGTGGACTAATACCTCAACCTGCACTAAATTACACTTAAAAATCCTGTAGCAAAAGGCCAAGGTTAATCGTCAGCGGTGCCACAAGACGTATACCGGTATTGAGCTTGTTAGCTCTCATCAGGTGAGACCAGGCTGTTCTGTATTTAGCTTAAGTAAGGTCTAGCTTAAAATTCAGTTGCTCTAACATTTGCCTAGTCTACATTCATCAGAATAAATAAAAATTATCTCATATTTTTCTTCATCCGTGTCAATTTTATTTAATAATAAATGTATTTTGATAATTTTCAGTCAAATGATTGCTGTTCTCTTTATCAAGTTATCGGACTGGTGAGTTTAATATGAATCAAACTGTATATTGGTTTTCTCATTTTTCTATTTTGAAATAAATGTGTGCAATATCGTTTCACTTCCAGACAATCACACGTTACGTTTCTTATTTAAAACACTTTATTTATATTTCACTTACTCCGAAGCCAGCGTCCCTTCGAGGACTTTCCATATTAGAAGGCCCTCGCTAATGTCATTAGGGATAACCTTATACTCCTCTATGATTTCTGTCAATAGTTCTGTCGAGAGAGAAATTGTAGTTATGCCGAAAAGAGTTTTTCCCAGGACGCCAGAATTCTTTCCAACTTTGACCCTGTATTTGCTGTTTTCTAAAAATTTCGTAACGTATTCTAAAAGAGAAAAATATTTTTGTAAAAAGTGAAACACTATAATAATTGTCCCTTCTATGATACCATACGTAAAAATAAATAAATAAAGAAAAAATCTACAAATCAATTTATTATCTGACAAAGAACACAGGGTGTTTCTGAAATAAGTGCATTCCTTCATAGAGATGGTAAAACTATCTACAGGGTATCCCAACGAAAATTTGACCCCCCCTATAATTGAAAAACCGAATAATATTTCAAAATTCGCCGAGACCCGTCGATTTTTGTTCTTGGGGGGAGCTTTTTTGACAGTCAAGCCAACTCGATATGTTCATCCCCCTAATGCCTAGCAACCCCAACTTAAAAATTTCAAATGCAACTACCCCACTTGTGGCACATCATTTTAAAGCCCTTTTCACTGCGAATACAGTGACGTACCGTTAGAAATCGGTTGAGATTTGACAGAATTATTGGTTACAAAAGAAAAGATGACAAACCAACTTAAGAGTAGTAATTACTACACAAATGCCCACCACTAATAAGTTTTCATCTACTACACATGACCGCATTACCTAATTATTATTGATGTGTCTATCAGTTTACAAAATAGTCAGAAATGAAATAAAAAAGCTGAAGCAAATAAAACTAGATACTAAAATAGTTATTAGTAGAAGATACTTAAGTTTATAGGAATTCAGACCTTTTCAAAATAACAAAAAATCAGTACTACAAAAAAAGTCGGTGTTTTTTGCTTGTGACCAAGAAATCGTTAGTTTCAGCCGTTATGGAAAGTATTAACGTGTGTTCGAAATGGTTTATTCTATCGCGGAAAGAGTAGAAATTGTTGCAATTTATTATCGAAATCGCGATTGCGCTAAAGCTACAGCACGAATTTTTAATGCCAATCATCCTGAAAAAAATGTAAACCACCAGTACGTTAAACACCTGATTGACAAATTTGTTGCAACAGGTTCACTTTTAAACAAGAAACGTGAAGTGGTGGGCATTTGTGTAGAAATTACTACGCTACTAATTACTGGTTTGTCATCTTTTCGTTTGTAACCAATAATTCTGTCAAATCTCAACCGATTTTTAAAAACGGTACGTCACTGTATTCGCAACAAACAGGGCTTGAAAATGATGTGCCACAAGTGGGGTAGTTGCATTTGAAATTTTTAAGTTGGGGTTGCTAGGCATTAGGGGGATGAACATATCGAGTTGGCTTGACTGTCAAAAAAGTTCCCCTCAAGAACAAAAATCGACGGGTCTCGGCGAATTTTGAAATATTATTCGTTTTTCCAATTATAGGGGGGGTCAAATTTTCGTTGGGATATCCTGTAGAAATGCTCCACTCATTTTCCCTTTCCATTCGATTCAAATCGTCGTGCCAATTATGCTTACAACCGATGTGTGTGGTGAAATACTGTCAGGTTGAATTGTCAGTTATGTTATAATATAACCGGTCACAGACTTCGTTCTTTTTCATCCATTACTATCGAAATAAATGAAATAGACCCCTGAGTGTGGAAACCGATATTAAGAAAACGTGTATTGTGTGTTAAAATTTTATATAGTTCCGTTATCCCATTTTTTAGTTATTAATGAAATTGTTGAAAAAAACACGGTTTTCTGCTTACAAAATTGATACTCGTCATAATTTTTTTGTTCATTGATAAAAGTATTAAAAATTTTTACTTTTTTATAAGTCGTACTATTGTCTTTTGTACTGTGGAAGTCATTTGTCTCAAAAACTCGTATCTTTTTATTTTTAAGCAAAACAGCAGGCAGTCTCTATAAATATTACGTTCTATACAAAAGAGAAAAAACAGACAGATAATAATTAACTGTACGCAACAATACGAAAGAATTGTTAAAATAATACACTTATAAATATGACATTCTTAAAAATAGTATTGGAATGGTCTATTAGGCTTGGTATAGACTATGATTTGTTGAAGCAAGTAAAAAAAAAGAATTCTATACAATTACCATTGTCAAAAACAGGATTATCTAACCGTGCCTTCAAATATTTATCTACTAAAAAATTATTTATGTAATTTGAAGAAGTGAAAATTAGAAACAGAATTAGCCAATAAAGCACTTCATGCAACCGTCCAGAAAACCATCCTCATTACCAATGTGCAAAATAATTATTATCTGTCCAGTGCCTAAAAGTCGTTAAATCCCTCCTTGATATCCATTAACCATTTGGATGGTCTCTCTGTACATACTATAAAAGCAGCACGAATTTCAGGCGTTCAACCATTCACCCAGCCAATTTTTTTAAAATAATTGGCACCACACCACGTTTCATCCGTATAGAAGATTTTCCAGCCTGCTTCCCGGTAGTCTTTGATCGAATATCAGAGCCCCCGCGCACTAGCAGCCAAGTCGCGCGGCCAGGTCGCGACGACCAGGTCGCGCCACGAAAATTCAAGGCGGCCAATCGAGCGCGACTGTCAAGCACATTTATCAAAAAATAGTCACTCAGTGTAGTTGTGAAATGAATTCCGAGCAAGCATTTGCTATATGGCAGCAGGGCTACTGTACTGGCCGCTGTCTAGTCGCTCTCTAGTGCGCGCTCATCCATTGAACGTAATGTAAATAGTTGGCCGCGCTGCTGCTGGGCCGCGTGTGCACCGCCACAGATCTCGTTGGCCGTCGCGACTCTCTGGCCGTCGCGGCCATTGGCAGTCAAGTGCGCGGTGTAAATTTGAAGACAATGTAATGATTTGGTCGTCGCGACCTGGCCGCGCGACTTAGCCGCTAGTGCGCGGGGCTCTAAGTACTGTGCTCGAGTAGCCGCTATATTATGTCGTTCCATTAATATCGGTTTACTATTAAATTTCCGATAACGAAGGTTCAGTTCTTTAACCCAACGACTCAATGTGGAGATACATACCTCGAGAAAGTCAGGGTCATTCTCCAGTCTTTGATGAAGTACTGCTATTGTTAGAAACGTTTTTTTCTTTATAAAAGTGTAAGATTTTTCGTCGGATTACTCCCTTCAAGAAATCATCAATTTCTTACTACCACCTCCTTTATTTAGAAACAATACCAGTTTTATTCTTTTCACTTGTAACACTACTTTAACTAATGTTTAAAGCTTCTGCAGTACGTTTTGTCACTTGCCGCAGTTGAATTTCACATAAACCAATAATTCTTTCAGCTTCAAAGTAATCTTTTACTTGAAGAACAATTTGCTTGAAATCTTCTGATATATGTTTCGACATCTTGTTTTTTTCCTCTGCGTTGTAACTGATTTGCACGCGACATAAATTTATTATATTTTTTAACAACCGTTTCTTGTTATATTTACTACAGTGTGGCAATAAATCAAAGGTTTTGTTTATTTTGCAATACATTTCAAACAGCTTAAACCGCAATGGAAAATATTCCTTATCCATATATAACATTAAGGATAACATAAATACGCCAGTTACTCCTCAATAACAATTTTGCGAACATGTTTTCTGAGGATTAACCAAAAATATTTGTTTGCAGTAACACTTAACATTAAAACAGACAGATTAAAAATAAGATTACAAAATTCCTTATATTTCCGAAGAGTTTGATCAGGTACCCAAAAAATGGCCAAAAGTCAAAAAATTATTCTACAAATAAAATATTTGAGGCGCCACAGCTTGCTACAACAATCATAGACTTCGCTGAACGTCTTCCACATGCTGCGCACCCCCTTTCGGATAACCAATAAGTGCAAGATATATAAAACAGTACAGCCTTTATAATTGTGTTATTTTAACAATTTTTTTCAGTTTGTTGTTTATAGTTATTTAGTACGTATGTCAGTTTTTTTCTTTTTTTAAAAGAGCACAATATTTATGGAGATAACACAGCAAATCAATTATTCTACACTGAAAAACACTCCAAAAGTTGTAGTTTTTACTGTCGAATAGAATAACTAAGACTTAACACATGCGTATCATTTCTGCGACTTAAATGGAAGATTTGCAAGTTGTAACTTCTAAATGAATGAAGGTACTGTCGCGGATAGAAAATGTGCGGCAAGCTCATGATAAGAAAATTGATCCTGTGGTAAAGTTCGTCTTGCTTGACATATTATTATGTAAAACACTAATATATCACGCACAAAATATACAGTGTGAAAGAAAGGTATGGAATAATAATATAATAATAATAATATCTCTACCCCTCATTCTAATCACAGGGATTAGCCCAGAAGTCGGAGACTTGTGCGGGAGAGGGGGCGGCATATTATTATTAATCAGGCCGCATTTGCGCCCAGGAACGACTTACGTTGGTAGACCCTAACCACTATTCAGTGCAGGAATGAGGAAAACCTGGAAAACCTCATTAATTAGGGGGGTGGTCAAATATCAACCGGCATCAATCTCTCACATTGACCCAAGCTAACATTATTCCACCCTACCATACCCGCAGAGAGGGTGCCAATCCCTCCACGAATATAGCTTATATACGGTCTACCAGCAGCTGGGCTCGAACCAACTCCGTCTAGTCACCTCGATTCAAGTACTAACGCCTTAAACCGCGCGACCACTGACCTAAATTCATTATTTCTAAAACAACGAAGTTCCATGAAATTTCCTTGGACCCGTCGATTTTGCTTTTTAAAAAGACTCTTTTTTCTATACCAACGCATTTCCGACGTTCATTTGTTTTCGCGTGATGACGTCATCGGATATTTTTTTAAATAGAACCTCTATATTTTTTCATCGGATTCTTGTAGAGCTTAATTTGCTGAATTCAAAAATGTATAATTTCAACACTTTATTCCTTCAACTTTAGCAATAGTGCAGCTATTGAAAACTGTTATCGTTTCAGGTAAAGTGTTTTCTACTGAAAAATACAGCAAAATGTTACTTGAAAAAGTTGTTCAGAACGGTAAATTATAAGGACGTGGAAAATTTTAAGAAGATCGGCGAGTTTGATTTTGAAACCATTTTTCAACAAAGCACAAAGATTTTATCAAAGCAGGCCGATCTTTTAAAATGTTGTACGTCTCCATAATTCACAGTTTTGAACAACTTTTCAAGTAAAATTTTGCTATATTTTCAGTAGAAAAGGCACTTTACCTGAAACGATAACAGTTTTCAATAGCTGCACTATTGCTAAAGTTGAAGGAATAAAGTGTTGAAATTATACATTTTTGAATTCAGCAAGTTAAGCTCTACAAGAATCCGATAAAAAAATATAGGGGTTCTTTTTAAAAAAATATCCGATGACGTCATCACGCGAAAACAAATGAACGTCGGAAATGCGTTGGTATAGAAAAGACAGTATTTTTAAAAAGCAAAATCGACCTGTCCGAGGAAATTTCATAAAACTTCGTAGTTTTAGAAATAATGAATTTATTCCATACCTTTCTTCCACACTGTATAACTAGATATTACGTTTTTCAAACTACTCAAATAAGCCATATCTCTCCTGCCGGTAGAACGTTGTACATTATTAAATATTACCTAAGGAGGTCATAGAAGGTACATGATATTTTAAACCACATGTTGTTTAATGCAAATTGTTTATTATTACGTCTTCCATAACTCCTTTGAAGGAAGACACTTATTTCAGAAAACCTCTTATATTGCAGAGTCATCCCAATCAGCACGTTTTCAAGAATCAGTTCACGCTGTAAATTTCGTTGCAACGATTTAAAAATTGCTGACTCACCCACGGGAATGGCGAAGGAAATACCGGAAGTTAACCGGAGGTTGTTAATTCCGATGACGTCGCCGTCTAAATTCACCAGGGGCCCACCCGAGTTTCCGAACGTGATCGAAGCGTCGGTCTGGATGTATGTCATCGAGAAATTCCTCAAGCCCAAATCTTCCGCCGGCCTGTTCACACAGCTCACCTGATATTGAAAAAAGAACGACTACGATAAATATAAATCTACGAAGCCCTAGAAGGGCCATGTCTACAATTTTTTTTTAAGTTTAGACTTTAATCTCTGAATTCATACTTTTAACTCTGAATTCAGACTTTAATCTCGGAATTCATAATTTAATTTCTGAACTTACACTGCTAACGAAATTATGGGACAAGTCGTAGCACTCAGAGCTTTCTAGATACAGAATTGACATTTAGAGGACATAATATACAGGGGAAAATGAAACTTTACGATATTTGTCATCAACTATGAAATTTTACTGTTTTTGATTCTAGAGACGATTTAAGGTGCGACTGTACTTGTTTGGGAAATGATTTAGACCACTTAATTTCCTTAGACCTATTTCTATTTCTGGATCTAGATTGCCGTGATGTGTTAACACCAATTTCCTGATTAAATTTGATTGTACCATTGTCATGAACAGTATTATTTAAGTACTGGGTGTCTAAATAACGTTACGTCTTTGAATTTCACTTGAAATGCCTATAGCAAACAGCCGCAGTTATTCGTCAGCGGTGCCACTATTTATGTACTTGTTTCGAACTGGTTAGTTCCTATCAGTATATCACAAATGAAGCCAATAACTCGGAACCTTAGCTGTTCTCAATCTGTCATAATAGATAACAGAACATGAGTACGCAAGACGTAGCACGTGTGTACACATCTAGAAGGCATTGGCTACTCAAAGCTGGACCTGAATACAGTCACAAGCAGAAAGCAATCCACTATACTGAGAGTATCTACTATTAGAAGTTCCAACCATTGCCATATTTTTAAAAGCGGATTTTTAGGAAATAACTAGTCTGTGGACTAATGGCCTGACTATATATAGCAAACAACCACGGTCAGTCGTAAGTGGTGCCATCAGACATAGCTAGCATTAGTGCCAGCTAACATTATTCCACCCTACCATACCCACAGAGAGGGTGCCAATCCTCTCCACGAATATAGCTTATATACGGTCTACCGGCAGCTCGAACTAACTCCGTCTAGTCACCTCGAGTCAAGTACTAACGCCTTACACCGCGCGACCACTGACCGATCCGATATATCAGTTTCGAGCTTGTTAGCTCTCATCAGTATGCCACAGGTAAGGCCAACGGTAAGCAACCCTAGCTGTTCATGTTCTGTTATTACCTACGGAAGATATAAGTACGCGAGGCGTAGCATGTAGACGCGAGGCGTAGCATGTAGTGTCTACATTTGGTACTCACTGATTACTCATGCTCATACTCAATGCTTGGCCTCAATAAAGCTATAAGCAGACAGCGACCCACTACACTGTAGATCGAAGGCCCTATTCGGACATAAAAGTCTGAATTCAGATATCAAACTTTTAATTCAGATCTGAATCTAAAAAAAACTGTAACGTGGCCCTTCTACGGCTTCGTATAAATCGTACAGGGTGTCTCAAGCACGATATTATGGCCTACTGTGAATATACAAAAATGTAAATAAAATATGGGACACTTGACGTTTCATTTGAAAGTATTATATTTGGGATTTGACAGAAAGGACTAATCAATTATATATTTTTTAGAAAAATACCCTATTTTTGTTAGAAAGTTCTATTTTTAACTTTTATTAGAGACAATTTTCTGTATTACTTCCCGTTTAAAAATGTTATCCAATATCGTCCTAACGAGTTCCAAAAGAAATACTATCTAAAAATCACACTAGCGGTGGAAGGATCAAATAGTCGTTGGAAAATAATTTAAGGTTCGTTGTTTAAAGTGCATAAATGTCACAAATACTTGTCATTATTCAATACGAACTTCAAACGTATAACGTTTGTGCTTACCACAGTATACAGTATATTGTGGTGCTTACAAAATGTTTTCTTATTCAGTAAAAGTCGATATGTTGCTAATTTACTTATAGTCAAGAGAAAAAATCAAGAAGAACTGTAAAGTTATATCGAGAAAGGTATTCAGATCGCCTCATTCCTGATTATAGAAACTTTTCAAGATTGGAGGCACCTTGCAACGAAATGAAATTTCTGTTCGGAAGGCTCAAATACTTGACCGAAGACTAAGAAACAATGTTAATACAGCTAGACTGTTGCAGTATTTTGAACAAAATCCACGAAATTATATACGGCAGGCTAACCGAGAATTGAATTTGAATAAATGAACAAAATTTTAAACACCAATAAGTACCATGACTACAAAATTCACAATTTGGAGTATTTGCCTGAGCGTCACATTGAAAACCGACTTAATTTTATAGCTCAAATTGTAGTGAATATAGAAACTGTTGATCAGAACCTTTTTCCGCACGTTCTATGGATGGACGAAAGTCGGTTTGTCAGTAATGGTTTGCCAAACAGGCGCAACGAACACAACTGGGCTATTGAAAATCCCCACGTTGTAAATCCAGGCCAAAACCAAGGCTATTTTGGAGTAAATGTATGGTGCGACATCATCGGTAGGCATTTAATTGAGCCTTATTTTTATGAACATACATTAAACAGCGTTATATTACCTAAATTTCCTACAAGAGAAACTTCCTGCACTTCTGGAGAACGTGCCTTTGCAGCTATCGAGAAATCGATGGTTTCAGCACGGCAGAGGTCCACCCCACAAGACCAGGATTGTGCAGCAATATTTAGATAACAGTTTCCCAGAAAAATGGATTGGAATTAATGGACCTATTCAGTGAACCAGAAAGTCACCAGATCTAACATCCCTCGACTTTTTTAAGGTGGATTTTAAAAATAAGGTTTACGAAACACCTTCCCGAGATATTAATCATTTGAAAGAAAAAAACAAAAACGTGTGTGATAAGTTAAACGGCGAAATGTTAATAAACGTAGCCCACAAAAAAGTCAGGCGAAATTGGATAAGTGTCTTGAAATGAGAAGAAGTCATATAGAGAATATATTGTAATAGGTATGTAGTATGAGGGAGTTTGCGTGTATTAAAGATTTATAGAGTGTAATCCTTTTATTTATTCTTAATGACATTTATGCACTTTAAACAACGAACATTCAATTATTTTCCAATTCGATCCTTTCATTGCTAATGTATTATTTCTTTTGAGACTCTTTAGGACAATATTTCTTATAACTTTTAAACGGGAAGTAATACAGAAAAATTTCTCTAGCATAAGTTTATTAAAAAAGAGCTTTTTAACAGGAAAAGAAAATTGGGTTTGTTTCTAGAAAATATATTATTGCTGACGTCATTAATCGTTTCTCTCATAAATATGCCAAAGATAATACTTTCAATTGAAAATGGAGCTTACCGCATCCCATTTAACAGCACGTGTTTCAAATTTTATTTTAATTTTTTGTATCCTCACAGTAGACCCATACGAGTTTGAGACACCCTGTACAAAGGCGATTTATTAGCTCACCGACAAACCATATCAAATATTATGTAATTTTAAGAGAAAACTGTCATTTGGGAATATTATGTCCGATTGTCTAGAGCTGTCTTGAGTTTCACAGTTTTGATCTGAAATGGTGGTACAGTTGCATGGCCACTGAGATATCCCGACTTAAATCCGTTGGATTTTTTTATAGTAGCATACGAAACAAATTATATATCAAGAAGAAATTAATACAAAAGAACAGTTGATACAGACAATACACTGTTGTTCAAATTAGAAATAACGATAATACTTTTACTCGAGTGAAAAATTCTTTAGTGCGTCATTATGAAGCATGTGTTGCAGCGGTCGGAGAACATTGCGAACGTTTGCTATAATTACATATGTATTTCCCTGGTTTTGAATCTTGAGCAAATATATTAAAATCAAAACTGTGAAGCTTCTTAACTCGTTAAATAAGCAAAATCGGACACATGACCAAATGACGTTTTTCTTTTTTCTACGTTCATGCAAAAAACAATACTTTATTGAACTATATTTAGTGAAAAAGTGGTTCTTTATTGCACTAGTGCAATAAAAGGTTTATTGCACTCAAATGAGTGCAATACTACGTTTATTGCTCTCATCTGTCATTCTACTGCAGCGTTTTGTCATCATGACAAACATAAACCTTCAAATCGACGTCACGTTTTTCTAGACTTAGTGTCATCTAAATAACATTTTTTGGTTTTTCCATGAACGTAGAAAAAATATTTTATGCAACTCGTACAAAAAGTGCTTATTGCACTCGACGCGTTGTCCTACTCGGCCTCACGTCGCGTGCAATAAACACTTACTTTATGCACTTGTTGCATAAATAACTATTTAAAGACATGATCTGGCATATAAGTCTGTCACTGAGCTAATAAAATTGCCTTGCATACATTGTTTTCCCTGATTTATGTTTTACATTCTGCTAATTTTGAATAATCCAGGGTTTTCTTCATAAACTTCCATCTGTGGTATACGTCGGATTATAAATCTCTACTCTGTCTAGGTCTCTACTGATAAGCGAAAAGTTCGCGGAGAATATTGTAATTCAGCTAACATAAGAAAATAAGTGCCCTACCATCTAGCGGTGAAAAGCTTAAGATCATGTGTATTCCACAGAAATCTGGAGAATCAAATTTGTAAATCAAGTTTAGTTTATAGAGATGTCGTAAGTAGACGGTTTTGATACAATGATTGGAAAAAAATTGACGAAAACCATAATCAAAGTGTTTAATAATTATCAGTACAGTTTCGTAGTTTTCCATGCCTATTTGAAAGAGCAACGTTAACAATTATTCTAAAAAGCTATATTAGAAAACCATACGTATTCGACCTTTCTGGGAAAATTAACATACTAGGAGCCTAAAAATATTAATTTTCTTACTCATTCAAAAAATATATTACACTCAATGTAGATAAAAATACATTTAAGAAAGAAGGCTCTAGCTAAAGCAGTTTTAGAGCAATGTTAAGATTGTTCCCTGTTACTACATCCAACGGATTATATCTCAGTAGGCATGTGTTACCTAAGTAATGTGAGAAATTAATGTAGATATTTCCTAAATTGACTTCATGAAGAATGGGTGATATATTTTTTTTCCTGAATGGCTTAGTTTTTGAGATAGATCAATTATTTTAAAATCTATACGCCTCAGGTCCTGTGGCATTATAATACAAAGACGTTTTTTATTATAATTCAAAAATAAATTAAAACGCTAGAGGGTTAGTGGCCTACATATTTTTAAATAAAATATGTTGCCTACAGTGACTGTCCCATGCACATTCCTGATAGTACGGAAAAAAATATATTTACTTCAGAGAATTAAAAAAAAGCCTAAAAATATATTAAAATTTAGCACTACTTATTACTTCAAAATTTAAGTAGAAAAAAAAATTGTTTCACCATCTTTTCATGAAATCACTTAAGGAGGTGTTTCCTTGAGTTTTTCCTTTTTTCAGTTTACTTAGGAAGTTAATCTAAATGCACTAATTTGACCCCAGAGGTGTCCCAACCTTTCTGGGACAGCTTGTATTTAGAGGTGAGTTTTAAATATGGATCCTAGATGTAAAAACAAATATACTTACAATGCCAACAGTGACTGAATTACTGAGTGATAAGGGACTCCCCAAAGCAATAACCCATTCTCCAACCATGGTATCTCCAGGCTTGGCAAACTGTAAACTTGGTAATTTTCCTGGGCATTCCAGTTTGAGCAGGGCAAGGTCTAAATTCATATCGGCATCTTCAACGTACACCTTATATGATGACCCATCCCTCATCACAGCAGTTATGGTGGACTGGGGCTTATTGAGCACCACATGGGCGTTGGTAAGCGCCCATCCATCTTCGCTTATCACGAAACCCGAACCATTCGAAGTTATAATAGGTTCCCCAGTTTCTAAGTCCTTCCTGTAAGGATCTCTAATTTCCAGATAGAATACAGCGGCTGCGCATTGATTCACCACTTTGTTTATGAAGTTGTACTTTTCTCTGATTGTGTATTCTTTGTCTCTGGGATCCATGATTTTAACTGAAGAAGTGGATTCAAGTAGTTTGTTGATTTTGCTCTTATTTGTGTCTTGGGAGGTTCCAGATTTGTTGCTCTCATCTTGATTCCCTTTCTTGATTAGAAAGTAGGAGCCTATTAAAATACTTCCAATACTTACTGTACCAAGCAGATTGATATGTCGTAATTTCTTCTCCTGAGGGGAATTTTTGAATGAGTATGGCCTTCTGGTTAGAACATTTAAGAATTTTTTTCCGAGGATTTTGGAGCTTGACAGTTTGAGAAGTGAAAGGCTCATAATCAATTTGAAGATTATTTTGTATTCCACATATTAATTTTGAAACATGTTTCAGGTACTTAGCACTGAATTCAATTCATTGCGTAATTTGGAGCACTAGGAATTTTGACATTGATTCGAGACTGTCATTCTGTCAAAATATGACGACTTTTTTCAAGGAGAACTTATTACACTGAAACTAGGGAAATGCAATAATTATTATTATCATAATTAGCTCAGTGGCGTCGGCTTTGAAATAGCAGGGATGTGATTTAGCAGATGATGTCTATAAGTGAAGGGAATTGTGTCAATGATAATAACACAGTGAGTGATTGAAATATCTAACTTTGCCGATTATATCTGAAAATGATGTGCATTTAAAACATCAAGAATATATTAATTAAGGTCCGGATGGAACTCAATTTTTGTTTTCAATGTGGATTCATATCCAGGATGCTTCAAGCTTCCAATTTGTTGAATGTTACTTATTTTATTGGCAATGGATGTATTTGTCAAATAAAGTTTTATATGTCAATTCTTTTGATTACAAATCCATGGATATATATGTAATATTTGGTGTTTCACAAGGTTCGGTTCTGGAACATTTGCCTCTTTTTATTTTTATTAAAAATATGTTTGTACGAACCTTCATGGAATCCCTGTTATATGCTCACGACTTCACATTACTTGCTTAAATTAAGATCATCTTTCATAAGATCTAAGAAAGATAAATAGTAAACATTGCAAAAGGAGATTAATTCAATAAGTTTTGAATATACGCTAAATAAAGGAACTAAACAAGTGCAAGGACCTTCACCTATTTTTGATACTATGACTACTTGATATCATTTTATAGTTCTATTAAATCATATTATCTCTGGTGCCTACAACAATTTAACATCATTTAGAACATTAAGGTTTTCAAGAAATTAAACAATTAAAAGAAATCAAAATGTCAGTAGGAGGTTTTGTCTTTCAAATTTGACAGTTATTCAACTATAAAATAAAAATAAATAAATAAATTTACTCTTCGCCGAAAATTTAAATTTACACTGTCTAATAAATGGCGATCGTTTCTTATAACGTTACATTTATTTATAATACGATTCCACAAATCTTCTCCAGATTCAATTGGCGAGTAATAAACAAAATCATTTATGTTCTCCAAAGAAATAATCACATTGGTTGAGATCCAGCGATCGTTGTGCCAATTTTAAGGACAGTTATTTTCTCATCCTCACCATTTATTTAGAAACTTAAAATTCAAAAAATCTCAGTACCCACTAAAATGAGGTGCTGTCTCATCATGCATAAACCAAAACACAAGTTTAAATTGCAACCGTAAATATTCAATAAAATCAGAGTATTTTGCAGAAATTTCAAATAACTTTCGCCATTTAATCGATATGGCAAAATAACTGGTACAATCAAAAAAACGGTCAATAATACCGGCTCAAACATTTATCTTAAACTCGCGTTAAAAATGTCTAGGAGTTATTGCATAGGGGTTACATAACAATATTCATGAAAGTTGTGAACATTTGTAATTACTTACTCTACAAGTATACAAGGTAGTATGAATTAATAAATGGGCCTATCAAACACTAGGAGGGAATTGGAGAAGGAACGGAGGATGTAGACAGTCCCACGACTTCTTCAATGAACCTAATAAATCTAGGACGATGTGGCTTGCTGAGCCTTAGTCGAAGGTCCCTGAACCAAATGGTGGGGGTCCTGACAGGCCACTGCAGACTCAGAAGGCATTTGAATTTGATAGGCATAGATGAGAGTCCCTTATGTCCGGAATGCGGGGAGGGGGAGGAGACCCCTATCCATTTTCTAGGATATTGTGCGGCCCTTGGAAGACTAAGATATAGGATCTTTGGCACCGAGGAGCTGCAAAAGGAAGAGATGAGGAGCCTACCATGGACCAAGATGCGTTCATTAGGGCGTCGGGTAGGTTCGAGGAAGGCCGAGGGCGAATAGTGGAGAGGTGATGGGATGCTAGGGTAGGCAAAAAGGGCCCACGTGTGGCCTAATTGCTAGGCTGAGGCCGCTCGCACTTTTACTACTACTCTACAAGTAAACAAGTGTAATCGGTGAAAAAAAAAAATCTTGTTTAAGTTAATATCCTGATGCAAGATAAACTCTCAAAAGCTCTCTCGTCGATCCAAATCTTGAGGCAATAGTTTTGCACATTTTGAATGTGATATGGATGTAGTAGATTACGTTTAAGAATTCGGTGTACAGAAATTTCTCCAGATAAACGTTTAATACTCATTTATGGTTCATCCGCAACTGTTTGCAAAATATTTTCCTCATCTTGTACTCTTATTAGAGTAGGACGTTTCCAGGTATTGTTGAAAAACTTTTCTGTCTCTCGAGCCCATCTTTCAGCATTAGAAAATGTTTCTCTATGGGAAATCACTCGATTTGGAAATTTCCTATGATTTTCTTCTACACTTCTACAGTTTGCTTCACAGAAACCTACCACAAGTAACATGTCAATTTGTTCCCTGAATGTAAATTTTCCAGCCACTTTCAACAACAAATAGTAGCAGAAATAATAGTTTTATTACTGTCAAATTTTAAGGACAAATACTACTAGGTACTGTCTTTTTGATTTCTTTTAATAAACATTATTATGATCTTGTTTTAATGAATGTATTTTTTCGTAAAAGTTTTTTTAAAATTTAACAAAAGTGTTTCAAATTCAGTTCTACGCAGGATATTATCACCTTGTAGTGTTTTAATTTACTTGAACTCGTAGTCAAAGAAGACCTATAATAAACTTAAAACGTGTATCAAATTTGGTTATTCCAAGTTAAAGTAAATATTTGGCCCCACTTTGAAGTCCTGTAACTTTGCCTGTGTGCAGCTCTGTATATAGGTATCCATGTTTCGTTAAATTGCAATATACAGGGTGTCCTAAAATAGAAGGCCATACTACTAACCACATATTCTTTGGACAAAAATAATACGACTTTCCTAATGCCACTTTTTATTTGGACGTCTCTGTTTCAATATACAGAGTGTTAAAGTTACATTTTAAAAAACTATTTTTGTTAATAATCCCATTGTTTTCTAAGATACACACTTGAAATTTTGCACGTACTTTTATCTTATTCCGACATATTTATCATGTAATTTTGATGAAAGAAATTGAAGGGTGAATGGAGGTAACTGAGGGATGCAGTACCCTATATCCCCTCCAATTATTTCTAAGTACGCCTATGCAGCTTTTTCTTGAAATACCAAACGTAGAATTTCCTTCTGATCATTTTATCTCTTTTGTAATTTACGTTTCATATGAATTATTTTACTTGCATATTCCACACTCGAGGATATGTACGTATCTAGATTTTATTTTTTTAAAAGAAAACGCGTGTCTTTGCGTAAAAATACTAATAGGGGAAACATTTAGTAAATTGATTGTTCTATTTACTGTAATTTTTTCATACCGAGAAACGTTTAGAAAAAAAAAGTTTTAATTAAAAAAAACAACAGAGGTTGGTGGTTGCCACCCTTGTAGATATTTGGTAAAAATTAAAATCGTATTGAACAATGTCACTTAATTAGCTAAATGTAGTCACCGATTTTCAGATTTATAAGTTTAATCGTTTTTGAGAAAAAAAATGAAAACCGAAATTTTTTCAATTTTTTAGAAGCCTGTCGTCAGGGAGGGCTCAATTCGAAAAATTTTATAGAAAGATCCCCTCTAAAATGACGCAAGGAACACACCCTTCAAAGTAGCGTATATCATTATGGGACACCCTGTATTTTGAAAGATATTTGCCTTTTATTTTAATTAGCAAATATTCATTCAGTAAGTAATACGATTTGCTAAGTTGCCAAGGTATTGTAATATCAGGTATATCCACAAAATTTCAGTTTCACTTGAAAATGGTAGTGAATGATAGATTTCTGGGCACTACAAATTGCCGGTTTTCTCCAAAACGAGGCATTTAAACAAAAAATTACAAAAAAGGTAAAATGATTAGAAGAACATTCTACGTTTGATATTTCAAGAAGAAGCTGCATAGGCGTACTTATAAATAATTGGAGGGGATAAAGGGTACTGCATCCCTCAGTTACCTCCATTCGCCCTTCAATTTTTTTCACCAAAATTACATGATAAATATGTCGAAATAAGATAAAAGTACGTGCAAAATTTCAAGTGTGTATCTTAGAAAACAATGGGATTATTAACAAAAATAGTTTTTTAAAATGTATATTGCAACAGGGACGCCCAAATAAAAAATGGCATAAGGAAAGTCGCATTATTTTTGTTCAAAGAATATGTGGTTAATGGTATGGCCTTCTATTTTGGGACACCCTGTACACTAAAAATATGTAATAGGTAATATTCTATAATAATGTTTCTCCCCAATCTAATTACGAGGATAAACCTAGAAGTCGAAGACGTATGACATTTTATTTTGAATTGATCTAATAGCCAGTATTAATTTTTCTTGTTATGACATCATTTAGTATCTGTATGTTTATTTATTTATTGTATTCCTTCCTGCCCTCTAATTGGATTGTATCTGTCTTGACAGTGTATCCTTAAAACACAATAAAATGAAATCAAAATAAATAAAATAAAATGTAGGTGCTATTAAAACTCCTTTTTTCATTCCTTTATTAAAAGTTACATAGCAAATTACTCTGGTGCAGCAAAGATAGAAAGTGAGGTACAAAATTTTATGTAAGTTACATCACATATTACATAATGGACTGCATAGTCGACGTTGCATTAGCATCTTCTATTGGTACGTCGTCAAACTGCAATGCCACTAGTAGATATGTAACAATATTTCCAGCTATCTAAAAAATATAATATCCTATTAAAAATACAGGTTATATGATTTTCCTTCAGTACCGTAGAATTATTTATTTAAATTATCTAAGAAATTAATTTTAAAAACATAATTGACACCATAATTTTTAAAAGACGATCATCTCTTAAAGAGATTTGCCTTTTTTGAAACTATTTTTCCTTCTACGTTGTTTTATCATTGGATTTTGGTTGAGGGAAAGCAATTGTTGAGGCAATTTACATGTAATTTAACTTTATAATACTTACGGGAGCAAGAAGCCAAAGACCAAAATTGACAATTCCACAAGCTGACAGGTAGGCTTTTTTGCCATTCCATTGCATCATCAGCGTCTGCAACTGAAAAAATTATGCATCTTTACTGTTTTAAAAATCATTTTTTATAGTAGAATAGTTTTGAGAAACACTAAATATATGTATAGTAGAAAGGTCAGTAAATTTTGAAAGGAGAAATGAAAAAAAAAATAATTATTTAAAAGTGTGATTATTTCGGACTAAAATATTTCGTTATATACGCTTACACTTCGATGACAGTTCACAAAATAAATCTTTAGAGCTAATATCAATTTGTTTGTCCAAACTATTCATTGTTCATCTTACAATAGATAAAATCAACAAAACTGATCTACTAACGACAATTTGTGAAAATAATGACAACTGCCCAACAGTGGCCTACTATGTCTCTTATGTAAAAAATACAATAGTTATTTTTGTATCTAGAACGTAAAATAGTACTTTTGCGTTCAAGAATGGAAGTTATTTTGCAGTGCATTGCAGTGAGTTAAATTTATGTCAGATCCAGTGCTGTCAGTTATCGTAGTTTTAGTTCTGGGTGTTCAATAGGCTGCTGCTGTAATTGTTTAAGTTTATTGCGCGTTTTATATTACTGGCAAGTTTTGTAGGCTCTGCTGAAGATGGTAACAATTTATTTGAGATTGATTATTTCAACTTTGATATTATTCCACATACTGAATAGTTCTTATAAGAGTCTGTAAATTAGAAACATTATTTAGTTTCTGTTATCAAATAAATTACTTTTGAACCTATTTAATTATTTCGGGTTTGAATCGGAACGGCATTAATAATGACTTAATATAAAATTAATTCACACAAAACTATTACAAACACAAAACTTTTACCAGAGAAAAACATTTTTAACAAACTTCATCTATAAGACCAAATTAATGAAAACTATAACAACAACAAAATTATATGCCGATGAGTTCAACGTTTTTCCCAATTCTGTTAATCATAAAGTGACATCGGTTTGGAGGTACAGATACATTAAATATTGGGACACCCTGTACAACCAACAATAAATCTACTAACCTGCTGTTGAACATGGGATGGTAAGTTTGTGATTCGAGCTGTTTGTATAGCCCTAAGAGGGAGAAGGCTCTGTAAATGACAATTTCGAATAAGTTATAATAGCTACTTCATAACAACAATATCAACTTACTTTCGTATAAAGGCGCTGCCCTAAAACCATATATCCAATGACTTTTACTAATCTGTAGAAAAACGATAAGGCATAGTACATTTTCGAGATTCTGGTCACATTTCTGTCTATGGCAAAAGTTATATAGCGATATAGATAGTAGATCATTGTGTAGAGACTAGAGCAATTTCCTATTAGAAGCTGAAATCCAGTGCAATAATTTATTTCATCCACTATACTGAATATCTCTAAGTGCATGTCAGCTAGACGATCTAGAGGCTACAAATAAAAGTTATAGTTATATTTTATCGTGCAAAGGATCAGAGGAAAGAATATATGTTTCTGTCTTATTACCATTATTTACCTTTTTCAATTTGTTCTCTTTTTTCATTTGGTTTTCTGATTTTGTAGTTGATGTCATGATACATATATGACCACACAATTCTTTCTGAGTAACCTCTATATTCTCAATCGTGATGGTGATGGAGTCAGCCAGATAATCAAATTTTTCTTCCACTAATGCCACAAACATATATACTATAGCAATTTGTATTGTTGGAAAAAATACAGTGAACCCTCTGACCAAGACAGCAAAGGTAGATTCTACAAGATTTATTTTCTAAATAGCATAAAATTAGAACTTGTACACAAAGAAAATTACCTAATGAAGAACAATTAATTGCCAACAGGTTAGATTTAAACGTTGTCCGAAAATTTGTGCTATGAAGGAAAGAACATACTTTTATGCCAAGATATAGCAGGATAAGCCATAGCAAGCGATTTATATTGGCTTTTAGGTATTTATCCCTTATTATGGAGCTGTCCAGCTTCGATAACCTTTCTAGAATTCTGCAAATTTTTTTACTCCGTGCTACTCCTAATAACAGTACTACCATGGTATCCAAGTCGATCATCAGAAATCCTACTGCCATTAAATACCTAAAAATTTGTTATATATACAAAGACTTCGTTACCTAGATACAGTAAAACCTCTATATTCGCTCATCTTTTAAAAGCGGCCATTTCTGAAAACGGCCAGTTTTCAAATTTCCGAAACTTATTATGGAAATACCAGTACTAATGACCTCTCTAATAGCGGTACTCCCATAAAGCGGTCACGTCGCAAACAATGGGGAAGTTGAAAAAAAGAGTGTAAAATATTTAAGGAGGTAATAGTATGAACCAAAATAAGCAGATGGTCTCAATAAACATGGGCCCGTAAAGTAACGGTTGCGGAGATATGGAATGTTTTATGTTTTTAGCCCCTTTTTTTATTTTGCAAAAAGGTTGTGTTTTCTTATAATAGTTAGTTGATGTTTAGTGAAATAAACAGTACGTATTTGACAGTTGTTCTTAGTGCACCAGTTTTCTTTCGCTATGGCTGGTTACTCTAACGCAGAATTAACAGACATGCATTTCATGTATGGTCGTGCTAATGGGAACGCCACCGAAGCGCGACGTCTTTATGTTGACGCTTATCTAAATCGCCAGATTCCTTCACAACGCATGTTTGGAAGAATTCACCAAAGATTGCGTGATACCGGTTCCTTGAGCAAACAGTGCCATTTATCCGGAAGACCAAGGTCGGTATCCACTCCTAGAGCAGAAGAAGAAATTCTAGCACTGGTAGAGCAGAATCCAGGTACGAGTGTGCAGAGAATATCAGCCGAGGTAGGAATTAATGGTCCTCTTGTTTGGAGAATCCTTCACGAGCAACTGCTTTATCCATACCATGTGCAACGAGTACAGGCCTTAAATCCAATACATGATTATCAAGCAGGTTTAGTTTTTTGTCGCTGGTTTCTACGTCATGATGCTGAAGACCCTCGTTTTCTTGCAAACATTCTTTTTACTGATGAGGCCGGGTTCACAAGAAATGGAGTGTTTAATTTTCACAATACGCATATTTGGGCCGACGAAAATCCTCATACTCTAATAGAATCTGGACATCAGGCACGTTTTTCATTAAACATTTGGATGGGTATTGTAGGTGACAGGTTTCTAGGTCCTGTTGTTTTACCAAACCGATTAACAGGCGCTGCTTACCTCAACTTTCTGCAGAACACATTGTATGAGTTTTTGGAAGACATTCCTTTGAATCAGAGGCAACAAATGTGGTTCCAGTAATCAAAAGTGTCAACAAACCCAAACTAAGGAGGGTGTTTTCGAAAGAGTTCGAATATCGTTGAGACGAAGATGTCGTACCTGCTTGGAAATGGACGGCGGGCACTATAAACATCTTCTGTAACTTTATTTTTTGTTTGTTAAGAGCTTCCTTTGTCGGTTTATTCCTAATAAAGTAAAATGTTTGAAAAACGAATAGGGGCCCATATCTCCGCAACCGTTACTTTGCGGACCCATGGTTATTAAGACTTCTCTGCTTATTTTGGTTCATACTATTACCTCCTGATATATTTTACACTCTTGGGGGGTTGCCTAGCCCGCGTTGACCGGCTGGGAGATCTATCTTTCAAGTTAAGCAACGTGGACGCAGGCCGGAATTTGGATGGGTGACCAAACTTGGGCTGAGCTGAGACTGTAGTCCGCCGAGGTCTGGGGTCTGTGGCCGCTCACCATCTTCCACCGGTGCGGTTGCTTGGTTGGGAGATCGATCTTTCAGGTTAGGCAGCGTGAACGCAGGCTGAGTTTGGATGGGAGACCAAACTTGGGCCGAGACTGTGGCAGTCCGCCCGAGGTCTGGACACTCACCATGCTCCGCAGGCGCACGTGTGGCAAGGCAGAAAATAAATGGAAATGAGGACAGAGCAACAACTCGGATCCATACTATCACACATAAATCTGTAAAAGACTTCGCCACCGAGCCATCCATATTAACTGGATGGTTTGAAAGAAGAACTGTCTTAGTAAGGAGGATGTACAAAGGGACTAATAAGGCCTAAGTGCTGCAGTGGGAAGCAATTTCCGCTGCACCTCAGCACAATTACATACATACATACATTTTACACTCTTTTTTAACACCCTGTAATACAGGGTAAGCTTTTAAACATGTTGAAAGGTGAGGACATTTATCTGGCGGCAATAATCATATAGGTAGTTAAAATATTAACATTAATAAATTGTCATAGATTGTAAACAACGTGGCCGAAAACGGGATATCATTGTTTCTGTGGATACAGGTGCAGATTACAGTGTTGTTGATGTAAACAGGCTTTTGTTTCTTGTCTTTTTGCGTTTATGTGGCATTTGTGGGTGACCATAGATACATAGTGTAAATACTGTGCAAGTAATGCCATAATTATTAGTGGTGATGTAGTGATCTTACGGTATTGTTATTAGATAGATAGTTTCATTTGTGATATTTACAAATCAGGCCATCTAATTTCACATTAAACTACTTGTTTTAATTTGAAATATAATATATAAAGGTAATGAATAATGATATTTAACATTTATTTTTTTCTAGTTCATTTACGTTTTTATTGTTATTTACTACTGATTTATTTCTTCTTAAACATTTAAAAAAAATCTTTATATATTACTTTTGTTTATTATATTTTCAGAATGAAACAGGAAATTTAATATAGTGAAATCAGTAAGCAAAATTTTATAAATGCCTCAAATAACATTCTACATCACGTAAATAATAGGAGCAAATACATTACATAATAATATGACAAATTAATCTTCTATACGTATGTACTGCGTTGTCCAAAATCGTATACATATGTGAACACTGCTCTATTTAGGTATGCATGTGCGAACGGCGTCTGACGTCACGGGTCTACACTGTGGCGGTGACCGTTTTGTGAGGGCGTGGCCAGACTAAATTTTTAAATACCATTTTTAGGCTTATTTTTCCACGAAACTGTATAGAACACAAATGCTATTTCGACTAAAATAATACATTCTTTATTCTGCACGTAAAATAAATACAGAAAGTGCATCTCACCGAGCAAATAGGTAAAATTAAATAAGTAAAATTTATTACATTAATTTAAAAAATTTGATAAATGTTAAATATCATTATTTACTTATTATTTTTCAAATTAAGTAGTTTAATGTGAAATTAGATGACTTTGTTTTATAAAACCATCTATCTGGTACTTACCCAGCAGCATTGTCACTGTAAGGAATAAAAATTACGTTTAACGATACCGTAAATTCACTACATCACTACTAATAATTATCGCATTACCTACATAGTATTTACAATAAGTATCTATGACCCACAAATGCCACAAAAACGCAAAAATACCAACGCCTGTTTACATCAACAACACCATAACAAACCATGTTGCACGGCGTGTAACGTCACATCAATGATATCACGTTTTCGGCCACGTGGTTTTGTTTACAGTCTATGGTAATTTATTAATGTTAATATTTTAATTATGTGATTATTGCCGCTAGACACATATGTTTAAAAGATTAGGTACCCTGTAATGCATTTCAAACAAATATAAAATTCATGCAACTTCTCCATTGTACCTACCTCTCATTACCGGTCATACATTTTCTTGGCAAATATATACCTAAAATTCTGTTACCCTTTTCTCAACAGCAGTTATTAGTATTTCCTACAGTAATAAAAGTTCATTAGTATTCAAAACCCTACGGGATAAAGAGGCTGTAGTTTTATAAATTTTGAGCTTTATGTGCAACTGTAATCAATATTATTGTGGACAGCGAAAAGTATGTTCAGTAGCAGTGCTCGAAAGTTGGCTGTAAAATATGGTATTGGAAGGATATACGTTAATGAAATTATAAAAAATTAATCCGAAGAAACTCTATGAAGAAGGTTCTAATACAGAATCCCAAAACTGAAGGATTGACCACAATTGGTTCTGCAAAACCAAAAATAACACACTTTACCCCCCCGCTCCCAACACATTCCATTAACCATTAACTTTAAAATGCCTTACAGAAAATATCTAATTAAAAGGCTCTTAACATTCACAAACAGCGCAAGTTCACTTGAAAGTTTTGCAAAAGCAGGATGCTTGGAAACCATCCAGCAAGACGACGGGTTTTGATGAGGAAGATGAAATTTCACTGGCACAGTTTTTTCCTGAATTACACGACTTAAGCCTAGAAAATTATGCATGTATTGATACCGATGTTTTGATCCAGAATCTTAATTTTGGCTTTCAAGAAGTAATCAATGAATTAATTGATGATAAATAATCTGATTTAAATAATGAAAGTGATGTAGAAGAATCTGGAACATCAAACATTATAGATATGAGAAAGTTTCCTATGATAAAAATTACCTAGCTGTAAAAATTGTCAAAATTTTAACAGTATGTGAATTTCAGGTTTTGTAAAAATTGAATTGATTATTAGTAATAATTATATTATGACAGATAATGTTTAAATACGTAATTATAGTTTTTATTGTTTGATCTTGTATGTACATAGGTATGAGCACACTTATTTTCTAGATATTGTATATGTAGCAGTTTCTTCAATGTGGAAAACGTAATTTAATAAAAAGAACAGAAAAATAACGAACAATTTTTATTTTATTTTTGACTATAACAACCACCAACCAACAACGGCCATTTTCACAATAAAATTTGGTGGTCGCTAAATAAAGGTTGAACTGTATTTCATTTTTCTAAAAATATATCTTCCGTCTTTTCTAACTTATACTTACCAGTCACTGTTTTTGTAGGATTTATCTTCTGAACAAGACAATCGCATGGAGTAGACGAAGCAAAAATAAATGAAATAAAAAGTTTGAAGAACAGCAGAATAAGCAATCATGTAGTTCGAGGTTACAAAAGAACACTTCCTTATATCTTTTTCTAGCACTGATCTTATAGGCAGAATTCCTGCAATGCGGGCCACAAATATAACGTTTTTAGATATTTCGCACAAGCAAGGGTAAATTTTGTTGCGTTGAGGCATGATATTGTTCCCTTTTAAACAACGTGTCAATGACAAGCTTGGCAATCGTAGAAACTTATTCATGACTGTGTAGACTTGTAGAAAGTACCTATTATTAATAACTTGTGTTCAATTACTATAATGTTTTGATGTTTGTGTAGGAGTGACAAATTGTAGTAACATTGATAGATATAAATAAATATTTTATAATATTTACTGAATAAATACCGAGGGAATATACCTATCACTGTTATTAATTTTTGATGCATTATTCTAATTAAAAATAGATTTTTCATGAAATATGACATCTATAGAACGCATGCATTTTACCAGCTGCTAAAATAAATATCGCATTAACCTTAAATTGAATTAGTTCTATCAGTTTCAGTTATATTCCCAGAGAAAAACTTTACTTGCTCTATTATACGGTTACTAAAGCAAATACACAAATAGTTCCAAAGTACACCTTGTATTTTCTGGGAAAAAATGAGGTCATATAAGTGTATAAACCATTTCTATATTAAAACTAATGAAAAATTGCTGTCCATTTGCGTTATTGCATCAATACAGGGATGGCCAGAAGTACGGAATAAAATTCATATCTTTTGAATGAGTTTTTTTTTAAACACCGAAAGAAGTTTTAACTGATCTTGATTTTTTAACCATCTTTCGGTTATATAACAATTAACTTTTCTTCAATCCCCTAACTCCCAGCTACCCCTACTTTTTTTTCAAATGGACACATAGGGCATGAGGGGGCTCGTTGAAAAGCTTATAGAAAACTGAATCCAACCATAACAAATCAACAAGTTTTATGTTTCCAATAACAAGTTTTTTTCATTTAGAAATTGAAGCAACTAGATAATTTACAAAAATAAACTCAATACCGCAAATGCAGAAAATGTCCTCCATTCACTATTTCTACTACTACTTTCACTAATCCACACTGGACATGCGAATCGCATACACAGCAGCCACAGAAAGTTAATATATGGGCAGGTATCATCAACAACAGAATCTTGGGCCTATTATTTTTTTGAAGAAAATCTTACTGCCGCACGCTACCTGAACCTCCTAACATTTGACCTGATACCTGCTCTAGCTGTGATTTTTCCTCATGAAATTGATCCAGATATACCGAATGAAAGAATTTAGTTCCAACAAGATGGTGCTCCCCCACATTTTGGTATTGACGTTTGAAGATACTTAGATGAAATGTTTCCAAATCGTTGGATTGGCTGACGGGGTACAGTTGAATGGCCGCCAAAATCCCCCGACTTAACGTCCGTGGATTATTTTCTTTGGGAATATTTGAAAGAAAGAGTCTATCAGCACAGACCGGATAATATTGAGAATTTAAAGAACACGATTAGGGCGGAGACGCATAATTTACCAGCTGAAGTCATTCGGAATGCTGTTGACAGCTTTTACTATCTTCTTGCAGAATGCCAAATAGTGAATGAAGGACACTTTCAGCATTTACGGCATTGAGTTTATTTTTGTAAATGATCTAGTTGTTTCAATTTATAAATGATAAAAAGACTTGGTCGAAGTCCCAGAGTAGTTAGTAGTACACAATATCGTTAATACCTAATAAAAAAAATGTATGTGAAACATGACTGAAGACATAAAAACAACATAAAGAATAGATTTGTTGACAGATCAACATGCGTTTGACATTGTCGATTTTTAATTTCATATATCTTTTATTTATATAATAATTTTTATAGTTAGATATTGGTTTAACTTGAAGAGGGCCGTCTGAGTAAGCAATCCTAAAATGCAGAAATAGGGCGGATCTCATCTATTGTGGTTGAATTTTCGAGTTCGCACAATTTCAAAAGTGAACTTAAATACTTATAGAATGTTTTCATTAAACCAGGTAAGTGAGTTAAAACTTTGTTTTAAAGCAGTGGCTGAATGTTAATTGTTTTGGTTATGAATCCACAGATATATACGCTACATCTGGTGTCCCACATGGATCAGATTTGGGACCTTTGTTATTTATTATGCTTATAAATGATGTTTGTACATCTGTTCATGTGAATGCTCTATTGTATGCTGACGATTTAAACATCTTTGCACAGATTAACTCACTTGATGATTGTTACCTTTTACAAGAAGATCTCACAAAGGTAGATTTATGGTGCCAATAGAACAAATTGCCGCTGAATATTGCAATATGTAGAGTAATAATATTCACAAAGAAAATAAATTCAATAGGTTTTGCCTATACCATTAATAATAATGCATTAAACAGGTGTGGTGAATTTAAGGACCTTGGAGTTATCTTCGATTCTAAATTGAACTTTGTTGCACATATAAATCATATATTGTCGAATGCCTACAAAAATTTGGGATTTACATTTAGAAATGCTAAATTTTTTAAGAATGCATCTACGTTGGCCACCCTGTTTAATGCATTTGTCAGATCAAAACTAGAGTATGCTACAGTTACTTGGAGTCCTCATGCTGATATCCACTTTAATAATTTGGAGCGAGTACAAAGAAAATTCGTTAAATATATGAGTGTTAAAGTTGATGGTGTCTACCCGCCACAAGGCACAGTTGGACTTATTGAACAAATTCCATTTGAATGATCTAGCCTCGCGCCGTACTTACTTTTCTCTATTGTTTTTACACAAACTAATGATAAATAAAATTGATTGTCCGAGCATTCTTAGTTATTTTAATTTTAGTGCTCCGTCAGTTCATCTTCTTTGTACTACTCGTAGAACAAATGTATTAAAGTATTATCCTATTTATACTGTATGTACCAACTATATGTGCTATGAATTGAATCTAGATATATTTTCTTGATCTGTTAATGACATAAGACGTTGTGTTTTAAATTCGTTTGTAGTCTAATTAATCTGTTGTGATTTGGATTGTAATATTTGGAATTGTTAACTGTATGCTGGCTTGTATTTGTATTGTTATGACATAATATATTAGTTGTTGTGTTTACTTGTTGCTTGTTTGTTTAGTTGTTTAAGTATACATTATTGTATGATTGTAGGTAGATTAATTTTTATTTTAGATAATTATTGAATGCAGCTTTGTCTACGGAATTTTTCATCAGCATACCTAGATGTTTGGTATCAGATAGCATACATATGACTTCATTAATAGGAATGGTAAGAAAATTGATTTATATTAGCTTAAACTTTACAAATACATTAAAAAAATATAAAAGCTAATAATAGAGAATGTATGGTAGATATTGTGGGTGTAATTCAGCGCTGGTCACGGCTTTAGTCCACAGAATAGTTAGTTTCACACAATATTGTTAATAGCTAATAAAAAATTGTATGTACAACAATTTATTCTGCATTGGTTCTGATATAAATATATTCTACTACTATTTGGTTAAACATCGCATATGCATTTTACAATTAAATTTAATGGGATAGTATATTTTACCACCAAACAAGAGCCTTTTAAACTGAAAATTTGATCTTGTTTACTTTGGTGAGAACAATTAACCTTAAAAGTCCGTATCAACCGCATTACTATATTTTATATTTTTCGTTTTCAATGTAAATTGTTGGAATAGCTTTTCGAATATGATAAAATGTATATAATGTTACATTCACATTGTCAGAGAGAATAACAAAATATTTAAAGCATCAAAATATGGCAATATTTGTGTATCTATTTGTCACTAAATTAGACATGTGAAATCTTATCAGCCTCATATTCACCTTATCCAAGATTAGATTATCTTTATCTGTTATTATCGACAATGTCTATTCTATTTTCGGTGCCGAATTGTACTAGTTGAAATGTTGTTCTGCATTTTTTTGACAACTATAGGGATTTCCTTAGCATCGACAGTAAGTAGATTATTTTCATTTATTATTATTTTTTCCTAGATTAAAAAAGTAAAAGTATAAAATTATACTCTGTATCTATATGTTAAACATTATGCTAGATGTATTTCGTTTTGTTAAAATACAGAGCAAAGTAGTATTCAAAATGCATTACTCTATTAATCATTCTAGTAATACCATAAAAGTAATGAAAAATGCCAGGGCACCATATCTCTTTTTCAATAAGCTTAATCGTTACTGTTTTTATAAAAGATACATAATTATTAACTGACTGGTGATAAATGTGAAAGGTTTTTGTTAGTCCAATGCAATACATTTCCATTTCTTTCATCCAATTACTTAAAACATGTATAAACACAAGCTACATGGAAAAAATCTAATCTGAATTTTAATTATAATATAATTAATTCAATAACAAAGTATATTTGACATTCAACACTTTTTGTCTATAGTGAAACTAAATTTAAGATTTTAATATGAATAAAATGTTATTAAATATAGAACAGGTTATTCCTCCTTAATTTATAGGTTATGACTTATATGCTACTCAGGTTCGCTTCTGTCAAATAAGTGGTCGATTCCCTATGGCACACCAAGGATAGGTAATAAACTCGAAGGCGGTATATGTCTAGTGTGCCGCTAATGAATGACTTAAGTAGTTTGCTATAAGTGATTCAGGACATTTTTATTTTATAGATATATGTTTTCTGACTTTTTTGTGACCCATCTTATATAAATAATTAAATACCAAGGAACACAATATACATGGTGTTCCGCATAATAACCGACAAAGTGATAGTAAGTGCATGTAGGGGGTTCCAAAGTATTGTAATTTGACTAAAAAAAAAAACAAACTTCGAGGGCAAGTAGAACTTTGAAAAATAATGGCAGTTTATTATATAATAGTTATACTTTTCGGGCTTTATAAGGAAGATACAGATACAGATTGATTTGTTGGTATAATTACTAAAGTAATGGAGATATTTAAGCCATACTTGGTACATAGTGTAGTTAGTTAAGGTGTCATAAAATGTGAAAATATCAAGCACTTTGAACAACCAGTGGCGGAGATATGGGCAGTTCGTATTTTTAATTTAGGAAAAAAGTGCTATCGCCCTGTATAATATTAAAGTTTATGACATTTTTAAATGTGCATTTTAATTTCTAACAAAAGCCCTATCTTTCATTTTTTTCGTATCTGCTACGGTTACATAGTAAATTTGACTTTTTTCAGTTATTTCACTGTTTCTGTCGGTAAATAACTTATACTTATTGCAGTTTATTGACAGCTGTCACTCTTTCATTGACGCTCAAGGGTGATATTTTGAGCAATTACTCTAATTTGTAGATATTGATAGTTAATGTAATTTGCAGTATTTTATTTTAGTTAAATTGTACTTATTAAATGTCTGTATTTTGAAAACAAAAAATTCACACTAACACCCTGTATCTTCCTTATAAAGCCGCAAAATTATAACTATTATATAATAAACTGTCATTATTTTTCAAACTGTTTATCCTCGAAGTTTGTTCATTAAAAGCTCCATCGCCCTGTATACAAATCTTTTTTTCATTGATCGAATTTAATTTAAAACACTTTTTTATTCTTAACCAATAATAAACCTAAACCATGTACCAAATTTGGTTATTCCAAGTTAGAGTAATTCAGAGATATTGATGTTTTTCGAAATATTTGGCCCCATTTTGAAGGCCTATAACTCCGCCTGTGTAAAACTTTGTATGTTTGGTTAAATTGCAATATTTCAGAACCGTCTACATGTGCCTGCTCTGTGTCGCTTCTTATGCGGAACATCCTGTATATTTAAATTAAAGCAAATATACGAATTATGTACTCCGGTTTTATTTTTTCTTAATGAAATGTAATTACTTTATTCAAAATTATTTGATATTTTTTCAAATATTTGCAGTAATTCTTTCAAATCACGTAAAAGTTCAAATAAAGAAAAACATAACTTTGCTTTAAGAAAACCTAACTAACTCGTTGGCTCAAGTAATTCTTATTGTCTAAATAAGACAAAACAATTCTTTATACAGATTAGTATATTAATTTTCTTGATTTCAAGTAATTTTTATTCTTAAAAGAAAAATATGTTATTATGCAAGAATAAGTCAATCTTTCGATAAAGTATTACTGTACTTGAGGTTTAATGAAACTAAGCTAGCGTTGGAATAAGTGTATTAAATCTTGATACTAGTATCGGTTTATTTCCGTGTGGTGATACTAGAACGAAGCGGTTATAATTTATTAAGCTACAATTTTTTATAAATACGATTTGAATATAAAATATGACTGAACGTCGAAGATATATGGAAATTGTTTGTTGCTTAGTGATCATAAAATTATTTAAAACTGATAACAGAGGTCAAACTCCGCCTCCGAATTAGATAGCTTTTCATTTATTAGTGGTTGAGATAGTTTTTTGTTTTGTTTTCTTAAAACTGATTGGACATGTCGTGTCAATCTCAAATCCACCATTATTACATTTGAGTTAATAGTGATTGCCTGTAGTTGTTTATATAGGTATCTATATATTTTTTTCATTTTGTTAGCTTTGCTGAGTTTTTGATCAATTTTATGGAAAAAATTCAACAAAATTTTATTCTGTTACAATACTTACATGACTATAATTACTGTTTAATCCATATTAATTTGAAAATGTAAGTAATTTCTCAAAATGACAGGAAGTATATTAATATCACTATTATTTTGGAATACATTTCTATTGTTTTTAAAATAATCTAATAAATAATAGCTATTTATGATATACGTGTTAAAAGTAAGATTTTTTTTAACTTCACGAACAAAATAAAATCACTTTTAACACGTATATGATACACTATTTTTTCTACAAAACAATCGGAAGAACTCTAAACTCAATAAAAATAAGAAATCAAAAAACACCACACAGATCGCAATGGTTATGAACCAAAATTTTCGTAGCAACCGATTTCCTTTTAACACTAGTGTTAAAAGTATCTTACTTTTAACACGCGTGTCAAAAAATGACATTTTTAACATCAAAAATGACAATTAAAAAGCCCACTTTTAACAGTTTTGTAGAAAAAATTGTTAATATTCTATCTGTGTACTTACTTGGATATGTACTGTCTCGCAGTATTAAACAAGAAACACAAAATTATGAAATTGTTACTTACAGGTTGATTATGAAGATATTTTAGGACCACCAATTTACTTTGAAAAGTCTGTATACAAAGCAAAAGTCGTCGATGGCGCAATAGAGCTGCTAGATGGACCGATAACTATACAAAACTGTTATCCCTACAATTTCAACATAATAGCAGTTGCAGGTAAGCATGTTAATTTTTCATAGAATCTTAAAAATAAAAATATTGAAAATTAATACAACCCAATTTGGGATTTTTTAAATTTTATGCGTTGAACAAAAAAATGTACAGAGTGTCTCAAACTCGATATCATGGGCCTACTGTGAGGATACAAAAAATTTAAAAAAAATTTAGGGCACGTGGTGTTAAATGGGATGAGGTAAGCTCCATTTTCAATCGAAAGTATTATCTTTGGGATTTGACAGAAACGACTAATGACGTCATTAATTATATTTTTTCCAGAAACATTCGCAATTTTTTTTCCTGTTAAAAATCTCTCTTTTTTCTAATAAACTTTTATTAGAGACATTTTTCTGTATTATTTCCCGTTTAAATCTTATAAACAATATTGTCCTAAAGAACTCTCAAAGAATTGCAAATGTTCATTGTTTAAAGTGAATAAATGTTACAAAATATTTGTCATTACTTACAAACGTCAAACGTATGACTTATGCTTGCAAAATGTTTTCTCATTCAGAAAAAGTTAATATGTTGCTAATTTATGACCAGTCACAAAATAATTCAAGAAGAGCTGTAGAGTTATATCGAGAAAGGTATCCAGAGTGCCTCATTCTTGATCATAGAACCTTTACAAGATTGGAGCCGACCTTGCGACAAAATAAAGATGCATTTCAAATAATTGATCGAAGGGTAAGAGACTATACTAGGCTGTTACAGTATTTCGAACAAAATCCACGAAAGCTAGCCGTGAATTGAATTTGGATAATTCCACCGTTCAACGAATTTTAAAGACAAGGTATCATGCTTACAAAATTCACAATTTGGAGTTTTTGCCTGAGCGTCACATTGAAACAGATTTAATTTTATAGCTCAAATTGTAGTTAAAACAGAAACTGTTAAACACAACCTTTTTTGACACTTTCTTCGGACGGACGAAAGTCGGTTTGTCAGTCTCCAAAGTATCCAGTCCAAAACCAAGGCTATCTTGGAGCACATATTAAATTGAACAGCGTGAGTTATCTAAAGAAGAACAACTTCCTGAATTTTTAGAGAATGTGTTTTTGTAGCTAAGGAGAAACCTATGGTTTCAGCACGACGAAACTCTACCCCAGAAGGCCAGAATTGCACAGCAATATTAGATAACACTTTCCCAGAAAAATGGATTGGGATTAATGAAATTATTCAGTGGCCCAAAAAGTCACCAGATCTAACACTTCTAGATTTTTTTATTTAGGGCTTTGAAAACACCTTCGCGAGATATTAATCATTTGAAAGAAAAAATCACAAACGCTTTTAATGAGTTAAGGTCGCCGTAGGTCTCGCCGTAAAATGATCTTTGTGGTGTTTTTTAGGTACTGAAATCTTGAAAAATAAAACACATAGAGCAAAAGTAATATATAAAATAAAATTACTGATGTTTTGTTTATCCACTTTTACTATTTAAACTCTCCTCAAATAATGTAATAACTTTTAAAATGCATTTGTATGACACACATTATTTCGCTATTCTAACCCCACATTTTAACAATTATTTTCACATACTTATAAACAAAAGTGAACAATCTTATATGCAGAACTGTGTAAGTTTATGTTATAACAATGTTTACATCTACAGTTGAATTTAAAAAAATACATATTTTGAAAGATTTCAGTACCTAAAAATTAGCTGATTGATCGCTTTCTGACGTTATATATTGATTTTACTTCGGTACCTTTGAATATTTTCCGGTGGCATGAGATAACATTGTTGTTATATGCTAAACTCTATATCATTCAGTTGTTAAATGTATAAAATTACTTGTATTTGTAGAAAACACTATTTCAAGAATACGGCTCCCTTAAGGTAAGTTCATGCACTAGCGATTTGCGAGTTGCGATTAACGATTTTATGATTTTTGCGATGAAAATTTTTCATTCGTTCATGCACACAAACCTAGAAAAAATATAGACTGCGTCGGTTCATGATATAGGTCACGTGATAGGTGCCGCGTTTTCTAGGGACCTAAGGTCCAGAAAATGGATATTTTATTTGCTTTATGTTGGCGGTTGTGCAAATATGATGGCTGCATTGCAATACGAAATTAACTAACTTGCTGTCATTTTAAATGTCATTAAAGAATGTGACATTAATGTGACCAATCACAGTAAACAAATGAACTTCATGCTACAATACAACCAATGTAAATTCGCATAAAACCAAGTTTTAGCGATTTTGTACCTTCTAGGGCAGCCATGAATTTGCGGTCGCTGGCAATATGACACTGGCACAGTCTATATTTTTTCTAGGTTTGTGGTTCATGCACACACGCGAAAACTAGTTACTTTAAATTTCTTGTTACCTAGGTACACCCTTGCTATGTGACAGTAAACAAAATAAAACGACATATTATGCTAACGAATCTTTGAAATTTATATGGTAGTTTAAACATTCTGCAACGATGAATAGCATTGATTGTCATTTGCGTATTTAATAAGTTACGACGAATGTCTGCGGCTGTAGTGGTACCTAAATCATCTATTCATAGATTATTTTATAATGAAAACTGTACACGTATTACTTTAGCCCAGTGCAGAATTTACTACCTACAGATTTTCCAGATAGGGAACAATTATGTGTTCGATTCTTACTCCGGCACAATGATGATCCTCACTTTTTTAGCAAGGTGCTGTTACAGACAAAACCACATTTACTCGTCGTATTTAATATTGTACATACTTATAACTGTGAAATAAATAAACGTTTTACAAGTGAGACGAGATTGTGATTGATTTGGATGCTTAATTGGCATTTGGCATTTGTGTTGCGAACTGTCAACAGAAAACATATGACGGAATTGTACATGCGCAGATTGCCAAAATTATTGCGATAATCGCTAAAAATTGAAACTATTTCTATTTTCCCGCCCCCTAAATTTAAATTTTGCGATTCTCGCAATAAATTGAAATAAATGAATTGATGTCAAAAATATTTTATATTAACCAATCAAATTGAAGTCCGCAAATCGCAACTCGCAAATCGCTAGTGCATGAACTTACCTTTAAACGTCAAAATGTTAACAAACGCAGCCCACAAGGAAGTCAGGCGAAGATTGGATATGTTTCTTGAAATGAGAGGAGGTCATACAGTAGAGAATAGATTGTAATATGTATGTATGAGGGCGTTTGCCTCATTTTTAAAATTTAATTATTGTTATCATCACCTTTTGTGTTAACTGTATAAAGAATTATCCTTTTATTTATCCATTTTAAACAACGAACATTCAATTCAATTATCCAACGAATAATACTTGATCGTTCCACCGCTAATGTGATTTTTAGGTGGCAATTCTTTTGAGACTTTTAGGACGATATTGCTTATAACTTTTAAACAGGTAATACAGAATAATGTCTCTAATAAAAGTTTATTAGAAAAAAGAGAGTTTTGTAAAAGACAAAAAATTTGGGTAAGTTTCGGGAAAAAATGTAATTGATGACATTAGTCGTTTCTGTCAAATCCCAAAGATAATACTTTCTAATGAAAATGGAACTTATCTCATACCATTTAACACCACATGTCCCAAATTTTATTTAAACTTTTTGTATCCTTCGTCGTCCGATAATATCGAGTTTGAGACAATCTGTATATGGCGAACCAGTTAATGTTTAACTAAATTGTGTTATCTTGACGTGTGCAAATACAGTTACTATATGACTCATTCCTTACGGACCAGCATGTATAAGAGATTTTATATACGACCATTTTTTTTATTGGTATATTAAGAATGTTCCTGAAATTTTTGACAACTTTCTATTATCCTTGCAAATGGTACCTGTTTTTTTTCAGATGAGAGTAAATACTTCACGGTTCCCGATGTAGGCCTCAACTGTAACTTTAACTGCTCCCTTTGTTTCTCCGCATACGTCAGAGAAAATGTTGATCCAAGTGAAGTCCTTTACGACACCATCACTTTGGAAGCCCATACCGAATTCTATGGAGTCGCTAGCACAACCATAATTATTGTGTATTCTTCTGAATACGATCCGTACAAGTTGGTTTACAATATAAACGGGACGGAATACGTCATTTTAAATTACTTCTACTTCAAGATATTTCTTTTCATAATTATTGTAACTGGTATACTGTTGCTTGTGTTGGAAATTAGAGAAATCATTCACAAGCACAAGGATAAAGAGTATTCTTTAGTTAATCATGAAATAAATTATATATAAGGTGAAATTATTTATTTATTTAGAGGTACAATTGCCCAGACAGATTTACATCCAATTATAGGGCAGGAAGAAAACAAAAAACGATATACAAGACACAACACAAAGCACAAACATATGTAAAAGATTCACACAACTAGACGAACAACAATAATACTTAAAATAAAACGTTTTAGACAAAAAATGTCGATATCTGACTCCAGATTCATGTAATTGAAACACATTGTATAAAATGGAGAAAATATTTTTTTACTGTTTAAGAAAGGTATTTTAAGCTAATATGTACCAAATCTCCCGCAATTCCTATCAATGAAGTCATATGTATGTTCTCTGATACCAAACATCTAGGTATGCTAATGAACATCCACAGACAAAACTCTATTCAATAATTATCTAAAGAATTTAATCTGTTTACTAACCTCTGGAGTGGGAACTCGAAATTCAACCACAATAGATGAGATCTGACCGATTTCTGCATTTTTAGGATTGCTTCATCAGGTGGTCTCCTTTAACTTGAGTCAAATATCTAACTATATAGATTATTATACCAATAAATTAAAATTATTTGAAATTAAATGTCGACAGTGGTTAGTAAATAGATTAAATTCTTTAGATAATTATTGAATAGAGTTTTGTCTGTGGATGTTCATTAGCATACCTAGATGTTTGGTATCAGAGAACATACATATGACTTCATTGATAGGAATTGTAGGAGATTTGATACATATTAGCTTAAGGTGCCCGTATCTCTCGCCGTAAAATGATCAAATTTGTGGTGTTTTTTAGGTACTGAAATCTCGAAAAATAAAACTCGTAGAGCAAAAGTAATATCAAAAATAGAATTATTGATGTTTTGTTTATCCACTTTTACTATTTAAACTTTCCTCAAATAATGTAATAACTTTTAAAATGCATTTATATGACACACATAATTTCGCTATTCTAACCCCACATTTTAACAATTATTTTCACATACTTATAAACAAAAGTGAACAGTCTTATATGCAGAACTATGTAAGTTTATGTTATAACAATGTTTACATCTATAGTTGAATTTAAAAAATACGTATTTTGAAAGATTTCAGTACCTAAAAATTCATTGGATAGATCGCTTTCTGATGTTAAATATTGATTTTACTTCGGTACCTTTGAATATTTGCAGGTGGCATGAAATAACATCCTTGTTATTTGCTAAACTCTATATTATTCAGTTCTTAAATGTCTAAAATTATTTATATTTGTAGAAAACACTTTTTCAGGAATACGGCGCCCTTAAAATACCTTTCTTAAACAGTAAAGAAATGTTACAAAAGCTAATAATAAGGAATATATGGGTAGATATTGTGGGTGTAATTCAACGCAGGTTGGGGCTTTTGTCCACTGAGTAGTTAGTTTCACACAATATTGTTAATACCTGAAAATATATGAAAAAAAATGGAGAAAATATATTACACGTTCAGCTAAACTATTCAAATTAAATCTATTTAACAGCTCTGAGGGATACCTCGAGTTGGATAGATACCATCAGTTTTTAAACGTAAATATTTCAGATATTTTCTCTGTACTCCATTCAAGATTGAAACATGATTATCATAATGTGGACTCCAGATGACAGAGACGTATTCTAATTTTGCCTGATAAAAGAGTTAAACAGAATGGAAAGAGTCGAAAGATTTTTGAATGCCTAAAACTGGAGCCAAGATTTCTATAAACGTTTGACACTATAAAATTTATATCAGAAACGAAATTTAGAATAAAAAATAATTCCAATTCCATCTATAAATTATATAAATTCTTCAACAGCTGCATTTCATATTAAATAAGTAAAATGCATTGATCATCCTAATAAAGCTCATAACACGACATTTGCTTATATTCAGTGGCAATCTATTGTTGTGACACCATACATTTATCTCTATCTTTATTTATCTTTAGATTTTGTTGACAAACCGCAGTCCTCTAGAGAGTTAAAATAAGCATACAACTTTATATTATCAGCATATAATAACGTTTTAAATTGCCTTACTAACATCGTTGATAAATAAAACAAATAAGAGTGGTCCAAGAACCGATCCTTGCGGAACTCCTGATGTCACCACAAATCAGCAGAATTATAACCACAATAACAAAATTAAGAATGTGATTTGATAAATAGGTCATTAAAAATTGTAGAAAGTCAGTTGTTAAACCAAAACAGGACAATGTATAAAGTAATTAATAGCCCATGAACAAGTCGATCAAAAGCTTTCTACAAATCTGTATAGATTACATTTGCCAGACCACCGCAATCCAGATTATCTGCAATAAAATGCGTTATACTTGTCAAATTTGTTGACGTGGATCGTTCTGAAATAAATCTGTGTTGACAATCGGAGGCTTTGAATTGAAGAAAAGGATTTTATAGAGCAATTTCAAATAATTCATAAATTTGGATGGAATAGTTATTGGTCTATAATTCTCAACCAAGTACCTATATATCAAAATGGGACAGATTTTTTAATGTTTCTAAATGTGTGGAAATGTTACTGTTTCTAGAGACAAGTTGAAAATAGTAGACAGTGGGTAAAGTAAAAATAAGCGCACAATCTCTTAACAAAGAGGCAGAAATTCCATTAGCTCTAGTAGTCAACTTATTCTTAAACTTTTTTAATGCACTTAGAATATCTTTTTCAGAAATGGTTGGAACAAAAAACTTAGAAGCAATGGTAATAGATTCTGTCTGAAAGAAATCATAATTATTTTATGTATGCACAAAATATTAACAAGTACTTAGTTCAGTTATATTAATTTATTTTTTCTTATTCAGCATTTTCTTTATGTGTTTTAGGCTCGATAACATGTACCTGCGTTTTTCATTATATCCATAAGTTTGGATCTGCTTCAGACGTTGCTTCATTCTTCTTAAAGCAGCTCTGGCTCTATTCTGATAATTTTTAACTTCTTCTTTCCCTGATTGTGGCGGGGGTTTTAATATTTTAGAATAACTGCATATCAAGGTTTTATTATACACCACAAAATTGGTAAAATTAATGCTGATACAAACTGACATTGACATGACACAATTTATATTTTATTATGAAGGAACAGATTAGAAAAATGTTGATTTATTTGGGCATTTTTAAAACTAAAGGAAAATTTTGAATGATATAATCTACTACAAAAAATATATCTGTTATTTTTTCTTGTCTCCTTTTATTTTTCTTCTCATATGCTTCTTCTTTAATTGCACATGTCGCTGTCTTTTGCCTTGCCCTCCATAACTTTGTACCCTTTTAAACATCTTCTGTAATATGTTTAACCCTTCTCGGGTGGTGCTCTGGTCATCTGCAACTTCTTCTGATTTGCTATCCTTTTTCTTCCGAGGTGCAGGCTGCTTCGGCGATTTGGCATAATTACGAACTAGACTTTTATTACACATCAACAAACTGGAAAAAACTATTCTCGGAAATATTGACATTGACATTATGCATGAAAATTATTATTTTGTAATGTAGATCATAGATTACGAAGGACTATGCAGGTTCGAATTTTATGAAATGTCATATTTTAATCACAGAATAAGGTATACTAGAAGCGGAGCTCCACTTTCTCAAAAAAACCGGCCACCATGTTTTTGGAAGTTACTTTACGTACAAATCATGTATCCTCACCAACCTGCTGCAACCACATTACCTCTTATGGTTTTGCACATTTAGCAGCCTATGTTATGTAGAAATGTTAAAATTTATTGAGTGTATGATGAAATAGTATATTTATTACATACCGAGGTTTGTATACTATTTTATTTACAACTATGCCTTCTAAATGCAAGTGACGGTAATGTCAATTTGTAACAAAAATAACTATGTGAGAAATTAACAATGTAAGATCCCTATTTAACCAGATTACAGAAAAAATACGTCAAGTTGGCGTTTTGATGAATGGACAAAAAGTCAAACATACAAACTTAAATTATTTATATTTTTGATAGATTGTCATCAAAAGAGTGTTTTCGAAGACAATGAGCGATTCAGAAGAAATTATTTGTACTCCTCCTCAACTTAGGGAAGCCGCTGAAAGTTTGGAAAAAGATATGTTACCTAAAAAGAGTCGTGCAAGGTACGATAAAATTTATGATGTTTTCAAGAGTTGGTGATGTTCAGAAAGTTGAAACTATTGTAATATTTTAGCGAAATTGCCAAACTCAAAAAACCGGTCACCCTTTGGTCCATTTACTCAATGTTGCATATATTAAGTATTAAAAATTATTTTAATTTGTAATACTTAATATAAATAAAACTTGTTGAAAGTATTTTAATGTACAGTTAGATATTTTTTGAAACAAACATTTTGGTTATTTAATGAATCACTTTTCATCTGGATATATGTCAAAGTTACAAGTTACAAATATGTTTCTTTCAAAATTACTGTAAGTTTGAAATACCAACATTACAGATATGGTTGTACATAAATAAAATGATTGGTCTACACAGCGTGTAATAAAAAAAGTAGGTCATCCCGGGCGTTAACTGCTTATTTTTTGCAGCAAAATATGACAAATTATACAAAAGACATAGGGTGTTAAATTTAAAATTGTTTTTATGCTATAATTTCTTCAATTTTTCACGTATCACTTTGAAATTTTGAGATATTTCTTGTTATTAATCAAATCCGCAGAGGTATTACTGTAGACGATTTTTTTAAAACTAAACGTATCCCACAACTTTTTTCAGATTAAATTTCAAATTATAAAGAAACAATGTGCAATGTTTTAACTTGCTCTAAAATGTTCTACCTTATTTTATATACATAGGTATAGTGTTTTTGAGGATTTTTCACAAATAAAGGTTTTTTTATCATTAAGATTGTAATTTTAATTCACTAATTCAACATTTTAATTTATTAATTGCTCCACTTGTTCATCTGCCTCAGAAATGCATAAGAGAGTTGTCTTAAATAAATAATATCTGATATTTTGAAACACCTGTGGTTTTTGCCTACATTTTTCAGTAACATTTATAATACACCTTTTCTGTTGATCAATATCCTCTATTGGTTCGGGATAAACATCATCGTTCATAAATACCAATAGACTAAAATCGGGTGAATGTGATGGCCGTGTTTTTTTGGATATTAAAAATGTTGCCTGCTCAAAATCGAGTATCTAGAGAATAAAATATTCTAAGCAGAATGTTATGACATTGTAAAAAAATCGTCCATACGCGTACGTTAGAAAAAATTAAGGGAAGGATAAAATAACCTTTTCCCTTCCAGTTTCTACATTTGTTTTTTTCATTCACTATGAGATCTTTAAAAATTTGGTTAATAACAAGAAGTATCTCTACAAAATTTCAAACTGAACAAATTATAGAAAAATAAAATTAAATTTAACTTTAACACCCTGCATCTTTTAAGGTAGGCAGTTATGTGTATAGGTAAGTAGAGATAAAATGTTATATTTTGCCGCCGAAAATACGCCGATAACGGGACCTGCTTTTTTGTTACACCCTAAATACTAACCAACTAAAATAATATCAGATATTACTTTTATACCTGAACTGGAACAATATTTGAGATTTGTGCAGCAATATTTAAAATATGTAATGTAATATAAAACTCATATAATGTGAACAAATAATAGACAGCATTCTAATTTTTCAGAAGGATGAAGAAAATAATTGTATACTATCAAAAATTGTTTATTTATATTATTTTTATTATCTTTCACAGCTGACAAAATAATTAATTAAATAGTATTGAAAAAGGTTACTTCCTTCTTGTCTCTGTACACAATCGAATTTAATAATTATATAAGACATTTTAGTAATAATGTAGGGTCTGTTCAACATTTTCGTGAGAGCAGTACACAAACTTGCAAATATCCACACAACCTATACCATCGATATTATCATCATCGAATACCAGCTTGTCTGGCTTATAATCGATGCTTCTGTTGTTAAGGCTTTCTATTATATAAGAAAGAGTATCGCACTTCCACTTATTGGAAGATATGCCTACGTATTTTATTTTCTTCAAGTTTATAAAAAATCTTCTAAAATCGAATTGTTTCAAATGATTTCCGTCAAACCGAACAATTTCTAGCTGCTTCAGCGAAAAAAATATATCCACATATTCCAAGTTCAGCAACTGATTATCAGATAAATCCAGCACTTCCAGACTTTTTAAATTCGAAAGGGCACCGGTTTTTAAAAGTTGTATAGCGTTGTTGCTTAAATTTAAAACTTTCAACGTTGGTAAATATTGAAAAACTCCTATTGGTATATCCTCCAAATTGTTGCCTTGTAAATGTAGTCGCGACAGTTTCTTGAGCCCAGAAAAGGACTTGACGTGAACTGAAGAAATATTATTGTGCTCCAGATGAAGATCTAACAAGTTGCTCAGGCGTCCAAATAGTAACTGAGAGTCAATTCTTTCTAAGTTGTTATTATCCAAGTGCAGAACTTTTAGAGACTCCAACCCAGTGAAAGATTTTTCATCGCAAGTATCAATATTGGAACTAGATAAATTTAAAACCTTCAAGAAATCCAAACCATAGAATGTATTTCCTTGCAATTCAGTAAAATTATTGCAGTTCAGTAGTAAAGTTTCAAGGCTTGACATACCGGCGAATGTTTTTTCCTCTAGGTGTTGCAATGAAAGGTTGGAAAGGTCTAGATGCTCTAAAGACCACAGATCCTTAAAAGTGTGTTGCTTAATAGTCTTCATGTATTTAAATAACGACTGAGAGTCCAGGAATTTTAAATTGAAAAGTTTGTTCAGAGCGCCAGCTACCATATACACTTGGCTGTCGTTGAAGTGAAGCTCGAGCAGATTATAGAGACCTGCGAAGCAATTGCTCTTTAAAATGTCGATTTTGGATTGTTTGACATGAAGATATCTGATATTGGAATTCTGTATCTGACTTGATTTAAAGATTCCTTTGAACGATATTGTAAGAGTGTGCAATTTCAGCCGATTTGGAAAAGGATTTAAGGTGGTAATATCGTTCCCTTCTAGACGGATAGTCTTTAGATTGTCTACGTTGACGAACAAATAATGAGGAATTATAGCTATATTATTATAACTTAGATCAATTGTTTCAATTTGAGGTAAGTTGTTAAAAGCGTATGACTCTACGTTACATAAGGCCACTTTAGATAAATTCAATTCCTTCAAGTTGGGTAGATTATTAAAAGCTTCCTTTCGAATAGTATCAATTTTATTCCCTTTTAAGTTCAGATTTTTTATGGGCAAATTGTTGAAACTGTTGGTTTCTAAAATGAAAAGTTTGTTGTAACCTAGTGTTAAATTTTGCAGGTCATATAAATCCAAGAAAGCTTCTGGTTCAATTCTTTCAATACGGCAGTGTTCTAAATTTAAGGAAAGTACACCAATGCAGTTAACAAATGAACGGTTTTTCACAACTTTGAATTTATTAAACGATAAGTCCAATTCTCTGACTTTTACTCCATTAAATATGCTGTTGATGATTTCTAATCTGTTTCGGTTCAAATTTATCATTCCAGCTACTACATTTTTAAATGTTGAGTGTTCTATTCGTTCTATATTCGAATTAGAGAGATCCAGAATCTCTATTGTTGAATTGTAAAATACATTATTCTTCAGTATGGCCATATGGTTATTGCTTAGATTCAATGAAAAAGTGTGTAGACTTTGGAAGTAATGTGGTGATATATCTTTTACAGAGGAGTTTGATAAGTCTATTTTAAGTTCATACGGCCAAAACTTGACAGAATTAGTGAAGATATTTAACGTCGATTTGTTTAAAACTTCTATTCTACCATTCCTGAGCAATAAGTGTTGTGTAGGTATGATGTTAACATTATCAAAATTTCGAAAATTATTCAACGATGATAGATCCACCTTCTCTATTTTTACAATTTTACCCACTCTTAGCCGGCTGATGTTAGTTGTAGAAAGACCAAGAAATTTCTTGTCATTCTGGAGTAGTGCAAGTGATTTCAGTTCGTTGTGGCCAAGATCTAATACGTGAAACGTTAAATTTATTTCAATTTCACTGAAAGCTGTGATTTGATTGTGACTCACATCTAACTCATTTACTTTAAATAAAATTTGCGACGGAATTAATGTTTTGATTCTGTTATGAGCAAAATTTAGATGCTGAACCCTGAAGACATGGCGAAAATCTAAAATCGAAATCCGATTGTAACTGAGATCCAAATGTAAGAGGAATTTGAGTCCACCAAACACGCCATCTACGTAGGTAATGTTGTTGTTGTTTAGAACCAAGACTTCCAACACGGGTGACAAGTCGTAGACGAAGAGAATATTCTGTAATTTATTGTAGCTTAGATCTAGATGTTTTAGATCGGCAAGTTCTTCGAATGCTTTGTTGTCTATATTTTGCACTGAAGAATTTTTTATTATTAGAACAGTTATAGTGGAATTTTGCGTAACCGAAGGCAAATTAGGAAAATTTTGTATTTGGTGCAGATTTGAATCCTCCAGAATGAATTTTAAAGAGGGAACCATTTTATCTATTTTACAAGATTGCTGGTAAAAAGCTTCTATAAAATGTGTGTAGTTTACATCTCTGCAGGATAACTCCATCGTTGTAAGTTTGCAATGCCCTTTGATAATACAAGGAATTAGAGCAAAGATGAAGCAAATAAAAATGATCTTCACGTTCCTGAAATAAAAAATTCTCTGTAAACTTTATCCGTAAAATTTACCTACTTTTAACTTAGGAAAAATTGTTAAATAGTTTCCTACAGTGCCTTCATAAATGATTACAAGCCACGTAACCAGGACTGTGACTTTCGAAGAACAACTCGTATGCAAATAGATTTCTTGTCTCTCTCAATTGTCGTAGTGGGGAAAAGGATATTCGCATATAAATTGCTCTGCGATTGATTTGAGAATCTCACCCTGATCACGTAGCTTGTAATCATTTATAAAGGCACTGTATCTAGAGAACGGTGTAATTATATGTTTTTAAAATATACCACCAAATAAAATAGATAAAAAAATTCCTCTGCATGTGTTCAATACTTGACGATTTATTGTCCGCAACTAATTGGCGAAAATCACAAAGTGACTGACATCTGTTGAAAAATTTCGGAATTGCTGTAGAGATGAACAACAAATTTCTTGCATAATAAAACTGTGAAGAAGTATGTTTTTTAATATTTTCATATTAATTTTTTCTGCATAAATAGTACCAGAACAGTTTGAAAATAGTATAATTTTATTTAGAATGAAGAAAATTGTCGAATCTGCATAAGTCGGGTGTGGGGGTAAACAACAATCCAACAAATTGGTTTTGTATGTGTAGGTGTAGTGGAAATTTTCTGCATTTTTTAATAATTTTGCAAACTTTATTGAGATGGTATGAATTCTAGTCATAAAAATTGTATACAGATGCAAAACACATGCAAAAATATATACACAAAATCTCAGTGCTGTTCCCCAGTGCTCCTCTTACTGTACCTACTTCTGATATTGATACCGGTTGACATTTGACTACCCCCCTAATTAATGAGGTTTTCCAGGTTTCCCTCATTCCTGCATTGAATGGTGGTTAGGGCCTACCAACGTATGTCATTCCTGGGCGCAAATGCGGCCTGCTTAATAATAATATGCCGCCCCCTTTCCCGCAAAAGTCTTCGACTTCTGGGCTAATCCTCGTGATTAGAATGAGGGGTTGAGATATTATTATTATTACATTATAAATTTCCCGTAGACCCGAAACTCTGTAAGCAGTGGAAAATTAAATTGAGAATCGGAAAACCGGTAACAAAACACATGAAAGAGGATTTTATGCCAGGTAATTATAACAAGGTTATGTTGTGAATTAATTAAGGGTTTTGAAATCTGTGTTACACATTATACTCCCAATTTTCTCCATTTATCTAATAAAATAGATATTTGTGGGATGGCAGAACTAAAGCAGACTTCGGAAAGGTACGAACATACAAATAATTCACGATATAAACTGCTCCACAAAAGTTCGCAAATATCGAGATATCTTCTAAAGATTTTTTGTTTTCCAAATTGTTCTAGATAATAAATAAAATGTTTACTTTTTTATTTGAGTGTTTTTTTGCTCATCATTGAGTGACTTTTTCTTTGGTCTTTTTAAGAATTTTTGATCGGTCGTTGTTTATATATTCAACTCTTATTCAAGACTTAAAAATTTTATTTTGCAATAATACCTAGACGTAAACTGAGTGCAGCTGAAGCCAATAGGACAATTGGAATGATCGAGGCGGGACGACCTCAGAGAGAACTTGCTAACGTCTTTCAGGTCAGTGAATGCGTAATTTCAAGGCTTGTGCATCGATATAGAGAAACAGAAAATGTCATTGAAAGATCGAAGAGTGGACGCCCAAGATCTACTATCCCCGCACAAGTTTCTAACAGTATCCACCTGTAGAGAGCCTCTGAGTACTTGTCGGATCATGCAACAGCGACTTTTAAACGCTTCTGTTGTTGCGGTTTCAATTGAAACAGTAGAAGACGCGAGATGTTAATCTATGTTCACAACGACTTTTGAGAAGGGTTCCACTGACACAAAATTGTATGCGACTTCGGTTGCAATAGGCTAACGAACACGTGAATTGGAATGATCAATGGAGATGTGTATTGTTCACAGATGAGTAGATATTGACGGTTTTCGTATAGTCGGCGTGATTGAGTATGGACCCTTCCTTTGGTACCCAGAAATCGTAGAGCCATCCAGGATGTTCATCCATTCAGAGGTACAGTTGCTGTTTGGGGAGGCATTTGTTTCAATGGGCGTATAGAGTTGTTGGTGCTTCATGGAAACATGAATGCACAGATTTACGTCGAATAAGTCATCAATAATGTCATCATTTTGTTTCATGCTGCAATTGGGCCAAATTTTTTATTCCTCGACGATAATGCGCGACCTCATCGTGCGAGAATTGTTGTCGATGCCCTGGAATTTCATGGTATTCCGCACTTGGCACTGCCGCCTCTCTCGCCAGACCTCAATCCAATTGAGCACGCATGGACCAACAACAAAGAGCCTTAGATTCGCATCAACTACCCCCACATACACTTCAGGAACTCAGAGGGCTTTTACCACTCCGTTGGCGAGAAATTGATTAAGGCTAAAAACTGAAAATGCTTTTGAAGGAGGAACAAAAAACCCACTCGTATAAAAGAATAAATATTCTAGATATCATATCAAAAATATGTTTGAACAAAAGTTGTCAACCTTTAAAAGAAACTCAAGATTTGTGACCTTCCTTAACTTTTGTGGAGCAGTGTATATGCCCTCTAGGAATTTGTCTTACATTAAAGTTTGATAACTCCTAAAATACACTTTCACCTAAAAAACACAAAGAATTACACCATAAAACACAATCTCCCTGGTAATTAAAAGCTTTATAATCTTTAGTGGCAATTGTAAACAAATTGTTGTTCACCCTTACATCCGAGCGGTTCGTCAATTTCGCGAATAAAATAGCCGCTTATCCGCGGTCGTTGTTCAGTTGGTGGAGCAGGGAAAGTGGAATGGCAATGGAGAGAATAAGTGGTGACGGATGGAGAGTGATCCAACTGTTAGTATATTTAAACTGTAACAGAATGGTGTTTTGCAAAAGCACATTATTTCTTCCCAGCAGAGCCGTTTGATAATGTAAAACAAATATAGCAGCAAATAATGAATTTGAAAATCACAAAAAAAAATTAAGAAACGTAGTAGTAAATTCAATTCAAAACGAAGTCTATCAGAGTAACCAATGCTCAGCAGATTAGATATTTAATCATTACCAACTTAACATTGTCCTTTTTCTATCTTATAATACATTAAAACGAAACTAACAAAACAAGATGATTCATTTTTAAAGATTTTGGGACTTCTATCGAATAACAATGTATCTTAATGAAAGGTAAAAACTCATCTCAAATAGCCGCATATGTGAGTCTCTTAAATATTTACTTTAAAAATTATTTTAAATGATAAACATAACGTACTTACATTTTCAACGATCTTCATGGCACTCAGTCACTAAATATTCAATCAGTTATATTTAACTGCAGCTGTATGTTAACAACTTTTAATTAATCCAAATGGTGCTTCGAATCATTTTAATGAATGCGTACACTCATCATCTAAAACTAAACAGACTAATATAAATTTCTTAATAGAAAAACGTATTAACATCATCTACGAATATACAGGGTGTTTCAATTAAAACTTCCCACCTGGAAAATATTGGAATTAAAAAAACCTCACATGATGGAGTCTTGGAAACTACCCCTTAGGAAGGGATGCAAAATACCCTTTATCTTTAAATGGCACACCTCATTTGAGAGCTTTTTCAATTCTGCTCACTACGACATACGACTTTTTTGAATTTTGGTTTGTATATGGCAATAAAATCATCACTTAAAGAATAAGACAAATTATCATGGTCATATATCGCGCCCAAATTGTATAATTTATTGCCGACTAACGTTCAAAATATTACAACATTTGTAAACTTTAAAAATCAGGTTGAAACATGGATTCTTCAAACACCTAGACAAGTTATAGACAATGTAATGAATCAAAAATAGACTTACCCGAATATTATATACTTTAAATTTTATAAGGAGGTTACTTACCCTGTACTTTTATATGCATGTTTTCTATGAGTTATTGTGATTTTGTAACTATGTAGTTTAAAATGTATTTATATGTAAATATATAAACACTTACAAGCAGTGATAGCTGGCTTCTGTGTATTTTGTTCATTTGCATATTTTGTTAATTGTTAACTATGATTGTCTAAGTATCCAGTTATGTGCTGTTAATAAACGTTATTATTATTATTATCAATGAATGAAAGAATGTTATTTTATTAAATGTTCAATTTGATTTCCGATACAATAATCAAATCTTTGCTCCACTTCCGAACGAACATTCTTCAACAATTTTCCAACACAGTTCCTCAAGTATGTTCGGTCGTGTTGCATAAATTTTCGAGTTTAAGTGTCTCCATAGAAAAAAGTCTAAGGACATTAGATCCGAAAATTATGGACTAAATCCAAGACTTACCGATGCGAAATGTTTTTGTTAGGGTCACGATCAATAAAAATTTGTGTGCCGACTTTGTGATGATTTTACGGGATATTGTCTCTATAAGACAAGACAAAACAATATTGAAAACGCTTTAAAATGAGGGGTCACTCAACATAGGATGCCATTTAAAGTTAAAGGGTATTTTACGCCCCTGCCTAAGGGGTAGCTCCCAAACATTAAAACTTACTCTATTGTGTCCCCCTTGAAAAGAAAATCGTCGTGTCTCAGATTTTTTTTAATTCAGATGTTTTCCAGGTAAGAAGTTTTAATTGAAACAACCTGTACATCGTATTAATATGAAATTTTTCCAATGTTAAAATTTCAAAAAAAAATTCTGATAAAATCACTTTTTTTATAAAGAAACATATTGTTACGGGGGCTCACCTACCTTTTTGGTTTGTTAATTATGTTCCTGTTTACGTTAGAATTTATAATTGAAGCTCATCTACCTCGTTTGTTTGTAAATTACGTTTCTGTTTATGTTAGAATTTATAATATTTGTGATGCTTTTATTTTCACGTTTTCTGGAACATTCCCGGCCACATTCTATTTGATTCTTAAGACCGCGGAAAACTTCTAGAACCCTAAAAACCTATATAAGCGCATCATTTTCGCCGTCGGAGTCGGTTTATATTGAGCAGCCAAACGCGAGTGACAAACGTCAAAGTAAAGCGTTGACAGTTGCGAAGTTTGTTTGAAGGATATTTCTTGTATAATCAAGAGTGACAATAGTTTGTTTGTCTATGTGACGTGTTTCTACTCTAACTCAATTTAGAATTAATTTACAATATGTGTAGCTAAGTTCTACTGGTAAAACTTTAATGGTACTATGCTAGTTACAGTATGTAGTTTATAGTTTGTTTTCTTCTTACCCTCTGCAATAACACAACATTTTGTAGAGGTTATGAATAAAAATTAATTTCTTAAGAATGAGTAACGTTTAACGATTTATAAATTTCGTGCAAAATCAATAACTTACATTATAATTGAAAACAGAATTGCTTGCTTGCAATATTAAAAATAAAAATAAATGTACAATGCTGAGCTTCGCTGTGTTAATATTTTATAAAATTTAAATACAGGGTGTCTGGAATATGAGTGCCTTTATTTTGCTGTATGATAAATTGTTCCAAATGAAAATAATTTGACTTAACAATTTTTTGTCTCTGACCAACAGAATTATGAATATGCAACAACGTCGTTCACATGCCACATCAGGTATTTGTACATAATAATTATACAGGGTTAACTATGACTAAGTGCAAAAACTTTAAGAGGGGATAGAGAAAATTATGGATTAACGGAATCGCCCTTCACAAAAATTTCAAACTTATTTATAAAGCGAAAAAAAAATATTTTCGATATTATATTAAATCCTTATTTAACTCCGCCTATGCGACCCGTCCGCCGCACGTGTACAGAGTCAGAGTAGGTAACCAACAAACAACGCTAGAAAAGAATCTTTTCTGTTTCAGACTCGGATTCTGCAAGGACTTTTCTTGTTACTACCCTTTTTCTTTTTCTGGAATCTTTAGTTTCGGTTTGGTTTTTCTTTTGCCTCTTCCAAATTTGGAGTTTATGACAGAAGTGCCTTGACGTTTCCTTGGCTTTCTTTTCCTGGCCTGACACAAATGGTCCGACCGGAACTGGACTTAAATCCGCTGGAGTCAACAAAATTGAAATGCCACATGTTGGATTTTGCAAGTTTTTCTGAGCCGCTGACGGAATGGCTAGGAGAGATAATATGGCAGAAGCATTTATCCAACTCGTTCCAGGTTGAGCATTATCAACAGTGAGAACATTTGCGGCTTGTTGGACACTGTTATCAAACACAATATTGGTTGTTTCAGATGGTTGAAACATATGGTCAGGAACACACCGGGGTTTATTTGGTAGATGCCTGTTTTGGCGAATCCATGAGTGGCGTTCTGAACAGTAGCTGCCTTTCCATACGCTTCATTTAGCAGACCACCAATTTGAAATTGTGTGACAACACGACCAGGATGACTTTTGAGCCATTTGGTTATTTCTTGATCATAATAGGTTTTGAGTGGCCCAAAAATGCAACATCGAGTGGTTGCATTCGATGTGTGCAGTGAGGCGGCAAACACAAAAGCACAATGCCATTTTCTTTGGCGTACACAAGAGCATCAAGATATTTATGACTTGAGTGTCCATCCACGATTAATAAAACCTTTTCAGTGGTAGAAGCCTTGGCATATTTTTGAAAATGTTGCAGCCACTGCAAAATACTGGACCAGTCATCCAGCCGGACTCCTGGGCAATGCATAAAGTTCCTGCAGGTGTATGGTCGGTTAATTCTTTTCATATTTTTTCGTGGAAAAATTAAGGCAGGCGGAATATAGTTCCCATTAGTACACATGCAGCAAACAACTGTAACGTGAAAACCCCTTTCTGCGCTGGTAATTGCACCTACTTGTTTCCGACCAGTTGTAGCAAATACTTTCTGCGAACGCTGTACAGTAGATAATGCAGATTCAACTGCATTATATATCTTCATGGGATCAATGTTTTCCTTTGCATGGTTTCGTCTAACACGTTAAAAACTGAGCTACTTGAGGTTTGTTAAATGCCTGTGCTCTAGCCGCAGATGTGGCTTCGGGTTTACGCAGTGTTATGTCTGGATTTCTCCTACGAAATTCTCTTAACCAGTCTTTTCCAGCGGCCTTTTTCTGGTTATTAAAATTATGTTCGAACCCATTTTTTACGGCTAAATTATAGGCCAACTCCAATACGTCTCGTCTTGTTAGTCCAAAGTACCTTGATTCTAGCAATTTTAAATGTTCCACTAACTGCCGTTCTACTTCTATAGGAAATGTGGGTTTAAACCTGCCCAGTTGTATTTCACCTTTTTTAAAGTTTTATTTTTTTGCAAAGCATGTCTCCTTAGGGTTACTTGAGGTATATTGCAAATTTTTATGCCTTCAGCCATCCCATTTCACCATTATTAACGGTTTCTATTGCCTTTAACATAGACTCAGCATCCCACGATTGCCTATTAGACTTTCTTGCATAATTTCGCGGCATTATCTATAAAAACGCATATTTTGTGTATCTAATTTATGGTCGGGTAAAATGACATAGTATGTCAATTTGCCCTCTCCATACCTATGTCATTTTACCCCACATGAACCTAATATAGAAAAATGCTACTTTTGACAAAACAGCAACTTACTTAGTAAATCTGAAATATACAATTCTAATAAATAATCCCATAACTCATCATAAAAATTTTAACTTACCAGTTTATCACAATAAAAGTTATAGCAGATTTTAATATTTCGCAACAAAAACTTTTGTGGTTAAAAATAAAATAATGAGACGTGCACCCTTCCTAACTGGGAAGCTGTACTAAATGTAAACAAACGTGCCTGACACCTGTTTCACAATAGAATATTCTATTCCGAGCAGTTCCGAATGACGATTCGTGTGTATACAAGCACTGTGTCATTATACCCCACTATGTCATTTTGTACACCTTCCCTACTACCTACCCATTCCTTTCGTTCGATTTTCTTATAATAAATAGGCATTTTATCTAACTGTATCTACGGGAAGTGTGTTTTATCGGTAGTGAGTGGTTGTAATGAGTGAAAATGTAGTTTTGCCAGTTTGTAACGAAATAATGGAAAACGAATGCAAAATACTGAAGCTACCTGGATTAACTGTTAGGTACCTATCTATCAGGTATTATTACTAATAAGAATGTTAATTTTTGTCGTTTCTGCATTTAGAAATGCTGCATAAAGACGTCCGCATGGTAGTTGACATTGTTGACAGATGTAAGCTTTATCTATGGATCTAAGCCATCTCAGTCGATGCTTATCATAGACGCCGACTTTCTGTAGGAAAAAAAGGTTTTGCCCCATTTTTAAACATCGAGCTAGAATTCTGGAATAATTATTTTTATTGTTAAAATGTTTGTACTTAGTCATAGTTAACCCTGTATATACATCTAAACATATTTTCTGCGAAATGTTTTCTTAGAGCTCATTTCACAATACAAAATTAAATGTGAAATAGTTACATGTGTTCAAAATGTTGCTTGCGAAAAGCATTTAGCATACATACGACTCATAACCAGAGAGTTCTGTCCAGATTTGCCAAAAATTAACATATCATGCAGCTGATCATTGTTATAAATTGTTCCATTTTATGTACACTAACAAGTTTGAAGCACTAGTCACAGTACTACTATGACTAATAATAATAATAATAATAATAATAATTTATTTGTCACTGTAGCTGTTACAAAAAACAGATATGGCCGTCAAATCAAAGGAGTATAAGTCAATGAAAAATATTCAAGATAGCAGAGAAATACATTGTAAAAACAAACAGTAAACACAAGTTGACTGTACTACAAAAACAAATTACAAAAAACTCGTAGAAAATATGTTAATTTAAAAATTCTTCAACTGAATAAAAACATTCAGAAATTAAAAATTTCTTTAGTTCAAGTTTGAATTGATTATGTGTTTTTACATCCTTAATATATCGTGGCAATTTATTATATATTTTAATGCCTGAGTAATAAGGTGACTTCTCATAATAACAATGACTATGTCGAGGAATACTAAGCATACCACCATGTCGAGTATTATAGTCGTGGTAGCAATCGTTAGTTTTCAGTTTGTACAGACCGAATCTTGTGAGCTTTCCTATGTTATATATATAGATGCAGGGCACTGTCAAAATATTATTAGTGGTGAAACACTGCTTACAAGTGCTACGTGGAGATATACCAAAAATTAGCCTAATTAAACGTTTTTGAAGAATAAAAACTCTGTCTATCATAGTGCTTCTACCCCAAATTACAATGTTATATGAAAGATGCGAATATGCCAAAGCATAATATGTATTTAATAAAATATGCGGCTCAAATACCCGTTTTAGAGTATTTAAAGCAAAATATGCACCATTTAGTTTTTACATACTTGATTTATCTGATGATACCACTCAAGTTTACTGTCAACAACTATCCCCAGAAACTTTACGTGTTCAGTCAGGACCATGTCGTATTGCAAGTTATCTGGTATTATACCACGTTTAGAAAAGTAGATGCTTTCTGTTTTTCCAATATTTAGAATTAACAAATTATTTTGGCACCAACTGCTAAATTGTTCAATCACCTCCGAGACTGACCGTTGCAACTCCGCAGGGCTGGCTGCTGAGACCACTACAGATGTATCATCGGCATACCTTACCTAATACCTTTAGGATAACAGCAGCAGGTGATCGATTACAATGTTGTCGTACGTTACAGTTTTAAGAATTTTCTAGGACATTTCAATTGTTTACTTCATTAATACTGATACAAAAAACAAATTACGTTGCAGCAGCTTTTACTTAACCTTAATTGTACAATAGTTTGTAATTTCGTATCACAGGTTTGCATTTTATTGCAATTGTATTTTTGTTATTCAAATGTATTTGAAGAAACAGTATTCGACTTTTCGGCATTTTTTTTTCTTAAGAATTTTTAGTTGCTCTTGGTCAGATATATTAACCCCTTTAGTATCGGTGCTTATATTCCGGACACCCTGTATATTAGAAAATGTACATTTCCATCGGAAACATTATAAGTGATAGCTGATAATCGTATCAATATAAAAAGTATAAAGATAAATATATGTATTTAATTTAAATATTTACAATTTGAGTTATCTTACATTTTCGAGGTTATTTGGCACATAAATTACAAATAATTACATCATTATGATTGTGAATTTGACATGATAGCATTGGCAGAGACTTGGTTACATGAGGATGTGAATAGTAGTGAACTATTTCCAGATGATTATTATGTGTACAGAAGAGACCGCAAGTTCCAACTTATAAATCGTGCTTCTGGTGGAGGTGTTCTATTAGCCTTGAAAAATAACTTTAAATCTGAGAGGATCAACCTTTCTCAATTGGAAACTGATTTTCCGGCCGTGGATATCTTGGCTTGCAAATGTTTTTTAAATGCATGTATACTGTATATTATAGTTTTATATGTACCACCCACATTATCAAATAATGATTTTGAACTGTTTTGTGAATCGTTAATTAATCTTGATTTTATGTATTCTGGAAATGTTATTATAATGGGTGATTTCAATGTCCCAAACTTTGTAAACATAAATGCTACTGATAGCAAAACTACTATTATTAGAAATTACTTAGATTTTTTTAATTTACAGCAAAGAAATACAATATTTAATTGTTCAAACAGACTACTCGACTTGGTTATAACAAATGTAAATTGTAAGGTGACGGCTGATGACGCTCCTCTGGTTCCTATTGATCCTTATCACCCTGCACTAGTCATAAAAATATTTAATATGCAAAAGAATAATTTTTCCTTTGCAACAAACGTGAATCAAAAAGCATTTAATTTTAGAAGGGCAAATTTTCCGTCGCTTTATAATTCTATGTTACAAATAGATTGGTCATTTCTACATAATTTAAATGATGTTAACATTGCTGTTGAGCGGTTTTATGAACATTTGTGTAAAATAATTGAAGAGAATGTACCCTACTATATTCAACATGCACGCCAATTTCCTAAGTGGTATACATCTGAGACTATTAAAAACATTAAAGAAAAAGCTAGAGTATAGAAAAACTCGAAATGAACAATTTTTGCACGAATTTAGAATGTTAAGACGGAAAATAAAATCGCAAACAAAACATAATTATTTAGAATACATTGAAAATATTCAACATTCCATCAGTCATGAACCTCAAAGATTTTGGTCATTTATACATTCTAAGAATAAATCATCTAGAATTCCCGGTGTTGTACATTACGATAATAATTCATATGAGAACCCAAAGGATATTGTAAATGCATTCAGTCATTTTTTTAGTAGCATATATACATCTAGCGAACATCAAGATATATTTACAACTACGTCACCATTATGTAACATCAATATAACATCAATATCAGAAAATGAAATATTAACTGCTGCAAAAAATTGAAAAATAAAATGACCTCTGGTCCAGACAGCATACCATCATTCTTAGTAAAAGACTGTATTGGTGCACTGGTTAAACCTTTATTTGAATTGTATAATTTAGCTCTGAAAGCCAAAACATTTCCAACTAGATGGAAGGAAGCCAAAGTAGTTCCTGTGTTTAAAAGCGGTGATAAAGCTGAAGTAACTAATTACAGATCAATTTCCATCTTATCAAATTTTGCTAAACTCTTTGAAATAATTTTATATAATAGAATTTATCCTTTGGTACGTCATCACATTTCAGAATATCAACATGGCTTTGTGAATAAACGATCTACCATTACAAATTTAGCAGTTTTTCACAGTTCACATCAAATATATTAGATTGTCGTGGGCAAGTAGACGTAGTCTATACCGACTTTTCCAAAGCATTCGATCGTATTGATCATTCAATTTTGCTTGGTAAACTGCGATGCTTTGGTTTTAACTCAGAATTAATACAATTTTTTAAATCTTATTTGTTTGAAAGATCGCAGTATGTGTTTTATAATGGATTTTGTTCATCAAAGTATTTAGTTACGTCAGGGGTCCCGCAGGGATCTAATCTGGGCCCCTTACTATTTCTTTTGTTCATCGATGATTTAAGTTACATTATACAGTCACATAAACTTTTTGCCGATGATTTAAAAATATATTCCAAAATCGAGTCATTAGACGACTGCAAACTTCTACAAATTGATCTGGACATAATACAGGAATGGTGTAATAAAAACAAACTTTACTTAAATGCTTCTAAATGTAAGGTGGTTAGTTTCACGAAAAAACAGTTTTCTCATAAATATGACTATATAATTAATAACTTTATACTTCCTCGCTGCACATCGGTCAAAGATTTGGGAATAACTTTCGATCAACAACTGTCATATAATGATCATATAGCCCAAAAAATTTCAGAAGGTATGAAGTGTTTTGGATTCATTGTTAGGAATTGTAAGACATTTAATGATAGCAATACGTTAAAAAATGTATACTGTTTTATTATGCGTACTAAGTTAGAATATGGTTGTTTAATCTGGTACCCTTTTACTCATATTCAAATATTTAGCTTTGATAGTTGACGGTCAGTATCCCCTAAGAGTAGATTATAATTATTTGATAAATAGGTTTAATATTGAATCTTTAGAAGTGAGGAGAAGATGTAATTCTTTAAAATTTTTATACAATATTCTGCATAATCAAATTGATTGTTCTCAACTTTTATCACAAATTTCTTTCAACGTACCTAGATTACAGACTAGACAAAATATTTTATTTAAAACTTTTGGGGCAAGAACTAACATTCTCTTAAGATCACCAGTTTATACTATGTGTAAGAACTTTAACAGCATTGCTCATTTATGTGATATTCACAATTGTAAGCTGAATGACATTATCAAATTAGTTATCTAAGTGTTCTGTATTGTAATTAATTTTGAATACTTTTTGTTATTATTTCTTGTTGGTTTCTATTTATATTGTATAAAAGGAATTATGTATTTTGTTTACACTATTATTTCAAATTGAATGTATTAAGTATTGCTCTGTAAATGGTGCTTGTACACTGTTGGGCAAATAAAGCTATTATTATTATTATTATTATTATTATTACATAGCTACACATCACCTGAATAATTTTGAATGAAAATATTTTCAAAATATGTAGTAATTCATAAATCATTCAAAGCAATAATATCCCAAACAAAAGAAAAGATCGTTGATTGAGGTGCTAGTACTATTTTTATTATACTCAAAATAATATTTGAAACATTGTACTTTATTGCTATAAATTTATATCTCATTGAATAAAAGTATTTCCTATTTGACTTACTCGTTGTAGGATGAATAACAATTTTATCTTTTTCACTCTGGTTTTGTCTCACTGGGTAAGGTTGCTACTCATTTTTTGAGTCTAATTCTTTTGTCTTACTTGTTTGATTGTTTAATTAATAATAATGTAATATGTTTTTCAAATTGTTTATATAAACGTAGGTACAACAAATTTTTTGTTTTAAATTTTAAATTAATAATATTTTTTATAATTCTTATCTCTTGTTTCCTACTGTAACCCTGAGGAAGATTTAAAATAAAATCGAAACGTTGGCTTAGGCAGAAAATCTAGACCATTAACTGTATTATCCTTTTTTTCCATCTTAAACACACTTTTAAGGACATATAATATATGGACATATTTATAGCAATATATCCTAATAATATTTTTGACAATGGTTTTCACAAACGTCCTCTCTCTCCAATACGATGCGATTTAGGAAATAAGTTTGTGTCATAAATGAATATTAATTTAAACCTGTTTTATTGATATCTCAAGTTATCAAGATTAAACCTGAATATAACAAATCGATGTTCAAAAGAATTGTAGACTTGTAATGTACACCAAAGTGATATTAAAATTTTAAAAGTAATAATGTTTCTATATTGTCCGAGTGTATCAATTCTTTCGGACTACCTACGTACTGCCGGGGAAGCACATAGCTGTGAATGATTAAAGTACACACTGTCATCATTTCTTTATCAGCAATATTTTTGTAGACGGTATCATTTAAACTTCGATTTATCGTTTTACAACTTAGTTATTTAACGTTCGTTTAAAAGCTTGGTAATTTTGTGCCTCATTATTACAAAAAGGTAGGTTAATTTTTATAATTAAAATATCTGTATGCACTTTTATAGTATTGTGGGAATCATGTTGTCTGGTTGAAATTTATTAGAGAAATTAGTTTTATATAATATCAAATATCAAAAATAAATTTATTGATGTTTTGTTTATCCACTTAAATTATCCTCAAATAAAATAATTACTTTTAAAAAGTGTTTGTAAGACATACATTTTTTGCTATTCTAATTAAAAAAATGTTCTAATTCATTTAAGAACACTAAAAAATATGAAAAGACCTAAAAACAAATTTTCAAAATAGCTAGCCTTCTTATAAATTCCCACATATAAAACAAGGTTGCCAAATTTTCGTTGTCGTTTGCCTCCACTTTTATTTAACAAAATATTTTTAAACACTCACATTATATAAAACAGATATACTCGACTGTCTTTTAAATTTGCAAATTTATTTATGTGGTCATAAAATTGAAACACTTGTTGCCGGAATCATTGAAACTAAGCAGAATAATTTATATGCTTTCGAAAATACCATTTCAAATTCATTGCATATTTTTACCGTTTTTTTGAACTTCTAACTTACGAAATTGTTCGTCTGTACAAAATATAAAGTTCGTTTTTCAACTTTTTGTCAAAAACGTTTGGATAATTTGTAGTAAACATTTAAACAGTTTTGCAAATGTTCCCATATTTCGGAGTTTTTGGGGAATCTACTAAAGCAACGAAATTTAAATTTAGTTGAAAGGAAATGCAATCTATAAGTTCGTAGTATAGCATTTTATATCTCGAAATTATTTCTAATTTGTCGCAACTTTTACCCCGTTTTTATTTAATTTGTTCAGGGCAGTAGTTTACATTTAAGTGTTTAACTTGAAGAATTTGGAAGAGTAAAGCTAGTGACGGACGGTGAGCTATAATATATATCTGATATAAGCATTTTTCGAATATAGTTTATAATACAAACGGATATTATTTTGTCGTTCTCTCTCTCCAAAGTTTCCGCTTTCGGAAGTGGACCACCCGGTATATTGGTGATCTATACATAACATTCGCACAGCAACTGGGACAACAAAAACAATTATTTCCACGAGAATTTTGCCGAGGAATCAAGAAACAAATCTTATTAACAAGAGACACACAGTCAATATTATAATGGACTAAATTATATAAAAATGTTATGGCAATACAATTTCTTCACATTGAACATATCTAATAAAATTCCGTTGTACCTCTTTCAGGATAAAACCCCTGGGACTCAAAAAACAAAAATTTTAAAAACTTTCTTTGAACTGTCTCGACCAATTTTTGTATATAGGATACCATATTAAAGAAGCGTATTCTAATTTAGATCTTATGAACGAAAAATATAGTAATTTTAAACTTCTGTTTGAGAAAACAGTTCCAGTTTCGCATAGAAAATCCAAGTAATCTGTAAGTTGATTTAGTAATTTCAGTAATATGGTTAGAAAAATTAAGTTTAGTATCAAATACAACTCCGAGATCCTTCAATTCAGTACATGGTTCAAGAGTGTAATTATTGATATTATAAACGAATATTATATAATTATGTTTGCCAGTAAAAATCACTGTTGAACTATTGACATTTATTGTTTATAAAATGTCATGGCAACTTTTTGGGATTGAGTTAGAAAAATACACATTTTAGGGACTCAAATGAGTCCATAAAATAGCTTGGCGGTAACTCATACAAAAAGAGATTTTAGAACTTTATCTGCGTTTAAATTTATCGACTTATAAGATGTACAATTTATAAATTTTGTACGACTTCAACAACTCGTTTTCCACAACAAAACATTTTAGAGCTTTAGTTCGCAGAGTAGTTTGTTTCACACAATATTATTAATATCTAATAAAAATATATACAAAAATGTATATGTTATAATTAGGTTTATTTACATTGTACCATACTACCACTACCTATTTATTTATTTATTTTGTACCATATATTTTGTTACAATTTTCTAAATTGTTTCATCTTTTTTAGAATAACATAAATGAAACAGCACTATTCAAGAACATTTTTGATTGTCAATTGGGCAGTATAATTATGAGGTAAGTTCACTTCTGAGCTTCTGGGTGAGATAAATGAACTATTTTCTTACCGTACCAATTTTTTTAATAAATGTTTAAATAATAAAATAATGTGCGAGTAGATTTTTGAATACATTTCTAATTTGAAACATTTTCACCTCAGGATTTTCCTATAATATTTTTCTCTATGACATTCCGTTTCTGTGATACAGGGCAATCCTAAAAAAATATATATTTATTTTTCTTTCATTGTTATATATTGTTATGTAACAATAAAATATTTTTATTCAAACTTGGTATACAGTAATTATAAGATTAGTTAATATTTTTATATGAATAACAATTTCTAAGCTTCAGCCAGTGGCGTAGGTATGAATGAGGCCTTCCTCATCCTTGAACCCCCTAAACTTGATGAATAGTATTTTTTTAGTACAAATATTAACATATATGAATCTAATAATTTCTATATAGATAAAAAATATATATATTAAGCTTTTTTGGATATTCTGTCTTTTTCTAATAAAAGTTATCCTATGAAATTTTTAAAACTACAATAAATAATTTATTAAATATAAACATTTTATAAACAATTTAAGTTAATTTAAAAAAATTTAGAATTCGTGTCTAAGCTTTTCGAATACCTACAATTTAATAGATATTCTCTACTATACATCAGAGTTGCATATTATACTTTATCCTTATCCTAGTACCAAAGAAAAAAATCTCGTGGATCGAGGTTGGGTGATCGAGCAGGCCAGGCAACTGGTACCTTGACCACTTCAGCTACTTATAACAATACTATTTTGTCAGACATCATAACTCCGTTAAAATAATTATAGATTTTTTTGGAAACTAATCATAATGGTATACGGGGTGTCCGGAAATAAATGCAACATAGAGCAAAAGTAGATTTCTAACGACAATATAATGCGATGTTGCCAACTTACATTAGTCAAAAGTTGATAGATAAAAAGATACAAGATTTCAAAATTAAAATTTTATTTTCGATATTTGAAAATAATTTTTTGACAAATCCAAATATTTGCATACATTTTGAAGATCGGGAGTTTTTGGAGACGAGAAATTCAAATTTGTTTCTAATTTTGACGTTACTAGTAGAGGGCATCACTTATGGCACCTCATGCTTTTTTCAAATGATCTGAAATAGGTATGCCTTGTTGAAGTCGTTAGTCATTAGGAGTGCTGTGTATTTTTTATTATAACTGCTACAATAATATTTCCTGTGTTCTCTTTTAGAACCATGATATTTCATCTATTTACTCTGCTCTCCATTTCCACTACAGCTCTGGGGATACAGTGTAGTTTTCATCCCGGAAAATTTTTCTGTGAAGGCACCGACGAGTATGATTTTATATACCATTTCCACATGCATGTGAATCCACCACCTTATGGAAACGAGAACTACGAAATACAAATTGTCAACTCGAATTATTCCGTTATAGATACAATCGTCAATCTGCCACTGCAACATGGAACCGCTATAATAACCAAACTGGCCATAAGAAATTCTTCAGTAAGTTATGTAAAGGAGCACGCCTTAGAATCACTTGACCAGCTCAATGATCTGGATCTGAGTTGCAACAAGATCAGTGAACTGACATTCGTGTTGCCAAGAAACCTGGAGTATTTAAATTTAAGCCATAACTATCTCAAAACTATTGATTTTAGTGTTTTGGCAATGAATCACATTGATTTCAGTTATAATTTGGTTAGCGAATTACGACCTTCGTATCGAGAACGTACATTTTTACACGCCAATTTAAGTAATAACAAAATCAGTGAGTTTGATGAAGTGAAATTAAAATGCAGTTTCAATTCTTTAGATCTTAGTGCTAATACATTGAAAAACATCGTATTAAAAAGATGTAGTGATCCTGACTGTAAGATAAATTTAAGTTACAACCGAATAAACTCTATAATGTCGAAGGACTTACGAGTAGAAAATCTGGATATTACACACTCTATTTTCATTTCACCTCATGAATATTTCGATATATTCGTTGACACTCTTTGGATCACAGATATATTAACTATGAAAGACAATATAATTCCTGTACTAAACAAAGCCACAATAAATATAAATAATATAAAATCCTCTGAGTTGGATATTAAGTATAAACCAAAAACAGATTTTTCGAATTCATCCATATCAAAAATTTCAGCTTATTATTTTTCAGATTCAAATTTCCCTTTGGTAAACTTAAGCTTCAATAACTTGGAAAACCTAACTAATAATGCATTCTCTGGATCTCGTATAAGTCAAATAGATCTGTCTTTCTCAAATATTAATCTTATCGAAGCTTACGCTTTTTATACATTAAGCGCTGTTTCAATTAATTTAAGGGGAAATAAGTTGACAACTGTTGACTATATTTGGAACAGTGTCACAGTAGAAACAATAGATCTGTCATTCAATTCGATAAACATAATCAGTACAAATGCCTTTCTTGGTTGTTCAAATCTACGTTATCTGAACTTATCCTATTCTTCTATACAAATTATTGAAGCAGAAGCATTTTATGGGTTAAATTATTTAACAGCTCTAGATTTAAGGGAAAATAAATTGTCGAAATTATTTAGCAACTCATTCAATGGTTTGCCAATAACAACATTGGAACTTATGGGGAATAACATAACTTCTATTGAAAGAATGTCCATTAATAATCTTCCTAACCTACAAATATTAAATCTTTCATCGTCTGGCATTGTAGATTTAGATGGAACTGCTTTCTCGAATTTAAACAACTTACAGGTTTTAGATTTAAAAAACAACAATTTGACAATTTTAAAGAACCTTACGTTTTTGGATTTACCCATTCGCAACATAGATTTAATAGGCAATCAAATTAGGTCAGTAGGTTATAAAGCTTTTAATAAATTACCTTACCTACAATTTATTAATCTTTCCAACATTGGCATTGAAAGTATGGAGGAATTTGCATTCTCAAACTTGAACGACTTGAATTTTATAGATCTAAGTAACAATAATTTGACAATTTTAAAGAGTCACACGTTTTCTGATTTAACTGTACGGAGCATAACACTAGAGGGAAACAAAATTAAATCCATAGGTTATAAAGCATTTAATCATATACGTTCCCTGCAATTACTGGATCTTTCCAACATGGGTATTGAAAACTTGGATGAACATGCTTTTTCGCATTTAAACAATTTAATCGTTTTAAATTTAATTAATAATAATTTAACGGTTCTAAAAAGTAATACATTTTACGACTTATCTGTACAAAGTATTCATTTACAAGGAAACAAAATCCATACTATAGGCACCAAAGCTTTTAATAAATTATCATCCCTGTCACTGCTGAATCTTTCAAGGATAGGTATTGAACAAATACACGAAACCGCATTCTTCGATTTAACTTATCTTGATGCTATAGATTTAAGTTATAATAATTTAACAGTAATAAATAGCGACACATTTTCCCATTTACCCATAATAAACATAGAATTGATTGGGAACAATATTAAATCAATACGTCAAAGAGCTTTTGATAACTTACCTAATTTGAAATCTTTAAATCTCAATGATTCCTTCATTGAAAATATAGAAGAAAACGCATTTTCCAGTTTAGGCAATTTGGGTAATATCGACCTCAGCAACAATAAGTTGACAGTTATAAAAAGTTATGTCTTTTCCAATTTAACTGTACGTGATATACATCTAAACGGCAACAAGATGGATTTTATACACAGCAAAGCATTCTATAATTTACACAATTTATATACCTTGAACCTTTCAGATTGTGGCATCTCAAATTTGTCCGAAAGGTCATTTTATCTTTTGCCCAATATTGAGACAATAGACCTCAGTAAGAATAGAATTAGTGTTCTAGAAAGCTTTTCTTTCGACGATCTGCCAGTAAGATTTTTAAACTTACAGGAGAACAATATACGTATAATAAAGTCAAAGGCTTTTCATAAGTTAGATCAATTAGAGCAACTCTTTCTTAATGGGTTGCGTATATCCAGTTTAGAGCCAGAGACGTTCGACAATTTACTTAAACTTCAGTTCATAGATTTAAGTAACAATGAAATCGCTGTACTTCCAGAAAATCTCTTTCATAAACTTCCAAACCTTAAAAGAATCGACTTAGATCGGAATAGCATAAACAGCTCAAGTGCTTTAGGTAATAGTCTTCCTATTGAAGAACTGAGCATAACTTTCGCAGAAGTAGTTCGAACTAACAGCATCCCAAACATGCATCTGAGAAAATTGTTTATAAAAAATTCAGAAATCGCAGAACTACAGAGGGACTCTTTCATGGGTTTATATAATTTAAATGAGCTGCATTTTCCTAATACAAATGTTTATTCTGTACCAAGTAGAGCCCTCAATGGTCTTTTTAATCTTAACTTCTTGGACGCCCAGACACTTTTCAAACATGTCAAAATTTTGAGGAACGAAACTTTCTTAGGTTTAACGAGACTACAGAGCTTAGATTTATCGAATCTTCACCTGAAAACTATTGAATACGATGCATTTTTAACTCTAAAGAACTTAAACATGTTATTATTGAATAACAATAATATTTCGCACCTGAAGACAGGCATTTTCCATGATTTGTCGTCTTTAACCAGTTTAAAATTGTCTCACAATAAAATTGCTGTATGCCAGTCGAATTTATTCGAAGGTTTGGAAAATTTAAATGATTTATTCTTAGAAAACAACAACCTAACGACATTAACAAGTCTCACGTTTAACGGCTTAAACAGTTTAGTAGAACTTCATTTGGAATACAATCAAATTCAGTGGTTACCTAGGAAAGGTTTCTCACATTTGAACAACTTGAAACGACTATACCTCAATAATAATATTATATCAGAGATACAACCTCAGTACTTCAGCAGTCTTGAAGGACTGGATAAATTGTTTTTACAAAACAATGAAATAAAGCACGTTCCTGCAAAGGTTTTCAGAAATTTAAAATTATTAGTGGAATTACGTTTAGATAGCAACAAAATTGAGTCAGTTGAAGAAGGTGCGTTTTCTGATCTACCCAATCTACTTCTACTTAATACTTCAAATAATAAAATATATATTGATAATCAATATAATAATAGAGACGGATCTGAAATACTTCCAGACTTAGACACTTTAACGTATGACTATATCTATGATTCAAATTAGTTATCTTTAATACCAAATACTACTAGAAGGAAAGTATGTAATATTATAACACTTTGCAATGTTTATAAAGGGATTCAAATATCTGTGTATAAAATTATTATATTAATTAAATACTTTATTTGCATTATAACATACATAGAAATAGCAGTGTTTAGTTATATTGTATTTTTTTATAATAAAGAACAATTTTTATTTCAATTCAAATGCTTCGTTTTATCTCCTTTTTTTCACTAATATAAAATTATGTTGAGATCGGGCAGTATCTGAATTTGGATCGATATTCAACCATACAGGGTGTCCGAGAAAATGAAAAAATAACAGAGATATGTATTGCTGAAGGGCGCCGCTAGAAATCGGTTTTTCTTGAATAACTTTTAAAGCACTTAATATTGTTACGGAACCTCACCTACCTTTTTAGTTTGTTAATTATGTTCTTGTTTGCGTTCGAATTTATAATTTTTGTAATACCTTTATTTTGACGTTTTCCGGAATATTCCAGGCTATATTCTATTTGTTTCTCGACACGTTCTCGAGATCGCAGAAACTTCGAGAACTTTAGAAATCTATATAAGCGGATCCATTCCGCCGTCACAGTCAGTTTATATTGAGTAGCCAAACGCGAGTGACAAACGTCAAAGTAAAGCGTTGACAGTTGTGAAATTGGTTTGAAGGATATTTCTTGTATTATCAAGAGTGACAACAAAGATTGTTTGTCTGCGTGACGTGTTTCTACGATAACCCAATTTCGAGGTTACAATATAATTTAATAAAATTTAGCATATTTAGCTTTTTTAGTTTACCAAGAGCGAGTTTTACAACTTAATGCCTAAATTTTTAACACCCTGTATGATAAAGATTTTAAAATAATAAATTTGGATAGCTTCTACCTTAACCTAAAACAAGGGAACTCTTGTTTATTGTCGATAACATGAACCGTTTACGAGAAAAAGAATAATAAACGAATTCATGTTTTATTTTAACGCAGTGGTGTCCTAAGAGGCACTTTAATGAAATTATTGAAAAACTTGATAAGAGGGTTCAACATGCGAATATAGTTCAAACTGTTTCTCGTAAACGGTTCATTTTATCGACAATAAACGAGAGTGCTTTTTTAGTCTAAGGTTGAGTCTTTATTATACAGGGTGTTAAATAATTAGGCATTAACTTGTAAAGCTTAACCCGCCCCTGGCAAACTAAAAAAGTTAAATTTGAAACCATTAGGTTTTCAGGGGTTGTCCAAGAGGTGTCCAAGTTACCTTTAGAAGCCAGTTAAAGTTTGTCCACTTTTCAGAAGTGTTCTGTATTTCTACGTTCAATGCGTAATTACTCGTAAACGCTGAAAGTAAACACGAAAAGTAATAGAACAGAAGTTGTTCAGTTTTGTACGAGCAATACGAATAATTAAAAAAAAATAGGGGTTCCTATGTATAAAAATGTTTGGAGGTAAACATGGCAGGGGTGATTTATTTCACCCCCTACAACAAAGCAGGAAACTACGCCAGTAAAATTATTTTTTTACTGGCGTAGTTTCCTGCCAAAATTCCTTTGTGTATATTCAATAGTTTTTGATAATATGCTTTTGGCGACAACGAACTGAGATCGGATAGAAGAAAACATTCTGTATAGTTTTTGTTAAAATTTCACTCAGGGGTTTTGAGGGGTCATGATTTACACCCTCTTATAAGATTAAAAAAAATCACTAAGCGTTTATATTGAATTTCGCAAGTATAAAAAATAGGCCTTCGGTCGCCATCTTCAAATTTGTGATAGGAGCAGAAAAACCGATTTTTGATGCCATTTAAAACAAACAAATATTTGTTGAAGTATCTTGAGGGATAAAGTTTTTACGGATTTATACACAAATAAAACTTTGTGATCGTGTAGTAAAAAACGCTATGTATAGTTTTTATTTAAATTTCACACATGGGGGTTGATGTCTCCACCACCTTTTTTAATACAAAAAAATGCTAAACGTTTTATTAAAACTCCGCGATAAAAAAAATGATAGCATTTTGATAAAATAAAAAAATATATGATGGATTATCTTGAAGAATAAAGTTTCTACGGATATGTAGATAAATAAACGTAGGCACACTTTATATGTATATACACGGTGTTAACCATAACAAGTGCGCATTAGACGTATTAGAAAACCGGAAATGATAGAAATCTGAATATTTACGGTGATGTGGCGCTGCTTATACTGGAATTAGACGTCAACTCGTTTATTTTAAATGGAACAAATATTTATTATTTCATTTTCAGATTCTACTTTAACTCAACATTAATCTCAAGGTTTTGAGTTATTTTTTTATAATGGCTACGAATTATTCAGTTTAACTCAGGCAATTACAAATTTAAAATTTTTTTTAGGAAAAAGAGCACAATATCCAGAATAGTCCTGGGGGTTCTCCAGATTTTACACAAGGTGCTGAAAAGTGGGCCACCTATAGTGACAAATTCACATCTCAATAACTCGCTTATTTTAAATATATCCTGTGTTTATTTTACCATCTTCTTCTATATTTTATTTCCTTTTGATCTGTAAAAAAGAAGGTGGTAAAATAAAATACGATTTTTGCATATAAAATAAACAAGTTGTTGATATTTGAATTTGTGACTACAGATCCTGTCTCAGTATTACCCGAGCTATTTTTGGGTATTACTTCCACAAAATTATTACTTTTTAAGTCGTTAATTACCTGATTGAGACTGAATAATTGACGATGTCAAAAACTTGAGTTTAAACATATGGTATGTTTAATAAAGTTGACTTAAAATTACACGTAGAATATGAAAATGATATAAAATATACTCTGTTTAATTTAAAATTAACGAATTAAAGTCTACTTCCGGTATAAACGGAAGTGCCACGTTACTGTTTAATATTTTACTTCAACAGCTGTGTTCAAAACTCTTAGAAATGAAAATTCAGATTTCTATCGTCTCCAGTTTCCTAAATACGTCTAATCCACGCTTATTGTGAGGCATCCTGTATCACCCTATATTTCTATCGTAATGTACACAGCGATATACAGGGTGATACAAGAAAAATCTGAGTGTACAGGGGACGCTTACAAATACAATTTTGTAAAGAAAAAATCAGAAAGGGCAGTTCGAAAATGATTTAAAAATACACTTTTGCACGGCGCTGAAAACTGGTCCACTGTAAAACCTGATAAGGCGGTAATCTGCGACCGGACAAAAAATGAAAAGAAATGTTCAAGGAAAGAAATAAATAACATTTTATAACGCCGATTTTATACAGGTAATGTAACTGCTTTTGTCTTCACGTCCACTTCATTTTCTAAATATCCCCACAAAAATGATTTAAAGTTAGGAGATCGTAACGTGTAACGGTACCGGTCTGCCTCGTCCAATTCCTTGGTGTTAATGCTTGGACATACGTTACACTACTGCAATAGGTCGTGCCCTTCCACGATTCGGTTTCAAATTTTCCTCGCGTTGCGCTACATTTGCACTCACTGCACACCACGGTTAAAGTAGTTCCATTTGGCACATGTTCACCCGGAAACCGTTCTTCTAAAGCATTTTCTCAGCGAAATAAATTAAAATGATATCCATCAACTCCGAGTTACTACTATACACATAAGCCATTATTGACACTTGAAAAACTAATGTAAACACTGGCGGCACAAAAATTTTAGTGATACAAAAAGTAATCGGGTTTCAATATTCGGAATCATCTGGCTAGAGACTACACTACAGTGGTCCAGCGATGCAAAGAAATGTATAAAAAAAAACTTAAGATACCGACTCCATTTCTCATGACGCATAGCGGCGTTAAGACACGGTCTATCTACTGCGCAGTCGGCAAGCGGACTAAGCGTTGCGTCGCGTTCCTACGTGCGCTGGCAGACTCCGCATATGTGGTGGTCTATTCAGAATGCGTATTGCGCAATGCAATTGAATTTATTATTTGATAACTACATTTATTAGATTTGTCTGGAGTGTGGTTGGATGTAGCTGTGTGCTATGGAGAAGAGAAAAAGATTGCTATGTTTTGCTACTAGAAGAAGAGGAAGAAGAAGATGATTTCGTATTACTATCAACATTAGATGACAGAGGTGACATTAGTAGTCACCATTTAAAAGACAACGACCAAAAGTTACAACTGCTGCGGACCAGTCGTCGAAATCGCCCCACAGCCAATAGCGACCGACGTGCGCGACGGACGATCGTGTTGCGCGTGCGGAGTGCGCTACACATAGAACAGCCGCATTCAGAAACACACAAAGCAAACCATGCGGATTCCGCATTGCGTAGTGCGTACTCCGCTTGCAGACTCCGTGCCTTTAGGGCAGGGCGCAGTTGGGCGATCGCCCAGGGCGCCGGATAACAGCCCATCGCTCATAGTTCGAGGTCTTACTCGTAAATTCCCTAGATTGACAAACTTAGCAACTTTGTGAATTGAAAACGAAATGCCTGAAAACATCGACTTTGATAACAATATAAAAGAGTTCGCTGATAGAAAGGCCAGAAAAGAAAATTTTATTAGTTTTTTCTAATAAACGGTTATTTTTTATAATAAATAATTATTTTGTTTTAAATGGTTATTTCATTATATCCGTTCCCTTTTCTCGTATGGGTTTGAATTGCAGTTGGGGGGCGCCATAGAAATTTCGCCCAGGGCGCTGGTAGTGTTAAAACCGGCACTGCGTCACGCATCTATTCCCAAATTTATTTAGATATGTTCTGAATCACCCTGTATATCTGATACTTTAAACATATATCCTGATATAAGTGTCAGATGTAAACGTACTCTTACTGATAGAGAAACAAAGTAACGATTCTTAATCTGGGGTCAAATGTTCCTTCAATAAATTTTTTAATATCGTTATCTATTTTTTTCTAATCTTCTAATCTTTCTGAAAGGCCAAATGAGCAGTGATAAATAATGGCATATAACTATCTCCAAAATATATTACAAGACATAACAACCATCCTGATATGACAATATAAGGTTACAACGGAAAATTTAAAATTTTTAGTAATGAATATGAAATTAAAGTTTCCTTCAGGATCCACTACTCATGCCGTCAGTCATCTCTCCTTCTAATTCAGAAAAATAAATAGTAATTTTCAACGCCGGCGTGAAGGTGAGTTCTGCAGTTCCTAACGGACGCGTATCATATAATATTTCCATGTCTTTATCCATTCTAAAATTAATAAAATGTTTAATTATTAAAATTTAAAAAATATTGGTTGGCAATCTTCTGCTTTTCAGTATCAAATATAGTACATATTAGGAGCCTGTCACCTTCTGGAGCCAGTAAAAACTGTTACCTTTTGTGTATTGTTATATATTTTATTTGTTATTCATTTGTAAATATATCAGATAAATATTCAACGGTTTGTAACCGCTACCATGGCTACGTATGTTGTTTATTTCACTGTTTATTTATTGTGGTGAAAAAAATTAATCAAGGATGCGACCAGCATAGCTTCAAGTTTATTGCCAGAAAAGTCATCTTTCATCAACTATTAGATTCAGTCGAAATGCATCATTAGTGGCGTAAAATCGGCCGGATTTTTTCAAAGAAGATATAACAAAATTAAACCTTTACCATCTTGTAGAAAGACAATATGAGTATCCGAACGATTTCTACAATTATTGTTTTCAGTAGGGACGAACTTTAAAATCACATTTTCGATGTTTTTCGTTACATAAATGGCGCTTGTCAATTAACGATTTTATATTATGTTCAATTTTTTTCACAATTTGTATAAAAAATTACACCGCTTCTAATACTATACAGCAATTTTTGATAACTTAAAAAATCGATCAACGACTACTTAATCCTTCCACCGCTAATGTGATTTTTAGGTGGTATTTCTTTTGAGACTTTAGGACGATATTGCTTATAACTTTTAAACGGTTATATCTTTGATAAAAGTTTATTAGAAAAAAGAGGTTTTTAACAGGAAACAAATTTGGGTATTTTCTGGAAAAAATATAATTGATGAGTCATTAGCCGTTTCTGTCAAATCCCAAAGATAATCATCCAGGTGCAAAAAGGCAAATTCATTGGTGTACCTTTGAGGAAGTCGTTTACTGGAGCAAGTCTGGAAACTTTCGTGAGACTATATACGTATTATGTCAGACCGCTGCAATTTGCTGGTCCAGTGTGGAGTGCTGATCTAGTAAGGGATCAGAAATTATTGGAATCTTGTTACTCGTCTCGCTTATGGACGTATTCGACCATCCTATCAGGAGAGACTACGTCTTGCCCATCTGTCTTCTATCGCCGAAAGGAAGCTTCGCGGCGATTTAATATTTACATTTAGAGCGCTTAATGGTTTATTTAACAACACTTCTGTTGCTTCCTCGCTTTATACCCTGAGTCCGGATAGTGGCTTGAGAGGACACCACCTAAAACTGAGAAAGGAGAGCTTCAAGACATCTGTTGGACAATCGTTTCTGCCAAATCGCGTGTTCTCAGTATGGAATTCTCTTCCTCCTTCCGTAGTTACTACACCCTCCATCAATGCTTTCAAGAATCGCTTGGATGCTTGGCGGAGCACCTTATACGATCGATGAACATTCTGTTATTTTGACATTCTATTATTTATCATTGTCTTTTTGTTTGTTTTTTATTTTTGATTTTTTTTATTATTTTTTTCTTAATTTTAATTATTTGTATATTTGTCAGGGCTGTACAGGAATTTCCTTAGCCCGGAGCTTCATTTGTAATAATAATAATAATACTTTCGATTGAAAATGAAGTTTACCTGATCTCATTTAACACCACGTGTCCTAAACTTTATTAAATTTTTTGTATCCTCACAGTAGGCCCATACTATCGAGTTTAAGGCACCCTGTACTAAATATATAGGATGTTTTACGGCGATGGACCGTTATTCAATTTTTGGATTCCCACGTTATGTTATAAACACTTTCCTATACCTAGAGATATTTACAATATATCGGAAAATTATTTTTCATTGCTTTGTTTGAAATGTACTAATAGAAAAAAATAATTTATATATGAGTCGAATCTTTAAACTTTCTAACAATATCTTACGAGTGGCTCGTTAAAAAAATCAAATGCCGAATTTTGGCCGTATTCCAGATAGGCAAATAAACTACCGGACACTTCAGGTACATGATGTAATAACCTAAAAATTCTTGTTTACTGGGATGTATTACTCTGTTATTTGTTGTGTATTATACAGGGTATCCGGAAATGATGAGCAAGAAATTCAGGGGATAATTTTAGACCGAAAATAAATGCTACCTCTTTCTATAACATTTTTTCCAAAACTGATTATTAACAAAGTTACAGGGTGTTAAAGTTAAAATTTTATTTTTGATATTTGTAAATAACTTCTTAAAATATCCAAATATTTACATAAAATTTGTAAATCCGGCGTTTTTGCGGAAGAGATATTCAAATATGTTTCTATTTTTGACGTCACTAGTAGAGGGCGCCACTTATGGCATATCATTTTTCTTTTAAATGACTTTTTTGCTGCCTAGTGTATCAATCTGACTATTGAATCGATTCTCCTACCTGTTATATCTGAAAAAGGTATACCTTATTGAAGTCGTTAGGAGTAACAGTTTTAGAAATAATCTTATTTGAAATATTCAGTGCGGGTACAACAGTGGCGTACTACGTGGTTAAGTGATATCTTCGGATTGGACTTCACAGGTAAGTTCCTTTGATCGTTCAATTCATATATTTATCAAATAAAACATTTTTGAATGTATGTCAAATTTCTGTAAAACATGAAAATAATTATTTTTGCCACCCTAGATTTCATATCGGGGAAATACAAAACAGTCTCTATTCAAAGTACATATGCGATGTCAGCAGTACTTATCTAGGTTATTTTTGTTAAGTAAGTATTTTATTGGATGAATTGCTTTGATGACTTTAACAAATATTTACTTTAACCTCATCCCTCTTTTTTCGTATTTGGGTAACGATAATAATTATTTACATTTAGTTCTGATACAATTTAAACATCTACAAGGTCAAAATGACATTGCTATACTGGTTGGTTCAACAAATAACAAGTACCTAGTATTTTGGTATAAACGAAATAAATAAGAAAAATTTTACGAAGAATATATGAAATTTCTTTCTTTTGTCTGATTTACAGAGTTATGATGGTTATGACATAAACTTAATGCAGTCGTATTATACAGGGTGTTTGGCAAGTATATGGCATATTCTCGAGTCTATCGGGGAGGTCAAAATAATACTAGTTTGTCATAAAAAATGCCCATGAACGGAAATAGAGAACCCTAAGGGTAGTCAGTGATTTATCTTTTCTGCTATAACTTTTGAACCGACGTGTACAATTTAATTAAATCCTAATATTTATGTAGGCCATAAGACTCATAAAACAGTGTAGTAGTGTTTTACACTGTCAAGGAAATCAGGAATCATCACACTCGTTGGACCAAAACTGTGGCAGGTGTCATTTTATAGACTTGAAAACCGAATTTTTAAATACTTTGGTCATACCTCTTTAAAGAAGGTACTCGACATTTGTTTCGACAAATTTCGCCATTATCGAAAAAAATTGGTTTTTGTATAACACGTTTCAAAATTGACTTTCCAAATTTATTTAATTATCAAGTTTATTAACATAAGCTATTTAAGCACAGTAACTAATCGAATAACGCGATAAATAGTAATTCGTATTAAATTATAAATTTTATCATTATTATTACATGTCATTACCCAAGTACGTGGAGGCAAGAAGAATTTATCCTAATACATTTCCAAATCACCTGTACCTCTATATCTACATTTTCTTATCCGACGGATGCTTTCCGACTTGAAACAACATTCCTGTCTCGAATTTTGTTGAAATGAACTGGTGTCGAATACACAAGCCTCTTTAAATTTCCCCATAAAAAGAATTCGAATGGAGTCTATCTATCTATTGATAAACCACATGGCACCATTTAATCTGCCTTCAAAATAGAACGGTCCAATGAGATGATTCCCAATAATCTCCGCCCATATGTTAACCATGAACCTTTGTTGGTGCTTTGTTTGTATTATTGCATGGAGCTTTCCTTCATACCATATATGCAAATGATGGCTATTTATTAATCCATCTCTAATGAAGTCGGCTTCGTCGGTGACAAAACAATATAAGTAAAATTTAAATTTTGCCTAAATCGCTGCAAAAATCCAATTTGCGTAATTGTCTCTTGTATAATAATCAGCGGCAGATATGGCATTCACCAAAAGGTCACATAATGTATCAGTTGTTCTCGAAGGGTCTCATGAACAGCCCACTTCGTCGCACTTGGACATCGACGTCTTTCTTATACTATTAGAGGGATTTTCAGCAATCTCAACACAATTGCCAAATGCTTTTCCATAAATTAGACGCATGTCAGCATATTTCCTGCAAAAATAATGCTTCACTATTTAGTTTTGTCTACTCAATCAATGTAACAATTTTGACAAGTGTTGTCAATAAAACATTTTTAACGACATAAAAACGACTGGTGTTTTATTGTAAAATTCTTATTTATTATTTCAATGGCGTGTTATATGAAAACTTTTTTTCGAAAACGGCGGCTAATTTTATCGAAACAAATGTAGAGTATCTTTCAGAAACGTCCAACGTATTTAAAATTTCAGTTTTCACCTCTATTAAATGAGACCTGTCAAAATTTTGGCCCAACATGTATGGGGGTAAGTCCGTTCCTGACATCCCTGGCAGTGTAAAACATCTACCGTAGTATCGTTTTATGAGTCCTTATGGATTACATAAAATATTAAAATTTCATTAAATTATACACGTCGGTTTAAAACTTAGATCCAGAAAGGTAAATCAATGGGTATCCCTTAGGGGCTCTTTATATCTGTTAAGGGGCACTTTAGGATTTTTTTATACCAAACTAGTGTTAATTTGACCTCTTATACACACCCGAGAGTATACCATATAGTTACCAGGCACCACTATATGAATCGTGAACAGAGCATGAGCTTCAATGTCAATTTGCCATGATTTAAATGCTTTAAAACCAATGAGAGGATTTTTTGGAGAATTTAGTTTATTTTAATGTTCACATATTTATCCAAGAAAACATTTTTGAATGTATTTAAAATTGCTGGAATACATAAGAAAGTAATTATTTTTGCCACCCTAGATTTCGTATCGGGGAAATACAAAACAGTCTCTATTCAAAGTACATAAGATGTCAGCAGTTCTTTATCTAAGGTTATTTTTGTAGCCGATATCATTTAACTCGATGATTCTTCGACTCCAGAACAGTTGGTTGTGATAAGTCTTCAGCAACGTTTGAGAAACGGTAAGTGTATTTCAAACTTTATAGTAATACCAAAGAGTAGAAATAACCTACTCTTTGGCAATACATTAACGAAAAGAAATCTCTTTTCGAAAATCCTGAAAATACACGCATCAAATTAAACCATTTCTATTTTTACTTTGTGAAAAAAATATATTTTTTAGCTAGAAATTGTTCACATTTTAATAATTAATAACTAAGTCCAGTCGAAGAATATGTTTCCCTAGCGTGTCTATGAAATATGTTGCAAAATACCTTACAAACGTTATTGTATTAACTATTTTGTTCTTGTAAATGGGACAATTTTGCTACACTTTGACTATTTAAAGAAATTGGTAGTTCTCATATAACAATTATTCGAAACATCATTTTAAATTGTTCTTATTAAAGTAATACCAGTTTTCCTAGTTGATGTTTACGTTCACAAATATTTAGCTCTAGTAGGTCTTCAAAAAAATGTATCTTTTTTTGCAATAACTTTTTAAGATATCTCAAAAAAAGATTTCAAGAAAAAATGTTTGTGGTACTATACTATTTTGCTTTTATGATATTATTTTCACTTAATTCAGCAGTCGAAATCTGTTGAATAATATATCTAATAAATTTACAAATTTTTTTATAAATATTTGCCCAACAGCTCCGAATAGAAGTTATGCCAAGCCAGTATTATGTTTACATTTCGATTCCTTTTACAAATTTTACACATATTTGAGTAAAACCGGAACAAAATTTGACATAGGTACTTATACAGGATGATTCAGACAGAACATATATTAAAAAAATGAATATACAGGGGACTCTCAGAAATACGGCGAGCGGACAAAAATTGGAAATAAATTCCCAAGGAAAGAAATAAATAACATTTTATCACACCTATTTTATATAGCAAATTCAACTGCTTTTGGTGCTATATATAGTATTTTTCTCCATATTTCTTTGATATACCTAATTTAATTGTAACTTCTACAGATCAGTTCTGAATATTACAAAATTATATTCTAAAGGTTTAAAAAATAAAAAATAAATATTTTCTAAAATTATATATTATAGCATATATTTTACTGCGTTAAGAGAGTATCGGTTTTAAATAGCTATTAACCAGTAAAGATAAATTTAAAACAAATATATCTGATATAGTTGTCCTGTTTTTGTTTATACAAGTATACACACATTTTTATTTATGTAGATATTTGCAGTTTCAAAATAATTTCAAGCGACAGTTGAAATTCAAACTCTACTATAACCATCGGCTTAAATTTGAGAAAGAAGGAAATACAATCTAAGAATTATTGTAAACATAACAACAACAAACAGAAATAAACTCCTAAATTAAAATTTGTACAGGATTTATAATTAAAAAAATTTCACATTTGTTATTGTCACAGTATTACAATTTGTGTACCTAATAGAAATTTTAATATCTAACACGGGAATATTATAAATAAACCTCGTATATGCTGTTCGGTAGCTAATATGTGTAGAACTTGTTGATATCCCTCGTAACGCACCTGTCAACCTGATTTACGACTTTAGGCAAAAAATGGTGTCGGCTCTGATCATATCAAAGGAGTGATCTAATAATAATAATAAAGTAATATTATTATTTCCATCAGGTGCATTACACTCAATTACAGGAAATGCATAAAAAACAAAAAGTTTATAAGAAAAAACTAATGTCGGAATCTAAACAGAAAAAAAACAAAATTAATTAACATTATCTAAAATTTTAGAATCAATTAATGCAAGAGCAATTTAAAACTAATTAAGATTTGCAATTAAGAAATAACTTTTACATTACATTATTTAATTTTTGAAATTGTGTCAAAATTAATAACAAGATAAAAAACAAAATTAATTAATATTATCTAAAATTTCAGAATCAATTAATGCAAGATCAATTTAAAACTAATTAAGATTTGCAATTAAGAAATAACTTTTACATTTTACATTACATAAAAGATCATACATTCTTTACTTTTTTAAATTGTGTCAAAATTAATATTACACACATCACAAATCGAATTAATATTGTCAGTCAAAACATGTATGTATTGGCGCTTTTAGCAGCAAATTGCTATGCGATATAGATGAATGCAAAAGACGTTCGTCTACTTTCAACTCTTGGAATAAGAAAATATATTTTTGAAAGCAGCTCACTACAGTCAACATTATTGTGAAGTAAATAGTAAAGGAATGTAACTGCTTCAATCCGCATATAGACTTGCGACCTGAGCAGCTCATGAGCCGCTCACGTAAAGGTACGGCTTCGGTGGTGTGACTGCGGCTGTTGCTCGCGACTGCGACTTGTCGTCGACCAATAGGCAGTCTAAATGCTGCAGTTGATGAGAACATTCAGACTGTCTATTGGTTGGTAACGAGGCGCAGTCGCGAGCCGCAGTTGCACCAGCGAAACCATACCTTAACAAGTGTCACCAGTGTGGACGGGGTTTTGAGCGTAGTTCGAGCCGACTTTGAGCCGCTTGCTGTGAACCGGCGGGAGGCGGTTTTTTCGGCGAGTACAAATAGATGCTCAGTATCAATTTGGACGGCAAAACTACGTGCTCGCAAATGTGGACAGGCTTTTTGAATCAAACCGTGGCAACCTGGTCAGATGAAGAGATACTTAGACTAATAGAAACAGTAAATTTTCAAAATCAGTAGGCGACATTCTTGTAAAAATTTTATACTGCCCACTAATGCTCTATAACTTCATGTCCAACATCAATTCAGCTCCATTTCGTTTTTTTGTATGGCTCAGTGCGCCAGCAACAACGGAATTTCTTTCTTATATACAAATTGGCCATTATTATACCTGGATTTGATCGCGACCAATGTTGGCTCACTTAGTGCTCATGGGAGACCCGGGCATTTATTTTTTCCACGAGCGCCTTATGTCAAAGTCTATACGCGCCTTTACATGTCAAATGTAATGACAAAAAATTGAATCTGTTCAGTAGAATACCATTATCTATACCCCTTAGAAAATATATTCCACTCTTTAAATCATAAATATTTTAAGAATTGGCTCTGAACAGATTCAAGTAAATCTACATAACTTTGATACAGTGGATACAAACCAGAGGACAATATTCTAACTTCGATAGTACTAATAAATAAAATAAAATATTGAATAATATAATTAGTAATTTCAAGCAATTTCTAACTGTATTCAGTGATTATAATTTATCTTAAAAAAAAAATTGAAATTTTTTAAAAAAAATCAAAAAGGGCAGTTTGAAAATGATTTAAAAATACACTTCTGCCAGCCATCGGAAATTTAGCCACACCGATACAAATAACAAGGGTACCATATACAGGGTGAGATGTAACTAGTCTGCTACTTCCTGCTCGGCCTAAGCGGCTCGACTTGCAGAAAGCGACCTACAATATCGTAGGTACTTAACCGCAGACCTCTCGCCCCGGGCGATGCGCCATTAAATTTATAAATGATACTGCTCATCTCACCTATGGCATACTGATGAGGGCTAACAAGCCCGAAACCGGTCTATGTCTGGTGGAGTGGCCGACAAGTGTTCTTGGCTGTTTCACACAGATACTGCAGGTATAATTCAATGCCGGTCGGGGCATTAGCCCGCGGAGTAGTTGTTTCCAGTATATCATTTATAGACCATACAGGAGGGTGTTTGTAAATAAGTGCGAAATATTTTAGGGGGTGGTTGCCAAACTTATTTTGTGAAAAAAAGTTCATATAAACGTAAGTCGAAATATGCTTCGTTTCCGAGATACAGAATGTTTAAATTTTAATTTATTATTTATGTTTATTAATTATTTTAAATATTAAAGATATTGACTCAAAATTTGAAACACACTTTGAAGGTATAAATGTGCATTTTTTGGGGTTATCCGAATATTTCTACTTGCACTAGTGAAGTACGTGCGAGAATGCCACAACCTTTTTTAATAAAAAAATGGTACGCCATTGACTTTTCCCGTTTTGATATTTTTTTAGAAATCCGCAATCAATTCGAAATGAAATTCGTCTTTTAATTTTTTTTCATAGGATACACCGTTTTGAGGAAAAAAATAAAACATATTTTATTGTAGGTTTTGTTAATCTTTTATTTAAAGGTCTGTTTTACTAAAGCGTTATTATAGTCAAAGTAAAAAAGCAATTAAACATTGAAAATAAAATGTTGAAATGTGAGTAAAAAAATTCTTCGATTTTGAGATATAGGGTGTTCAAATTTTAATCTTTTAATTTTTTTCTCTTGAATATTTCAAATCTAGTACAGAAACATTAAACCAAAACAATAACACAAAGCAACAGTAATAAAAATAATTTTTAATAGTCGTAAACCTATGACAGATGTTGAAAATGACCTCCCTCACAAATGATACAAGAATCATATCATCGCTTCATTGACTGTCGTATTCGCTGAAATAATTCTTCTGTTCTTCTTATTGTCTCGATTCCTCAGGTCTTCAACATTTTCGACAGGAAGTAAACTAATGATTTGGAAAAACCCCAAATGCAAAAATCTAAGGAATTTAAATCCGTAGAGCGAGCTGGCCATTATTGCGTACCTCTCCTACCTATCCAACGATTTGAATATACTGTATCTAAGTGACGACGTACCTTAACGCTAAAATGGGCTGGAGCACCATTGTGTATGAACCATAAATTTTGTCTGAGCAGAACAGGAATTTCTGCAAGAAGAGTAGGTAACTTTACCTGATCAATTAAATAACCATTAAGTACTCCAAGCCACACTTTTACTGAAAATTTATGTTGAAAATGACCTTGAAAAAGTCCATGTGGTATTTCATTAGCCCATAAGTGATTGTTATGAAAATATCGTATAGAATCTCTTGAAAAACTTGCTTCGTCAGTAAATAAAACCCCATTTAAAAAATTTGGATTTTGAGCGGTTACATGAAGGATCCATTGGCAAAAAACTAGACGCGGTAAAAAATCTCGAGGTAGTAGCACCTGTACACGTTGTATATGAAACGGATACAATTGCTGCTCTTTTAGAATTTTAAATACAGTGTGTTGCTTACATTCAATATGTTGGCAATTCTTCGAGTGCTAGTTTCAGGTTTCTCCGAAGCTATATCGAGAACTGCTTCTTCTAGTAGCACAGTTCGTACTTCTCGAGGGCGCTCACAGTCAGCAGTTCGTTTCATAAATGTACCATTTTCGCGCAAACGTTGGTGAAGGCGAGCAAATATTGTGTGATGAGGTATCCTACGTTCTTGATACAACCCTTGAGTATTTACATACAACTCAGCATACAGTCGTCAAGCTTGCAGAGCATTTCCATTACTTCGACCATAGGCAAAATGCATATCTGTCATTTCCGCATTTGTAAAATTTTCAATTTTTTTAAGAAAAAAATTCTTCACTTATTGACAAAAATGCAAGTTTGACATTTTGACGAGATGGCTGTATTTTATTTAGAAATATTGACAGCAACCTACTAGATTATTTATATCAATAGATAAAAATACAGAATTTGCAATAAAATATGTTTTATGTTTTTTCTCAAAAACAGTGCATCCTACGAAAAAAAATTGAAGCTAGCAATTTAATTCAGATTTGATGGCGGATTTCTAAGCAAATATCAAAACGGGAAAAAGTCAGTGGCGTAACATTTTTTTTATTAAAGTTTGTGGCATTCTCACACGAACGTCACTGATGCAAGTAGAAATATTCGAATCACCTCAAAAATTGCACAGTTATCCCTCCAAAGCGTGTTTCTAGTCAATATCTTTAAAACTCTTTCAAATAATTAATAAAAGTAAATAAAAAAATTAAAATTTAAATATCTCGGAAACGAAGCATATTTCGACCTCCGTTTATATGAACTTTTTTTCATAAAATAACTTCGGCCCTTAAATATTTCGCACTTATTTACAAATACTCTGTATATTAAAATTTGTATACAAATTCTAAAGGAAAGTTATTAAATAATAAAAAAATGGAGAACTTAGATCTCTTATTGTTTTGCGGAATATGACAGTTTTGAACTAATAACTTTTTCCCATAAACGCCTGAATATCATATATCTACTTGTGAGACAATGGACTGTAGATTTTACTATAATAATACTAATTGTTGTGACAAAGTTCTACTAAGAATCAAAATATGCATAAACTACCAAAAACAAAATAAAAGTTCGACTTACCCTGACCAGGGATGCAGGCAGGGAAAACTTGGAGACACACGCGTGTTCGAGAGCTCTCGTTCCTTCTATCTCTCTCACTATATGTTGGTTTTTGGGAAAGTATATTCTTCCGCCGGTCAGTGGCGTACTTGCCGCGGTAAATATTAAATGAAATACGATATATATAAATATATATATTTTGCAGCCCACAACCCTCACAAATAAATAATTACAAAATACTAAACACTATTTATTTTATTTATTTGTTTTTTTTTTCAGAATGATGAATCTTCCTCTATACATTCTGATAACCATTCCAGCTATATGTATGGCTATACAGTGTGATGTGGATCAAAATAAATTCGTATGTAATGGTATAGATAAATATGATTTCATGTACCACTTCTATGAAATCATTTCATTCCATTCACAAGGAACGATTAATATTGAAGTAGAAATTTACAATTCGAATTACACTACCCTAGAAAAAATCGTAAACCCGCCACTGCAGCAAGGAACCGCCGTGATAGAGAAACTAACCATAAGAAATTCATCGATTCAGTACGTAATGGAAGATGCTTTTCAAGAACTTGACGGTCTCGTGGATCTAGACTTGAGCTGGAATCAAATTAGCGATATAGCATTCGTGTTACCTCCAGGGTTACAAAAATTGAATATAAGTCATAATTATCTTAAAGTGATAGATTTTAATGTTGTGTCTATGAGTCAGATTGACTTCAGTCATAATTTGGTGACTGAATTGCAACCCTCGTATCAAAATCGTCGGTTTATATATGCGGACTTTAGTCACAATAAAATTAGCGAATTTGATGCGGTAGCATTAAATTGTTCTTTAAAACATTAGATCTTAACGATAACGTTTTAAAATATATTAATTTAATAAATTATTATGACTATGATAACAGTGTAAATATATCTCGCAATCAATTAAAGTCTATAAACTCAGAAAGATATAGAGTAAATCATTTGGATTTATCATATTCAGTATTTGACACACCCAACGAGCCTTCTGGTCTATTCATTGGACCTATCTCAATCGAAGTTGCTTTAATTATGAGAAACAGCATAATTCCTGTACTGAACAGAACCATAATAGATATAAATAGAATTATCCAACGGCAGTATCGCCCAAAATTAGACTTCTCAAATTGTTCCATAACAGAAATCTCTTCTAGTTATTTTTCAGATACTAATTTTGCTCTACTAAACTTAAGTTACAATAATTTAGAGATACTAGACAGTCAAATACTATACGGTGCATCTATTAACACAATAGATTTATCTTATTCGAATATAACTTTCATAGAAAACAACGCCTTCTATAGATTATCTGCTTCAGTTGTCAGTTTAAGAGGAAATAAATTAACATCCATTGCCAATATTTGGAACGATGTTAGGATAAGTAACTTAGATTTATCATATAATGTGATAGACACAATAAGTAGTAGTTCTTTTAGGGGGTGCCGTGAACTTGAAATATTAAATTTATCTTATTCTTCAATTCAACTAATACAACCAGATGCATTTGAAGGGCTAAATTACTTACACATTTTAGATTTAAGGGTGAATAAGTTGTCAGCATTACTTAGCAATTCTTTCAGAAATTTGCCGTTAAGGACATTGGAACTTCAAGGCAATAACATAAAATCAATACAAAGTACAACTTTTAATGGGCTTCCAAATTTAGAAATGTTAAACTTCTCTTACTGCGATATTGCAAATTTGGACAAACATTCTTTTTCCAATATCGACAATTTAAAAGTCATAGATTTAAGCTACAACAATTTGACTGCTTTAAAAAGTTATACGTTTTCCGACTTACCCGTTCGAAATATAAATTTTCAAGGAAACAAAATCATATCCGTAGGCTACAAAGCTTTCAATAATTTACGAAACTTGGAACACCTGATTCTTGCTTGTAATCGTATTGAAAATATTGATGAAGAAGCGTTTTCCAGTTTAGAAAGTTTAATTACTATAGATTTAAGTGACAATAATTTGGTTACCATAAACAATAATACGTTTTCTGATTTACCTGTTCGTAGTATGAATTTTAGCGGAAATAAACTTAAGTCTATAGGCTACAAAGCTTTCAATAATTTACCCAATCTGCAATCTTTAAATTTTTCTGGCGTAGGTATTGAAAATGTAGATGAAATGGCATTTTCAAATCTGAGGAGTTTAGATGTAATAGATCTGAGTAATAACAAATTGAAAGTTCTGAAAAATTATACTTTCTCGGATTTAAATATAAAGGATATAAAACTAAGTGGAAACAAAATTGTTTCGATAGGCTACAAAGCATTTAATAATTTGAATAATTTAAGGGTCCTAGATCTTTCTAACAGTGAAATTAAAAATGTATCGAAGAAATCATTCAATTATTTGTCAGATACCGAAATAATAAATCTTAACAACAACAATATAAACATCCTGGAACCAATGTCTTTCACAGATTTACCAAAACTTAAATTTTTAGACTTGAGAAAAAATAATATATCTACACTACAATATGATACATTTTTTAAACTCCCAAATATAGAAAACATTGATTTGGATGGTAATATATTGACAAACTTAAATGATTTAGACAACAGTGTTAAATTGAAGGAATTGAAGATAACGTTTAAAGGAATTTTTAAAACCAACAGCATCTCAAACTTATATCTTCGGAAACTATTCATAACCAACTCAGAAATCGAAGTCCTGCAGGAAGACTCCTTCTTGGGGCTGTATAATTTGAACGAATTGCATTTTCCTAACACCAACATTTATCATTTATCGCCCAGAGCTTTCAACGGTCTCTTTAATTTAAATTACTTGGACTCTCAAATATTGTTCAAGCACTTGAAAACTTTAAAGAAAGAAACTTTTTACGGTTTAAGGAATCTACGTGGTTTAGACTTGTCGGATCTACAATTAAAAACCATAGAACCTGACGCGTTTTTAACGCTGCATAACTTACATACTTTGCTGTTGAATAATAATAGCATTTCCCACCTGAAACCAGGAGTATTCAATGATTTATCATCGTTAACGATTTTGAGTGTATCACACAATAACATTTGGATATGTCAGTCCAATTTATTTGAGGGTTTGCGAAACTTAAACAGTCTGTTTCTGCAAAACAACAATTTAACAACACTGACGAGTGGGACATTTAATGGTTTAGGAACATTAGAAGAACTTCATTTAGAAAACAATCTGATTGATTCATTGCCTAGAAGGGTTTTCTCACATTTGACAAACTTGAAAAGATTATACCTCAACAATAACATTATTTCTCGGATTGAATATTATTATTTCACTAAACTTGAAAGGTTAGTAAAACTTTCTCTGGAACATAATGAAATAAGTTATATATCCGGGGAAGCTTTTGACGGTTTAATGTATTTGGAAGAGTTGCGTCTTGACAATAATAAAATAATAACGATAGACGAAGAAACATTTTCTAATGTTCCCAATCTAATGTTACTTAATGTATCGGTTAATAATATAGAAAATTACGATTTTGTCAGTAACTTAGGCGATTTAGAAGTAATTAGAGATTGAAATCTGTAATTAACTAACACTTTGTAAAATATTTTTAGAATGTAGAATATTGATGAAATGTTCATTTTGTTGTTTAATATTATATAATTGTAAATCTTACAAATTGTGGTTGAAACAAATTGATTTACTTGTTTTCATCCAAATGATGTAAAAAATATTTTGTATATAGGTAACTAAATTCCTAGGCAGACAATTTCATATCTAATTAATAATGCCTGGGGTTTGAAAATTGTAGATAGACTTTCATACACAAACATATGTTCTTTATATAGGAAATGTGTAATCACTATTGTATAATTTTTTTTCTAATAAAATTGCTATTAATCATTTACTTTATTTCACTCTAGATTTTAGGAATTTATTCTTTGCAAGCCCGAATTTGTATCATCTTATACAAGATATTTTTAAATCAATATAAAAGGTTTTACAAGCAAAGAATACTTCAAATATAAAATAAGTTTTTCCGAATATACGATCAGCACAAAAAAGTTTCTAAAATTTATTTTTCTACGTTCATGCAAAAACAAAACTTTATTGAACTATATTTTGTGGAAAAAGTGGTTCTTTATTGCACTAGTTCAATCAAATGTTTATTGCATTCATCTGTCATTCTACTACAGCGTCTTGTCATCATGACAAACATAAACGTTCAAATCGACGTCATATTTTCCTACACTTAGTGTCATCTAAATAAAACCTTTTTTTTTGGTTTTTGCATGAACATAGAAAAAATATTGTGTGCAACTCGTACAAAAAGTGCTTATTGCACTCGACGCCGACATGCCGTCTTACTCGGCCTGACGGCCTCGTTGGACAATTTCACGTCGCGTGCATTAAACATTTACTTTTTATACGTGTTGCATAAATAACTATTTATTCAGATACATTTAAAAGGAAATTGGATGATAAATGACTTTTATAAAAACACGTGATAAAGAATTAACTCATATTTTTGTAAAATTTAAAGTACAATATTTGATACTTTTCCGGAGATAGTAATGATAACTTCAGTGCTTTCGAAAAGTAACGAATAAATTCATTATTTTTGAAATTGAGAAGTTTTCGAAAATATCCCCTGGCACGTCGATTTTGTTTTTAAAAAAGGCACTTTTTGGCATACGACCCACATTTGTGACGTCATCGTTGTTAGAGATATGACGTCATTGACAATTTTTCTAAATAGCAACCCCCAACTTTGACCATGCCATTTGAAAGAGCGTGTCATTCTACATACATACATCATGAAAAATTATAGTGTTACATAAAAAAAATATCAAGAAAATAATGTTTGAAGATTTTAAAATTTAATTTTCACAATACTGAAAGTGATAATGATTATGTAAAAAATCGACAAAATTAAATGTTCAAATTGTGCACCATTGGCAGCCTGGCAGTAGCCAAGACGATTATTAAATTCTTTTTGGACGTTATCAATAACTTCAGGAGGTATACGACGTATCTGGTGACGAATTCTTGCTTTTAAATCTTCTAAATTAACCGGTCTGGTAACGTATACTTTGCTTTTTAAGTATCCCCACAAGAAATAATCTAGGGGTGTCAAATCAGGCGATCTGACTGGCCACTCAATCGGCCCCCTTCTCCCTATCCAACGATTCGGGAACAGCTCATCTAAATAAGCACGGATATGTGTTGCATAATGGAGGTACACAGTATTGTGAAAATTAAATTTTAAAATCTTCAAATATTATTTTCTTGAAATTTTTGTTATGTAACACCATAATTTTTCAAGATGTATGTATGTAGAATGACACGCTCTTTCAAATGGCATGGTCAAAATTGTCGATGACGTCATATCTCAAACAACGATGACGTCACAAATATGGGTCGTATATCAAAAAGTGCCTTTTTAAAAAACAAAATCGACGTGCCAGGGGTTTTTTCGAAAACTTCTCATTTCAAAAATAATGAATTTATTCGTTACTTTTCGAAAGCACTGTATAGGAAAGACAGAAAATTTAAATTAACATACCTAGAGAATTCTGTGTGTTATGGTAATACCATAAGAGCTCAGATTTAGCCGGATATTTTTTTATGTTTCTTTTCGAGTACTTACTGTCGTTCATTTACTATTTCATTTTCACACGTATTACCAAATCGAGACATTTGGATAAATTTGTTATTTTGACATCTAACAATTTTAAACTGACGTTATTTTTAATAAATAATAGCAATCCACGATTTTTGCGTTCGGTATGGGATTTTTAATACATGAGTTGAATTGTCGAAAATAAATAACGCTACCTACGTGTTTATATAATTTATCCTGTTTTTTTTTTTTTTTTCAAAAAAGGTGACGATACGTGCAATACACCGAAAATATTACAAATCAAGTTATAGGGTAACAAAAGTTACAGTATGACAATTACAATTTGCAATTACTAAAAAACTCTACACATTTATATAATTTAGAGAACAGATAATTTTCTAAAGCATAATATAAGTAAAAAGATTTAAGATGTTTAATTCGAAAAAATATAAAATTAAAAAAAACGCAGTGTTGTCCCAGGAGGCACCTTAACGAAATTAATGGAAAACTTCATAAGAGGGACAATACGGACTCCGTGAAGTCTGATACACTCGCGGGCACGAAATGAAACTTTCCTGTTGTTTGAATGTCTTTCATATCACACTTTGTTGTCGCGAAATAAAATATTTTATAATTAAAACATGATTTCTTTTCAACAATATACCTTATTTGAGTCTAAGGTTGAAGCTACCTAAATTTATTATTTTTATAGTCTTATAGTTCAGGGTGTTAAAATGTAGGCATTAAGTTGTTTAACTTGTCATCTTATTTTTTCATTTTCTATCAGCACCTGAGAGATTTCCCACATTTTCCCGGACACCCTATATATTACAGACATTTGTTCATAAAGAACTTTCGGTATTTTTACAGATGCCAAATTTGAAAAGAATTTTTCAACGTCAGGTTCATCTATTAAAAACAGCTAACCAAATAAGCAATAACTTTTATTGAAATAAATATCTATTACTTTATATCACATAAAAGTGCAACGCCTCGTAATGTCCAATGCCTTGGATTATGCTCTGTCTCAAAGTCTATAGAACCAACGTATTTCTGATCCGTCCTCTGTGGCTTCCTGTAGATCGGGCATTCGTACAATCTTGGATCCTTACCGGCCGTTGTATTAATGGCATAAATATATATTACAGGCATCTGTTCATAAAGAACTTTCGGTTTGCTTTCAACCAACTTGCCAGACTTGCGATCTAGACTAGCGCCTTCCAAGAAAAGTCCGTGAACGTAAACTCCTTCTTGAGGTCCCTCCTTCAGATCTTCTTTGCTGTACCTCGTTATGAGGTTCTGTAATACTACAGAGTCCAGTGCCCAACCTTTGTGAGCTCTTGTAACATCCTAAAACGTTTTTCATAACATCGAATGCAATTATTACACTTTTACACACACACACTTTTATTTGTTACAGTGTTTTACTAAAGCAGTAACTGAAGGTACTTACTTGTCTCATAGCCGTTAAAAAGCCTTGAGGGTTGAAGAAACCTGTCATCCAATAAACATTAGGTCTGCCATTTTGGCACCAATTTCTAAACTGAGCGTCGCGTTCTAGCAGTTCCGTATACCAAAATCCAAGAGTTGCTGACTCCCAAGATACCTAAATTCATTGTATTAATAATTTTGTAAAAGTAAGGCCAGAATTTACCTTTAGCCACTTTTCTGGAATCCTTGCATCGTACATGGCATCCAAAGAAGTTCTCAAGTTTTGGCTCATGACTATTGTTCCATCTATAGCAAGCTTTAAGTCAGTCAGAGTGGATTTAACCTGAAACAACAGGATATTCATGAAATTCTACTCTGCTGGGACAAAGCAATAAGAAATTACTACACACTACACTACAAGAATAACTTACCTCTTTAAGAACTTTTTGCATCCTATCTATTTCTTGACGAAGGACGATATTCATTGGTAGCAAGGCACCCATTCTTTGAAGAGCATCCTTAACCTCAAAACTATTGTATTGCATCGGTAACTTTTGCAGCATATCTTCAGCTAAGCAATATACCACGCTTTCTCTGGTTTCACCGCCTCCTCCTCCTCCTTCTTTTGGCTGTACACTAAGAATGGTGTCCAAAATACCTAAACGATAGAATACAGACAGTACACTTAATTTTCGTGTCATCGTTGTTAATAAAAGATAATATATTCATTTACCTTTGGCTGTATTTATCTGGTAGGTGATATCAGCATTGGAGTGCAACCCAAACACTTCTGGTGAATCAGTTGCAGGCAGACCATTGATGTAGTCGATATACCCTTGTAGGTTCCTAGTTTGTGGAACTTTATAACCTTTGTAGAATTCGAAACCTGTCCTCAGAAGTATGTCACAGAACCATACCTATCAATGAAGGATAAATGAAGCTAGTTTTCGTAAATAAATATATTTTTATAGTTGAAACCTGTGTAAATGTAGTTAACAGTCTCTTATCGAAGTCGTCAGTCACTCTCCCACCGTACTGAACTTCCCCCAACATGTAGCATACAGTAGGCCAAGATATTCCTTTCTTAGGATCCATATCGTCCAAGTGGTTCTGGACGAACTGGACGCTGGCCGCAAAATCTGCTTGATTGAATTCGTAGGGAACATTCCAACCTAAATAAGGGCAACAAAAAATATTTTAAACTAAAAAACGTGGTTGGGGATGGGGTCAGAGTTAAAGAAAACTAATTTGTTGGTAAGTCTGTGGTTTGGCTTTTAGCTGTATATAAGCCTTCTTCATAACAATCCAAGAATGGTTTTCCGTGCAAAATACAATTGCATAAAATGAACAATATAATAGGTAACACAACATATAGAAATCACAGTAGTACATAATTTAAGAACAATGATCATAATGAGAATGAGTTAGTTTACTATTCTGGACATTAGGCTATGTACTACTGTGATTTCTATATATTATATTACCTACTTTATTCTCCATTGTATTAAATAATTGTATTTTACACGGAATACCATTCTTGAATTATACTGAAGAAAGCAATGAGCTGCACGCAGGCACTACTGCTATGGAACTTGGTTCAAGGCAGTCTCCTGTGCCACCTCAACTCGGAAATTGGCATATATGCTTATGCTGATGATCTCACTATGTTAATTAATGGAAAGTTGGAAGAGATCCTTTGTTAAAGAATGCAAACAGCCCTAAGAACCAAGTGGTGTGAGCACCATGCTGTGTTTGTTAACCCTAGAAAGACAGAAATGGTTTCTTCACTACTTTAAGCTTTGCATCTGATGTGAAATACTTTGGAGTCGCACTTGATGTAAAGTTAACATGGAATCTTCATTTGGAGAGGAAACTAAAAAAGGCGTACATATCCTATGAGCTGTACCGCAGGACCGTTGGTAAAACATGGGGAATGAAACCAAAAGTGGATAAACACTGCCACTGTGTGACCAATGTTAGCCTATGAGGCTGTCGTCTGATAACAGAAAGTCCAACAGTCGACAGCTAAACAAAATCTCAGCCAGGTACAAAGGATTGCACGCCTGAGCATAACAGGAGCTATGCGAACAACACCCACCATAGCAACGGATGTAATGCTATGTCTGCCACCTTTGAATATTCATCTAGAAAAGTGGCTGCGACAATTATGCTTGGTCTTAAAAATACTGGTATTATACCAGATGTAGGACGTGGAGAAGTTAGGAGTCGCCTGTAGAATAGGGTTATCATGAAAATTCCCCTTCTGCAGGCAGGCACTCACAGTATTTCTCCCGAGTTGGCATTTAACAGACCCTACACGGTACTTGTTAGGAAAGATGAGACCGCCATGCGCCAGTGAGAATGCAATCAACATCGTCACAAACGAATCAAAACGGAAGGAACGTGTAGAATGTTGAATCTACTCCACATCTCTGCATATCCAATAACATTGGGCAATGGATAGACATGCTACTATGATACAAACGAAATTAGCAGGTATAACCATTGAAACCATGATAAAAAAATCTTAAAGAATTATGTAGGTTTACGAGTATAATGTAACTTAAATTAAATATTTGGAATTTTTATCGTATATATTACCAAGTGGTCCAAATTTTCTCCTTTCTTGAACCACGGTGTGAAAAAAGGCGACAGCGTACAGCAGAGGAGGCCACTGCGACTGCGCCGAGTAATCTAAGTAGTCCTGAGTGATACTCTGATAAGTTCTCTTCAAGCTAGCCCTGATCCCTTGGGGCGGCTCATTGGTGAACTTGATGGCCATCTGGAGAAGGCCAATGGGGAATTGCTCGTGGACTTCCGTTGTCAGCCAGATCCGGAAAGACTCGTGGATGTTCTCGGTATCGACAATCATAGTCATTACTTCAGTGGCAAAGGGTAGTGAAAGGTGTACATTTTGTAGCAAGACCCACCCACCGTTTAACATCGATGATTCGATCATATCTCGAGCTACGACTTCCTGACCCTGACCCATGGAGACTGCTTTTAAGGCTGAAATATCAGATTTATCAAATGCCATGAAAAGATAAGCTATTGTCTTTGATGCGTGATATGCATCAACTGAGTTAATTGATGAAATGGATTTGATCCAAAATTACTTCAAATAATTGTTAGCCACACCATAGAGTTAAACTTTGCGCATTATTAACTGGTCTACTTACTTATTTCCTTAGCTTTTGCTAAAGCAGATATTTGTGGAGATGGATCTGATCCAATGGACAGGATGCATATCAAAGGAGTAGTTGCTTCTGATTCAGTCCACGTTGCTTCTAAGTCTAATATACAGGGTTCTCCATACTCATTCCCCAACGAATCTACAATAATTTTTTACTGTATTTTAAAGGCATTTAAGCTAATATAAATTATTTTTCCTACAATTCCTATCAATGAATTCATATGCATGTTCCATAGACAAAGCATTATTATCTTAAATAAAAATTAATCTAGCTAAATTTACTACAAAATAGATGTACATGCTTATGCAATAACAATGATACTTATTCAAAACAGTTTTAGAATTTCTGGAAGTTCTGAGTAGAAATTTCATGAAATCTCTATTGGTAAGTCAAACAACTAAGAACTAACGTTTAAAGTTGAAAATCGATTTCATTACGAATACGTGCGCAGTTCCAAAGAATTAGACTTACTCTAGTACGACGCACCATTTTCACGTAAAAAAATTAAAACCAAAAAAGTTTTTTCCCCAAGTTCATTGAGACTACTTTTGATATTTTGTTGCCATTTTGTAGACACCCACCATGCGTGGAAACACTTTTGTGGGCCAAAAATTAATTTTCTACTTTCACAAATGACGTTCACGTAGGCATGATATTGAATATTTGAAGAGAGAAAAACGGTAAGCTCATTAAATGCCCCCTTAAAGCAAATTAAATAAAAATTAGTAGGCTGGGTAAAGTGTCATAACAGCGGATATGCATTTTACTTATGGGGTTGCCGACGGAAATGCATACAAAGCCAGGAGGATATACCAAGAGCGGTATCCAAATCGCGTACTACCCGATCCGAGAACAATTTCTGGGAATCATAGACGTCTTGACGAAACCGGACATCAGTGCTAAAGCAGTCCCTGAAACAATAAGAACACCGGAACTTGAAGAAGGAATTTTACATAAAATTAGGAGAACCCCAAAACTAGTACGAGGAAAATCGCGGCAACATTTAATGTTTCACACGTACTTCTTTGGAAAATTCTTATCGAAAATTTGTTATATCCATATCACATTCAAAGAGTCCAGGCATTACTCCCAAGAGATTTCCCGTTGCGCATTAATTTCTATGAGTGGTTTCTTCAAAAGCTGCTGGAAAATCCGTTATTTGACAAGTACATTTACCGATGAAGCTAGTTTCTCTCGAAACTCAATACGAAATTTCCGTAAAAAAAATTTTTGGGCGGATGAAAACCCTTTTACAATTGTTGAATCAAATCATCAAGAACAGTTTTCATTAAACGTTTGGGCTGGTATTATTGACGATTATTTGTAGGATAGAATAGGATAGGTATTTACACTTTCTTGAAGAAGATCTGCCGCCAATGCTTGAAGACCCTCCTCTTTTATTAAGAAACTAGATGTGGCTAATGCACGATGGTGCGCCTCCACATTTTGCTTACGGGTGCGTGAATTTTTAAATCACAACTATTGCGATCGGTGGATAGGCCGAGGAGGAACGCAGTCATGGCCGCCCAGAATTTTAGCTTTTAGAAAATTCAGTGGCGTGCCATTTTTTTCTTCAAAAATGTTTAGTTCAAACCTCATACGGACGTCATTGGTAAAGATTTTAAAACATTTTTTACATCAAACAATGCTCCTTAATGATGAATAGGTGTGTATAAATTTTTTTCTTGAAACTGTAACACCCTATAGCTCAAAAATTAAGAGGTTTAGGACATATGTTGATATTAAGTTTTCTTCTTAAAATGGCCCCAGGATTCACACACTTAAGTATCGGCATTCAATTAATAAACACCCTGTACATACTATGTGTCCCACTTTTCATGAAGCCACCATGGTATCTCGCTCACCTGATGTCCAAATACTTTGAAACTTTGGTGGTGAATATACACCTATGAAGTGAGTCTTTAGACGTAGCCATATTTGATTATAGTTAGAGGCATCCGATTCTAAGATGGAGAAAGGGGGTCGATTTTCCAAAAAAAAAAGTATTAGTGGTTCTTTTAGAAAAAATCTAGTATTATATTCTTAATCAGCACCTTTAGAAACCCCCTTGTACAAGATTACATCGTTGTGGGTTCAAAGGTGTTTCAGATAGGGGCCGTCGAAAAACAATTTTTTTCAACTTAAGATAATTTGTATCTGTAAAACAGGCTCTCAAATGATTATTTTGTTTTGAATTTGAAAAATGGTAAATAGGTACCTATGTACAAATTAGAATTTTGGCTTTATTAAAAACTAATTATTTTGTTATTGTTGTTGTTTGGATGTGGTGTACACTGACTTCTCTAAAGCTTTTGATAGGATACATCACTCAGTTTTACACACATTTGGTTTTAGTGATGAATTGCTTATATTATTTCGTTCCTACCTTCACAATAGGATGCAATATGTTACATTCAATGGCTTTAAATCTAAGACTTATGTCGCTGCATCGGGGATTCCTCAGGGTTCAAATTTGGGTCCCCTACTGTTTTTTCTATCATTAATGACCTTAACAGTATGTTGGATTGTGGGAAGCTTTTGTACGCTGATGACGTCAAAATTTTTACTTGCATTTCTTCAGCAGACCAGGCCCATAATCTTCAGGTAGAGTTAAATAAACTTGTAGCTTGGTCTATTAATAACAAACTTAGCCAATGTTAATAAATGCAAAGTTGCCACCTACACTCGTAAATCCAATCCTGTTGTATATGATTACCATATTAATTCGCAATTACTTAGTCGTCACAGTTCTACAAAGGATTTGGGTATTATATTTGATAGTACTTTAAGCTTCTCGCAACATATTGAATATATTGTCAAGGGGGCCTCAAAAGCATTAGGATTTATTATTAGAAATAGTAAATCATTTAGAAACCCGAATAAATTAAAATTATTATATTATGCTTTTGTAAGATCCAAGCTGGAATACTGTTCTTTAGTTTGGAATCCTTATTACACCTGTTATATCAATAATATTGAATCTGTCCAGAGAAAATTTCTTAAATATCTTTCATTTAAATGTGATGGTGTTTATCCGGCACAAGGTTTTGATAACAACTTGTTAATATCTAGGTTTAATCTTCATTCTTTAAAGAAAAGGAGATTTATATACTCTAACAGATTTCTATACAATCTTTTGCACAATTTAATTAACTCTCCATATATTTTATCACAACTTAATTTTTTGGTGCCACATCCTTCGATTAGATCTCATATGACCTTTTACTGCCAATCTGCTAGAACTAATCTCATGTTAAAGTCTCCTGTATAGAATATGACATCCAATTTTAATTTATTATGTTATATTATTTGTGATATTAATAATGTCAGTTTAAACCAGCTGTTAAGGATTGTCCATGACGTGCAGTTATAATTTTTACTCATACTTAGTTACTTATTTTATATTTAATAGTTTTGATAACTACTTATTGTTGTGTTTTTTTATTGCTAGATCATGTTTTTAACAGTACTTTTTCATACTTTTATATTTTTTACTTATCTTACTTATACATTTATTTTTTTGTGTGTTAGACTAGTTTGGTTGTTTTAACTTTATTTTAGGAACTTTTATGTATTTAAATAATTTCTATTATGGTTCTGTAATTGGGATTTTGTTCCTATTGGACTATTAAACACTATTATTATTATTAAATTTAGCTATTAATTTTTATTTTAGCTAATACTGCTTTGTCTATGGAATTGTTCATTAGCATATCTAAATATTTAGTATCGAAGAACATAGATATGACTTAATATGAATTGTAAAAAAATTGATTTATATTAACTTGAATACCTTTACAATACAGTAAAAAATCTGCAATAAGTTAATAGCTAAAAGGACATTTTTTAACTTAACTATAGAGGTTTATGTCAAAGTTTGAATATACTATTTCATCTCAAACATCTCATATTACTACAAAACGTAATCAAAAAATTATTTACCCATAATGTATTTTCGAGCCTGTGACAAGGTACGGTCTGGACTCCAAGAACGAATCAAGAGCAGTTTTCTGAAAACGTCTAATTTCTTATGATAACCACAAGGTATATCTTCCTCCTCTGGCTTTTCTTTTTCATACCAAACCCTCCATTCCTTTTCATTTGTTTCAATCTGATAAAATGTAAATACAAACTCAAGGCAGACAATTTAAGTATATAATAAAAAATACCTAGCTCATTCTTTATCTGCAAAATTAAAATAGTAGTATGTAACAAGCAAAATAATTTAATTAAACATCAACGATGATCTGTCCTTTTCCTTAAAATATCTAAAGAAATACAAATTCAATCTTCCTATGAGAATTAAAATAGTTTGATTTGTAATTTACTGATTTTGTTTTTTCTGTTACCTTCATTAGAATGTCCGAAAAAGTAACCAATTTATTGATTTCGACTAGATTTAACCAAGTTACGTCCAAAATCCATTTGAAAGGTTTTGGAGCTACTGCGTTCAAATCTAATGAAGCGCCTCCTTTGATGAATGCCAAGAACTCTTCGTGGCTTATAACCCCTTTCTGTAAGTCAATCTTCATGGCCATCATCAGTGTGAACAATGCTTTGTGACGCTCATACAAACTTCTCTGAGTAAAAGTCCAAACCTGGAAATAATATTACTATGAATACAACTCAGTCAACGGATAGGTAGGTTGTAGTGTATTAGAATTTGTTATCTACCTCATGAGTAAGATACTTCAATATAATTTCTATTCGTTCTACCGTATTGTTATTTTTTTCTGACTTAGTAATTGAGCTATCAAAGAGAATCAAGAACTGCTTGAGGGAGTTTTGGTACATGACGTTGACGTTGCTCATTTCCACAATGAGGAAGTATAGAATGGAACCTCTAGCAGCCACTGCTCTGAACTCTTCTCTGGCGATGTTTATCTTTCTCTCAGTTTGAGCGGACACCTGCAGTTTCTGGGTAACTTCTTCGGCGGTAGTTTTAGTGACCTGGAGAACATTTATGAGTTCTTCGTCGTCTACCAGGGAGCCCTGTGTGGAGTTCAGTCGACTTAACAGGTTGGTTTCCAAGTCTTTCATGCTGCGCTGGTTCTGCACCACGGATTCAAAAAGCGCCACGCGCTCTGCCTCCAGGTCGGATTTCTCCATCAGGATAACTCTACCAAGCAATTGATCTTCGAGGCCTAAAAGCATTTCATTACAATTGTACATATAGCAATTTTTGGACGTATCATAATAATTATTATGAACTTTATGAGTGTATTATTCATAATAAATTTCATAGCAGGGAAATAAAGTTACAAATGGAAAGGCTCACCCAACATGGTAACAGTGAAGTCTATAATGGAGGTCTTGGCGCTAATTTCTGGAGAGTATGGGGGGTTTGGTAACTTGGTTGTAATATACAGCATGAATCCTTTAAGGACATCGCATTCTTTATCCCCTACTATAACTTTTTCTATAGATCCTGATTTGATAAAATTCTTCTCCAAAACGTTATCCAATACCGGATCTAATTCTATATCAATATCTTCTATTAAAAGTGGCTTACCTAAGGCAAAAATATAATAGTATAACTAGTAAAAGAAGTGTTGAACTGTTTCTGGCAATAAATGATTATAATGCTTCAGTATTAACACACATTTTTTGAGACTAATACTTACCTAAAGACAGGCAGTCCTCTACGTGTGTCCTAAAATACTTATGATTCAAAGACGTTATTTGCAAATTATTGTCTGCTTCTTTATTTTTAATCCACATCTTGCCCTGGTTCTGAGGGTCGATCAACAGTGGATACGATCTGGATTTAGTAACTATCAAAGCATTTTGAACGGATAACTCGTCGTTAGGCAGTCCCTGAAGGGTCCATTCAGAGACTGTGGAATTCTCCACGAGCATATTTGTGATGTTCAGATTAATCGTGTACGGGATAGACCTGGATAGCAAAATCTCCATCCAAGTATTGACTAGGTTCGCCCTGAATTCTTGGTTGTAAGGGCCACAGTAAGATAGAAATCCCGTTGCTAGGAGAACATCTCCAACAAGTCGACCTAGGATAATAATAATAATAATATCTCTACTCATTCTAATCACGAGGATTAGCCCAGAAGTCGAAGACTTGTGCGGGAGAGGGTGCGGCATATTATTATTAAGCAGGCCACATTTGCGCCCAGGAACGACTTACGTTGGTAGGCCCTAACCACCATTCAGTGCAGGAATGAGGGAAACCTGGAAAACCTCATTAATTAGGGGGGTAGTCAAATGCCAACCGGTATCAATCTCTCACATTGACCCAAGTCAACATTCTTCCACCCTACCATACCCGCAGAGAGGGTGCCAATCTCTCCACGAATATAGCTTATATACGGTCTACCGGCTGCGACCCACAGCGATCCAGTCACCTCGATTCAAGTACTGACGCCTTAAACCGCGCGACCACTGACCGATCCATATATTGACGTGTTTTCAAAAACTTTTGTCATAAATTGCCATCGGATTTTTTGATATTAACTAGAGACAGCATCGAGCTGTTTGATGCTGATGAGATCAATGAAATATTAGAAAGACTGTTTTCATTATAAATAGTATTCAGAATTTATTCGAAAAAAATACGTGAATGTACAAAACTAGTTCAAACAAATGTATGATACCAAATATCGGAGAACATACATATGACTTTATTGATAGGAATTGTAGGAGAATTTATACTATATTAGCTTAAAATACATTTACAGTATAGTTTAAAAAGTTACAGACGGAAATAATAAAGAATATATTGGGTAGATATTGTGGGTATACTTCAACGCTGGTTGGGGCTTTAGTCTCAGAGTAATTAGTTTCACACAATATTGTTAATACTGTCACAGAATTTGCCCCGCTCGCACCCAATTCGCCGAATGTGATATCGCGAAACGCTAGATTGCCCCGATCGCCCCTACGTGATGCTGGTAAACAAACAAATAATGCCGTGTATCGAGGCGCGACTGGAAATATTGGGAATCGACGAGAACGACGAGAAACGTTCGAGACATGGATCTAGAGATGCTAGAATATACCTGGAATATTCGTTGGGTCTATAAAAGAAGAATAAACGGCCGAGTTAGTCAGTCTTGAGTGAGAGTTTTGAATAACAGTATTGAATTGGAGTGTTTAGTTGGAAATTTCCTGGAGTTTCAAAGTGAAATAGTTTTTAGTCGAGTTGTAATTAGTAATCAGTAGTGTACAGAGTAGTTAATAAAGATAAGTGATTAATTAACGGATTGTTTTTCTGGTAAAACAAAAAAATCGGATTGAGAAATCCGTGACAATACCTAAAAATATATATAAAAAAATTTACCTAGTTGTTGTTTGAACTCCTTGCTCTGCTGTGTCCACCTCACTTTTTCACCACCTAGTCCGTTTATCAAGGTGGTAGCAGTGTTCATTTTCCTCAAACATTGGTTTGCTGCATCCGTCAGCCTTTGCTTTTCTAAAACAGCTTTGTCGTATTGTTCCTTTACTTCCCTCAATGACTGTTCTCTCTCCTCCAATTGTTGTTCAGCTGCAGCTAAGTCTTCCATGGCCACCTAGCAGAAGTGTGAACGTAAAATTATGAAAGAGAAAATCATTAACGATCTACTCACCTTTAGCCTAGCTTCTTGTAAAGTTAAATTTGCTTTTAAAGGCAGGACCTCTCTGTTGACGCTGTGGAAAAAAGCCATAGCTTTTGTCCAAGACAACAATCCAGCAACATCCCCACATACTCTTTTCGCTGTATCCATGTTGTAATCCTCCATTTCGAAGTATGGTTGCAACAACTCGACCATTTCGTTGTTAATGATATCTTTGGGGTAGTTTTGCAACTGAAGTAAGAACGTCGTCGAGGCCATCATCTAAAATGTAGATTATACAAGGTGATTGTAAAAGAAGTGCCATAAATTTAACTGCGTTTTCTAGACCCTAAAACAGGACGGTATTCTATGGGTGAGTATAAACTTATTAAAGTAAACTATTAAAATACTGGATTCACTCAAAGTCAGCTTATTTTTGGTAATTTTGTGTTATTTCAACCTTTTTGTAAGTGGCACGCCCCCTGTTACACCCACCCCTGGTCAGACTGTGTTAATTTCTTTTTAGATTTTCAAAATGATATAAAAAGTTAGGGGATTGTGCCAAATTTCATTAATTTATCTTTACACATTTGGAAATACTTATTAAAAACCATGTGCAGAAACTAACCTTTCATGCTCTGTATGTCAGTATACATGTTTATATAAACTTTTCGTCTTATCTTGGGATTTAGAAGCGGTTTTGAAGTTAATAATGGTACTTATAAACATAAAGTAGTAACACAATGAAATTACAAAATTAGTTGGTATGTTCAAGATAAGTTTTGGCTATTACCACACCAGACCAGATTTTTTAAATAATATTATACAGTATGGTTTAAAACCAGTTTAATAAATTGCGATAATTTTAATATTTGAAAGTATCAGATTTTTTTTAACATATTTTTCTCTACGTTTTTTAAGACACACGACATTACCATATTTAAAATAATATACTATGTAGGTCTACAAAATTTAAAACATGTTTATAAAAACCTTATTTCATTATTGGATGATATTACTTTTTTCGGGGGGTTTTCAACAACGCGTTTAAAAAGTACAAATAGAACAAATTTTTTTCAAAAAAATAACATCCTGTATATCAAAAATATTATTCGAGTATTGTCTAGTTTACAATCATAACACTGCGTTGTGAAGAAATAAATTGTTTCGATATTTTCTGAAGCTATTCATTTGTGGCATAATTGTAGTTTTTCTATAGTTTCATTGGGTATTTTGCCACAATGAATTGTATCAACAAAAGAAAACTATATTTACAATATACCTAAAGAAAAAAACCTACTGTCTGTAGATGAGATATTTGAAAGTTGGCCGGTTGCAGTATTAAATGAATTTTTGAATAATGTTAACAATAAAGAACCAACAATAAAATTCACTTTAGAAATAGAAAATAACAATATGCTACCATTTTTAGATGTTTTAATAAAAAAAATAATAATTTAATTAAGTGTTTATAGAAAACAAACTCACACCAATAGATATTTAAATTTTAGATTTAGTCATCACATTGATATTAAGAAACGTTAAATGATTATATTCAGATGAGCAAAATGAATTTCATCAAACAATAAATTTTGAACAATGAACTAAAATCTATTAAAAATGTTTTAATAAATAATGAATACCTTTCTAATTTTGTTGATAGAATGTTCAAAAATATTACAGATAAAACAAACACTTTAAGACAAATAGGATAAACTAATCACACAATAAAAATTCCATACAATCCTATATTGAGAAAGGTTAAAAGAATTGATAACAAATTTCATAAAACAGTTTTTCAGACAATTGATACTTAACGATCCTTTTTGTAAAAATCACGTCCAAAAATGGTATACAAAATTCAAAATATTGCATCTACAGCATAGCATACCTTGTGAATGCAAGAAACATCATGTTAGAGAAACGTCTCGACTTATGAATATCAGAGTTGAGAAACATAAAAATAATATAAAGACGGGAATTTGAAAATTCAAAAATTTGCTTACACGCTTGGAAAAACTAATATTTGATGCAATGGGGTTCGGCAATACAACAAAAGAAAATTAAAAGCGACCACGATTATTTTGTTGAACGGAGATAAGTGTGTGTCAAACTGTTCAGTAAACATTGATCATTGTTGGCTACAGTTGTATCAAGAAGAAGTAAGCAACAATAAAATAAAAATCATTTAACATATCTATGGAAGCAGATAAACAAATTTTAAACTGTCAAACTTGACTTGCTTTTAATACATTTGCAATCAGAACAAAAACAGAGAGTTTTTCGATACATCAAAAAATACGAAAGTACGCGATAGTGATATAATTGTTTGTTATTTTTACTTATCTGCTTTTTCAGTGTGAGATTTTTTGGTTAGGCAAACTTAGTTTCAAAAATAACTATTGACTGATTGAGGGTTTATTTAATTAATTTTGATTTTTTTCAGAAGTGTGGCAAAATATCCAATTAAAAAGAAAAACTAGAAATTGTTTCGTCAAATGCGGTAAAACGAAATAAACAATCTTACTTTCAGTGACTCTGGCCAGGACGGTTTTGGACAAGGAGCTGCTGTATCAGCCGCAACAGGATGCAATTTTCGTTGAAACAGTATGAGGACGCAGTCCATTATTCTCATAATTAAATGAGGTGGCCGTCCCAATTTTCGCACAGTAGCTGAAAGTAAGTACAAATTATTTATTTATTTATTTATTTACTACTACGCTGTCCAGACAGAAATCCAATTATAGGACAGAAAATACAGTAATATGTTACAAGTCAACTAAATAAAAAGAAAAACATGAGTTACATCACTAAAAACATAGGTATAAAAAAAGAAATCATACAAAAATAAAGTACAGAACTCAAGTACAAAAATGATTTAGATTATTTATGTAAAATACATCAAACTCTACCACTAAGTAGAATTTAAAAAATATGCACGTCTTACATCAGTAGGTTTACAGCAAAAAACATCAATCTTGTTTTGAACAGTAAAATAGTTATTACAGATGACAAACATTGGAGAATTACTATGTTCATTAGTTTTAAAATTAGATAGATGAAAAGTGGAAGAACGCAAGCGGGTGTCTGGGAGTCACCACGATGAAGAAGCTCAGGAGAATCAATTACATTGTGCAACAATTAGTACAAATACAAAACTGAATAATATTTACGACGTAGCTCCAATTCAGACAAACCAAACCTCGACAACAATACATCCTCAGGAAATCCAAGTGAGGTAGACTCCATCAATCTTAAACCATAAATATTTAGCAAATCGTCTCTGAGGCTGTTCAACATTTTTTATATGAGATGCATAGTACGGGTTCCAAACGATGGAAGCGTATTCAAGCTTCGACCGGACAAAAGCGTTATATAAAAGTATGAGTGTATCACACCTCTCAAAATTATGGCTATTGCGAATTATAAAACCCAAATTTTTATTAGCACCGGCCACGATATTGTGGCTGGAAAACAACAAATTAGCCGAGAACATTACCCCAAGATCTTTAAATTGTGTAACGGCATTAAGTGCCTGTCCATCCAGCCGATAATTAAAACTTACAGGTCTGAGCTTTTTAGTAAATATCATGGAATTGCACTTATTGATATTTAAGTACAAATTGTTTTTAATACACCAACTCTTGACCAAGTCTAAATCATGCTGGAGCAGCACACAGTCATCTACAGATCTTATTGTAGTAAAAAGTTTTAGATCATCAGCATATAATAAACTCCTACAGGTGAGGCCAGATGTGATGTCATTTATAAAGATATTAAATAGTAGCGGTCCAAGTACTGAACCTTGAGGGACTCCTGAGGTGGCCACGATCTCTTCAGAACTAAAACCACGGCACTGAACCGATAGACATCTATTATCTAGATATGAATTAAAAAATTTCAAAATATCCTTACAGAGTCCGAGGTTGGATAATTTTTGCAACAGAATGCCGTGATCCAGCCTGTCAAATGCCTTTGAGAAATCTGTATAAATGACATCAACCTGACCATCAGTTTCCAGCTTGTCCAAAATGAACAGCGTGATGCAGAGCAAATTACTTACTGTTGATTGCCCAGGCATCCATGTTGGTCAATACATATCAGTGACTTAACATAAGTAAACAATATCTCATGAAGAACTTTGTCAAAAGCTTTACTAAAATTATTTAATATAACAATAGGCCTATAATTGTCAATACATTCTCTATCGAGTTCTTTAAAAACCGAAGTAATTCTAGATTTTTTCCCTACATTAGGAAATGTTCCTGTTATGACCGACAAATTGAAAAGTATGGACAATGGATAAGCCAGTACGGATGCACAATCTCTCAGTAAAAATTCCGAAAGCCCGTCATGCCCCTTCGTATTTTTTGGTTTTATTTTTCTAAAAGCTCTCAATACTTGTTCTTCAGAAATATTATTATTTGTCCTTTTCCATTTACAACTGAGTCGCAGTAATATTTACTGAAATTTTTAATAAATAAATCTAAATTAATTAGAAACGACTAATATTATAAGATACAATCGTCTAATTTCTTTGATATATTTTTTATTAAAGCAAATATATTAAAATTATATAGGATGGTCCACTTTCTAAGACCAGAAATCATGGCGGAAGCGTAGAACATCATAAATACTATAAGTTTGCTATATTGCCGTTCGCACTGCTACGTTTTCGCGACACAAAATATTGAAGTTTAAACAAACACATGTTTTCGATACCTTAGCTCTTTGCTTTGGAAACTGGATCACCCTGTAAGTTAATCTGTATTAAAGTACATTATAAGATCTTCGCATGATCTTTATTTTACAATACACTCCTTCAGACTTTTTCACTGATTGGGAATTGTTTATTGACACACATTTTCCAAAGTATACCCTCTACTTCTTTATTTATCGACTTACCGATATGAGCAGGTTTTATAGTATTTAGAGCTGCCTCGGCTTCTTCTAACGCCGGTTTTGCTGCCTCTAACTTTTGTTCAGCTAAAGCCTTTTCCACAGCTATGGAAGATACAAGAGCTTCAGCTTTTTCCTTCACCTTTTGCACTTGATTTTTTACAATTTCTGCTTGCATCGCACGTTCAGTTACCTTAAATAATAAAAGAATAGAAATATTAGCGCATCATTTTCATTCGTTATTAGCTACAATATTTGTTACTGCTTTATAGGTAATTGTTTGCACTACTACAATAACCATATTTTCCCAAAACAATGAGATCATAAAATATACCTCGGTGAGAACGGTTTCAGCTCTTTCAGAAGCGTCTGCTAGCTCCTGCTCCATAACCGCTAGATCCTTCTTTAGGATTAAGACCGATGATGAGGCCTCCGCTAATTTTTCCAGACCTGTGTCCATTCGTAAGGCGCCATCGCTTAGTTCTTTCTGTTTGCTTTTGTAGATACTCTTGTAGCCTGCTATGAAGTTTAAATATGACTTTGGTGTGACATGTGTCGCCCGACGAAATCTGAAATATTAAAACTCTTATTTAATAGAAGAGAATTGATGCTTTTCCTTTTTTGTAGTATCTTCCAAGGCTATACCAGCTATACATGAACGAACAACCTACCTTTGAAAATATTCTGTAGACGTGCATGATACAACATCCTGAATAGATCCAAGCGCCTTAACCAGCTCTTGTTTCACTTCATTGGTACATTCGATCTCAAAGTCTGTTAGGAAGTGCTCTGCTACTGAAATTAAGGCATCTTTCGGCCATGGTTGGAACCAATCTATGGTGCAACCTGATATTAGGGCTGGGAACCGCAAGGCTCTGTTCCTAAATTTCTCTCCAACCTAGAATTGTTTTAGTAAATTAAACCGTTCAGCAGTCACACTATTTTATAAAATTTATTTTGAACCCACATAGTAAAAGTTATGGAAAAAAATTAAATACATAATTACCGGTGAAAAACAAAACACAACGTGTAAATTCTGGCAAGTCCTATTCATAAAGTATTCCATCACGATCTCTTGATTTAGAGTCCTCTTTGGATTTTCTCGTTTCATGATGGGAGTAAGTTCCTGGATTATTTCAGCCTGTTCATCCTTGGTGAAAAGATTCGACATCACACCAGCAGACAAGATATTGTTCAGGTATTCTAAGAAGCCCTCTTCTTTTATGTCTAAGTCGGTGAAAATAAAAGTGGTACCCTTTCCTTGACATCCACAAGATCTATAAAGCACTTTGAGGTCCTCCAAGAAGTTAGCTATGTTGTAAGATCTGGTTAGAGCTATCTGGAAGTTCTTGTAACCGGCTATGAATGATGATAGTTTAGTAAGGGACTGCTTTCCACTTCCTCCAACACCTGAAATGGATAAAATGTAGTCATATGTCTACATGAAATAAAATAGATACTGCACTTAGCTCTGTTAGAACATATCATGCGGCTGCACCTACCAACTAACATAACATTGCCACGAGGATGTCTTATAATCCTCGATATCTTAACCAAGTGCAACATGGCATCAGGAAAGAAGACCAAGTCCATACCGTTTCCTCTCACCATCTCATTAAATTGCGATAGAAACATGTCCAATCTCTCTCTCAACACATTTTCATCATCGACTGGCTCGTATACCTTGGGAAGTTCCATGTCGGCATCTTCTCCTTCCTCGCCTGTTGGTTCAGGAGCATCTCTGAAAGGAAGAGTTGAGAAAACTACTACAATATACAACAACCTGTTTAGTACCTCATGAAGTCGACAAATACTGGATTTGGTTCAGTCTTTAATCGAAGGTCTGGTCCTAAGTGCTCTTCCACCAAATTCAACAACTCCTCATTGAACCATTCTTTGTCAGATTCTATAGTAAATCTATCAGAGAAAATCCGCGTACATTCATGCTTCCAAAGCACCATCATGCAACCTTCAGATTCTATTACTGTGGAGAGGGTGCCAATCTTGAATAATTAATGAATTATGAAGTAAAACAATCTCGCTAGCGCTGCCGTTGCATTTACAACTATATGAAATTAGAATACAAAAATAATACTTTGTTCCACTTACCATTCCTTGCCAGATTCTAGACAGATCCCTGAGAGAAAAAACGTAGTGGAATTTAGCCGGAGTTGGCAGCAGTTTCTGTCTTGTGTTCTTCCATAAAATTCTCGTCAAAGATATTAGCCTCTTGACAAGATTCCTGACTTCCAAAGTGAATCCCCTTTTGGAATTGTAATGGCCTTGAGCTATAACTCCAAATATTTTATCTATCGACATGTCTGTGGGCAGAGGACAGTTAAACATGCAAAATTGTCTTTTGAATCTGGATGGAATGTCGTTCTTGCCGCCACCAGGTTGTCCCATCGCGGCAACGAATTGGACGTCAACAATGGAAGTGAATTCACCAGGTTTCTCCAAACTGTAAAAACCACCCATATCCATAGTTTGCCTTACGATCTCGTTGGTTACCTGTAAAGAGTTTTATTGTTATTAACACATGACCTTAAAATAAGTAATTTATCCGCTTTGTATTCACCTGATCACCCCAACAGTTAATCTCAGGCAAGTTAACGTCGTCTATGAAAACTATCATTTTCTTTGCATTCCCAGGACCAAATGTGTTTCCCATTCTCTTCTCCACATAGCTCTCTATAATCTTCTGAAACTGATAGGGAGATGTGGCACTAGAAAAGTTGAAAGCTCTGTTTAGATACACTTCCGGATTGGCTTTCTTCATGTACGATTTCATCATGACTGTTTTAGCAGTACCTTGCTCTCCAATGAGCAGTACCGCTTTTTCCTGTTTGGCGATTGTGTCTACTAGGTAGTTGATCCTGACGTTGTCGGGGATGGGAATGAGTATTGTAGAGAAATCTGGCGTACTGGTTTCCGGATAGACATAGTTTGTTACCATTGAGCTCCAGAGCTTCCATTCTCCATCAGGACTGACAGCGTAATCAAATACTGTTGCCTGTAATCACAAAACGTACTTAATATTAGTCAATCCTAGTACAGGCTACCTCAAATTCGATCATATGAGCCTACTATGACTATATAAAAAATTAAATAAAATTTTCAATCGATTTGATTATCTTTAGGATTTGACAGAAACGACTAATGACGTCATCAATTATTATATTTTTTCCAGTAGACACCCAAATTTTATTTAGATTTTTTGTATCCTCACAGTAGGCCAATACTATCGAGTTTGAGACAGCCTGTACAAATTTCTTATCTACACACAACATTTTTCAAAATATACTATTTACATCTGGATTCTTTCTGTCATTGATTGGCAAATCCAAGAAACTCAAATTTTCCTTCAGAAACACGTCATACTTTAATCTGTCATCTGCATCTAGGTAAGCACCCATACCCCACGTCAAGGCAAACACATACAACTTGGCTAAATGCTCAGACGTCAGCAACTTATGCTCTTCACTCTTTTCAGATTCTTCAAGCATGTCATCGTCATCTCCCATATCTGATTTAGTTGCGGAGATGTCGTCCGTTTCCACCTGACTGGGAATAAGCCCTGAAAGTGATACTTTAGACTGTGGTGATAAAATATACTTCTCCAAGAACCTTCCAGCAACTTCAGAATCTGCAAGGTAATGTTGCACTGAAGCACCTCTATAACCAAACACAAATTTTGGGTTCCCCAAGTGTAGAGTTCGAAAAAAGACTCATCGAATAGCGTAGTGAATACATCTTGTTCACTTTGACTTCTTCTCTTGAGCCAAGCTCTTACCACTGGTTTCCAAGTTAACCCCGAGGAACTCATGTAGACCATTCCGTTTCTTGATACGGTTGCTGGTGAGGCATTGTCTATGTTGTGAGGCTCGAAAATGATTTTACAGTTGGGGGCCATCACCAATCTATCGCCGTTTGCTAAAGTCAGGGTTTTGTTGTCGTCTAGGACAGAGTTTAAGTTTTCTATCCAAATACTGTCGACAGGGCCATCCAAAACTAACCATATATGTTCAGCTAAAATATGTCGAAATTATATGCTAAAATCAAATAAGTTTAGTATCTATAACACCTTAGAAATATGAAATGCATAAATAATGAAAATTTATAGGGATTTAAAGAAAATTTTGAAGTAAAACAGGGATTATTCGAAATAATATAAGACAGGGCAGTAAAGAAGCAAAAAAAAACAGATGTTGTAAACACGGAATTCCAGGAAACAACTACTCTGTTTGTCGATCACTTCACTTATAGCATACTGATGAGAGCTAATAAGCTCGAAACCGTTATATGTCTGGTGGGCCGTCATCGAATACTTTAGCTGTTGCTTTAGGTTTTTCAGGTGTAATTCAATGCTGGTCGGGGCATTAACCCGCAGAGTAGTTGTTTTCTGGAATTCCATTGCAACATATCGTTATCGGCGTTTCGCGATAGAGGTCGCTTTCAATGGTTTCTACGGCAATGTAGAACGCTTCTTGTCTGCGACTTTTCAGTCCGGCATGGAGCGAATGGCTACTATAGGTAGCTCTGCTACTGCGCGTTACTAGAACCTAGAAATTGATATTGGAATTGGAAAAAATACAGGTGGGCTGAAATGCCATCTTAAATGATTTGAACATGTGTGTAAAATGTCGTATAACAGGCTTCCAAAATGAGTATATAAAATGAAAGCGATCTGGAAAAACTGTAGAAGAAAGAAGGAACAAAAGTTAAGAGAATATAAAGAATAACTTAGTATTAGATATAACTGTAAAAAAAGCATATGAATAAATAAAAAATAAATAAAAATTATGAAAAATGTGAAGAAAGAAAGCGCCAAATGCAAGAAAACGCTAATTCAACGTTAATTTATTTTAATGACAGTAACCTGGTTTGGATTTCAAAGTTTTTCTCCATAAGGCTGAAAATATACCGTCCGTCCAATCGTTAGTAGCTACATCCAGTCTACCAAACATTTGGGCAGCTGTGATAGCTTTTGGGTTCATCCTCATTTCTCTAAAATTAATGAACAATATAAACAATTATTAACGTATATACTAACATAGTATTACTTGTGAAAATCGCCCATTTGTGTCAGAGATTTCATTAAAATTTGAATACAAGTGGTTTTTCCAGCTCCAGTGGGACCTAGGGTCATTATTCCGTGACGAACACGTTGCGTTTCGTATAGCTAAAATATTTACAAACTGATCAATTATTTGCTTCTTTGATTTCAACGAAGCATAGATGAAGAAGAAAATCATTAAAATGTCGTTTCAAAATTAATTTTTTTTCAAATAATTTTAATTATACAAATATATTATTCTTTTTAGTTAGATATCTGATTCCACTTAAAGAAGGCCACCTGAAGAAGAAATCCTAGAAATGCAGAAATAGATCAGATCTCATCTATTGTGGCTGGAGTTACGCGTTCTTTATGTTCAAACGTGGATTTATATGCGAAGAAAGAACACAGAAGACCCGAAGAGCGCCAGAAGAAGGCCCCCCTGCCGGCGGGGGTCAGCCAGGGCAGAAGGAGGCCCCGCAAAGCGCCTACACCGGCCACGCCAGTGGTCGGGGTAGGTGATGGATGGGGCCCACCTTTACGAGGCCGCCCAGGCCTACAGAGATGGGGAAGGATAAAGAGCGCTAACGCGCTCGATCCTAAACCATACAAGGCCACCGTTCGCCAAAGAAATAACGGCGCGTGAATTTATGTTTTGAAAGTGATCGAATGATTTCATTCAGAGATTTCATTAAAATTTGAATACAAGTACTGTCTTTTTTTGTTAGTAAATTTGACTAGATTATTTTTTTTTAGCTATTGAATCCAATCTTGTCTATGAAATTATTCCTTAGAATACCTAGATATTTGATACAAAAGAACATGCATATGAATTCATTAGTATGAATTGTAGGAAAATTGATATAAATTAGCTGAAACACCTTTACAATACAGTATAAAAAGATAGGTTTCTTCTGAGTGAATGTTATTAATTTTAAACAATATATTAGGTTTACTTTGATTTTGTCCTACCTGTATCAGTTTTAGAGCCCAAGAGGAGTGATTCACAAGTCCTGCTTGCTCCACTTGATTTTCTATCGCATCTTCCAGTTCTGGATAAGCCGTTTTTTCGAGTACTTGATTCGGAAACAAGTCAGCCACCAAAGAAATAAACAAAGGTTCGTCTTCGTCTATAAGTTTCGACAGGTTCATATCTCTCAGTACCCTCATCACAATAGTACTCTCTGTATCTTTATTATTGACTCTCTTTGCTGCACCCAAACTACGCAATACGGACAGAATATTTCTCAGACCAAAATCATAGTGGACTTGTTTAGTCAGTTGCTCTTCGCATAGCTTGTAGAGGGTGTAGAATTTCCTTGCGAGTGTTATGTTCTCGAGAAAACCACAACTGGCAAGTTTTACCCTGATGATGATCTGGCGATCGGGTACCATCATGGCGACTGTTCTAAACTGTATCTTTAAATTCTCAGGAAGTTCCTTTCTGCCAGCGTAGCCAGGATTCTGGAATCAACGGATACTGTAAAAGTAAATGTGAAGGTTTTGATAAAGTTACCATTGTTATAAAAATGCCAAATTCAGGGCACAGGTCGATTATATCTCCGTCGGTAAACTGGAAGGACTTCTTTTTCTCTTTTTTGCTGGCTAGTACTACAGCAACTTGTTGTGCAGCTACTGATAGGACGGGCAGTTCTATCCTGTTGAACTCGTCAAAGCATCCCCATGAACCAGACTGGGCCAAACCTAAAGTTTTATAATTGTTGCAATCTTTTACCGCACGTTTTATGTCATGGATATAACGATAAGATAATTATAAAATCAAGAGTATGTGAAATACCTTTATAAATGCGACCAAGGCCTCTATAATCCATCTGATCTGAGCAATTGAAAACAACGACGTATTTCGCCAAGGTTTTACCCATATCTTTCACAGTTTCTGTTTTACCAGTCCCAGCTGGACCACAAGGGGCTCCTCCCAAGCTCATAGCTAGCGCCTGAGCAAGTGTTATATAGCATCTAAAGCATATAAATGTCACTGTAAGACATACAAATTCAAAAGTATAAGTATCGGCAATATTGATTGAAACTTATACATACATGTATTGCCCTTTCTTTACACATACCTATCTGTAAGAGGGGTAATAACTAATCTATCAGTACATCCTAGGTACTCGTTTTGATACGAGAACGTCACATCAGTTATTATTATAAGAGTCTTATCTTGCTCCTCTTTGAAGTAAAATCTGCATTGTTTTAACCATTCGAAGTCATTCACATGTCTTACATTCATACGACACTAAAATTCAAAATTATTTTCAGCTCCATTCAACTAATAAGTACAAATTTACCAAGATATCGAATATATCTCGCTGATGGACGTGTATAGTGATGAGAGTTTCAAACTTCGTTCTCTCGATTCTTGAAAGATCCCTTGTAGTTTGATCTATGAGAGTATTTAACAGCTCTAAAAACTTGTTATTGGTGTCAGGCATAACTTTTTTGTCATGCCTTGCCTGCATTAAGGCTAGCTCCGCGTCTCTGGTCCAAATCATTTGCAAACCAAGCAATCCAATCTGAAATTAATGAACATGTAAGTTAAAATTTTAATGAACAGATTTTATATGCTAAAAGAAATATTTTACTTGTGCAGGCATTTTGTCCAGGAATTGGAGCAAGTGGAAGTTTGGGTCATTTATCATGATGTAGGCTTGTCTAATAATGGAATGAAGTGAAGACTGTGAGGTTTGTAATAACTGAGTCAGCCACGTTTCCACACTTCCTTCAGCCCTGACGGCTTTCTCCAGAGGAATCGATTCTCCTTCCGACGATATTACAGCTGTTATTTTATTGTATTCAATGTCGTGAAACTTCACCCATCTGGTATTGTCAAAAATGGACAGCAAATGGTTCTGGATGGTGTGAGAATCCGATGCTTGCCCAAGAATTTCTAAAAGAGCTGGATCTGACACGAAGAAGAATCTTGGGAACATCGTTCTTTTTCTCTCTAGGTAGCCACTTAAGGATTTCTGACACAGCTCCAATTGTTCCTGGAGATGTGGTAGTAACTGCTTCAAAAGATCGTCACCTGAGGAATGAAAGCATATAAACTACTAAAAACTCAGCTAATCATTTAAGAAAATTACCAACACAACATGCTACTACACCAGATGTCTCATGAGCCCTTTGCATAATCTTCTGCCAGGACTTGTCAATCTTCGAAAACCTTTTCGCTTCTTTGGGCAACTGTTTAGCGATGTCCCCTCCAACGAAGACTGCCTCCAAGTACACCCACATATTTTGTACCAACAACCATCTCTCCAAGATTTCATTTGTGTTGGATAGATCATGCACCCATTGCTGGATGTGTTTCTTGAACGGAGCATTGTATCTAAGAAAACATATTTTTAATAATTTTTTCACTGTACAACACCTTATACCTGTTTGAGAGCAGAGAACCGAGTACCATAAGACTGTCTTCCAACTGTCCAATAGTCTCGGCTGTTGTATCACCCCTAAGTAACAACTCCCCTCTATTATTGAATGTTTGAAATGTTAATTCGTGAATCGACCACTCAGTTGTCACTTGCCTCAATTTGCTTTCAATGTCTTTCTCTTTCATAGCAGAAATACAAATATCCTAAAATAAGAAATTAAGTTTGGATGGTAAAATAAGATTAAAGGGTCCACCTCAATATCTTCTTTATGTTGAAGAAGCGGCGCTTCCAAAATATTCTTCAAACAGAACCCATCATTCTCAAAATCAAAAGTATGCTTTAGAGAATCCATAATTCTCTGCCAATGCCTCGGCTTCATAGCCTTATTAGCCATCAATTCCAATAGAGGACACATGTCATTAAAGTCATCTATAGTCTTCTTCAGCGCGAAGAAAGCCGGCCACTCTTTCAAACCCTTCGGCAGTTTTCTGCACCTATTTTGGAACTCCATGAGTTCGTTGTTGATTTCCTCGATATTAACTTCTCCCCAAGGTATGTCATAGTAACTGTTGACTCGGTCTATAACGTCGTTGTAAAGCTTGTAGAGTTTCTGAAGCAAATTCAGCTCCTTGCGAATTTGGGCCAGATCAGGATAGTCTGTTGTTGGTAGGCCAAACAGCTCTTCGCCGCTTTGGTAAGTTTGAAGTCTGCGCCACATACCATCAAAACGATTCTAAGAAATTGAAAGGATTAGTAAAACAGAAAGTAAAATCAAACTATTTCTCTTTTGATATTACTTACTTGGAAAAGAATAAGTCTGTCAGAAGCTTCTCTTGGGGTCAGCCCAGGTTGCATTGGCCCAGCTGTTTTATATTCATTGCAATAGTCCATTTTGTCTTGTCGGAATTTGTCAAGGTTATTCTTCAGATCATCCTGGAATTGCGGTTGCATGTCTAATAGATTAACTTGGACTTTGAGGGCTCTGTCTAAGAATTGACTCCAGGTGTAACGTAGATTGTCTACCTGTTCCAGTATTTCTCTTTCTACCGATATATCGTAGCGGTTAAGCACGTTAAACGCTTCCTAAAAATGAAACAGTAGATTTGTGGAATTCTGAGTTGAAGTAGTACCTCGATAGGATCAATTTTTAGTTCCATATCCACTTCCTGTTCCCTAATCTTCTTCAAGGTGTCCATTATTAAGCGGACGTCGTCTAGATCCCTTATGGTTCTCTCCAATTTTCGCTCCATTTCGCTTATAACGGCATATACGTAATCCATTTCTCTACGGTATTTCTTCTTCATAGCTTGCCCAATTCTGGAAACATTATATATGAAAAATCGTTTAGGATTCTATTTTTGACATTTACTATTCTCTTACCAAGAGATCTAAATATAAATCATTATAGAGTATTTATTTTTTTTTAATATATACCTATGGGTACACGACTTGATCTCTGTAACAAGTCCAAATTTCAGTTTCTCTGTAGATATAGCCAGGCAGTTGGCAATGACGAACGTATCGGGTTCGGTTGTTAATCGCTCATTCAACTCTTCATGCTTTCTCAATGATGTTTCGAACTCCGACAGGCACTGATTCAGTAGTTCACGTTGAGATTTTTCATTTCTCCACAGAATACTGTAAGGCCTCCATCTTGCGATAAACTGGTTCATTTCCTACGAATACAATAAAAATATATACAATGTTATCTCAAACGTCCTTTCAATCGATAAATAATTCTTTCTATGAATCGGAACGGTATTATACAAAACACAATGTGTCCCAAGTAGGTTGGAACGCCGACACGTCAAGTGAACGAGTATTTAAGGAAAAAACACATTCTTCTGATGGGATATAGCGACGCTATGTTCAATTGATTGATGTCTTAAAAGCATTTGGCTATCTCTCACTCAATTCTTGTAAATAAATTGTCAAACAAGACAAAGACCATTTATGACATAAAGTCATGATATTTGAATCTTATCGTGTTAGAACTAGTATCATTTTAATATTTTAATTAAATTTATTTTTTTTGGTTCGTGTTTATGTTACTTATAGTTTAACGTTTTTCGTTCCCCAATGGCAGCTCGTCTGGTGACGTAGTGACGTAACCCTTCTGTCGGGTTAGACAGACGAAAGCAGCTAGGATTATTCGTCGGATACCTCACCTATGGCATACTGATGAGAGCTAATAAGCTCGAAACCGGTATATGTCTGGTGGGCATCTGACGAATGACTCTAGCTGTTGCTATAGGTTTTCCAGGTGTACGCATTCTTCTCATGATATGAATATAAATTTGTCGAAATGTTTCAATTTTGTATAATATCATTTGTGTTTATAACCATTTTACGATGTTATCATCGAAAAATTTGCAGCTTTAAAGTATTGAAGAATGATGGCAAAATATCTATAGTGTATTCTACAAACTCTATGACAAACTTTAGCAAATGACAGAAGCGTTAATTCGTTTTTGTTTAGAAGTTATAAGCATTTAAAAAATAATTTGAATTGGTACGTAATTTCATGTTTCATTCTGATGAATTTCAGTAGTTTGATAAATAAAAATTATGGTTGTTATAATAACAATTATTATTTGTGTCATTTTGTTTATTCATTTATTTACAACTAAAGAGTATACCATCTGCCAAAGTTAGTCGTAGAGCTGGTAGAACACCCTGTATAAACAGACAAGCTAGGAATATAAATAATGTTAACATTAATTTGTCAGTGGTTGAAAGTGTCCCAGATCTTGGCATATTATTCGATTCCAAAGTGTCATTTAAGACACATATTGATAATATTGTTTCTAAATTATTTAAATAATTGGGCTTCGTTACGATATCCAGATAAATTTTCCCTTAACACTTTTAAAATATTATAGTAGATACTCTCTTGTGCGGTCAGTTATTGAATATAATTGTATAGGGTGTCCATTTTATCAAGCGGATATCAATAGAATTGAGAGAGTTCAAAATAAGTTTTAAGGTCATCTGCATTCAAATTGGATATTGAAGAGACTATGAATATCCTGATACTTTGAACATTTTAAATTTATCAAGTTTGGAACATCGAAGTGAAAAAACAGATTAGAGATTACTGAATAAGATTGTAAATGGAGGTATACGTTATCCGAATTTAATTGAACATTTTAATCTGACTGTCAATCCCAGAAGAACAAGAATTTCAGAACTGTTTATGACCAAAATGAATCTATTACAAGGATAGTTAAATTGGCAATTAAAAATAGTGAAATAATTGATTTATTCGACACATCTATGTATTCATTCAAAAATGAAATGTGGCATATTAATGTGTTTGTAATGTAATTTAGTTTTAGTTTATTATGATTGTATTTGTAGATAAGGTAATGTAAAAGTTGTCTATTAATATTTATATTTAGAAAAAATATACTCAAAATATTCACTCTCTACAATAGAATACCTGCTTCATGTCCTGAGTACAAGTGGACAGCAGCGACAGCGTCTTCACCACCTCCTTGTTCTCCATCACGTAGCTGTAGAAGTTCCTGTGCTGCAGGGGGAACTTGGGCTTCTCCTCCGTGGCCAGCCTGTAGAGACGTCTCCTTCTCATCTTGAAGTCATCCTCCTTGGTCTTCACGGCGCCCTTGGAGGCCTTCTGCTCGTTGCGGGAACGGTACACAATGTCCATTAGATTGGGTTTGGGGCCGGCGATTTTTTTCCACGCGGATTTCTTCGGTGGGGGTGCCTTCAGCCGCAATTTACAAAAGCCGCATGCCCAGTGGAGTGACGTCGGATACAATGTGGGTGGTGTGTTTGTTTATAGAATATATGGCGGTGGTGGTAATTTCAAAACAAACGGGAACGAAATCAAAAGCAGTTACATGGGTGTGTATTATATACAGGGTGACAGTGTGTCGTCAATATACGGTGTGTCGTTTGTACATGGTAGTGGGTGGTGTTTTGGTGGGGGGGAGGAAAAAACAACAACGATTAATAAGGTTTGCAATGAATACGTTGTAACAGTTGTATAAGTTTCGTGCTGTTGCGCTACGCGGCTTCGCTGCGTACTTACTTGGTTCTTAAAACTTGTACAACTGTCGTCTGGAACCTTCATGTTTAACAGTTAGTCAACACGTTGAATCCCATTTTTTTAGGTAAGTATTACCGTACATCTTAGACTGTATCGATTTAAAATTATTGTCAACGTAAAAAGTGCTACAAATATTCCCCACACACAAACATTGTATCCAATACTCCGAATTTTAACCACGTAAACTTAGATATGTACAAAGGAAGAAAACATAAAGGCATTTTACTATACAGGGTGATTGAGAGGGAACTCAAAATATTCGAAAGGGGTGTTCAGGGAGCAAAAGTGAAAAAAAGCCTAATAAACATGTAGTCGAATATCAACGGTTACTGAGATAGCAATAAAAATATTTTTACCCGAGTTAATTATTGTAATGCATCAGTACAGAAAATGTTTATTCTGTGGGTATTATAAATTATAACATTAAAGATTAATGAATTAAATTTTCAAATATAGGTACCACCGTCCGTCTCGATGCATGCGTCAGCTCATTTGTAGATTGCATGGGTAGCTCATAGAAGTGTGTTCACTTTTGTTGCATATACTAATGATATAAACCGTCCCCAAAGACAGTAATCGAGGAGATTTAAATGTGGTGACCTTGGTGACTAATTTTGGAAACCACCTCGGCCAATCCAGCGTTGCGGAAAGCGATTGTTAAGATGATTGGTCACAACACGACTAAAATGGGAAGGAGCACCATCATGCTGAAAGTACATGTTTCGCCTAATATCCAATGGAACATAGTCGAGTAGATCTATCAAATTATATTTTAAAAATTAGAACTGGGCCAAGTAATTGATTATAAAGCGTATCACACCACACGTTAGTGCTGAACCGATGCTGAAAGTTACTTTCCACCGTGGTGAGCGGATTTTCTTCTGACCAACGATGTTCATTGTGACAGTTATTTACTCCAGTGAACTGAGCTTTATCAGTAAACAAAATGTATATTTGTAAAATATGGTTTGCGTTTATCAAATTGCAAAAATGCAACCGCAAAGCACTATCACCGTCCTGAAGATTCTGGACGCGCTGAATATGGAAAGGTTTTAAACCAATTTTGCGAATGACTTCCCATGCCGTAGTTTGATTAATTTGAAAACTGATTGCAATGCGCCTTGTACTTACACCTGGGCTACGTTCTACCATACTTAGATTCTTCTTTCACTGCTAAACCAGGACCAGCTTGCTCAGATATAATTCTCACGCTGGGAAACATTCTAGTTTCACGTGCATTGTTGAAGACCGTCTGAAATATATTTCTATCTGCTAGGGAAGCGACATCGATATTCAGCAACTACACGATTAGCGCTACCGTTGTAGGACCCATAAGTAAAAATAATATCAGCATATTCTCGACGACTAAATGTGACAGGCATTACAAAATTATGTATACAATATCGACTAAACGAACGCACGCATGTAGAAATAAATGCGACACTTATAAAATAAGCGTTTAAATCATAAACGTCAAAATAAATTTGACAATTAGTAATCATTAATATGAGTTTGGTTTAGAATGCATGACCTACTCAAAATAAAATATCAAATAATAACAACTTTTGCAAAAATAGCAATAAAAATATATTCATTGCTATCTCAGTAACCGTTGGTATTCAACCATATGTTTATTAAGCTTTTTTGTTCACTTTTTCCCCCTAAACATTCCTTTCGAATATTGGGAGTCACCCCCCCCCCCCAAATTATCCTGTATATGGTGTCCTAATAAGAACCCTCTTTACTTTAATAAATTAAGCACTTCCAACTAGCATTCACTTTTACTAAGACTTTACTTTCTAGTTAGTTAAATGATATGGCATTGCACTTGAAATATCTGGAAGTGTATTAAGCTTTCAGAAAAAGTGTAAATATATTACAAAAAATATTTATATGTGAATATACTTTCATTTCAAAATTGACAATAAAAAATATAATTTTTGAGGAAAATGTAATTAATATATGTTATATCTACTCCACTGGTTTAAGATGATATTAATTTTGTTCGAAATATGAAGCGATTTTAAAAACAAGTTTATATGGAAGAGTACCACTATTTTTACGTCTTCTGTGGATTATTCAAGATGCCTTGTATATTTTCTATAGATAATTCTTATCATTCTTTCCATTATTTTTTAAATATTTTTGCTATTATTTCTCTACATAAACTGTATCTACAAAATGAAATGTAATAATGTACAGATTGCTAATTTGTTTTACGTTTTACCTTTACAATTTGTATCTTTTTTTTTTCTTTATATACATTTTCTGTGACAAATTTTAATCACTTTCCCCAATATTATTACTAATAAAAATTAAATTAACAACTATTAATTTTACATGATGCAGATATACAATTTTGCAAAAAATGTTAATACGCCTTATCGAATATAACTTTCAAGTCACATTTAATTCTATCTAACACTGAAATGCAGACAAAATTCCATTAATAAAGACTGTTACATATTAGTAAAAATTATTAAAACTAAGCCACACTAGTGTAAAACTTATTTCTATACTTCTTTTTTTTTGCTATAAATATAAATAATGTACCTGTTAAAGTTCGTTTTCATCTGACACTTATATCTGGATATATATGTATATATGTCAAGTGTCAGACATACATGACTACATTCTGATAAAAATTGTTATAAATTTGTGTCATGGATATGTATGACATATCTGGACGCTTTAAATTGACAACAAATATACGAACTCATATACACACATGCCTATTAATTGTAGAAAAAATTGCTGCCATTTGGATTGTCCTGGAGATGTTACAGAAGATTAAAAAAAACGTTCCGTATGGGTCCAAGAGTGGATTTTGAGACGAGAAAATTAGATATTTATAGTCAATTAAAGTCCGAACTGCCTGTTGAGGATCCAACACAATTTTCATTTTTTTTAGGAGGAAACCAGCTTATTGAAAAGCTTTTTTGTAAAATTGATCAGTTCGTCAATATCGCCTTTTACTCACCCTTATTCTCACTCATTGTTTTTAATTTGCTGCTAACACTACTACAAGAGAGTAGTAGACGACTAGTTAACTACAGCAATTTCTATTAGGCGAGTACAATATGAAAATAATACATCTAAATGTATAGATATCTCGACACATATTGCAAACTCTTGAAATATATCGCTAGATAGAAATTCTTCGCTGTTTAAATTAAATACAATTTCTGTACGACATAAATATCGTACAATAAATGCCTAGATGAAAACGTACCTTTAGAAGGTATCCATAATTTTTTATTGTACGTCAACATTGATTGATTGATGAATCTTTGATATTATTATAATTACTGTACGGAGAATTTCTAACAGGTCAGTCCACTTTCCGCCTAAAATTTTTCTCCTGCCGACTAATTTCTCCTTGCCTACCAACTCAATTTGATATGCCGTGCCCCGCGTAACTATTGTTTATGAGCGTCCGATAAATTCGAAATGAAGTAATTTTATTGACCAGCTATTATGGATGTTTAAGAATATTTGCATGAGGGGTGAACAAGTAACAAGTATTACCTTCCCTTGAGTTGACTCTCCGAACAATAAAGCTTATTTGCTGCAGCAAAACAGGGAAGCCAATCAGATTATTTATAATTTTAAACAAAACATGCACACTGTGACATTGACGCCTGGTATCAAGGCTCATCAAAGCATGTCATTGTAATAATTCAGATTGGGGAAACTCAATAGGAGAAAATACCCCAACCATCCTAAAATTAAGAAATTTAAGAAACTTCCTTTGGAGAAAGACCTATATGCTTCAGATACAATATTTTCAATATGTAAATTGAAAGACAACTTATTATCAAACAGAACTCCGAGGTCGCGGAAAGTGTTAGAACGTGATAAAGCAATGTCATTAAAAGTATAGTCAAACATATACTTCGACGATTTTAAAGTGTATGACATTATATAGCACTTCTGACTGGAAGTCTATTTAATTAGCCCAGCTTTCAATTAGAATCAAATCACCTTGAAGGCACTCTCGCAATCATCAAGGCTGTCAATAGTCGAAAACACTTTCAAGTCATCAGCATAAAGAAGGCAGTTAGAACTTAAACAATCAGTTATATCATTGATAAAAATGTTGAATAGCAGTGGTCCAAGGACAGATCCTTGCGGGACTCCTGAAGTTGCTGAGTAGTCGACAGACTTACACCCTTTGAACAGAACATACTAAAGTATGTTGGACAAATATAATCTAAATAATTGTAGAAGGGATTTTAAGAATCCAAATGCATTAAGTTTTGTAATATACCATGGTCCAGTCTGTCGAATGCCTTTGAAAATTAGTGTTGATGACGTTAGTTGTTTCTGTCAAATCAAAACACCACGTGTTTCAAATTTTATTTAAATGTTTTGTATCCTCACAGCAGACCCATACTATCGAGTTTGAGACACCGTCTACAATTGTTTGTTGACTGAGTAGTCGAAGTGATTTATGACTTGCTGCAGAAAACGCTGGCATTTACAACCATATCGAGGTAGTGGACTGACAAGTTAGAATATCTTTAGATTATTTTCAAATATTTCGGTATAAGTTTTATAAATCTGAAATTATACAAAGTGGTAATTGATCGAAACGAAAAACTTTAGTGTGTCGTAGGATGTGGAATTTTGTCCGCTGAACATCTATTGTAAAAGCAGCAATAATATCGCACATCGATAGCCGCATGTCATTAAAGAAGAAACGTTTACCTGTGGCAAACCAGCTGTCCATTGCCCTACTCCTTTTGACGCCGAGGTAATATATTTGCCTGCAGCTATCAGTAACTCTTGGACCTCTTCCAAGTTCGGTTGGATCCCTACTTTCGGGATGAGCAAGACGGAGTTCAACAGAAATACTGCTGTCCTTTCTGAACGATCTACGACAAGCAACGCTTTAGCTATTTCCAGAAAATATGTAAATTATTTTAAGAGGTCAACTAACATTCCATAGAAAATCTTCGTCTCAAAGCATCTAAAGAAGTCCTGGTGACCCTCACTAAAACATCAACAATTTTCCTGCTGTAATACCGCCGCATTTCACCTAGTGCTCCCCTTACGACGTCCTGCATAGCTTTGGCCATGCCGCCGCTGAGTAATAAGTGAGGTTTTTCAAAACATTCCCATACCAGAGACCAGTCGGATTGTTGCTGGGTGGAAGCGGTACCAACGTCTGTTAGCTTGTCGTCTTCTGCAAAACAAAACCAGTGTCCGTACTTTCGGAATTTGTTTCATTCTATACGTCATTTGTTTTCATTTTTCAAATTCAAATTTAAACTTTATTTCACAACATAAAAATTCAATTTACAGGACAAAAATTTTAACAAATATCATAGAAAGAAACAATAAAATAAAACAATAAACTAAAATAAAATGCGAGTAAATATATACAACAATAATAATACACGTACATAAACTAATAATAACTACGCACAGAATTGATAGATGAAAAATTTATATCACATTGCTCCGAAATAATATTAAAATTATGAGACAACGTACACTGGTAACTTTTTAAGAGTGTTGCTACAAGCTGACGGTAAATAAAACGTTTCAACTTGCCTAGAGTTAAAACCGGGAATTCTATCATTAAAACATTATATTCTGTTTAGAATACGTATAAATTTTAACAACGGAATATTGAATCTTAATAATAACTCATGATTACAACCTCGGTCATGATATATAACATTTTTTAAAAAAGATAGAAATTTTAAGAATTTGCTTTGTACGGATTCAAGCGATAAAGAATGATTTTGGTATATAGAAAACCAGATTAATGAACCATATTCCAGTTTAGAACGCAATAATAAAATATACAGGGTATCCCAACGAAAATTTGACCCCCCCCCATAATTGGAAAACCGAATAATATTTCAAAATTCGCCGAGACCCGTCGATTTTTGTTCTTGGGGGGAGCTTTTTTGACAGTCAAACCAACTCGATATGTTCATCCCCCTAATGCCTAGCAACCTCAACTTAAAAATTTCAAATGCAACTTCCCCACTTGTGGCACATCATTTTAAAGCCCTTTTCATTGCGAATACAGTGACGTACCGTTTTTAGAAATCGGTTGCGATTTGACAGAATTATTGGTTACAAACGAAAAGATGACAAACCAACTTACGCGTAGTAATTTCTACACAAATGCCCACCACTAATAAGTTTTTCATCTACTACACATGACCGCATTACCTAATTGTTATTGATGTGTCTATCAGTTTACAAAAAAGTCAGAAATGAAATAAAAGAGCTGAAGCAAATAAAACTAGATACTAAAATAGTTATTAGTAGAAGATACTTAAGTTTATAGGAATTCAGACCTTTTCAAAATAACAAAAATTCAGTACTACAAAAAAGTCGGTGTTTTTTGCTTGTGACCAAGAAACCATTAGTTTCAGCCGTTATTGAAAGTATTAACGTGTGTTCGAAATGGTTTATTCTATCGCGGAAAGAGTAGAAATTGTTGCAATTTATTATCGAAATCACGATTGCGCTAAAGCTACAGCACGAATTTTTAATGCCAATCATCCTGAAAAAAATGTAAACCACCAGTACGTTAAACACCTGATTGACAAATTTGTTGCAACAGGTTCGCTTTTAAACAAGAAACGTGAAGTAATTGGGCCAGTTCGAAATGAAGCAGTTGAAGTGGCAGTTTTGGGTCATGTACAGATGGATAATAAGCAATCGATTACAACTGTGTATCAAGCTTCTGGCGTATCCCGTTCCAGTGTTCATCGAATTTTGTAAAAACACAAGTTTCATCCATTTAAGATGCCGCTGGTTCAAGAGTTACATGAAAATGACTATGATCGCCGTAACCAATTTTGCGAATACTTTAGTGAACAACTTCTACTGAATCCAAATCTTCTCTACAATACATGTTTCTCCGACGAATGCACATTTATGTTGAATGGCGAAGTGAATAGACACAATTGTCGTTATTGGAGTGATACTAATCCGCATTTAATCAGGGAATTCATACTCAGACACCTCAAAAATTGAATGTTTGAGCAGGCATTTTGGGCGACCATCTTGTTGGACCATTTTTCATCCAAGGTAATGTCGATGGAAACACCTATCTAGAATTATTGGAAAGTACAATTGATCCTAGGATAACAGAGATTTTAGAAAGTGACGACAATTTACTAGAAAATGAAATAACCTTCCAACAAGATGGTGCGCCCCCGCACTATACTGCTGCTGTGCGACAATTTTGGGCCACCAAGGTCTCCGGATCTGTCCCCTTTGGACTTTTTTCTGTGGGGTCATTTAAAATCACGAGTGTACGCCACTCAGCCGGAAACATTGCAAGTGCTACGTCAGAGAATTGTAGAAGAATGCCGATTAATAACTGCGGATGTCTTTAATAATGTTCGAACAGAATTTGAAAACAGACTGTATTATTGTTTGGAAGTTGACCCCCGTTCATTTTGAGCAATTCATCAAATAAATCTGATTTATTATTTGCTTCAGCTTTTTTGTTTCATTTCTGATTTTTGTAAACTGATAGACACATTAATAACAATTAGGTAATGCGGTCATGTGTAGTAGATGAAAAACTTATTAGTGGTGGGCATTTGTGTAGAAATTACTACGCGTAAGTTGGTTTGTCATCTTTTCGTTTGTAACCAATAATTCTGTCAAATCTCAACCGATTTCTAAAAAACGGTACGTCACTGTATTCATAATGAAAAGGGCTTTAAAATGATGTGCCACAAGTGGGGTAGTTGTATTTGAAATTTTTCGAGCCATTCGAGTTGGCTTGACTGTCAAAAAAGCTCCCCCCAAGAACCAAAATCGACGGGTCTCGGCTAATTTTGAAATATTATTCGGTTTTCCAATTATAGGGGGGTCAAATTTTTGTTGAGATACCCTGTATAGCGTTGTTAATGCATCGATATTAGCAAAAGAGTTACAATAATTCCTCATAATAAACCATAAACTTTTATCTCGATATATTTTGTACATCCTGCGAAAAACTCAGATTTGAATCAAGCAGAATGCCTAAATCGATTATTGTACGCTCTATCTTGAAAAGATCATTATTTAACGAGTATATAGGATAGGATAATTTTTTGTATAGTTTACATTTACATTTAGAGATGTTTAACGTAAGTTTAAATGTATCGCATCAATTTTCAATTACATTTATTTGGGACTGCAAAAAGTGACAATCATCTATGCTATTAATTTTGTAATAGATTTTTAAATCACCAGCAAAAAGGAATTTGGGACATTGCCAATTGTTTTAGTAAGATCATCGATAAATAACAAACCCTTGAAAAGCACCAGAAGTGGTTACAAATTTATGAGATTCAATTCCATTGAAAGCAACGTAATACGACCGTCCTTTTAAATATCTTGATAACAATAGAATTAAATTATTAGAAAATCCATATTCAGCTAGTCTCAGTAATATAACACAATAGTTGATAGCGTCAAAGACCTTCGAAAAGTCCATATAGATCATATCCATATGCCCTTTGGAATATGTTACCTCAGCTATATTCTGTGTAACTAAGAATGAATTTTAGGCTTTCACAGCCAGTACTATTATTTATTATTTGACATATAATGATTTTCCGGGTTGTAATGTCGTGGTCTCGGTAACTGATCGCTGCCAGTAACAGAATTAAAGTGTACATCCCTAGCTTTAACTGGAATTATTTGACCTGCCCTGGTTGTTCTTGGGCTAAGCTTTGTAGAGACTGTCCCGCTGTCGGTATCTATGAGCCCGCCCATATATTGATTTCGTCCTAATACCTAATATGGGTCTAGTCCGTTGAACAAACCACTTTTTTGTGGGAAAACACTGCAGTGGGTCCAATAATATGTGATAATTATAGCCTGAACTTTCTTTGCAGAGGACGTCATAATCAGGGGCGCACCTAATGCTTGTAGAAACCGAGGCGCAAACATATACCTACAAAAAGTTAAAATCAACATTTATTTGTGTATAAAACACTACGTAACGATTCACTTGTAGTACTAAAATAAAATTGAACAACCAGCAACTGCTATAAATTTTCAAGTGTTAGGCTGTAGCGTTTGTCGCTAATAATCCATTTCGGTTTTGAAAATGTGTGTTCAACATCCACAGAGGTCACTGGGGCATATTTAATGTGTATATATTTTTTCCAGGATAGAACATTTAGGGTGGATTCGGAAAAATATACTTCTTTGCCATCAAAAAGATCTACTATACGACATAAAGTCGGATTGTTCAGCAAAACGGTATCAATATTTTTTTCACACGTTCAGCAGTAAGCCCTTGTAATTGGGAAATAAACTGTCGCAAATAAAAAACATTATTTACTGCATTATCTATTGAATATCCTGGTGCTGTCACAGTTGCTTCAAGACGGCGAATATCTGAAGGTATCTGTGAATAAATATAATGTATGTATGCTAAATCTTTGCGGATTCTAGGATGAACGTAGTAATATGGCGTTGCTTCTAACTACAGATCCCAACGTACGGTTCCATTGCAACCGTTTTGCGAGTAGTAACCTGCTGTAAGTCAAACATGTCTAAATAAAAATAACACATCTGGGCCTCATTCTGGAAATCAGTGACATAAATTCGAATAGAAATTCATTCTACTTTAAAAAATCCTAAGTATATTATTATCTATATGTATATTTACAATTCTTGAAGCGTTATATTCCTTTAGCAAGAACCATGTGAAATTATTCTCTTATTTTTTGTCGATTAGCTGGAACGATTAAGATTAAATTTGTTTTAATATAAATTTTACTTTAAATATTAAAGTCGTCGCCAAGCTCGCACTTGAGATCTGCGAACGGAGTGCGGGTTTTAGTGATAATGCAGTTAGATTACGGGTGCAACAAAATTGCCTCTTGAATGGTATTTTACAGTGTACCTTCAAAAAAGAATTCGTCTTCATCTGAAGTGGCTGGAGAATCCACTTGTACTTTACGAACCAAAGAAAGGATTTCTTCCACAGCTTCTTCCACCATCAAACTTTTCTTGTGCAGTTCTGCAGCTGCGTTTCTACACACCGACTCAATTTTATCAGTGAAATAGTCAACTCGCCAAGGATCCTCCTCAATCTCCGGGAGTGCGTGTAACTGAATGGACTGCATGCTCTTGAGAACTTCCAGAACTCTATTTACGTAGATGTCATGCACTCTCTCCGACTGCAAAAGAATTGACAATAGAATCAACCTCAGATACGTAATTGGCACAATCATTTACTCTCACCAAAACTTTAAAGTCGTGAATAGCCTCGTTGCCCATGTCCACAAAATTCTGCCAATCGGACGAAACCCAATTGAGCTTTGTAAGGCCAGGTTCTATTTTGTTGGTAAGTTTCACCAAATGTGGTAAGAACAAAGGCCTTACTTCCAATTTAACATTTTTTACAGTGGTCAAGAAATCGTTAATCAGAAACTAGAAAACATAAACTAATGTTACTAACTAATTTAATATAACATTTCATTACTTGTAAATGATCTTGAACTAAGCTGAAATGGTCCTTCTTGGCGAATAGAGTCAATGCGACCATTGGCATCGGTAAGTCCATCTTCATCATGAGATCCGCCTCCCTTATGAGTAACGGGATGGTGTTGTGGATGTTGACTTTTAGTTTTTGTTGCTCTGGACACACTGCTAATAGATTTCTTAAAAGGCAGTTGTCCACGTCGGAAACCTAGATTTTAATGAAATCGAAACATTTCAATAACAAAGATGATCTTGTCAAATGATTTTATTATTTGAAGTATTATTAATATTTAATGGCATTTAGAATACATACACAGAAAGAAATCTAATCTACAGGGTTAACTATGACTAAGTACAAAAATTTTAACCACGTGCTCAGGGAGGCCTAAAAGACAATAAAAAATTTATTTCGGAATTCTAGCTCGATGTTAAAAAAATGGGGCAAAACCCTCTTTTCCTACAGAAAGTCGGCGCCTATGTCATCAGTCATCGTCCAAGATGGCTACATATGTCAACTAGGTATATGTTATGTGCAACTAGGTACCATGCGATCGTTTCTCACAACGTTGCCGAATGTAGAAACAACGAAAGTAAACATTTTTATTAATAATAATACCTAAGTACCTGATAGATAACAGTTAATCCGGTTAGCTAGAGTATTTTGCATTCGTTTTTCGTTCCTTCGTTCCAAACTGCCTAAACTTCATTTTCACTCATTAGAGGTCCGTCAGAATTACTCGCCACAAAGTTAATAAAATTGCCCATTTATTTTAAGAAAATTGATTGTGAAAGAAATACTAACAGAAAACCTCGAATACACCCGTGGCAGTTTTTAATTTATAAAATTTTGTCCGATAACGGTCACTCCACTGCATTGCTCTCAACTCTAGGAAATATCTCCACGTACGTTTAAAGAAAATTGTGGAAAACTACACATGTCCCAATATATCGCAACCATCCATTATTTAATGAATAAAACGTTTAAAACTGAAACTGTCCGCCTACACCGAGAACTTAATATTCTTCAGATAAATATTCTTATGGCAATCAATATAATCAATATTATCTTCTTTTATGTACGATCGTGGGTTTCTTCATTCTAGTAATGGGCGCATTCAGCAGAGAATAGCAATGAGTAATCGATTAGACGTGATGATTACTAATCGGACGCTTTCTTCTGAATGATCTTATTTTGATGTTTTTATTTTTCAGTTGTCAGCTGATTTATTTTAGTTTAGATTAGTTATAATTGCAGTAGATTTAAAATCGAAATCCCATTGAATGTTTTTTAATGATGAATTAGATATCAATATTGTTGAAAATATAAGCGTTAATCATGCTAATCCATTTTGCAGAGACTGTTAGGTTATGTCATGGTAAACAAATCACTAATCATGATTACTAATCGGTCCCGAAGAGCGATGCAAAAAATGGCGTCCGATTACCAATCGCCCGATAACTCATCGCTTCAGCTATGCGCATTCAGCCGAAAATTGGTAAGCGATTAGTCAGCGATGAGCTCTGCTGAATGCGCCCATTGTTTTGACATTTCCTCCGTGACATGGGGTTACACGCACATAGCACTTGTCAGTCGATATCATAGAAATCATAAAATATATAGAACGCCAAAAGAGGTATCGAAAATAGTCAACCTATGGAGAAAACGCGAGTCTGGTAATATTGCAGTAACTTAGCTTTCATGAGTTGGTTACACTACCGAGGCAGCTTCACACTAATAGGCGGGAATTTTAAAATATGACAATATTACGTCCAATTTGTGATTTCTATGGTCCTTCCGTTTTGAATTCAATTGTATGCTAGACTTAAAATGCAGTGCAACCAACTGCTTCCATTAAGTTTTCCCTAGATGGCTGATTTCTAAGCCCCTCCATAGTCTGACTATTTTTGAGTGCCTAATGTAACGGCTTCTGGCGTTCTATATATTTTATGATTTCTATGGTCGATATAAACCTATACTGTGTTGTTGGTTGCATTGTGTCTAATACTCTACAAATGTTAAACAGTAGTGGTCAGAAAAGTAATATTACAGAGCACTGTGAACGCCTCGGGATATTTAAAATAATAATACTACAATATTATTATATGCAAACATGGTCGATTATTGTGTGGACAATTATTTTGCTAATAAAAATTTCTTAGTAAGTAGGCATAAATATATGTTTTGTAAAATGTAGATCAGAAAGAATGTAAGAAGAAGAGGAAGAGGTGTGTCAGAGTTGAGTTGTTGTTGTAAAGATAGGAAGTGCGAAATAAAGAAAGTAGTAAAACGTTATTGGGTATTTATTTAATTAACAAAGAAAATATTACCCTAACAATTGTTAATATCGTTACTATTATTAGTTTTCAGTATTTGCTTTTCGCACATTCAAATTCGTGTAATCGCGGAAATTACGGATATGGTACTAATTTATGGGAAATGCGACGAAAGTGCATAGCGTGCAGCAGCAGAATATCAAAGACGTTTTCCAAATAGACAGAATATGCCAAATCCTCGTACATTTGTACGAATTGTACAACGTCCACGAATGTTGTTTTACACGTGCTGGAGTTTTAAATACGTATGTACCTAACTTGAAAATAAAAAAGAACCAATTTCATACTTTTTAAAATTCTATGAAAATTCTTTTTTACTTATTTTCATAAAAATAAAGCATTTTTAAACTACAATAGATATTCCTACTGATAATAAGTATTTTTTTATTTATGACATGGTTGCGGGAAACCAAGACGTCCTGAGCAAGTATAACAATTTTACAACAAGTTATAATGTAAACAAGTTAGAAAACAGAAAATAATTCAACTTTCTTGAAATCTCCAAATATCAGTCCTGGAAGTATCAGTAAGGTGGGTTTTACTCTCAGTGCTAGGTACCATATCGGGTTTCTCATTAAATAATCTAGTATTTTGTAAATAAAACTTTCTTTAAAAGCGCCGTAAATCGTTACACGTGGCAACGCGGTGCTCTGTCACTACCTTTGACAACTTTCACTTTGGCAGAACATACCTAACCTCGAAGCTGACAGGCGGCATAGTCGCCGAGAAATTAGGGGTTAATAAGGTTTTGAAAAAAAATTTTTTTTGCTTTATAAATAAGTTTGGAATTTTTTTGAAGGGTGATACCGTTAATTCTGATTTTTTCCTATCCCCTCTTAAAATATTTGTACTAAGTCATAGTTAACCCTGTATATTAAAGTGTAGTAATATGCTTAAAATATTAAACTTGATATTAGTATAGCTTTCGTTCCGTGCATATTTGTAATAAAAACGAAAAGGTTCTTACGTGTTGATTCATCCACAAAGCTACCATATCAGCTTCGAAACTTTTCAACATATTATCTGCCAGTCTATGTCTTTTAGAGAGCTCAACAGTGGCAGGCATATATTTTAAAATGTGATGGGTGGTTACATTCGATAACAGTTCATCGAGGTGAGATACTAAGGATCTTGCCCACTTAATTCTTCCTAAAATTGAATGAGTAGTAAGAATAATTGCTAGAAAGGTCTTACTAAAATTTATGAGTACAAAAATTTGAAATAATTATAAAGCCTACCTGCTATTGGCGGAAACATCCGAGGCACAGGTGGGTCATCTTTCTGTTTTTTATACATTTTAATGATTCTATCAACTTCTTTTTCGCAGTGCTTCAAAATCCTTTCATATTTCACCTCCATCTTGTTTAAGGGAATTTTTTCGCTGACCTAAAGTGTAAATACGTTAAAATTAAAATAACTTTTATAAATGTTCATGAAATTGAAATACCAAAATACCTTTTCAAATCTGGTTAAGAACTGAATCCCCTGCGGAGTTTCCCAAACGCTATCATAACTTGTCTCTATTGTTTCGGCAATTTCCTCTTTCAGTTCATCAGTAAGTGCCAAAAAGCTTTTGAAATCATTCTCGAATTCGCTGTTCCTTTGATCCAAGTAGTCGTATTTTTTATTCATCACTACCGACTTTATTTCGGTAAACTTTTGCGTTGCCTCATCAAGAGCTGAAACAAAAGTTATTAACCACTACCTTTTATTGAATATACTATTAAATAATTGTATTTATTACCATCGCCCAGTAGCAACCCTTCCATCCTTTTCTTAAATAAAGAATTGTAGTCATCGATCAAGTCGAACATGGATATAATCTTGCTGAGTCTCCTGCAAAATGCGTCAAACTTGCCGAAAACGTAGTTCTCGGAAAAATTGAAAGGCTGCTCCCCAGCAACGAACGGTTGGTTTTTAACTGCGAGGTACGTTTTCCTGTACACCTTATTTAAAACAATGCACTGGGTTAGTTTCTCCTTTATCTCCTCTCTGTCCTGGGACCAAATGCTTTCGTTGCCTCTGCACGTTATGTAGTCTTTGCAAGTCTCGATCATCTGATTAGTTATCTAGAATAAATGTTATATGATTTTGTCGCATTGGTGTTGCTAATACATGAAAAAATAAAAGGAATTGTCATCACATACCTTTACCATTAAAGCAGAAGTTCGTTCAGACGTGTTATAAAATTGTGAAACACTATGTATTAAGCGAACTGTTTGGAGAAGGCCAAGGATTGATTTCTTCATTTCTACCTAAAAAAATAATTATCTAAATAACAATCAGTTTTCTTTTGAAACAAGAAAGTTTAACTATGACTAAGTACAAATATTTTAAGAAGGGATATAAAAAAATAAGAATTAACAGAATTTCCTTTCAAAAAATTTCCAAACTTATTTATAAAGCGAGAAAAAAATTTTTTCAATATTATATTAAATCCTTATTTAACGCCGCCAATGCTAGAATCAGAATATGCAACCAGCAAACAACCATCATGCTACAGCCGCCTACAGTCGGCAGTCGGTCCAGTCGAGTCGGTTCGCTGTCATGTTATAATTTAATTCCTGTGTTTACGTTGTAGTTTTGTGTTCTTCTTCAGTTTTTAGTGCCTTATTTTAATTTTAAACGTTTTATAGTTAATAAATAAAGGAATATGTGTCGGGTACAGATATTTTCCCTCAATATAGTTCGCCGTTTGTTTTTCTAGGTTATGGGACAAGACTGCCGCGGGTGTTAAAGTTTTCTGTTATCTATTAGAACCTACCTACTCATCCCTTTCTTCGATATTGTTATAATACATAGGCACTGTATCTAAATGATCCTACGGGAAGTGTGTTTATCGGTAGTGAGTGAAAATGTAGTTTTACCAGTTTGTAACCAAATAATGAAAAACGAATTGAAAATACTGGAGCTAACTGGATTAACTGTTACCTACCTATCAGGTATTATTACTAATAAGAATGTTAATTTTTGTCGCTTCTGCATTTAGAAACACTGCAAACGACCGCATGGTAGTTTTTGACAGATGTAATGTCAACTATGGATCTAAGCCATAAGCCATCTTAGTCGACACTCATCATAGGCGCCGAAAAGGGGTTTTGTCCCATTTATTAAATATCGAGCTAAAATTCTGGAATAACTTTTTTATTGTCTTTTAGGGCTCCCTGAGCACGTGGTTAAAATTTTTGTAGTTAGTCATAGTTAACCCTGTATATCTGCTAGTATTTATATTCTCACTTTTTTAATTGTTTTTTATTTGTTTTTTTTTCTGTTTAATTTGTTGTAAAAAAATCAATTGTTGTTTTATGTACTTTTTATCAAAAAAAAATAAATGTATTTTTTATGGTTATCTGTCTGTCTGTCTAACAGTCTGTCTATCTGTCTGTCTGTTTGTCTGTCTGCCTGTCTGCCTGTCTGCCTGTCTGCCTGTCTGCCTGTCTGCCTGTCTGCCTGTCTGTCTGTCTGTCTGTCTATATCTTAATCCACTTTACGGCATTTGCTATTGCTATTCTACAAACACTACTAGGACAATAATATTCATTTTTCATAATATTTTTGTAAAAGACATAGAAGTATATTAACGCTGTAAGATTCAATCATAACACTAACAGAAGTGTATTACAAAAATATTAAAAACAGTTATACAAGATAGTATAGGAACCATACCGGATCATCTAGGTATAAAGCGTGACATTTAGTTTCCAAAGCTTGAATATATTTAGCATTGTCTTTCGCTTCGTTGTAACAGAAGGTTATTTTCTTGTCAGTGTCTGACCATTCTTTGAGGATCTTTGAATGTCCCAACTTGATGCAGAAGACAGTGTTTTTCACTTCGCTAGAATTGACTTGATTCACGATTTGGGAAAACCGGGCTCCTCTTTTCTTCCAATACTCCAGCTCATCTTGGGGTCCTAAAAAGATTTCCAATTAAGAGTTGATTTTTAATGTTGTACCTGATGAATACCTGATGAATCGTTTTCCTTTCGAATTTGCTCACTTTCTTTAAGAATCTCGTCCAACCGCTTGATCCACGATTTCACTCTGTCCTCCATAAGTTCCACTTTTTCAGAATGTTTTGCCATTTCTTTAATTTCGTCTATAGTACAACTGCCAGTGATATGTTGACCGTCATCAAACAGGTTCTTTTCTCCACATACTTCTTCGCATACTGAAGACGAATAGTGACAATAAATGTTTCCAATCAATATTTGACCTACCTTTTAGAACGCTGCAGAAAGACCTTAAACTAGGTAGTAGTTGATTTTTGACCATGGGACAGTTCGCAGCGTCATCATCACAGTCAGGGCTTGGATGGGCCAAAGCTTCCATGAAGACATGCTCTATTATCCTTTCTATTGTGGTCACCAAGCCGACTTTTTGGTTGTCTATTATACCACAATACAAATCCTGAAGAATTTATATAAATATTTATTGACTGAAAATACAAGTACATAGTTATCAATTCTTTTTACCTTTTGGAACCCTTCTTCGGGCAGCTGTTTGGTGGTATTCGTCCTGAAAATGTATATACAAATCCCAGTCAACGGTGCTGTGGAACCATCGGTTAGAAACAACTTTTTTTTGTAAGTGGGTGCTATTGGTTGGTTGACTAGGTTGATCCTGCTAGTGCTAGGTTGAAGTTGTCGGCTAGTGCTTGCTTTGTTAGCTTCTTGCTGAGCTTGGGACTCGGTGTCCTCCACGTCCTGATAGAACCACATTAGCTTGGTTTTCATGTTAGGCAGAAAGATCTGATTTATTTCATCTAGCTGCCAAAAAGAAAGTCATTATTTAGGAATTTAATTATTTCTTTTTATAATTGTTTTGCACTTAATAAAATACATTGGACCAGTTTTCCCAGCTGTTTATCAAACTTGTTGGTTAACCATCTCATTTTCTCACGCATTTAATTTTAATGAGGTGAACATAGACTTAATGTATGTTTTGTATGTCATCAAAGTGCATAACAACTAGAATTTTACGGTGTAGATCAAACAAAAGTACTATTTACGATTATTTTTCAGATGAATGTATTATGTTATCAACTTGTTTTGATTTAAGAAACTTCGTTATGCCCTGCATACTGTGAATAACAAATAATTTATTAAACTATGTATTAGTTTTGATTAAATAAGTAGTCTAAATAAAACTGAAGTTGAGAATTATACATATTGTCTATTGTAAAAATTGAAAGAGGTGTACCATATCTCCTTCAAAAACATGATCCATGATCTCATGTCTGGGAAGGCCCGTTGCGTCCATGAGCAGTTGGAAAGTGAACTCCAACCGGGGGTCCATTTCCCCTCTCCTCGCCTTGCGTTCGCATTCTTCCCGCCGACGCTGAAAAAAACAGTGAAAAAAAAATTGATAGCGCTGCAATGATAAGCACCTACATCATAAGCACCTACTCTACTATAAACAACTTTAATTCCCAATGCGTTTAACATATATGATATTAGAATTAAAGGAACTTTAAAAAGTTGTTTTCGTTCCTTAGTAAAACACAAGTTTTGCATATTATTATCTGTATATTTACAGATACCATTGCTGTCACAATTCATTTTGCCTTTGAGTAAGTCGTCTATTGCCTAGTAATATACAGGCTTCAATATGGGAAATTATCAATGTTCCTAGAGTCTCTGCTTCAACGTATTTGCCAAGTCAAAACTAGAATATAATTATTGTTTGCAGTTGTATTTTTAATTAATAATTCAAATTGTAAGTATTTTCAGGTATTTTTATTTGAATTTGCCTGACTGAGAAATCATATTCTAAAAGTAAAATAAATAAAAATAGTTTCTTGTTTACCTGAAAATAACTCCATATCATGATATTTTACTGAAAATTTATTCAAATCTGTTTATATAAGCTATGTAATCTAATGGTATCCCATTTCAGCTAATATTTTTTTATTAAATCAATACCTTTGAGATATTGATGATAAAGAAACCTAAAAATTTCCTAAAACGAAAATATCAAATATCTCCTTTTTATCATTGTTACATAATACAGGTAGACAGAAAGTGACAAATATAGATCATTTAACGTAAATATGAGAGTAAGTTATGAAATGTTATTTTATTTAATTGAGAACTGAATAATGGAGTAATAATAGTAATTTTGCTGACAAGAATTATGAATGAAAGAATAAAGATCCTTTTGAGAACTAAAAAAATGAATTAGTGTATTATTAAAACAAGATTGTTATAAAAAATGTTTTTGTAAAACTAAAAAAAATGTAAATGAAAAATAATAGAACTAAATCAAAGATCCAGAAATTTTGAGAAACAAGAAATTACGTCATGGATTTCATAAAAAAAATAATTATCAATTTAAATCTAGTAAAGAAAAATCTAGAAAAAACTTCCTTGGTAAGACGGAAGAAACAACGGAATGTTTAGGTTTGAGTAGGATTCCGCAATCTGCCATTGCCAGATCGTGGCACAATACGGAAAGAAAAAAGTACAGATAAATTTACAAATTAGTCACAAAAAGTGACACCAACAACTTTACTGTGTCAGAATACGTTGATAGAAGACAGTAATATGTCGCCAAGCCAAAACGAATGCAGTCGTATACTAGCATTAGCGGATTTCACACTCTAGAGGAAGAGTATGTGACCCGGATTACAGCAGACGTACATGGTGTTTTCTATACCCTACAGGAGCAAGCACAGTAAAAAGTGAGTGATGAAATTACAAAGTTAACACAGAAATTTGATGAAAAATGAATGTAATTATAAGAAAAAACTGTGAGGTGTTATGTAAATAAATATATATATCTCACTATAGCTTCATAAACCAAAAGTAAGATTTAGATCATTTAAGTGCAATTTATAGTGTCATCATCACTTTAGAGAAAGAAACAATCTGACCAATCACGGGCGTAGCCAGGATTTAGTTTGGGGGAGGGTTTGGTTTGAAGTAAATAAGACAACAAAAATATACTTACATGAAATTTAATATCTATATATTCATCGGAAAAATTACGACATAGGTATTTATAAAGAAAGTTCTTAACTTTAAATAAAATGGTTAAATTAATTTCGTTCCTCTGCGCTAAATCTAAAACCATTAAAGAAGAAATCTTCGGCTTTTTTTAAAATATATCCACTACTTCATCTGCATGAATTTCTGTTCCATAGTGAATGTTCATGAGAGCCAAACCATTAAGTCTGTTTTCACTTGTAGTGTTTCGTAGATAGTTTTTCAGTCTCCTTAGGCTGGAGAAAGACCTTTCTGGGGTAGCAGTGGATACATGAATGGTAGTCAAGATTTGTAGTAATGTGTAAATATTAGGATAAAGGTTTTTATCGCACATATCTAGGCATTTCAAAATTGATTTTGGGGTAGGCGAGATACTTGTTATCACTGTTTTCCATACTTCAAGTTCTGCTTTAACCACTGACATGTTGCTTTCGGGAAGCAGTGACGAGTACATGAAAATTGCTTCTTCAATTTCAGAACTGGCAGTAAAATTTGAAGGTAGCACACCAGATAATGCTGATACTACTTTACGATGTTTGGTAAACCTTTCAACCAATTGTTGAATTGTATGATCAAGAAATGGAATGAACAAATTAATTTTGTAATACGTGCATACAACTAATGCAGGAATGTTTGGTCTATTTAATTGTCTACCGACGACGCGTGGCATTCGCAGTATACCACCATTTTCTTCCAGTAAAACCTTTGCGTCTTCATAGAGATGAAGATATTTGGACCCCAAAACTCCCAGATACTCGATTTTTGTGAGCAACTGACGATTTTTTTTTGTTAGCGGTTGTTTAAAAAATAAAATTCAACTCCCTGTATCTAAAAAATGAAGCGTTTTACGACCCATATTCATAGGAACTTTTAGTCTCAAAATGAAGTCCTCCTACTTAAAAATGAGTCACCCTGTATAATTTATAAGAATTTTAATTTATTTTTGTATAAAATTGTAATATGGTTCTTATGAGATCGCAGCGTTTACAATAATTTTTGTCTCTTTTTAACATTTTAGCCCCGAGAAATATTTTAAATAAAAATCAAAACGCTGATATAGTCAGGAATTCATATCTTATTTATTTGTGTTCTTTTCCCGAAAGTGATTAAATCTTACATGGAACGTCATATGTCTGTATTCATATTATTAAAATATGAAAAACATTTAAATTAATAAAAACAAAAAGCATAACTTCCTTCCAAAACGTAATTTTACTGTTACAGCTAATTTTTGTTAGATGCTAGATATAATTAAATTTAAAAGTAAAAAATTTGTGACAGCATAAAATGAACATTATAAATATATGTAATTTCATTAAATAGTAAAATATACAGGGTGGCTCAACTATTACTGACATCCTTGGAATGGGTGATTGTACAGTGAAAATAAATAAGATTTTCTCAAATATACAGGATGTCTGTGAAAAGTTGGGAAATCTCGGAGCTGGAGATACTGGTGACCAAAAAAAGTCGATCAAGCTAAATATGTCTTATCCGAATTTTGCTGGTTTCAAAAATACAGGGCGTTCAATGCTAGAATTTTATTTTGAAATATCTCAATAACTTTGAAACCTGCCGGAGAATTTAAAAAAATGGCACAATTATGTTTTTTGCCACGGCAAATAAGAATTTTTAACTAATTTTGGTCACCAGTATCTCCAGCTCCGAGATTTCCCAACCTTTCACAGACACCCTGTGTAATAGAAATATTTAAACATACTAAATAATTAGAGGTATCCCATTACAACTTAGAATTATGTATTGTTTTTTTTTATGAGGAAGAGTAGGTATAAGTAAAAACAAAATATATAATAAAAATTTCAAAAATTTTACACCCTGTACCTAGCAAACGGTGAACATTTAGATACAGGTATATTTGGATAAATCAAAACTTATTTTGACTGCACAATCACTCCTTTCAAGGATGCCAGTAATACTTGAGACACCCTGTATATATTCTTTTAGACTACAGTTACCTTTTTTACTTTTCAACTCCGTGGACTGTTACTACCCATAGCGGTAATAAGAATCCACGGACTTGATTAATTAGAGTAAAAAGGATACTAAATAAACATCTAAAACAATATATACGTGTATACATATTTTACTATTTAATGAAATTACAAAAATGTATAAAGTTCATTTCATGCTATGTCTAACAAAAATTAGTTGTAACAATACAATAAAAAGTTACGTTTTCGGTGGAATAGCTCATCATTGTGATATTCGATTGATTTTTTCTTTCAAATCTTTGCAAGTTTGCAGATAACCAGACAATAATGTATATATCTAATATTTAGATGAATAAAATAAAACACTTTCCAGGACGATCATTTTAAATAGAAAAACCACTCAGACATCGTTATTATTGTAAAATTAAAAATGAATTACAATAAGTATATATTTTACTATTTGATGAATTTACAAAAATTTTCCTGTCGCTGATTTTTAACATAAAATCTAATTATTTCTAACAAAAAATAGCTGTAACAGAAAAAAGTTACGTTTTCGGTGGAATAGCTCATCATTGCAATGTTTTTTTTTTTTTTCAAAAACAAATTTTTGAAGTTTACAAAGGACCATGTAATAATATCTATAATACTTAGATAAATAAAATAAGAAATTTTCCAATAAGAAATCCAACACACAGACATCGTTATTATTATAAAATTAAAAATTAATTACAATAAGTAGGGCTTCAGGATCGAGGTCTTCCTCTTCAGTCTCGCTCTCCGAGGAGGAATAGTGACCGTGTGGCCCGTACACAAACATCTTCGGACCGTCCAAGAATCACAAGAATATCACAAGATCACGAGACCACGGGGTGCCCACCGGAAGTGCCGGAAAAAACTATTCTCCGCGAAATCACACCGGGCCACTTTGCGAATCCGGCATGCGATCGCATTTCACGGCGGTGTCAGAATTTTATGTAGCGTCAAGTGTGACATAACTGTCCCGGGGACACGCGGGTTCCTGGCACCGCTCCACCCACAGCGAGAAGGCCCGTTTGCCCGTCGAAAATGGAAAGTTGTACAGGGAGAGTCAACGATTATCAGTAGATTTACTCCCAATTGCTAAAGTTTATCAAAAAATAATTTCTACAGTGATAAGTAGGTTAACAGGGCACGATTAACTAATTTTATACAATTTTAGAAACAATACGTTTCTATACAATATACCATACCAAATGCTGTGAATGTAATGAACCAATTCCGAAATGGGAATACCACAAGGATCAGTTTTGGGTCCTGTGCTTTTTATTGTATATATTAATTCTACAGAGAGTGTATTGGATAAAAAAACAGCTTTTACTATCTACGCCGACGATTTATCTCTAATTATTCCAAGTAACCTTTTTGATAATTGTAATACTGATATTGATAGAACTATACAAAATATCTGTGCTTGGTTTAATCAAAACTATTTATACTTGAATCCTGATAAAACATAAATGATTAGATTTCACTATAGACAAAAAATATGTCACGATATAACAGTAAGCATTAATAAATGTGTCATTGAGAGCGTTAGTAATGTAATTTTTTTAGGGAGATGAGGCAAATTTGAAGAAATCTTGTCCTGTCTTGCAAATCAAGACAAAAGTTTCTTTCTTAGTCTTGCTAAATCTTACAATTTTGTGTTATCTTGCGAAATAAATTTTGTCTCGCAATTTTGCGAGACTCCTGACTGATTCTTGTGAGACTTTTTCATACAAATGATAAACAAGGATCTTTATTATGAATTTGGTAACAGTGGTGGTTACTGTCGGTCGGCTGCGGTCCCGCTCGGAGCTCACACGTAGTTATCGATATGGTCGAACGTCGAATCAGTAGGTATAAAAGATCGCGTACGTTACGTCTGCACGGACGAGCATGGGCCTGCAGGCACAGACCTGTTAAGCCTGCACATGAAGGTTTCCATGTTATTTAATGAAACATCGCGCACTAGACCAACACCATCATGTACTGCAGGTCGTGTCTATAGTCTGCAAGTTCTAGTTTTGGCTGCGCTAGTCCGACGGAAGTTCTGTTCCCACAAAAGTCAGGAATTGGTTTCAGTTTCAAGTTGTGAATGTGTCTGAACCCACAACTTTCTCATTTTCCTGGTTTCGACAAGTTGTGACTTCTAAGTGAATAGATGTACAGTCACGGTTTAAAATGCTCTGCAAGCTCATCATATGCAGATGTACCCTGTTGTAAAATATGCCCTTCTTGACGAACGCTAAACCCTAAAATATTATGTTTTTCATAGTACTCGGGTTATTCTCGTATGGCAATTCAAGATTATTTGTTTTTTATCATAAGTTTTGAAACAATTTAATGTACTAGGAAATAAATAAAACATTTTTTATTATATTTGACAATTTGACATATTATACATTGTATTTTCCTACTGTTTATTTTGTCATGGCTATTGTGACAATGTTACAAAATTAAAAAGTCAGGCAAAATGCTCAATTGCATAATAATATCTTCAAAAGTTTTGAGAACAAGTATAGCATAGTTAACAAAAGTTATTAGTTTTCAAAAGATCTGAAAAAATATTGAAAAATGCTATTGCTATTTAAATAAAATAGAAGTTTTTAGTTCATATTTCTTCAGATTTGTCATCATTTTACGAATACCCTGGAAGTGCTAACTGAAATTTTATTTCATGGTATTCACTGGTAACTTTATAGTAACTTGCAACAAAAAATATTATTATTAGGAAACCTTATAACCTTTTGGGGCATAAACTTTGGTGGAGTTCAATTTTAAAAATTGTAACCAGTGGCAGCGGAAAAAGGGTAATGTTTTTTTTTAAATAGCAACCACCTTTTTATATTACGTCGTAGGAAAACTTCAGTATTTCTGATTAATTTGCAACATATTGGGAGTTGCTAGGAAACATTTTCGAGAAAAATCGAAAGAACCCGTAAACTCTGAATTTCAGAAATTGATGGTTCAAATATTTCTTACAAATGGTTCCATGTGACTCCTTCGTATTGATGGAAGGGAGCAGCTAAGTATTAGATTCAGCTGTCCCGTTGAAAGAGAGATTCTGAGTTTGCGGTTTTTTCGATTTTTTTCAATATCCACAACATATTGCAAAATTAATAAGAAAGACGCTTTCATACGGTGCAATAAAAAAGATGGTCATCTAAAAAAACCTTATCCTCTCCTGCCGCTAATGATTCCATTTTTGAAAATTGATCTTCACCAAAGTTCATGCCTCATAAAAACAAAGTTGGCCTATCAGAGCATTGCCAATTTCCGAAATGCGCAAGACTTTTGATTTTTTCGATTTTTCTCTAAAATTTTCCCTACCACCTCCCAACATATTGCACACCAAATTTAACAGAAAGATCTAAGCTATCATATGATACAATAAAAAGTGGTTGCCTTTTTTTTAAAAAAAAAACAACCTTATTCCTCTGCCGTCGTCACTGGCTACATTTTTGATAATTGAACTTTACCAATGTTCATTCTCCATAAATATAAAATAGACCTGTTTTAGCGATTTGTACAAAAATTGCTAATTTCCGAAATACGCATTCAAAAATGTAGGTAGTAATATAGTAGGCGATCTACTTAAAAAATATATACCATTGTTTTGTTAAAAATTGATGAAGCACTCCGTATATCCAAAAATATTTTTAAATCGTATCCTGTTAGTTACTTATCACCCTATAGAAATGATGATAAACTTTAGCAATTCGGAGCAAATCTACTTTAGTCAATCGTTGACTCACCTGTACAAGTCGATTTACGTCGGAGAAACTTGGGTCGGCCCGAAAAAGTTTAATGCGATGGCTCGAAGATAATTTATTGTGTGGAAATTCTATTAAGGCTCTGAAAAGCGAAGGTCGATATTTGAAAGGGTTAGGTCTAGTGGGGCATGGTGCTAACGCGTTTTATTATGATAGATATTAATAGACAGCTTTCAGCGTAGTTTGCAATTACCTGCCGTGACTTTTTTGCACGAAAAACCATTTTCCATATTTTTGTTCTCATCGTACTTTTAGACAGACACATTATGTATAATGAAACTTTTTTAATTAATTGTATTTTTTCAAAAAAATTGCAAAAATTATCAGAGTTTTTCAGTAGGGACGAACTTTTTAAAATCGAATTTTCTATGCTTCGCGCGTTATTTGACAATTATGTTTCTTGTAACATATATCACGTTTGTAAATCAACGATTTTATCTCATGTTCATAATTTTTTCACAACTTATACAGGGTGGTCCGTAAGTAATGGTTCATAGAAACATACTAGATGTTTCACTTCAAAATATTACGATTTAAGCCAACTTGCCTTAATAAAATGTTGATAATAAAAAAGATACAGGGTGTCAAAGTTGGAATTTAAAACGTGATTTTTTTTGTAATAATTACCCTGAAGAAAATAGCTTTTCAACAATCCAGCTGTATCAATCATTGTCCAATATTGTAACGTAGTATGCACCAAAATTCTCTTGAAAAATGGATATTATGTTGAAGGTAGATCGACAAGCAATAAACTTTAAACTGGTGTAAAATGCTACGGACAGTATTTTTCAATATGCGTTTTTAAAATGGAAGTCATACTGATTCCTGCAGCTCCAGATAGTCATCCTGAACTAGTTTGTGGATAATCTGCAATCGCCTTTTTTCCTAAATTTCTCAACAGATTTTTTAAGTTATTGATTATTAAGTTGTAATTTATTTCGAAATTCTCCCAAATATTCTCATTGCCCAGTACGTCCATTGAAATTGGGAGAACTGGATGAATACCTTACATTTAGAAATACTTACTTATTAACATTATCATTCATTTTATCTAATAATTCAAAATTTAACTTACTGTTGGTGCTACTACGTTAAAATTAGTGTTGGGAAAAACCGAATTATTTCAAAAACAGAATACTGAGTATTTAAGTGATATCAAAAACCGATTGATAACTCGAGTGATGGTCACTTGAATTCTCAGCAGCTGTACATATTACTATTTTTGTAGTTTATATGTAAATGTTTTATTTTAAATACATAAATATATACTTTTTGTATGGGTAAATTTACATATTTAAAATAAACAATTGAAATCTTAGATATATAAAAATATATGTTGCATTTTTTACTGTTTAAGAAAGGTATTTTAAGCTAATATGTATCAAATCTCCTACAATTCCTATCAATGAAGTCATATGTATGTTCTCTGATACCAAACATCTAGGTATGCTAATGAACATCCACAGACAAAACTCTATTCAATAATTATCTAAAAATTTAAAATATTTACTAACCTCTGGAGTGGGAACTCGAAATTCAACCACAATAATTGAGATCTCACTTATTTCTACGTTTTATAAGGATCGCTTCATCAGGTGGTCTCCTTTAACTTGAGTCAAATATCTAATTATAAAGATTATTATACTAATAAATTGAAATTATTTGAAATTAAATGTCAAAATGAAATTAAATTTCGACAACGTCAAACTGATTATCTGTCAATGAATATCGTAACGACCTACTAAAATAAATAAAAATTAATAAAAAAATTTTACCTTTTATGTATAGTTTTTTCATATATTTTCAGGTATTAACAATATTGTGTGAAACTAACTACTCAGTGGACAAAAGCCCCAACCTGCGTTGAATTACACCCACAATATCTACCCATATATTCCTTATTATTAGCTTTTGTAACATTTTTTACTGTTTAAGAAAGGTATTTTAAGCTAATATGTATCAAATCTCCTACAATTCCTATCAATGAAGTCATATGTATGTTCTCTGATACCAAACATCTAGGTATGCTAATGAACATCCACAGACAAAACTCTATTCAATAATTATCTAAAAAATTTAAAATATTTACTAACCTCTGGAGTGGGAACTCGAAATTCAACCACAATAATTGAGATCTCACTTATTTCTACGTTTTATAAGGATCGCTTCATCAGGTGGTCTCCTTTAACTTGAGTCAAATATCTAATTATAAAGATTATTATACTAATAAATTGAAATTATTTGAAATTAAATGTCAAAATGAAATTAAATTTCGACAACGTCAAACTGATTATCTGTCAATGAATATCGTAACGACCTACTAAAATAAATAAAAATTAATAAAAAAATTTTACCTTTTATGTATAGTTTTTTCATATATTTTCAGGTATTAACAATATTGTGTGAAACTAACTACTCAGTGGACAAAAGCCCCAACCTGCGTTGAATTACACCCACAATATCTACCCATATATTCCTTATTATTAGCTTTTGTAACATTTTTTACTGTTTAAGAAAGGTATTTTAAGCTAATATGTATCAAATCTCCTACAATTCCTATCAATGAAGTCATATGTATGTTCTCTGATACCAAACATCTAATTCAATCAATCAAAATTAATTCTATTTTTTTTAATTTTCCAAAAATTATTATACGAATTTTTTATTGCAGGCATTCCGTCAATAAAAATTTGTATTTTGATCTATAGCTACGACAAGTGCATTATACGAATTGCGAATATGAACGATGGTCATTCTACGGTTCCTCGGTTTTTCGTTGTTTGTTATAGTTGCGTTGTTTTAGTCAGACGACTTACGTCATCCAAACAAATGAATAATTCATTATATTTTCATAAAAATATTTAAAAAAACTGATACTGACAACAAAAAATAACTATATACTACAGTAAATGTTTGCACTATATATTGCACTATAATTGCAAAAAATGATTGTTTTTAACGCCACCAAACATCGAGAATTATGTTGACAATTGCGTAACATCAGCCGTGACATATGTAAGTCGTCTGAATTCTTGCCGCAACTATAGCGGTTCTTGTTACACGTATACGAGCATGTACATACAAATCTTGACTCGAACACATAATGTGTAAGTGAACAGTAGAGTTGCAACCGGAAGAACAGTCCTTACTGCAGCCTCTGTCCTTTCGTCCTTATTTTTACTAGAAATGTCCTTACTCGAAAGACATGATTAAATTCGTATTAAAATAGAATTATCGGGACACAAAGACAAAATATGTAAAAAAATAGTTCATATACAAAGTAAAAAGGAAGTCCTTACTTGAGAATTTAAAAGACAAGAATATCCTACTTGCGCATATGAAAAGGTGGCAACCCTAGTGAACAATGGAAAAAAATCAAATAAATAATTCGTTACTCATATAACTGATAACCGAGTGATTTCGGTTATTTCAATAACCGAATAATCAGTTATTTTTCACTCGAGTGATCCCAACACTAGTTAAAATATTGTACAAGGAACTATACAGCTGATTGTTGAAAAGCTATTATCTCGAAAATGGTCAGAGTGTCAGAATATTGACCCCTTTTTTCTCAAAAACAATGTAGGTTTAAGAGTGCTGAAATAAAAAACGTAATAACGTTAGGCCCAAAATATAGGCTCACATTTACGTCACAAATATGGCAAATGGAAATAGATAACAGATTATGATATCTCATATCCAAAAACATTTATACCCAAATTTTTAAGTCAATACAGCCAAATACTTTGACACCCTATATCTTTTTTATTATTAATATTTTATTAAGGTGTATTGGGTAAAATAGTAATATGAAGTGAAAAATGTAGTATGTCTCCATGGGCCATTACTTACAGACCACCCTGTATAAAGAACTATAGCGCTTCCAATGATAAACACCAATTTTTGATAACTTAAGGCGTTGAGTGAGAAATTATAGACAGAGGCGCAACCTTATGGTGAAATGCGTATCTAATTTTGGGTCCGAGATAGTATTAGGTAACAGAAGCTCTTTGGTTCTAAGATTCGTCAATTTATCGACAACTTATTGTTCACGGAGGTTTTCTTTGCTTGTTAAACCATTGCATCACACAGAACACTCAAAATTGACTGTCGTTAACAACAGTTCTCGACAGATGAACAAATCTCGGGCCCAAAAAGCCCCTACTGTAAAACACGGTGTAACATAACGAAACGTCAAACATGAAGGCCTTTATTTCTTGTCCGACTTTAAAAACACTTTGCCCTATAGATCTTTTCTATTAAGGCCTTTGTTTTCAAGGGTGTTAAACTTGTAGATCGAATACGCATTTCGCCATTAAAGTTGCGCCTCTATCTAATTTTTCACTCAACGCTTAAATCCTTTCCGAGAACATTAGTTCTAAAGTCGACATTAGCAATTTTGTGCAATAAAAACTTGACGGAGAGCTACATTAATTATTGAAAATTGATCTACAATTATATCGAGGCAAATGTAGTTAAAAGTATTATTAGTATTTACTAAGAGCATCCTTTTTGTGTAAAATACATTTTTTCATAATATAACAAGGCTTAGAATGAAAAGAAAAACAACAAAAAAAAGAGAATAAAATGCTGCAAAGACGCTAGCTACTAGCGCCCTCTACTTTGTACAAAAAATTTGATTTTTTAAAATTTTCTTATACACCCTGTTCTAGTGCCATATATTTTTAAACACCCTGTAGAATATATGTTAATTACAAATTCATATTATAGGAATATTTCAGTATCACATTAAAATAATAGGAATATCGGTTTGATACAGATATCGTTCTACTTCTATTTATGAAAGATTTTCAAGCCCCTAGTACTCTTTACTCCCATCACAACATATCAACATAACCTACGGACACTTAATTCAGGGTTGTCATAGATAATTTATCGTTTACAATAATTAATGTTGATCATTAGCAGCTGACAATACCTAATAGTTATAATAAACATTATAGCTAAGTTTTAAGGGTATCTTTGCGTGTAATATAAATAACCCATCGTTATAAAACATATCAAATCGATAACCACTTACATTCTGCGAACCCTCACTGAATGACCTACTGGGCATAGCCCATTTCCTCAACCCTTGCAATAGCAGCAGTCTGCCACTCGGTTTTCCTTCCTTGGCCATTTCTTAGCGATGTCTAGCAATAAATCAGGCAGCAATTGAATAATCACTTATTTAAAAACACCTCGATTCAATTCTTTATTTGGCGTAACATAGCAACTACAGTTTGATCGAATGTGGGTGTTATATGGCATGTTTGGCGGTTGCCAAAACATGAGTTGTAGTCGTATTCACTTTTGAATTATTTAAAAGGATAGTACATTTTTTTAAATAATATACCTATATTCTTTAGTAACAAACTAAATAATGGGAATATAGAAAACGATGAGAAATTATTTTATAACTCGTAATTCTAAAACTTATAATTGAACAATTTTTGTGTATACAGCGTGATCCGAAAATGTGGGTACGCCAATAGACTACAGGAATCTAGGGTCAAAATAGATCGATTGAAGCCAACTTAGTTATAGAGAGTGTTCTAAATATTATTGCTGCAATTTTAACGGCTCATACAGGGTATTCAAAGAATTCTATAGCAGACTCTAAATCATCAAAAATTACGAAAAAAATAGTTATAAAGGGTGTATACAGAATATGAGTGCCGTGTTTTTAAAAGCTTCAACTTAAAGAATAACAAAAGTCCAGGGAAAACCGGAATAACAGCAGAGAACATTAAGTACGCAGGAGAGGATTTAAGACAAAGAATATACGAAATGATCCGAATGATCTGGAGAAGAGAATGTATGCCTGAAGATTGGAAAGATGCTATGATTATACCAATATTAAAAAAGAGAGATGCAACAGACTTCAGAAACTATAGGGGTATATCATTGTTGGATATAGGGTATAAGTTATGGCAACGTTAATAACACAGAGAATAGAACCTATAGCAAAATTGCGGATAGGGGAGTATCCAGCAGGTTTTAGAAAGGGGAGGTCCTTCACCAAATCTTCAATGTGAAGGAAATCCTGACTACATGCTATGAGTATGGGATTAAAGCAATGGTTTTATTTGTGGACTTCAGGAAAGCATATAATTCGATCAAAAGGAATAAACTAAGTAACATTTTGAAACAATTTGGGATACCAACCAAAAACCAAACTGATTAGGCTATTGAAAATGACCTTAGAAAATACTAAATCCAAAGTACTAATAAAAGGTGAATGTTCGGAAGGCTTTATTATTGACACATGACTGAGACAAGGAGACCCACTCTCAACGCTTCTTTTTAATTTAGTATTAGAAAGGATCATAAGAGATAGTTAGTTGAACAGAGAAGGACACAAATTGTTCAAAAGTTACCAAATAGTAAGTTATGTAGATGACGTGGCCATTATTGCTAGAGATAGTAGGGAATTAAAAGAAGTAACGAGAAAACTTGTGGAGAAAGCACGTAAATTGGGATTGCAGATAAATCAAGAGAAAAGTAAGCTTTTGAGAATAGGAGAACAAAAAAAGATACCAATTTTAAATTGAGAACACAGCATGGAGAGATGGAGTTTGAAGAAGTTCAAGAATATGTGTATTTGGGGGCGCTAATAACAGCTAACTGTGATGAGGAGCAAGAAATTAATAGGAGAATAATAAAAGCAAACAGAAGTTCGGTAGCAGTCAACCACTTAATGAAATCAAAAAATTTGGCCGGAGAAGTAAAATTTAGAATGTGTAAAACAATTTTGAGATCGACAGCGCTGTATGATAGTAAAACCTGGGTTCTCAATAAGAAGTCAAGAGAAAACCTTTTGAGGTGGGAGAGGGAGATCTTAAGAAGAATTCTAGGGGGTAAGAAGACGGAGGAAGACTATGTAAGGAGAACTAATGAGGAAATATATGCAATGTACCAGGCACCAACATTAGACGAAGTTGCAAAAGCCAGAAGAGTGCAGTGGCTAAGGCATCTAGAACGTATGGAAGATGAAAGGGCAGTTAAGAAAATAGTAGAGAGTAAACCTAACTAGAAGAAAAAAAGAAGCAGACCGAGGAAGCGATGGAGAGAGGCAGTGGCAATAGATCTAAGGGAGAAAAATGTAACGGATTGGAAAAGTAAGGTACAATTAAGACCAAACAGAAGCAGTATTAATGTAATTTGTTTGAAATTTACTGAAATTGATATAATAATGGTAATGAAATATACAGGGTGTTTTACAACTTATCTAAAAAAAATGGGAATAGATGCGTCATGAAAATTAGAGTCAGTATCGTAAAACTTATGGTTTCCAAGAAAAAAATTATGTATGTAGTATTTACAACCTAGGAATGCATTCTATCCGCGTCTTTAGTATTAACGTTTTTGCGATAGTGTTTACATTAGTTTTCCAAGTGTAAAAAATGGCTTACGTGTATAGCAACTCGAAGTTGATGGATATCGTTTTAATTTATGATGAAGTAAAATACAATTCTTTAGCAGCATCTCATCTGTACGCAGAACGATCTCACGGTAAACATGTGCCAAAGCAGCTGCTTTCACCGCGGGACTGCAACGCGGGCGTGGCACAGGAAATTTGCAACTGAATCCTGGAAGAGATGGTGTACACGGTGTAAGCAGTAGCTAAGAAATACATTTTAGAGATTGATAAAGAGAATTCCCAAATAAGTATCAGGCAAGTCGCTCATCACATATAAGTAATGTCCCAATTAACAGTGTGGTGTATCATACACGAGGCTTAATTATATCCGTACCATGTATAACGTGTCCAAGCATGAATACCAAGAGATTATCCCTTACGAATTAGATTTTGTGAATAGTTGCTGCAACAAAATGCTCCAAATCCCAAATTTACAGCTGACGTGACACATAAAGCTATTTTTACACGGAATGGGATGTATGAGATTCATAATACTCATGTTTGGGATTTTGAAATTTTGAAAATCCGCACGCGATTCAAATGATTTTCTCCAACAACGTTCTTGCTTAAATGGACGATGGATTGGAGGAGGAGGAACGGTAACATGGTCGCCACGATCTCCTGTCTTAAATTCTTTGGATTTGCTTTTATGGGGATACTTAAAAAGTGAAGTGTATCACATCGAACTGAACACTAGTGATGATTTACGCGAACGTATCATAGTTGCTACCAACAACGAACGAGAACCTGAAACATTTGTATTAGAAACTGGATAAGATGGGCCCAAATGTGCTTACACGTTGGTGAACATAATTTTGGACAGTTGTAACATCAGATATGTATATTACTTTATTAATTAAAACCACAAATGTATGGTCAACCCAGAAAATTGAAGTCGAACTGATAAGTAGTTTACAAAATATACGAGGTCAAATTGGAATTAAACTATAGCGGGGTTTGACGTCAGTGCCTCTTACAGGTTTTTGATACTCATCAGCTTTGAACTCTGGCAGCGGTTTTTCTGTATTAAATTAAAACAGATTAGCAAACAAACCAATTACTTTTAAAATTCACACCGCGTTATTTAAAAGCATATTTGTCTAATCTATTGACAGTAAATTTTTTAACTATGGTAATGGACTGTTTTAATATACATCACCAATTTGTAAGTGCTGTAATGAGAGGTGTACAAATGTAACGGTAAACTCTAAAACGAAATCTAAAAATTATTTAAGATCACGAGAAAGCTTATGTTGCGTCTGGTAACTAAAACAAAATCACACAATATCACACAATAACTATAAAAATAGTTAAGTAGACTGATATTTAGCTTATAAATTTTATTATTCAAATTTAAATTACATATTAATTTCAGTAGCTTTATTATAATTTAGTCGTTTAAATTTCTTTTATTGGACCAGCTTGTAAAATCAAAAATTAAACAGTTTACAAAGTCGATATTAAAAAGACTAATAAGTACTTACTTAATACGTAAGTATGTAGTTTTAAATGTACCCAATAATTTAAACTTTAAATCGAGAACAAGTACTACATAAGTATATTACAAATTATTATTAAACTGATTTTATATAAATCTTATTATACAACACATTTATTTGTTAAGTGTCCAAGAAATATGTCACGCTCCATTACTTTTTGCCACATGTTTCGCGTATTGGGATTCTGTGGTAAATGAATATTCATGAATAATAATATTTTATCGTTGTGCTGAGACATTTGGATACAATATCTAAATTTTAATTATTTTATTTTAGTGTCGCTACACTTTCAATATTTCAAATAAAAATTTCAATCTTAACGACTCTGACGGCCCCCCTACGCTTTGTACGTATGTACTATCGTTTGCAATAATAATGACACTCATTAAAAGTCATTATTATTGCAAACGATTGTACGTATAGGAAACAGTGTTGTCACATAGAGGTTTACGCGAGTCTATCTTCTCAAATTATTTTAAACGCTTTAGAGGGGTCAAAAAATTATAATTTTTTTTCAGACTAAAATTACAAAAGATAAGTTTCCATATTGGAAAGTTTCCAAAATGGGAAAAGAAGAATCCTGTTCAGGGAAAATTTCCAAGAAATGTTCCAGGGTAAATTTTAGGAAGTTTTCGGGAAATATTTCCGTATTATTTTTAATTTCCTACCAAATTATAACTAATAAATAACAACAACAACATAACCTTAGGAATTATGTTGTACTGAGGTTATCTGTTAAGGTATTGTCGATTTTTGTGCATCATTCTCACTCCTTTCACTTATTTTCTTGTTATTTGTACATTTTTTTTAAATTATGTAGTTGGCAAGTTAATGTTACTAAAAATACTAAAATATAAAATTAATAAGTATAAATAATTGCTGTAAAATGTAAATACGTATTGAAACAATTTCCATAATTATGTTTATGAATTATCTACCTGCAATGTCAAAAACTAAGTCTAGAATATGGACTTGTTTTCAATAAATTATTTATTTTTGTTTTGATTACTGCCACTATTATTTCGTTATTCGTATGTGTTACTTTAGAATTTTGCCAGTTTAATTAATAATAACCGTTAATGTTGTCACAACTTACAATAAGCATACTCATGTTCAAAAAACAGTCTGCAAGTGGTGGGAAATATTTCTGGGCAACATCCCTTGGAAATATATCCTGGGATTATTCACAGAAAACATTTGGCAACATTCCCTAATATATTTTGGGAATATTTCCAAAAAATATCTTCCCGCGAATTTCCCATGTTTAGGAAAATGCAATACAAAAAAAAGCTGGGCGACCCCACTTGCAGATATTTAAATCAAGTTGCCTTTGACAAACAATAACTTCGGTAAAAAAAATTGTAGATAGACAATATAGATTTTATTTGAAAGAAAAAGGTGGTAATGATAATACAGTAAGCTAGATATATCACGTAGCACGTGTCTGCATCTAGTGGTCATTGGCTACACCATGCTGGATCTGAACGGCCACAACATCAAATGACCTCCCATACTGTTGACCTCTATAGCTATCGGCGATTACGATATTTGCAAAAGCGAAATTTCAGGATACAACTACTCTACGGGATTTTGCTTCGACCAGCATTGAATAAAACCTGATATTGCAAGCAACAAAATTGAGATTTTTTGATGTCCTACATATTACCTTAAATTTATCATTTAACATTAAATATCTGAAAGTTTTGAAAAGTTTTTTAACTATAAGTTGCTTAACAGCTTTTATCAACACTAAATTTGCAGACATGTATTATTAATTGTTAAAATTATAGTTCTAGTTGTTCAAAATATTAAGGATAATTATAATTCTTCTCATATTATATCAAGAGAATTTATGAAACAATTAATACGAAGCAACGTTTCAGAATGTTGACAATATTGATCGTGCGGATACTTCCTACAATAAAATTTGGTCTAATGAGTGTTTAAAAATGTCCCTAGAGGCTCCAGTCACGCTTGTTATAAAACGGCAGTAATTTAGGAAAATATAACTACTATCGCGTTGAAAATTAATTGTTGTATTTAATAGCCCCAACTAAATATTAAGACAGCTATATCAATAATTCTTTTAATTTATCTAGTTGAACTGGAACCATGCACTTTGCAACTAATTTAATACTAATTTACATTGATTAAACAGCGACAAATGGCCAACACAGTGTCTTCTATTTGAATATAACCACTAATTTACTAAGTTTTACTCTCTTACCCTGTTGAATTCCTCATCGTCAACCATTTCCCCGACAGGCACTAAAACCGAACTGAAAGTTTATTGCAACATCCAACTAGTTAGGATCCTAATGGCTGTACGGAAATTGCACAAAAAAAGTTTTGCAGTCTGGCGATGGATGTATCCACTTCCCATCCCATTTTCTGCAAAACTGATTTGTTGTAATAATGAATATAGAATGAATTCCAATAAGGCCATCGCAAACCTATTGCAAACCACTCTATTGGATAGAAAATCAGGTGCGGACCAGGAAAATTGGTCTTACATTTTAGACAAATTGATTTTTTAGGTTTGAAAAGTGGTTAGATACAAGCATCATATTTATATTACATAGAAGCTATGAATACCAAATATGACTTCTACGTCAATCCTCTTATTAACGAAGTCGTTATGATTCTGCAGCTAAATCTTCCTCAATCGCATAATATATAAGTGTACAATTTTGTAGCATGACATCTTGAAATATTTTAAATATCAAAAATATATACACTCTGCATCTGACATCATGTAGTCGGATCATCAAACTGGAATTGACTGAGTAAAGTGTCTTGTGGTATCTCATGAGATAAATATTGCCAGCTTTGTATCATAAATATATTTCTGGTGAATACTTTCTATTTGGATTAATTTGATATTTAGCTGGGATTCCATATCAGTACACAGTGTGTACTAATTGTTAAAATGTATTATGGAAATTATCTAACTGTTCATGATGAAGTATATTGAATAATGTTACTCAATTTTTTGTGACCCAGATTGAATTGTAGAAACCTCAGATACTAGAGCTTTAGATTTTTTTCTTTTAAGATTATCTGAAAGCGATAGTCTATGCCAATCGTCCCCAAATTACCACAGTTTTAAAGAATAATGTAAAAAGAATTATTAGTAAAATTTCACCGGCTTTGTGATAGCGGTATCGGGAATTGGGCATTTCGATTTCGCTCTATGTTGAAAGAACCTTTAGTGTTAGAAAATTTGCTTAGACTTTCTTAGAACGGAACCAAGATTCGTTTAGATTTTACGTTGCATATTATTGATTTTTATCTCAAAATCCACTCCTAGATCTTTAAAACTGCTATATTTCCTAATGAGTTTACTTTTAATGCTGTCATTAAATGCAGTTGTTTTCCTGGAAAAAAATTAAATGTTAAATGATAACAGATTTTTAAAGTACCATTCACAAACTTTGTTTATCTTAGATTGGAGTTAAATCTATTCGTTTAATATGATATAGATATGATTTAGTATCGTCTACATAAAGAAATTTTTGCAATTCACGCTCAAGACATGATCATTTATAAACATTAGAAATATCAGTGGTTCAAGAATCGATTCGTGAGGTACTCCAGAAGTACCTACTATTAATATTTGTTGATTGAAAAAGTACTTTTGATAAAATACATATTCTTGAATATACAGGGTATGTAGTATGCTTCCGTCGTCAGCTTTTGTTGGAATTATAAAGGAGGACACCCACAAAGAATTTAGGAAACGGTGGGATGAAACAAATAGCTGTCAATTTGCAAAGGCGTTCCTAGAGTACCCCTGCAAGAATACAGCGAATCTTCGCCTGCTGACAGGTATTCAAACTGAACACTGTTGGTTAAGGAAGCACCTTTATTATATAAGGAAGTGTGGGACCTCTTTCTGGGGGTTGCGAACAGAAAGACGAAACACTCTGTGAGTGCACTGCCATGTCGCCAATAAGAGAATCCGTGTTGGGAGAACGATGACCTTCTATGGCCTACATCAGACAGATTCCCTGAGCAACGTCATTCTCTTTATTAGGCTGGTTAGAGGCTCAGGTGGATTGATCTTCTAATGGGAGGAAGTACAAGGGGCCCAAAGAGGCCTAAGTGCTGTAGTCTCTTAAGCTACCCTCCCCACAATTTTAGATTCCAGGCTCCAGATATACAAAATCAAATAAATCACACCTCAACTATTGATTTTAAAATGAAAATAAACCAATTTTAGTATTCAATTTTTTAAAATGACTATCGCTTTTGTAAAATTTATAATAATTTTTTACAGGTTTCTAGGATGGTCGAGATGCATATAGACATACCTACTTAAATCTAAAGGTCACTAAGTATACCGAAAATAGTTTTATGTTTTGTTTTAATTTTACATAAAAGACTTTATTCACCTTCAACTGCTCCAAAAACTCCCTATATAAAATGTTATTGAAATATAGCCATATCTCTGGAGATGCATCTTTAAAAAATAGTACTTTTTACGGAAAATGAAATGTTACAAGATACGATAAATATTAAAAAAATTAACCTCAAAAAATGTATTTAAATGCCACTAGAAAAGGTCTAAAGTAACGGGTAACTTCTAGTAGATGATTAGAGAATTATATAATTTCAGTAAAAGCACGACAAAAAAGAGAATCAAACGTATGTATAATATGATATGATATTTCAAAAACAGAAAATATTGCAATTTTTGGTAAATTACATTCCAGTTTTATCCAGTACGGTCCAGTCCATGTCTCCTCGCTGATCTACCGTTCGTGGTTAGATTCATTAAAGGGCAGTAATCACGAACGTCAGGATAACATTTTATGGCATTTACAAACTGCGGTATAATAAGAAAATGAATAATACGATACTATAAAATTAACTTTTTTGTGGGATTATTGCATAAACGTCAGGAATGAGATTTTACTTCCCCAAATGTCACGGTTAATTCCAGTTATAAAAGGAAAAGGGAATTTTTTTAAAGATATCAAGATTGGATTTATAGCTTATAAAATTAATATATCCGTCACATTATCAACAATAATAGAGAAGCATTTTTTTGTTTCGAAATTAAATTTTCTAGTTGTTTTTCTTTTAACGAATCCTTGACTAAAGTAGTTTCCATCAAATCCTCTAGAAAAGATTTTAAGGGTTCCTAGCCACCCTGAAATTGATAAACTATTGAAAGGTACGTGTAAAGATTCTGATTCAGAACCGAATAATTTTTTCGAAGAACTACAGCATATCAAAAATTAAAAAGAACATTTTTTTAAGTTCTAAACCGCTTGGGATAATTGACCAAATTCGGTGTGCATATTTAGTATGACAGTGGGTATGAAATAAAAAATTACCAGCTATAGAAACTTACCAGTGGCGGAGGAAGAAACAGGTATATCACTCTGTATAATATTACAAGTAAAATATGTCCACTTTGTTTCTTTACTTCTTTATATTCCAAACCGATTAACAACAGAATTGATATATTTTATCAAGTGGATTTTTACACAGTTACTTTAATTACACAGGCACACAAAAAAAAAATGAAAGTTCTGTGTCCGAGCTCCGACCTATGGTTCTCCATGTATTTTTGGCTCCCGAAACCGATCCCGGGATTGGTATAGCCCAGACGTTTCATATTTGCGCGCTACAGTAAAAAAATTACCAAAATTTGGCCATTGCCTGGAAATAAGCGCAAAGTTTTATCTCCGTGCCATTGAAGGGTGCAAACATGAATCAGTTGATGGATAGGACTTCGCACATCCCAATTGTCACTTAAAAAATTTCAAATTGTCAGAAAAAATCATATGATTTCACCGTATTTAGGATCGAATTGATTTAAGAGGATTGTCTGGGCTATACCGACCCCGGGAACGGTTTCGGGAGCCAATAATACATGCGGAATTGCGGAACCATAGGTCGGAGCTCGGGCACAGAACTTTTATTTCTTTTTTCTGTGCCTGTGTTATTTAAACATATTTTAGGGAAGCCATGTAAAACAATAATAATAAACCGTCATCTCGTTTAATATTATGTATTGTCAAATTGAGCTTATTTTTCAAAAAGATTGAGTTTTAATATAGTTTACAAGAATGTTCCGAAATGTTTTTCGGAGTCAGGCTCATTTCAGAAGGGTTCAATTTCTGAAACAGCTTAGAATGTTAGAACGCCTGAGTTGGAAGAAGCGAATTGACCAACATACTAGTACTAGTAAGATCACTGCAAATCTTAATTTGAATCATAAATTAGTTTGGTTCGTTCTGAAGCATCAACAGTTAGACTCGTTTCACATACAAAGGATTCAGGCCTTACTGTCATAAGAGTATCCTTCTCGCCAACAATTTTGCCACTGGATTTTGAAAAACATGAACAAAATGTTGACTTTACCGATATACTTCCACAATAAACACGTTTGGTATGTTGAAAACCCTAATGCCATAATGGAATTTCGATTTCAACATCAGTTGTCTTTGAATGTGTGGGTGGGTATTATTAGAAATGTTCTTGTTTGGCCTTACTTTTTACCAAGAACTTTAACCGGTGGCTCCTACAGACATTTTCTTGAAAACGTTTTACCTGAACTACTTGACTATGTTCCCTATGGCGCTAAGGTAAGGAGTGCGGTTTATGTAGGACGGAGCTCTCCACATTTTAGTTTGACTGCTCTTGAATTTTTAAATGGACGATTCAGTAAAAACGAGATTAGACGAGGTACTCAAGAACTAGGTCATCCTTGGCCACTCAGATAACCCGATATGAGCCCTATGGATTTTTGGTTTGGTGGTAAGAGCTACTCCTGGAATTTTTGCAGTTTCAAGAAGATGTGAAGCATGTATTTTGGTTGAAGGTGGTCAGTTCGAACATTTGTTATAATAATATAATAATTTTATAAGCTATAAATCCAATTGTGTGCAAAAATTGTATGTTTTGCAAAAGTTATTTTGAAAGATCGATAATAAAATTTCTATTTCAACACCTTTTATCTTCGTAATGAAGCATTACCGGACCTATATTCACATGAAAACAAGTTTAGGGGTATTTCGTGCATCCTGTATATATTTCATAAACTGTTCCTGTGGCATGGCCTTTTGTTTACTATTTACATAATACAGGGGCATATTGAAGATCAACTTAATTATGTTAAATGGAAATAAGCCCAAATTTAATGGTAAATGCCTACATTTAGGAAGAAAAATTAAGATTTTGTATCTACCACTGACTATTTATATCGAAATTATAGAAAATGTGTGCATTAATAAGAAATTTATACAAATGATATCTGTCTCATTAAACGACAAACGGGATCTTTATTTTAATTAAATACCATGAATAAATCTGTATCAAATTCCAACATTAAAGTTCGTACCAGCCAGGAAGGAGCATGTTCAGTATTTATATTACTTACATTTACGTGGCATGCTGAAAGATGCCAGAACTGTTAATTACCGCTACCTTATTAGTTGAGAATACCTACCTGGGAAAAATTACCCTCGTTTTTATTACGAATCCAATACAGTGTCTTTCATTCTACTCCCACTTTAGATAAAACTTATGTATTGTATTTGAATTCATATAAAACATATGTTTATCGTTGACATTGCCTACATTTTTCGATGATGAGAACTTCGGCAAGTAGCCATATAAAAATGTTAATTTCTAAGAGTGACAGATAAATCACTGGTTTCCGAGATATTTGAATATAATTTATATGATCGGTCAGTGGTCGCGCGGTTTAAGGCGTTGGTACTTGAATCGAGGTGACTAGACGGAGTTGGTTCGAGCCCAGCTGCCGGTAGACCGTATATAAGCTATATTCGTGGAGAGGATTGGCACCCTCTCTGTGGGTATGGTAGGGTGGAATAATGTTAGCTTGGGTCAATGTGAGAGATTGATGCTGGTTGATATTTGACTACCCCCCTAATTAATGAGGTTTTCCAGGTTTTCCTCATTCCTGCTCTGAATAGTGGTTAGAGTCTACCAACGTAAGTCGTTCCTGGGCGCAAATGCGGCCTGCTTAATAATAATATGCCGCCCCCTCTCCCGCACAAGTCTACGACTTCTGGGCTAATCCTGTGATTAGAATGAGGGGTAGAGATATTATTATTATAATAATAATAATTTTATTAATCCATAAAGATCATATAAGATGACATTGGATAGGTCAATACAATAATTCATACTAGACACGTACTTGATGCAAATAAATAAAAGTAACAATCACAGCAAATCACAGCTATTTGAAAACTCAACTCATTATAATCATACTTCATATTATGAGATGAACAAAACAGTACAGCTTACAGAAATAAATACACACATATACATACATACATACATGCATATACACATCAAATAAATAAATCAATATAATAGAATACATAACAGAACAGCTACTTGACAAACTCGTCTACACTATAAAAACACTTCCCAATTAGGAAACTCTTAAGTTTACTTTTAAAAAGTTTAAAATTTAATTCTGATCTAATATTTAATGGCAGTTTGTTCATAAATTTGATACCCATGTAAGATGGAGCTTTTTCATAAAGGGATGTTCTGTGAAGGGGTATTTTTAGTAAATCGCCACATCTAGTTTCGTAGCTATGAAGGTCACCGTTCTTGACAAAGCAGCCATGCATTTTGGCAACATGCAATATACACTTGTAAATATAAATACACGGAAAAGTTAATATATTTCCTTCAATAAAGTAAGATTTACAAGAAGTTAAGGGTGCAATTCCAAATATTAATCGGATAATTCGAAATAAGAATTCTATTAACGTTGGCACCACTCGCACCACCCCAAATAATAACATTAAAAGACAAATGGCAGTAAATCAATGAATAATAAATATCCATCATCTGTTTCTTGTTAAGTATAGACTTTAGCTGGAGCAAAACGTAGTAGCCGCTATTTAACTTTCTACAAATGTTTTCTATATTACTGCTCCAGCTCATGTCACAGTCGATAAAGGAACCTAAGAACTTACTATTATCCGACAGTTTGACTATTTTATCATTAACCAAAACATCGAAAGAAAAGATATGCCTATGATGAGAGCCAAACTGACATGCATATTGACTTCTCAGCATTTAATACTAATGCATTTTTATAACACCAAGTTGTAAATTCTTCCGATAAGGTATTCAGATAACTTTGGAGCTCAACAGGACTATTTGCAGCAGCTGCCAGTGTAACTCTGCCTACAATACAGTGCAATCAGAACTAACATAAGTTGGAGGGTCATTATTTATAAATATCAAAAAAATTAGTGAACCAAGTATTGAGCCCTGAGGAACTCCTAATTCGATGTTTTGTGTATTGGAATAAGTATTATTGAGTCTTACACATACTTTTCATACATGTTGTAAATATGATAAAAACCAAGAGAAGTAACCTCGAAAACCAACTGCATACAGCTTCTCTCTCAGGAAAGCATGATCCAAACAATCAAATGCCATAGTCAAATCAAAGTAAAGCGCCCCAACATATCTGCCTTTATCAAGATTTGAATAAATATACTCCACAAAAGCATAAGCAGCAGTTTCTGTAGATTTCTTAGGACAGAATCCATTCTGGCAATTAGTCAATATATTATATTTATTAAGATATGGAACCATTTTATTGCATATTATTTCTACTATTTTAGATAAGACTGTGTTAACGGTAATTCCTCTATAGTTTTCAATATATAATGGGTCATTTTTTTAGTATAGGTGTAACTACACCAGTCTTCAAAATATTAGGAAATTTTCCCTGTTCAATGGAAATATTTATCAAATGTACCAGAGGTGAAGAAATATGCAAGCAAATGCTTTTAACAATTCCTGTAGGGATGCAGTCAATGCCGACGGAGCTCGTATTCTTCAGATCATGAATAACATTCATTACCTCATGTTCATTAATATTTCTATAATAGAATGTGTTATGCATACAAACATTTGTAACGGTACATTGTTTAGAAATTTGATCACCAAATTTTTGCGATACTACAGACTTTGCTGCAGAACTAAAATAATTCACAAAGGCACTTGACAGTACATCCGCTCGATTTACAATCTCATTATCAACATACATTTCAGTAGGAACTTTTTATTTATTTTTCCATTTTTTTCATTAACTAGATAGAATTTTTATTATGTTATGCTTTGGTAAAATTGCCTTTTAGAGTTATTAATTTTCATTTTATAATCATGTTTAAATGCTCTGTAAAATACTTCAATGTCATTATCTCAAAAATTAGTTTTAAGCCAAAAAATATATTTTAATTTTTCACCCATTTCAATGATATCCTTGGTTACCCAAGACTTTCTTTTTGTAATGCATAAACTCTTGACTGCAGTGGACAGTATAAATCCAGCGAATACATTAATATACTGAAAATGCATCGAATGCTTTGTCAATATTACCGACACATTCATAGACAGAATTATAAGTTTTATTGCATAGAAAGCAATTCAAATGCATCAAATTGCTTTCTCTTGCATTTCTAAGAGTAACTGCTTTGCTATTATTTTTGGAACCAGATATATTTGACTTAATTTTAAATTTAATCACTAGAGATAGATGGTCAGCTACATTAAAATTTTGCATATTTTTTTTATATAAGTCTTGATTAATATTAGTTAGAAAATAATCTATTTATGATACAGATGTGTGACCATGCTTATTAGTATATACCCTTGTTGGTTCCATGCTATGGCACCCAAGGTTGTAACTTTCTAGCAAATCACAAAACATGTTTGTTTCATAAGAGTCTACTAGAGAATCAATATTCATATCTCCACATAGAAAAATGTTACTGAATTGTCTATAATATAAATTCAGTATCTGAGATAATCTATCAATAAACACATCAACGCAACCATTAGGCGATCTATAAGATACTATTAAACAGTACTTAAGTCCATCAATGGAGAAGGAAACTGCACAGAATTCGTCATGTAATTCTTCAGTGAAAACATTGGTACTCTCTAAATTCTTATAACAAATTTCCTTCCTCATTAAAATAAGAACTCCACCATGAATGTGGTTCTGTCTATTATAATAACTAGCTATATTATAGGTTGGTAAATTTATAGTGTTTATATTTAAATCATTGCACCAAGATTCAGATATACATAATATGTCTGGATTTTCTCTATAAATCAATACCTCAATAGAGTTTAACTTATTTACAATTGATTGACAATTCAAACATATAATCTTTAGATAATTTGAGTCTTTAAATACAGTTTTCTTTATCTTATTGTCAAAAAGGTTGTTCATTTGGCTTAAATTCAGAACGAAATTTAAATTTAAACCTTTTCACAATGACTCCTTGGGGCCAGTAGGATGGATCGTATAAAATATCCAGTTCCTTGTCAGCTTCCACTCTGTAAGATGCATTTCTACCTTTTGATGGCAGCTTTGTTACTTCAAATGAGTGTCCAGGGGATCGATTTTGTAAATAACTTTTAATATTTTCGGGCTTGGAATCCATTTTACATCGCCCTACATACAACCAAAGGTGGCTGGTAGAGGCAGTAAATTCAGCCGCTGCGTCCTGACTATTACCAACAATAACATTAGTATTTTTCGTATTATTTCTTGCACTATGTCTTGTTTTATTAACTACGTTTTTATGACGGTGATATCCATTTGAGTGTTGACGTTTTTTAGAAATTTATTTTCGTTGTGGCGATAATTTGCCTTCAATCACCGTGTCTACTGAACTTATACTTTCCTGTGAAGCATTTAATTCTAAATTGTTCTCAATTACTGCATAACTGCTTGTAATACCGTTAAAATTTTTCATATGTTTTGGATTGGAGAGGAGTCTTACCATTTCGATATTAGACTCCTTTAAATCACTAACTTCTTGTCTTAGCAATTTGATTTCATTTATTAAAATCTCACTTTGCTCTTGTAAACACCTTTCAATTAAGATTTTCACTTCATCAAGAGTAAAATTTTGAACCTTGCTGACAGATTCTGTCGTCCTGAGTGCACTACTCCTAGTCATTATGTTAATTTAAATTATTAAGTAATTATAATTAAGTTATCATAAATAATTAAGTTATTATATTTCTTTAAAGTACACAAGTTGTTCTCAGTAAACACATATTACACGTACTCGTATTTTAAACGTATCAACTTGGTAGCATATTCGCTAGAAAATCCTTAGTTCGTACATCATACTGGTAGATGCATTTCAATAATATTATTCTAGACCAGTGACATATCCATTTTAATGCGGGGAATGGTAATGGAAAAATCTTGCATTCAAAACAAAATTAGTTGTAGGTAATATCCGCACATAAAAGAATTAAATAAATAGAAGATCTTTATATGCCAGTTACGGTAATATTAACATTTTTCCGAATAATGGTAGAAGTTTACCAATTAAAGTTTTATTTGTCTTATAATTTTATCACGTGAACGATGAATGACAATCCTGAAAGTACAGTTTTGAGATTAATAGTCATGGACTAAGTGTAGTATTCTACTTGCATACAGATTTGGAAAGTAAGGATCTTGATGGTGAATTGTATTTTGCCGCTTGCGTGTATTTGTGTCATGCTACACGCATACTTCGACCACAGCGAGTTTGCATCAAGCAGTGTTGCCAGGTGGGAAAAATTCAGTGCATGAGAATAATTTCAAAGAAGCATGAGGTTTGGAGAAAAAAGAATGAGATGGCTTAATTTATCAAAAAACACCTCTTGACACAGCTTAATTTTTAATTACTTTTGTAATGCCATTTTTATTTGATTAAAAAGCATTATGTTCTGCTATTTTATGATAATATTACATTGTAAGTAGGTAGTTACAGGTACTTACTTAAAGGTTATTAACCACGTAACCTTTCTAATTTATTTTATTGTTAGGCCGGGCGAACGTTGAGGTGCAGTTGACGTGACGCAGGGTGACTCACGGGTCGTAAAATCTGTTGTTTCCAGAAAATGTAGGTACCCTTACGGAATAGAGTTAAGAATCACTGCAATACAGCGTGAATACAGCACACACACCGCATATCCGTAGACTGTCACACCCGTTTATGTATTCGTTGCTAATTATTAAGAGAGCAGTCTACAATAAAGGACATTTCAAGTACCCAAATATTGTAGATACCTACCTCTCTCTATTCAATTTTGCCCTCGATTTTGCCTTTATTTCTCGTTAGGTCTTTGTTTTGGTAGATTTCAAAGAGTAATTTTAATAATTTTATTATTTCTTTTTGTGTCTATTAAAAAGCATGAGATATTGTAATCAAAATATGAGAGCATGAGATTTCCTCGGAATGCATGAAATCTGACAACACTGGCATCAGTTGACCGGACAGTTAGATTTGCAATGGCGAATTGGCGTTGGCGATACGGAACTGATTACCGTAGTAGTGGGGAATGCTAAACCAATGCACGTCGCCGCCCCTCTTAAAGTTCGTACCTTCCCTGGAATGAAGCGGTCTATTTCTACTTTCTCTGTAAAGATCCGCAATTTCCGAATCTGTATTATAATGCCTGTAATCACTCAGTTGATTTACAACACAATAAGTATAAATATTTTAACCACCAGTACAGTTCAGTGTGTAGAATACATAATTAATAGTTTTTATACAAAAAAATCAGGAATAAAAGAGTTAAATTTTTAATAAATTTCGTGATTATTTCAATAGAAAACTGTTGAGGACCGCTGATCCGGGAGTCATGGTGGATGTGAATTCCACAACGTTGCCAGTGTTACACTAATGTCTTCAAATAGGCTTCAACCATACCAGGTAGGTATAACAAAACCTACTACGTTTCACTGAGTACTAAGAAATATCAAGTCGTCCGACTCCACAAATATGATTGTGATGTGATTATTATTGCATTCGTGTTTTATTTATCTTTTATCCACTTAAGAATATTAAAACAGTCTTGCGGATAAAATGTTACTTAAAACATTTATACAATAAATAACTATTATGGTCATACGAACAAATGAATAATGCATTATATTTTCATCAAAATATTTAAGAAACTGATAGTAATTAAATTATATACTAGGTATACTAAAAGTTTGCATTATATATTGCACTAAATTGCAAAAAATGATTGTATTTAACACGACCAAATATCGAAAATTACGTTGACAATAAAAACAAATGTGTAACGTCAGCTGTGACGTAAGACGTCTGAATTCTTGACGCAAGTTTAGTAGCGACTTTGCACTTGAAACGAATTCAAAGGTTTAAAACAGCATAAAATCAAGACCTTTATAAAGTCACGAATTAACAATAAATAGTCCATATAAAACTTCCGTGAAGTGAATTACATAAGAAATTAAGTGTAATGTTCTCACTTCACATAATCAAGACATGTAAACTAATATACTGATAAAGATAAACATTGTTATTATTTATAGTTTCAAAAACTTCTGCGAAATTGATTTGACCCTTGAATCGACTCAGAAAATCGCGTCGACTAGTGGATGTGTGTTATTGTTATTATTAGATATACCTTCGCGAAAAAACGTCAGGATTCGTTAACCTCTATTAAAACACATGAAAAACTACCGTCAGTATCGCGAGCGGCATGAATTAAACGGGGAACCTTGGAACGTACTGTACGCGATCGTTTAGCTAGACCACGTGTTCTCCCAATTATCATATCTCCTTATAGTCGAGTTAATTAGTTTATACTTTAGAGAGAAGTCATTTGTACAATGTGAGTAATTTGAATAATCGTTCGTAATCTAGTTTCCTCTTTGTGTCGGAGATGAGTTCCTCAAGACGACGATTTAGGGATATAGGTAAGAATTATTTATATTAATTTCATTACTCATGTTATTCTTACAATGTTTAAATAAGTTGTTAGTTACAAGCGGTTTACACGTAGACTTTTTCACAAATTGGTACTGTGAGAAAGATGTATTTAACTCAAGTGTTTCTACACTCGACAAATGTTTCTTGTATCAAAAATATATTTATTCGCGTATATTTTTGTTAAGATGTCATAACCTTGCATGAATTTTTGTTGCGTCAGTTTTTAGTTATTTTAATAAGTGATTGAAGCTTGGTTCAAAGAAATATTTAATTCCAGATTATAATACAGTATGTCCACGGTTAGAGAACAAGGAAGGAAACGTTTTTATTAATTATTTTTCAAAATAAGTCGTATGGCTTGATTTTAATAAGGTTGCTATACAGGGTGTTTTACTGCGTCGATCGTTAGCTAGAAAAATATTGATTCGAAGAATTTGAATATTTGACAACGTGACTAAATCCTTGAGGCGAACACAACTAAAATATCTGGAACTCTTTAGAAGTTTCGGTTATACCAAAAGTCAACACCGACTTGGTTAATTTAAACGGAACACCCTGTATATTATTGCATTTGGGGAAATATTGCAAAATGTAAAGTAAAACAATAGAAGTAAACTCTCTTTTTATTATAAAAAATAGATAAACAGCTCCTACTTAAAAAAAATATAATAGTTATAGGTTACATGTCCATGGGAAAATAAATTTAAAAAAATGTCATAAACAAAAACAACATTAATATTACAAACTTCGTTAGTGTGTCCACGGATGGAGTTGACAAGAGGAGAAAGTCTTTTGTTTTTGACTTTATAGAAATATGTCACTCTTTATAAAAAGTTCTGCTTTTCGAAAAAATGAGACTATCATAGAAACGTCTTAGATCAGAGATACAGGGTGCTCATAAATTAAAAAAAAACATGAAAATACTCAAGAGAGAAATACCATTATTTATTATTTTACACAACATTTTTATAAAATAAATCTGTTTATAACCCGAAATAGAGTCCTAATACCAATTTTAAAATCAAAATTTCAATTTTGACTTTTACTCTACACACTACGAATAGTTTGTTATTTCTTCTTTTATGCGCCCTTTTAATATCATGTGGCAGATCATTTGAATAAACCTTTTGTTTAAAAAAAGTCAAGGGGCCTAAGGTCAGGTGGTCTAGCAGGATAATGGGCCAAATCTTCCAATCCACCTTCCACCATTGTCTGAGCAAGGCTGTAAAATGAGCAGGACAGCAGTCCTGTTGCCAAAACAGGTTATTGCGTACTTCTGGCTCTCAAGTATTTAAAAATGGTAAACCAAATGTTTCCAAAATGTTTTGGCAACAGGACGGCTGTCCTGCTCACAGGAAGATTTGGCCCAATCCTAATCTTACACCCCTTGCCTTTTTTCTCCAAGGTGCCCTAAAACAAAACATTTATTCAAATGGTTTGCCACATGATAGGGAAGTGCTGCTAACTATTCGAACAATTTATTAAGTTAGCGGAAAAATGTGTTGAGGTGGGAGGTAGAGGTAGAGTAAATGTTAAAATTTAAATTTTGATTTTAAAATTTGTATTGGGACTTTATTTGAAGTTATAAACAGATTTGTTTCATAAAAATATTGTATACAATAATAAATAATGGTACTTTTCTCTTAAGTATTTTCTTAATTTATGAGCATCCTCTATATATCCGATTTAAGAAGTTTCTATGAGAATTTTTTTTTTTTCGTAAAGCAGAAGTTTTTATAAAGAGTGACATTTTTCGATACAGTCAAAAACAAAAGAGTTTCCCCTCTTGTCAACTCCATCCATGGACACACTGTATATTGTTGTCATTTGAAGAAATTGTTTGAGTTACCCCCAATACTCTCATCTTGGATACGTCTATGTTGACAATTTCAACCGGCTTTAATTTTTTTATGTGAAACAAACCACCCTGTATTTGTATCTGTCTTGTGTACATTAAAATTGCCAATCCATATAAACTTAGTTAGGGTTGCGATTACTACTTTTGGCAATAAGTATTAATTTGCAAATTTCTATTATTTTGACAGTTTTTGTCACGTCTGGAATGTTGTTATCTATCATAAATATCAAATCAAAATCAAATGCCGTTTAAAAAATTAAAAAAAAGAAAATTCAAAGAAATACTTTGCTGCCTTAAAACTAGATTATACAGGGTGTTTCTTAAGAAGAGATAAAAAAATCCAAGGGTGTATTCTGTGGGGTCTTAGGACAGCCATTGTCAAAATTCAGTTTTTAATTAAAAAAGCTCTAAACAGTTTGAGATAATTTAACCAAATTTTGTGTGCATATTTAGTATGACAGTAAGTAGTAAGTAGCTTTAGGAACTTACCGTAACAGTGATATTACCAGTTGATAGCGAGTCTGCTCTCACAGAGCCTATCCCGAGAACAACAAGGGCAGGTCAAAGAATTCTAGCTAAAGATAGGGATGGACACTTTAATTCTGTTACTGGCAACGACCAGTTACCGAGGTCACGGCATAACAACCCGGAAAATTACTATATATCAAATAATAGTACCGGCTGTGAAAACCTTATATCAAATAATAGTACCGGCTGTGAAAACCTAAAAATCACTAAATATAAGATTGTTCACTTTTATTAAAGTGCAAATAATTGTTAAAATGTGGAATAATAAAATAATGTGTGTTTCACAAACGCTTTTTAATTTATTTATTATTTTATGTGAGAAAATTTAAATAGTGACAATCAATATTATTTTTAATATTTGTCTTGTTCTAAATGTTTTATTTTTTGAAATCTTTGTACTTAAAAACGACAGAGATTTGATCATTCTACGGAGAGAATTCATCGAAATTTTATTTAGCATCGGAATATATTACGCTATTTAGATAAGAAAGTTTAATCTATCTAAAGAATCTGGCAACGTTAATAACTTATGGTGTCAAAATTACATTACATTAAAACTGTATTCGTATCTAATAAAAAATGTATAAATAAAAACGATAACATAAAGGCCAGATTTTTTAATAAACTAGTGCTTATATTTTACATGACAAGTCAACATCACTTTTGACATTGTCAAAATTTAATTTCAAATGATTTTAATTTATATAATAATTTTTATAGTTAGATATTTGAATCACAGACCACGTGAAGCAATCCTAGAAATGCAGAAATAGATCAGATCTCATCTATTGTGGCTAAATTTTCGAATTCCCACAGTTTCAAAAGTGAACTTAAGTATTGAATGTTATAAAATGGCAAGTATGGCTTTTTTGTAGTAAATTTAGCTAGATTAATTTTTATTTATATAATTATTGAATACAGCTTTATCTGTGTAATTGTTTATTAACATACTTGCTATCAGAGAACATACATATGACTTCACTGATAGGAATTGCAGGAAAATTAATTTTTATTAGCTTAAATACCTTTATATACAGGGTATCTCAACGAAAATTTGACCCCCCCTATAATTGGAAAACTGAATAATATTTCAAAATTCGCCGAGACCCGTCGATTTTTGTTCTTGGGGGGAGCTTTTTTGACAGTCAAGCCAACTCGATATGTTCACCCCCCTAATGCCTAGCAACCCCAACTTAAAAATTTCAAATACAACTACCCCACTTGTGGCACATCATTTTAAACCTCTTTTCATTGCGAATACAGTGACGTACCGTTTTTAGAAATCTCAGCTTTTTTATTTCATTTCTGACTTTTTTGTAAACTGATAGACACATCAATAACAATTAGGTAATGCGGTCATGTGTAGTAGATGAAAAACTTATTAGTGGTGGGCATTTGTGTAGAAATTACTACGCGTAAGTTAGTTTGTCTTATTTTCGTTTCTAACCAATAATTCTGTCAAATCTCAACCGATTTCTAAAAACGGTACGTCCCTGTATTCGCAATGAAAAGGGCTTTCAAATGATGTGCCACGAGTGGGGTAGTTGCATTTGAAATTTTTAAGTTGGGGTTGCTAGGCATTAGGGGGATGAACATATCGAGTTGGCTTGACTGTCAAAAAAGCTCCCCCCAGAACAAAAATCGACGGGTTTCGGCGAATTTTGAAATATTATTCGGTTTTCCAATTATAGGGAGGGTCAAATTTTTGTTGAGATACCCTGTATATCTGCAAAAACGACTTGTTATGCTAGCAAATGTTGTTACGGTACATACATTACAAATCGGACAATTCAATTTACGTGCTTTATCTTTATAGGTAAACAAGACAAATCAGTTCTATTTAAATTGTATAATCTACGGTTTAAATAATTGAAAACAATATTTTCATTTCCTTTATTACCATATATCTAATCTAGAGCCAATGTACAAACTACTAAGGCCGGCATTAAACTATAAAAGATCTTTGACAAAGATCTTTTATAAAATATATTTGACTAAACATTTGACTATGTAATATATCAGATTTATAAACCATTTCTGCTATAAAAGTTCTTTTAGTAAAAGTAATAGGAAACTGCTACATTTTATCAAACTTTTAATAGTTGAATTCTAAGATGGCGGAAGGCAAATTTGTGTGAAACATTGCAGTAACAAAATTATTAATAGTGGACTGCGAGGGATACCTATAAAATGTTATATCGTCAGTCATCATCAAGATTATATAAATCGGAAGAGTTCTCGAAGTAAATTTTGATAGATACCCCTTAAACAACGTTTTTCAATCCATGGTCTTGCCCATAAGCGTTTGTTTTTCAGTAAATATTATTATAATTGCACTAACTGTCGCGCCACAGGCTACTTGCCGGTCATCAATTTGTATTGATAATAGTGGTAAAACATTTGAAACAGTGTAATATATGTACTCAACTTCTTTAAAATAAATGTTATAAAATAAATTTTGTAAAAAATATGATAAATGGTACTTGACAAACATCTTTTACAGTCTAATGCCGGCCTATGTCACAATAATCGACAATCACTAATATTAAATATATACCTACTGTCAAAACCATTGTTTCCCTGTAATGTTTTTAATTTCATGGCGGAAAAATAAATAAATACTACACTAACCAATTCCTGTTCTACAGCACGTAGCTAAAATCATATACCCATTTGTAGCACAACTGATACCAGTTTTAACCACATATCCGTACTTTTTATCTTTAGATAGCATATGTATCAAATATGTTTGATGTAGTTTACATTTCTAGATGCAGCAATCTGAATTCTAAGAATATGTTAACTATAAAAAAATAAAAAAATCAAGGTCGTCTTATCACTTGGAATTAAACACTATATTTGAAAAATATAGGTACCTTGTTGGCTAAATCATCAAATAAAGGTTTATATGTACAGGGTATCCAAAATATCAGTGAGATGATTTGAAGGGCTGATATATCTGACCAAAAGCAACAAAAAAACTCTTGTAAAAAATGTTTAAAACGAATTGGTTTTCTACAAATGCATATACAAATAAAGAAAAATTCAATATAAATACAAAATTATGAATAATTAAGACTAAACAGAAGCACTATTAATGTAATTTCCTAATAACATCAATCACAATGAAGTACAGGGTATTGTCTGAAGCTATTTATTTGTGGCATAATTTCAGTTTTTCTTTAGTTTGATTGGGTTTTTGCCACACTTCTGAAAAAATAAAGGTTAATTAAATAGGCCCTTGCTCCAAACCGATCAGTCAAGTGTGTTTGCTGTCATAATTCTGTTGCGGTTAGTCAGTTATGTTTAATTTAGTACCACTTATCATGTAGCAAAATTAGGGCACTCATGTTCCGTACACCCTGTATACTTTTAATGACTTTTAAAATGAAAATGTAATGTGATTGATTTTTGCTATTGCAGTCCATAGATGGTACTCTTCTGCGTTTATGCCGAGTGATGATATTGAAGGCGCACAGCTTCTCAATACAACCTCAACTTTCCGAACAACGTGTTATGAGAAGCTATGGATATTGGCTCTGGCTCTTGTATTTATTGTAGGAGTATCTGCTGCAACTTACCTTTTAATTGTAGAAGGTAAGACTGTACTTATGATTAACATTCATGTGACTTTTAAAACGCTTATAACCTACAAAAAAATTCCACTTGCAATAACAGGTACAAGGTGATTCATAATGTATCCAAAAAAATTCGCTAATAGTTGTGTCATGAAAAATGGAGGCAATATTCCTAATACTGAAATCCGATTTCAGTATTAACGTGTTTACATTAGTGTCAAAAATAACTTACGTGATAGCAATTCGGAGTTGATTGGGACATTCCTTGTATTTGTTGAGCGATTTGCCAGGTACTCTTAGGGGATTCTCTTCAACAGTCTCTAAAATGTGTTTATCAGCTGCTGCAATACGCCGTGAACGTTCAGGACCTCCATCTCTTCCACGATTCGGTTGCAAATTTCCCGTGTCACTCCCGCATTGCACTACCACGGTCTATCTGGAAATTGTTCTGCGTTCAGACGAGAAACTGCTAAAGCATTTTGTCTTACTTTAGCATAAATTAAAACGATATCCATCAACTCCGAGTTGTTATACAATTAAACCATTTTTGACGCTTGAGGAACTAATGTAAACACTATCGTAACGTTAATACTACAACCGGATTTCAGTAGTCGGAATCGCCTGCATTCCGGTAACGCTATAGACTACAATAGCCCAGCGATGTTATACTCGTAGGTTAAAAATACTACAACTTCAATATTTTGTTTGTATTTTTCGGAAACTATAGGAATTTTACAAACAAATTTTTTACGATATTGGCTCCATTTTTCATGACCCATCTATTAGGTTGGTGCAAAAATAATGACCGTTTTCAAACAGCTACTTTCAACGAACGTAACTCAACTCAGAATAAACTTTATTAATCGAAATAAAAACCATTAGATTCAATACATTTTTGCCAACGAGAAACAAGTTTATTTATTCCGGTAGCATACAAATCCGGCGTTCTGGAGGCGATGAAGTCGTCGAAGTCCGATTCGGCATCATCTCGGCTTTTGAAGCATTTCTCGCGCAGGAAGTTGTCGAGGCGCTTGAAAAAGTGGTAGTCGGTGGGCGAGAGGTCCGGCGAGTATGGCGGATGAGGCAGAGTCTCGTAGCCCAATTCGTTCAACTTCTGCAGGGTCGGTTGTGCGACGTGCGGACGAGCGTTGTCGTGGAGCAGAATTGGCCCCTTTCTGTTGACCAATGCCGGGCACATACACTGCAGCTTCTGGTGCATATCGTTGATATGTTGACGGTACCTCTCTGCCGTAATCGTTTGGCCCGGATTGAGGAAGCTGTGATGGATGAGACCGGCGGCAGACCACCAAACAGTAAACATAATCTTCTTTTAGTGCAGTTTCTGCTTCGGAAAGTGTTGTGGAGCCTCGTCGCTGTCCAACCACTGTGCAGAACGACTCCGGTTGTCGTAGAGAATCCACTTCTCATCGCACGTTACGATCCGGTCGAGAAAAGGGTCGTTTTTGTTGCGCTGAAGAAGGGCTGACGACACCTCAAAACGACGATTTCTTTGATTTTCGTTCAAATCGTGAGGCACCCATTTATCGAGCTTCTTTGACTTCCCTATTTGCTTCAGATGGCGTAGGACTGTTGAGTGATCGACGTTGAGTTCTTGTGCGACTTCTCGTGTGGTTTTGCGAGGATCGGCTTCGATCGAGGCTTTCAATTCGTCATTGTCAACCTCAGATGGACGGCCGCGACCCTCTTCATCTTCAAGGCTGGTATCACCTGCACGAAACTTTTCAAACCATCTACGTGTGGTACGTTCGGAAGCAGTATCCTCGCCCCATGCTTTATTGACATTTCGTGTCGTCTCCGCAGCATTGTGGCCAAGTTTGAACTCGTGAAGCAAAATAATGCGAATTTCCTTCTTTGAGAGCATCGTAAAAAATGATCTGAAATCAGAGACGTATGACGATAATAAAAAGATAACTAAACTAAAAGATAGAGCGAAAACCGCGCTTTAAAACGACATATAACACAAAATTTATTCAGAAATTCATACATAAAAATAAACAATGTAGAAACGGCCATTATTTTTGCACCAACCTAATATTTCCAAATTTGTTTAGATAAGTTGTGAATCCCTGTATACAAGTTGTATAAGTTTTTTAACTACGTCAAAGTACTTCACATAGACAAGTGTTAACTGAAAAACTGAATTTATTTAAGTTAAGATTAAAGGCTTCAACAAGTATACCAAATAAATGTATGTATGTTTTATTCAAAGAAATCTTCTTCTCTATCCGTGAAAGAAATTCAAAGTCAAATTCACGAATAATCAGATTTAAATGATTTTCTGTGTATCTCATATCTCGTTTATTTGCGTTATAATTCCAAATAAATTATAGTAGACAAATATAAATATTTACATATTTCAAATTTAATAATTTCGATGTAATTTTACAATCTTTGTCTGGAATATTGATAATAAATGTCCGTATTTGTGTGCACTCATTACAAGCACTAATGCATTACGAATTTAATTTGAAGAAGAAAATTAAAACTAAAAAAATATATGATTGAAATTTTTAGGAAGGAACTGGCCTTAGATTTATAAATCAAAGAAACCGCACGACTGCAAAAAAGACTTCTTTCTCGAATTTTTATGTAAGCCCATTTAATGTAGAAACAAGTGCTTCATTTTTACGAATTGTACCACGTTTGTCAAAATATAATATGTTTTAACTGCGTTTTATTTACAGAAACAAGAAGAGAATGTTAGATGTAGTGGCGTACTAAATTAGAACTAATTTATTGAAGTAAAAAACAAATACAACTTTGAGGTTTTTTAAGAGACTGTAGTTGACTTCCAAAATTGTAGAGAGTGACTAATGTGTAGACAAGCGCGACGGGTAAAGCGTGCGAGAAGCAACATTTCATAGGCGTACTAAATGTGAAGACGATCAGATATGATATAAAAAATATACAAAAATAGTTACGTTAATATAGGATCCGTCATCAAACACACATTAATAAATATGTATATGTCGCTGTCATTGGGCGTAATTCGTCATTTCACGACAAATGCTGTAATCAAATGAATATTTCTTTGATTGATTGAAGTTTGTCATCATTTCAGGGATTGCCTGTTTCATTGTCGTCAAACAGAGTAAACGATTACACGTTACAGCGCTTGACGGACGTTTGTTTAGTCATTTGCTGAATTGTGTTGTGTAGAATTTCGGACCATAATAACTAATAATTCTACTTTTTTATTGTAAATGAATAACAATATGTACAGTGATCACGTGAAAATTGTCCTCGCTCTCTTTGTTCTCCGTTATTGTTTGAATTTGTTTTTTAAATGGAACACTCTTTATATTTTTAAGCCATTGAAAAGACTGCCAACTTTTCAGAAATATATTATACATGATACTTATCTTTTTCTTATCTTGTATTTTTTATGGAAAATTTTTAGGTTTCTAGTAAATTTGCAAATTCTCAAGGTTCAAAAAAGTAGAAAGTTACCAATTTACAGTACTCAGATGAGTAATGGAGGTGAGGGTTGCAGGGAACAAGATTCCACAGGCGTACCGATTGAGAAGGGTTCAAAGAACACAAAATTATCAATAGTAAGTTGTGTGTTTGAACCTTTCTCAAGTGGTACGGCTATGGTATCTTGTCTGCTGCAACTCTCACCTCCCTTACTCATCTAACTACTGTAAATTAGTGACTTTATACTATTTTTAAACTCAGGTGTAGAACATCTTACATTAGAAACCCAAAAGACAATAAGAAATTTCAATTGGTTTTTTAAAAATTTGCTGTACGTTTGTAGAAACATTTTTTTTTTTTAGTAAATAGTCATATGTGTTTATGTAGACTGCGCAAAGTTTGTAACATACTTTATTAAAATTCATTCATTTTAACATTTGTAAAAGAATATATAAATACATATAGTGGTTTTTAGGATTTCACGGCCAGGGCTGTAATTTGATACATGGTGATTTTCCGGATTGTTGTGCCGTGACCTCGGTAACTGGTAGCTGCAAAAACAGAGTTAAAATACACATCCCTAGCATTAGCCGGGATTCTTTTACCTGCCCTGGTTGTTCTTGGGCTAGGCTGTGGGGGCAGACCCACTATCGGTGTCTCTGGGCCCGTCCATATATTGATTTCGGTTCTGATTGTTGGTACTACGACTGCTATGGTCGGAACCTCTTCAGTCTGAAGATGCCGACAGTGAAGAGCGGCGAAACGTTTGGAAGCATGGGATGCGACCAGTTACAGCGGCGGCTACGGAATGCCTCGGAGGACCACCATCATCCGAGGAACGGTTCCGACCGTAGCAGTTGTAATACCAACAATAGGAACCGAAATCAATATCGGACGGGCCCAGAAACACCGATAGCGGGTCTGTCCCCACAGAGCCTAGGCAGGGCAGGTAAAAGAATCCCGGCTAATGCTACGGATGTGCAATTTAACTCTGTTTCTGGCAGCTACCAGTTACTGAGGTCACGGCACAACAACCCGGAAAATCACCATGTATCAAATATATAAATATGTAATAACATGAAATTTTCTTAGATATATTTAATTTTTTTATTATGTGCTATTCAAATATTTTTTTCTTAAGAATGGGACAATGGTAACTGTTTTTACTGTTGAAAATAGAAAAATTATTGAATTGTTAATAAATATCGTTGTTTATTAAATATTTGAAAACGATTAAGACTACAAATTAATTCATCAACACATTCAAGTCTGCATGAGTAAATGTGACCAACTCTAATGTAAATATAGACATTTATTTTCTCATTTAGGTATTTGTAATCTTTTAGGAAGAGATGCTGTTCCAGATAGCTTCACTCTAATACCTCGAATAGAATGGGCACCTTGGATAAGGTGTAAGAATACTTCTGAACTTAAAGCACCTGTTCAACAAATTTTACTACTTCCAACTAATACCACGGAATGTTGGAATGAGGTGGAATGTTTGAAAGAACTTAGAAATCTTCAGGAAGACCACATTAAAGGACTGAACTATACAGATATTCCGTACAATTTTTTAGTAGCCGGTGATAATCGGATATACGAAGGGAGAGGGTGGAACTGTTTCTCTAGCTATGACAGCAATGCTGTTAAACTTTTTGCTGTAGCATTTTTAGGTAAGAAAAACATAACACTTTGTTTACTCTCACAGCTGCTCATTTTCCTTTACAAATCATATAAAATGAAAAATGTGTACCTATTTGTTCTAACTGCATATAGTTTGTTATTAAAATAAGTTAATATTACTGAAAATAACCAAGATTCGTAATAATTTCATTTGTTTACTACTATCAGTTGTAACAAAAACGGCCTGACGTTATCTGTAAAAGTGGAATATAATAACATTGGAAATAAGTAGTACATCCATTGTTTTACAATACAATCATATTATTTATTTTCATTGTTTTAACAGTTTTCAACGTATACTATTTTTTATTTTTATATTTTACAGGAAAATACGATGATCGACCGCCAACAGCACAACAGGTGAAGGCCTTAGAAGCATTTCTTGAAAATGCCATCATGGACAATCGTATCTCAAACTGTTACCAAACATTATCACAAGATTCGTCAGCCCCGTATATTACTGAGGTGGCATTCAAGTTAGAATCGAGAAAAGAGAAAAATTTATGTTAAACAAATGCTGTTTATTATTGCCAAATTATACCAAAGACAATTTGATACTTGTTACGTTCATAACATGTCTCTACCTCACGAAATGTGATACTGTACTGTATTATATTAATACGGAGCTACAAATATATATTTTTTCATTGACAAAGAGTAACTTAAGTTATGGTCCACATCCACAACTTAACTGGTCGACACTGACACTTTCAAAGCAATCCCTGACTGTTGTGGAAACATGCTTCTTTTCACATCTTTTCGAGATGTGACTGGCCCGGTCTCAGATATTATACAGGGTGTTAAAAAAGAGTGTAAAATATTTAAGGAGGTAATAGTATGAACCAAAATAAGCAGAAAAGTCTCAATAAACATGGGTCCGCAAACTAACGGTTGCGGAGATATGGAATGTTTAATGTTTTTTAGCACCTTTTTTTATTTTGCAAAAACGTTGTGTATTTTTTTTATAATAGTTAGTTGATGTTTAGTGAAATAAACAGTACTTATTAGACAGTTGTTCTCAGTGCACAAGTTTTCTTTCGCTATGGCTGGTTACTCTAACGCAAAATTAACAGACATGCATTTCATGTATGGTCGTGCTAATGGGAACGCCACCGAAGCGCGACGTCTTTATGTTGACACTTATCCAAATCGCCAGATTCCTTCACAACGCATGTTTGGAAGAGTTCACCAAAGATTGCGTGATACCGGTTCCTTGAGCAAACAGTGCCATGTATCCGGAAGACCAAGGTCGGTATCCACTCCTAGAGCAGAAGAAGAAATTCTAGCACTGGTAGAGCAGAATCCAGGTACGAGTGTGCGGAGAATATTAGCCAAGATAGGAATCAGTGGTTCTCTTGTTTGGAGAATCCTTCACGAGCAACTGAAAGCAGTTGCTCGTGAAGGATAAAGGATAAAGATCCATACCATGTGCAACGAATACAGGCCTTAAATCCAATAAATAATCATCAAGCACGATTGGTTTTTTGCCGCTGGTTTCTACGTCATGATGACGAAGACCTTCGTTTTCTTGCAAACATTCTTTTTACTGATGAGGCCGGGTTCACATGAAATGGTGTGTTTAATTTTTGCAATACGCATATTTCCGCCGACGAAAATCCTCATGCTCTAATAGAATCTGGACATCAGGCACGTTTTTCATTAAACATTTGGATAGGTATTGTAGGTGACACGTTTCTAGGTCCTGTTGTTTTACCAAATCGATTAACAGGCGCTGCTTACCTCAACTTTCTGCAGAACACACTGTATGAGTTTTTGGAAGACATTCCTTTGAATCAGAGGCAACAAATGTGGTTCCAGCATGATGGTGCTCCAGCTCATTTTTCCATGGCCGTTAGAGAGCATTTACACCAAACTTTTCTACATAGATGGGTAGGAAGGGCCGGACCTGTTTTATGGCCTGATCTGAACCCTCTAGATTTCTTTGTTTGGGGATATTTGAAGACATTAGTGTATGGTACTCCTGTAAATAGCCTGGAAGAGCTGCAGCTACGGATTAATCAAAAGTGTCAAGAAATCCAAACCAAGGAGGGTGTTTTCGAAAGAGTTCGAATATCGTTGAGACGAAAATGTCGTGCCTGCTTGGAAATGGACGGAGGGCACTTTGAACATCTTCTGTAACTTTGTTTTTTGTTTGTTAAAAGCTTCTTTTGTCGGTTTATCCCTAATAAAATAAAATGTTTGAAAAACGAATAGTGGTCCATATCCCCGCAACCGTTCCTTTGCGGCCCATGTTTATTAAGACTTCCGTTCCTTTGCGGCCCATGTTTATTAAGACTTTTCTGCTTATTTTGGTTCATACTATTACCTCCTGAAATATTTTAGCTGGTTGTGAATAAATGTATTAAATAATTTTATAAATTGTATTTAGATGTTAATTATTGAGCGCCACCAACCGTTATAATGTCTGTTATCAAATTGTGGTTGGCCAAAAAAATAACTACCGCTCGGACATTAATATTCAAAATTCACAAATTTAAAAATTAATTCTAACAAGCATCTAATATTTTCAAAAAAAAAATAGCAATTTTGTGTTTTACTCTATTTAAAATATTAAAATTAAATATTAATAGTGGTTTTACATATGGCTTTAAGCCTCAAAGAAACAATATCTTAATCGAAATGACCAAAACGTAATAATAATTGCAGATTTTCAATATGGCTCAAAGCCGCAAAAATAAATAAATCCTTATCTAATAGAAAATCTGTCCGATGAATAAAATTAAAGAAGCTCAAAGAAAATTTGAGTGTGTCTCTCTAAATGACAAACTGTGTCGATCTCGCCAATGACAGAAGTCACCTTGTCTCTACTCCTTGAATGTTACCAGCCTTCTGCTTAGGCAACCATAAATTCCTTATCACCTTCGTAGGAAAGCTTAGCCTTCACTATCAGATGTCTTATTGGTTCCTCAGAGTTGTTTGGTAACTTAGACCCAAAGTCCAATTCGAACCAGTAATGACAAATGTATGCCCAGCATTAAAACTCCAAAAATCTCGTTATTTTGGAGTTCTCTAGTCGCGCTATCGGAGATTAAAATATTACGCTCGACCCGCGTGCCTGCTTGCAGAAGAAAAAGCTTAGCATTTCGTTTTCCTTCAACACACCACAAAATATCTTCTACAATTATTTCTGTGGTTATTGTTAAATGTGAATTGATGAATAAATGATATCGAAACAAAAAGTTTTCATAATATGTTTACGATATAATGATTATTTGTAGTAAGTAACTTTTTCCAAAAAAAAATTAAGGCTGACCACCAACTATGTACACGTCAATTTTGCTATTAGACAATTTTTTTTCCTTCCAAAACACATTCCCAATCAAACTAGTATAGTTGGTTGCCTACATCCAATTTTGTAAAATAAGAAAAGAAAAATAGTTTTTATTTAATAACTATATTTAATACAAAATGTAAAATAAATGCAGCACAAACATATTAAAGGCAGATATAAAATCACAGAATATATGGAGTGTTAGATAATGTGTAACAAAAAATATTCTAGCTACTCCGTATGTACAAAATTAATTATAAATAAAATAAATACTATTTCTAAAAATAAAGAATCTCGTTTTTTGCAACTGCTAATCCACCTTTTAGAACTAACGGATGACACTAGTAAATTCTTCACGGACAATATTAATTCAGTGCAATTCTTGTTTGCTGTTTTTTAGAACCTCCAAATTCTTCTTCTCCTGACAGGAAACCTTTGCACTTTTCTCTTTCTATAAACGAATAATGGTCGAAATACTATCATATCGGCAGTTTGCATGATTTCATCATTGTTGGCTTCAGTGTTATTTTTCAAAGTAGTCATTTTAAAATTGGGTTTTTCAGAAACAGTATTATTAGACTGCGTCAGTTTATTGAAGTTATTTGACGGCAAACTAAAGCATGTTACGGATAACATCATTATCAGAAATACAGGTACCTAAAAAAGAAAACATTCTAGAAAGCATCCGGCCACTCCGCGCAGAAAATTTAGAGTGATACTACTCTAAAAAATAATATATCAAATTTGTGATGGAACATTTTCTCGAAAAGTCAGTATCAATAGAGCTACGCAACCTCAAAGTTATTTTTTTCAATAAAAGGTTACTACTATAAGTTACTAGAAGTCAAGTCAATTTGCACAAAATAAGTAGTGGGTACGTTATTATTTACTATGGAATGTTCCAATAATGAATATGCTGATTGATATACGTTTACGGTTTCTGTAATAGAAATTCATTGGTTGCCGAGAATATCTGCGCAGATTCCCAAACAGAAGACGACTTGTACGGCACGTATTTCAACGAGTTTTTCAAAGACGTCGCGCGACGGGGAGTGTTAAAATTGGAAATGCTAGGGTAAGAGGGAACAGTGGCGTAGCGTGGACCAATCTAGACGTGGGCGAAGTCGCATCAGCGAGGCCCTTTTCTTCCGCCATTGGATGTTGAATGAACTCAATATTGTGACACATAATAGCTACATGCAAGGTCACAGTGTGCATCAATTTTAGTTCAAATATTTTCATAGAATCGGAAGAAATTAAAAAAAAATTTACAAAAATTTTTTAAATGTTGTATCTTGAAAACAGAAGGCGATCGGACATAAGGACATCGGACATAGTGTATATAACTTTATTTATTATTTTTTGGTCCTCTATCGCGTGATACTATGCATTGTAGTTTTTTCAATGTCCTATATATTTTCAAGAAAAGAATGGTAAAAAATCAGAAAGTTTGTTTACAAAATTGTTCATTTATGACGAAACTAGTTAAAGTAGTGAAGTCTGGATGATCTGAACATTTCATAATTATGAGGTGTATAAATGCTACTACTAAAAAATATGCCGATAATAGAGCACACCCAGCAGAGTGTGCAAATTAATTATAGTACGTGTGGTAAAGTCTCGGTAAAGCTTATTTTTAGTAAGGTCTTTTAGGGTGCTATATTCGTACTATTTCGTAGAGTTCATGGCGTTCGGTTTTAAATCACCCCCAAGGGGGCCTTGCGCGAGGCCCCTTTAAGTGCGAGGCCGTGGGCGAGGGGCCGCTTCGCCCACGCCTAGCTACGCCACTGAGAGGGAATATGGAAAATGTAAATATTTTAGAAGAAAACGTAATAGATGCTGTCGTTGATGATCCTTCCACCAGTGTTCGAAGAATATCAACGCAGACGGGTATAAAGGAGGTTTTCAATAAATATCTGGGGAGAGATCTTCAATAGTCATTCTAGCTCCTCAAATTATTGTAGATCGTTTAAATTCAGAGAGATACACACATTTTTTTAAAAAATATTGGGACTGGCCTTTTAGATGACGTTCCATTACATTTAAGAAATCAAATGTACTATCAACAAGATGAACAAGATGGAAGGCAAGTATCTATGTGGCTCAATTTGCATTTTCCCGAACGCTGGATCGGGAATAATGAACCTATTATGTGGCCTCCCAGATCTCCTGATCTCAACCTGCTTGATTTTTTTACTGGGGTCATATGAAACGGTTGGTATATGTTGAACCTAGTAACACGAAGGAAGAATTATTTCAAAAAATTAATGCCGCCGCCGAGCAAATTGAAGCAACCGTTGACTTACAAAGAATTTACAACTTTTTGGTAAAACGATGCCGAGCATGCATTGAAGTAAATGGACGCATTTCGAACATTTATTGAAATAATTATTGTTAATCTTGTTATTTTGCTAACATAATTCCATTTCATGTTAAATAAATAGGTACATAATTTTAATTTTATCATTAGTTCATTTTACTTACTAGATAACAAATATTTGCATGTATTTTTCTTTATTTAATAAAAAGCAATTTAGGGGCCACCTTTTTCGTTAGCGGTAGCTTTCTTAGGAGATGGTTATTAGGATCTATACGAAGAACAAGTCATTATTTGACACTTAAATTTTGAATATTGATTTTAGAAATACTTTGTATATTTGTAGTATTATTTAAGCAAAATAAATTAAATTTGATATTTAAATATTTTCAGTTTGTATCCACTAGTACCTAAGTTTATTATCTTATTGTTTGAATTATAACAATAGTTTTCTCTATTTGCTTCTAAATAATTTTACAAAAACAAATGTTTACTTACCAATTTCATGTCGAAAGTTTTTCTTTAATTTCTCTAACATGCACTTGAACTGAACGCTAATAAATTATTTGTGCTTTCTCCTAAAGGATTATTTACTTATATATACTTTTTGGCAAATCGTTAATTAAAATTGTATATACGTAAAAGAGCTTCTCGAAACAACCAATAAGAATGACATTACTCACCAAAAATCATGAGGTAGGTATGTTTACTCATGCTAAAACAAATACCTATATATTTAAAATGTGTGTTTAACCGTAAAGTTAATAAGTAAAGTAAACTTTTCCTAAAAATATTTATTGCAAGAAATGAAATTCCAAAAATAATGAACATTTTCCGTAGAAGTTGTTATAAATCATCTAGAAATGATTGTCAATCGGTATGAATAATAGAGTGACCAAGTAAAAAAGTGCGAAAATTAGAAAACCCCTATTTACTAATAACAAAATCATGCAGTTAATTGTAAAAGAGCGCTCATGTGACATGCTTCAAAATGAAGTAATTTTTTTCTATGTTCATGCAAAAAACGAAACTTTATTGAACTATATTTAGTGGAAAAAGTGGTACCTGACGGCCTCGTTGGACAATTTCACGTCGCGTGCAATAAACACTTACTTTTTGTACTTGTTGCATAAATAACTATTTGAACAAAATTTGAAGTTAGTGTAAGGAATACAAATCACCTTATAAAAATTGATATTAATTTAAATTTATTCTTTTTATCATGTTTACAACGAGTTGGTGTTCTAAATGTATACAGGGTGGTTGTTTTTCACATCTCATCATTGGAAACTCGGGAACTGTAAAATATACAGGGTGTCTCAAATTATAAAAAAGTTTGATAGCCATTAAGATAAACTAAACATATCAAAGATATCTGCTGCCGTTTCTGAAATATTGTGAGAATACTGAAAAAAGCGATTTTAGAAAATCCCGTCCAGCGTCATTATTTATCAACATAAAGAGCTCAAATTTGGTACAGAGTTACAAGAATCGTCGGAGGAAAATTTCCACGACCATTAGTTTCGGTGATGCAATGCAGTTTTCTTTTCTTATGAGCATTGAATCTTGACAGTAACAGATGCAGAATAAAATTACGAACACGTAATGTAACAATACTATTTTATTTGAAGAATAACCCATAAAATTTTAAAAATATAATAATTTAAATAAAAGTTCCAGTAGTTCAAAAACTGATTTGAGGGAGTGCCATTATTATTGCAATTTGTTATTTTACTTCACAAAATTCTATTAAGTATAAGAATATTATTTATTTTGCATTTATATTTTTTTTATATTTGTGTTGAGATTAATAAACAAATTATGAATCTTTCATAAGTTTATTATAATTATTAAAAACCTACCTATAGAGAACAATCGTGAGATGTGTATTAACCTAGTTAAGATAGTCGCTCCAAGAATTTAGACGTCTTACGTCATGGCTGACGCTAGGCAATTGTTTTTATTGTCAATGTAATTTTCGATATTTGGTCGCGTTAAAAACAATCATTTTTTTGCAATTTAGTGCAATATATAATGTAAACTTTTAGTGACGTATATAGTTGTATTACTCTCAGTTGCAGTTTCTTAAATATTTTGATGAAAATATAACGAATTATTCATTTATTCGTATGACGTCATTTGAATTCTTACCGCGAGTATAGCAAATTTTTTCGATGTGGAATTCATGATTAACGTATGGCGGTTTAATTTCGAGGTACCCTGTATACAGTGCTGGCTATTTATGTAGGCATTAAATGAAGAGAATAATGCGTAATACAAAATGAGAGCTGTTGCATATACAAATTAATAAAAATGCGATATACCTAAATAAAAAAATATGTGACAAAATTGTAAACTAAGCTGCAATTGAAACCAAACAGAAGTACTATTAACGTAATTTGCTAATTACATCAACCTTAATGAAGTATATAATACAAATTTTAATAAATTTCTTTCAAACTGTAACGTACGACAACATAGCAATTAGTAACCTGTAATTTTCTGGCGAAACATTATGCTCGCATGTATTTCGTACTGTAACTGTATAATACTTCTTACTGTGCGTGTAAACAAAAATGGAACATTTAAGTAAACTTAAGCTACATGTCATGTTGATATTTTACTGCGTCCAGAAAACTTAGCTACTGAGGTGCAAACGTTAAATATCATTGAAAAATATTCCACAAGCAGGATTAAAATGCACAAGAAACAGGAGTAAATAGAAACGTCTGACAGGTGTGCGATGTTGCCACATATTCGACATCTATTTGCTATCACAATTCTGTCACGGTTAATCCGAGAAAAAGTCAATTATTAGGCAGGAAGTAAGCAGACCACTTATATCTCACCTGCACTCAGTTTATATGTCAACATACATATGAAGGAACAGCCAGTTCAATTGTCGGGCATCTCACCTATGGCATAATGATGAGGGTTAACAAGCCCGAAACCGGTCTATGTCTGATGGTGCGTCCGACAAGGGTTCTTGGCTGTTCACACAGATACTGCAGGACTAATTCAATGCCGGTCGGGGCATTAGTCCGCGGAGTAGTTGTTTCCTGCAGTATCATTTACAGTCAATTATGTTTAATTTATTTAACTTATGTGGCAAAATTAAGGCATTCGTATTCCGGACACCCTGTATATGCAGTGCTGGTTATTTCTGTATTAAATAGAAAAAACAATGCATAATACAAAAATAGAATTGCTAATACTTGCACACTGCTGCTAAATAAAAGAAAATAACTATTTAAATGTTTGTTGCTTTAATAATACAAAATATATATTTAAAAATTTTATTTATTTTAATAACAAAATACAGAATTAACAAATATTATCTTTAAAAAAGAACAAAAGAACAATAAATAAATAAATACTACAATTAGCAACTTTAAACTTTTAAAACACTTAAATTTAAATAAGATATGCTGGCATTATTCTGTTAGCTTTCCTATAGGGGTACGACGTCCTCTTGGGCTGTTTTGCCTGTTTCTTCCTGTATCTAAATATGGGGCTGTACACCCGTTGAGAGGTATCCAGGATCTCATCCTGACGACGCTGAACAGGAGCAGGGTCTGGATAGTAGTAATATTGAGGATAAGCCCTTGGGCTACCACCTGAGTTTTCTCCTCTATATATGGCGGTGTTGTAACCATTGTTGTTCACTGGTATGCCCGCGGTCCAAGCACATATTGACAGTAAAAAAATCAGTGAAAGAAACTGAAAAAAATAACAATAATAATTAAGCAATAATAATAAAAGTGTAAATTTTATGAATTAGACTAAAAAGATGCAAATAATAACGCTCATTGAGATTTAACCATTTGGATTCATTGAGCTTAGAACTAATATGATCATATTTTCTAAGACCGTAAGAAAATCTAATGCATGCATTTTGGATACTTTGAAGGCTTTCTCTGTCCCTATTAATGATAGTCGACCAGTAAACTGAGTCGCAATAAGCGATATTACTAAGAATAAGTGAGTCACATAATTTTAATTTAATGTTGGTACTTAGTGAATCTCGGTGAAAGTAAAATGTGCGGAGTTTTATAAACGATTTTTGAATTAACGAACTGACATATTCGGAAAATCGGAGATCCCTATCAAAAAGAACCCCAAGGTTTTTACAAGAATTAGTACAGACAAGTACGACTCCAATTAATAAAATAGTGAACGCAGGATTTTGCGTTATGACTTTTTTATGATGGCCAAGAACAAATAGTTGTGTTTTTAGATGTATTCAAAATCAATCCATGCGCTTGTGAAATCTTTGAAATGGAGTCTAATTCGGTGTTTATGCTTTCGACGGAAGTTATCATTCGAAAATTGAAAAAATAACTGAAAATCATCAGCATATTAGTGAAAGCCTGCAAATTTGATAACATTGGAGAAGTCAGCAGTGTAAACAGAAAACAATAGAGGACCCAAAATACTACCCTAAGGCACTCCCTTTTCCACATCAGAAAAAAATACAAATCATTATAGTGTCAGATCTGAGTAAATTAAAAAATAAACGATTGGGCGTCTAGTTTCTAAACTCACATTTTTCCTGTTTTATAAAAAGTAGATTATTTGTACCATATGCTAGAGAAAAATTAAAGGTACACGTCAGAAGTCTCCCATATAAATTTATGCCGAAAACGATATTCTCTACAAAACTGTATTATTCGTCGATGGTTGATGGTTTGTTTTTGCAGAAGTTCGAAACGATTTGAAAATGTCCGTCCAACTATTTATTGCGTTAAATTCATTGGTAACGCGTTCTCAACTTAATTGGTCGACAGTTTCCAACTGCTGCAACAGCAAACCTATAGAATCGCGCGCTATTCCTGACCACTGACTTACTACAGTCGCCATTTATAATTTTACTGAAGACAATGATTTTTCCAAGGGAAAACTGCGTCAATCAGCTCTTATTATTGAACAGAGAATTAGTTCTAAAAGGGTGGACTCATATTTCATCGTGATATTCTACAAACTACCATTCTTGTCCAGGGAGAAATATTTTATAAATAGATCTGATAAATATTTGCCAACGACGCAGAATACTCAATCAGATCACTAAAGAAGATGATACCTACTGTTCAAAAATTATGAGTACGACTGGAGATAAATTGATTAGCTATTTTTACATGCATATGTCCTGAGTCAAACTAAAGATGCTGATTCTCTTCTATATTATTTTTATACGACTGTTGCTAATTATAGTTGATTACTCAGGGTGTTAAAAAAGATGGTCAAATATTTCAGGAGGTAATAGTATGAACCAAAATAAGCAGAAAACTCTTAATAAACATGGGTCCGCAAAGTAACGGTTGCGGAGATACGGACCACTATTCGTTTTCAAACGTTTTATTTTATTAGGAATAAACCGACAAAGGAAGTTTTTAACAAACAAAAAACAAAGTTACAGAAGATGTTCAAAGTGCCCTCCGTCCATTTCCAAGCAGGCGATCTTGGAGGCCATAAAACAGGTCCGGCCTGATCTGAACCCTCTAGATTTCTTTGTTTGGGGATATTTGAAGACATTAGTGTATGGTACTCATGTAAATAGCCTGGAAGAGCTGCAGCTACGGATTAATCAAAAGTGTCAAGAAATCCAAACCAAGGAGGGTGTTTTCGAAAGAATTCGAATATCGCTGAGACGAAGATGTCGTGCCTGCTTGGAAATGGTTTATTCCTAATAAAATAAAATGTTTGAAAAACGAATACTGGTCCATATCTCCGCAACCGGTACTTTGCGGCCCATGTTTATTAAGACTTTTCTGCTTATTTTGGTTCATACTATTACCTTCTGAAATTGTTGACACTCTTTTTAACACCCTGTATTTTACTGAAAACAGTATAACGTACCTATTCTATTCACATTTTCCAAATTTAATTCTAGCAAACCTCTCATTTTCCAAATATATGCTTCTTAACACACATTCTTAAAATAAATATCGCAAATTTATTTAGTGTAAAGTTAGAGTATTTTAAGCAAAATTTAATTGTATTCTTTAATTTTAATGATAGCTGCAACATTACCAATCTAAAAAAATTGTAATATAGAAGTTTGTCAATTTTCCAAAAATAGATTATGACTAGGCACCTCAATTATAAACTCGAAAAATATTGAATTAAATCACGTTTCACTTTCTAAGAATGTATAACCTCCCCTATACTTACATTCTTCATCTCGCCTACTTCGATGCAAGACGAGTGTTCTCCCCAAAACAAACCACCAGCGATTAACCTGCTAGATAAACAACATTTGCTTATATACACAGAGTTGGTCTATAAATAAAATTCCATAAACAGCCTTAATTTCTTGAACCGATGGACTGGCTCGCAGAAAAATTCTGTTAATCACCATCCAATTGATGATGATAAGTCGCTAATTTCTTAGCCACATAAAAACAAACGGATTTCTTCGGCTTTGCTGCGTGCTCCTCGCTTGTTGTGCACTTGCCTAATTGTTTCTGTAAACTCTTCTGGAAAGTATCGCTAACAAACAACGGTGAATCAGAATTGGGGAGTAGTAGTTTCAGCGTCCTCATAATTTCCACATGATTTGGCACGTTTCAAGAAGAAGATTAGAAACTTGTAGGTACACTAAGAAAATTAAGTTTGTTAAATATTCTCGATCATCAATAGCAGGTATATGAATATCACTATAGTTTATAATTCTTTAGTAATATAAACCGGAATGTTGAAGTATACCTATAGTGTTGGTAATCTTATCATACTTTTTCTTGTTTTGGTCACACAAGACAAGACCTGAGTGCTCCAATTGCAAGACAAGAAAAGATTTTAAAAAAAAGTTTTGCGAGACAAGAAATATTGCTACGGCACGAATTCTTGCAAATGTAAGAAGGGGTAATATTTAACCGAATATTAGCTGAAAACAATAAATATTGCATTTGTATTGTAAGTATACAGGGTATTTCTTAAATAGAGGCAAAATATCCAGGATCGTATTCAGTGGGGTTTTAGGTCAGCTATTGTCCAGCGTGTCAGAAATTAAAAAAAAAACAATCAGTTTTTAATTTTTAATTTCTAAATCGTTTCAGATAATTTAACCAAATTCGGTGTTCATATTTAGTATGAAACAAAAAATTACCAGCTTTAGAAAGTTACCAGTGGCAGAGGTGTGAGGATCATCAGAGAAAATATAGCTTTAGCTGTATATTCTGTGGTATCATCGATCATTATTTGCTATATATTATAATTATTGCGACAAAATGATAGGGGGTTGAAGAGGGCATTAAAATAAGCAGTTTTGTCTTATAAACCCCTGTCCGGAAATATGCCGTTTGGCCGCTACAGAAAAAAAAAGAAAAATTTGAAAAAGTACCAGCTTATTGAAAGAGCTTAGAGTAATTGCTCAAAATGTCCTCCCCGTTGGTCAGTGTACAGCTGGGCACGATTCTTCATTGCCTGGCGAACTCTATAGAATATCCCCGGTATGTCCTGAACTTGTGCGGACGCGGCCATCACTCTTCCCAGTAGCTCTTGTTGGTTGAGAACAGGAGTTTCACACACTAAAGCTTTGAGATCACCCCAGAGAGAATAACCCAAGGGTCGGGTGACCGCGCAGGCCAATGCACAGGGCCACCTCGGCCTATCCACCTGTTAGAAGTGGGCTGGGGCGCCATCGTGTTGGAACCATATATTAGCTCTTATGTCCAGTGGCACATCCTCTAAAAGTTCTGGAAGTACATGCTGCAGGAATTGAGCATAAACGTATCCATTCAAATGTGGTGGGAGCAAATATGGCCCGATGATCTGCTCGCCCACAATGCCGGCCCAGATGTTAATTACAAACTGATGTTGGTCTTTACGGAGGGCTATGACATGGGGGTTATTTTCATTCCAAATGTGACTATTACAGCAGTTTAAATAACCATCCCTTGTAAAACAGACCCCGTCAGTAAACAAAACGTAGCGACCAAAGTGTGGTTGTCTCAACTCCTGCTGCAACCACCAACGACAAAAACGTCGACGCGGCAGATGGTCCTCCAGACCCATGTCTTGGACTTGTAACAGGCGGTACGGGTGTAGTTGTTGATCCCGGAGAACCCGCCAAACAGTACTTTGTGCCGCTCCCATATCATGTGCAATGGCATGCACGCTTGTGGACGGATTGACCTCTACATGGTGCAGAACCTCTTCCTCAGACTCTACTGTCCGCGCAGTTCGGACACTTGCAAAAATTCCAGAAGTAGCGTTTATCACATTACAATCAGCTACAATTTTTTGATGTAAATGATCCTGAAATTCAATGTGAACCTTGTATACTAATGTCTCGAGATGTCCCCAAACAAAAAAAATCAATGGGGTTCCTATCGGGTGATCTAGGTGGCCAAGGGTCACCTGGTTGTTGAGTGCCTTGTCAAGTTACGTTATTACCCAATTTTTATTTTAAAAATTAATGAGTTGGAAAAAGCCCCGTTGTGCATAAACTACATTTGTATTAGCGCATAATTACATATATAAAAAAATTATCTACGTCGGTAAACAATATACCAGCCGTAAAGTCAACATTTTGTTAAATTTTTGCAAAATCTAGTGGCAAAGTTGTAGGCGAGCAGGATAGTCTTGAGGTAGCAGGGCTTAAACCCTTTGTATGTAATACGGCTATCTATAGTTGTTGATACCTCAGAATGGACCAAACTAATTTATGATTCACAATAAGATTTTCAGCTATCTTCCTAGTACTAGTATTTGGGTCTGCTTCAATCTCGTACAGAATAGCTTCCAACTCAGGTGGTCTAAAAGGTCTTCCAGGATTTGGACCTTTCTGAAATGACTAAATGAGCCTGACTCCGAAAGACGCTGAAAAACATTTCTGAACATTTTTGGATTAGAAGTTGGATGATTTGGAAATATTTCCATATAAATTAACCTAGCTTCAATACCATTTCCATCTGCAAGGCCATAAATGTAAACCATAATGGGGGTTTCAGAATTTCAATATGCATAAGCCATTATTAAAACTTAATCTTTAAACTTAATTTGATAATACAGAATATTAAATAAGATGACGCCTTTTTATTATTATTGCTTTGCATGACCCCCCTAAGATATGTTTAAGTAACTGTGTAAAAATGCACTTAATCAATTAAAGAAATTTTATTGTTAATCATTTTGGAATACACAGAAAAGTAAAGAAACAAAAAATGATGGTAATACAATGGCGCACATGATGAACTATTTTATATGTAATATTATATAGGGTAATATATTCTTTTTCCGCAAATAATGACCTTCGTCACTGATAAGTTTCTAAAGCTGGTAATTTTTTGTTTCATACCTACGGTCAACTAAATGTGCACCTCGAATTTGGTTAAATTATCTCAAGTGGTTTAGAAATTAAAAACTAGAAACTGATTTTTTTATTTTTGACAAAGAACCCTTATTTTTCCACATAATATGCCTCTGGATTTTTGACCTCTCTCCCTCCAAAACATACACGTCACAAACATTTCAGAACTGTTACTAAAAAATATATTTTCATAGCCAAAAACATTTGGAAAGTCCAAAAGAGCAACTCAAACAATATTTCGTCACCTTAATGCAAACTAGCCTATGTCCATTTTTATTAAAATTCGGTTTTTTATTCTATTCAGTTAGAGTACAAAACATAGAATAGATGTTAGAACATCGGCTGTCTATTCCATTCAGTTTCAATTTTTCAAATTAATTAATTATTATTAATATAATGTCACGGATTTCCCAATCCGACTTTTTCTATTGCCAGAAAAACAATCCGTTAATTAATCACTTATCTTTATTAACTACCCAGTACACTATTAAACGCTATCTAAATCACTTTGATCTCTCCAACTAAACACTTCGATTCAGACTGTAATACAAGATTAACTAACTTGGCCGTTTATTCTTCTTTTATAGACGAAACAAATATTCCAGGTATTTTCTAGTATCTCTAGATCCATTTTCCCGAACGACTCGAATGCTTCTCATCGATTTCACATTTTTCCAGTCCCGTCTCGATCCACGGCATTTTGTTTGTTTAACAGAATCGTGTAGGGGTGATCGGGGCAATCTTAGCAATTCGCGGTACCGCACTCGTCGAATTGGGTGTGAGCGGGACAAATTCTGTGACAATAATAATAATAATAACGGCAAAACATACAGAAGCTTGGAATTACTTAAAATCCCGTGCCATGGACAGACCTTATTATTTATGTCTTTTTGACGTTTTTAGAAAAAGTTTGCTTCATTACTGTTGTGGAATCACCCACATCCACCAATTTTGATAGGACTATAATCGATAAAGTCAAATGACACGATAATAGTAAAATTTCTTAAAATTATTTCTAACAATTTTAATACAACATTGAATTGAAAGAAATTAAAATATAGTTGTCTCAAGAATTCAGACGACTTATGTCATACAAACAAATGAATAACGCAATGAGGATAATAAAACTATATACTTCACTAAATGCTTGCACTATATATTGCTCTAAATTATAAAAAATTATTGTTTCTAACTATCGAAAATTATGCAGACAATAAAAATAATTGCGTAACGTCACCGTGACGTAAGTCGTCTGAATTCTTGCTGCAACTATATTAGTATTACTCACTAATTAGGTATGAGAGACTGTTGTAGTATTAAGCCATACCAGTTTCATTTATCACCCATCATAGGTGGCGAAAGGAGGATAAAAATGCAAAAAATAAAATAAAAACTCAGAAAATATCATTTGAACTTCATAGAGACTATTGATAGTAAGAATATTAAGCGATTTCACATACTAGTTTCTTTTGTCAGCCCGTCAGGTGGTGAACCGGGATAAGAATGAAAAAAAAAAAATAAATCATCGACCAAAAATGAAATTACAGAAGACATTGACTTCACTAAGTTAATAAGAGAGTAATTTTTTGTTAATTTTTTTTAGTCCCATTTGAAAGAACACACTTATTTTCAAAACACTCGGTATGTTTCTCTAATTTAATAATTTTACTTGAATCAGACTTTAACTATTATATCAAGAAAATAATAAGAACGAATGAAAGAAAAATATTATATATTCCAAAATAATGTAATGAAATTGAAAAATTGCATATTTAAATTAATACCTACACTTTTAATCTCGTACAAGCATTGGTTTTATAATATATCAACTCAATGATACAAGTACCAAGTTTTTAAATTTTATTCCACTATATTAACTTTTCATTATGTCTACAATATCACATATGCATACATATAAGTATTTTAAAAATTAAGCAATTAAAATAACTGTAAAATTCAAAAATTAAATATTTCTCTTACGTCTAGATGACTTACTATATCTGATATCTGAATAGGATGTTCAATAAAATAAAATCTAAACTCTTTACATAGGTATCTACGTAACTATAAATTATTTCTAAATATTGTGATGATGTCAGTGGTACTGTAGTAATTAAAATGTAATAAAAAAAACAAAAAACAAAAAATCTCAAAATTATGCTAAAATTATAACAATTTAAAACTAATATTATTAAATTGTTTGTATTCTGCTCCTCCTCCGGTAAAATTGAAGAATACCCTTAGTATTACCTTAGTAACCAATAGAAAAATATAATTTATATTTTAATAATACACAAAAATAGAAACTAATTTCTTTTTCCCAATAGACAAAGAATGATTAATTATACACCTAATACATATATCAAATATCCGCTGCCTTGTTTGTAGGTTTTTAATGTTTCTAAAGAAAATAAAATATTTTCAGGATTTTCCGATAATTTTTAATCTAATTCTAACTTTCTAAAACTCCCAGGCAAGCTGCCACTTCCGATATCATCTTGGGATGGAGTATTCTTGCTCTTGATAATGCCCCTGTCACTGAGAAGATTCATAACGTCGAAACTCAGCAGTCTGTCTCTTTTGGCAGCCAGCTCTTCCTTCCACATATCCACCATTTCCTTGGCTGAGATTTCACCGCCCAATTCCAGAGGAAGGCATCTCTTGGGAATTTTATTTAGCAGTTGGTCTGTGCAATCGTGAACCTTGAAGTTAAAACATAATTATTTAATGTACTATGTGCATTTTCCTAGCCTCAGCTGGGATTTGTGATGCACCCTTGTTGTTCTCGGGCTAGTCTGTAAAAGCGGATCTAATGTCAGTACCCTTGGGCTGGCCTATACAGGGTGGATCATTAATATTGAGCCATAGAGCAGGGACGACATCTTTGGAACAAAATATGAAGATTTTTTTTATATAATTTTAGGTATTAACAATATTGTGTGAAACTAACTACTCTGCGGACTAAAGCCCCGAGCAAAGTTGAATTACACCCACAGTATCTACTTATATATTCTTTATTAATAGCTTTTGTAACATTTTTTACTGTATTAGAAAGGTATTTTAAGCTAATATATATATATATCAAAATCCTATCAATGAAGTCATATGTATGCTCTCTGATACCAAACATCTAGGTATGCTAATGAATAATTCCACAGACAAAGCTCTATTCAATAATTATCTAAAAAATTAATCTAGCTAAATTTACTAACCTGGTTTAATGAAAACATTCTATAAATATCTAAGTTCACTTTTGAAACTGTGAGAACTCGAAAATTCAACCACAATAGATGATATCTGACCTATTTCTGCATTTTTAAGATTGCTTCTTCAGGTGTCCTGCTTTACGTTGGGTCAAATATCTAGCTATAAAAATTACTATACCAGTAAATTAGAAATTGGCAAGTTCTATGAAGTGTACCTTTTTTACGTAGAAATGACGCCTGAATAAGATTTTGTAGTTAATCAAATCAGAACGTTTCGTCAACAAAAAATAATAGATGGTTGAATTGTGAAGTGTACTTAATATATAAATCATGGTTCCGTTTCTTAAAAAATATTTTCCTACAAAATTGGTGATAATCGGTTCAGCGATACTGGAGTTATTACAAAAAACCAAAACAAAAGATAATTTTGACGTCTTGTATCTTCTTCCACATCAACATTTTACTAAGACATAGTTAGCTATATCCTGATATTTTATCAGAAAGATGTCGCTCCTGCTCTATGGTTCATTATCCACCCTGTATATTGATTTCAGTTTCTATTGTTAATACTGCGACTGTAAAGTCGAAATCGCTATTCAGACAGCGGTGGTGTTCCCATAATAACATTCTAAACGTTTCGCTGCTCTTCACTGTCAGAATCTTCAGATTCGCGAAATTCGCAAACCACTAATGGTGCTATAAAATTCAAGATGTCGGATGTAGAGATAATCAACAATTTGTTTACAATTTCCGCTAAGTTTTTAATTGCTTGGAATATTATGTTTTGTGGTGTAATTCTTTGTATTCAAGTAATTTTTTATGTGTGTATTTTAAGACTTATCAATATGATTATTTTAACTCTAATATAAAACAAATTCCAAGTGCATATATGTCGTTAATTCCTAGTATGCTAGTATCCTTTCAGATTCAGATATATTGGTTCCATTCGAGATACCTTGAACTACTTAGGGATCGTGTGTGACCTCCAAAAGAAGGTGACGCACATAATTTTGTTAGGGGTAGAACGCGAGAAGCCCCATGTTGTCAAAAGTCTGTGTTTACAGCGTCTGCTTTACTTCAGCCATCTCCATACAATATCCACCTTTTATTAAATTACCTAGCATAAAATTCTCTGAAAGAAAAAATTTGCTACATACTTTCGTGCGTTTAGTTATCGGTTTTCCGATTCTCAATTTAATTTTCCACTACTTACAGAGTATGGGAACTACGGGATATTTATGCAAGGAAATATCAGAAGTACATAGAGTAAGAGGTGAACTGGGGAATTGCACAGATTTTCTGATATTTTACGCAAATATTCATTCGTATGTTTTGCATTTTTGTACACTTTTTATAACTAAATATCTTACGATCTCAATAAACTGTTCTGGTACTATTTATACAGAAAAAAATATAGAAAAATATTAAAAAACACACAAAACCACACTCTTATTATACAAGTAATTTGTTGTGTACAAGCAGTTCTAAAATCTATCAACAGATATCAGCCATTTCGTGATTTTCGTCACTTCGCTATGATTTAGGAACTTTATTTTGAGTCATGACAGAAGATGCCGTCAATGAATTGCAGCGCAACTTTTGGAAGTGTGTGATGCAACCAGTTCCAGAAGCTACCAATTGAGCTCTCGGAAAACCAGCGTAGCAGCGTATCAAATTAGTATATGGTGTTTATGGGTACTGATAGCGAATCTGTTTCCACATGGTCTAGCCTGAGAACAGCAAGGGTAGATCAAAAATTCTCAGCTAAGGCTAGGAAAGTGCACTTTAATTATGTGGCTGACTGCTACTAGTTACCTAGGCCGCGGTATAACAACCCGTAAAACTATAGACCATTATATCAAAGCAGGAGTGGTAAAAGCCACAAAACCACTGAAAATATACATATTTTTCAATAAAAAAGATTTTTATTACTTACAGCTAATCTTTCTTTGAGCTTTTGAGACAAATTGGACTTGGCAAAATCGTAAATGTACTTTATAGGGGCTGGAAGATTTAACAAATTTATTTCCTTATGTCTCATTGGATATGATTGCTGAAACAAATTATTTTGATTTTGGCAAAAATATATTATATATATTTAAAATATGTAGGAGTGATGGCAATTTCAGTTTGAAAAGACAAAGCATGTGGTACTCACCTCCCCCCATCGTATTAAATAGGCGAATTCGGTTACAGAAAACAATGTAACAATAGAAGGACCGACAGCTCCTACATCAGCTATATGATTCACTCCTAAAATTTGATTTTCTTCGTCTTCCATCAAGGTTTCGTAAGTTATAGCATGAGCTCTTGCCATATCTGTTCCATTAAATTTATCTAAATCAAATTTTCCTAAAAAAAAAATGAAAACGCTATAGAAAATTATCGCTTCAAATTTAACATAATTTACACAACAGTAGCGCGGACAGAACGATAGGCAGGTGAGGCAGGGTCTCAGTAAAAATTTGAAAATAATAAGTAACAAATAAGAATCACCAACTGTCTTACTATTAATCTTCTTCTTCTTTAATCATCTAATCAATTAGATGATTAAAGAAGTAACATTAGAATATATTGGCTACGTAATTCCTATGTATATCTATAGATGACTATACACAAATATTACACTATAGTTGGCTTCCAGAATTGTAGAGAGTAACTATTAATCGCTAGCTTGTAGACAAGCGCGACGGGTGAAGCGTGCGAGGAGCAACATTTCATAGGCGTACTAAATTTGAACACGATCAAATATAAAAAATATACAAAAATGACAAAAATAATTGCACTACATCACATTCATTATTTTTAGAGTAGAAACAGTGATATAACAGTTTTTACCAAATTCGAGGCGTTAGAAAATAAAAATAATAAGAGTTATTTCGAAATTTAAAGTTTTTATCTTGTATTATCAATTACCCAAGGTCGAAAATAATAGAGAGTGACTAATTCACAACACAGAGATGAGTACGGAAGGTACGGGTGGTATGATTACCTAAGCGTGCCACTTGAGAAGAGTTAAAGCACACAAAATTATCAAAAATAAGTTGACGTCGGGCTGAACCTAGCACATTAACAATTTGCTTTAAATGTGCCCCTGTCCTTATGGACGGCGATTCTCCACTACCACCCACTTACACCTACCTGATGCGCACTCCGCAGATATCACACTTAAGCCTTGTCCTCATAGACGCGAAATTCACGGATTTTTGCACGAATTTTGCAACTTCTGTTTTAATTATTTATGGTGGGAAAATCTCAACTTTTGACAATTGCAATTTGCGAAAGTGTCAAACACTACAAATATTATTGCTCTTTCATTATTATGTGGTGTTAATAATTTTTTTTTTAACTTCTGATAATCTACCATGGCAGTTTTATGATGAAAATGATTTTCCACCGTTAAATAAATCGCGCAAATATTTGCGAATTCCGCATTCAAAAGGACAAAAGGCTTTAGAATACATACACACTATTTACTATTGGTTACTACTTACTAGCACTGTCACTATAACGATCACACATTAACACTTATTATATCATATCGTACCGCTTTCCGTATGACCTTCATGTTTCGTCAAAATTTAATATATTCTTTGATCAGATTCTTATTTTTTAATATTTATTTTAAATAATTTCTTCGCCATATCACTATTTTGTCATTTCTATCAGTATACTTTTTTCAATTTCATTTATACGGACTAAGTTTCATCTTGTAAGATATAGCAATAGATTTTTTTTTTTTTGGAAAACTCATTTTAAAAATACAATCTTCCTGTCACGAGTTTCCATCACTTTCCGTTTCACAGTTGTACTTCTTTACCACTTTTTTATTTGCACACATATGCTATTGACGTACAAATTTGTCGCACACTAAACTGTTCATACATGTCATCATCCGATATTCCTCATTTCGATCAAATCACTAATAAAATTAATTACATTCATAATTAAATTAATGAAAAGATATACCCGAAATTTTGCCCGCCCGACCGATATACCCGCCCATGATAACGCTGGAAATGAAACAGTTGGATCCGACAATTCGTCGCAGCCAATCAAAAGCCAGCAGCGCATGCGCACTAACATGTACTAACTGCAGCGCATGCGTAGCAGAGACTGTGTAATCGGGTATGCTCTCAGAGATATGCGGCACACGATTTTGTAAATTGTGAGCAGGTTTATAATATTAGTCACTCTCTACAATTTTGGAAGTGGACTATAACAACAGCTTCAACGGAGGCGCGATTTGTAAACAGCGACTTCAAATTTATTAATCATAATAAAATTACTCATTTTATTATTTCAAACGTAACATTGAGAAGTACAAATAAATAAAATAGTACATCGGCATTTTACGATACGCGTAAAATACAACTGAAAAAGTTGGGGAAAATGTCAAATAGTTAAAAAAAATTACTTAAATGAATTTATTCGCCTAACAAAGAACAATTTCAAATAATTCTGTATTTCTTGATTTACCCATAAACAATGATTAAGACAAAAGTTTCCAAAATGTGTTAATTTTGTAGTTCGTATTTGGAACCCGCCTGCTTACCGCTACTGTTACAATTACACAATAGTAATTACTATGAGAAATAAAAACTATAAGAAAAATTGGAAAGTTCATTTGATATTTACTTCTCTAAGTTGAATGCAAAGTAAACTTTCATCAATAGACCTGTTCAAGCAAGGAATCTTGACTGGTTTAAAACTGTCAGAAATATTCGACCAGTAAAGTTATGAATTTGTTTTCAGTAAACATCATGCAATAAGTAGTTGGACGAACGTTTTTCACAGTTTAGAATCACTCTAGATTCCTTGCTTGAACAGACCTACTATCAGTCAATGATGAAATAACTAGAACAGGATATTAAAACAGATACTTGCCTAGATCGTATATTATCACTCGTCTTCCATAACTATCTCTAAAGGGACTAACAAATATATACCTAAAAACACGTCTCGTTATTAATATGTATTTCAGTTTCAGTTCATCTTCGCTTACCCATTGGTGATAAGTTGGTTTACTTTTGAGTCCATATAGTCAAGATCATACATAATATGTTTGAACTTTTTGCGGTAATTAAGATACTTCAGTAGAATCTGTTGAGCCATAGGTATGCTGAACTTTTTTATTCTCAAAAATCGAAGCAGAAAAATGTCGTCTGGAATAAAAAATAAATTCCAACAAATATTAGAATTCATTAATTTAATATCAGAATATTTAATGCTTGAATACGAAATAAGTATAAGAGTTTGCCATATACAGGGTGATTTAGTCATAATGTCATTAATTTTACTCGACCCTTCAAAAGATAAACAGATCATCCCATAACAATCGGTAATGCGGCGCTCCTGGTACGCTACAAATTTTCTGTTGACGCGTACGAGAATTGAAGGTAATAGAAGATCAGCAGCGTTGCCACTTAGGATCATATGCATTTTCAAGGTATTCATTAAGCGTTTTGTCTAGTGCGCGAATGGATTACTCGTGGTCAGCTCCATATTTGTTTTGTGTCTTCTAGCAGTGGTGGAGCAATAAAGACTTATGTAGCTGATTGGAATTGAAATGAAATTGAATTTTGGATATGAAGAATTATTTGGTGCTATATGCTGGTTAATTTTACAGTTTCTTATATAACATGACATGTTCGAACAATAACACCCACAAAATACACAGAGAATAACACTAACGAGATACAAGATAAAATAATGTATTGGTTAACCACACTGTACGCCAATGACGTGTTTACAAACAAAATAATGGAAAATTAAGAACACCATTCATATCGTACGTGCAGATGATTGTCTCTCTCGCACCCACATACATAACGAATGAAGTATTTCTTTGCTGAGTTTCATGTGCCTCCTTTTGTCACTTTATATGGATCCGCAGTGGAACTAAGAGTATTCCACATTGTACATTTCAGTGTCTGTTACTAGATCTATTACAATTTTTATGAACATCTATTACCGAAAAATGTTTGAAGTAGGCAACACTGTCTACAACGCCAATATAAAGACTAATGGATCAAAAATATCGAAGGCGTGTTCACCTTAGAAAAACTGACCAGAACTATGTTCGACTTTTTCCGCCGGTAACGTAATAAACGGAAATTTGAACTACCAACTTTTTAGCTGTGCTGAATGTGCTGATACAAATTTAATTATTTGTTTCTGTTACTATTTAGCGGTTCTGCAGTGCTTGCCATTGCGTAGACATTAAAAACAAAGTTATTAACCTAAATACGGTAGGTCAAGATTTGGATTGCGGGATTGTTGATCACTGAATAGGTATGTCTCTGACTGTTTTTTGTTGACAGCACGAGGGTTTTTTATTACTGTCTGTATTTAAGAGGCCTCTTTAGGTATCTTAAAACTAGTTTCAAAATAACTCCTGTAATAATGATCCGATTTTGATGCAGCTTGCACCAGTTTAGAAAAAAAACTAGTTTCTTGGATGCCCTAAATCATATTTTTTGACACAAGTAAACTAAGAATTAAAACGTAAAGAAAATAAAATAAATGGGCATCCTAGAAGCGGCGAATTATTGTGTTGTGTTCTAAAAATAATTGATAATGACTTTGTATTTGGAACTAGTAAGTAAAGTCTGCTAAAGAAGCCGCTTACGTTGAAAATCAGGCGATGAAATACGAGGCAAGCAAAGGCAAAAGATGTAAGAGAAGTCGGACGGTTGCAATGCGCTTAGCGGAACGGTCGAGTAGCATCTGGCGTTGCCCCTTAAATACAAAAAACGTTTCAGCCTCTCTTAATAACTTAACCTAGTGAGAAGTGCATTTTATTTCACTATTTATGTAATGCAATGTGAATGGTTTGTTTTGATCCGTTGGAGTTTTGTAATTTCAATATTAAATATTTTGTATGAATTTTACTGAATATACTAATTGCATACTTTTAAAAAATAATTTATAGCATTAATTACACTATAGGAAAATATTTAAATTTGGCAACGTAGGGTCAGGCCAACACTGAGTTGAATTGCCGCCAGCAGTCAGTGACAGTCTGAAATGCGTATTTTAATAATGATTTGAAAATATATTTTTTTAAATCGCGTATTCGTATTATACTCATTTTTTCCTAGCTTCTCTTAAAATTAATGATGTTATGACTGCGTCACCCTGTATCTTATGTGTATAATTGTATGCAATTGTTTACGACACCGAAATCAATGTTCATACTTTCCTATCGTCATTCAATAGCAAGTACAACAGATCATTACCTGTAATGCAATTCTCAACGTCAGGATTCTGTTTAATCCATTCCCTAATATGAGCCAGACATTGTCTTCTAACATTTTCTTCCTCTCTCAATTCCTTACTAGCTATTGCTGCTAAATTTTCAGAAATATTCGTGTCCTTATCTTTGTTTGTGTTGCCATTATGATCCTCCCACGCGTTGGAAGGTATAACTTCACTGGTCATCTGAAGAAAAACATAATGGGTAATTTGGGGATAAATAATGAATGTTACAAGTTACAAAATTTAGATCTGATAATAGAGTTCTCTTGGATGTGTGTCACTTTAAGGAAGGTAAAAACTACAACCTGTCTCAAATTGTTATTTACACATTGGAGTATCAGATTCCACCAGTTATACAAATATCGCACTGGAAGAGTTGTTTTTATAAGAGTTGTTTAAAAAAATTAATAATTTGTGTTTTTAAGATATACATTACAATATTTTGGAAACTATTTTCGTTATTCATCTCAATTTTTGCATCAACATATTGTCACGGATTTCCCAATCCGACTTTTTCCTCTTACCAGAGAAACAATCCGTTAATTAATCACTTATCTTTATTAACTACCCTGTACACTACTGAATACTAATTACAACTCAACTAAACACTATTTAATTAATCGCTCTGAATCTCCAGGAAATTTGCAACTAAACACTCAAATTAAAGATTGTAATACAATACTGACTGACTCGGCCGTTTATTCTTCTTTTATAGACCAAACGAATATTCCAGGTATTTTCTAGCATCTCTAGATCCATTTTCTCGAACGACTCGAACGCTTCTCGTCGATTTCCAATATTTCCAGTCGCGCCTCGATACCCGGCATTATTTGTTTGTTTACCAGAATCGTGTAGGGGCGATCGGGGCAATCTAGCGTTTCGCGATACCACAGTCGTCGAATTGGGTGCGAGCGGGGCAAATTCTGTGACAACACAAAGTACTACAGCGCTCCCGACAATGCATACTAGGTTTAAAAACAATTATCATTTTTCCAAAAATTAATTCTAAATTGAAATATGTAAGTATTGAAAATTTCGGCATACGGACAACTATATAAAATATTTTTTTTCCTATACATATACATATATTAAATGAAATGTAGATAACAGATTAGATTTTTTTAAAAAAGAGGACCCTATCGTTAACTATTCGAGAGATAGTAATTTTTGCTAGCGCTTCCTTTGGTCTGAAGTCATTTTAAGGTAAAAAGCTACGACCCATGTAAAATAACCACTAACTCACTGAGACATAATTAGTCACCAATCGCACAAAAATCATCCCGGTACGAGGGTACACAAGGCATATTTTTTCTAAAGTTTACTAATTTTTAATTCTAAATAAGGTCTTGTTTTTGACATTTCTACCCTGGCGTCCTCTATGAACTATAACCAAATTGTACAGATTTGAATTTCTCGACCCAAAGAAGAACAAATCCCAAAATTGTATATGGATTATAGCATTTATCAAGAAATAAGAGAGAAAAAGAAAATTAAAATAATATTTTACATTTGATACCCTGTATATCTTTAACTATCAACTTTTGTGCTAAACTAAATTCTGCTATTGCGCAATAGTTTTACCTTAAGGATCTATCCATAAATTTTGGCTCATTACCTCGGTACCAATCTGTCTAGTGTAAATTTTCTAAAGAAAATTAATTATATATTACAGATTGTACATTTACAGATCATGTTGTGTATATAATTTTTTGACGTAAAATTACTGTAAATAGCTACTAGGTATTTTTACATAATAGATCACGGCAAAATTACAGTATATAATTTGAAAGCAAAAATGCGATCTAAAATAATGTAATTTTATAAAATGCGTTTTTCCAAACATTTCTATAAATTTGAATAAATAAATTAAGCTCATCAATTCCAAAATACAAATAGAATTTCTTGCAAGTTGTAATAATATTTTTCAATTGTTTAATGTTCTCTAACAAAAATCAGTTCATTTTATTTAAATATAAATTGGTATTAAATTTACACCTAACAAAAAAATTCAGTCTTGAGAAAAATAATCGTCCTAAATCTGACATTGACTATTGTTAGAAGTTAGTTGTTATTATTACTTAATTGTTCCAGTTAATATATATGTATGCAGAGAATTATTTTGAAGACATTTACCACTGCAAATAAAGAAATTTTAGACAAATAAATGCAATTATGTCCAAAATATCTAGCGTAAATTCAATATTTAAAGAAAAACTATTAATAATAATAATAATATTTTATTTTCCTGTAGACAAAATACACATTGTATAGGAATAGTCACACTTTTGCTTAAATTCTAACTACAATTAAAAAACTCTTGTAAACTGTAAAAAAACATAATATTTTAAAATCCTTTTAAAAATGGGCATATTTTCAACAGATCTTATCGAGACCGGTAACATATTAAAAAATTTTAAACCTAAATAAGAGGGTGAGTTGTATGTTACAACATACTGTCACGGAATTTGCCCCACTCACTCCCAAACCGACGACTGTGGCACCGCGAATTACCTAAGATTGCCCTGATCGCCCCTACGCCATTCTGGTAAACAAACAACATGCGTGAATCGAGGCCTTACTAGAAAATCGTGGAAACGACGAGAAGCGTTCCAGTCGTACTAGAAAATGGATCTAGAGATACTGGAATATACCTGGAATATTCGTTAGGTCTATAAAAGAAGAATAAACGGCCGAGTTAGTTAGTCTTGTATAAGTCTTGTATTACAGTTTGAATTAAAGTGTTTAGTTGGAGATATCAAAGTGATTTAGATAGCGATTAATTAAATAAGTGTTTAGTTGACCTGTAATTAGTAGTGGTCAGTAGTTAATAAAGAAGTAATTTATTAACGGATTGTTTTTCTGAAGTGAAAGAAAAGACGGGTTGGGAAATCCGTGACAATTTGGTGTCGGAAGTGGATTTAATTGAAGTTTTAAAGAGCTTTCTGGAACTCTGTACACAAAGTGAGTGGGTTTAATTGGAAGTTTGAAGAACTTTCTGGAACCCTGTGCGTGGGTGGAATAAAGACCCAAGTGTGATATATCACCGCACTCGTCGTGACTCAAGGAAGTGAACGGTGGTATTCGCGAAGGACATTCTCGAACATTCTAGAACTTTGTACGGGAGTGAGACAAAGACCCAAGTGTGGCATATCACCGCACTCGTCGTGACTCAAGGAAGTGAACGGTGGTATTTGCGAAGGACATTCTCGAACATTCTAGAACTTTGTACGGGAGTGAGACAAAGACCCAAGTGTGGCATATCACCGCACTCGTCGTGACTCAAGGAAGTGAACGGTGGTATTTGCGAAGGACATTCTCGAACATTCTAGAACTTTGTACGGGAGTGTGACAAAGACCCAAGTGTGGCATATCACCGCACTCGTCGTGACTCAAGGAAGTGAACGGTGGTATTTGCGAAGGACATTCTCGAACATTCTAGAACTTTGTACGGGAGTGAGACAAAGACCCAAGTGTGGCATATCACCGCACTCGTCGTGACTCAAGGAAGTGAACGGTGGTATTCGCGAAGGACAATCTCGAACATTCTAGAACTTTGTACAGGAGTGAGACAAATACCCAAGTGTGATATATCACCGCACTCGTCGTGACTCAAGGAAGTGAACGGTGGTATTCGCGAAGGACAATCTCGAACATTCTAGAACTTTGTACGGGAGTGAGACAAATACCCAAGTGTGATATATCACCGCACTCGTCGTGACTCAAGGAAGTGAACGGTGGTATTCGCGAAGGACAATCTCGAACATTCTAGAACTTTGTACGGGAGTGAGACAAATACCCAAGTGTGATATATCACCGCACTCGTCTTGACTTAAGGAAGTGAACGGTGTTATTCGCGAAGGACAATCTCGAACATTCTAGAACTTTGTACGAGAGTGCGACAAAGACCCAAGTGTGACATATCACTGCACTCGTCGTGACTCAAGGAAGTGAACGGTGGTATTTGCGAAAGACATTCTCGAACATTCTAGAACTTTGTACGGGAGTAAAACAAAGACCCAAGTGTGACATATCGCTGCACTCGTCGTGACTTAAGGAAGTGAACGGTGCTATTTGCGAAGGACATTCTCGAACATTCTAGAACTTTCTACCGAAGTGAGACAAAGACCCAAGTGTGGCATATCACTGCACTCGTTTCATTGTAAGGAAGTCAACTGTGACATTTACAAACACATTCCTGGACATTCTAGAAGATTCCAAAGAGAGTGAATGCCTGTAACTAGAAGCCAAGTCAATATGGATGCACAATTAGCAAAACTTTTAGAAATGATGCAAGCAATGCAAAATAAAATGGAAGACCAGACGAAAACAATGCAGGAAAAATTTGAAGAACAAGGGCATAAAATGGAAGATCAGTCTCAAACGATGCAGGAGAAATTAGAAAAGAAATTAGAAGAACAAGGGTGTAAAATGAAAGATCAGATACAGACAATACAACAGGAAATGAGAGATCAGACGAAAGAAATGCAGTCAAAGTTAGAAAAAATGGAGAATACGCTAGAAGAAAACTAGAGGAGCAGTCACATAAAGTGACACAACTAGAAGAAAACTAGAGGAGCAGTCACATAAAGTAGAAATACAAGTGGAAGAGAAACTGTTAGCACAGAAACAGGAAATACACGAAGAAATAAACCTGGTTAGAGAAGAGCTTCGACATAAATTAGACAAGATAGCAAAGGAGGGCGTAGTCAAATCAGAAGGACCTGTTATCCGAACTCAGAAGACTAGACCTCCTGAATTCGACGGCAAGGTTTCCTGGAATGTATACTCCGTCAGTTTGAAGCAGCAGCATCAGCAAATGAATGGTCGGATTATGAGAAAGCTACTGCTCTGATAGTTGCTTTACGAGGGGAAGCTCTTGACGTCTTACAAGGAGTTCCTGCTGGGCAGCAGAATAACTACGACATTCTAAAACAGCATATGGAAATGAGATATGGGGATAAGCACCTGCAGCAAGTGTACCAGGCACAATTGAAAAATCGTCACCAGCAGAGTGGAGAGAATTTACAACACTTTGAGACAGACGTTGCTCGACTGGTTCGATTGGCATATCCAACAGCCCCGTCCGAATTTGTAGACCAGCTCTCCATCCAAGTGTTTATCGACGGCCTAAGAGATTGCGAAACACAGCAGGCACTACGGCTCGCTAGACCTAAAACGTTGAATGACGCTCTTTCGCATGCACTGGAATTTGAGGCAGCAAAGATGGCATCCGGTAGACATGTTAAAGTACGGACTATCACTGATAACAGCGATAATATGGCAAATGGAGACATAATCAAAACGTTGAAGGAGGTCATTAAGAAACTCAGCCCAACTACCAATCCGAAGAGAGAACAATCTGATAGTCGAAGGGATCGCCTTGTTCAATGCTGGAACTGTGGGCAGATGGGACATCTGAAGAGACAGTGTAGGGCCACAGTCGCAGATCAGCAAAGGCGCGGCTCCCAAGCGGCAGCCTCTAAGGAATATGTTAAAGTGCGGACCATACGTGATAATAGCAATAGGATGGCAAATAGAGAGATAATCAAAACACTGAAGGAGGCCATTGATAAATTCAGCCTAACTACCGGACCAAAGAGAGGACAACCCGATAGACGAAGAGAACGCCCACTTCAATGTTGGAACTGTGGGCGGGCGGGTCATTTAAAGGGGCAGTGTAGGGCGCCAGTCGCGGATCGGCAATGGCGCGACTCCCAGGCAGGCAAGGAACATGGAAACTCAGACGCCCTGTCTAGACCTTGTCCTACCAACAACAACAAACACTGTAGTAATCTCGAAAGAAAAGAGGACATATCATTTGTTCCTTGCAAGATAATAGTAGCCCAAACTGAAGACAGTTGGAGTTCAGCGGCGATTCGGGAAGACCAGCAAGCTGACTGTGACATCAAGCCCTTACTAGACTGGAAAGAAGCCAACAACCGACCCTCATGGGCTGAAGTCAGCAGTAAAAGCCCAACATTAAAGAGCTATTGGGCTCAATGGAATTCCTTGGTGTTGGAAGACGGTGTCCTAAAAAGAGCATGGGAGAACAATGACGGAACGGAGGTCAAGAAACAAGTACTACTCCCGAGGTCCCGGGTCAAGGAAGTGCTGCAGGAAGTACATGGAGGTACTGGGGGTGGACATTTCGGTATCAATAGGACTCTACAGAAGATTAGGGAGCGTTTCTACTGGTTGAGCTGTAGGACGGATGTAGAAGATTGGTGCCGAAAATGTGACGTATGTGCAGCCAGCAAGGGACCGAAGACCCTTTCCAGAGGCAAAATGCGCCAGTACATCGTAGGAGCACCGTTCGAGAGGATTGCCATTGATATCGCTGGCCCATTTCCGAAAACCCAAAGTGGCAACCGATATCTGCTAGTAGCCATGGACTACTTCAGCAAATGGCCGGAAGTATACCCTCTTCCCAATCAAGAGACCACGACCGTAGCAGAAGCCCTAGTCAACAACCTGTTCTGCAGATTTGGTGTGCCCATGGAACTGCATTCAGATCAGGGCAGAAATTTCGAATCAGGTGTGTTCCGAAAGGTCTGCGAGCTTATGGGAATCCGAAAACCAGGACCACCCCACTGCATCCCCAGTCAGATGGTATGGTGGAACGCTTCAATGCCACACTAGAAACCAATCTGAGGATGTTTGTGAACGAAAACCAGACAGACTGGGACAAGCTCATTCCACTCTTCCTGTTAGCTTACCGCTCAGCTGTCCATGAAACTACTGGGAAGACTCCCGCAAGGATCATCTTTGGAAGAGAGCTTCGCCTTCCAGCAGATTTGGTATTTGGTCGTCCTGCGGAACAGCCCACAGAGCCAGACACTTACACCCATGAGCTAGAACGAAGACTAGCAGCCGTACACGATCAAGTCAGATCTCGAATGCGACTAGAGAGCGATCGCATGAAGACTCGATACGACGTCCGGGCCAATACAGTTGGATTCCAACAAGGTGACCTGGTGTGGCTGTACAACCCCACGCGGAAGAAAGGAAGATCGCCTAAACTACAGAACCGTTGGGAGGGCCCCTACACAGTCATTAAAAGAATAAATGATGTCGTCTACCGGATACAGAGGACTCCCAGGAGTAAGATGAAGGTCGTCCATCTGGAGCGTTTGTCCCCGTATAGAGGTGTATCCGATCGGGACGATCGGTCCTAAGGAGGGGCAGTGTCACGGAATTTGCCCCACTCACTCCCAAACCGACGACTGTGGCACCGCGAATTACCTAAGATTGCCCCGATCGCCCCTACGCCATTCTGGTAAACAAACAACATGCGTGAATCGAGGCCTTACTAGAAAATCGTGGAAACGACGAGAAGCGTTCCAGTCGTACTAGAAAATGGATCTAGAGATACTGGAATATACCTGGAATATTCGTTAGGTCTATAAAAGAAGAATAAACGGCCGAGTTAGTTAGTCTTGTATAAGTCTTGTATTACAGTTTGAATTAAAGTGTTTAGTTGGAGATATCAAAGTGATTTAGATAGCGATTAATTAAATAAGTGTTTAGTTGACCTGTAATTAGTAGTGGTCAGTAGTTAATAAAGAAGTAATTTATTAACGGATTGTTTTTCTGGAAGTGAAAGAAAAGACGGGTTGGGAAATCCGTGACAATACTTACACAAGAGCACATGAAAGTTGTCTTTGGATCTCGTATTTTTCTGGTGAAAATATTTGTTCAAACTAAAAACACCCTTATATTTAAAAATAAAAACACAACTCAAACAAATAAACACCAAACACGGTAGGAATTTGAACTAATAATTCGAATGATTGTTAGATACCCGAGGCATCGAATAACCCGTTTTTGAGCTAAAAACACATCCGCTGCGTGAGCAGTCGGCCTCCAAAAGCATATCGCAGTCTTGAAGACACTTGTGGTGTAAACCATGGTAAGATGTTCATGTGACAGGATGGTGCGTAGATTTCTTATCAAAAAACAAACAGAATTTAATTTTGAGGCTAACTGTGCACAATGCTCTTTCCAATTGAAACACTCATCAATTGTAACACAAGAATTATACTTTTTGTCAAATAATAATGTTTCTGAGGCATTTAGGGGTATGCTTAAGGGTTCACAACATTTTTGTCTATTGTGAAACCTTATCACATGTGTTTTTTGGTATTAAAGTAAAGATCATTACAGCTATACCAATTTTTTAACAACTGTAGAACTTCAGTGCATTTACGTTCTAACTGTATGTCTTAGGTGTCGGAAATCAATAACGATTGATCGTCTGCGTACAAAACACATTTAGCTTCAGTAGTAAGAGAATCAAGTTAATTTGTGTAAAATAAAAATAATACGGGGCCAAGTACAGAGCCTTGTGGAATTCCCATATTTATGCAACTGTATTCTGAATTTACCTTCTGTACTCTCGTACTATCTGCGTGCATTAAACTAACAAATTGTTTACGGTCACTTAAAAAAGACTTTATCCAGTCTAACGATATCCCCCGTATACCATACGAATCAAGTTTCTCCAATTAAAAATACGTAACCGTTGAAAAATTATTATTTTTAAGTAATTTCTTAACAAATCTACTAGAAATCAGACAAAATGCCATAGCTAATAGGAAGACATGTCTTCAACGTAACGCGTTAATAGATACTAACGATTCCAAATTGCGAGCACAGTTGCTTCCTCATTTTCTGCCCCACAATAAAATCAAAGAAACCTCAGTTCGGCGTGAAAGTACTATATAAATATATACTTATCATTACCTATTCCATTTTTACATCACAGTGGGCTGCACAATAATGATTTAAATAATAAGCTGTCACGACATTTACTTAACAAAAGCAAACAGAAAACACATCCGTTGTTATAAAATAATCAAATGGTATTTATATAACATTTAATTTTACCCATCGCTTCTGTTAACAGCCGCATTGTTTTAAAAATGGGACAGTAGTAATTCTATTTTTCGTGTTGTGAAGTATCAGACTTGATTCATTTTGAATAACTTTATTTCACTCTGCGTGAATACTTGTCGAAGCACTAATTACAGCTATATAATATCAATAAAGTTCCTTTCAAGGTCAGTCTGCAATTGAAAAAATGTTGGCGTTAGTTATTATGACTTTCCGTTGAATAACTGGAACAGATAACTTTGTGTTGAAATAACGTTTACGGGTATTAGGTCTATTAATAGAATAAATAATGTCATACAAATCTGCATTTCAGACCATGTATTGGGGATAACAGGTAATTTAAATGACATTCAGCCCAAGTATGTATCTCATTTTGGTCGTAATAACATTTACGTTATTTTAAGGTTAAATTTTATATTTTATCACCTTAAATTTTTGTAGTGTATATTACTCTACAACATCATATATAATGTAACATTTCTAGACTCCCCTATATTGCTGACACTTTTTCTCGTGTAAGGTACGTCGTTTCATATTATATTATTTAGGAACTGATACTTGCTTACAAACAAAACAATGTACTGAAGTTTATTATTGTTTATTTATGTATCCAGTTAAGGAAATCCAACAGAAACCTACGAGATGATAACTTTAGTACATATATTATAATGTCTCAATCTGATGTCATAAAATTCAAAATGAAGACGTCTATTAAATCTATAATTTAAAATATTAATCTTAATCTGAACTCTATACGATCAACATATTTATTATAAGTAGGATTCCAAACTATACTAACATTTTCAAAAACCTTTCGAACAAGGGAATAATCTAGCAAAATTATTATTTGGGCTTTTGAGAAATGACGGTAAGCTTCCCTGACAACGGATTCAATATGTAAATCAAAGGTTAATTTTTAGTCAAGTATAATTCCCAAGTGTTTTACAGAATTGTTCTTCTTAAGTTTACAATTGTTGATGAAGTAATCACAATCGATTTTAGCAAGAAGTCGAGAAAAAGTTATAGAACAGCATTTATCTATATTTAGCAATAATTTATTCCTTTGGCAGTATTACTGAAATCTAGACAGATCCATTGTTAAATTATAACAATTTATTAAATTTATGATTTCACTACAAATCTTTTAATCATCAGCATAGAGAGAGAATTCAGAATGTGAAAAACAGTCACTAATATCATATAAAAGTAAAGAGAAAGGAAGAGGTCGAAGGTGCGATCCTTGCGGAACACCAGAAGTGACATCAGTATAAGAAGAAGAACAATTGTTAATATTGATACATTTATTAAACGTTTAGTTTTGAAAAACAGTTCTTTACAAACAATTGCTTTAAATATTTTCCCAGGGATAGAAAGCATAGAAATAGTAAGAATAGTACTAAAGTTTTATGATATGAGGTTTTAAAAACGGTTAATTTGAGCTTGTTTCCGATAAGATAAAAAAAAACCTCATATAGCGATTTAATAAACAGGGTGTTTTTAATGAAATAGCAAAAATGGGACTACAGATTCGTTAGGTGACCTTTTCAGATATAACAGGTAGGAGAATCGATTGTTTCAATAGTCAGATGGATACACTAAGCAGAAAAAAAGTTGTGCCATTTAAAAGAAACATGATGTGCATAAGTGGCGCCTTCTACTTGTGACGTCAAAATTAGAAACAAATTAGAATTTCTCGCCCGCAAAAACCCCTGGTTTACAAATTTTATGTAAATATTTGGATTTCTTAAGAAGTTATTTACAAATATCGAAAATAAAATTTAATTTATAGGTATGTTAGGTTAAAACGATTTATTTTCAAGGAACCTGTGGTCTCACTTTTGCTACTTCATTTAAAAACACCCTGTATGATATGGATTCCGCACAGTATTTAAAAATTTTGGAGGTATTCCATCAGACCCGCATCTTTAGTAATATTAAAAGTCTTTACAAAGCATTCAACCTTAGCAAGATTTATCTAACGTTATAATTGTGTACGATTCAGTGCAATTTACTACTGAGAGGATATCTCCGATCGTTCAAAAACTGAGGTAAAATATCAGAAAAAAGCTCACAAACTTCATGACTCGATGAAGAAGTTCTATTATCTAATTTAACATATTATTGTATAGATTTAAGGACGTTGATGTTTGTGATTATATATTCTGATTCCCAACGGTCATTATAAACTTTCAAACTAATATTGGACAGCCTTGCGTTCAGAGTTTTGTTTCTCTCCTCACTTGTTATTTGTGTGAGTAAAAATAACTAAGTATAAACTAAAACAGATGTTACACAAAATTTAAAGTATGTGGCTAAATTTGTTTAATGTGCTACTTTGTCATAATTAACGCTTGTCATACCTATTTTATGAGTAGTGAAAAAATTACAAATATGTAAAGTAACTTAACTAAAGCTATTGTGCAAGCAAAACCCCGAATGCAGTACAAGAAATGGTGTATGTGATTCTACAACGGAGAAAATAACTTTTTTATGCAATAACTCACGATGCAACAACTTTCGCTTACAAGAGAGTAAAATATGTAATTTAAATGTATGTATCTAAATACATCTCTTAAAATTATTTACGGTTAGTGTCTTTATTGCATTTGAGAGGTGATACTAGTACCACTATCATTGCAGTTAACTAATATTAACCATAAATGTCTTTTGCGTCATTGCATGAGAAAGTTTACTTTTGTACCAAACCAAAACTATTTGCTTTGCCGATGCCCATATGCCAGATTAACTCATGTTCGAAAAAAATATAATCATTAGAATTATTGTTAAATCAATAATGTTTGCTATTAAAATAAATCATGAAAACGTGTAAAATACATAAATTAACTTTTGCAATACCTAGTTCTCTCAAGTCTCAAGTAAATTCAAAGCTTGTCATGTTGTATTGCATGGCCTGTCACGTGACGCACTGATGATCCAAAAATACTAGGAAAAAAAATTGGATACCTAAGATCCTAGTGCTTTTTGAAATTGAACCAAAAATTGGAGTCTATGCAAATAAATATATTTTAGTGACTATTTATCATGTGGTGATTGCATATACAGGGTGTCCCATAATTATTGCGACAAATTAATAGGGGTCGTAGAGGGCATGAAATTAAGCAATTTTGCCTTATAAATCCCTGTCCGGAAATATGTAATTTAGCCGCTACAGCACAGGTGCCCCCTGACTCATTAGCTTGCTGCGTTTACTTTTTTGTCGGCCTAAAGTCGCCACACCGATTCAGTTCAATGGCTGGCTATCATAACAAAAAAAAAAACACCGATTCAGTTAGTTTCAGTGACTGGTGTGCAAAACGTAAATAGCATTAATTTGGTGGTACAATGGAGCATTATTCGTATGCGAAACTTGTTGATATGCATATGATTTACGTAGAAGCTGGTGGTAATGGGAAAATAGCCGCGCGATTGTACACCGAACGATTTCCAGAACGTCATCGTCCTCATCATAGCATTTTTGCTAGAATTTATGAATGTTTTTGTGTCAGTGGCAGCGTCAGACGTTCCGGGGGGCAGGGCGGCCCTTTGCCATGCGGACAGTAGAGTTTGAGGAAGAGGTTCTGCACCATGTAGAGTCCAATCTGTCCATAAGCATGCGTGCCATTGCACATGATATGGGAGCAGCACGAAGTACTGTTTGGCGGGTTCTCCGAAATCAACAACTACATCCGTACCGCCTGTTACAAGTCCAAGCCATGGGTCTGGAGGACCATCTGCCGTGTCGCCGTTTTTGTCGTTGGTGGTTGCAGCAGGAGTTGACACAACCACACTGGTCACTACGTTTTGTTTACTGACGAGGCCTGTTTTACAAGTGATGGTTATATTAATAGTCGTAATAGTCACATTTGGAATGAAAATAACCCCCATGTCATAGCCCTCCGTAGAGACCAACACCAGATTGTAATTAACATCTGGGCCGGCATTGTGGGTGAACAGATCATCGGGTCATATTTGCTCCCACCACATTTGAATGGACACGTTTATGCTCAATTCCTTCATGATGTACTTCCTGAACTATTAGAAGATGTGCCACTGGACATAAAGAGCTAACATGTGGTTTGAACACGATGGCGCCCCAGCCCACTTTGCTTTGCCAGTGCGGCACTATTTGAATGAAATGAAATAAAATATTTCCTAACAGGTGGATAGGCCGAGGTGGCCTTGTGCGTGGTCACCCGACTTAACCCCCTTGGATTATTTTCTCCATCTAAAAGCTTTAGTGTATGAAACTCCTGTTCCTAACCAACAAGAGCTACTGCGAAGAGTGATGGCCGCGTCCGCACAGGTTCAGGACATACCGGGGATATTCCATAAAGTTCGCCAAGCAATGAAGAATTGTGTCCAGCTGTGCACTGAGCAACGTGGAGGAAACTTTGAGCAATTACTCTAAGGTCTTTTAATAAACTGGTACTTTTTCAAAATTTTTTTTCTGTAGCGGCCAAACGGCATATTTCCGGACAAGGGTTTATAAGGCAAAATTGCTTATTTTCATGCCCTCTACGACCCCTATCAATTTGTCTCAAGCTGAAGCTTTATAGTTCTTAATGTAGAATAGTCCACTATATCTGTTATTAATTATAGGCACATAAAAATTTATCAAAGGCAATAGAGACGAACAATTAACCTTATTGTGGAGAACAGTACAGCTCCTCATGCTAAACCTCCCCAGTTTACATCCGACAAACGTGGTATTCATATTTTGAAATTCTTTCATATTATTTAATTTAATATAAATTCAGGAGTTTTATATTCACTACTAACAGTTTTTTTGGACATGAGGTACAACAGATAGTTTCGAATAAAAGAAGACACCGAGATAGCATATAGTTTCAGGCCTATTTAAAGTAATATTGTCCATCTTGTAGTCATAAACCAGCCCACAAGACATGCGACAATACATTACATTGCACTTGGCAACATTTACAGGTAATTAGTTACTAATACACCACAAATTAATAAGATTTAGATTTTCTGCAATTTATTAATCAGTGTATGACTCAATATTACAATCTTAACATTATCAGTATAATTTAGAACATTTACATCCAGGGCAGCAATAATATCGTTAATGATTAAAATAAACAATAAGTGACCAAGAGTTCCTGTGGGACACCTGACTTCTGTCGATATTTCACAGACTGATAACCACGGTATTGCACATTTATTTGGTTATATATACTAAGCTGAGTATATTGTAAATTTATAAGAATAATCCAGCTTTTGCCTAAATCGAGTATATTGTTCTAATAAAATATGGTATGAGATTGTAGATAGTATATCTGAACATAACTATTATAATAATTTTACCAATTGGCACAGAGGGCATTAAATAATTTTTTTATTCAAAATTTGCTCTAGCGGATGCGAAACACAATTTCACTATGCACAAAGATGTAAGCCCTATACTTCTTTCATTTTACTAATTTACTAGAAAACATCAATAAATTGCACTATTACCATTGGTAGACTCGAAAATTCATGAAATAGAAAACGTGGCTGTGACAATAATTAAAATATCAATGTGAGGTCAAATGGTGCTACCCGTAGCTGTTATATTATTTTAATAAATTACATTACAATTACAAAAAAACTACGACTCAAACAATTTCTCAAATTTACTGTATGTGCCCATTTTTCCTAGTATTTCAAAATCACTCCGTATAAGAAGGCAACATTTTAGTTTAGAGCCACATCAAGATAACATTTTACTCGTATATCGCAAAAAAGCAGTCTCAGGTAGGTTCATATGTAAGAAAATGTTATAAATTTGGACTAGTAAAACGTGTTCGTTTTTGCATTGTTACATCTTCTAATATATTGTCTTCTATTGTTTATATTCTTTAATACTGAATTCTTAAAATAATTATACATTTTTTGTAAAAAATATTGGTGCTGTGACCTACCTTTTCCAATAGATCAGAAAGGTAAAATTCCCTAAAAAATGAAACCACAACTTGCTGACCTAGAGGCAAAACCTTGATATTTTATTGAAAATGCGCAAAAAAGAGCAGGAGTTGTTTTGTTAACATAATTAAATTACTAACCAATAAGAAGAATTTTTTAATAAAGTCGACACAGTTATGTTTTAAGACGCAAGATAATAAATGTCTAGATACTTATCTCTAGATATCACTGGTGCAGAAAGTGAATACAAAACAGAGGTGAAATTCTGTTAAATATGAAATTTACGTTTAGGTAATCTAAATCTTTCTATTAATATACATAGTTTTACTTTTAATAAATGTCTAACAAATTTTACAAAGAAATGCTGAATTACCAAATGCTGTGTCACACAAGTAATTTACTTCTGTTCTTATATACAAGCTTTCCCTAGTTGTCTGTTATGTTTATATTTTAAGTAATAATTGCATAATGTACCGGGGAAAGTTTCAAGTTCAAGTTGAATAATTTCATGGGTTCAGCTTTTTGAATGCAGAATTATGACTAACTTTAAATGTGTGGCACGTCGGCAATTTACGACAAGGAAATAATCATACTTTTCCTGAAGTTTTACATTTTATGTACGACCTACGACCTACTTAGACCCAGCTTAACTCAAGCATATACGAAGTGATCACCAAATTCTAAATAAATATTTATTAATTCTTGGATGATAAGTACTTGAAATTAAATCACAATATACCTATTGGATTGGGGTATTCCTGCCTACTATGCACAGAGTGATTCAAATTGGTCGGTTTTTAAGGGTTACTGCAAATCTGTTATTGATAGAGCATTTCTAATATACGAGTCCAGAGCTCTCTTTTTCCGAGAAAAGAACAATGACGGAAACCGCATGTCTATCCCTTTTCAAGTTACAGGCGTTTTCTCGTTTTCCTTTCAAGATATCTTAAAACGGTTTCAACTTTATACAGGCACTTCTTTGAGATACATTCGGTGGCATAAAAATAAATGTAATGATATTTGTAGTTTATGTGATGTGACCACAGCTTGTGTTTTGTTATAATGAGCACCCTGTATTTTGTTTCAAACAAAGATAGAAAGAGGGTTTAAAATGTATTAAAAAATATATACTTTACTTATTACTTGTTGTAAAGATTTACTGAAAATATTGAAGTTTGACATTTAATATTATTAGATCGTGTTAACACAAACGAGAAAAGGACACCAGTCGGTTTAGCCAAAAATGGAGAAACGCCCTGTAGTTCTAAAGCGGTAATAGATAGAGACGTGCGGTTTGCCCCATTGTTATTTTCTCTAAAAAAGAACTGTGAACTCGTGTATCAGATTTGCTCTATCTGTGACAGATTTGTAATAATCCTTGAAAACCACCAGTTTAAATTACCCGCACGTAAATATATGAATGATCGAATACTTAAGATTTTTTCCCAATTCTGAAATATAGTACCTAAACGATTCTAAAATATTCAAAGGAAAACGTACGAAGGTATAATAACCAAAACTAATTTTCTTCATTTTGTGAAAGCAATTTAGATGTAGTGATAATATAATTATTATATGCTCTAGCCAAATAGAAAAGGCTATTTCGAAATATTTTAATAATTAAATATACGCACTCACCTTTAGGCATGTAGTAGATGACATTTTAACGAGTTTACTATGAAATTTATTTTTAAAAATTTCTTCCAGTATGCGTAATTAAAATCAGACGATGGCGAGTACGAGTATACACGTCAAACACGCAGCGAATAGGTATATCTAATATTTAATATAGATATCAATCCGAACAACAAAATATCAAAACAGATTATACAGGGTATTTATTAATTGCGTCCAGAAAATCCACGGGTGTATTCTATCTTTAAAATTAAGTTAATTTTGTTAATTAAGCATAGGGTCTTACAGGCGTTGTTTCCGAGATATAGAATGTCCAAATCTGATAGAAAAATGTATTTAAAATGTATAACTTGGTTGGTCAAGCCACCGTCTTACTTGTGCTTGTACAATGGTCGTCAGCTTAAAGTCACCAGTTCCAAGGTCCATTCTTTTCTAGTGCCATTTATTATACACGGTGCTATAAAGGGACAAAACATGAAAGTGGTGACTTTAAGCTGACGACCATTGTACATAGCCTGTAGCCATGTTTGTATGCGTAATTTGTCATGCGCGATTCGTGATATGTGAGAAATTCGTGAATAGTGTGTAGGGTCTTGTTCGTTTAAAATCCATTCAAAAAACCCTACAAACTATGCACTCACAAACCACGCATCGCGCATGAAGAATAGTGAATTCACGCATAGTCTGTAGCGAGCATAACATCATCGAGACCAATATTGCGACTTTAATGGGTCAATTTTTCATTACACAGATATAGATGTTGAAATTATAAAAATATATCTTAAATTTCTTTAGTCTTTACTAAACATCCTATTTGATTTGATATTTTTTAACACCCTGTATTTCTCTAAAATCGAATTGTATCAGCTGGTCAAGCTTTTGGAATAAAGCTTTTATCACGTTCTATAGTTTAGATATGAATTGCCAATGAAAAGAAGCAGCTGAAACTGATGTAGCCTTAGACCAATAATTTTTCGGATTAGAAGTAAAAATTAATCAATTGAAGTACTAAGAATACTGCCAATAAATTCAATCTATCGACGTCACTGACTATTTTGTCTAAAAATCAACCTAAACTGTTGAATAAATTTAACAAAAACCCTCAAATAACTTGTTTCATAGGACTATTGTCAAGTTTTAAATAAAAAAAATACTCGTTTCAATTGTTTAAATAAAAAATAACATAAATTAATTACATATGTAGTTAGAAACATCATCAAATTTATTACAGCATGCATTAAAATTTATTATCTCCTCAGAATTCTTAGTATTAAAAAAATTTTGTTAATTTCTTTTTTTATATTTCAAACAATTCCTGTATTTTGTTTTTAAATTGAATACTCTGTAGAAAAAATTATGATGTAATGTCATGATCATATCAGTTATTATAACAAGCTTAACAAGAAATAAAAGACATGAAAAACTTTTGTTTCTTAAGCAATAAAATCCGTCATTAATTTTAATTTAGATTTTATTCAATAATAAAAAACTAAAGCTCGGGATTTATAATTAAGTACATATATTCATCTTTGAATGTATTTAACATTAAAATTGGTGGCAATTTAATTTCTAAAGTGACTTTTTAGGATATTTTTACGCCATGCGGCCCTAAGAACGTGCCCATGATAAAATAAATAAATGACTTTTACGTACATTTAACATTTTATATTTTTATAGTTAATGAATTTTTTTTATTTGACATGTACACTCGTCAAGCACAATACATTTATCTTTTATTGACGTGTATATTCGTCAACGTCAATATGCCTACTCCATTATTTATTAAGAAACGGAAAATAAAAACTAGAGAGAATAAAAAATATTTTCAAATGTACAGGGTGGGATATGAAAGTGTAATAGTGAAGAAGTTCGTTTTGAAATTGTTGTCTGACACTCTAAACAATTTTTACCTTAGATTGTGGTATTGCTAAATTATTTCAAAAATTCTTTAAATTTGGGGGAAAACATTATATTTGATTTATGGGAGCTTATACGTGCCAATCACGAACGGCCGCGATGGATATATGGAAAAATATATACAGGGTGCTTCTGAAAATTAGGTTACAGACCATCGTCAGTAAGGATTACTTCTTAAAAATATTTTTACGTTTATTGCTTGCTTATCTTGAATATCCGTGTATATTATTTAAGTTTTAACTCAATTTTATATGCAATCTATACCTTTTTAGTAAATAGTAGCGGTTTTAAGTATAGTATGGTATAGGGTGTTCTATATACTAACTGAATTTTTGGATTCCACGTATTATTAAGTTAGTTTTGTAAATAATCCCACATCTGAAAATCGCATAATACCTGAGACACAGAGCCGTCAAAGAGTAAGTGCCAATTTGTCAATTTAAAGTCACCAGACCCGATTTTTCCAAATAGGACACCCAAATATAGTATCCTACAGTTGAAAATAGAAGCCGAATTTGGGCCGAATGATATCGATTGTATACATAATACATATATACTTGTCTATTAAGGTTTCTGATATAAAGAATTTTATTATAAAAATCTCTAAAAACTCATATGTATATATTTCATATTGCTAAATAGCCTGTAGAACAATAAGACATCAGTTATGTAATAATTTAAAAATGTGACAAACTTAATTGTTTTATTGTTTCAGAGGCTAGATGGCTGCATGAAATGTTTCAGTTTTAGAAGATTTTTTTTATGAAATTCATATCACGGAAACTTATACAAATAATATATCATTCAGTCTAAAATTTGATTATTTTTTTCAACTGTTGAATGAGTGTTCTATTTGATAAAATCGAATTTGGTGGTCCACTGTTCAAGATAATATAGTATATATAAAATTGACTTAAAATTGAACGTAGAATCCAATAATGCAATAATATATGTATACAAAGTAATCTATTTAAAATAAGGAAGTTAGTAGTTAGTATCGACTTCCGGTATAACCAGACGAACATGACTGACTTTAAAAATATCGAACGATTTTTTCTACGATTTTTAAATTGGTACATATTTAATGGCTCTGTTCTGTACGCCATTATATAGTCGTGAGCTTTTACTAATTATATATTATTATTATTATATTTGCTAATTTTAGAAAGTTTTTAATTTTGTATATAAAAAAAGACATCATCGACTTATTCTATAATTATCCATATCCGATAAAATGGCGTGTAAAATAAATCTATACTTTGTATCATAGCCTAAACTCGCGTCAAGAATTCAGACGTCTTACGTCACGGCTGACGTTACACATTTGTTTTTATTGTCATCATTTTTTGCAATTTAGTGCATTATATAATGCAAACTTTTAGTGTAGTATATAGTTTTATTACTATCAGTTGCAGTTTCTTAAATATTTTGATGAAAATTATTCATTTGTTCGTATGATGTAAGTCGTTTGAATTCTTGTCGCGAGTTTTTTATAGTTAAGAATTTAAATTAATTATTCAATAATTCGGGAAAATGGAGCAATGAATCAAGATCTTACAAAATTTTTGTTATTTTCTCAACAAAATAATATACAGGGTGATCCCGAGGTAATAAACTAAACTTCAGGGGCAAGGAGGTCCTAAGATAAGTTAAAGAAATGTGTTAAATGTAAAATATTATTTTAATTCTTTTTTCTTTTATTTTTTAGTAGATGCTAATATCCATACAAAATTTTGGGGTTTGGGTTTCTTTAGGTCAAAAAATTGAAATGTGTTAACAGGTTGGTTGCAATTTATAGAGGACACCAACTGTGGTAGACTGAATGTGTTAAAAACGACAGAACTTTTTAATATTTTTATGTACTTATTTTTTAAAACAAAAAGAATATACTTTGTGGATGTCGATGTCGCACCGTTTTCAACGCTGATAATTGAAATAATTTAGAAATATCAAGAACAAGGGTTTATTTTGAGTTAAAAATTGTAATGAATAGTGAAATTCTAACATTGCATCCTTGCACCAAACGCATCAGTCAAGGGTTATTTTTCAAAGTATGTCTAACCAGAAAATCTCACACTGAAAAAGCAGATAAGTAAAAAATAACAACAATAAAGTCACTATCGCACACTTCCGTATTTTTTGACGTTTCGAAAAACTCTGTTTTCGTTCTCAAAATAGCAAATGTATTAAAAGTAGAAGGTATGCTGTAGATGCAATTTTTTTGAATTTTGTATATCATTTTTGGTCGTGTTATTGACAAAATAACTCGTAAAGTATTAGTTGTCTGAAAAACTGTTCTAATATTAAAATTGTTAGCAATTCTTCGATAATATAGGAATGTATGGAATTTTTATTGTATGATTATATTCGTTATTTATTAAATAGGTAGTAGGTTTTTTATTTAGTATTTTTTAGTAGTAGTTTTCTATTTAGTTTAGTAGTTAGTATATATTTTGAATATAGTTTTCTTCAAAAAAATCTCTGCAAATATTACTTAATATTGGTGATAATGACGAGCCCATTGTCATTCCGAAATGTTGTTGACAAAATTCATTGTTTAGTTGAAAATATGTTGTCTTTATACATAGACTTAGTTGTTCCATTATACATCCTACGTTTTGATTTTGTTTTGTTTGCCAAATTGATATCATTTCCAAAGTATTTTTAATGATAGTCAGTGTTTTGTCTACTGGTACATTAGTGAATAAACTTTTGAACTAAGCTAAGTTCTGCTAAATCGCAATATTTTTACCTTTCTACCCATGGCCTATTACCTCGAGACTACCCTGTATATTTTATATTATTACTGTTAAAAAAAACATTTGCAATTTATCAGTGATGTTAAATATTTCAAATTTTACTGAATGCACATTTTTAAATGAAAATGAAATCTGTATAGGTATATGAATCTCCACTTACCTTAAAATCAACACCAAAGACAAAAGCTTGGCCTAGGAATACCTGTTCAGGAGCCGCACTCTTGTGTACCGCAGCAACGCACAATGGATTTTAGTTCTTGAGCTATCACTCGAATCAAGTACTTACCACCAATTGGAAGGGTTTCTTTTTCTTTGGTGGATATGACTGGGGGAAATTCTCAAGGTCTAGACATGTAGGAAACAAAATATTTACGCTACATCGTTTTGCAATACCATTTATTGTTATATCATCGGGGTTTGTTTAAATTATTTCCTACTAGTGTGGCGTGAGGCCGCAAAACTGACCTACTTCGTTGGTTTTTCTCACGTTCGTTTGTTATTGTAGGTAATCGAATTGTTTATTTGCTTTTAAAAAGCGCATCTCTAGATTGTTGCAGTTGAGATTCACTGCACTTTGTGACCTAGTTTTATAAGGTATATAAGGTGGCACTTCTGATCTATTTATTTATTTTATTTTTAATGTAAATTTGTTACTCCGCTTTATATTATATTAATTATATTAACTAGAAAAACTTGATATACTCGTATTATTACATTTTTATCACTGTTAACACGTTTCCTTCTATAAATATTCAGAAATAAGCGAAGAGTTTTGTCTAACAGAAGTGAACAATTAGCAAGACCGCATTTCGTTCGCAGATGAGGTCATTATCAGGGGCGTACTTAGGTCGCTAAGTTAATGTACAAATAGTTCAAATCAACAGCTTACCTTGTATCTACTGGTAATTTATAATATCCAACATTATTTATATTAAGTTTATTAGTTTACAAAACATTCTACATAACTATTCACTTATAGTACTGTAAATGTAGTTGTTTGGATGTGGCATTTGTCGCTAATACTCCATTTCAGCTTTTAAAACGTATGTTCAACGTTCACAGAGGTCACTGGGTATATTTAAAGTATATATAATTTTTCATGGATGACACATTTAGGGTGGGTTCAGAAAAATCTACCTCTTTGCCATCAAAAAGACCTACTGAACGGCATAAAGTCAAGAAGTCAACAATTATTCTGCAAGATGATATCAATTTTGTTCTTCACAAGTTCAGCACTAGGATCTTATAACTGGGAAATAAACTGTCGCAAAAAACCATTATCTATTGCGTTATTTATTGAATATCCTGATGCTGTCACAGTTGCTTCAATATGGCGAATAAATGAAGATATCCGTGAATAATTAAAATGTATGTGTGCTAAATCTTAGCGCAAATTCTAGGATCGTTAATTTAAATATTCGTTGAGCATATGAAACAGAAGTAGCATCAGTTTTTACTGTATTAGAAAGGTATTTTAAGCTAATATACAATATCAAATCTCCTACAATTTCTATCAATAAAGTCATCTGTATGCTCTGATACCAAACATCTAGGTATGCTAATGAACAATTCCACAAACAAAGCTCTATTCAATAATTATCTAAAAAAATTAATCTATCCAAATTTACTAGCCTGGTTTAATGAAAACATTCTATAAATATCTAAGTTCACTTTTGAAAATGTAGGAACTCAAAAATTCAACTACAGTAGATGAGATCTGACCTATTTCTCCATTTTTAGGATTGCTTCTTCAGGTGGCCTCCTTTAAGTTGAGTCAAATCTAACTATATAAATTATTATACCAATAAATTAAAATTATTTGAAATTAAATATCGACAATGTCAAGAGTGTTTAACCTGTCAATGAATTTAAACATGATAATGACCTACTTAATTAATAACAAAAGTTTATCCTTTATGTAATCGTTTTTTTTTATATATTTTTAGGTATTAACAATATTGTGTGAAACTATCTACTCTGTGGACTAAAGCCTCAACTAGCGTTGAATACCGCCACAATATCTACCCATATATTCTTTATTATTAGCTTTGGTAAAATTTTGTTATTAATTAAGTAGGTCGTTATCATGTTGGTAGATATTGTGCGTGTAATTCAACACTGGTTGAGGCTTTAGTCCACAGAGTAGTTAGTTTTATACAATATTGTCAATACCTAAAAATGTAATAAAAAAGAAGTAGCATCACTTGAGTGTAGTCGCTGAAGAATACCATTATTATGCCGTCAAAATTAACGTAATATGACGTTGCTTCTTAACTACGTATCCCAACGTGCGGTTCCATTACTACATAAAAACAGTGAAACAAATTCAAGCGGAATCCATCTCACTAAAAAAATTCCTAAGTATATTATTTTCTACGCCGATATTTACAATTTTTGAAGCTTTATTTCCTTTAACAAAAACCGTTTGAAATAGTTCCCCAATTTTATATGGGCAATAACTACATGAGAATGGTCAAGAATACAGATTTTCTCACGAGAATTTACATCACTTTCTGAGGGATGTGTTCCACTAAACTCAAGAATCGAGCCCCTGCGGATAATATATTGGATGTTTCTGTCGATTACCTGACACGAATGAGATTAAATTTATTTTAATACAAATTAAAGTATATACGTATATACGTATATACAAAACTCTCTCGACTGTACGCGAGTATAGTTCACGTGTTTTGATACTGCTCCACTATTTGTTTATAAAAGTTTTATTTCCACAATATATTAATTGCAGACATAGTGCACCTTTGATATATAGTGATTTGGTTGTGCCTGCAGTGTGCCTTCATCGTTGTTTTTGTTTGCTGGTTCAACAATCCATTTAACCAAGTAAGAATTTATACTTTATCAACAGTATTCTCCGTCTTCGATTCTATTGTTTCTTTCACAAAAAGTATTCGTCATGAACGCATGTGCCAACTGTAACCAGCCCACTAGTCAAAATCAAACACGGATTCAGTGCGACTGCTGCAAGCAATACCTCCATGTCGGCTGTACTGGAATAACAGACGATAAAATTACGCGAAACAAAGCGCGCGCTCTGAAAATTGTTTGCAACGTTTGTAATTCGAAGTTCGAGCAGTTGGCGGATATAAAAGGCCTAATAGAATCATTAAAAGCAGACATGAATTCAAAAATAAGTAGTTTAGAGCAGAAGCTTCACGAAATCGAAACGAAAATTACTTCTGCTACTCAAAATTTCGAAATTCCGCGTAAATCTTTTGAAAAAGTAACTGTTGAGGCTGTTGAAAGGATTAATCGTTCTAGAAATATTATTATTAAGGGTGCTCCTGAAGCAACCGGAACTGCAGAAGCTCGCAAATCTGCCGATTTTGAAAAAGTCGTTGAAATTCTATCTGTAATTGACTCCGTAGATGCACCACTTTCTGTTAACCGCCTTGGTAGGAACGTCAATGGAGATAGACCTCGTCCTCTTAAAGTAGTTTTTGATAATCAGTCTGCGGCCCGTCATGTTTTACGAAATAAACAAAAACTACTTAACAATAATACCACAAAGAATTTCAAGATATCGGATGATAAAACACCAAGTCAAATAGAATACTTAAATAGCGTCCGGGAGGAATTGCAGGAACGTTTAAATGGAGGCGAATCGAATCTCACAATTAAATACATCAACGGTTTGCCTGAGATTACAAAGAGACAGTCAAAAAACTAAAACCTTGTCTTACTGAATGGTCTATATTATATACAAACCTTGATAGTCTTGTTTCCAAATTTAACGATTTAGTTCCATCTGTGCAATTTTATGACTCCTCTCTGATTTTAGTAGCAGAAACCTGGCTTAAACCTCATATCCCTTATATGCATATGCACTTATAAATATTGATGGTTTTCATCTGTTTAGGTCCGACAGGCTTCATAGTATGGGAGGTGGTGTTTGCATTTACATAAAATCTCACATTCTAGAAAAATTCTCTGTTAAAACAATTAGATTTTATATGTCCCAACATCGACACGCTGATACTTCAGTTATCTTCAAATAATTGTTGTCTTACATTTATGTGTATCTATAGACCGCCCAATACAGATCTTGAAAACGATGCTCTTCTTTTAACAAATTACAATCTTTGGCTCTTTCACAAAATAATCTTGTCATTGCTGGTGATTTCAATTTTCCACAGATTTCTTGGCCTCTTACTCACTCTCCGGAACCCCACGACTCTGCATCTCATTTCTCAGATCTCCTCTTAAAATCCAACTTGACACAGCTAGTCGAGGAGCCAACGAGGTTTCGGTTAAACCAGAATCCATCTATATTAGATCTTGTCATAACAAATGACCCTAATCTCTTAACTCCCCCTATCATAAACTCACCCATTGGTATATCCGATCATGCTGTTATAACCACATCCACCCAATTTCTGATCGATAGTGCCGAACAAAGTTCATTTAAAACTATAAAGATAATAGACTACGACAGAGTTGCTGAGGACCTTGACCGGACTGTATGGTCTTTCAATACAAATGATATACACTCAATATGGGATTTTTTCATGGATGCTGTCTACAAAATTATTGAAAAACACTCAAGTACAAGAGAAGTGTACAGGAATAGAAAGAAACCTTGGATAAACTGGAATGTTCTCAGGAAAATCAGACATAAGAGAAACTTGTGGAAAAAAAATACAAAAGGTCTCGCACTCGTTCTGATTTTATCACTCACAAAACGTTCTCAAACAACCTATCTTCCGAACTAAAACTACTAAGGCAAGGTTATGAAGAATCTCTGGCAAATGATCATTGCCCAAAAAAACTCTATAGCTATATACGGTATCACCTAAACTCTAGGGTGTCAATACCGATGCTCAGAAAACCCAATGGTGACCTCTGTGAAACTAACACAGAAGCAGCAGAATTTCACAAAAGTATTCACCGTTGAAACTGATGGAAATATCCCTACTATTAAAGGTGTCACGCTATCAAATGCCCTAACGAGTATTGACTTCTCCCCAGTAAAAATTGAAAGTTGTATTAAGAAGCTTAAAAAAGGTTCCTCACCGGGAATTGACGGCCTAGGTGTAGCTTTTCTTAATAAATGCTCTGCTGTTATCTCTCAACCACTATCAAAAATTATGAATGCGTCCTTTCAACAACATGCACTTCCCTCCGTTTGGAAAAAGGCTTCTGTCACTGCCATCTACAAAAAAGGTGACAAACTTAATAGTGAAAATTATCGTCCAATTAGTTTACTGCCAATTATCAGCAAAATCATGGAGTCCATAATACGAGATGAAATGCTTCAATTTTTAATGTCGGCTCATGTCATCCCCAAAGAACAACATGGTTTCGTACCTAATCGGTCAATAGTGACAAATTTAGTGCAGTGCGTCAACGATTGGTCTTTATCACTCGATAACAAGCAACCGGTGGACGTTATTTACTTAGACTTTGCCAAGGCGTTTGACAGAGTGCCTAGGAAAAGACTATTACATAAACTCACTCATTTCGGCATTCGTGGTGACCTTCTCCTTTGGATAGATGCTTTTCTCTGTGACAGAACTTTTAGTGTGCGGGTTGGTGACTCTTGATCATCCCCTCGTCCTGTAATTAGTGGCGTACCGCAGGGTTCGGTGTTAGGCCCTCTCTTATTTTTGGTGTTTGTTTCGGACCTAGTACTTCACATAGACTCCAAAGTTCTATTCTATGCTGACGATGCCAAACTGTATGCTAACCCAGTATTGAATCAGGCAACACTTCAACAAGATTTGAACAGCATTGCACAATGGTGCGACGACTGGATGCTCCTCTCAATGCAAATAAGTGTGTTGTACTCCATCTTGGGAAAAACAACCCCGTTACCAGTACTCTTTACAAAATATCCCACTTAATATCGTATCATCCTATAATGATCTTGGAGTTACTATTACAGAAAATCTTTCGTGGTCTAATCACATAGCTGCAGTTTGTAAAAAGCAAATTCCAAACTTTACCTTTTGAAGAAGACTTTTGCAAAATCCACGTTTCCTGTATTTGTTCGCCTTTTAAATGCTATGTCCGACCTTTGCTGGAATTTGCTGGGCCAGTATGGAATGCCAACCTCGTGAGAGATAAAAATCTATTGGAATCTGTGCAACGATATGCTACACGACTGCCTTTTGGACGTATTCGACCTTGCTATGAAGAGAGATTACTTTCCGCCGGATTGACATCTTTTGCTGATCGAAAACTTCGTGGAGATTTGATCTTTACCTTCAAAGCCTTGAAAACTAACTTTTTTAGTGATGACATTCGCCAACTCTTTCCAATAAATCCAGATCAACGCTTGAGGGGCCACGGCTTGAAGTTAAAGAAAGAAAATTTTAAATCAACAACCAGGCAAACTTTCCTCTCCAATCGCATTTTTTCGACATGGAACTCTCTGCCATTGCACGTGGTTAATTCCCCAAATGTATCTATATTCAAGAAAAAACTTGATGCTTCGCTGTTTAGAAGAAACCCATGAACATTTATTTTGTTTTTATATTACGCGTACACATTATTTTTCTTTTGCTTTTGTACTAGTTTTATTTACACTTTTATTGATGTATCATTTTAAATTTGGGCTACATAGAAATTTCTTAGCCCTATTCCATGTAGAATAATAATAATAATAATAATAATAATAATAATAATAATATTTAAATATTAAGGTCGTCGCCAAGTCCACACCTGAGATCTGCGAACAAAGTGCGGGCTTTAATAATTATTAGAAATTAATTAAAAACACTACAATAAAAGAATTTAGTGCCTTCATACATCGTCGGTAAAATTGCAGCAGCTGTGCTTTTTTGACGCGATTTAGCAGACGATGATTCAAAATACAAATACAAAATAATATCAAAACAATCTCGGTGGTTTCGGCAAGCTATTGTCACCGAATTTGCCCCGCTCGCACCCAATTCGACGACTGTGGTATCGCGAAACGCTAGATTGCCTCGATCGCCCCTACGCGATTCTGGTAAACAAACAAATAATGCCGTGTATCGAGGCGTAACTGGAAAGATGAGAATCGAAGAGAAACGTTTGAGTCGTTCGAGAAAATGGATCTGGAGGTACTAGAAAATACCTGAAATATTCTTTTGGTCTATAAAAGAAGAATAAACGGCCGAGTCAGTCAGTCTTGAATGAGTCTTGTATTACAGTCTTGAATTGAAGTGTTTAGTTGGAAATTTGCTGGAGTTTAAAAGCGAAATAGTTGAGCTGTAATTATTATTCAGTGGTGTACAGAGTAGTTAATAAAGATAAGTTATTAATTAACGGATTGTTTTTCTGGTAAAAAAAAATAGGATTGGGAAATCCGTGACACTATGTACCTGCGTCAAATCAAGTTTTATAACTTCACTTTATAGTGATTAAAAATGCATGCATTAATCAAATCAATCAAATTAACAAATATTTGCATTGTAGTCAGATTAGTTTTCTGCCTTGAACGCTAATTAAATTCTTGATAAAAAATAAAAACAGTAAGTTGTAGATACATTTCAGGCATTTTAACAAACCGAAGTGGAAGAGTTCTTGAAATGTGGAAAACGATACTTACCAAATAATTTGATAGTGATTTTAAGCTTTCACGGTCGGTGCCGTTGTTTGATCTATAGTGGTTTTCCGCGTTATTTTACCGTGACCTAGGCAATTGGTTTCTGTCGGTAACAGAATTTTTGGTTCCTGCTGCTGGTAATACGGCTGTTACTAGTGTTAGCAATCTTATCTTACTTTTTCTTGGTTTTGTCTTGGTATCGCAAGACACGACAAGACAAGACCAAGACAAGGCTTGGCAGCTCGAATTGCAAGATAAGAATTAAAAAAGTTTTGCGGGACAAGGCAAGAAATATTGGTTGCAAACGGTTTAAAACTGCCAGAAATGTTCGTCCAACTACTTATTGCGTTAAATTCACGAGTAACTTGTTCTCAACTCAACTGGTCAAACAGTTTCCAACTCCTGCAGAAACAGACCTATTGCTACGGCATTAAGTCTTGCAAATATAAGAAGGGCAGGTAATATTTAAGTGGACATTAGCTGAAGAAATAAATATTGTATTTCTATTGTACGCATACTTACTTATACATTATTTAGAAGACATCCAGCACATAAAATTATTACTGAATTGATTATAAATTAACTGCTACTTGACTGAAAGAGCTCCGATTCTGTTTCGCCTATTTTGTCCATTATTTATATCTAACTTATTATTAAAAACTGGCCTCCCAATAGATCACTGCATGTTGACGATCAACCATATAGACAGTTACGTGTGAGCTCCGAGCGGGACCGTGGCCGACCGAGAGTAACCACCACTGTTACGAAATTCGTAATAAAGTTCCATATGTTTGTCATTTGTATGCGGGAAAGCGAAAAGTCTCACAGGAATCATGTAAGACTGTTGTACAATTACGAATTACTATGCTTTCAAACGTTTCCGAGCAACGATTCCTACCGTATAGCCGTATTACCAACAACAGGAACCCTCGCAGGAGCCAATATACAAGTTGGTCCTATGACACTGATAGCGGCTTCGAACCCACATAGTCTAGTACGAGAACGAGAAAAGCAGGAAGCAGGTCAAAGAATTCTAGCTAGAAATGTGTACTTTAATTCAGAAAAATTATTTTATTGATATATTTCATTAGAAAAATGTGAACTTTAGTTAATTTATGAACGCTATAAAAGCCGTATGACACTACAAATAATTTTCAGCAAAATTGGGTATCTACAAAAATGTTGTTGGTAATTTTCGTTAGAAAAATATGAATTTAAGAATGCTATTATAAATAAAAATTATAAAATTCGCAATAAAATTATCTTCATGCGCGTGCGTATAACTGGGTTTATGTGGCACGACTATCTGTTGAGTGATTTTATTGTGTGAAATATTGAAGGGAAGGGACCTATAATAATTATTGTTAATTGTCAAATGACAATTATAATTATTTCAAAATATCGTTATTATAACATAATAAATATATGTTTACACAGTACATCACAAAATAGTTCAATTTGCACACTGCGTACTTTTTTGCGCAGATTCTCATAAAAATTTGGAACATGTTCTACATTTTTATGGACAAAATTCTTTTCAAAATTATTTGATTTGTTTTCTGTTTATAACAACAAAAATAGCGTAGGATATAATATTCCAAAAATTGTAGATTTTTTACAGTGTCAAGGTGGTGATTGACAACTTTCAGTTACATATTTGAAGGCCCTAGTGTCAAAGGCGGCAATCTCCACTTTTTGACGAAATCGAATTAAATACATGATATTTTTCGGTTTTTCGCGCTCTGTCTAAATATATGGTTTGCGATTATCAAAAGCAGCTTTATCCCATTACAAAACTGCATTAAAACCTGAGAATCAGAGTCGGCAATATCCGATTTGGCCAATCAGATGGCAGAAACTGCGAATTTATTGAAGAAATGCCATCTCTACTTATATAATGTGTATTATTATGTTCAGTAAAATATTTTTAATTACTCATACGTTATGTTGAATTAATTTTAATATTTTATTCTTTTGTCCGTAAGTCCATTCCAAAATACTTGGTATTTATTTTACAACTCATTTTAGTGCACCCTTTGGTAACAAATCTTGCAAAATCCAACTGTTAGAACCGTTTTACACACAAGAGATTTCTTTCGAAAATTATAACGAAAATTATGGGCAAATTTTTGTGAAGAATTTTTATTAAAGTTTGTATGTATATTTTAACTATCTACGTTACTTTAAAAATTGCCAAACTCGAGATTTGCGCAAATTCTGGCCGCACTTTCTCGACTATATTTTTACGAATAAAAATGTCTATTAAATTATTGATATAATTCTCGTATGTACAGAACAGCTAAAAAGTTTGCTATAATTCTTGTGTGTGTAAACCGGTTCTTAGTATCAAACTCGGCATTATCCATTTATTTTTGTACATTTTTTCAGAAAAGATAAAAATTGACCTTAAATTCTGATGTAGCTTAGCATTTTCTTTCATTGGAAACTATAATAAGAGTGTAGCAGTTTAAATCGTGGAGATTGCCGCCTTTGATACTAGGGCTCTCATTTGTTGAACCTTGTATTACACTACACATCCAGATAGTCTGCAACCAGGAATACAGACTAGTGTATGAAGTCATGCAAAAATTATTACACGTTTAATTAGCATATTTTAGCTTTTTTATTATTTTAAGAAAATAAACCTCGGTGCCTCGAAATTCAGTCAATAATTATTTTTAACAAATTTATTTTAGCTTAAGTTGAAATCCATAATTTGGATAAAATTCACAAATTTCTGATTTTTCTTATTTTCAGTGTGGCAAACACCCAAACAAAAAACAAAAAATTAAGAAATATCGCAAATAAACATTTGCAGGAAATAAACAAAAATGTTGTCAGAGAATGCCACACACAGATAAAAAAACTAGATATAATGAAATTTTATTTAACAAATAGATTTAAATTTATATTTAAGGTTAAAAATGATGAATTACAATTTAGTAGTAAAAATAAAATAAAAATATGTAAAAATATACATACACATATAGTTACAATAAATAAATTGAAGCAAACATTTGAGATGTACTTTGTAACCTGGACCTACTATGAACGGTTTAAAAATTTTAGCCCATCAAAAAATTATGTTTCTAAAATTAAATTCTTTTTAGATATTATTTCAAAACTCAATCAAATCAAAACACATATAAATCTATATACTATTGGCAGTGTCAGATTTTTTAAGAAAAATCAGCAGTTAAAATATATTTTCCAATGACACTAAACTATTTCAAAATACCCTTAACTAATCCTACAATTCTGTTCCTTCCCGTCCATAGTAAAGGAACAATCTGTAGTATTTAAATTATTCTCCTTCCTCTACACAACCATATATTAATTACTAAAGAAAACCTTATCTCTGCATTCGCTTCATTTTCCTTTCCATCTTCTTCTGTTTCTTTTCATTAACTTCGGGTTGATTGGGTGATTCTTGGAAAAAATATGGTTGCAAGATATTTTTCCACGCTATCCAAGCCCCTCGAAGAGGTGCCAAAAGCCATAACCACCAGAAATGGTTTGAAATTATTGCGGACAGTAACTGGCATCCTGCCGTTAATATAATTATATCTTTTACGTGTCTAGAAAAGTTTAAATTAAAAATTGGACTAATAACAGAGTATGCAAGTAACTCACTCTGCTATGCCACCTTCCATATTTAAATCTACCCCACTGTCAAGTAACTGGCCCGTTTCGGAAAATTTTGCTCTTGCCATATATGCCATAAATTGATAAGAAGCTATGTATATCAGACATGAGAACAGATACAAGACCTAAAATTTAATTTGTCACTCGCTTTCTTCTGGTTCATTAAATTACTTACGATGCCAATTGCAGAATGATAGAAAACTAGAATGATAAGTGACAGAGCATTGGCTCCAATAGCCATGTTTCTATAGAAATTCAATGTCGATACATTTTCGTCCACAATCTGTTTTGCACCTTTGGTCCCCTGTTTGCCTTTTTGTGGAGGCTGAAATATGATAAATAATACAACAAAATATTGAAAAACACATACAATTTTTACTTACAGCCATATTTTGAAGTTATTGGACCGTTTATATAAAAAAACCTAATAAATTTTAATTCATAATAATATGACTGTTTATTAATTTCTCTCAAAATTCTCCACGTTGTAACTGCTTGTCAAATTGTCATCAATTTTTAAATAAGAATCCTGAGTCCTGACGTCAGTTTATTATTCTTTCTCACTTTGCATTATTGACAAACAAGGACAGAGATCGATGAAGAACTTTTCCAAATTACTAAATTTGTAACCATAACCTATTTTTTGAGAACATATTACCATTGGTTATATAAGCTACGCTACCAACTCAATGACGTTAGCGTAATTTTTAATAACGTCTATAATAAGTAAACAAATAATAAAATGCATATCTGTCTTGACGATGTGTGTATTTACTGATATTTCATTTGATAGCAGTTTAATATAAGAATCCCCCAAAGGAGAATATATTTTTTTAAATAACTTATAAATACTAAATATGCATGTAGCATTAAAAAATAGGAGTAGAAACCGTAAAATATATATACTCGCGACAAGAATTCAGACGACTTACGTCATACAAACAAATGAATAATCCATTATATTTTCATCAAAATATTTAAGAAACTGCAACTGATAGTAATAAAACTATATACTGCACTAAAAGTTTGCATTATATATTGCACTAAATTGCAAAAATTGATTGTTTTTAACGCGCCCAAATATCGAAAATTACGTTGTCAATAAAAACAAATGTGTATATAACGTCAGCCTTGACGTAAGATGTCTGAATTCTTGACTCGAGTATACCACTGAAATATACGATATGGAATGCGTTAAGTCCCATTGCGCATCCAAATAAAGGTACCAACCCTAGGAGCAGACAAAAGGAGGCACACAAAACTCAGCAAAGACATACTTCATTGGTTATGTATGTGGGTGAGAGAGAGACAACCATCTGCACGTACGATATGAATTGTGTTCTTAATTTCCCATTATTTTGTTTGTAAACACGTCATTGGCGTACAGTGTGGCTTCTTCTTTTATCTTGTATCTCAGTGTTATTTCTTTGTGTATTTTTGTGGGTGTTATTGTTGGAACATGTCATGTTTTATAAGGGACTGTAAAATTAACCAACGTATAGCACGAAATAATTCTTCATATTCAGAATTCAATTCCATTTCAATTCACAATCAGCTAAGCCCCTATTGCTCCGCCATTGCCAGAGGCACAAAACAAAATATGGCGCTGATCATAAACAATCCATTCGCGCAGCTTTTAGCGCATTCCAGTCATCATAATATAAAATTACATTTCAGTGGAGTATACCCATAAATTATTGTAGGAAAAACAATCACGTTAAGTTGGCAATATGTACAACTAGACAAGCATTTTGAATTTGAAGTGGCGGTAATACCATATCACAGAATATTTAATACTACGTAATACAAACATAGCGGTCGTCGGCATTTGCCGCTGGCACTGTCTATATTTTTTCTAAGTTTGTGATTAAATCATTAAATTCAATGGGAACGCGTTGTCAATTTAACTGGTCGAATATTTCTGACAGTTTCAAACTGTTTCTAACTACTGCAAAAATAAACCTATGGTAATCTCCTTATAATAAATAAAGCCAAATAAACATGTGTTTTATTTATCCATCAAACTAGTCCAATGTCTAGTTTTTACCCTAAGCACACTGGTAAAATTCGCATATTTACAATATTTTCATGGGTCAAGTTGCCATCCTGAAAATACACGTAGTCAATGGGACCCTTATATTGAACTTTTACCTTTCATTAATTTCATTTTAGAGTCTGTTACTCAAAAATATTACTTTGCCATTGTTTATTGATGAATTCTCAAATAATGGCAAAATTTGTCCATGACAAGCTATCGTAAAAAAAGGCCTGAAGTGAAAAAAGACAGCGCATAAATAGAGAGAGATACCAATGTAGTGTTTCCATCTTAATAAACAAAAATTTACCTGTGCAGAAAACTATTTTTTATTTTTGCCTGTTTTTCGGGTTTGTGTACAAAATAGACCTAAACTGTCAATATTGACAAGAGTGTAAAATTTTGGCGTGGCCGTAAAAATGTTTTTTGCAAATTAAGTATTACTGGTCCAGATATATGTATAGATTTGCTTAAACTTCCTAATATGTAATTTACAATACTTGACTAACCATGACTTATTTTTCAAATTATGAAATATAACCTGGGAGCTGCAGAAACAATTTGGCCCCCTTAGGAGAAACAAACAATACTATTAGAAAATTTTAAGACAATCATGATGGAATATGAATACGGTTCTTTCAGGAAGGAGTCAGATTTCCATAATCGGTGTTGTGGTGGTATGGTGTGGTGTATAAGAGATATATGTGGAATTATATGTGCAATTTTAACATGGTTACTTATTCTATATGCAGAGTTCGTAGTTATGTCTGTTATACTCATTCCAAGTCCTTATCCTATATACAGTATTGTCAATATGATTATTTTCCAAATGTGTGCATTTTTAGCTATCACGTCTCATGTTAAAACGATGTTTACGGATCCAGTAAGTATTTATTCCAAATATTATTTACTATTTCAGAATTGATTATTTAAAAGTTTTGAATTTTAGAAAACAATTATTTTGATTTACGTTTTGCATTATAATAGTAGAACTTCATTTTTGTGTTTTAGGGTGCTGTTCCCAAAGGAAATGCTACAAAAGAGATGATAAAACAAATGGGCTTTCGTGAAGGACAAGTGATATTTAAATGTCCCAAATGTTGCAGTATAAAACCGGATAGAGCGCATCATTGTTCAGTTTGCCAAAGGTTAGTTATTTTCTATAATAAATGTGTATTGTGTACTGTAATATTTAATTTGCTGTGTAATAATCCCTAAATATGGTGATACTAAAGTCAATCTCACAAGTTTAATAGTGTTAAATTCTATAATTAGATAGCTACCTTGAAACTTGTATTTCTTATATAAGGTACATAATTAAAAGGTAAATTTCTACAATTATTGGAGACATACTTGGCCTAATAATGAACAATTTGCTGTGTTAAATTGATCTGCCATGTCAAGAACTATTACTTGAATTTAAATTCTCATTCAGTATTTTTTTTTTTTAATATAAAATTTTAATTGTTAAAATTATGAATTCAAATGTTGATATTTTACTTTTAGATGTATACGAAAGATGGATCACCATTGCCCTTGGGTAAATAACTGTGTAGGAGAGAACAATCAAAAATATTTTGTCTTATTTACAGTAAGTACAAAAATTATTGTTCTGAATCCTTTATTCATTAGTAACCAAAAAATCTTTTATATATTAGTAACCAAACCCTTTGCGTATTAAATTTATGTACGAAATAAATTATAAATGTATATTTTATTTTATCAATTATGTTTGGTAACTCAAGGCCCATGACAGCAAACTTTTTGATATTTTTATCTTATCTTTTTAAAGTATTATTTTGTGTTACTGATAATTCCCGTATCATTGCATCACAAATTACAATTATTGGAAAATGATTTTCATGTATTTTTGAAAAACATGACTATTGGTATAAGTATTCTTTGGCAGTAGTAAAACTCCAGTTTCCATCATAGGATTAAAGTAAAATTGTACTTGCACTTTTTATCATAGAACTACCAATAAAAAATTTATAAGGGTAATAAAACTGCAATCATAAAAAGTGTTGGTATTACTTGGGGTATAATCAATAACTAAAATTGATTTACCAGCACCTATATTTGCTGTACCTGAAGAACACCCATGTCTAATAAATAAAAACTTGATATAAGTTTAATTGAGGAGCAAGCATGCAGAAACTGATATTCACTTTTAAGAATTGCTGAGAAATGACAAAAACTTCTTGGGGAAAATATCAAGAAGAAATTTGATTTTTTTCAAATTAATGGCTTAGAGCTCTTAGATACTTTTAGGAAAAGTTTAAAAAATAATACTTACACTTAATTTTTTTTTAAAGTTTCTTATTTGGATTTATCGTTTTTTTTTAAATATAACGTTTTCCAGTTCTTCCATTCCAGCTTTTATAAAAAAAATTAGAATTCTAAAGATAATAAGAGAACAAAATAATAGTGCAGTAACCTTGGAAACACAAACATGATATAAAAGTCACATTGTTCTTCTGCATCTTCTCATTCTTCAGCTGCAGTATGTCCATTCAGTAATATCCAATACTAGATCTTCTGCATTTTTCTACTTACTACCAAATTATTGAACCATGTGATGCTTCTAGTCTAAGCCACAAAGGGGTTGTAGCGTGCAATGAGGCGGGAAAATTTTTCTCTGCGGGAATGTGTTTGGGGTAGTTAGGATGTAATCATAACAAAAGTCCCCACTCCTAGCCCGTCTGCCTCAGGGGAGAGGGGGGGGTAGAAATGTCCTCTTTTTTGTTTTTTCGCTTACAACTCGAAAGCGGTGCGTGCAGCTAAAAATTATTTACATAAAAATGAAAGGTCTTCAAAATTTATACAAGATTAGTTCTATCCATTTTTTCTCTATGATGTACTGTTTTCGATATATCTGCTCTCAAAAGTCCGTAATTAAAAAAAACATTTGTTTTACATAAAAATACATGGGAGGATAAATTTTATTAAATAATATAAATACATATGCTATTTTAACTCAAATTGGTCAAAAATTACAGTAATTATTTGCATTATGAATTGGTTGTTTCCTTTGGCCTTATTCAATGAGGGTCAAAACAAAACAAAAATCGTACTTTACAAGCTGTTTAAACCAACCAGGATATCTACCAACTTTTATTTTGTGATTGATGGAAGTCTGGAAGATTGGTGGAGAACATAAGGCCATCTGGCAAAGAGAATCCCCAGTTTCCATAATTTGTATACGTGAAATTCGTCAAGACCCACTACCCAGGCAGAAGATGTACTATTGTTTACAATAGCACTAAATTGACAGAACAGGGAAATCGTTATCGGATAAAAGAGTGTGTCGACATCAACTTCAATCTGGAAACAGAAATTTTAATGGCTCACATGATGCTGACGTGTTGATTGGAAGCACATCTATTGACCGTAAGTGGTGGGTTATAAGGGAAGACGTCGTTATAGCTGTGCTATTTACAGCAGAAATGTACATAGTACAAACCAACATTTACTCGACTCATCAAATGGAACAGTTGGGACTCAAGGACATTTTATTCTTACACGCATTCACTGTGATTCTACTAGTACGACCTTCCGAAAGAGTGGTTTTCCCTTTTCCCTGCATGCTGATATTGAGAAAGTTGGGCCAATATGCACGCTTAAATGGTACAGTGTCTCTGCAAAGAGAAGTTCTCTGTGAACACCTTCATGTAAGATTCATTTTTGAAACACTTCCACCCAGCGAGGGGCAGCGAAAGAGCACACATTACGCACATTCCACCAGGTGTAGTTCTGGCTGGAAAACCAACTACCCCTAAGACCCTGGGAGGATGGGCAGTATCCTAGTTTCTTCTGTGATGACAAACGAAGCAGCACCCAAAGACCTCATATTTTGTATAACATGAAAGTTTGTAGAAATAGAAGATACAACTGCAAAAAAGTAGCGAGTTGCTCTCGATTGTGCCAAAGCTGCTAAAGTCACTGTTTAAACAGCGTCCTGATTTTAAAAGATGATGAAAAAGACTTGGACATCTCCTACGGACACTCATGATGAAGACGAGGGTGATTCGCGATCCGTGCTGCAATTGGTATCAATGGTGGAGCCTGACGCAGGACTCTCCCGGCCCAACAGAAACAGGTCCAGTTTGTTTTGTTAAGATTTTTCCTTTGTTACATTTTCTTCGTATTAGTTTACATAAAATAAAAATAAAATTTATACAGTTGTTACACAATCGTCTTCTCCTTAGATTTTCAATTGTTCACAATTAACTTGAAAATTGGTAAACTTTTACCTAATGTATATACAGGGTGTTCCAGAATGATGGTCAAATATTTTACCACTGTATTCCACAAATCATTTCAGGGGAGAATCTTCATATGAAATTTTTCAATTTGGGTCCTTTCTGTTGAAATATTCGAGTCTCAAAATTGTGGAAAAAAATAGTTTTTTTAATTTTTCCTTAAAAACGGTTACACTTAGAAATTTTAATTTTGGTACATATTATCAGCTAGTGAAAAGCTATTTTGTGGTGGTGTTTATTTCTTGGCTCATGTTTCTGGAGGGTGAGAATAAGCAACCTCTAGATTTATTTCTTTCAGAACTTTTTCCTGCAATAGCTGATTTCAACAAAACTTTTTAAATACTACATCAAACTTTACTACATCAAATTTTACTACTTTTTTCCTTCTTGTAATTCTTTCATGCAACAGTTTGCGCGGAAAAAAATAAAAATAGTTTTCCTTACTCTAAACATCTTTTCATCACTGGTTGCTGATAATCGACTTGACTTTTAAGAAGTTCCCTTGAAAAATCGGTACTTTTAACCAAAAATTAAAATTGCTGTATCTTGTGACTCGTTGGAGATAAATTAGCATATGTATATATTCCTGATCAAAATATGTTGCTTTATCGACATATTGGGGTTTAGTTTTCAAGGTGATTTATCGGATTTTGGTCAATTCTGACTTCACAGTTCCATAGAGAGTACCCGAAAGCATAGGAATACATATTTAACTTGAATATAACCAAAACTGAATTTATCGGGTTGTGCATGCTTGCTTCTCAGGTGATAATGCAATTATTAGCATTATTATAGCTCAGATTTTATTTGTGCAGTATTTTGAATACATATTTGTAATTGGAACTTTTTCTATTTCAGCTTTATATTGCAACAATATCTATGCACTCCCTGTTTCTTGCCATTAACCAATTCCTAATGTGCATCAGACACGAGTGGAAAGAATGCACGACGTACTCCCCTCCGGCTACGGTAGTTCTCTTACTGTTCTTAATGTTTGAGGGACTTCTCTTTGCAATTTTCACGGTTGTCATGCTCGGAACCCAGGTGCAGGCCATCTGTAATGACGAGACGGGTATCGAACAGCTGAAAAAGGAGGAGGCGAGGTGGGTGAAGAAATCGCGATGGAAAAGCATACAGGCCGTCTTCGGGAGGTTCTCGCTGCTGTGGTTCTCACCGTTTGCGAGACCTGCCCCTAAGTTTAAGAATGAAAGTGACTTGTACGCAGTGTAGATTATTTATTGTTTTATTAGTTTTTATTAAATGTGAGGCTTCTTTCTCCAACAGGTGTATTATTGTGTGTATGCAAGGCTATAAACCTTAATCCAGATTATGAACTCTAAAAACATTTACGTCCCACTTAAAAATACAGTGTGGCTCATTAATATTCAAGATACGCTTTATAAAAAATTTTTGGGATGTCTAATTCTAATATTTTTCTTAACGTTCTAGTATTTTTTGAAAATTTCTTTAGTGATTTTTTTTTTATTACAAATGTGACGTGATGTTCATCAGTTTCATTGGTTATATAAGCTACACAAACGCAATGTTCAGCATCACCTAAAGCTGTGGGCCATATTTTATCAATTTGTATCAAGTTTTTAGAGAGCTTTAAAATATAGAAAGCATTAGAAATACATGAAAATTATTGTTAATATACAATATATTGCTATAGTAATGGGACTACTGGAATTTTGTTAAACCTCTATTGGTGAGTGGAATATGTTAGAAGTTCGAAACAAATCACCAAATCTGTTTTAAAGAATGCAACAGACACTATAAGCCATATTTCCAGTTTGTATGATAGTAGAAAATGGTTAAATAACCATTTTCAAAATCTGGATAGAACATAATAGTCCGCTTATAGAATGGCCACCTAGTGCCCCAGATTTAACTCCACTGAACTTTTTCTTGTGGAGTAAGGTAAAAATTTAGTATACACATCTGCCATCCCCAAACAGTAGATTCCCATGTCTGAATGAAAGAAGCATGTGCTGAAATCAGCTGGGGTCAATATTTATATTTTTATTTGTTTATTTTCAAATACCCCAAAATTCCAATTCAGTGGAATTTGTTGACTAAATGTTATTATAGCTACTTTTAAGTATTATTTCCATGTTAGGCAATATTTTAATTTCAGACATAACTAAAAGAACATTATAGATTAAAGTAATTTTCATGCATTTCCGATGCTTTCAACATTTTTCAAGAGAAACACAAATTCAATAAACTTTTAAAACTATAAAAAAAACCACAGGAGTTTTAAGTGATACTTGGTGTTCCACTAATTTTTTAAAATAATTGCATTCTAGTTCTTAATGGGTCACACTGTATATATAATCTTTTTGAATAAATTTTCATAAGTTGGTATTTAAAGTTACTAGCTGGGGACCACTTGGCAATCCAAGGCTTTTTAGTTTTTACTAAAATTGTCGTGTTTATTTCCATATGCATCTTGTTTTTTAACAATTATTTTTAATACACAACAATAAATTTTTTACTAATGAATTATTAGTTTGTTCGCGGTAGCGATTCTGAACTAGTTCAGGATTAATTTACGGATGAGAGCAAGCGCAGTTAGCATTTCGGACGGTAAAATTCACACTGCGCTTGCGCTCATCCGTAAATTAATCCTGAACTAGTTCGGAATCGCTACCGCGAACAAGGCTATTATATCACTGGCATTACCACAGTAGGGAATTTTGTATTAATCATTGCCACTAGTATAAAGCTGGTTGCCTAACATTTGCGAATGATACGGTAGTTCAAAAAAATTAATATGCAAATTTGTTAACTAAGGCAGTATTAGTTTGATTTAGAGAAATATTTTATTATGAAAAAATATAAAAAACTGCAGTTTATATACAAAATTTTCAAACAAACAATATGGCTAGTAGGAGTAGGTTTCATTCTAAAGATTTGTCATTTGCAATGAATAATCTACTTATTTTTATGTTGCTGAGATAAACGAAAAAAGATGTAACCTGCTAAACTGTACTAAATCTGTGAAAGATGTACTCCGACCCAGGAAATGTACTGAAAGAGTACAATTATTGTACCCGTACTGGCAACACTGAGTACCATTGAGTTTATACGTTTGAGTATATCGTAGCTTATATAACCAATGGTAGTACTTCGCCAAGGAGGCTTACATAAAAAAATTTTATATGAAAAACCCCTATTAAAATCGTACTTACAATTCCCCCCAAATTGTTTGCACATCATTTGGGATGACCTTGTAATAGATTTTAGCAGCATATATTTATGAATTATGAATAAGATTAACTTTTGCAAAAGAAAAAATATTCGCTTTTCCAGCATTATTCTAGGGAATTTTGTTTTAATCTTTACCACTAGAAATTGATCACCCAAACTTGGGCTGGTAGTTCAAATGTATAATGTAAATGTTTTCTTGCAAAACAAAAAAATACTCCCTTTTCCAACATTACTGAAGGAATTTTGTTTTAATCATTACTACTAGAAATTGATTGCCCCAAATTGGACTAGTAGTTCAAATGCATAATGTAAATATTTTCATGCAAAACAAAATATATTCTATTTTCCAGCATTACTGAGAAAATTTTGTTTTAATCATTATCACTAGAAATTGTTAACCCAAAACAGAGCTAGTAGTTCAAATGAATAGATAAAATATTTAAATACATTCATTTGGGAGGAACAATGAAAATCAATTTTGTTTTATAGAAATATTTTATTAAGAAATAGTAAAAAGAAAACTGTACACTTTATATATAAAATTTACAAGCAAATAAGTCCAAAAATTTACACAACCACTTGGAATGAATAAATATCATTACTAGCAACTCTCATGTCCGTGCACACTCGAGGTAAACAAGAAATGCGCAGAGCAATAATCTGCCAAGCCAAAGATTTTGATGTAATTAAAATACACATCGTGAACTTTCAGAGCATTATATGCGGACAAGATTACTTCGAACATATACATACACTGTTCATTTATATAATTTAGTTATGCCGTTTAGCTGACGTGTGCACGTACATTTATTAAAACAGTACAAAGTCAACCGCAAGAATGTAATATCGACATTTTATTGTCCCTTTCATCAAAAATAGGAACCACATTCACACGAAGTATCATATAGGAACAGATGCAAAAATAAAATGAATAGAATTAAAAATTTCGAAAACATTGAGGTACATTTGTATAGTGTAGATATTCTTACAAAAAAAAATAATAACTGACAAATAAAAGCAGTTTTTAAATTTTTAGTCCGAGTATGACACTTAGTATGGATATAGTTTTTATTCATCCACCAGAAATGTCACCAATAATTTATTAAATAATGTTTCCATCACAATATCATCAGTATTATTAACAAAATTATGTTGCGGCATTAATATAAATATATAACTAGTATTATTAGGGCGAAATATTTAACTACAAATAAATAGTAAATCGGATTAAGGGAAATATTAATTAATGTACACTAGTCTCAAGCCAATTTTTTTCTCCGAAATATATTACGTAAACGAAACGAAAATACTAAAAAAATGCCTTCAAGTCAGTAGTTGCCTGTAATTGGGATACAAACAGTCATAATTTTTAATTATCTCAAAGTTACATACTTCATCATCACATGTCGAGCCTCCTGTTCTTGCGCCTTTTTGCCTTTGTGGCGGGAGCATCTGTGGAATTTTGTGTTTCAGAGTCGGTGCCGGAATTGTGATCACCGCCTGACTGACTGGCGTCATCTATAAGATCATCCTTAATATCCTCATCATCCTGTAGGAAATATTAATAGAAAATATTCGTATATTTATCAACGTAAGATTTACTCACCAATTCATCACCGCTGTCCTTTTCTTTCTTTTTGTTTTCTTTTTTGTACAAAACTGATTGTTTAGGTGGATATATCAGATCTATGGCACATACCAGAATCTGTAAACAAAAATATATTAATAAATAACAAGCTAAATCACAGTTATTTTTATATAAGGACGTCGCATTCTTGAAATAGTGTTTTCTACAAATACAATAATTTTAGATATAGAGTCTAGTAAATAACAGGAATGTTATTACATGCCACCAACAAATATTCAAAGGTAGCGAAGTAAAATAAATATATAGGTGATTCATTAAGAATGGGCAATCTGTGAACTGGAGATACTACACACAAAAATATGGCGACTGAGCCAAATATGCCTTATCCGAATGTTGCTGGTTTAATGCTAGAATTTTATTTTGAAATATCTCAATAACTTTGAAACCTGTCGGAGTATTAAAAACAAAATTGGCACAATTATGTTTTTTGGCACGGCAAATAAGAATTTTGAACTAATTTTGACGTCACTAGTAGAGGGCGCCACTTATGGCACAGCATGTTTCTTTTAAATGGCAGAACTTTTTTGCTGTTTAGTGTATCCATATGTCTATTGAAACAATCGATTCTCCTACCTGTTGTATCTAAAAAAGATATACCCTGAAGTCGTTAGGAGTAACAGTTTTCGAAATAATCCTATTTGAAATATTCAGTGCACCGATTGAAAACTGTTATCGTTTCAGGTAAAGTGCCTTTTCTACTGAAAATGCAGCAAAATTTTACTTGAAAAAGTTTTTCAGAACAGTAAATTACGGGGACGTGCAAAATTTCAAGAAGATCGGCCTGCTTTGATAATATCTTTGTGCTTTGTTGAAAAATGGTTTCAAAATCAAACCTCGCCGATCTTCTTGAAATTTTGTGTGTGAAAACGTGAAAAACTGACCCAATTTCTTATCTTCTGTGGAAATTTTATGGTATCAAATATTATTAACGATTTTTGTTTTGCGAAATCAAGAACAGTAACCGTGTCATGTAAAAGGAATTTGTTATTTTTATGTTTTCTTCAGAGCCCTTTTTTGATTTGGAAAGATATTTGATTGTTATATTTGGTATATTACATTGTTTCATATAATTTAATAATTGTTGTTGAAACAAAATAATGAAACTTTTTGGAGATGTGGGAAGAGTTGAATATGAACAATATTTAGACTAATGCACAGGTGAAAACTACGCTACAGTTGCGGCAAGAATTGAGACACGTCATACAAACAAATGAATAATTCATTATATTTTCATCAAAGTATTTAAGAAACTGCAACTGAGAATTATAAAACTATATACTACACTAAATGTTTGCACTATATATTACACTGACAGTAAAAATAATTGAATGTCGACAGTCGAGATGTAAGTTGTCAAAATTTTTGCCGCAACTATTGCCCTATAAATGACAATAAACTATCCAAATATTTAATAAAGTAGAACTTTGAAGTAAAGAATTTAATTTTATATACAGGAAACCTTTATTTGGATTAGATTAAAAAAAAAACTAAATCCAGAAAATAAATTGTGGAGGAAAATCATAAATTTTAAAGTGGTTTTAACTGAAATTATTACACTTAACAGATATATTTGGAAATTTGAGGATGACTAATCCCTTTATCAATGTTTTTAATTACTTGTAATTTATGGGGTATTATAAATATGATGTTACATATTAGAATACATACCAGACCCAAAAGTGCCCCAAGGATAATGGTAGCAATTGCAAATATCAGATACGAGCCAACAGTGGGTAGTCCGTATTCTTCAGTTAATTTATTGTGTATTTGCTAAAAATCACAAAATTATTACACAAAATACAATTACAAATTTTGACAATGACTTACAAATAAATATATAAACTTACCCTCAATGTCTGCGATAACTTAAAGAACGATGATACAATACTCATTTGAATGGAATTTGGTGACTTCCAACTTGGCACAGGCTCCACTTGCTCCCATTTCTTCTCATCAATAAAAGTAACAAATGGCTCTCTATCTCTGGTTCCTTTATACTGCCTAAATTCTCCATTGATTACACTAAAAGTTGAATAGTCAAATATATTATTATTTTCAATTAAATTTATCTTACTGGAAAATTGTTGGTAAAGCAGTCACCATGAAACGTCCGCTCAAGCCTGGAGAGGTTGTGACATCAACCGCGCCTACTTTAATACCCAATCCGGGACCTAATTCTGCAAATTCTTTCCATCTATTTTCTAAACCTTTGCAGGCTGGACACCATGGTGCGTAACTATGCGAGATAAAAAAAATGTTAACAAATTTTTCAACTTATAAAGTTATTAGGTACATGCTAATTTAATTAAGAATTAGAGAATAATAGGAAATTGAAGAACACTACACATAAAACACACTCATGGTCTTAAAAAATAATCTATACATTTTTTTCACTTCATCTGCCTACACTATAAAAAAAAATATGATAACTAATATATATTGTAACTACAGTTTACTTAATATTGTCACTTCAACATTGATATTTAAAAATTTGATTATTTTAATTCATTTGAAAGGATAATTATATTTGACACGACAGCATTCGCCGAATTATACAGAAAATTTTGTAAAACTTACAATTCTACCATCCATTCCCCTTTGAGTATTTCAGTCCAATTTTCCTCATTTAATTCGATAACAGTTTTTTGTCCATTTACATTTAAAAAGGCACCAAATATAACAAAAATTATCAAAAAGGTCACTTTGCCGCACGCCATGTTGTGATTGAAGAACTTACGCGTTTTTTCGCATTGGCGTTGTCGTAGTTACTTAAATAAAAAAATACTAAATAATGTAAAATGTGATAGAAGGTGATAAATCACCATTAATTATATTATGATGAGTCACAGTCTAAGACGCAGGGCAGGTCTATTAGGTTGGAGTCCCTGGTTTTGCATCTAGTTATTTTCTTAGTTATTATTTTTATTGTGGTGACAGAAGCTGTCAAAATTGTCAAAAATCAAAAACATAACCTACTTGTTCCACATTTGAAAGCATGATAAACAAAATGAAATTTAAAAATAAGAGAAATTTCAAACATCCGAATATATCTAATGAAGATAATCTTGACGAATATGAGGAACCAAAGAAATGGTTTGATGAGGTAAGGCGTGTAGGGTTAAAATTTTTAATAAGATATTCAATATTATAATTTCCAATGTTAGGTTCAAGAAGATCCAAAAAATTTCACAAAGTGCACCGAACAAGAACTGATTCAGCTGAAAGATGAAGGAAAAAAGTGCCACGATTCGGAAGTTGCTAATTATAACATTAGTAAGTATTTTTTAACTTTCTTATGCAATTTTTAATGCATGTTTTCAGAAAACTCAAGAACGAATACAAACTATCAATGGATGAAGACTGTAATGGCAAAAGGAACTATATCAGATAAAATAGCTGCACACACAGTTTCAATTCAAGACAGTCCTCTATGTAATTTGGACATGATAAGAAATCTCGTAGGCATGGTTAAAGTCGGAAGAAAGAAAGAATGCACAACTGTAATAGGTATTCTACTTATGCAATTATTATTTTAATTTTATTATAATTTGGTGTGTTTGTTGTAGAAGTCTTAACAGAATTATTTCTATCTGACCTTTTAAGACCAGATCAAAAGCTGAAAGCTTTCCACCAGCGACCCCTCTCCAAATTAAACGAGATGACATCTGGCAATGCTGTAACTAGAAGAAAGTTATTGAGTCTTTGGTACTTTGAGGATCAACTGAAGGAGGTTTATACGTCTTATGTACTTGCTTTAAACTCTGCCGCACATGACACGGTAGAAAATAATAAAGAAAAGGCTATCACTGCTATGTATAAATTGCTAGCAGGCAATCCAGAACAAGAAAAAGTAAGTAGTTGTTTCTCTTAGAAATGTAATAATCGTTTTACATTTAACTTTTTTAAAAGTAGGTAATACAGTTCGTTTAAGACAATTTTTTATTTGCGTTAACAGGAATTTGATCAATGAAAATAGACAATAAAGGGAAATATTTTACAATCTTTTATGACACATTGTGAGAAAAGCATATTAATTTTTTTGGTGGTTTATTTACTACAACTTGTTTATTAGATATTGTACCGTAAGGTTCAAATGGCTCTTCGTCTTTAGGTCTAACGACAAATATTTCCTTCTTTTTTCCTGCACAAAGACTGGCTACTATTGTTTTCTTTGGTTTACCTGGATTAGGTTCAGGATATGTCATATCAGGTGACGGATTGCTATGCCGAGATACTAATATTCTCTTGTGACCTTGCGTTCTATAATTTGGATATATATTTGTACTGTGTTTTCTTCGGGTTATCACTATAATTTTCTTTCCTATATTTTCCTGTGGTGGCACACTAGTGTCTATTGTACGGTTATTTTTTTCATTATCGTCTATTATTTTATTCTCCACATAAGCACGGGATGAAGCTCTAAGGATATTGTCGATTTCTTCTTTTTTCAATTTAAACCAAGGGTGTTGCAATTTATGTATGATTTTATTTTCAAAGTGATGTTTCAAATTTTGCCAAGTCGCTTTTGTTAAATTCAACTTCTCGACTTCTTTCCAAAATTGTTCTTCGTGGAGATGTTGATATTTTTCGTGTTTTATGATATATTGCAATAGCTGATTTTCTTCCTCTAAGGAAAATTCACTTACAAGATTTACCATTTTGACAGTTGATATTTCTCAAAGAAATTTTAGATAATAAATAGTTCGACATCAAGCAACTTGAAATTTTTTTAATTAAAAAGGTTTATTTTCCAAATTATTGTTTTATTATCAATCGTTACAGTCTATATTAAAAGATTTTAAGTCTTACTTATAAAAAACAGTTAAAATAATTACAGTATATTAAAATTATTGATAGGAAGATGTATAGTTTGGATATATGTTTTCCTAAATCAGCCTTGGAAACATTGCACTTGTCTGTTTTACAGACAATGCATTGCACAATGTTTTTCAATTTTAATCCTGTACAAGGGTTGTAATGCTTAGTGGGTAAACCAACACATCCTCTTTTAACTTTTACCTTTTCATTCTCTGTAAAGAATATTTTATAAGCTTACTGCAATGTTTAACTACAATAATTACCTTTATATATTAACAATAAGCAGCCAAACTTCACTGACTTTCTGTATATAACATCTTTCCAGTTTATTAATCTATGAGAATACTTACAAGTTACAAATTTGCCTTCACGGGGGCAGGCTTCTTGCACCCCTTCTATATTATTAATGCAGGAATAGCACTTAAGACTTTTCTTTAAATAAATTAGTGAAGGATCGGAGGAGTGTGTGTTATTAGGTTTTGTGGACGGTAAAAGTGTCAAAATAAAAATAACTGACAGAAATGGCATTACATAACATTTTTATGCCAAAATAAATGAGCACAAATTAGATATTACTGCAATTACATAGAAGTGTAGAATATATTTTTTTGTAGAAAACATAATGTTTGTTGTCTGTTGTTGGCTAAAAAATGAAGGATATCATTTGTATGAAGTAAATATTTTTGTTAGTATTAAATTAAACTGAATTACATAAACGTTTATTATGTGAAAGCATATGAAGAGCACAGGGAAGAAAGGGAGACGGTCAATTTTTCAGCAAAATGAGTTAGAGGTGGCAGGTGGTAACATTCTGTAATATTATATCGATCTATGTGATTAGGGGTGGAATTCATAGTCAACACTTCACTTAAGTGTGACTTTTCATTTAAGGTATATTTGAATAAGATGCCTTCAATATAATGTTTCACAATCTAAACTTAATAGAAACTTATTATTGTGTGGTATGAAACTATTAGTAAATTGTAAAGCTAATATGAAATAAGGGCAGACCTAAACCTTAAAGCCAGTTTCAGAGAACGACGTACTTAGTGTTGCCAGCAACATAAACCACATTACATTTTTGTTAATGAAATATATATTTTAACATCACTTATATTTTGACCTCACGCCCTAAACTCTTCATATATGTCATCATCTGATATTCTTCATTTGATAAATTAGGACGATTTTGAGAATACGCTGTAGAGCTTGAATTATTCTCCCTTCTTAAGAACACAAAATCACTAATAAAATTATTTACATTCATAATTATATTAGTGAAAAGATATACCTGAAATTTTGCCCACCCAAACGATATACCCGCCAAAACGATATAACCGCCCAAACAATATACCCGCCCAAACGATATACCCGCCCATGATAGTGCTGGAAATGGAACAGGTGGACCCGTCAATTTGTCACAGCCAATAGATAGCTGCAGCGCATGCCTACTTACTGCAGCTGAAGCTGTGTAATTGGGTATGCTCTCAGAGATATACGGCACACGATTTTATAGGAAAAATATACAGGCTGCATATCTGTTTCTTTGTGTTGACTGCTATAAATTGTAAGCAGGTTTATAACATGAGTAACTTTCTAGATTTTCGGCCGTCTAGTACAGAGTACAACAACCTGCGTTTTATCACTGTTTCAATTTACTTCTAGCTTTACTGCAGACATGATATGTTTGTTATTAGTAGCCAAGAACAATAAGAACACTTTAAAAAATACAAACACATTAAAAAATACATTTGAAATAGCCTTTGGGAATAATTATTTTTTGACACCCTGTACAATTTTTTATTTATTTTTTATTGGATTGCTACCAAGTAGATATATAACTATTTCAACCGTTAGTTAAACCAGAGATTATAAATACACTAGATAATCACCGTCCATGTAGTTACTGGACGCGGTAAAAATGGATGCAGAAATTGATTAGTGTTGATGCAGGCCACCAATGCTCTCCTAGCGCTAGTGTATCTCATTCGGTTGTTTGTTGTTACATCTGCCAGCGATTACGGGCCTATTCGGATTTCCCGGACAACCCTTTTCTTCCTGCACCAGAGATTGTGTATTTATAATCTCTGGGTAGTGCCCTGCCATCTCAGGCGAAGGTCCCGCTTGACCGCACTACAAGTCTGGTTTAAAGAATTATATAAATTTCTGAATTCGGCATGCCACCGACCTTTACATGGAACTTATGAAACTATTTTTACCGCGTCCAGTAACTACATTTACGGTGATTATCTAGTGTATTTATAATCTCTGGTTAAACAATTTACATTACCCTATTCACAATACGGTTTCAAACTTTAAAATGTCCAAAACTTGAAAAAGTGTCTCTCCCCCTTTCTTTCCTGTGTTCTTCATATGAAAGACTATAAATACTATGATACTATTATAATTTCAGAATTTATTATCGTACATCGTCAACAAACTTGGGGACCCTTCACAAAAAGTAGCATCCAAAGTCATATATTGCCTAACTCAACTCCTTTTCAAGCATACAAATATGCAGACTGTTGTGCTGAATGAGATAGAAAAGTTAATGTTTAGACCAAACATCGCCAGTAGAGCTCAATACTACAGTTTGTGTTTTCTATCGCAATTTTATTTAAGCCACGAAGCAAGTGATGTAGCAAGGAAGCTGATAGAAGTTTATTTCTCATTTTTTAAAGCTTGCGTTAAGAAGGTAAATGTCTCTTTTTGTAGTATTTGCCTTAAAATTACAGCACAGGGGATTTCATCTCTTCCTTTTTGAATTTTAGGGTGATGTTGACAGTAGAATGATGTCGGCACTTCTAATGGGCCTTAACAGGGCATATCCTTATGCCAAAATAGAGTTTGAAAAAATTTCAGAGCATATAGATACCATGTATAGATTGGTGCATTTGGCAAACTTCAATATAAGTTTACACACACTTACTTTGTTGTATCAGGTGTCAGACTTCGGGAACAATATAACGGACAGGTGCGTCATAACAATTTACTTAACTATATAGGGTGTCCCACCAAAGACTCCTAAAATACTGATCTGATTTGGCAGTTTTAATATACAAGGCGGTTCTAAAAGTAGTACCATAAATTTAACTGCATTTTCTACACCTCATAATAAGACGAAAAGTCTATACAAACATGTATCGTAAAACGCAACACAGCCCATAACTTTTTATGGTCTTTTTGAAAATCCAAAATAAAATTAATACAATTTGTTCAGAGGGGTGTAAAATTAAGAATTTTTATATAAAATAGGTACTCTTGTTGAAATTTGAAGTCAACAACAGTTTTTTTTTTATCTGAGCGCATATTAATGAAATCAACAAAACAATTTTGACATTACCGCACACATAAGTATTGATTGTTGTCAAAATTGTTTTTTTTTTTCATTTAAAAGCTATGTTTCACTTCTCAAAAATTTTTAATTAGATTTAGAATGCACCCAGATATTAAAATCCATTTTTCTCAAAGACTGTTGCCAACATTGAATCTCATTAAGAGTACTTTTTTATGTAAAAATCCAAGTTTTCATTTTTGCTATCAAAAATATTTAGGTATACATAAAAATTTGGATATTTTTGAAGCAGTACCCCCTAGTTTTACCCGCCACTGGACAAACTGTATTCATTTCTTTTCGGATTTTTAAAAAACGTATAAAAAGTTATGGGAGTGTGCCAAATTTCATTAATTATTTATATCTACACGTTTGGAAAATACTAATTAAAAACCGTCATCAAGAACTAACCTTTCACACCCTGTATGTCAAAAATAAAACAAAGCGTTTTAGGTTACATGTTTATTGACTTATGGTCTGTGGTACTAATTTTAGATTCACATTGTATGTCTGTAATCAAATTTACCGAGGATATAAACATTTCAAAAACAACAAAATTGGCTATATATCAAATATTGTTGTTGTGTCTCCATAGTTTATATGTATGGCAAATTTTATAACATTCCAGATATAGCAAAAAATGTTAAAATAGTAAAAATTTGCAAATACCTCCAAAAGAATAAAATGCTTGATATATTTTTAAAATTATGGATATATCCCTAATTTACCATCCTCTAAGTTCCTTACAAATACCAAAAATCAACTTGATATCTATTCTCAGTAAAAATTTGTGGCCACCTCCACACATGCTAGTACACGTCAATTTTTTTCTTAATAAATTAATATCATAATATCCTCGACCTCTGTAGAATTAAAAAATGTGATAATATGCAGTGTGTCACTTAAAATAGTGAAATTAGTATTGATATAACTGGAAGTGCAGCAAAATTAAAAACATTTTTGGAACAGTATTTTCCCAGATAATGATCTAAGCAGTTCTCGGTGGGTCACCCTGATTAAAATGATTAAATTATTTCTTGTTTACCATAGACTGTTTTCCCGATATTCACTTTAATATAAATAATTACAATTTTTAGATTTTATTCAGCTTTATATAAAAAGTTAGCAGATCCGAGATTGCTATCAACAACGCATCAAGCCATGTTATTAAACCTGATATACAAAACTCTGCTAAAGGATCCAGAAGTAAACAGAGTAAAAATGTTTATTAAAAGATTACTACAGGTAATCGTCCATAAACATTTCTTAATATTTTTTAAACAAAATTATGTTTTAGATATCTATGTTTACACAACCGTGCTTTTCTTGTGGTATATTGTACTTGGTGTCGCAAATAATCGGTAAAAAAAAATTCATTCTAGCTCTCGTACTTAAAGCTACAACTGTCGACGGTTTAGAAGATGACGACGATGAAGAAAGGTATTGCGATGTTACAGATGAAACTACTGCCACCACTGATGAAGCAGAAATTAAACAGGAAAGTGAAGATGTTGAAATTAAAGAAGAAGATATGAATGACAAAGTGGTACAGTTATTATTACATACATTTATGCTGCATTAGATAATTTAAATTGTATCTTGTATCTTTCCTTTTAGGAAAAGAAGGAAATTACAGTAGATCCCAATGCAATTGAAATAAAAGAAGAAGAAGAAGAGGATGTTAAACCAGACAAAGAACTACTCGATGCATCGCTAACTACTACCGGTAGCTGGTACCACTGTCAAAACACGGTAAAAAAGGAAAAAGCTCTGTCTGTGTCCGGGTACAGGCCTTTTTTAAGGAATCCTTTGTATGGCGGTGGCGAATTTTGCGCATACACAGAACTCTATAAGCTTAAAGATCACTTTCACCCAACTGTAAAATTATATGCTACCAATATTTTAAATGGAGAATCGATTAAATATTCGGGCGATCCCCTTAAAGACTTCACATTAATTAGATTTTTAGACAGATTTGTGTTTAAGAATCCGAAAAAGATTAATGATAAACCTGGGTCACATCCTACATTTGGCAAAAGGAAATTGTATAAGCCTAAAGGTGTTAAAATGTTACCCGTAAATTCTGCGGGATATTTAAAGGAAAATGTGCAGAATATTCCAGTGGATGAACTTTTCATGTATTCGTAAGTCAAAGAAAATTTTTTTTGTCACAAAATTATTTTCATGCTTTTTAGTTATCTGCAAAAGAAATACAAAGATAAGGCACCAGACGAGGATGACAGTGATTTAGAATCTGTACAGAGTGAAGAATTTGAGGAAATGCTGGATAAAATGTCTGGTGTTAAGGATGTGGAAGAAGATATAGACTATATGAATGAGATTGGTGATAATTTGAAGTCCGATAAGAAAAAAGGTTAGACATTTTTTTCATATTTACAGTAAACTATGTACAATCGTTTGCAATAATAATGACACTCTTTAAAATAAATTTTGCGATTTCTTTTGAACTGCTGACATATTTGTAAGGAAATCTACTTTCAACTTTTAATTTAGTTTAATTAGTTATTAGTTGTTTGACTCACCAATAGAGATTTAATGAAATTTCTACTCAGAACTTCCAGAAGCTCAAAAACTGTTTTCCGGAAGTGTCAGCAGTTCCGAAATTTATCAACAGATGTTTGTGATTTTTGCCAATAATAAGATGCATTGTTTTTAGGAAAAGATGAAGAGGACCAAAACGAAAATGAAGAAGAGTTATCTGATGATGGAAATATGGAAGAGGAAGATTTTGATGATTTAGAAGATGATGATGAACTATCTGATTTAGATGATGATGACAAAGGTAATGCATTAATATAATGATTTGTATCAAGAAAAGTTTTTCTTAACATATAGTAATTAATTTGTCTATTTTAGAACTTATTGGTGACTTAGGAGATGATGATGAAGAGGACATAGATTTTATTGAAGATGATAAGCCTAGTAAAGGCAAGAAGAATAAATACAAAGGTAACAGCGATATCACATCATTGTTTGCCTCAGCTGATGAATTTGCGACACTTTTGGAGGATGAAGGTAGTTCAAAAGTGAAACCTGGTAGTTCCAATGTATATTCTAACAAAGATAACGCAAGTAAGTATTTTTGTTCATTCAGCTTTTGGAATAATATTGAACCTCTTAAAAGATGTTAATCGATTTAACTTTCTTTAGATATGAAACAACTCGCTTGGGAAGATAAGAGGAACAGGTGGTTGAAAGGTTTTAACAAAGTAGTAGCAGGAAGTGGTGGAAACAAGTTTGATGGTAATAAGAATTTTGGAAAGAAGAGGTCTAACCAGAACAAATCTGCAAATAAGAAGAAGAAGATGAAAAAATGAATGAATAGTGTAAATACTAAAACTTTTTAATTATAATAATAAATGTCTGTTTTGTGGCAAAAATGTACATAATCTTTTTAGAAATAAAATTATGAAATTTTCGCAAAGGCAAAATTAATTCAGTAATATATTTTGTGGTCGTTTCCTGAAAGCCTGCAGTATATACAGGGTGCTTCCTACTCGTGTGCAGGAAATCCAGAGATGTATTATAGTTAAAACTAAAGTGATTTTATAAAAAAAGTATGCGGTTGTCGTTTCCAAGATATAAGGTTTTCAAGTTGATAAAAATTTTTAAATTTGTAACTTCCAAACCCTTTGAGATATTTTGGCATAATTTTACTACGTTGGTAGGTATAAAATATAAAATTTACTGCTTACATAAAGTACCAGTGGCGTACCTCTGTTAAAAAATCAAATTGTCTCTAGACTGATAGATAACTGCTAAACGCAAAGAAATACATATGCAGAGAAAACATTTTGTTTGCATGATTATACAGGGTGATATACTTTTTCTTGTGATGGAAGTGATAGTACCCATACTCCTGCCACTGGTACTTTATGTAAGCTGCAAATTAATTTTCATCCTTCTATGACAAACCTCTATTTTTTAATAGCAATTTTAGTAATTTAATCATTTTTAACCCTGGCCGATAACTGATCGATTATCACTAGATCAGTTATCCCCGCCAGGCGTCTACCGGTGTCACTTCTCACCACAAACCTAGAAAAAACATAGACTGCATCGGTTCATGATATAGGTCACGTGACAGGTGCCGCGTCTTCATGTGCAAATATGATGGCTGCATTGCAATCTGAAATTAACTAACTTGCTGTCATTTTAAATGTCATTAAAGAATGTGACCAATCACAGTAAACAAATGAGCTTCACGGTACAATAGAACCAACATAAATTGGCATAAAAACCAAGTTTTAGCGATTTTGGACCTTTTAGGGCAGCCATGAATTTGCGGTCGCCGGCAATGACACTGGCACAGTCTATATTTTTTCTAGGTTTGTGTTTTATACCTACCAACATACCAAAAAAATCATGTCAAATTTGCCAAAAATGTATTGAGAGATTATTGATTTTTTTATCAGGTTTGGACACCCTATATTTCGGAAACGATGCTCTTAGACTCTAATTATTCTTATTTAACAAAATTATTTTCATTTTAATCATATAATTTGCCTCTGGATTTTCTGAACGCAATTAAGAAACACCCTGTATATTCAGATTACCAGAGCAATTGACGTCATTTTCTCTTGATACACAGATAATATGATTTTTGAAATTTTCTTGTGACTAAACATCAGGGTCACCAATAATAAAACTGAAATATTGAAGAAAATTATACTTCTTGATTGGTTAATATACAGGTAAAGATCGTTCAAAAATATGTATTTTAGTTTTTAAAAGAAATTTGAATTTTTCTCTGGAGGCTGTTTTCAAAAATCAGGCTCAGAAGAGTATGGATTTTAACATTAATTTGAGAGTAAATATAAAGAAGAAGAAGAAGATTATAGTGCTGTTGTTCTTTGGTTATATGATTTTATTTTGATTATTTGATTTGTAAATGTCAAATAATGTAATGTAATTTGTAGAAATATGATAATCAAAATAGTAATATCTAGGTATTAATGAATATTTGTAAGTTTTATTGGCAAAACAATAATTTTGAATCATGGTTTGTGACAAATGCCAAAAAAAATGTGGCAAGGTTATTACTCCAGATCCCTGGAAAAGTGGAGCAAGGAATACGACGGAATCTGGTGGTAGAAAAGTAAATGAAAATAAGGCTCTCACTGCATCCAAAAACAGATTTAACCCTTACACAACTAAATTTGAAACATGCAGGTGAGATATTTAAGAAAGAATCACATTGAAGACCATTTAATTTACGGAAAGTACCCTTTTTCTTTTAGAATCTGCCGACAAAAAGTTCATCAAGTGGGATCACACTATTGCCAATCATGTGCTTACAAAAAAGGAATATGTGCAATGTGCGGTAAAAAGATTATAAGTACAAAGAACTATCGACAATCTTCTGCATAGTTCATGGTATGCGATAATCGGAAATTTGGATAATTTAATATACAAATGAATTGTTTGCTGTGAGGAAGTAAGAATTTTAATATTTTACTTAAAACTTTATTTAATAATGAATTTGCGATTGTTCCATTTTAGTAAATAAAATAGGTAGGGAATTAACTATAGGTATATTATTTTTGTCATTTTGACATATCTTTTAAGAATTTTATTGTAAATAACTTAATGTAATGATTTTTTGAAATGTATGATTACAGAGAATAAAATATACTAGGTTTTTATTAAAATTTATTTTGTTAGAAAATATATACAATCTGTTATTCGCCCTTAAAATGTGTAGAACCAATCGTAACAATACTTAAATCATATAAAATATGTTTTTATTATTACACTATGTACAAATCTTCAACAATAAACTATTAATAAATCTCGGTATATAAAAATTGTGCTCCATTAATTCACAAAATTATACATTTTTAAATAAATTGATTAATATAATATATAGAAATTTTTTAACAATAATATATTTTATTTGAGCATAACATATCCTCCAATTATCTTAACACAGTACATCACAATTAACGGTGATTCTGAATACATCTAATATTTATCTTGTTTGTTTTCTGTTACCATTACATTCGTAACATTGGACGGATTGAACACCCACTGTTTAAAGCTACTTTCTACATTCCCATTTGTCGATACTTGTACCACATTGCCTTCACTGGTTTCTATTTTCCTTGGAGGTATGGGAGGTCGACCGCTGCTCAAAGTTGGTAGTCCTGATGGAATCTTTGAATTACTGCGTATTGAAGTTACTGTAACATTTTTACTTGGCGATTTCATTTGATATTTAGAGGTAGTATAAGGGGTCGAGGTAACAGAGGATGACATCAATTCTAATAGGGCTTTATCATGTTCCATATCTAAATTCCTGGAGTCTCGCCTTTCAGGAGACATTGGAGGGGTTTTTGTTGTCGTTGCTATTGGTATTCGGGATTTGGGTGCAACGTCGGGTTTATTTGGTTTCGGAGGTTTTTCAAAATTCGATCGTAGGATTTCGATTTGTGATTGTCGTTTTTCGGGTACTTTTGTCGTTTCATAACTGGACGTGGTAAATCTCATTTCAGGCAATTTTTTCAGTTGCTCCTCTGCAATTTCTTGGATCTTGTGTAATTCCTTCTCGTCCACTTTCTCGTTGAGTATGATACTTGTCGGTTCTTCCTTTATAAACTCTTCCAGGTTTTTGTCGAAGTCTTGAATGTTATTTTCAAAACGTTCCAGCTTAGACTCGAAATTTTTGACATAATTTTCAAATTCGCTGTCTAAGTTTCTACTGCTGCTTTCACTTGAAGTGTCAGGTGTTATTTCGATTTCAGAAATATTAGTTCTGGTATTAGTTGGTGTTAATACTTGTATTTCTGTAATGTAGGTTAACGTTGAATTGCTTTTAGAAGTATTACTGCTGTCAGTACTTTTATCAGAAGCAACCGTTATACTCTTTGGAGATTCCGTCATAGTAGAAAACTTATTTTCGGTTACTTCCACCACGTCTTTCGGAATTTCAACAGTCAGCGATGTAGGACTTCCAACTGTAACGTCATTATTTAAAGTACTTATAGCTTCAGCCAACGTAACGTTCTGTATCAGGTCTGGTGTTGAAATCGTTATTTTACCATCATTTTTCACTTCCCTATCTGTTGCAATAGTATTATCTAACGCGGTTGTATAGAGTTCACTAGGTTCGTTTATGCTTAGTTCCAAACTGTGTAGTTCAGTGTCTCCATTGGCGACATTAGTTACATTCACGTTGCTGATGTGCCTCAAGGAATCTTCGGATTTGGCGTCATCAGATTTAGGCACCGTATCAGACTTCTGCCTCTCCAGGCTGCCTTGAGAGTGTCTTGATACTTTTATGTCGTCAGAAATGTTTGTATCGTAAGGTTTTATGGAGTAAGTACAGTCGTCTTGACTGCTGTTCAACTGTTCTGTATATAAGAAGTTCTGAGTGACATCTAACAAGTTCGGTTGAGTGGGTCGAGTGTTGTAAGTTACAACAGTCTTGGTTTCATCGGTATTATTAGTGCTCAGCACTGGTTTTTTCAATGCCTCTTCTTTTTGAATCTTCACCATTGAGTTGAGTAGTGGTATTTTGGAAAGCACCTCTTCCGATCGATTGATCACGGTCGTGGAACTATGTCCTGCAGGTTTGATGTTCATCTAAGGAAAAACAGTTTTAGAAAAGCTGTAATTTAAGATTTGTATTGATGTTATATTATTAGTGTTAATTAAATATTTTCCTCATTACTTATTAATTTCATTGTAATCAAATATAAAATTATCAGTTATTTCGATGGTGTTTATTCCAAAAGAGCAAATGCGCCATTTTAATATTTTGGAAAAGAAGAAAAACTGTTTTGGTACATTCTAAGACCAAACTAGAAAGTGATGCATTTAGGACTTCAAAATTTTCATTTGAAAATCACTAAAAGTTATGAAAAACTACAAAATAGTAATTAAAAAGTTTTTTTCCAGATATTTTCAACCTTTTCTAGAGATCAGTTTCATAAGGAAATGACTATTCGCCCTACATTAGTCCTTTTGCAAAAACATGTTTCATTCGACTAAATTGTCTTAAATGGTATATACAGGGTGTTTATTAATTGAATTCCGATACTTAAGGGTGTGAATCCTTCGAATATAAGAAAATTATAATAAAATATCAAATTTTTTCTTAAAACTGTAACACCCTGTAGCTTAAAAAATTATTAGGTGTAGGACATATGTTGATATTAAATTGTCTTCTTAAACCCCCCTGATTCACACCCTTAAGTATCGGCATTCAATTAATAAACACCCTGTATATGTATTTGAAATTAATATGAAAATAAAATCAGTTGTTGTACTCATCCATATCGTCAACCTCTTTACCTGTCTGCATCAATCTATCCTCTACGTTTGCTTTAAAAGGCATAGAAAAATGCTCTTAGTGATAATTTTATATTATCACTCAGAGATTATCATTGTTATAGGTTATAATTCCAGTAAAAAATCATTTGCCCTTTTATCATTTACAATCGCTCAACATTTGTCCCTTTGGAGAAGCATTTACAGCACGTTTGCCCAATAATAAGTTTCAGTTTTTTACTACTATTGGCAAAAACCGGAAAATGTCAACCCCGCTAACTGGATTCAGTAAAAATTGAATTCAGATAAATCCGGTTTACCGATTAACCAAATAATCGGTTAACTCAATAACCAGTTACTCAAATAATGGCCAAAACCGGATATCTGAAAATTGGTGTTTTGAAAAACTGACGGGATATACGATTGTATTCACATATTTTAAAATTAATTCTAATGTTAAGACAGTTAAAAACAATTGCACTTAATAAACTGTGGTTTTTCAATTTATTATTTATATAAATGGGTTTGGTCATTTGGTATGTGGTGTGCGAGTGTGGATGATTGTGACAAAGAATGATATATTTGCTAGACAAGGACAACGGAGAATTTCTAGAGAGTAACTACCAAATAATAGGTTATTTGCATAATGGGATATTTGAAGAATCGATTAACCGGTTGTCGGGTTTTGTAATACTCTGAATTATCTGAAACCGGTTAACCAAAACACTGATTTCAGCTGCCGGCACTAATTCTTATGTTGCATTTAATACGTTCTGCCTTTTGGTAAAGTGACCAAGGTATCCTTCCTAGTAATTTGATACATAAAAGTCAAAATTAGTGCATTCTCTCTTTTGGAAAAACACCGTCAATTTATCTTTATAAATAAAGAAATAAACAAATTTTTTAAATATAATTACTTATGACAGTAGAGGAAAAAACAGCAAAAAAAAATAATGTTCAAAATAATATATTTCTGCTTACTTCTTCAACTTTGGTTGAAAATCTAGGTTTTGGTTCTCGATTAGCCACTTCTTCTATTTCCAGAGACGGAGGTGGGGAAGTATTGACAATATTTTCTGTTATTGCCACATTCCAGTCATTATTTAAAACTCTATCGAGAGATTCAGGTACTTCTTCTGTTGTTTCTTCTGGTACTGAAGGTGGCGCTGCTACTGGTAAATCTTCAGGTACTCTTTGTCTCGTATTTACTTTCTCTGGCCCATTTGAGTTGAGCTGAATACTCGAAAATGCAATTTTAGCTTCTTCTTTGTATTCTGGTGTGGGGATGTCAAAAACAGCTACAGGTTTCAGTTGCCTCCTTTCGATAACTGTGTCTGGGATTTCTTTATTTTCTAATGTATTTTTTTCTGGCACGTTAGTGTTATAATCAGTATATTCTACTGGAGGTGGCGAATTAAAAATTCTTTCCTGTACATTTGGCACTTGCTGCCTTTTGTCATACCTTTTAACAGGTTCATTCTTTCTCTCATTTATTTCTAAATCAATTTGCTTTCCTTTATCTGCTGGAAGAACATGAGCATTACCATTAGACTGTTCAATTTCAAAGCTCGGCCAAATTTGATTTTTAATTTTTTTCTCAGTCTTCATATTCTGTACTTCAACAGTTTCTACTGGTATTTCAATTTCTACCGACTCCCTTTTTATCTCGTTAATTTTGTTAACCAAGGCGTCAAATTCGGGAGATTTATCGTCAAGACTAAATTTAAAACTGTCCAGAGACATGTTATCTTCAGAATTAGTGACTCCTTCATCCTCTTGATTAAACTTTAGAATAGCATCTTCCAGATTACCCCACTCTGTGGACTTCTTTAGTCTGTTTCTTTGGAAAGTGGTCAGGCCATCTAGAATCAAAGATAAACGTGGTTCTTTATCTATCATAACTTTTCCAAATAGATCCTCATCAGATTGCATGTCTTCGATGAGACCCCCTTTACGCTTCTTTGACAAGCTGGGTATACCTGTGTCGGTTATGTCTAAACTCTGAGCTCGTTCCAGTGTCCCAGAACTAGTCTTCCTGTTCTTATGAATCTTTGTAAGATCTCCAGTGCTAGCTGTTCTCCTGTTTTGTCTTTCCTCTTCTTCGGTTTGATGAATGGTGATGTCACTTGAGTTTAGCTCTATGGTGTTTACTGAGGACTGATTATCTGTTTCTACATCTGAGTCTGAGTTATAATCCTTAACTTCTTCTCGAACATCTGCCTCCTGTTTTTCTGTACTCTCTTCTCTTCTAATCGATTTAAGAAGAGATTCTTCTGAGTCCTCATGAATGAGTTGTATTTCATCAAATATGGCTTTGCTTAAGCTATCTTTTGTTCTCATTTCTGCTGGTGGAGATGGGGCCTTTCCTTTCCTTTTAGGAGTTTTAGAATCATCTTCCTCCTTGAAATCTTCTGAATTTCTTCTGTTCTTTCTAGCTGCTACAGCTGCGTTAAACATATGGTTAGGAATTTCTTGAGGGATCCCATGCTCATCTCTTTTTATTCCAGATCCGTTCAAGCTATTTCTTTCAAAGTCTTGAACTTTCTCAGGCGTTTCATCTAATTTTTTTTCTCGTTTCTTCACTGGTGGAGGTCGGTTCTTTGACTCATCCACTTCGTCGATGCCTATAGGTTCTATTTCAGAATTTCTTTCAATATTCATATTGTTTTCATTTTGCTCGATGATTTTTGGACTCTTTTGTTGTTGTTCCAAAGGCAACACTCTTATTCCAAATTTGTGATGTTTGTTTTCAGTTTTCTGAGTCTCAGCTTCAACTCTTTGAGATTTGGTCTCTTTCGCCTTTAAGTTATGTTGATGATCAGCTAAAATTCTTTGCTCCAGTTGTGACTTGAGCTGATCTGGACTTAGGTGTTTCCCTGGTGCTTTTTTTATGTTGGGTTGAATTTGTCTGGGTGATTTGGACTCTTTCCTCTCTAATGTTGTCATGTTGCTTCTTGATTTTTGTAAACTTGAATAATTAGAACTTAAGGAACCAGCATAATCATCTCCAAAAAGTTTCTTCTTTGATGATTTTTCAACCTGAAGTAACACAATTCATTAAAATTGCTTTAAGCGTTCATTTTGGCAAACTTACATGGTACAAATCAGCACAAGATGAACTTCTATAAACTGGATGACTTGGTTGGCCCCCTTGTCCTGGTGTTGTGTGGATAAGTTTGCCACTTTTGGCTTCTATCATGACTTCATATGGACTGGCATAACTCAAAATTGTTAGAGCATCTTCATAAACCATGTGCTCAAAACTAATAGTTACACTGTTTATTCTATCACCTAAAAAACAATAGTAAGCTATTAAAATTAAAATTTATTTCATAAAGATATGAAATTGTTAAAATGTTGCATTAAATGTTGTTACATTTATTTCAAAATAATGTATATTATTTGCGTTAAATTGAAAATAACAACCTGGATTAAGTTTGCCGGATTCAAATGCAGGGCCTCTATGAAGGATATCTTTGATAAAAATGCCCTCTTTCATATTACCACAAATGTTGAAACCCAAACCTGTGAAATCGTGGCTCCTCAAAGCGACAACTTTAACTTCATTTGCCTGAAAATACTTTTATTGGATTACACAGGTCTAAAAAATATTTTATACCTATTCTAATTAGCTTAATACATATTATACAGGGTGTAACTTCAAGTAGGACTTAATTTTTGCTTGGTATTTCATAAAGTTTATACTAAAATCAAATATTTACTAATCTGATAAATAAAAAATTATTACTAATGTTTATATTTGATTAAAGCATCTTAGTTTATGAATCTGAGGGCCAATAAAACCTCTGACATTGACCTAGTTTAGATAAACTACTACTCTCTACTTTTCAGCTTCATATAATTTAAGAAATGTTCAGTATGCAGGTACAGAAGAGGTAACCTAACCTCCATTCAAAGTTACACCCTGTATAAAAAATCGATATCAATGATTACTTTTGCGACAAAGCTGAGTGAATGGATTATACTTACTTCTAAAGCGGTATCATCCACAGTTTTCCTCTTTTCCGATTTGGCAGTTAAAGCTGACAAGGGAGACCACTGATTCCATTTTGATTTACTGTTGCTGTTCTCTAATTTGGTACTTTCCAAAGATTTTGAAACTGGTAGCAGACTAGTATCTGGAAAAAACAATAAAAATAAATAATGATGAAATCCTTCGCAAGCGCAAGCAAGTAAGTTTTTTCGCAAATTATAGATACTGACTTAAGGGCACCACAGGCTTTGTTCTAATCCTACAAATTTGATCGGACGAGCACTAGTGCAATAAAGAACCACTTTTTCCACTAAATATAGTTCAATAAAGTTTTGTTTTTTGCATGAACGTAGAAAAGCCTTTTAACACACTTATAGTATTTTATTTAGAATTATTATTATTAACATTAACATTTATCTCAAGAACAATCTTGTCATTTTGACCGGGATTATTTAAATTCACTCAATAAGAGTTTCTGAAGGACTGGAGAGGCCCAAAACTTCGCCAGGTAGGAATATTTCAGCAATTGCCATCTTGCTGGACAGTGAACCTTATTCAATATAACTTTCCGCTACCGTCGATTTCCAACCACCATGTTGTCGAAGAACGCCTCATTCTATGTCCGGTCTTCTGGATCAAAGCCCATAAAATGCAGCCACTTTTGAAATGGTGTTATTACCTACATGTTATGCAGTACATTTTCCAGTCACTTATCGCAAGAAAACTCACCCACCGGCTTTTTTGGTCGTAGATTGATGTATTTTCGACACATTTCTACAGCATTGACTGAAAAAGCTTCTTCCAGGATCGTGAAACTTCTTGAAATACCTATTTGTTTTCGTATCTAGAATGAGTACGTATAGTTAACTGCCGTTATCTTGGACATAAGTGATATCCAAAAAGGTTAATTCACTGAATCAACAAGCACCTGTGACTCCCATGATCGTTTCAACCTGTAAAGAGTTCAAAATAAAACGCTCAATGTATAAACTGAAATATTAAAATCGTGTATTTTCTACCTTAAATTGTACATATTTCTCATCCGGTGCATTTTCCAAAAAATTTTCGATTTGGTTTCTCTCCAGTATCGTTGCCTTCTTTGATTTATAATTTATTGATTCTACTTTCAAATATGAATATGACTATACTTCGAAATATCAATACCTTTGTGCACGTTCAACATTGATGTTAGCATGGAATATTTCATATTTTGTCCACATGCAGCATGAAGATGCAGCAAACCCTTTCTTCACATTGAAAAAGTACGATAGTAGCTAGCACCTCTTCCATAATTGCTCCTTCCCTTATGTCCCTTTTTTCGCCAATTATCGAATTCCACCAATTCCTTTGTCACTCTTGTTGACAAATAAACAAACGCATGTCACAGAAATGATTCCAAAACTGTCTAGTATTAAGCTGACAATCAATATTCTTGATTAAAATAAATTTGGCAAATATGACATTTTTCAAAACCATAATTTTTCACCTGCTCTAACACGGCTTTCACTCTCTCTTAATTGACGGATTTTGGCCGTGGTCGTGGATAAAAATTTCATTCGGGAAATTAATCATCCTTTAATTCTCTCGAAAAAATGTAGCTCTCGGCTGCGCGTCGAGTGTCCATTTTTTCACGTGGATTAAAGACACACACCTTTGAATATTCGCAGGTGGCATGAGATAACATTCCTGTTATTTGCCAAGCTCCATATTATTCAGTTCTTAAATGTTTGTATTTCTAGAAATCACTATTGCAAGAATACAACGCCCTTAAACCTCATTGGATTGAATTTTAAATATAAATATAATTATGAAATTGTTATTTAGATGATATTCAGCTTATAAGAAGTTATGTTGCAAGGCAACATTAAATAAAATTTGGCTGCCCTAAATATAAAAATACCTTTGAATAAAATATCTACTCAAAGCATTTTAATGGCATGCTTACAGTAAAGTTTTATATTTCTAATCGTGAATCGTTAGATGGCGCTGAATTATTCAATTAAAAATATAAAGGCCTTCGTAGACCCTATAAATGTCTAACGTGAAATTTTCAAAGGCTGCGTCGGATTATAGAAATATCTTTTTTTATTATACCTACTTTCAACCACTTTGCTTATTGCTTTTTAATCTTTTTAAAGCTCATAAATATTTAATGGTCTTAAAATTCAACTCACTGACAAATTTTAATCTGTCTACTAGGACCAAACCATGAAAGGATCTTTATGTAAGGTGATAATTTGAATGTTTGTCACAATACATTAAATACAATACAAATTATTTATCAGGTGGGCGTAGTTCAACCTCAAAACAATTACAACAATGCTCGCGCCTTACCTACCCGATTTCGAAGAATCCTACAGAGGAATTATTCATGAAAGTTACGACAGTGGGATCTTCTTAACGAAATCCTATTGCAATGAATCAGAAACTAATATCAAAATGGTCATTACTGCCTGGTAATTAATTAAAAGCAATGCGAGACAGAGATAGTTGTGTGATTTGGTCATACATATCCATCTAGAAACATACTAGATATACAGGGTATCCCAATAAAAATGGAAATATATTGATGATTTTCAGAAGTAATGTATGTTGCAAATACTGCTTAGAAGTGATCAAGAGAACTGTTTTCTCTTGTTTCTACAGGGTGTCCCGAAATTAATGGGATTAATGGAATAAAGCGCGAGAAGATTCCTGACGACAAAATAATATGATGTAGCCAAATTTACCCTAGTCAAAAGTTGGTTAAACATATATACCTACAGGGTGTCATAGTTAAAATTTTATTTTCGATATTGGTTACAAATATTTCCATACATTTTGGAGCTCGTGGTTTGAAATTCAAATTTGATTTTAATTTTGACGCCACCAGTAGAGAGCGCCACTTATGGCACATCATGTTTCTTTTAAATGACAGAAGTTGTTTGCGGCTTAGTATGGATCTATGTGACTATTGAAGCAATTGATTCTCCTACCTGTTTTATCTGAAAAAAGGTACACCTTGTAGAAGGCGTTAGGAGTAACCGTTTTTGAAATAATCCTATTTGAAGTATTTGAGTAAATAAACTCTTCTGGTTTCACGTAAAATGTGCTGAAATGTGCGACGTGCAAAATTACAAGAAGAAGGTTTAATGAAACCGTCATTTTTAAATTTTCAATAATGGTTTTTGCACTGCATCCCCAGTCAGATGGTCTGATAAAGCGCTTCAACGCCACACTAGAAACCAATTTGAGGATGTTTGTGAACGAGAACCAGACAGACTGGGACAAGCTCATTCCACTCTTTCTGTTGGCTTACCGCTGAGCTGTTTATGAAACTACTGGGAAGACTCCCGCAAGGATCATCTTTAGAAGAGAGCTTCGCCTTCCAGCAGGTTTGGTATTTGGTCGTCCTAAGGAACAGCCCACAGAGCCAGACACTTATACCCATGAGCTAGAACGAAGACTAGCAGCCGTACACGACCAAGTCAGATCGCGAATGCGACTAGACAGCGAATTCCAACAAGGTGACCTGGTGTTGCTGTACAACCCCACGCGGAAGAAAGGAAAATCGCCTAAACTACAGAACCGTTGTGAGGATCCCTATACTCCATCATTAAAAGAATCAATGACGTAGTGTACAGGTTGCAGAGGGCTTCCAGGAGTAAGATGAAGGTCGTCCATCTGGAGCGTCTGTCCCCGTATAGAGGTGCATCCGATCGGGACGATCGGTTCTGAGGGGGCAGTATCACAGAATTTGCCCCGCTCGCACCCAATTCGACGACTGTGGTATCGCCAAACGCTAGATTGCCCCGATCGCCCCCACGCGATTCTGGTGGACAAACAAATAATGCCGTGTATCGAGGCGCGACTGGAAAATTGAGAATCGACGAGAATCTTTCGAGACATGGGTCTAGAGCTGCTAGAAAATACCTAGAATATTCGTTTGGCCTATAAAGGAATAAACGGCCGAGTCAGTCAGTCTTGAATTAGAGAGTTGTTATTTGCATATTTCAGAGAGATCAATTAGAATTCAGAGCGATTTAGATAGTGATTAATTAAATAGTGTTTAGTTCAGTTGTAATTAGTATTCGATAGTGTACAGAGTGTTAATATCAGTAAAAAATTATCTGTTCGTTTTTCTGGTAAAAGAAAAAGTCAGGTTACGAAATCCGTGACATTATCATAGCTTCTCTACGTTAGAATATTATATTCTTCATAACTTTTCATTACTTATGTTTTTTAAGTAAAAACAAAATTTGAAAGCTATCTATATCTTTTGTTTCAACTACAGACACTCATCATAAAACTTCTCTTTGACTGGTCTACTTGGTGGGTATGCCAAATGAGAGAATAATCAAACTTGAATCATCGTCTGCTAAATCGCGTTACCTTTGTAATACTTGTCTGTCGAATCACCTGAATTTCAATCTAGAATTCTGTAATGTGGTGACATCAACGTTAATATTTGGAAAGATACACATCATGCCATAAATGTCAGAATTTGACATTTGACCCTGACACTATAATAGCTTTATCTTTTAATAAAACCTATTTATTTAATTTGGTTTTCAAAAATGTACGTATTTTTTATTTACTATGTTAAAACGTTAAAATACGCGGCACTAATACTGTTTCAATACTTCACACAAAGCTTTCGTGTCTAAATATTTTACATTTTTCATAAAACTGATGGGTACATACGTATTAATAATGGACTGCTACTTCTGCATCTTCACCATAAAAACACAATATTTATTTTAGGTTATATCAATCTATAAATTTCAAAATGATACGTAAACAGAAACGTACACCTTTAAAGATACTTGACATTTATTGTCATAATTTATATGAAACAATTAACGACTATGTCCGACTACGTCATTTGTGCCGTAGAGTGCTGCCACGCGTGGTGAGTCACTCCAAACGGGCAAAGGAACAGACTAGAAAAAGCACGGCTGTTGCGATTTAGCCGACGATGCTTGAATTAAATAAGTTAATTAAAAAAAAGAACAAAAAATGAACTGACAAGCTGTAACTTACAAACAACTGACATTCGAAACATTTTTTTATTACATACTGCTATAATTTTAATCCATAGAATCTCCCGGAGTTTTCCGACGGACTTTCAGAACACCCTGTATACTTATGTTTTGAAATGTTTATGGTGACGTTCAAAGTTATTCAATTTTATGACATAAAATTCGGAATTGTTAGGTCACGTCCGACTGCATCTGTTATCAATTCAAGGCCGTCAGGTGAATCTGCCAAAGCGCATTCCATATCCATTCAGCGACCACAAAGCCAGTGGGTGTGCGATTTAGATGTAAATTCCACCGAAGCGGCCGGTAAACACAACACGACAAGGCTTTTACCAGAGCGAGTAAACACGTAAATAGGAGCGAATCCTGGCCGTTTAATGGCGATGTTTAGAGTGCAATAAGCGGCCGTCGTTACGTGTTCCTAGTTCGCAAGATTTAAATTGTAAATAGTTAACCAGTTACCGTTCGGACGTTCACAAGTAGCGCAGTCATGCCGTAAATTGTAAACAGAACGTACAGGGTGTGCGCAGTCCATTAGAAATGCCAAAGCAACAAAAATATTACTCGTTTTTAGGTGTATTAGTACGTAAATTATGTTCTCCTTCAGAGAACGATGTAGTGTTGCTGGCAACATCTCCGCCACCAGTTTAATTTGAGTGAAATATGATTTTATAAAGTCGGTTTTGTTTTTGTTGGTTATGTTACATAATATGTTGCTCCTCTGGATAGTTGAAGTTGGAAATTTTGAACTTCACCCGACTTCAACAACAACGAATACAATTAATTTCATTGGTTGAGTCACGTGACTGCTGGTAACACACTACATCGTTCTCTGAAGGTAGCTTTATTCAACTAGGTTTTTCACCACTGATTGACAGCGCCATTAAGTTACGTTACGGCTAGTACAATATAAGGCAGTGCCTCTGTATGCATTTGTAAGTAATAGGAACAAATAAGAATTAATAATTATTGTTTAATTTAATAATTATTGGCGAAAATCACGAAATGGCCGACATCTATTGATAGATTTAGAAACTGCTGTATGGGTGAACAACAAATTACATGCATAATAAAAGTGTGAAGTTTTGTGTTTTTTAATATTTTCCTATAATTTTTTCTGCGTACATAGCCCCCGGAACAGTTTGAAAATAGTATAATTTTATTTATTTATTTCCAAACAGTCAAATTGTCTATTACATGGAAAAAAATCTAACAATAACACATTTCGATCTAACGAATGGAATAAACAATCAGTACAGTATAATATTTTCCTGTTATATACATTTAATTTATCAAAAGTCTATAAGAAAACAAAAAGAGACAAAATAAACATCAACACACAGGGACTCGCAATAAGTATATATTAAATTAGTTAATAGAAAAAATATTTGAGATTGAATAACGAGTATTTCTCAAAAAAATCAATGCTTTTATCCTCTGAGACTTGATTCATCAGACGAAACATTAACACGAGCGCGGCTTGACCTGTAGTTATTCTACAAAGTGGTATATGAATTAGCTCAAGGAAACATGTAATTCTGTGTAACATTGAATTGAAATAACACCAGCAAGTCGGAATCATGCAATCCCTCAAAAACTTTTTTTGTACCTTTTCAACACCATTGGTATAGATAATTGGCTGTGTATGCCACAATAACGAACCATACTCAAGCTTAGGTCTTACTAAAGCATAATAAAGTTTAATAACTGTATTTAAGTTACCAACATTCTTTAATTCTTTAAATACATAACCTAAAGTTTTATAAGCAGATAACGTTATAACCTCAAAATGATCTTTAAATGAAAGTTTTGAGGCAAATGTTACTCCTAAGTCTTTCACAATTTTTGTTCTCCTCAGAGTTTCATCATAAATTTTTTCTTTTTTCAGTGAATGATATTGTACAGCATTTATTACTATTGAAATTAAGTTTGTTTTCTTTACTCCATTTATATGCAGCGTTGGTGTCAAGTTATAGTAAATTACAATAATTTTTAGTACTTAATAATTTCCCTACATATTTTTAAGTCATCTGGAAACAAGAGGCACATAGAATGACAAATTGTATCCGGTAAATCATTAATAAAATAAAGAAATAACAATGGCCCCAAATTGGAACCCTGAGGAACACTTATGCTTTATATTTTTATTTTTTTTTGGAAAAGTTCCATTATATTGGACAATCTGTAATAAGTCGGGTGTGAGCGTGAACAACAATCCAACAAATCGGTTTTGTATGTATAGGTGTAGTGGAAATTTTCTGTATTTTTTAGTTATTTTGCAAACTTTATTGAGTTCGTACCATATTTAGTTATTAAAAGTATACCTACAAAAATGCAAAACATAAGCAAGAATGTTTGCACAAAATCTCGGTGCTGTTCCCCAGTGTTCCTCTTACTGTACCTACTTCTGATATTTCTCTGCATAAACTTCCCATAGACCCGAAACCTTGTAAGCAGTGGAAAATCAAATTGAGAATCGGAACACCGATAACAAAACGCATGAAAATATGTAGCAAACATTTTCTATATAGAGGATTTTATGCCAGGTAATTATAACAAGCTTATGTTGTGAATTAATTAAGGATGTTTTTAAATATATTACACTGTCAATTTTCTCATCTAAAAGGAGGTGAGGCGAGGCATATAGTTTTGTCTGGGGTAAAAGTTTACCAAAAACCTGTGCTTGCAGCCGTCTACTTTAGTTCAGTCACCTCATGAAATATTTATTTTATTAAATGGGGAAAATATTTAAACACATCTTTAATTAATTCACAACATAACCTTGTTATAATTACCCGGCGCAAAATCATCTATAAGAAAATGTTTGCTACAAGAACTGAATAATATAGAGTTTAGCAAATAACAGGAATGTTATCTCATGCCACCTGTGAATATTCAAAGGTACATTTCAAAATACGTATTTTCCCAAACTTAATTATAGATGAAAACACAGGCAGGACTGCAGCAGTTGCCCATTACTGTATTTGTGCATTACATGTAATTATGTAACACCCTGTATGTGCAATAGTCGATACAGGTAATATTGTATTGTCACAGAATTTGCCCGTGGTATCGCGAAACGCTAGATTGCCCCGATCGTCCCTACGCGGTGCTGGTAAACAAACAAAATAATGCCGTGTATCGAGGCGCGACTGGAATATTGAAAATCGACGAGAATCGTTCGAGAAATGGATCTAGAGATGCTAGGAAATACCTGGAATATTCGTTTGGTCTATAAAACAAGAATAAACGGCGGAGTCAGACAGTCTTCAATTGGAGTGTCTAGTTGAAAATTTCCTGGAGTTTTAAAGTGAAATAGTGTTTAGTTGAGTTGTAATTAGTATTCAGTAGTGTACCAAGTTGTTAATAAATATCAGTAAAAATTAACTGTTTTGTTTTTCTGGTAAAAGAAAGAGCCGGGTTGAGAAACCCGTGACAGTATTTTCTATTTGTTATGAATCAGTTTTCCAACAAAGCACGTTAGTTTGGTAAAGTACAAAATAAGATAAATCAACATGAGTTAATTTGCTACTACCACTAAGGTAAACAGCATTCGGATAATTTAATTGGTTATGATATCAAATAAACATATCCCTTGCTTATTAAAAGGGTTAGTAGTCGAACATTATTTTGGTTATTTAACTTTAACCCTTTGCATTATAAAATATAGTAGGTACATATTTAGAGTAATGACCTATCAGTTCGAGAAATCGTTTTCTATTTACATATTTGATTGAAAACATCAGTGTCTTACCTTTGAATCCTGGATTATCGAATGCAAAGTCGTTTTTTCCTTTTTCTGGGTCCGTTTCCAAAATGAGTTGCTCTGAAACCAAAAATAAAATTATGAAGTCATCGCAACGTACAAGTGTATATTATTAAATGTGAAAAACGAACAATAAAAAATGCAAATTGTGTGAAAATTGTTACATAAATTGTCACGGAAGCAGAAAATTAAGGTTTCTGAGCTAATGAGATTTAATTATACGTCACGTCAACAATAACAAGGTGCTGTTAAAGAGTTCACACTTTTAAGAAGGATAGTGGTGCGGGAAAACGCTACATGTTGTTTATTGTTTTATTAAGAAAAAACGATAACCTACCAAAATCTTTTAAAGACACGTCATATGATCAATATGAAATACACACATCAGAGAATTTATAAAAATGCTTAGTTAAAAAACAGAAATCTGATATTTTCATGTTCTACTCGTATCTTAAGATTTATAGTTATTTAGCAACATGCTGTATAATGAATCAGCAACTGTTAAGTATAGATGTGAACACAATGGAATTCTCAGACATGAGTCTGGATTCTGGACAGTTCTTAATTACTATTACTATCAAACATTTTTATTAGTCAATATTATTTTTAGCTGTTTAATTTTTCACAAGGAGTGACAGATAAAGCTAATACATGCTGTTGAAAAACCTAAAAAAATCGACTACAGCTTATTAATATTAGAAAATTAGGCCCCGCATGAACATGAGTGAAAATGCTTCATTTTTGAGATGTGAGTAAAAATTAAAAAATCCAAAGGAATGAAACCAGAAATTTGAAAACCGTGGATGTCATGCGGATGACTTTATTTATTTAGGTATAACATTACGAATAAAGGAGGTGCATACATCAGATTTCTATATTTTTTTAAATTTTAGATTGTATAATGAGTATGTTGCATTCTAGAGATTTTTTCAAATAAACTTTTATTCTCGCATGACCTCCACGTTCTCCAGTTTTGAATCTACTGATTTTTTTTCGAATACTATTTAAAAAGATGTAATTTATTATGAAAAATAATAAATTTTCTACACATTTGTTTTGCTAAACTGGAAAAAATTATAAAACATTCTGAATATCATCTCTAAATAACATTTTTTATATTTCTGGACATCATTAAATCTCCAAACAAAGGTGCTCCCATACTGTCATATTTAGTAAAATTATGTGAGAATCCATGAAATTATGTCAACATCGCTAGCGTCATTATTTAACTCAAAGCATGGGAGATGTTAGCTTACCTTTTTTGCCTAAGAAAATATTAAATATCGTTTTGATGTACCATAAAATATTGATTTGATAATAAATAAATGGATACATAGAAAATAATCTGCAAAACCATTAAACTTAGGTCTCTTCCGCCGTCGTAAATTGCCACAAAAAGTACTAATAAACCCACTTAATCCCGTTTAAGCGTTAGACGATGGAAAGGGAAGACGAAGGGATAAATAATTCTCGAAACAGGAAAATTTATAGCGGCAGATTATCGATGTCGCCCACGTAATAGAATTTATAGAGCCATAGGCGCCGATTTAACGGGGAAAAAGGAGGCGCTTGCCCCCTCAGCAAATCTGCAAGGGGGCAGAGCTCCCCCAATGTTTTTTACCAACGAAAGTCGTATAGAAATATTTACTCGAAGATTTTAAAATAACAACATTGTTGAGAAGTCGCGACAATACGTAACAGTCTTATTATTATGTGATTTTTTTGTTTTATTGTGTTTTGTTTTGTTACGTATTTCAAATTTTTATGAGTAAGAATGTATGCTCAGGAATATCTCATTGTACGTTTTGGGTAAAATAACATAGATATATAGATAAATAGATGGATAGATTCTTTATTACCCATTTAGTCATAACATCATAAAGGTTCGTCATTAAATTTACTGTGATACATAATACCAACTACAATTGCATAATAAACAAGAATTACCAACAATACATCTATCGCACACACACACATAAAAGAAGAATATAAGTATATACCCTTTAAATGTAAACATACCTCTCCTGTAACACACAGGCAACTACAATAATTAAAGATAATCTAAAATTTTCGAGTCCAGAATAATTTTTTTAAGTATTTTTTAAATTTACTCGAGATAAGCTCTTTGTATGGAATGGAAACATTTTGTGCAGGCGAGATCCCGCCTGCGCTCCAGGGATCTTTTATAGAAAATGTGCAGAAATTTGCCCAAATACAAGTTTGACTGATTACGTGTGCTATAATTATTATATAGCAACAGTTTAAACGCATGATGCATTCTTGCGGTTTTAAATCGAATACCAACCTAACAATTCTTTTCTGAATCACAAATACACGCAATATTTCAGTTGCCATAGGAAAAATTGCTTCCATTTTTAGTTTAATTTCCTTAGCTGTGTTTTCTGAAACCACTACAGTCACGTCATCTGCATACATGAAAAATATGCATTCCACAATGAAGTCCGGTAGAACATTTACATACAGAACAAACAACAAGAGTTAGAAGAAATAGAACTAGATACTTAGTAAACATTTTTAGTTTATTTATAACTACTTATCTGAACGTTATTCATTTTTCTTTAGCTCTAGCGCAGTTTTTTAACTAATATAAAACCTAATTTAATCATAGGTACACATTTTCTCGTTTCGGGTATCATTTACCATAAAACAATATTACTAATAATGATTAAGGTATTTACCGGCAGGAACAGTGAAATAACTGAAAAAAGTCAAATTTACCATGTAACCGTGGCAGATACGAAAAAAATGTAAGATAGGGTTTTTGTTAGAAATTAAAATACACACTTAGATATCTCCATTATTTTAGTAATCATATCAAAAAATCAAATTTTGTCTTCAAACTTTAGCACCCTGTACCTTCCTTATAAAGCCCCAAAATTATACCTATTATATAATAAACTGCCATTATTTTTCAAAGTTCTACTTACCCTCGTTTGTTCATTAAAAACTGAATCACCCTGTATACAGACTTTCTACATCAACGTTTGCCCCCTACAGCAATGTTCAAGTTTCGGCGCCTATGTATAGAGCGATGTGTTTTAAGGTGTAGAAAGGAGGATATGGCTGTTTAATTTTATGGTATCGCAGGAGGTTGTGAGGATGCGGGTACGCAAGATAAATACTGTAGCCTGAAGCTGGGATGTTTTCGTCGAGACGTTGAATATAAAACATCCATGTGATATTTGTGCTTGGCATTACACTTTCACCAATTATCATTCATTAATAGAATAAATAAACCATATATCAGGCTTCACTTATCGGTCTATAAGGTGGATATTAAAACAACAACAACAAATCAATGTTCTGTCTTGTAATAATAAAAAGGCATTTTGGTAAATTATTCCAGTAGTGTCCGGAAAAATTTTACCCAACCTGGCATGTTGTGGAATAGCTAATAAATTGGTATAGTGGGTAGCATTTGTCTTTCACACAGTAGGTTCAGGTTCAGTTGCTGACCTCGGATAATTTTTGTTTTTAGTTCATTCCTGATTTTTTTAAACAAGCGAATAATGATTTCCTTATTGACCAGTGAATAATTGATATTATTTTTATTTAGAAAACACATTTTATAGGATAGTCATGGACAAAATTATTATACCATGTGAACCATGTTGGTGATGCATGTATTGGTATCTTGGAAATTATAAAAGATAGGAAAATGATTAAATGAAAAAGGTTTTAAATGGTTTTGTTGCTACCTTAATGGCGCTTCAAGTTTTTGAACTATTTTGAACGAAATGTAAATGTGGTGTTTTCAAAAACCGTCCGTTTAGAGTAATTTTTAAAATTTGAAAATACTTTTTTACAGCAAGTTTTTTCGAGGAATTATATCGGTTTCGGCGCCCATAAGAACAATACCTATTTAAATCACCCAGGTAATTTTACCCCTCAACCTTAATTGTATATTGTAGAAATGTTAATCCTCTTTAACAGGTAATTATTTAATTAGACCTTAATTTTTATTATTCTACCTGGCAATTGTATAAGGATTAAGTCTTGATGTTTGATAATTGCCCCAATAAAACACAAATTATTTTATTCAATTAAAACTAGGACTGGCATTATAAATATAAACAATCGGGTAAGTTTAAATCACACAGCATTTTGCTTTCATCAAGACTACGTTCAAGTACCGCTTTATCTTTCACATCGTCAATCAATATGGTTACAGAATTAGAGGGCCAGATTGCAGAACTCTTCGAGTGTCCAGTGTGTCTCACACACTTGTACCCGCCCATTCGGTTGTGTGTAAGGGGCCACGCTTTCTGCCCTGAGTGTTTCGATCGCATACATAAGTGTTCCCTCTGCAGAGGACCAAAAGCAAAAGGCTGTGCAATTATTCTGGGGAAGATGTTCGAGAAATTGACGTTTCCTTGTAGATATAGCATCGATGGATGCGATTTCACCGCGAAAGGGTATGACATCCTACGACACGAGAAATTATGCGAGTTTGCATCTTGACTGCAGTTTTGGGCGGTAGCTGATTTTTCTTATAATTTACTGTTGTGTTATAACACAAGACAGAATAGTATCAAGTAAAAGTAACGAAGGGCCAAAATGGAATTGGAGATATGTGCTGACCACTTGAATCTTGAATCTTTATATAAGTATACAAATATATATATAAAGAAGGAGGTAGGTTGGGCCTATACCTGATGAATTAAAAGCAGGAAGATATTCAAGAGGTTTTTGACGACACGAAGACAAAAAGAAGCTAGATATTTACATAAGATATTGTATTTATTGTTGTTTTAATTGTAATTTTGAAATTTCTTAAATTATATTTATTATTTTTGTTTAAACTTCACTAGTTTCATTTTTCAATAAATTTCCTACGTATACAATCTATTGCAATAATAATGGCGCTAATGTTGAAAGTAGATTTCATTACGAATAAGGCACCAGTTCAGAACAAGTCGTAGAGTACCTACCATTATTATTGCAAAGATATGTAGCTTAATCTTACTGGTAGTAAGCTCCAATTATTTATGGGTAAAGTGTAGTGGCGGATCATGATTTCTGGGGCCCCAGGCGCAACCTGATCTGGAGGCCCCCTATTAACCATTGTCCAAACGAAGAATGGGATGGTTCATTAAAATAAACACTGCATAAAATAATAACGTTGTTTATTTTTGAAATCAACAACATAAACAAGTAAAAATAAAATACTGAAATAAAATAATATTCTTAAGTATTAAAAAAAAATCGCAGTAAAATTCTGCATCATACTTTTAGTAATTTAGTATTATTAACTAATAAAGACTTCGGTGCTATTCGAGATATTGGAAATTTGAGAAAATAGACAAAATGTTCGGGAGTACTTTAATAAAGTTTAAGAGGTACGACAGATTTTTAGACTTCCGAAACGCAGTTCCATTCAACTACGAAATGAACCTTAATTGTAAAAAAACGTCATTCCTCTTATTTATAATTACGTATTTTGTGTTATATACCTAGTATTTCTATTATATTTATTTTCTTTTTCTAAATATTTGTTTCCGAATCTTGATTTTCTTTGGAAAAATTTTAAAAAGCGTGCCGTAACCATAATTTATGAAATTGATATTCATGCTTTTTCTATGGTTATAAGACAATAAAGCACATTGTGTGTTAATATTTCTTGGTAGTAATTCATAATAAAACTGTAATAATTGATGTGACGAAATGCATGTTTGGTACATAACCCCATAACGAATGCAACCACTTTGTTGTTAATATCTGTTCCTTTGTTTATAATAGAAAGTAGTTATATATTGTGAAAATTTTTACAAGAATATATTTTACCATATTTTTGAATATTCATTTAAAATTTTACATCTGTGACATGATATTTTGTTTGTAGGCACTAATTAACTGCAACGAAAAACAAAAAGAAGTTACAATCATTTGTTTTTGTTAATTACATTTAAATAGTGTTAGTTTTTGTCTTTCTGAATTGTATTATTTTGTTGTGTATTTTGTACTTGTACTTATTGCTTGTACAATTTTAATAATGGATAATAATCTGTGGTATATTTAGTACCCTTAGGTAATTTTTACAGGGTGTCCATAAAACCACGACAGTACCAGGTTCCATATGTAGTAAAATAGTGCCACACGGTTATCATCGTATGGCCTTCACTTATACATGTTCCATCAGTGTTTATATACTGTATAAGTATATAAGATATATTCTTCGTTTCAGACTTCGACCTTCTAATATTTATCTTAAATAGAGTCATCGTCATATCGTCTTTTTCTATCATATTCTTTATATTTTGTTTTATAAATCGAAAATTTATGTCACGCATAATTCGCAAAAGCACCCTTTTAGGTATTCTAGTCAGTTTTATTCTGTGAGATAGCAACTGATTTTTTTTATTGCCTGAAGCTATTTTTTAAAATACCATCCATAAATTATTCTCGTATTTTGTATCATCAATCTCTATCTTCTTCCTTCCGCGATTTTCCAGTATTTTCCGTTTGCCATTCTTTATTGCGCGATATACACTACTCACAGACACTCTTGTTAATGAACTACATATTTCAACCGCATCACTTGCTCTCATATTTTGGTCTCAAGCCCTAATTCCAACATACAATTTTTGCAGGATTCGATATTTTTAATTTCATTGTGCATATCCTGAATAAATCCATTTTGAGGGTTACTTCTTGTCATTTGCCGAGTTAGATATCGAGCTAATTAAAGCTTTGGGATTTACGACCCCAAAGTGGCTTGTATCAAACATTTAATAATAGTATTAGACAACGTTCCATACCAGGTAGGATTCCGATGGCGCAAAGAAAAGAATATTCAAGGATTTCTCAAAATCCATAAAACTGCGCTCGATGCTAGTTTGGAGAAAGATGAGTTACTGCATATCATATCGGTCAGTGGTCGCGCGGTTTAAGGCGTTAGTACTTGAATCGAGGTGACTAGACGGAGTTGGTTCGAGCCCAGCTGCCGGTAGACCGTATATAAGTTATATTCGTGGGTATGGTAGGGTGGAATAATGTTACCTTGGGTCAATGTGAGAGATTGATGCCGGTTGATATTTGACTACCCCCCTAATTAATGAGGTTTTCCAAGTTTTCCTCATTCCTGAATAGTGGTTAGGGCCTACCAACGTAAGTCGTTCCTGGGCGCAAATGTGCCTGCTTAATAATAATATGCCGCCCCCTCTCCCGCACAAGTCTCCGACTTCTGGGCTAATCCCTGTGATTAGAATGAGGGGTAGAGATATTATTATTATTATTATTATTATTATTAATAGTCAAGAACAATAATTTTGGAAAGAAATACGTTATTGATGAGACGGTAACGGCTCAGAGACATACTATTCTACAGTCGCATCCATACTGCTGTGTTTTTAATCCCATTGAATTAATATGCAGCCAATTAAAAGAAATAATACCTTTCCAAAATTTTACAAAACAGTTAAAAATGTTATAAGAAGCAGGGTCAATAAAATTAAATCAGCTAATTAGAAAAAATGTATCAAACAATTGACTGAGCTAAATAAAAGTGGTTTCATCATTGAGAAATTTATTGGACAACTACCAGAAAAGACAAGTTCGTACCGATTTTACGATATACAGTAGACCCATCCTGTGTTGGAACTGTGGAGCAAACAGGACATCTCAGGAATCAATGCCCTAGGAATATTTTCAGTCGAAATCGAGAAGAACCTGAGAACTGGGGAACAAGCAATAAAACAGTTAAGCCAGAATTGAGTTGAGACAAAGAAGAATCAATTATTAAAATTGAGACAGGACTTGAAGAAGGAGAAGAAAACAGTAACTGATCTGAACAACCAGAATAAAACTTTGGAAGCTACTAATGCCGAACTCTTCAAGCAGATAAAATTAATTCAGGATCAAATGTAACCTCTAAGTTGCCTTAGCGTGGAAATGCGTCTACGTCTCACTAGCTGGATGCGGAAGCTTTTGATGTTTTTATGGCAGTTTCTTATGTCGTTTTTTATTCCCTTATATGATAATTAGTAGATCAATCGACTTACCTGGTAAGGAAGTTTGATCATAATTATATGAGCAATTTTGTCGAAGAATTATAAATTTAACTACTTGTAGTTTGAAAAGTGCAAACTACAAGTAGTTAAATTTATAATTCGATACGAAATTGCGAAATATAATATAAACTGTACCTACGTTTATTTTTTCGGATACATTACTTTTTTAAACACATCTACTGCCAATTTATGCGTGAACGTATTACTCAACTACCATATCGTCTGCGTAAAAAATGATCAGCAAAACCACTTTACCAAAACGATAAGGCGACATGATTCGTTTACCACCCATTAGTTAGTCACAGCGCACCTGGCACAAACAATTACGCGATATCGCAATCAAATTTGTACATTGTCAATGGAAATATATGCCCCCGAAACGACTGGTCAAGAAAGAGGTGCCATTACGACCGCAGGTGCATCGAAATGCCTTCGATGTGCCCTTACGAATGGAATGCCTTACACATCGACCAAAAAGGCATCTCCGGTGCAGTGCATGCGGTCACTTGCGTATTCCAGTCAGTTTTACATAACGTGCGACGCCATGGGCGCAACGCGAGAGAATTACGTAGATGAAAGGAAAGGGGTTAACTCAAAATTCTGGCTACACTGATAAAATTGACATAAAAATGATTGATGTAATTTCACATAACTTTACGTTGGCAATTTGCATAATAATTTTCTAAATAAAATAAGTAAATTGTAATATTACAGATAAACATGGATAAAAATCCATATATTATTGTGATTTTACAACTATTATACTAAATTTCTTTGAAAATTTCCGAAACTATACGTATTGATTTATACATTGCAATTTTTAGGTTGGAATTGTAAGATATGTAATTTTACAGAGTAATTTAAATTATCCTATATACAGGGTGATTCAGTTTTCAATTAACAAATTTCGAGGGTATGTAGAACTTTGAAAAATAATGGCGGTTTATTATATAATAGTTATAATTTTGGGGCTTTATAAGGAAGATACAGGGTGTTAAAGTTTGAAGAAAAAATTAGATTTTTTGGTATAATTACTAAAGTAATGGAGATATTTAAGCCATACTTGATACACAGTGTAGTTAGTTAAGGTGTCATAAAATGTGAAAATATCAAGCACTTTGAACAACCAGTAGCGGAGATATGGGCAGTTCGTATCTTTAATTTAGAAAAAAAGTTGTATCGCCCGGTACAATGTTAAAGTTTATGCCATTTTTAAATGTGTGTTTTAATTTCTAACAAAACCCTATCCCAAAGTTCTACTTACCCTCCAAGTTTGTTCATTAAAAACTGAATCACCCTGTATATTTTCCTTTATAACTATAACTGAAAACTATGTATAAAGAAAACTTTTTCAATAACTCACATTATTTATATAAGTGTGTAAAATATTTAAATAATGAACAATATGCACAAAAATGTATGTAGGCTTCAAAGAGTTCATCAAGAGTTAAAATATTCTCATTTTGTTTAACATGAATAATATAACAGAAGCTAATTTAAAAATGTATTAATATTATTTTTGTACCCGTATAAAGAGTGTGTCTACAGATTAAGTTGAAAAGAAAGGAAACTTTTAAAGTAATGAAAAAAAGTTGCTCTGGTTAAAAATTCTGCTTGTTAAAATGTACAACCTGTACAAATACAGATTTAAGTCAATATAATATACTAAAAATTTTTAGAAATGCAGATTTTATTATTAGCATTCAATAATAAATACACTATGCGAGTTAAGAAATACATAAACAGCTACATTTTTATTTCCAAATAGTTAAGGCCTTGTCAGGAGCAGAAAATCTTGTGTGTAGGAAGATTTTTTTAGTGGAATTTGTCCATCCATTTTCTAAAAATGAATTATCCATCCTTTTATCTAAAGGTGTATTGTTTATCCATCATCTAAAATGTGTTGCAATGTATTTCATTACACATATTCATTAGAAAATGTGTGGAAATGTTTTCACTGAAAATTACATCTTATATTAAAAAAAAATAATAAAAACTCATCCATGTCTTTTTAAATGCTTAGGTGTTGTTTTTCAATGGATATTAAAAAAGTAATTTAATCCGACTTTAATCTACGAACTAAAACAATGCATTTTTCTTGGATATATTTTTTCGTTTCCTATTGCGGCTGAAGCAACTTTCCACAACTGCATTTCATTTGCGTTAATAAACGTGAGTAAAATACACCTGGTATCGGTTAGCAATTACAAATTTCCATCAGGAAAGTATTATTTTAACGCCTAATGACTTGGGAATTCTAAGTCGTCGTACCGTAATATTCATTAAAAACTAAGAACACTAGGACTATTTTTGGCGGCACTATTGACAAAATACGATCAAATTGGAAATATTTACAATAAGGACAGTTGTGTCCGCTATCTTCTTATACACACCTTTAATATCATTTAGCTATTCATAAAATTCTTCTCCATATTACGGCAATCACGTAATGGGGTTTTTAACCTCAACCGGGAACAATGAGGATTTAATTGAATACATTTATTTGATTTGTTAATAAAGCATTCACTAATAGATTTGCAATTATGTGGGACGTGGAAATGTTATGTTGCAACTGACAGTGCATGAGCTGAGATCAAAAGAAGTAAACGATTGAAATAAATTTACACTGGTAAAGTAGTTGACATAATCTTTCAAAATTACAAATGTACTCAAGACGAATTATTTCCTTACATATCATCTAAAGATAAAATATTATATTTGGAAATAATTGATTAAGAAGTATTTATTTTGATATTGATGAAATGAAAATTTAAATTACAAAATATGGAACACTTAGTAGGCTATGTATACTAAATGAGGACAGAAATATTGACCATTTACTTAGATTACTGTAGAAGTGGTAGACAGTTATTTATAGTATCCTAAGACTTTTACTTTATCGTCCTAGTACTTCAAAACTTCATTTTTCGTCCTAAAAATTATCTAAAAAGTGCATCAGTATTGAACAGTATGAAATAAAAAATATTTTTTAAATATTATAATTTTTTCTACGTTCATGCAAAAAAATACTTCATTTAACTATATTTAGTGGAAAAAGTGGTTCTTTATTGCACTCATCTGTCATTCTACTGTAGCGTTTTGTCATCATGGCAAACATAAACCTTCAAATCGACGTCACATTTTTCTAGACTTACTGTCATCTAAATAACATTTTTTGGTTTTTGCATGAACGTAGAAAAAATATTGTATGCAACTCGTACAAAAAATGCTTATTGCACTTGTTGCATAAATAACTATTAAAATATTGTAACCTCTACATTGACTGGAAACACGTCACGTAGACAAACAAACTTTATTTTTACTACTTGATCACACGGCAACTATACTTCAAACAAATTAACAACTATCAAACTTTACTTTGACGTTTCTTTCTGAATATAAGCTGAACTGCCCTCTGGAGGCAAAATCGGTCCGCTTACATATATTTTTAAAATTCTAGAAGTTTCTGCGGTATCTAGAATGTGTCGGGAGTCAAATTGAATATGGTCTGGAATATTTCAGAAAATATCAAAATAAAGGTATTACATCAATTATCAATTCTAACGCAAACAGAAACACAAACTAAAATGGTAGGTGAGCTTCCATAACAATAAATAATGTATTCGTTACCATTTTTTTAAAGCATTGTGTAAAGTTTGTGGATTTCAGTGCCAATGACCCTACGAATGACTTGGTAATCAAAATAAAATTTGTCTACTGTGTTGTGTTTTATTAAGTTCAATTTTATATTTAAAGACGTAGTGAAAGCATAGTGCAAGTGTATCCAGATAGCTATCCCAATATCCAACTAATCTAATAAAGTTATTTATTTCAGTGGTTCGTGATAGTTTGGACAGAAAACTGCTTTGATTGATATTCATTTCTTGCGCATACAGGGTGATTCAGTCATAATGTCATTAATTTTAAGAGGAAATACGAATACGCGATTTAAAAAAATATATTTTTTAAAAGTATGCAATTAACATATTGTCACGGAATTTGCCCCGCTCGCACCCAATTCGATGACTGTGGTATCGCAAAACGCTAGATTGTCCCGATCGCCCCTACGCGATGCTGGTAAACAAACAAATAATGCCGTATATCGAGGCGCGACTGAAAAATTGAGAATCGACGAAAAGCGTTCGAGAGTCGTTCAGGAAATGGATCTAGAGATGCTAGAAGCTACCTGGAATATTCGTTTGGTCTATAAGAGTAGTCGGTAGTCAGTCTTAGAATTACAGTCCTGAATTGGAGTGTTTAGTTGGAAATTTCGGAGAGATCAATTAGAATTCGGAGCGATTTAGATAGTGATTAATTAAATGGTGTCTAGTTGAGTTGTAATTAGTATTCGGTGTACAGAGTGTTAATAAATATCTGTAGAAATTAACTGTTTGTTTTGCTGGTAGAAGAAAATGTTGGGTTAGGAAACCCGTGACAATATTAACTTTCAACATAAAAAATATTTAATATTGAAATTACAAAACTTCAACGGATCAAAATAAACCATTCACATCTCATTATATCAATAGTCAAATAAAATCCAATACGAACTAGGCCAAATTATTAAGAGAAGCTGTTTTTTTTTTGTATTTAAATACAGACAACAATAAAAAATCCTTGTGCTGCTAACAAAAAAACAGTGCGGGACATACCTATTCAGTGATCAACAATCCCGTATTCCGAGTCTTGACCTACCGTATTTAGGAACCTCGTTTTTAATGTCTACTCAATGACAAGCTGCAGAACCGCTAAATTATAACAGAAACAAAAAATTATTAAATTCGCAATTTTATCAACACCTGGTGTAATCGTTTTTATATATATTTAGGTATTAATAATATTGTGTGAAACTAACTACTCTGTGGACTAAAGCCCCAACCAGCGTTGAATTGTAATCAATTGGAAATCATGAGAATTTTATAACAAATGCCAACCGCAGTAATGAGCGCCGACCTCAGGCTGTAATCGGCACACTCGGCGCAGCTGAAAAGTTTGCAAAAAGTTCAAATTATCGATGGAATAAGTGGAACATCGTTCGGGTTCGTTTTCCTATGCAGGCGAGCAGGCAACGCCGACTGCGTTTGGAACGCGGCCCGATTTTTCTTCTTTCTTCATCCATCAGTCATTATTTTCACGTGGTGGAGATTGGTGAATTTCGTGTGTTGGTGTCGCCAGTGTAGTTTATAATTATTAATAAAATTCGCTATTTGCGTAAATAAAAATGCAATTCAAGTTGGATAAAGTGAATGACAGCGGTTGTCCTCTGCTGAATAGAGCCGTGGAGAAATAATTAAATATTTTAATAGACTTCTGTGTTTTTCTTGTTTGTCTGTGTTATTCTGTATTCGGTACCTACTGACCATGAGTAATGTATTTGATTCTGATTCATATTCACAATCAAATGCGATTTGCATTATTTGGGAACATCAACATAATTCTGCTTTCAAGAACATAATGAAAAGGTCACAAATAATAGGTAAATTTTTAATGTCTTATCCAAAATTATTTACTGCATAAAATTTTGCGGAGCTTTTGAACTTGCATTAATGAATGCATTAATTAATTGCACTTGCATTAATGAATGATAAATGAATTTTTCGTCAGAACTTGACAAAACCGTGATATATACGTATGTGGATTTTATTTTTTTTTTTAAGAAAACGCGTGTCTGCATAAAAATACTAAGAGGGGGAAAATTTTGTAAATTGATTGTTCTATTTACTGTAATTTTTTCATATCGAGAAACGTTTAGAATAAAAAGTTCTAATTAAAAAAACAACAGAGGTTGGTGGTTGCCACCCTTGTAGACATTTGGTAAAAATAAAAATCGTACTCAACAATGTCACTTAAGATTTTCAGATTTATAAGTTTAACCGTTCTTGACAAAAAAAAAAATAAAACCGAAATTTTTACAGTTTTTTAGAAGCCCTTATCTCGTAAGGGAGGGGTCAAATCGAAAAAATTTATAGAAAGTACCCTCCCTAAAATGGCCCAAGGAATACACATTCTAAAGGAGCGCATATCATTATGGGGCACCCTGTATATACAAACATTTTTGTTAACGTATGTTCTATATTTTCTCTTACGTTTCACATCAATTGAAAAGGTGCGACAGTACCTACACACCCTGTAAATATGAAAACGAACGAACACGACGTGATTGTCTGACTGCTATTATACAATTGGCTCTGTTGGGAGCCGATAAAGCTCGTCAATAAACGATATCTTCACATCTCCTTCCTCAGCTAATGCCTCTTGCGTGTCTGCGGACACATAAGAGGAATCAAGTAGTAAAACAGTATGCGGGGGAAGGCTCCGATTAGCTTATTTGCATAGCTTTTCTCATTTGAACGCCTCGTTTTCAATTATGGGTCACGGCGAAGGATGAGAAGAATGCTTGCCTACATAATTGAGATGTTTACGAGAATTTTTAGAACAAACACGATGCCCGAATGTTTGAACGGCGAGTTTAAAATAGCCTCGTAAATATTTTTTACAATTTAATTTAACCTTTTTTAGTTGCTGTTTTCAGAGGGCGTACTTATTTCGTGCTTTGTACACAGAAATTAGACCTTAATCAAATAATGTAGGAGAAATCAGAGCTTGCTCAGGTTCAATTTAAAAATAAAGCTAGAAAAAAATATAAGCTTCATCCAACAGCTATATTAGCTTTTTATAGACATTTACGTATAGAAATCTACTCATTACGAGGCCAAACGTCCATTAATGAATAGTAACTTTGAGTTCTTGAAGCATGGACTATACCGAGTGATTTCATTTTAAAAACTATAACTGTAAGATTCCTTATAGAAAAATAAGTGCACTTTGTTCTATAACGTTTTTCTTGAAAATGATTAATTGTTTTTAGAGACGTTTAAGTTAAAAAAATGAACATTTTTTTATATATTACAAACTTTTAAGGTCGCCATAAAATATTCGAAATTATGGTGTTTACAGAAATCTCGAAGAACAAAACACGTAGAGCAAAAGTAATATCAAAAATAAAATTCTTGATGTTTTAAAATTTTGATACTTTAATGTTCAATGTTTAAATGTTATTTTTTGATTTATTGTAAATATACCTATAACATAAACGTACATAATTTTTTGATACATAGTGATTTTTCGGGTTATTACGCCGTGACCTCAGTAACTGGTAGCTGCCAGAAACAGAATTAAAGCCCACATTCCTAGCCGGGATTCTTTGATCTACCTTGATTGTTCTCGGGCTAGGCTCTGTGGGGACAGACCCGCTATTGATATCTTTGGGCCCGGCCATATATTGATTTCGGCTCCTATTGTTGGTATTACGACTACGACGGTCGGAACCGTTCTCGGATAATAGTGGTTTTCTGAGATGCCATGTGGCCCAGAGATACACCAATACATCAAGAATTTTATTTTTGATATTACTTTTCCTCTATTTTTCGATATTTCTGTACCTAAATAACACCACAAATTTGATCTTTTTACGGCGAGAAGTACGGCGACGTTAAGGTAAGTTGATTCAATTCATATTATTTAGATAAATGCGATGCAATACTATCGAGTATCGATATATTGGTTTTTGAAGTGTTTTATACAGAAACTAAAGAAATTACTAGCGGATACAAGAAATGAACTATTTTCATTTGGCTAACTGTAAACAACGACAAATTAAACAATTTCGACTATAACAATAATTAGTCGATAAGTCAAGTACAAAATTGTACAGTAACTAATTATAATTTGGTAATAAATAAATGTTTAAACAAAATAATGTCATATGTAATAAATAGTTAATCTTTGCGATTTGTTTTAATTTATCTAGGTTTTGTATACATTTACAAAGTTATAGGTTTCTGCAAGCCTATCGACATCTCAAATGTATGAATTGCCACAGTCACAAAAGAACAATATCTCGTAAATATAAAATCTGTAAAAAAATTCAAGGAAACGATTTTTATAGATTTGGCATATGTAGTAGAATATCAATTTTGCTAATATTTTCACGGAATTACTTAGTTTCGTTTCGTATATTTTTTATAAAAAAGCACACTAACAATTACAGTAATTGAAATACCTTCATTCATTCCAATTTTATTGAACTTCCTTGAATACATATGTCCTTATAACCTGCAGGATTATTTTCAAACCATATTTGACATAATTCCCGGAAGTCCGACTCTGTAAGGAGCCGCTTCGCCCCGGTTCTATTACAAAATCCTTTGACAGGCCGCATGTAAATTTCGAAATAGCCACCTTTTGAATCATCGCAAATAATTTTATTGTTAATATTCACCGCGCATAACCCAACGATTATATATTCTTCAAAATAAATTACTGGCAATCTTGTGACATGTTTACTGTTTATAAATGTTTGTAAGGATAGGTTAAAAGAGCCTTGAAAACATACTTTAATGAGTAATAACAATAAACTGTTCACAGAGAGATTTCACAAGATTTATAGATTAGAGCTTAAGAATGTTATAATGTTTGCTCTTGGTTGCCTCTGTTCGGTCCTAACAGGAACAAGCAATTAATTTAAATTTTTTTTTAGTTGTGTATATTCTTGTTTACAGAATACCTCGTTGGAATAACAAATGTAACTAGCTTTGTAATGTAAATATATCAAATAAATGATACAAAAAATATATTAGTACCTAGACAGGGCCGTAGCCAGGGGGGGTGTTTAGAGTGTTCAAACACCTCCCGAAATGAGAAGCAAAAACTTGGTCGCTCACAGGCTCACAGCATATCGTCAAAAAAAAGTAACGGTACCAACCCCGTCGCCTACGCTACGCCTATGAATCTATAGGGATAACCCAGTTTCTAGTACACCACTCCATTATTAACAAAATGCGTCAGAATATGGCTGCACATATTTCAAAAATTTATGAGGAGTCTTTGACTATTTTAAATTTTGTTAAAAGTCAAATGAAATTAGCACGACTGGCTTCTGTAATGCCCGGGTTCAAGCACCAGACAAAAGTAGGTATTTGTCGGATGCGGAATTATTAATAATATTGTTTGATGGTAAATGATACCCTAAACGAGAAAATGTGTACCTATGATTAAATTAATAATTTTCAGATAAGTACTTAGTTATAAGAAACTAAAAATTTTCACAATACAGACATTTACGTACAATTTAACTACCTACAAGTTAGAGTAATTGCTCAAAATGCCATCCTCGAGCGTCAATAAAAGAGTGACAGCTGTCAATAAACTTCAATAAGAATTAATAGTCATGCATTTCGAAAAACAAAAGATAAGTTATTTACCGACAGGAACAGTGAAATAACTGAAAAATGTCAAATTTACTATGTAACCGTAGCAGATACGCAAAGAATGTAAAATAAGGGTTTTGTTAGAAATTAAAATGCACATTTAAAAATGTTATAAACTTTAACATTATACAGGGCGATACAACTTTTTTTATTAAATTAAAGATACGAACTGCCCATATTGTTGTTCAAAGTGCTTGATATTTTCACATTTTATGACACCTTAACTAACTACACTGTGTACTAAGTATGGCTTGAATATATTCATTACTTTAGTAATTAAACCAAAAAATCAAATTTCTTCTTCAAACTTTAACACCCTGTATCTTCCTTATAAAACCCAAAAATTATAACTATTATATAGTCATTATTTATCAAAATTCTATTTACCCTGAAGTTTGTTCATTAGAAATTGAATCACCATGTATAACTACAGAAAGCGGTCTAACCAACACATTTTTAGGAATTTTTTATATTTAACTGTAGATGTAAATATTGTTATAGCATAAACTTAAATAGTTCTGCAAATAAGATTGTTCACTTTTGTTTATTATGTGAAAATAATTAAAATGTGGGGTTAGAATAGCAAAATAATGTATGTCTTACAAACGCTTTTAAAAGTTATTATATTATTTGAGGCGAATTTAAATAGTAAAAATGTATAAACAAAACATCAATAATTTTATTTTCGATATTACTTTTGTTCTACGTGTTTTATTTTTCGAGACTTCTGTACCTAAAAAAGTATAGATCATTTTACATTACCAAATTTGTGGTGTTTTTTAGGTACTGAAATCTCGAAAAATAAAACACGTAGAGCAAAAGTAATATCAAAAATAAAATTATTGATGTTTTGTTTAGACACTTTCACTATTTACACTCTCCTCAAATAATATAATAACTTTTAAAATGCATTTGTATGACACACATTATTTCGCTCGCTATTCTAACCCCACATATTTTAACAATTATTTTCATTTATGAACAAAAGTGAACATTCTTGTATGCAGAACTATGTAAGTTTATGTTATAACAATGTTTACATCTATAGTTAAATTTAAAAAAAACACGTATTTTGACACATTTGAGTACCTAAAAGTTTGTTGGATAGTTCGCTTTCTGACGTTATATAATGATTTTATTTCCGTACCTTTGAATATTCGCAGGTGGTATGAGATAACATTCTTGTTATACGCTAAACTCTATATTATTGTTCTTAAATGTCTAAAATTACTTGTATTTGTAGAAAACACTATTTCAAGAATACGGCGCCTTTAACAGTGGAACAATATTTATCTCGAAAACCTTTTTTTGCTCCAAAAATGAGGAAACTTTTATCATTGGAATGCAAATAATAAAAAATGAAATGAAATGTACATTTTAATTAACAAAATATGATTTTTTTGTTCATACGATATACTCAAAATAAAATTTAGGTGCTTATATTATTGTATTATTTCATTTAGTCAACTTCTAATGATATCCCTCTAGAATTATTTTATCCGATAATTTAATTAATCTGATACCTACGGTACAAATGAATGGAGGACACTATGAAGAAAAATAAACATTCTTACAACTATTTGCACCTTTCTTTTTTAGTAAGGCAAACAGAGAGGCAATAACTATCCTGTACTTTTACTTTCCCATCCGAAGAAACCTATAGTTATGTCCAATTAATTAATAAAGCAATTAGAAACCTTACAGCACGCCCATGAGAATATGTGTGTCCCTAGAGAAATCTGCCGATTATTCCGAGAATTCCGTAGAAACGCGTACGGCGACATTACTGTAAACGAACACCTTGAGTTTGAATTTATTACCCACAACAAATGACAATATTGTTTACGTAATCAATTCCTAAGAGTAATCAATTAGATATTGCAGTTTACGTCCTACTTGAGATATTTGATGACCCATCGTGTGTGAACGGACAATGCAGAGTTGCAAAACGGCGTTAAATCAATCAAGGACGGAAATGTTTTATACTCGATTTTATAGTTACGATTATAAGATTACATTTTTACCAGTTAACTGGTACTCGTACTATGCTTGCTACAGACTATGCGTGAATTTGCGATTCGTGATGCGCAATGCGGTATTCGTAAAGAATTCGTCTATAGTGTCACGGAATTTGCTCCACTCACACCCAAATCGACGACTGTGGCATCGCGAAACGCGGAATTGCCCCCATCGCCCCTACGCGATTCTGGAAACAAACAAATAATGTCGGAGTATCGAGACGCAACTGGAGAACTGGAGAATAGACGAGAAACGTTCGAGTCGTTCGGGAAATGAATCTAGAGATGCTAGAATATACCTGGAATATTCGTTGGGTCTATAAAAGAAGAATAAACGGCCGAGTTAGTCAGTCTTGTATTACAGTCTTGAATTGGATTGTTTAGAGCGATTTAGATAGCGATTAAAAGTGAAATAGTGTTTAGTTGAGCTGTAATTAGTATTCAGTAGTGTACAGAGTAGTTAATAAAGATAAGTGATTAATTAACGGATTGTTTTTCTGGTAGTAGAAAAAGTCGGATTGGGAAATCCGTGACAATAGTATGTTTTTATGAATGGATATTTAACAAACAAGATCTTACACATTATTCACGAATTTCTCACAAACCACGCATTGTGCATTACGAACGCAAGCTTTAGACTCGTGATTTGTATGGAATTAGTGCAGTGTGTAGGGTTTTATTTTTATAAATGGTATCGCGAATACACGCATAGTCTGTAGCAAGTCTAAAAGGCTGTATGACACGGTGTAACATTTACAATAGTTTTTATTTGATATTATAGTTAAAGTGGTTCGTGCCGTATCATACAAGCAAAATGTACAGTTTTCTACATACAGATTTGGAAAGTGAGGATCTTGATGGTGAATTGTATTTTGCCGCTTGCGTGTATTTGTGTCATGCTACACGCATACTTCGACCACAGCGTGTTTGCATCAAGCAGTGTTGCCAGGTGGGAAAAATTCAGTGCATGAGAATAATTTCAAATAAGCATGAGGTTTGGAGAAAAAAGCATGAGATGGCTTAATTTATCAAAAACACCTCTTGACTTAATTTTTAATTACTTTTGTAATGCCATTTTGATTTCATTAAAAAGCATTATGTTCTGCTATTTACTTAAAAGTTATTAACCACGTAACCTTTCTAATTTATTTTATTGTTAGGCCGGGCGAACGTTGAGGCGCAGTTGACGTGACGCAGGGTGACTCACAGGTCGTAAAATCTGTTGTTTCCAGAAAATGTAGGTACCCTTACGGAATAGAGTTAAGAATCACTGCAATACAGCGTGAATACAGCACACACACCGCATATCCGTAGACTGTCATACCCGTTTATGTATTCATTGCTAATTATTAAGAGAGCAGTCTACAATAAAGAACATTTCAAGTACCCAAATATTGTAGATACCTACCTCTATCTATTCAATTTTGCCTTTATTTCTCGTTAGGTCTTTGTTTTGGTAGATTTCAAAGAGTAATTTTAATAATTTTATTATTTCTTTTTTTGTCTATTAAAAAGCATGAGATTTTGTAATCAAAATATGAGAGCATGAGATTTATTCGGAATGCATGAGATCTGACAACACTGGCATCAGTTGACCGGACAGTTAGATTTGTAATGGCGATACGGAACCGATTACCGTAGTAGTGGGGAATGCTAGACTAATGCACGTCGCCGCCCCTCTTAAAGTTTGTACCTTCCCTGGAATGAAGCGGCAATTTCTACTTTCTCTGTAAAGATCCGCAATTTCCGAATCTGTATAAAACTAAAAATTAAAACATGTTCTATTTATATAAAATTCTGAATACATTATTATTTGTTATGTGAACAATAATATAACCTCCAGTGCATCTTTCCCATATCTTTCCTATGTTTGCTTAGTTTACTGGTTATTGCTCGCTATAGGACGATCTCGAGGACGATAGTTCTCAATGTCAGATTTGGAACCCTTTTTATATACCGGGCAAATCTTAAGGCCCTACTTTGGGGGCTACTAACTCCTTAGAGATGCAACTTTGTATATTGGTAAGTTTGTCACTTTGCAATATTTTGGACACCTCTGCATGAACCTGCCCTGTGTCGGATCTTATGCAAAACACCCTGTATAACAAGCTATTTCTTCGCGTTCGTTTTTTCAGTAAACCTGTATGTAAATTCAATTTGGTACGCTAGTGTAAAAACTAAAAAACTTTTACTTTCACGCGGTACAGAAGCACCGCGAAAAAGGTGTGTCCGATGCATTTTAATTCACAACCGCACTCGATTTAAATCACCCAAGGTCTAACTCTCCGGTATTTTTATTCGACGCTAAAATCGCTAAGGATTGTTTATTTGCCACATGGTAAAAATGTCTTCACCTGCATTCTTGTGAGCCACACATTATGATCGTGTCACTAGATAATACAACGCTTAGTTTATTATTGTAATTATAAACTGTTGCCTCGCTCCTGAGTTTGCACCATCTGGCAATGTTCTGTTCAGATGAACATATTGGAAGTATGTACCAGTGGTAGAGATTGAACATTTTGTAGAATAAGAAAGAGTACAAACAAAAATTCCAATAAAATCAATTATTTTTATAATTTTTTGAATTAGTAACAATTATAAAAAATACAGTTATAATTAAGTATGCGAAATTATTACTATACAGGGTGACAACTTATCCAAAAATATTTGGAGTCATGAAAAATGGAGTAAATATAAGCAGTAAGTAAAAAAATGTAAAATCTGTAAGATAGGAGATTGGGGTATACAAGGGTTTAATATGATGGTCAGCTGATACCATAACGACGTAATGGTAATTTGTTTATTTATTACGTGAGCGGTCTAACATATGTGTAACTATAGCCAAGATATAAATACCTAAAATGAATATCCTACTTGGGCCGTAGTCGGGGCATGTCAGGACTCGAGCATTTTGGATGGTGAGATGAGATGATTCGTAATTTATAGGCGGCCATTAAATAAGTCTGTAAATGATTTAAAACATATCTGAGCACCCTACCTTCTAGTTATAAAATGTGCATACATGACTACTGACTATACTACTGTATGTAACCTTTACTTGTGAACGTGACTGTGACCAATTAACTGTGAGCATATACAGGGTGTGATATATCTACTGCACAATCAATAAGCCATTATGATTCAATATATTATCACACTATTACACATGTTGATTATTTAACTAGGTCTAGCATTATCGTACTGTTCTTGACACCCATCGGGAGTGCCAACACCAGGAGTGCAATGGGTGTTAGGGGCAACACGCAAAACACACTCCCAGTGTGCTCAACACAATGTCTTGTGTCTAAGACTAGCAGGAGGGGCGCTGCGGGTACAAAGGGCAAACTCACGATGTACCACCTCACGGGCTAATCCAACACTAAATACTGTCGACATAACATAGTCGGAGGGGCGCTGCGGGTACAAAGGGCAAACTCACGATGTACCACCTCACGGACTAACTCACCAGGTGTTAACAGATGCAAAGGGCAAACTCACGATGCATCCCACCAAAATACATAACACGCCACAAGACACACAAAATATTATCCATGGATCTCTACACCTGTCAGTACTGACGAGCAAAACAGTAAAGTGCCTCAAATGCATAGATAACTTATTCACATCAAATGTCATTAAAACTAGTAACTAACCAATCAATGGTGCAGCTTGAGCACTTCAATCTATAATATCAAATCATCAACAGTTACTAACATAAACTGGCTCTTTTATTAAGCAATGCTTGCAGCTAACTCAAATGACATTGTACTTATTGGGTGTACCTCGTATATAGTTCTATTGGTCTATGCAACATGACACTAATAACTCATTAACAACAATATATATCAAAACTAACTGTGATTGAGGTACTTACTAATTAATCAGGATACTCTATTGCAGGTATCAATCAACTATGATCAAAATATAATCACTGTATATTTAAGATTTACTCAATATGAAATGGTTCTGATATTCGTCATAAAAGCAGGTATGCTCAGTTATAAATAAGCTACTATTACCAGATATCAAATGCCCGGTAAAACTCACAAACATGTAAATATCAAATTAATTATGTAAGATAGGAATACTCTGTGAGGAATAAAACTCACCCAATAATATCAAGTACAGATTTGGCACGACACTTTCTCTCCACCGATACTCACAAGCAAATGAAATGCTTGTTTTATGCATTTCTCGAAAAAGGGCTGCCCGAGAGTTTACCTAAATAGGCCTGGCCGGTACCAGATGGCCACTTGAGTTAAAAAAATATCACAGGCCTAACTCGGGTAAATATGCATCATTTCTATTTTAACGTAGAAAATATAAAATGAGACCTTAATACAAGGTGTACCAAAAAGTAATAGCTTACAAATCCTTAGTTTCCGAGAAAAGAATTATTGAGGTAATATTTTCAACATTTACATTGCTGGGCTACTGTAGCCTCCGCGTTATACGCTGTGCGTAGTTCTCTCTCTCTCTCTCTCCACGTAGGCGATTCCGAATACTTAAATCCAATTTTAGTATTAACGTTTTTGTGATAGCGTTTACATTAGTTCAACTGTCAAAAATTGTTTACGTGTATAGCAACTCGGAGTCGTTTTAATTTATTGTGAAGTAAGACAAATTTATTAGTAGCGATATTATCGATAATTTTTAATATTATCGATATTATCGTTACTATAACGATAATGTCGGTAGCTACCGATAGTTTGGATAATATCGATAATATTTTGACTCACGAACTCACTAGGTTTAGCCGTAGCTTGAAGCCATTAACGATTTATGCGACATATGTAAACATTTTCGTAGGTTTTAGATTTGTTTATATATACCATACCGAAAATTGTTCACTAAACACTGAACAGTTTTCGGTTCCCTAAAATTTAGGACGACGTGGGACATCTGTTTTTATTATAGTCACTTAAATTTTCAATACAATTTGTCTGAAAATTTCATAAACCCTCATTGATTGCTGTTAAGAAATTTAAATAAAATCCAGTTAAAACTTCTGGTAAACATACCTTAAAATATTTTGCTTTTAAATATTTTATTTTTCAGATATATTACCAAGGAGACTGCAATTTTGATTCATCACAACCAAGATGGTAAACTTTTTTCTTTCGCTATAAATTATGGGAGTTAGATGGTATTTTCATGAAATAACACCATAAAGCGCCACGCGTGGTTGCCGATTTATGGCGTAAAATTATTGTGATTACGCATAGGCCGTTCTGGCTCTATGAGTCTTTATTACAGTCCGATGCCTTCCTCTTTTATCGGTTCGGTTATTAGTGATTTTTAATTAGTATGCACTGGTCGTTCTATGACGCTATTTTTATATCAACACCGTCGATCTGAGTATAGTAAGCCAACGAACGTAAAACAATATACTTAATATATTTAATAATGTATTTTGTAATATTATATGCCGCGTATTTTACATAATATGTAAATCAGGCTGTTTAAACGGACGAGTTAAGACCAGCAAAAATAATAATATACATACATGGTATTCTTTTGTTACTTGAAAAATATTTTAACTTAACAAAAAAGTATCACTTTCGTCGTTGAGTCAATAAGTCTTCATCAATCTTTTGTTCAGTAGGGGTTTTTATTAAAGAACGGTGAATCTTTTGAAACTTTTATATGTAAGTACTTAGAAAACATCTTGAACGCTGTCAATGTATGGAATCTTTACAAGGTGGTACCATGTGACAGCTGCAATGTTTGTTTTTTACTAATTTTTTTTACATTTTAGGGCTTGCTGTCTCATATGTAAAAAAATTGTTTAAATACAATACAAATAGATGTACAAATCCCCCTCTCCTTACTTGAGAATTTGAAAAACGATAAATATTTTGAACATACCATAAAAATAGGCGAAATCGGTTTAGTTGTTTTTGAAAAATCGTGTACGCCAAGTTGAATTCTGACACAATTTATTTTGCTATACCTGATCCATATGATACACTTTCCTCTACCCCGTAGAGAAAAAGATTAATCCCTACTATAGCTTCTCATTCTTTTCTCTCTATAAGAGCTTTAGTCAGAAAGGTCTTAAGTAGGTGCTCTACTCCGCTGGGCGAACTCAGCACTAGCACCGTTCTACGTCTGTAATTTTCCAATAACTATATTGAAAATGCCTTTATTCTACATATTCTAAACATTAACATACGGATTCATCAACAAGGCGTAACGTTAGTCAGACTAGCAGAGGTTATGCGAAAAATTTACGCATCTGTTGCACTAATTTAAATAAAAAGCATACTCCTATTCATTACTATGTATAATACTTACTTTATGATATATTAACTAATCCGTAGTACTGAAAAGTACGGTTTTTGAATATAAATACTAAATATACAATGGGAAACGCAAGGAACTAGAGGCCGAAGTTACGCGATTTTTAGACAGGTACAATACTGGGTCTAACTTTTGGCGCAAATATGGACGTAAATAAACAGCCTACCTAGCAACGCATGTCTCGTGAATGAGCGCAAAGCTGGTTAGGCCAACTAACGCGCTTTACACGGGCGTAAACTCGTTAGTCGGACTAGCGCTACGCCCGTTTCATGAATCCGGCTGTAAGTAATTAATACTTAGAAAGGTGGTACTAAGTATGTGACAACTACAATTTTTGTTTTTTTCTAGTTTTTAGGGCTTGCTACCTAATATGTAAAAATCTTGTTGAAATACAAAATTAAGAGCAAATAGATGTACACAACTCCCCCCCCCCACTAACTCTTCTCCCCTTCCCTACCTGAGAATTCAAAAAGATAATAATGTTCTTATGTGCATATGAAAAAGTGACAACCCTAACTACAAATGTACCGAACATACCATAAAAATGAGCAAAATCGGTTTAGTTGTTTTTGAAAATCCGGTAGACCAATTTTATTTTGACATCATTATTTTTGCTATACCAGATCCATATGATATACCTTTCTCTACCTCATAGAGAAGAAGATTAATCCTTATTATAGATTTTCATTCTTTCCTTTCCATATGAGCTTTAGTCATGATCCACTCCGCTGGACGAACTCGACACTCCTCTCAAACACATGCACCGTTCTACGTCTATAATATTTCAATAACTATACTGAAACCCCCGTTATTTAATAAAAGCAGAGCTAGATATTACAATCATTTCGCATCGTGTGAAGCAATAATAAACTAAAGTCATTTACAAGTCATATACAGAAATATTACATTATACAATGTGTCAGTTTTACGCTCATTGGTTATATATTTGAATGACTTTACGAACGCTGTGGTATGCGCAGCGAATATACATACTAATTTGGTATAATTGCTTTCCTTATTTGAAACACGATGTGATGGACGATGATAACCCAACATGTAGTTTTTCTACGTACGTACGCAGTGCTCAGTTAGCTACTTGGCAATAAACCGTTCATCAAAGGGCCGACTTTGACCAGGATCATTATTAAGAATAGCGTGTTAAATTGGGAAACAATTACGTCATCAATCTTAAAGGCGGAAATATTCACTTAACCTTATAGGTGTTCACTAACTCCAACATATGACTTAAATTTATAATTGCTGACTAAATTGTGGGAAACAATTACTCTGCCGACTAATACCGCGACCTGTATTGAATTATACCTCCAGCGTCTAGTAAACAGTTCAAATCATTCATCAGTAGAAGGACCTCACCTATATCAATAGATCATATCAGACATCTCATCTTTCTGCACACAGCTTTAACCGTTAAAGTACAACATCATATGGTTATCCTATCCTATACCTAATCGTCTGCCAAAGTGTAACAATTTCCCCATAAACCAACAACTGCTTATTTGGTTTGCCAGTTGTGAATGGTTGGACAGTTGCAGCTCTCAATGAAAATGGATATACCAACACAAATATTGAACAAGAGAACATGTCACCAGTAAGATACCTAAGATCAAAAAGAATGAAGAAGTAGTATCTGGAACAAACTATAATCAGAATGCATGGATGTATGGATGGAGTATCTGGCAATAACCTACATACAAGGATGCATTGACAGATACACAGTATTGATACCATTGACGACATCTCAAGAAAGGTAAAGAAAGCGTTTTCCAAGACCAACTGCAAGAAAATTATACTCCAGCGATTTGGAGTACCATGGTGACCATGTACTATCACAAATACAAATATCTTCCAGAGCAGTGATTCTAATACTGCGGTGTTTAAAGTTAAAAGATTGCAAATACCAGAACACACGACGATACGCAATAAGACAAAGTAAAGCCGCAAGTCGCGTACACATTTGTAACAGCACTGATCATAATTACTAGCGATATTATACGGTGGATTGTTGGTTATTTATTGCCTAGGTCAAGAGTGTATAATAATACACCAAAATGTAATGTTAGAACAAATTTGCCGGTACCGACTTTGGAATTAATTTTCTCGAAAAGGCTTTAAATTATGAACCATTAGAAGCGCTATATGTTTGGAAGAACATAATTGTCAAATAACATCCGAATCATCAAAAATTCGATTTTAAAAAGTTTGCCCCTACTGAAAAAAGTTGTATTTGGTTATACCTTCAAAAAAAAAGTTTACGTAAGCAAGATAGCGAAGGAATTTTGCTCCACTATTTCATTAGATACCTACTTCTGTTGATGCTTAGAGCGATGCATGTCTCTTTCTTTTGTCTGTTGTTTTAGACCAGAAACGATCAATGCTTACATAATAACAGTGTAACCTTAATCCACACATCATGAAATAACATTTAAAATATGAAAAGAATCATTTATCTATTCACTAATGGTTTCCTTTCATATTGCAACTACCCAATCTCTTAATAGTTATTTAAGATGCGAGTGTTAAAAGTGCATTTTTAAGGTACGCATGTAAAAGTTTGCAGAATGAGCGCAAATTTTCGAAGTGGGCACTTGCCAATAATATATAGTAACCATGGTGGCAACCACTGTTGTCGTCATCATTTACGACAAATTTGAAAGATTTGGATTTGTCACTTAAACGTTGTGTCTTTTTGTCCATAAAAAGGATAAAGAAGAACAATCCATTGTTTTTCAAACTGTGTGAAATGTAATATATGTTCATAATAAAGAAAATACAAATTAAATGTATTGCAAATTTACTTTAAGTCACTAGTGCTTTAAAGTGATCATTTTAAGGCATTGGTGCCTTAAAGCAATACTTTTAAAGCTACAAGGGAGTGTTAAAAATTGCATTTTTAACATGTTTGTAGAAAAACATATCAAACTACTTCAACCAACAAAAAGAGGTTAAGCACAGTTGAATAATGCTAGTAATATGTATGTTGGTTATTATTTAAAGCATTATTGCATAACAGAATTGTAACAATATTAGATAATTAATTGAATATGTTTTGTGCTAGGAATACGAACCCATTATATTCTATTGACGTGGACTTTATATAACGCCTGTGAATGCAAAATTGTTGTTATTGTGTTATTTTCTCACTACGTTAACTTGTGTGAAAATATTTAGGTATGCTATCCTGCAATACGTATATAATTATTTGTCAGTGTTTATTTATGAATGCGTATACGAAGCGTATGTAGTTATATTGAAAATGTAACTTGATGGTTATTTATGATATAAATGCTATTTTATTTTGTGGGAAGGGAAGTTCGGTGTCACACCCCTTCGAACAAATTAAAATCACTTTTACCACATATGTCGTACAAAATGTTTCTACAAACAACAATTGGAAAATAAACAATAACGTGCAACAACTATGTGCCGATGGTTCTCCCCATGATCCCAGAGTTATTGCAAAAAAATCTGGTTCTCTAACGATTCCGGGAGTAGAGTTATTAATTTGTTAATTAGCGAGGTTGCAACAATTGAACAATAAATAATTATATTTGCAAAAATCTTGTGCCGATGGTTTGCCTTAATAAGCCAGAAATCCTGGAAAAAATTCCGGTTCTCTAGTGATTTCGGGGGTGGAGTTTTTAATTTGTTAATTAACCCAGTTACAACATTTTATCAATAAATAATAAAGCTAACACCAAAGTGATAAAGAGGGGCCTCGACAACCCCCGAGAGAACATTTTCCAGACATTTTCGTTGAATCGTGTGTGTCATTTGCCATATGTTCAACAAAAATGGGTCATTTGTTAAATAAACAATTAAAAAGTTGCGAGCGTACAGAGGTTAGATGTACCTTTTGTTATAAATAATTCCCTGAACATTTTGCAGTAAACCGCATCTCAATCGGACTTCTCCGCAAAAAGTTGTAAGTGAAATGCTAATTTGACGCAACTAATCCCGTGATATGGAAAGTGATCAAGACAATGAATTTCTCGTTGTGGAAATCGAAGAAGCTAACTAACCAAGTCACTTTTGAGTTATTGCCTAGTAAGTCAAAGCAACAGTCTGAAAAATGTTAGTGGCAAGTTCAGTTGAAGAGTGCTTTTGGCATACTTTGAAGAAAAGTTCAAAATATGGAAATCGTCAACGCTATGGTCAAATTAGTTGCAGACACGTCGTACACTTTTTATTTAATTATCTTTCTTTTGCCTTGGTCACTACGTAGTAAAATTTATAATCAATCATTTTTGACCTATACACATAATGTCATTCCTCTTATGAATTTAATAATGTATTATTAAATCTGGTCTATTGCTTTGAAGAGATCAGTTTACATCTAGATATTGGAACCACATAACAAAAAGATACATATCTCATGACAATGTACTACTTTCTCACCTACTTCACACAGATGAAACCTTTCTTTTGTATAAAAAAAATAGACAAATGACCATGTTACTTGTCAAATGTTAATGTAACATCATCCACAGTTCATGAATAGATTATATCAGAGACCATAGTGATAAAAAAAATATAAAAATAATGTATTGAATATTTTATAGGAGCAGTTGTATCTGAATTAAACTTTGCTGTCTCAGCAACTGTCTGTAAGTGAACAGATCCCTCCAGGCTTAAATGGATGAAAGTTAAACCATATACGTGTTGTTTATCAGTCTCTTCATTTGGAAAGGAATTTAGAGACGCGTTATTTTCAGTTGAGTTAAATTTATCATAAAATTTCTTCTTGATATTGATTAATATTTTAACGTTTTCTTGAAATTCATATCATTCGTCTTCAATTTCATATGCATGCGCAACACCTTTCGAGATTTCGAAAGAAGCCATTAGGTACCTCTATTTTATTTTTATACTTTTATTTCATCTTTTTTATTGCAAAAGTGAAATGGTACCGTACAAATTATACCCTAAACAATATGAAATTCATATTCATCTTTTATTATTATTAAAAAATGTTTTTCAATTTCCCCAACGTCCACTGCATTTAACATTTTCACAATCATTTATCACTTAACTGTTAAATGACGGTTTGTCCAAGTTTCTTTCAATGCATACAACACCTGAAGGTATAATTTGCCATGGCGGGAACATGATGTATTACCTATTAAATGTTTTGCTAACATATTCCCTATAATTTGATATTAATTAGAAACTATGTTTTATTTCCGCAAATTCGTCTAATCTTTACTCTAATTAACCTGTCAAAGTAATTAATCGGAGTGCTTCTGATGCGGATGAAGGCGACGGAGTATGATTTTAAAACCGCAAATGCCACATTACAGTATTTATAATTCAAAGAATACCAACACTTTCAGTGTTGTTATGTTCTGCTTTATTGAACGTCCATGTTTTACTAGCGCATGTCACTACTGGTCTTACTACTGTTTTGTATAGTCTTATCTTTGTTTGCCTATAAATATTTTTATTTCTCAGTATTCTCTGCAGTCCTCCTACACATTTGTTTCTCGATATTATTCTGGCTTCAATTTTCTCTCCTATTTTGGATTGTCTGGCAAATGTAGTTATAAATAAATATGTGGACTGTGGACTACTTCTTCATATCTGTATATTTTCCCCCAATTTGTGTCTATTTTCAAAAACTTGCTGTTTTGATATACTTCTTCCGTTTTATTCCATGTACAGTTTTATTACATATGGCCCCCTTTTAACTGACTGTTCATCTATTATCTTTATTATTTCCTTTAGTTCTGTTCTATTTCTTACTAGCACTACAAGATCATCTGCGAATGCCAAACACTGATGCCTTTTATTGTATATAATACATGATCTATTGACTCCTGCATCTCCTATGACTTTCTATAGTACTAAGCTAAATAACACTGTTGATAATGGATCTCCTGGCCTCAACCTGTTTTTTACTTCAAACATTTTCTTGGTTCTATTATTCATATATATATTATTATTTATAGTCTACAAATAGTACTACGGTTGGTTTATAATATTTTTTTCCATGTTGGATGGAACTGAGTGGACTAGTACATTGGTCTCCGCGATCTCTAGATCTAAGTTCTATAGATTTCTTTTTATGGAGGCAGGTATTTAAAAACCGAGGTATACCGTACACGAAGCAAGAACATTCGGACTACTGTGAGGAAAATACAGTCGACGGGTCAAATTTAGTTGCAAGGGAAAGGAGATTGAACAGCTTTTGTAGAAATAAATAAGAAAATGGTACGTTATAAACTCTACCAATTTTTATCTTGTTTCCTGTTGACTTTTTATAAAATAGACTTCTTATTTAAGCATGTTTAAAACACCCGGTATTTTAGAACCACTTTCTTTGTTAAAATGTAACCTAGTTTCTACATCCAGCGGTTTAAAAAAATTAACAGTTTCCTCTAAGTAATCAGTTTAAGTCCAATTACTGCAAGTAACAGGAGAATCATCATCCTGCTGTTTAAAACATGTCGGAGAAGTGCAAACATCGATGTTACGTATTTTTTAGTATCTCCAACTTGATCATGTAATTTGTTCGTTTTATATATTTATGACAAATATAAATAATTTTTTTTTAGGAAAAACTAAAATTGTCATGCATGCGAGACTTGTGCGGGATAAAGGACCGCATATTATTATTAAGCAAGCCTCATTTGCGTCCAAAAGTTTACGTTGGTAGGCTCTAACCACCATTCAGCGCAGGAAACGGTATCAATCTCTCACATTGACCTAAGCCAACATTCATCCACTCTATCATATCCGCAAAGAGGGTGCCTCTCCGCTAGTATAGCTGATTACGGTTTACCAGCCGCCGGATTCAAACCTCTGGCGGACTGGCCACATCGATTCAAGTACTGATGCCAAGGGGCCATATTTATTGAAATGGTGTTTTCTACAAATACAAATAATTTTAGACTTTTAAGAACTGAATAATATAGAGCTTAGCAAATAATACTAATGCTATCTCATGCCACATGCGAATATTTAAAGGTGCCGAACATTATAATGACAGAAAGTGCTTCTCTTCATTACCAAAACTTTAAAGTTTATCCAAATTTATATTCTATTTAGTTCCTTATAAACCAAAAAGACCATTAAAAAGGTAACCAAGTCCCTCATTCAGTTTTCAAAGACTACATACAATGTTAACAATACAATAAATTTGCGATAAATTTTATTGCCTTCAAAGAATATCGTACAACAACATTGTTATCTGGAATCTAACCCGCTAGCTGCATTGTGGCATACTGACATGCATTTGCAAGTCACCTATAAACTCAAAAGTCCACATATACACCTGGCGAACAGCACTGTCGACCTTTCACATGTATCACAGAAAATTTCACCCAGCTCATAAATTGTCATTAATATTATTATGTACAATCCAATCCGTTATTTCTATCAAGCTCTGCTCTGATGAGACGGTGTTTTGTCTGTGTCCGAGCTTCACCTGTCTCTGTTAAAGGTGTCCATTGCCGATACGTTTTCTATACCACTATAATATTGAACCAATTTGCGTTGCGTACTGTGACCGTTTTGCACGCATAAATCATGAGTATTCTTGTCAATTGTCATACACGGTAATTCAGTCATAATGTCATTATTTTTAAGATAGAGACAAATGGGTGTAATACGAATAAAACAAAAATTTACGCTAAAAAATATATTTTCAAATCATTATTTAAACCCCTTTTTAAACTGCTACTGACTGCTGACGATGTCGATTCACTTACACCTCTCAATTCAACTCGGTGTAGGCCTGAGCGACGCCGCCAAATTTAAAATGTTTTTCTAGTATTAGACATAAATAAATGGTAAAGGAGGCTGAAAAGTGTTTCGTATTTAAATAATTACTACTGTCTATGTCGACATAAAAACAGTTCAAGACATGTTCAGTGGCAAACAGTCCGACACGGTACTTTTCTGATTCAGTTTATCGAGGGTGAATCTTGACCTACCGTATTATATTTTCAATAACCTAGTTTTTACTGAGTTAAATGGGATGAGGTAAGCACCATTTTTAATCATAAGTATTATCTTTGGGATTTGACAGAAACGACAAATGACGTCATAAATTATATTTCTTCCAAAAACATACCCAAATTTTTTTCCTGTTAGAAAGCTCGCTTTTTTGTAATAAACTTTTATTACAAAATTATTTTGTGACTCGCCGTAAATTAGCAACATATCAATTTTTTCTTAATGAGAAAACATTTTGTAAGCACAAAAGTTATACGTTTGACGTTCGTATTGCGTAATAACTAAATATAATTTTCCAACGACTACTTGATCGTTCCACCGCTAATGTGATTTTTAGGTGGTATTTCTTTTGAGTCTTTAGGACGACATTGCTTATAACTTTTAAATGGGAAGTAATACAGACAAATTTCTCCAATAAAAGTTTATTATAAAAAAGCAAGATTTCTCACAGGAAAAAAATTTGGGTATGTTTCTGGAAAAACTATAATTAATGACGTCATTATAGTTGACGGCCAAAATTGTAGAGAGTGACTCATGTCATAAACCTGCTCACAATTTATAGCAGTCAACACAAAGAAATATACATGCAGCCGATATATTTTCCTACAAAATCGTGTGCCGCACATCTCTGAGAGCATACCCGATTACACAGCTTCTGCTGCAGTAAGTACGCAGGCGCTGTAGCTTTTGATTGGCTGCGACGAATTGTCGGATCCAACTGTTTCATTTCCAGCGCTATCATGAGCGGGTATATCGTTCGAGCGGGCAAAATTTCGGATATATCTTTTCGCTAATTTAATTATGAATGTAATTAATTTTATTAGTGATTTTGTGTTCTTAAGAATGGAGAATAATTCAAGCTCTAGAACGTATTCTTAAAATCGTCCTAATTTAACCAGTGAGAAATATCGGATGATGACATGTATGAAGAGTTTAGAGCGCGAGGTCAAAATATGAGTGTAAGTGATGTTGAAATATGTATTTCATTACCAAAATTGTACGTGAATAGCATATGTGTGCAAAAAAAAAAGTGGTAAAGAAGTTAAACTGTGAAACGGAAAGTGATGGAAACTTACGGAAGGAAGATTGTATTTTAAAATGAGTTTTCGACGAAAAAAATCGATTGCTATATCTTACAAGATGAAACTTAGTCCGTATAAATAAAATCGAAAAAAGTATACTGAGAGAAAGGACGAAATAGTGATATGGCGAAGACACTATTTAAAATAAATATTAAAAAATGAGAATCCGGATCGAAGAATATATTAAATCTTGACGAAAATGAACGTATGAAGGTCATACGGAAAGCGGTACGATATGATATAAAAAGTGTTAATGTGTGACCGTTTTAGTGACAGTGCTAGTAATCAATAGTAAATAGTGTGTATATATTCTAAAGCCTTTTGTCCTTTTGAATGCGGAATTCACAAATATTTGCGCGATTTATTTAATGGTGGAAAAATATCTATTTGTAACTTTTGTCAACTACATATAATATTTTCTATCATTTTCATCATGAAACTGCTATGGTAGATTATCAGAACAAATTTATTAACATCACATAATAATGAAAGGGGCAATAATATTTGTAGTGTTTGACAGTTTCGCACATTGCAGTTGTCAAAAGTTGAGATTTTCCCGCTATAAATAATTAAAATAGAAGTCGCAAAATTCGTGCAAAAATCCGTGAATTTCACGTCCATGAGGACAAGGCTTAAGTGTGATATACGCGGAGTGCGCATCAGGTAGGTGGAAGTGCCGTCCAAAAGGATGGCATTCTAATTTGTAGAGAGGACGACACAAGTGGCACATTTAAAGTAAATTGTTAATGTACTAGGTTCAGCCGACATCAACTTATTTTTGATAATTTTGTGTGCTTTAACTTTACTCAAGTGGCACGCTTAGGTAATCATACTGCCCGTATCTTCCGTACTCATCCCTGTGTTGTGAATTAGTCACACTCTATTATTTTCGACCTTGGGCAATTGATAGTACAAGATAAAAACTTTAAATTTTGAAATATTCTTATTATTTTTATTATCTAACGCCTCGAAATTGGTAAACACTGTTATATCACTGTTTCTACTACTAAATAATGGATGTTATGTAATGCAATTATTTTTGTCATTTTTGTATATTTTTTATATCTGATTGCATTCAAATTTAGTACGCCTATGAAATGATGTTCCTCGCACACTTCGCCCGTCGCGCTTGTCTACAAGCTAGCGATGAGTTACTCTCTACAATGTTGGTCGTCGACTATAGTCGTTTTTGCCAAATCCCAAAGATAATAACTTTCGATTGAACATGGAGCTTACTTCATCCCATTTAACACCACGTGTCCCAAATTTTATTTAAATTTTTACATACGGATTCATCAACAAGGCGTAACGTTAGTCAGACTAGCGGAGGTTACGCGAAAAATTTACGCATCTGTTGCACTAATTTAAATAAAAAGCATACTCCTATTCACTACTATGTATAATACTTACTTTATGATATGTTAACTAATCCGTAGTACTGAAAAGTACAGTTTTTGAATATAAATACTAAATATACAATGGGAAACGCAAGGAACTAGAGGCCGAAGTTACGCGATTTTTAGACAGGTACAATACTGGGTCTAACTTTTGGTCTAACAGCCTACCTAGCAACGCATGCTTCGCTACCTAGCAACGCATGTTTCGTGAATGAGCGCAAAGCTGGTTAGGCCAACTAACGCGCTTTACACGGGCGTAAACTCGTTAGTCGGACTAGCGCTACGCCCGTTTCATGAATCCGGCTGTTAAAGTTTTTGTAAATATTTTGTATATTGTATCACAGTAGTCCCATACTATCGAGTTTGAGACCCTGTACACAACAACAAGGAGTAAACAGACCTTTTTTATCAAGATACATGAATGAATGAGATTAGTTACTCTAAATATTCATTTTTTAATAAAAACAAATGTGGATAATTGTATTCCAATGTTAGGTTACTACAATTTATTATTTTTTATATTATTAAAGGCTCCACTACGTTTGATACGTTGCATAATTCAAGTAAATTTAAAACAGCATGTATCACATTCACGACCGGGTATCGCGAGACGTTGAAACGCTCACACATCCGCATATTTGAAATTCGTAAAATTTGCAACTGTGTTGCGATCGACACGTGAGGCAACCCGAAATAAACAAACGGCTTACGGGTGCAGGTATTGCTGACTGCAGTATTTGACTTGCTTTGACCTAAAGGCGCCTACAGACACACGAACATTTCTTGAGATATGTACGCGCGTACAAGTACGCGCGTATATATCCGTCGGTGTGTAGACAATATCTCTCTAAAATATCCGTCGAAGATGTATTCAGTCGCTGCTTGAATTTTTGTACGCGCGTACAAGTTGCACGTACATATCTTTCTGTGTGTAGCCAAAACGGACTTACGTATCGCGAATAATATCAGTGCGGTTCGTGTTGTCCACCCACGTGTTAACTGTTTTTAATTTTAATCATGGCTGATAGTAGGAATTATTCGAAGGAATTTTTAACGAAATAGCATTGCAGATCTCCGGAATTATTTTACTTAGCGATTGAGGTGAGATGATACTAGAAAATTTCAAATATTTCATAATTCCAGAGGGTAACTGATAATCTTTCATGTGGTAATATGGCAGACCTCATGCACGTGTCTTGTTTCTGGATTAGTGGTGTTACTAAATTTAAAAGTAATACATAGCTATCTTCATCCATACCTACGGAGATAATTTCGATAATCATCCAGTTCTAAACGAAGTTCTTCCAGTAGATTTATATGTGAAAATCGATTACGCTGCAACAACCATTTTTTTACCCATTTACTTCGTGACCTTCGTTTATTTAATAATCGGTATTGTTTCTTTTTTATTATGCACACACACGCCACTGCTAATAAATTTAAATCGTGATTACTCACTGTCGCCATGTTTTTAGCAAATTGAATAGAAAATTATCAAAACGTGTGTAGGCAATTCGAATAAAACGTACATGTACGCGCGTACTTGTACGCGCGTACATATCTCAAGAAATGTTTGTGTGTCTGTAGGCGCCTTAACGCTAGTACAAAACCTGTAGTGTGCGAACACCCTCACGAGTAATATCTCGCTTTGTTGTTCCTTGTTTACATGGAATGTAGCTGCCTCAGGTGGTTCGGCCCATACCGTCAATCGTCTACTTATTAACTGAATCGAAACTCGGATATCGTTAATTACCCCGGAGATAATTCGAAAAAAAAACTGGTATTTCCATGTTGACGCCTGTTGAAATATTTATTATTATACTAGTCTGCTGTTAGTGCCCCTGGGTCCTGTTCTTAGAAAGGGAAGGCAGGTACGAGAATAAGTTCTTGGATCGGTGTAATTTGTTGGCACAAATAAATTTGTTCTTCGTTTATGGACTTACATTTACCTCAAATTGAGGCGTTTTTACTCTTTGATTTGAATTTCCAAGAATCCGAGTAAAAAACTTGAACGTGTAGGTATTAATATACAGGATGCTTCGAAATTAATGGGATATAAAGCAAGAGTAGATTCCTGGCAAAATAATGCGATGTAGCAAAATTTCCCTTAGCTAAAAGATAATGGTTAAAAAATACAGGGTTTTAAATTTAAAATTTTATTTTCGATATTTGTATTTTTAATATTTTACTTTTATATCTATTGTATTGATTATATTATAGTGCCCTGAAGATGTCGCAATATGTGTCGAAACGTCGACACCTAAAAATATCTTCTCTTTGACACCTAGCCTAGTTCCCACCATTGACAACAAAGTTATAAAATCAGAGCTTTTTTATTCGTTGATTAGGATTTTCAAGCAACTACTCGTAAGTAAACTTGAAGTAAAAAACTTGAATATGTACTCGTAGATAGGTATTAATAATCAGGGTGTCCAGAAATTAATGTGATAAAGCAAGAGTAGATTCCTGCCGACAAAATAATGCGATGCAGCAAAATTTACCCATGTCAAAAGTTGATAATTAAAGAGATACAAGGTTTTAAATTTAAAATTTTATTTACGATACTTGTAAATATCTTTTTAAAAAATTTAAATATTTGCATACCTTCATTTTAGAGAACGGGTTTTTTTGGGGGCGAGAAATTAAAATTTGTTTCTAATTTTTACGTAATTATAGAGGGCGCCACTTATGGCACATCATACTTTTTTAAATAGCAGAACGTATTTGCAGCTTAGTCTATCCATTTCGCTATTAAAACAGCCAATTCTTCTACCTTTTTTATCTGGAAAAGATATACCTTGTTGAAGTCGTTAGGGGTAACAGTTTTAAAACAATCTTATTTGAAATATTCAGTGTCATTCCTGCTGAAAATATACAGCACCTGAAAAAGAATGCTAAATAAAGGCAACGTGCAAAATTTCAAGAGGATCATCCTGTTTTCATGAAACAGATCTTTAAATATTCAACATTTCATCAAAGCACAAAGATTCCATCAAAGCAGGTCGAAATTCTTGATATTCTGCATATCAACATAATTTACTATTCTAAAAAGCTGTATTTTCAGCGAAAAGGCACTTTACCTAAAACGAAAACAGTTTTCACTCAGTGCACTAAATTTTCCAAATAGGATTATTTCCGAAACGGTTACATCTCACGACTTCAACAAAGTGTACATTTTTCAGAAAAAGGTAAGGGAACCGATTGTTTCAACAGTCAGATGAGTACACAGCCGCAAAAAAGTTCTGCCATTTAAAAAAGGCACATCAAAATTAGAAGCAAATTGGAATATCTCGCCTCCTAAAAAAAACATAATCTCTAAAATGTAAGTAAATATTTGCATTTTCTAAAAAGATATTTACAAATACCGAAAATAAATTTTTAACTTTGACACTCTGTATCAACTTTTCACTAAAGTAAGTTTGGCTGCATTGCATTATTTTGACCTCAGGACTCTTGATCTACGTTTAATTACTTAAAATAAAAAAATAACTAAAACTGTTACAAGTCTCCATGTTGTTCGTATGTAGCTTGTGACTCATATGCCATTTGCGATTTTTTTAAAGTGAGTATCAGATAGCAAACAATAAATCATTCAATCCATTAGTTCACTAGACAGATAGAAAGATATCTAAAGTAATTTGTCTCAAACAATCATAACATGAATCAATATTTGTGATTATGAAATTAACATGTTATGAAGAAGATATATATTTGCTATGAAGAATAACAATTATTAATTTCTCAGGAAAAAAAATAGATTCATAGTATTTTTTCAGAAGAAAACAAGAAAGACATTTAAAGAAATCACATAAATTCAAAATATGGACCAAATACTTGTATTTTTTATATACATCATGAAAGTAAGCCAGCATTTGCCCTCGAATTAGCCTTATGACCGTTTTGTAATAAAAGACTAATTATCCCAAAGAGCTTAATTCGCTAGTTACCAAACAGCCTATATAAACGTCTAGAGCTAATGCCTTTCTGACCCAGTGGCATTCAAGGTCAAGGATCAGGTCGTGATAAAAACAGGCAAATTCGCAATTAATGAAGAACCGGTCGCGATGACCAGTTCTGCAACGAATTTAGTGTTTCTTCGTGGTCTGGATTATTGAACAGCAATTGGTTTCTCAAGAGTACCCATACAATCGACTGCGATCCGCCTGCAATTGATACTCATCCAACAATGGTTATGATAAATGTGAAGAAAATAAAACCAAAGTTTACTAATTACTATTGATATCGAAATTTATATTTGTCAATTTTATTTTGTTTAATTAGAAAACGCTTATTTCTCTAAAATAATATTTCTATTGTTTCAAGAAACAGTAGGGTTAGGAACATTTATATAATATATTGAATTTTTGTTATATTTAAACACAGAACAGAGCAAATAAATTAGTTTCATAAATATATGACACAGAATCGGTTAATAAAACAAATAATACAACTGTTTATTTACTTGGTTTAAATCTATCAATCTTATAATTTAAAAACAAATAAGTCGTTCCAAAAAATTATTTTTGTTGGATCTGATATAACTTGAACAAAGTAAGATAGTGGAGTAACAAGTGGCCAATCACAACGCTATTAGCAATTACTGTGCTCTCTATTGACTGTCGATAGTGTCTACTATTAACTGGTTATACCAATGTGTCATCAGTAATTATCTATAATTTCTTCTAGTATGGAATATAGTGTCATTTTGAGTTCTGTATCTTAGTTATAGATTCGAAAAGTATAGTCTTGATATCTATTACCCATAAAACAAAGATTTCTGTCATGCCAATTACGTTTTAGTAATCCTGATGTGTTTCTTTGTCTACAAGTACCCGTTAGAACACTAACTTAACTTGCGATGGTAAGTATTTCTTATAGTCTTATCGATCGATCTACTTTCCATCTGTACTATTTTTAAAATTACATGATGTGTCAATACAAATACTAAATTTAAAATTCATTAAATATAAATATGGTGTCGGCATGAAATAATTTCCTTTTTCAATTCATTCAATTGATGCTACCAGAATATTATTAATCCTAGTTCTGTATTTTATGTAATATGGGTTTATCAAGGTGACGCCAAGAATTTATATTTCGGCGAACTAAGATATCATAATAAGATAAGCAATTGTTTAGAAACCCTCATAAACATATTTTATATTATTATTGCATCCATAAAAATAGTATATAGTGTTCCATTATAAAATATTTGTTAAATTGATCAACAATACTCTTCAATGCAAGGGCATGCACAAATAATTATAATTAAATAATTGTCATCTTATAGCATAGTCCTTATAACATAATGGGCGTATTCAGACGAGGTCAGCCGCTGAGCCGCTGAGAAATCCAGGCCAATCAAATGCACGCATTTAGCTGAATTCTTACTCAGCGGCTGACCTCGTCTGAATACGCCCATTGTCACAGAATTTGCCCCACTCACTCCCAATTCGACGACTGTGGTACCGCGAAATGCTAAGATTGCCCCGATCGCCCCTACACGATTCTAGTAAACAAACAAAATGTCGTGTATCGAGGCGGGACTGGAAAAATGGGAAATCGACGAAAAGCGTTCGAGTCGTTCGAGGAAATGGATCTAGAGGTACTAGAAAATACCTGGAATATTCGTTTGGTCTATAAAAGAAGAGTAAACGGCCGAGTTAGTCAGTATTGTATTACAGTTTTGAATTGGAGTGTTTAGTTGGAAATTTCATGGAGATTCAGAGCGATTTAGATAGTGATTAATTAAATAGTGTTTTGTTGAGTTGTAATTAGTATCCAGGAGTACACGGAGTAGTTAATAAAGATAAATGATTACTTTGTTTTTCTGGCAATAAGAAAAAGTCGGATTGGGAAATCTGTGACAATATTTATATATGTATACATTTGGCAAAGATATATGTTTTATAAACAAGTTCCTTATTGATTTCAACAAGCTTCCCCGTAAACTGTTAATTGAGTGAAAAGAATATATCCAATTTTCAAGAGATAATTGTTTATTTTAAAGTTTAAATTTTCTTGAAGTAACAAAATGATTTTATTAAATTAATCACATTTACATTAATTTAATAAATATTCAGATTAACTAAACCAATTATATAGTTTAATTTTACATCAAAATGTTTTATATGTATACAACCAAAATAGTGCTATTAAATGTATTAAAATATTTATTTAATTCAACAAAAATATTTCTTATTTCATCCTCATTACAGGCAAAAAACGCAACAAAATATTTTGTTTTTCTGTGGGTGTAAAAATTAATGGGATTTCTATAAATACCTCACATTCCCCAGTTCGTTCTTCAAATCCAACTCTCAAATCGATATTTTCGTTCATTGACGCAGTTCAATGAGTAAAAACAGCTCCTTAATCTTTTTTACCATATAATCAATTACTAAATATAACAACACAAAGCAGTTTTTCTTTTAGCTGTAATTCAATTAGATGGTTCATATAGATTTACACAGGTGGCCGAACATGTCTAGAACATTAATGATGATCGTAGATAGAAAGCAAAGTTACTAACAGATTAAATGATTACTAACATTGTCAATTTGGATTGACTTGAGGTTAGAATTTCTGGCGTGACAGCAATGTGTTGATATTATATCGAATCGAGAATATTGATAGTTTAGTGACTTCATTTACATTAAAATCAGAATGTGTTTGCTACGTTGCGCTATTGTATCATGAGATCAGTCTACTGACGCAAAATCATAGACTCAAATATTTTATGAGAGCATGAGCTCACTCTGATTTTGTGCGTAACGTCACCACACCACCGTCACAAGTTCGGAGAAATTGACAATTTAAAGCAGAAAGTGTTAGAAATGTGCTAGTGTACTTCACCGTGCCAGAAAATGAAACAAAAATTCGGCGTAGAGAAAGGAAAGGAAAACGTTAAGTTCCCCAGCATTGCAACATTGCTTGTGAAGACCATTTTAATGTAAGTTTAATTGGAAATACATAAGTAAGTATGTTTAAGTTCATCGAAAAAATTAAAATGTAAAGTTGTAAATAATCAATTAAACATTTGTATTAAGCTACCAGACTGTACGACTACGAGATGTAGAATGTTATTTGAGGCATTTGCTATCTGACTTCGCTACATTAAAAAGGCCTGTTTTATTTTGGAAACAGAATAAACAAAACTAATCAGTAAGAATTGTTTTTTTTCTCTGATCACTTTTTGGCGGCGATAAAGCATGAACGGAGTTCGGGATGGTAGAACTAGTGCACTTGACTGCCGAAAACAACAGAAATTACCAACCATCGCCACAAAAAAGTAGTCTGTTCGACAGACTAGACCTATATATTCTTAATTGTATTTTCACATGCTGAATCCTTATCTGGGATCCATTTAACCCCATAGTCCTAGGCTTAAGGTCAAAGCGAAAGATATATATGCAAGTAAACTTGACTATCGTACATACCTTTATGTTTTTGGGATCGCTGAATCTGAATCCGGGAATCATTTAACTCTATCAGTTTCAAGGTTATTGCAAAGTCAAATCGAAAGATAGATATGCAAGTAAACCACACCATCGTACATTTACATTTCTAGGTTCACTGGATCTGAATCGGGAAGGGTAGTTCAAGATCAAACAGAAAGAGTAGTAAATAGTGGTCTGTCCGACTAGACCTATACAGGGTGAGTCATTAATAATGGTACATAGCTTAAGGACAGATTGTTAACGTCAAAATTGATTGAGCGATTGAGCCCAACATGCCTTATTCAATTGTTGCACCTTTTCATTTAAAGTTGAAAAAATGTTTTCGATTTTTTGCTATATTTTAAGCACCTATGGATCGATTATTTTGAAAGTTTGTAGTCTTATGTTTTACAAGTGTTGAGATCAGGACTAGGGGACGCTATAAGTTATACTGTAGTGTCGATGTAAAAATACGTCCCACTTTTTGTATTCTACACTTCTGAATTTTTTAACAAGAAACTATTGAACTACTTTCAATTCTAAATAGAAAAGGTATACCTGTCACAAATCGATAAACTCAGTCGTTTTCGAGAAACACACTTTCTTAGCCTCTTATTTAAATTTTCTGTGACGTTGAATAAAGTTATATGTTGTTTGATAATATTAACTGATTCTTGTTCTTGTCTTTGTAAACTAAAGATTTAATATAGCCCCAAAAGTAAAAATCCAGCGGATTTAAATCAGGGCTACGTTCAGGCCAAGGAATTTCGCTGCCGCGTCCAATCCAACGGTGCGGAAAATTTATATTAAGATATGTTTTTACTCGTCGGGGGTAATGTGCACCATCATACAAAAACCAGAAGTTCTGCCGTAAATTTAAAGGAATATCTTCAAGAAGCAGTGGCAAGTCATTAATTAGAAAATTTAAATAATTTTCTCCGTTAAGTGGACGTGGTAGTACGAACGGCCCCACAATATTATTAAAGAGAATTCCACACCAAATATTGATAGAGAACTCTTGCTGAAAATGTATTTCTCTCGGCAGATGGAGATTTTATAGTTCCCACGAATGACTATTTCTTCACAATACAGGAGTTTAAGACTTATTAAAGCGGAGGCGGCTTGCTTCGAGGGAAGATCGTAGGATTAGGAATAAACCTTTGCTTTATTTCATCACGAACTGCCACTGACGCTAATAGTTTCTGATATTTCTCATGTCTCATCGAATTTAACTACTCTTTACGTAAGACAGTATTCCTCAGTTGTTACCGTGTAAGAATATTGTCCCTCGTTTTCAAAAACAAGTACAATATTTCACTCTAGTCATGAAACCGTCGAGCTACGAAATATTAGTAGCCTATTCATCATTGTTAAACATCCGTGGATTCCACTAAAAGGCAATTCCTAATTTCCACACGTAAACGGCGCATGAAAACTAGCCCGTTGATAACTGCTTCTCGGCAGTCTCCTTGTGGGCATAACATAACAACCGTTGTGCCTTTGGCTTTCGCTTCAGAAGATTTATTTCTGTAAGTAGGCACATCCCGTGACTTGAACCACTGAATAACTGAACATATTTTAAATTCATAACTGGCTTTCCTCCGGTTTGGACGACAAACATGGACAACCGGCGGCAGCGTGACCACAGGCGTTTAGTTGGTAATGATAACTCATCTCTGCTGGCTTTCCAAAGGTTCGAGAAACGAATATATGAATAAAAACTAGATGACGCAATACCACAGATATTTTTGTTTTGGAATTCAAATTCGTTTTAAAAATTTTCCTGAAATTATGATGCGAAACTCTTTTAATGCCTATCATATATTTAGGTATAACTATAATTGTATGTAACATTTGAATTCTCATTTCTGTGAACCGTTAATGTAAGCCCATGTTGTTGCTTAACATTGTATGGGGTTTCGGAAGTTGACAAAGAGGCCGACGTTCCCGGATTTTCTGTATGGGATAACATATTTGCAATTTTTACTTGACCATGTAACGAGTTCTCCACGTATTCTTCGGCTACGGCGCTGGATTTCCATCCTCCTAATGTTTTAACTGTAAGATGTCTCCACCTGTATTTGCTAGCAATGTAGCTGAAGCACGTCTGAAACAATGTCCCGTAAACCCGTAAGCATTTTCTAGTTTTTAAAAAACCGCTATTTTTTGGGAAAACCTCCAATAGCATTGTGGCCACAAGACTGATTTGTAATCTTGCCATTCTTCATTTGTAAAAAAAACGATCGGAACCAATGATCTTGTGAAAATCGTAGAATTGCTTTATTTTCTTTATCCGTTCCGATTTTGTAATTGCAAATGTTCGGGGAGTGTAGGTTTTTGTTACAGGGATAACTATCATTATGTTCTTTTCTAAAATTTCCAGATCACCCATTTTCATATTTAGGAGTTCATCGCATCTGCCGGCGCTAGATATGCCAATAATTAAAGCAAGCTTAAAGTAAAATATACCATTAAACACATAAGGGATATGAATTAAATAGTAGAAATATTACCTTTTGAACAAGATATTCCTCTCGAGCCTTATTTAGGAAGGTACTGCTGTTTTCTTCTGAGAGAACATTGGATTTTTTAGGTTTATATCCAACATTCCGCCTTTTCAAAAATGCTCGCAATTTGGCATATTGGCTAATGTCGATATTTTGGTTGATGTTAAGTTACAGCTCGCAACATCAAATATCAAGACCATAATCTCATTTCAACAAAATATGCAAGCAGTATCGTTTCTGAAGTATGTTGCACACCCTTATAATTGCGCACCATTCTTTGCTTTTCTCCGGAATTATTCCGTCAAGCGCAGTGTCCGCAGCTTCTCGGACTTCCGGGGAGTACAGGTTAATTCAAAATAAGACATTATGGACTTGTTTAAGAAAAAAATTAAAGTTTCGTAACGGAAAGAATGTTTTTTGCCTTAATTGTCGAAACCAATAAACTAGTAATATTGCCTAGCAACAGTTTCATGGAGTTCTTTGTCGAAAAAAATAAATTATGATAAATTTTCTTAAAATTAATGTTTTTAAAAGCTTGTAACTAAGCGATTGTGAATAAAATAGTATACATATTACGCGGGAAGGATCATTCCAGCCACGGCTTTTGCTCTAACAAAGTCTGGGCTGTAATGATCTACTTCCCCGCTAGGTATGTAGTACTATACTATTACCGATCGACAACAATGTTGGAGGAGATTGGTAAACACTTTACTGTTCGACATGCCTATACCATTTTTTTTACGACCATTATATGAAAATATCTCAAAATTATTAAAATTATCTTTATCTCGAGTTTCGTATATCCACCAAACTAAGTAGATTTCGTTGTTAGCGTTGATACGCTTGTAAATTTATTTTTAAACGTCAATATATTTGTCAAACGAGTGAATATGAGCATGAGTGAATCAGAAAACGAAAATAATTCAGATATTGAAGAGGCCTGGGGTATGAGTGATTCCTGAAAAATCTAAAGAACGTTACGAAAAGACATACAATAGTTTCAAAAAGTGGTTTATGGAAAGAGCATAAATGAAAAATTCTTGTTGGCATATTTTGTGCAAAGAAACCAAAAATTAATATCTGGCGGGCTGAGTATTCTAGTTAAAAGCAACATTTTTCTTATACGATTCTATTGATATTCCTAAATTTTCTATGCTGATTGCATTTTTAAGAGAAAATATATTGGACATAGGTCAAAATAGCCAGTGTTTTTACCAAAGAAGAAGTTACCAAATTTTTAAGATTTATACTATTTTTACACAAAATTAAGCAAATTTTCTTTATTTTTCATTCAGGTTCTCCACATGTTAAGGATAGAATAATTTTTATTCCACCAGCATGTCGTAAGTGGGCTGGTGAAAATAAAATGGATACTATTTTTGAAATTTGAGTAGCAAAATATTACCAAAAAATTTTTTTAACACGACATTTTACACTTTCTAACATCTTTGTCCTAATCTCCTTTTTATAAACTTTTAAATACACCATCTAATATTCTTGTTTACAATACCAGTCATTATTTCAGACAACGATCAACAAAGAATTTCCCATGATGACATAGCTAAATGGTTTCTGCATTTTAATTATTGTTTTTTCTAGTGACCTCCATTTATGAAATGAATTTAATATAGGTACATCTGAATATTAATAGATATCAAAGTTGTAATACTTATAAGTAAGTATAAAATGCAAGCATTTTAAAAGAAAGTGAGACCATTTATATTTTAGATATAGTTTATCTAATAAAAATTTATGGTATTAAGTAATATAATTTAGTTGTATCCATTGTATTGTAAATAAGTATAATAAGAAAAATGGTGTCCATTTATAATTATTTGTTTAAAAATAAAGGTATGTAGGTATTTGACAATAAATAGACTTGTTGAGATATGGGCTAAAAACCCGAAACCGGTCTATGTCTGGTGGTGTGGTCAACAAGGGTTCTTGGCTGTTCACGCAATACTGCAGGTGTAATTCAATTTCGGTCGGGGCATTAGTCCGCGGAGTAGTTGTTTCCTGCAGTATCATTTATAGATTTAATGGCGCGTTCCCCAGGGCGAGAGGTCTGCGATTAAGTACCTGCTGTAATGTAGGTCGCTTCCTGCAAGTTGAGCCGCTTAGACCGAGCAGGAAGTAGCAGACCACTTATATCCCACCACATTAATAATTATATTATTAAAGTTTTGAGGTTGTGCAGATTACAGATGCTGATGAGTGATGAGGTATCGAAATCGTCAAATAAATATTTAACAAAAACAGTTTATGTAATTATTTAATGATTAATGACGGATATTTCGCAAATAAGCATAGAATTAATAGGACAATATCTTAGATAAAGTAACTAATAAAGCACAATTACTGTGGGCTATGAGCCTTGTCTAGAATGTAGTAGGTAATAATGTACAAATTCAGCCTTCATATGTTTTGTCTACGCACAATATTTACATTATGAATTAAAATGAAAAATTGCTTTTATGTTATCCCTAGATTAATTCATAAAAAAGCTGGTAAAAAAATATATTTTACATAATAGCATCCCACGTGGCATTGTAGCGTAAATTATCTACAACCTACAATTTTGCATTGGTGATGGTAATTAGTTACAAAAAGTTGTCGGAATGAATCATGTCAAGTAACCGACATCCTAGACTTGTATTAGGACGCTTCTTAATTGCCACAGCTACAAATTTTAAACAGAAGAGCAATCCGAAGGATTTTTTGTTTTATTCATTCCACTATCGATTCATACTTATTAATTGATAAATGCTATTATTCATTCATGAATATGCAAATAAAAATGGGATGTTATATTTAAATCTTAAAGTAGTTAGTATCGATTATATATCTGATGTTGTTTTTCTATTAGTTATTATTTTTTACATGTTCAGTGTTATAGATAATACAAATATTATTTATCATAAGAAGAATACGAAGAAAAACATGAAGTTAAGATATTGCAGGTACTGAATGTTGAGGCTGTCCCATTCTTTTTATTCGTTATGGTTATTGTTAGTGACAGTGCTTTCTGAAATATGTTTTTTCTTCTATTCCTATTTACTCCCAGTTATTAAAACACAAATTACAAAAAAAAGACTAATTGAGTCTTATCGATATTACCAATTGTTGGTGTTTGTTTGTTTTTGTTGTCCTGTTTGGTCTGAGGGGTGATAAGTTAACACAAAAGGAGACACTCGTAACACGTTGGTACATTTCGCGCAGCCTAAATTACACATTGGAAAACCTCGTGTACACAACTTTTTTTACAGTGTAAATTATCCAATCGAAACATTATATATACAACCCTATTCATCCATTAACGTAGAAATTAAAAATATTCTATTACAAAAATACTCCATTTTCACGCATATGAATTCATATGTGCCATATGCTACCAAACATAGTATATGTGTTAGGTACGTAATAAAATTTGCAAATTTCAAAAATAATGTGGTATCACAGTATACTACTTTGGAGCTATTTATTTTTACAGTATTTATATTGATGTTTTACAGAATTCTTCATGGGTTACTTTTAGTCGAACTGTTGTAGAGGCACATCAATCTAACCTCTAACCTAATGCGTTTTAGTTGTGTTAAGGTGTAGACAAACATGTACGGTTCAATTTAAATGTTATAACAATTCATAATTATAATAGAAACTGAATATTTATCGTTGTGGTAGTGAAAACAGTACTAGTTTGCACTAGATATTAACAATAGTTGTAGTAAATTTACTGTAACTAAAAATATTTATTTTCACACAGAGTGTCTACAGTATATCTACAAATATTTGCAAAAACCAAGGAATTTGGACCAAGGATTCGTGTAGTAGTGTTTCAAGAATAATGTCATTTTCAGCGAAAACATTTCAACACATTTTCAAATGCGAATGAAATACATTTTTAGATAATGATTGAACAATACACTGTTAGAGGAAGGAATGGATAATACACATTTAGAGAAACAAGGGCTTTGAAACTATTTAGAAATAACAATGTAGCTGTTTATGTATTTCTTAATTTGCATAGTGTATTATTGATTTCTATAATAAAATCTACTGTATTTATATAATAATTTGCTAGTAAGAGACATCCTGCATATTATGTTGACACACTTTTTCCATTACATTGAAAGTAAGAAGTTTTCCTTCTTTTAAATTTTATCTGTCGGCATATGGTTATAAAAATATTATTAATACATTTTTATATAATGTTAATTATTGAAAGTTTTCTGTATGCATAATTTTTAATTGTAAATAGTTAAAAGTTAAAATTCATATTTTACAATTCCAATGTAAAAATTACAAAGTATAAATCAATATAAATTATAGTGTTTGCGAAGGAATTTAATAGATAATAATTGCAAATTTATCACATAATGACTTTTTAAGTTCATCTGTATGAAAATGCTTACTGCAATTTCTGTGGTTATCTAATATATATCTTTTCGATTGCATCTTAGCGCCTTCCATTCCGCTCTCCTCTTAATTAAAGTTATTTTGAGACACTATGGAAAGTAATAAGATTCGCCAGTTTCCTTTTTTCATATTGGTTCTACAAGTAGCGACAATATAAATTGTGCCTCCAGAATTATAACTAAAATAACAACCAAAACGTAACGGTAACAAATACGATAAAAACAATTATTATTACGCCAAAATACGAAAATAATTCCAGTAACACAAAAATAGTAACACGGGACACAGTCATTCATCTAAAATACAAATAAAGCCAAAATTTATTAGCAAGCAATATTTGACATTTTCGATAGCAGTGAAGCAGCTAAGAGAATCAGCAGTTTGTAGGCAATCTACTCTGTTTAGAGATATTGGTTCTTACCTACCTGTATCGTTCACCGTAATATTAGCACAACTTAAGATGAGCCAGATTTTATTACAGCTAAATAACCAGATATCAAGTATTGTTAAGTAAATATTTACAATAAGAATTCTCAGTTCTTCATCCAACTGTTGGAATGCAACACGTGTCTTCTAAATAACTGTAAGCGTTTACTAATGAGTGATGTATCGGACCTTATTTTTCCGCATACCCGTGGCAAAAAAACTGTTTTCCCACATAATGGGGCCGACCTCTTTCCTCTGTTTTATATGCAAAACGAGATTGGCAAAACAGTAAATATTTTTAATAAAGCGACATAACGTTCCCCGCTGCCATAACCATTCGATATCCATAACTGAAAGAATATGTGGTAATTGTTATGCTGGGTAAGAAATTGAGCGATCGTGGCGGAAGTGGTAATAAATCAAACCACAAATGGTCGACGTGGTGCGGTATCTTCTTCTACGGAGAATGTTGACGAAAGGATGAATAATAATGACGTCAGAAATGTTGTATTCAGTCTGTATTAATCAATAAAGTTGTTAAAGCACTGAATATTTTTAAATTGGTTTTTACAGTCAGTTTTAGGAACTATTAAAATAAAAATTGCACGTTTTATTTTCACTTATAATGTCACAAGAGCTTAAAATATTTTTGATGTCGCCGAAAAAAATGTTCAGGAATAATTTACGCTCGTGTGGTATTCGGTAAGAAAATGTCACACCGCAAGTATAAGTCAAACGTAACATTTTTAATTAATATTTGACTTGTCCAAGGCATTGTTGTTGTTGACATATGTTGATTTGTCATTTATATTTCAACGGTTCTGTCCATATATTTAATACTACTATATTGCGAGTCCTCTCTTGGGAAAGCGTTTGCCAACATCTTATATCTCTATTTCTTTTTTCTAGTGCACTTGTTGCTTCTGCGCATGCGCCGATTAAATGTGGCCACGCCCCCAATCCCCTTCAAATTTTATTATTTTGAGTACAACTGTCAGAATCACAAAATATTTGTTTTATAACCTTATTTTAGTGGATTTTCATACAAAATATAAGCTATATTAATTTAATGTTTTATATGTCGCTAATTTTGAATTTGGATATCCCAGTTGAAATTCCACTTTTCTGATATAAATCGTTCTTGCTCTTGAAGCAACTATAATATCTAATAAATTCTTTACGTGATGTACAATAACTAAGAATTTAGATCAATTTAGGTAATGTATTAGATAGGTATGTTTATAACTGAAAATTATTTTTATTTAAATATATATTTGTTGTGAATTTTTAGCAGATAAATAGACATTTCTGATAAAAGCTTAAGGTACATTTATATCTGGCATTTGTATCTGTCCATATATGTCAAATATCAGACATAGGTATATCGCTAGTGGCTGTTTACATTCTGAAAAATTTCTATAATGTGTCTAGAAGCTTTAAATTTACAATAAATATGTGAATCGTTTACATATTTCTTAAATACACTTGTGTTATACACATCCATTCATTGTAGGAAGACAATATTCTGTTGTGAAACGATGAGAATATTTAAACAAAAAAATGCTCCTAGTGTAATTATTGTGAAGATACAGAAAAATAGAATAAAACGTTCACTGTGGATTCAAGAATGAATTTTGAGATACGAAGAATTAGGTGTTTATAGTCAATTAATCACATTTTTTGGGGGATGAAGCCAGCTCAATTTGAGAAACTTGTTTGTAAAATTGGTCTATAACAAGCAAGCTACCAAACCAGTTTTAGTATAATTTGGTATGCCACCAAATGACGCAGAGGGCACTATTTGTGACTAATACCATTTAGTTTTTTAAAATTGTATTTCTCAAATCTTTTTCAAAGTGAATACAAAGCACAGTTTTACTATGCATCTTTTTTCATTTAAGGGTTAGTTGTAGTACGATTGGCAAGCTTGAAAATTAATAAAATAGAAAAGGTGTGTGTGAGGTAATCCAAACAAAGATGTCAAGTGATGTTATGTTAAAACTTTTAATAACTTCGTGAATTAAAAAAATCAGTTAAGATCCATTTATTTGCTAAATATTATACATTATTACAGCAATTTCCGTTTTGCAGATCTGAACATGCAAATAATGTCTAATCGTATAGATGTCAACACGCATCGTAGACACTTAAAATGTATCTCTGACAGAAATTTTTTCCTGTTTCCATTAATTGCAATTTCTGTCTGACATAAATATTGTGCAATTAATGTCAGATGAAAACTTACCTTTATAGACATGATGTTTGCGTTCTTTTATCCTATAAGTATATTATGCAAAGTATATTATTGTATAATGCTGATAGAATAATCATTCACTCAACAATGGTAATCATATACACCAGGCAGGATATAGCAAATGTGTTCTATTTCTTAAAAGTCACAAAGGCATAGCACGAAAACAGATATGTTTTAGCAATACAATCAAGTAAAAATTGAAAAGGTTGACATAATTTAAAAGAAACCAATTAGAAAACTGTTATCGTAAGATAATTTATTTATTAGGAGTAATTTTTATTTTATAATTGTATACTGTAACCAATTATAGAGGATCAAGTTTCAGAATAAAAATTTTTGTTTTACCGATTTTACAGTGCTGTGACCTGAATGGGTCATTCTATAACACTTGTGGTGCCTTAAATGTTAAATATCTTTCTAGTTTATTATTTAATTGCAATATTTTTTGGGAATAACTGATGAATTTTCAGTTTATGATTTCATTTTGACAATAACATCTCCAAATTGTTTTGTGTTGTAGTGAAATTGTTAGCAGTTTATTGAAAGAAGTGTTGCTAAAGAGACACTTACTTGTGGCTTATAAATCTGACATTTTCAAGCCAACCACTTTCCTTGTTTTAAACTAGTGTGGCATTTATTTGAAATAAAATTTCTATTTTTGAGGCGATTTATTTTCATGTATTGTATTTTAAATTTGTAGTGCTTTAGAACTGTATTTAATTTATTACAAACTAATATGGATATTTGAAAATAACTGAATATAATGTTAGAAACTAGAAATAAAACAGATTCTAAAAGAAAAATTACAAGCCGTATATTATTTAAAGTTGGGCAGTAAATAAGATGACAATAATCGAATGTGCTACTACGTTAGGATATATATATCGAATGCCGTGTCTTGATCGCTGATTCCGCTATTCCTCCCAATCAAGGGGCTATTGTATTTCCCCATTCGTCTCTAGTCCTGGCTCTCGAGGTGCCACCAAGTAAGAGTTCCAGCATCCGTCATCATTTTTAACAATAAGTAAGATATTAATATCATTGGTTTGCCTACCAGATAAGTCAAAGTAGAAATTCACTTTTGCTGACAAATTTTATTCCGTCCAGTTATGAGCCCGTCCAAATCCAGAGGACATTGCTATCGACATCCTCAAATTATTTATTATATTTAGTACCCTTGTTGTATTATTATTGTGTATTATAATAGTATAAGTTACAAATTACCTCTTACTGGCATAGGTTCTGAGACCTGGCCATGTCTATTTCAATGCCCGACATTTTACAAACGTCAAAAGTTGTGGGCAATATAAAAAATTGAACGGACCTTCTTATTCCTACAAATCGAATGATTCTGCTCCTAAGAAGGTGAAAATTTCAAAATTGTTTAAATTAATCCATCCTGAAACATTTAATAGGTACACTTTGACATATCATGTATCATTATACATATTATAAATATATATTATTTCATCTATTTCTAGGCATTCTTGCACTGTTGAGCCTATTTTATTAAAAATAAGTTATTTCTGTAAATATATCGAACACCATTCTTATAGTTATGTTCATAATCAATTCTTAATAAAAAATTATAGGTATATTTAACACTCACTGTTTGTGTAACCAGATGCTAATTAAAACTCATTTACTTCCTTGTTTTGTATTTCTTTTCATTTCAAAAGATGTTTTACTGTTACATATAGGTTAGTGTTTGGTTTGTGTTTTTCTAGGTTAAAAATTCAAAACAAGCCGTTGACGGAGTGGATGGTAGGTGGGCGGTGTCATTTTAGAAGTTTAATTTCATTGGATGTGTAAATCGATTTCGCGCATGCGCATATCTCACAAGTGCATCAGACGAACAAAGAGGGTATAAACATCTTGGCGGAATTCGTGGGCCGAAACCCGCAATATAGTAGTATTACATATATGGTTCTGTCACAGTAAATGTCAATTACTAGTTCGAAGTGTATGTCGCGATTTGATAAAGAAAATCAACAAGTTAGTTATTAGAAAAGAAATTCAAAACCTAATACCAGATAACACTATATAAAATCAAAAGCAAGGGTATGGAAATAATTTGTTGAATTTTGCAAATATATCCACGATATTTTGTTAAATAAAAAAATTACCAACTTCAGTTACGTCAAGTGCTAAAATTCAGATGAGTAATAGTTCAATCTATCGTTCTTTGGCAGTTCTAGGTCACTAAAGGTGGTAGAATTATTATTTTTTTCAAGTAACACGCCGCAATTTCGAAGATATTCATATGTAGGTACCATATTTCGTATATAGATAAGATGCCAATGTCAAAAAAATTCCACTTAATTATCGCCTCGCCGGAAATTTTTCTGGTTTGTCATGGTAACGAGTCAAAATAAAAGCATCTTATTGGTTTTAAATAGAGATGTGAAATTTTTTACAAAGTAATAGTTATTTGTGCAATAAGTGGGATATAGACTTTATTTTTTATATATTTTTAAGTAGTAACAATATTGTGTGAAACTAACTACTTTCCGGATTAAAGCCCCGACCAGCGTTGAATTACACACACAATATCTACCCATACACCTACTCTTTATTATTAGTCCATTGAAATGTTACATTATTTTGGCCCTAGCGTGCATTTTTTAGAGGACGCAATTTTATTGTTTGCATGTGAGGGGGGGATCAAAAAAAACTTAACTTGAAGTTTGTGGGGTCACAACCCTCGAGATTTGGCCGCCATCTTGGAAAAGAGGGTTAAATTGTTTTTAGCATTTATCAGGTAAACTATTGGTCATACAAATATTTTGTAAAAACATTTTTTATTGCAAATTGGATCATCTACAATTTTAGTCCAGTAACTTTTTGTTGTAAAATCAAAATAAAAAATATTAAAGAAAAACCATTTTTTTGCACAAATTTTCTTTTGGACGCCATAATTTATTTTTTTAGGAAAAAATTACATTAGAGCATTTTTATAGAGTGGTTTTCAACTAAGAATTTTTATTACATACTTTTTTTATTATATTGATTAGTTTGGGTTTTACAGCGCTGTGATGTGAACACTAATTTTTTCTATAGTCCATTGAAACGTTACATTTGGGTTTGCATTTTTTCGAGGACGCAATTGTTTAGATGTGAGGGGGGGGTCAAAAAAAGCTTAACTTGAAGTTTGTGGGATCGCAACCCTCCAACTTCGGCCGCCATCTTGGAAAAAGGGGGTTAATTGTTTTTAGCATTTATCAGGTAATATCATACAACATTTTTTTTAAAAACATTTTTTATTGCAAATTGAATCCTCTACAATTTTAGTCTAGTACCCTAGTCACCTACAATTCCTATCAATGAAGTCATATAGATATGCTAATGAACAATTTTATAGAGAAAGCTCTATTCAAAAATTATAAAATATAAAAATTAATCTAGTTAAATTTACTAACCTGGTTTCTTTTGAAACTGTAAAAACTCGAAAATTCAGCCACAATGGATGAGATCTGATATATTTCTGTATTTTTAGGATTGCTTCAACAGGTGGCCTTTAAGTAACATTTTTTTTTGGATAGATAAGTAGGTAATTGTCACGTCTAATTTAAAATTCTTACGTCAACGTCACTTTTGACATTGTTGATATTTAATTTAATTTATAGGTAAAATATTTTTTATAGTTAGATATTTGACTCATTTGACTATGCTTATTTAACAAAATGACCTTAATTTTAACCATAGAATATACCTCTGAATTTTCTCCACGCAATTAGGAAACACCCTATATGTTAAAATACGTCGCTGAGAAGAATTTCGAATTTTATTTTCTATATATTCTCCGCATTACTTTCATGCACATTTTTCCGTTCTAAAATGTATGTAGATACCTACTTTATATAAGATCTTTAAACATCGATCTTAATAACCCTCGTAAAAGAAAATAGCAACAAGCAATTTAAATTACTTGCAATTATATCGTAACACTGCCACACCTTTCCCACTTTTATAGAAACTAACAATGGCGACTAATTTAAAGTAACTACATGATTGCACAGTGTACATAATATCTGCAAATAAAATGTACAGGGTCTCACCTAACGAATGTTACAGGGGTATCCTAATCTAGAACCCAAGCGGTGTCGATTTAACCAAAACTGCTTAAAGAAAAATATCGCAAAAAAGTTACAGGGTGTTAAAATGTCTTTTTTATGTCTTGTTTTCTGCTTGACTTAGAACCCAGTTAACCGATTTGAGCAAAATTTGTTGTTGCTGAGTTTATCGCTTTATTGGAATTCCAAATAATTTTGGCCGTTCAACCTTGCAGGTAGAACGGTAGGCCCCATAATAAAATTTCCTATAATCCAGCGCCTGACTTTAACCCTTGACTATATGTATATACTCAAGGCTTTAACTGAAAATTCGTGTTGGAAGTGATGCCTTTTTACTGCGTGTGGATTTTCTTCGCTCCACACGTGAGAGTTTTTCCAATTAAAAACACTTCTACGGGTAAAAACTGCGTCATCTGTAAAGGCAGTTCTCTCGAGAAAAGTGCGATTTCTGTTATGTAACTGGTGCAATAGTTCGCACATTATTTCGACTTTTGACAGGTATAGGTACATTTTTTGTGTAGAATGAAGTTCTCTATCTATTTCTGAGATATCTGCATGTAAAAATGTAAACGAACGAAGAAAATAAATTACAGAAGAATATTCACAAAGGGTTGCAGTAAAACGAACGCACTGTATGACTTTTTTCGCGACATTTTTCGTTTAAACAATTAGTTAAATCGATACCATTTGGATTATAGCTTATACCCTTGACGTATGTAACATTTGTTAGGTGACACTGTGTATTTATTACAATTCACAACACATTGTAATATTACAAACAGTATAAACGGTAAAATCATAACATAATAGGTAATATATGTTAACACGTGACTTGAAACCATATTTTTTTCTTTTCCCGTCTCATATGAATGCATTATATGTCTTCATTTATAATAATTAGCTCTCAAATATGGAAATATTTGTGAAACAGCCGAGAGATATCAACGCTACGTAAGACGCGTAAACTTATGTTCAACTAAGCGCGACCTACGTGCTCGTCTCACTGAGTTTAACATTAATAAATCTAATTTATATAGCTCATTAATTGTGAAAAGTAATGCATCATAACCTTCACGAGTGTATGAACATTGTAACATATCAGTCCGTCATAGTCCTATATATTTCACAATAGTGCATGCATTCAGTTGAATCTCCTTTAAATTCAAGGATAAATTTACAATTAGCAATTTTAATAAGGACATTTTATTGCAATTTCTCGATAAAAATAAGTCTTCAATATAAACCTGTACCGATATTTACATGGAATTTTGCAATATTTAAAACGTTGGCAATATTTACTTATCTCTGGCCAACAGAATAATGCGTTTTATTGATATTTAATGTTTACAACATAAATAGATGTCAAGATAAAAATGTGACTTTCACTGAATACGACGCGAAAGGCAATATTTGAACTTTATTTTCTATACCTGGATACTATTATATGTATTAAATACAATGCAGTTCTTTACAAATATCTTACTTTAATACGTACGTCTATAGGAATATTATAAATTTGTATTGAATGAAATTACCTACTTCTATTTTATATATAAAAAATATATCTAAATATCGAACAAACTACACACAAACGACTGGTTGATCAAGTCAAAGAAATTTTGATTCCATTAACAAAATTATTTGGTCATATATTAACATCAAAATATATATGTTTCAGTTAATTGATTATTTCTGTTGATTTTTAAATACATATTTGGTTAAGACAATTAAACATGGTTCATTTTATTTAGGTAGTTAATGTTAATGCTGATAACACAAAAATATATTTTGTTCAAATCAAGAACATGCGTTACTACTACAGCAAGGTAATATTTTGTTATTTTAACAAATAATTTCGTTGGACTAATTAATTTTAACATCCACTTTGCATTTATAAACAAGAAAAACTTCAAATTAAAAAATATTGTTGTTTAGTGTAGCGGCACCGACACCGGTCACCGACCTACATTTGTGATCCCTACAATTACAATTTAATGACATTTGCATTAAAGCAATAAACAAATCAATGCCAATAAAACCATTAAAGTACCCTCTGACCTGAGCCCAATTATAATCAAATAAAGGGATGGTCAGAGATTAACCAGCCCCCGAGACCTTCCTCGAGAGGTCCGGTGGAAAACCACAGTAGTTACTGGTCGCTACTGGTCTTTCGCGTAACATCCGTCCAGACTTCTGTATTGGTGGAACATTCTTTCCCAGTTGTTATACCTTTATTAATATATTTAACGTGTTACAAACCGTGTTGTTATTTCTAATCTAACAACCCCACATTTAGCATAGCATAAATTACGTTTTTCCAATTAGTGAGATTACCCAATTATCATCTTTATGCACTATACAAAATGCAAATACTGGGCTGTTCCCTACATCCTGAAAAACATAGTTAACATTGCAAACAGCCATAGTTAACTATCAACAACGGTGCCAACAGACGTTTATCGGCTTCGAGCTTGTTAGCTGATAGCTAGCTGTTAAGTGATCTGTGTCATAACCGACGGATGCAGACAAGAATGCGCGAGATATAAATGTGTACATCTAGTGGTCACTAGCTACTCATTAAAACAATATTTACTGATGCCAAAAATAATAAATTCCACAATTGTGCATTTAAAGCAATTTATTTGTGCATATAAATAAAAAAATCATCAAATTTGTATAATATTAAAAGTAAGCTTTCAATAATAGTGATTAAGTGACATACAATTCACTGCAAAATTTAAAAATACTCCTATTTAATAGTTTCCAGAAAACGAGGATTAATAATAATTTATCAAATACCGTTGTTAACAAAACAGGTGTTCCGCAAAGTAGTGTTTTGGGTCCTTTGTTATTTGTTATTTATATAAATTATTTGAATAATAATATTAAATGAATCGTTTGTAAGTCTGTTTGCGGATGATACGCTAATAGCGATATCGGGTAAAGATTATGATGACATTCCTCACCGGTTGAATAACGAGCTGAATATTTTACATAATTGGTCATGTACTAATAAATTAAAATTAAATTCTAGTAAATCTGTAAAAATCATTCAGATAAGAACTTAGATTAATTTACACTAAAATTGAAAAAGTAACACAATTTAAATATTTGGGAGTGATCCTAGATCCTCAGTTGTCATTTGGTTGTCATGTTGATTATCTATGTAAAAAAATGGTAAAGAAATTGTTTTTTTCTTCACGATTTTTAGCGCATTAACTACGGAGACTAAACATTTAATTTATAATACACTAATCAATCCCCACTTTATTTATTGCGCGTCACTCTTAATATCATGTAGAGACATATAGAGATAGGCTTCAAAAGTTGCAAAATAAGTGTATAAGAAATATTATACCGTGTATAACAAATTTTTTTTCGTGAAAATAGTAATATTACAGTGAGCATAAAAGAGAAAGAAAAGCAAGAGAAATATTTTGTTATATTAAGAAGTGATCTATATCAAATGAATAAAATATGTATGAACTAAATTGCATATATATTTGAATTAACTATATATATTTCACAAAGTATATTTAATTGAATGAACAATGATTATTTTCTATATGTACAGCATCAGAAGGAGGTTTTACTAAGAAATGTTTGTCAAAAACAAAACAATTAACGTCTTTATTTCTTAAATTCTTAGCTTGTAATCGTTAATAAGTTATGACAGACAACAACAAAGAAGTCACATCGTGAATATCCCGAAATAGTCGACTCATCACATCACTTTTTATCGATTTCACACTAAAAATCAGACACAAACACAACAGTAGTTAGTATCTTTTTTAAATAACCACATCAACGTTGATCAGACAGAATCGCTTAGACACTTCAAAAACACGGCGTATATGCGGAATTACGTAATGTGGGACAAACAATTATTATGTGAAAACTGCAATTATGACGCTGACATGTCGACCGAACAGGTTATTAACTTTTTGCATTCTGCAAACATTCTAATCAGACTCGTGTTTACTTTAAACGCTCACTTCGCCTCATATTAAAACCGGATACAAGCAGATTACAGTCGTGAGGAATTCTCTTTATAATAACGGATATAGCACAGGCACTACACGAATTCAAGGCGTTCGATAATCGTATTATTGAAGCCCGAACAGTTTCTTAAGTCTTCATCCACAGATACTATAATCTCAAACTGGTACCATAAAATTGCATAAAATACGAAATACAGTCTGGAAGTCCGTCAGGACACTCCGGGAGGTGAATCAACGGATTAAAATGATAGCAGTATGTCATGAAAATTTTTTTCGAATTGTCAATTGTTTGCAAGTTACAGTTTGTCAAAGTTCATTTTTTTATTTTTCTTTTTAAATCACTTATGTAATTCAGGTTACATTATTTTCTCATTTTGCACACCCACTAAGTAGATCAAGCTGTATTGCACCAGTCAAAGAAAAGTTTTATTATGCGCCGCTAGAGGGCACTTTACCTAAAACTCAGAATTAGTTTTTTTTCTTGCTACACGTCACAGAAATTGAAACATTATTGAAAAGAGAAACAATATTAGAACAAATTATTTGTGTTACAAATTGTAACGGAAATTGTTTAAACCTGGCATAAGTTTGTTGCTTGTTTTCTAAAAGTGCAATAACGGATAAGTAGGTAAGTATAATATATATCATTGTATGTACAATGGTGGTCAGCTTAAAGTCACCACTAGCATGTTTTGTTCTTTTCTAGCACCGTGTATAACAAATTGCGCTAGAAAAGAATGGAGCATGTAACTGGTGAGTTTAAACTGACTTCCACTGTACATACTCTATAAAATATAGCACAACAGCATAAAAAAGGATCCAAATATGCATTCTTGAGATCAACATTCACGTAAATGTAACTAAATGTGTTAATTGTATCTTTATTTCAAGTTATAACGTTGTGTTGAATGGTATTTGGGGGAATAAATAAAATAAAATATGTGTTCGAATTATACAGGTGTTGAGCATTTACAAAACTTTGAAACAACAAAACGTAGCCAAGAAACAAGCAACGGTCGGAGAAAAATGGAAATAAATGATGACAAACTGTACAGTTTTTTCTTTAAAAATGAATTGATAAAATGATAAAAAAGTAACCCAAGCTACTACACCTACATATTATTGATTATTTCTAACCTTTTCAAAAATCAATATTTTTTAAAGTTGTTACTGACTTCAGCAAGGTATACCTGTTTCAAATAAAACAGGTAGGAGGAGTCAGTCAGATGGATACACTAAGCAGCAAAAAGTTCTGCCGTTTAAAAGAAACGTGATGTGCCATAAGTGGCACTCTCTACTAGTGACGTCAAAATTAGAAACAAATTTGAATTTGTCACCCGCAAAAACCCTTGGTTTACAAATTGTATGTAAATATTTGGATTTTTTAAGAAGTTATCTTCAAATATCGAAAATAACATTTTAACTTTGACACCCTGTATCTTTTTTATTATGCGACTTGGAATATATGTATATTAGGTTAAATCGATTTATTTTGACCTAAGGAACTTGTGGTCTCATTTTTGCTACTTCATTTAAAGACACCCTGTATAATATCATAAAGCACATAAAAGCAAAGACAAACTTACCTAGGTATACGAAATCTAATATTAAAAAAACACACAAAATCGACATAATAATATTCAAATTTGTAAAGTTTTCTGACAAATGACAAATATATCAAATGAAATTATTTGCTCAATTATTAAGCTTAATTCTGTTTTGCCATTGGTGAAGGATGAAGTAAGAAGTTAGTTTATTTAAAACATTAGAAGATATAAATATTTTACGATTGTCGGTCCAAACCTAGCAAATAACAGAAATCTGTTAAATATGTCTATTAACGAAGAAATAATCCAAATTTCAATTTTCTTTTTTTTTTCAAACAAATAATTTAATCTTTAAATATGGGTCCCACAAGGACTATTATAATAATACGTGAATGAAACGTAATTTCTTATGACACAAAGTACCGCGAGTTGCATACTTTGTGACGTCACACTGCAAGTGAGGCTTAAAAGTATCGAAATATTCGTATTTTAATAAATGTGTCAGACGTTGTCTTGGATTTTATTGATTTCATGTGATTTTAAGTGATTTGCACGGTTTTACAGATTTCACTGATTTCTACAGATTTTCTTTGATTTCACACAAAACGTAGGTACACCTGATTTCTAACTAATGGAAATTCAGGACGAAAAGTAGATTTCTTTGTACAGTGTAGGTATATATCACACTTTGTTACATCTTGTCCACGCTCAGATTCACAACTTAATTTATACATTATCCTAAGGAAAACATAAATTACCTACATGATTACAAGAAAATACGAGTATATTCCTGGATACTGCTAGAAGTTCCTCAGTGTGTTTTATCGACATCTAATTAGATACAGCGGACAATAAAAAGAACTTGAAATCCCAACTATTAAACAAACAAGATTCACATAGTCGTAAATGTTAATCGATGCCGATAACGATACTATTACCGCAGTTAATAAACTGTGAAATAACCACTTCTGGACCCTAGCGAGCACCGCCTTCAGTCCTGAGCTAGTACAAATAGCGTTCAAGGTTACAAATTATTTAATCGACTGGGTGCGCCCTTGGTCAGGTGAAGATACCGTTTGGTACTCGTTTCGGTGTTTTCTTTTATGTAAATTATAATTATCGCTAAACGCGCATCAGTCGCTGTCACCTTGCATCAGGTTTCAGTTGGCCTGTGTCGGATGTGGATGTCAGATTTTTTTCACATCGATGGGTGACAGTGTCGCTGCTATCGACACGAATGAACAGTGCCACCTAAATGAGGCATTGAAGTGACTTTAGGATGATAGGAACTTCAAAATCGTCAGAAGCGTTGCATTCTTTAAATTATTTTTGTAAATATGGATAAACACGTTAAATGGTAAAATTCTATTTAATATACAGGATGATGGGGAAGAAACCCCCAGAAGAAAGGAGTGTTCAAGAGGCCAAAGTGAACAAAAGAGCCTAATAAACATATGGTCGAATGTCAACGATTACTGAGAGAGCAAGGAACATATTTTTACCCGAGTTAATTATTGTAATGCATCAGTAGAGAAGTGTTTATTCTGCAGGTATTATAAATTATAACATTGATTAAAGATCTAATAAACCGAAATTAATTAATTAAATTTTCAAATATACCACCGTCCGTCTCGGTGCATACCTCAGCTTGTTTGTGGATTGCATGAGTGGCTCGTTGAAGTCCACGTGATTTTCTCTTATGCACATTTGAAAATCCGATCGAATAGCGCCTTTGTGTTCACTTTTGTTGCATATACATTTAAAGCATCCTCAAAGGCAGTAATCAAAGAGATTCAAATCTGGTGACATTGGTGGCCAATTTTGCCAAAACCACTTCGGCCAATCCAGCGTTGATGATTGATCACAATACGACTTAAATGGGCAGGGACGCCATCATGCTGAAAGTACATGTTTTGCCTAATATCCAATGAAGTATCGTTCAGTAGATATGTCAAATTATTTTCTAAAAATTCTACATATTCTAGCTTCTACATAGCTCCAGTAAGACGACCATCTAGCACACCTGGGCCAAGTAATTGATTATTACACATTAATGCTGAACCGATGTTGAAAGTTGCTTTTCACCGTGGCGCGCGTACTCAAAATAAAATATCAAATAATAACAGCTTTTGCAAAAATAGCAATAAAAATATTTTCAATGCTATCTCAGTAGCCGTTGATATTCGACCATATGTTTATATTTTGCCCCTAAAACACCCCTTTCGAATATTGGGGGTTCCCCCCATTCACCCTGTATAAAAAGTACCTTTAAGAAAACTAGACTCCATTGCTTATATGCACAAATTAATAATACATAAAATCAGAAACCAGAAATGAATACACCGACTCCACACAAAGCGTCAACTTGAGTTACGTAACGGTCGCTGGCGGGATGACGCGAACGATAGGGATATGTGACGTCACATCGCCCACTGCATTGATTGAGAACGAAGCAAACTTAAGGCATTAATAATCTCTTTTGTTTTGTGTTTGGGTTGGGGTGTTTGTGGGTTTTATCTGACCCCAAACACAAAAGTTAAGTGGATTTAGGTCGGGCGATCGAGGAGGCCACCCAATTGAACCACCTCTGTCTATCCATAGTTCGTGAAACACATAGTCCAAATGTCGCACTAGTCGTGCAAATTGTGGTGGAGCACCATGATAAGAAACCACATATGCTGTCGAACGTTGAGATTAAGAACTTATGAGGAGTACCGGCAAATTATTACGCAAACATTGTAAATAAAGAGCACCAGTTAACCGATTTCCAGAATGGAACGGACAATAAGTACTCCGTTCACAATTCTAGCCCACATCACAAGGCTTTGGGCATAAAGGTGGAGCTACTGGATTATGATGTCCCTAAGTCCTTCGTTTGAGAAATTATGCAATATACTTTATAATCACCTGAAAATAAACTCGAATAGGACCACAACTTATACCAAAATACTGCTAATTCCATATATATCAACCTAACTTGTTTACGTCTTAGTTTTTATGAAAAAATTTCACCTAATAAATTTTTGTATACTAAAAATATTTTACTACATCTTTTTTCACCATTCGTCATTATTTGTCCTCAGCTATAATTTCACGTATAGTTTATACGTATATATTAAGAATTACCCTGTATACCAAAATGTACTTGATAAAATAATATAAAAGAAGTATTATACTAAGGACACAAAGTAGAATCAGTAATAGATTTAAAGTAGGACCTTTGCTATACAGGAAAAGATAATGAAAATTAGCAAAAGTTTTGCAAAGAAAAGCTAACGCAACAATTCGATTATGCCAAATATAATCGCCCTTACTGTTAATTTTTTTGCAGCCAAATGTCAGTTCCAGTAAGTGACATACCTTAAGACCACCTATTCTCCTGTTATGACATTATTTACCATATATAAGTACATAACAAGACTTTCATATTTTTTCTCTTCTCTGTCTGTTTCTAGCATTACTCACTCGGCACGCACACAAGTGAACATTCCTATGGGTTGGGACGAAGGCATGTCGAATCCTCAGGAAGTAAATTTCCCATGGATTGTAGATAAAGCTCGCGTACCTGTTTGTTTCATACGCCCAGTATTGCATCACCACGGGAAATGAGAGGCAATCAGATCCTTTAATTGATTTTGCGGAAAAATGTGCGGTTTGCTGTTCCACTGACTCATTTTCTATCCTTGACAAATAGAAGCTACTAGATGTACTGCAGTTAAGTATATTCAATTCGTTACAATCAGATACATTAAATACAAAATAAGAACATGTATCTGATGTATAAAATTTTAGTGTGATATTTTGCATCATATGAATACAATTAGCACCCAAAATTAACATCCAAGTTAATCGCTGCTAAAAACAAACTCATATTGCGTTGAAGGCAAGTTGCTGAAGTCTCCAAAATCTTGAGATATTAATGATGTTTACAACTTCAATTACATATACGGTGAGTCACAGCTTATCCAAAATAATACGTCATGAATAATGGAGTCAATATTGTAAAATATCAGTATATATGAATATGGGTCGCGCGATTTATGGCGTCAGTACTTGAATCGAGGTGGCTAGATCGGTGTGGGTTCGCGCCCAGCTGTTGATAGACCGTATATAAGCTACATTCGTGGAGAGGATTGGCACCTTCTCTGCGGGTATGGTAGGGTGGAAGAATGTTAACTTGGGTCAATGTGAGAAATTGATACCGGTTGATATTTGAGTACCCCCCTAATTAATAAAGTTCTCCAGGTTTCCCTCATTCCTGCACTGAGTAGTGGTTAGGGCCGACCAACGTAAGTTGTTTCTGGGCGCAAATGCGGCCTGGTTAATAATAATATGCCGCCCCCTCTCCCGCACAACTCTCCGACTTCTGGGCTAGTCCCTGTGATTAGAATGAGGGGTAGAGATATTATTATCACCGCGTTGTATGTAGCCCAGACGATTCCGAATACTGAAATCAATTTTAGTATTAACGTTTTTGCGATAGTGTTTACATTGTGTGTTTTGTGTCAAAAATGACTTTCATGTACAACAACTCAGAGTTGATGGATATCGTTTAAATTTATGGCAAAATAAGACAAAATGCTTTAGCAGCTTCACGTCTGCACGCAGAACGATTTCGCAGTAAACATGTGCCAAATGCAGCTACTTTGCAACCGAAACATGGAGGTCTAGGGCATCCACGACGTATTGCAGCAGTTGAGAAAAACATTTAGAGATTGATGAAAAGAATCCCCGAATAAGTACCAGGCAAATCGCTCAACTAGTAAAAGAATTATCCCAATCAACAGTGTGGCGTGTCATACACTAGGTTCAATTATGCCAATAACTTACGAATTCAAAATAGACAAGAATCAGAAACATTTGTGTTTGTTCGAAGAAACTGGGTAAGACGGACCCAAATGTGTTTACACGTCGGTGGACAAAATTTTGAACAGTTGTAACATCAAGTATGTCAAATTATTATATAAATAAAACTACAAATTCATTTTATTAACTAATAATAACAATAGCGACAAAAGCAGTTGAATATGTTGATATAAAATGGGTGTTATAAAATTTTATTTATTTCTTTCCTTGGGAAATTGTTTATTACACTTTTCTGCCGTGTCGGTCACCGACTGTTTGCTTTACCTTGCACACAGTGAAATTTTACAGTGGACCAGTTTTCAGTAACGTACAGAATTTGTACTTCTGTACAGGTTGTCTTAAACTCGATAGTATGGGCCTACTGTGAAATTAAAAAAAAATTAAATAAAATTTGAGACACGTGGTATTAAAGTATTTAGAAAAGATTTTGCAGCTATTCGTGCATTGCTTGCTATATTAGATGACATCGTCGAGGGCCTGGATAGGGGAACATCTACACACGCCATAATGTGTGACCTCTCCAAGGCTTTCGACTGTGTTAACATAAATATACTTCTTTTAAAATTAGAATATTATGGAATTCGAGGCAAGGAGCTCCAACTTTTCCGTTCCTACCTAACATACAGACAGCAATATGTGAGTCTTAATAATTGTGAACCTGCTTTATCACCTGTTACTGCAGGTGTCCCTCAAGGTTCGGTCCTTGGACCCATACCTTTTCTTATGTATATCAACGATTTACCGGTTAATATTAATAATGCCTCCTGTTATCTTTATGCTGATGACACAACATTGTTATCTCGTGGCAATGAACAAGGCAGAGACTCTCTCAATCTTGCTAATACGTGGTTCTCAGCTAATAAATTACAATTAAATTTGTCTAAAACTAACTTAATATCTTTTACTTCAAGTAAAACTTCAGATAAGTTGGATCCTGTAAAGATTTTAGGAATTACTGTTGATCCCAGTTTAACATGGACTCCTCATATAAATAGTCTCGGTTCGAAACTTGCCACGCAGATATTTCTTATGAGGCAATTAAGACCATGTGTTGATAATTATGCCATGAGAATTGTGTATTACTCATTGTTTCATAGCCACTTATCTTAAGGGGTACCCCGTGCCCCTGTGAGGAAACGTGTTTATATTGCAGAAAACAGCAATACGTCTTCTTGCGGGTGCCCCGATTGGAGCTCCTTGCAAAGAACTTTTTGTAAAATATCAGATCTTACCCCTGGCATGTTTGTATTTGCTTGATTCTCTCACATTTGTACATTCTAATTCACAAAATTATCAATCTCACTCAGATATTCACAAATACGATAGTAGGCTTGCCAGTAACTTGATTATACCTTTTTCTCGATTGGACCTAACCAAGCGTAATAAGGTATCAGTTGACCTGTACAATAAGTATGTAAATTGTTTTAGACAGCAAAATGTCTTCCAAGGTCTTCCACAGGTTTACTAAAAGCTTTCTTGTATCACATTGTTTTTATAATATTGACGAATTTTTATCTTTTCTCAATACTACTCACTCCAGATTATGACTGTAAATAATGTACCCTTTACTGTATATAATGGTCAATAAACATCTGTATATCTATTATCTTTGGCGTTTGACAGAAACGACTAATGACGTCATCAATTAAATTTTTCCCAGAAACATACCCAAAATGTTTTCCTATTAAAAAAAAAAATTTTTTGTAATACACTTTTATTATAGAAATTTTACTATATTATTTCCCGTTTAAAATAGACACAGGGGCGCTTCGTACTCCAGACACTTTATATCAATTCTTTTCTATACAGGGTTAACTATACAAACATTTTAACCACGTTCTCAGGGAGGTCTAAAAAACAATAAAAAAATTATTTCGGAATTCTAGCTCAATGATTAAAAATGGAGGAAAACCCTCTTTTCCTACGGCTAGATATGTCAACTACCGTGCGATCGTTTTTTGCAACGTTGTCAAGTGTAGAAACGATGAAAATAAACACTTTTCTTAATAATAATAATGCCGAAGTACCTGACAGATAACAGTTAATCCGGTTAGCTGAAGTATTTTGTATTCCTTCTTTCGTTGCACACTGTCAAAATTACATTTTCACTCCTTGCAGATTCATCATAACATATCAGACATAAAATACTTTATTTAATTACTATAAAATGTTTAAAATTAGTCACTTAACTGTTCTAAAAAGACATAACCTAGAATACTGCATTGCTAGTTGTATACTCTCCAAACCTCAAAAAACATGCGAAGTTAATTATATTCTAAGGGTCTAAAAAACATTTTTACAGACTGTAAACATCTTGGGATGTTATAGTTTAAAATATTACTAATATTATTTTATGCAAACATCATCGATTACTGTTAATATTGTTGCTATTATTAGTATTAACAGAATTTAATTTCCCAACAACACAAGAAGTTTAAAAATTTATCGCCGTGAAGTGCACCTTGCATTAGTACCCTAGCCTACAGATGTTGTTTGCAGGATGTCAAAAAATATTGAACCACATTGAACAACTGTTATAATGCCTTGGCGGTAAACGAGTGGCAGTGTTTGTATGTATTTGTGTACATTTGCGTGTATTTTTTTGTTATCCTTTGTGTTTTTTCTCGACGTAAGTAATCGACCTGGTCATGACCGCCGAACCAAGTACGTATCTTGCTTTAAACAAAAGGAACGGCTGAGGGAAGGAGAGATCTACAGCAAATATAAAAATATTTCAGGTTCTAATTTAAACAAGTAAGAAAACAGAAAATGATACAACATTCTTAAAATCTGTTCAAATATCAATTCTGGAAATAAATATTAGGAAGGTAAGTGCTGCCTCCCTGTGCTACTATACCGTGTTCCTCATTAAATAGTAATCTACATTTTGTAAACAATTGTTTTTCTTTCAAAGCGGCGTAAACTGATACACGTGTCAACGCGGTGACCTGTCACTACATTTGATACCTTCGACTTTGGCAGAATATACCTAACCTCGCAGCTAACAGAAAAAATATTTCGCTTTATAAATAAGTTTGGAAATTTTTTGATAGAAAATTCCGTTAATTCTTATTTGTCCCTCTCCTCTCTTAAAATATTTATACTAAGTCATACCTACCTTGTATATTCATGAAAAATTATAAGACTTTAACACCCTGTAACTTTTAAACTAAACATATTTGAGTGAAAGTTAAATTAACTAAATTCAATTGTTGATAAAGCTAAACACTAAAATTAGTTGCTTCAAAGTAATCAATTTTATTTTCTAAGTGACATCCTGAAACAGCGCAATAGCCAAATAAACAAGTGAAAGGAACAATTTTGTCGCGTCGAATCGATATTTTAAGAGTACCTGTTTGGAATTCGTATAATTTTCACTTTATGTCAGTAATGCCTATAAGAAGCGTTGCCTTTCTTGCCGTGTACATGTAAATTAATCGCTTCCTTTAATTTATTGCACATTGTGGGTATAATTTTACTACGTGTATTCAACTGTGCACTTTGAATTATGCCATCAACAATACTACATACTATTACCAGGAATTTGTCATCCGTCGTACCGAGACAATCAATTTTTATCGCATAAACGAAAACAAACGGTTGTCAATTTTTTACGATTAACACAGGCATTCTTCATTTCGTGAAGCCACCCAGCATTTCGTGAAACGTATCCTTCTTCAAAAGAACATAATAATAATATTACTATTCATCAATTTATTTGTTCAACAAAATATTTCCAATTACAGGACAAAACAAGCAAAAGAAACAAAAACAATTTAATTAATATTAGGTATACTATTTTTGATGACAAATAATGACTGAAAATAGTAATATACTGAAGATTAATCAACTAAAATTACCAAAATAACAGAGTACGATTCATTACAATCTTTAAACGCGACAAATAATGATTGAATATTTACACTTATAAATAGGGTTCCATATCAAAGAAGAGTATTCTAATTTAGATTGCACATAAATAAGATAAAATTTCTTAACGACATTAATATCTTGAAATTCTTGACCCAATCTGAAAACGAACCCCAACATTCTCATATCAAGAAACAGTTAATTCAATTTGTGACACAACACAAAGCTTATTATCAAAAAGCATTCACAAATCTTAATTTCACTTACCCGAGTTAACACATCGGAATCAATTTGACAGTCGAAGTTACTGTCAATTTTGCGAGAAAATGTTAAAGCTTTACATTTAGAAATCTTCACCATGGAACTATTTCATTAATATTAGTCTGTAAACTTATTCAGTCAGCCCTGGATGTAGTAGGTGTATATATTTTTTAAATCATCAGCTAAACATTACTTTTGACAGACAATAGAGTTTAAATCGTTAATAAAAATAGAGAAAAGAAGCGGACTAAGATTGGAATCTTGTGAAACCCCTGACGTGACAGTGAAAACATTTGATTTAACACCGTTAAATTAATTAGTAGTTAGTAATTCAACCAAGGACACGGAAAAACCATATCGTTCCAATTTCCATACAGAGTCTTGTGGTCAATACGTTCGAATGCCTTCGAAAAGTCGGTGTAAACCACCTGCCACTGCTGATCAATAATATTAGATATAAACTACGTAAAACATATTAGATTAGTGTAGGTGGATCGTTTTGCCATAAAACCAGGTTGGTCAAAGGAAATAATAGGCTTAATAAGGGGATAGAAGCGATTGTACAAAGACATCTCGAAGACTTTTGCAAAATCGCAAAGCAATGTAATCGGTCTATAGTTAGTTATGTCAGCAGAATCACCTTGTAGTACATGTAGTACTTGGAATTTTATCTGTCTTATCTGTGCTTAACCTTCCCACGCCTTCGTTATCGAACTGCGTATAAATTTTGTCTAAGTTGACTAAATTTTATGAGGCTTATAATAATTTATACAAATTTATGTAAAGTATACAGTAACCAGAAATGTTACATGCGGCCGCGACTATTTTAATCGCAGTTTGGATGCCAAAGAATCGTTTCCTTTAAGTCTTCGCCAAGGTTTTGAAGATGTACAGTCAATAGGTTTGTTCCGTCAAATTTATTTTATTGGTTTATGCGTTTTTGTATAGAACATGATACTCTTATTATTTCCTTAAAATTTCATATGATTTACTTTTTGCGTTTTCGAGATATAAGAGGTTGAAATTGTGTTGATCTCGAAAACGGTGCGCCCGCTTGTGACGTCACTACACGCAACTACTAGGAGATCTGCATGTTAATATCCGATCAAATTAAAACGTGCTATGTTGTTTCCTTACTATGTTGCAAGTATTTTAGAATGATATCTTCAAGTGAAGTTGGATTTAGTAAGCTGATTCTGACAATCTACTAGAAGTTGATATATCCATGATTACGAACTACTTTAATACGGCTATGATTCATTAATAATTTGCAATCTCTGAACTGGAGATACTACACATCAAAATATGGCGATTGAGCCAAATATGCCTTATTCGAATGTTGCTGGTTTAAAAAAATACAGGGTGATCAATGCTAGAATTTTATTTTGAAATATCTCAATAACTTTGAAACTTGTTGAAGTATTAAAAAAAAATTGGCACAATTATACTTTGCACGGCAAATAAGAATTTTTAACTTATTTTGACGTCACTAGTAGAGGGCGCCACTTATGACACAGCATGTTTCTTTTAAATGGCAGAACTTTTTTGCTGTTTAGTGTATCCATCTGTCTATTGAAACAATCGATTCTCCCACCTGTTGTATCCAAAATAGGTAAACGTTGTTGAAGTTGCTGGAAGTAACAGTTTTCGAAATAATCCTATTTGAAATATTCAGTGCACCGATTGAAAACTGTTATTGTTTCAGGTAAAGTGCCTTTTCTACTGAAAATACAGCAAAATTTTACTTGAAAAAGTTGTTCAGAACGGTAAATTATGGAGACGTGCAAATTCAAGAAGATCGGCCTGATTTGATAAAATCTTTGTGCTTTGTTGAAAAATGGTTTCAAAATCAAACCTCGCCGATCTTATTAAAAATTTTGTACGTCCCCATAATTTACCGTTCTGAACCACTTTTTCAAGTAAAATTTTGCTGTATTTTCAGTAGAAAAGGCACTTTACCTGAAACGATAACAGTTTTCAATCGGTGCACTGAATATTTCAAATAGGATTATTTCGAAAACTGTTACTCCTAACTACTTCAACAAGGTCTCGTTGGACAATTTCACGTCGCGTGCAATAAATACTTAGTTTTTGTACTTGTTGCATAAATAACTATTAAAGTACTAAACGTTCGAATAAAATTCTATTATTTTGAAGATCCATTATTTTTTACTTATATTTTCGATTTATTAAATAAAAAAATGCGGTACTGATTTTCTGTACTCGAAAATATAATGTAACAATTTCGAAAAGTATTTTTCACACTACCATTGAAATTTTGAATTCAGTGAAATAAAATTCTGAAGATAAATAACCATTTCTAAAAAATATATATATATATCAAATTGCATTTAATTTTCTTCGTTCAACTGAACCCCGTTATTAGTCAACTATATCGTTGCGCAATATAGGTAGACAATAATTACCTCGAAAAATACCTAAAAGACCTTGTACCCTGTACGTGGAGAGAAAAAGTTAGCATTGCCACGAGCTCTGTTCTTTTGAATATACATTTCAATGAAGTGAAAAATTGCTTACAAAAATAGAACACCTTTCGTATTATTAATTTTAATTTAATAAACTTATTATCTGATTAACCTGTAAATTTAAAATTTATGGATGGAAAGTTCTGTTTGATGAACAATTAAATATATTGACTGATTTCGAGAAACCATAAACTAGACACAGAGGCATCTTCTACCTGAACTATTGCTGCTCTCTAAAGGCAGATTTTAGAAAAGTTTATTATGGCTGTGTGAACTGTTCCACTTTCCATTCGCCTTTTACAATATACCGATATGGTAATAAGTTGATCGGTGAAATTCCATTGAAAAATGTAAAAGAAACGAACGGTTATTTACGTTTAACTAAATTAATCAGTGTTAGAATGTGTCACGCCGCAAATTTCTTAAAACCATTAAGCTTTAAACGTTTTTGTCCAGGTTTATTTTACGATGTGGAAAAAGAAGAATACAAAGCTACTGCCAGTTTAAGGGTAATTTCTATCTAGGTACCTATGAATATTATTAACAAAATAAGTGTGTTAACTAGCTCCTCCATCCTAAACTAGAGACTTAAAAAGACCTTTGAAGTACCTCTTAACACCTAAGAATGTAGAGTTAAATAGATATTAAAATATATAACTACAGGGTGATTCACATTTTATCTAAAAAAATTGGGAATAGATGCGTCATGAAAAATGGAGTCAATATCGTAAAAGAATTTTTTGTAAAATCTTTATAATTTCCGAGACAAAAAATTATTGAAGTTGTAATATTTTCAACCCTTACATCGCTGGCCTCTGGTAGTCTCTAGCCAGACGATTCCGAATACTGAAATCCGATTACTTATAGGTATTAACGCTTTTGCGTGTTTAAATTAGTTTTCAAAGTGTCAAAAATGACTTAAATAATTTTCAAACTGCCCCTCTTGATTTTTTTTTACAAAATTGTATTTGTAAGAGTCCTTTTGTACATTCAAAAAATTTCTTAAAGATAAGTTATCAATCACCATGTATAGTTGAAAAAACTTATGATCACTTAGCCTGTTTATAACTTGTTATAAAAAAAACTCGCGACAAGAATTCAGACGACTTACGTCATACGAACAAATGAATAATTAATTATATTTTCATCAAAATATTTAAGAAACTGCAACTGATAGTAATAAAACTATATACTACACTAAAAGTTTGCATTATATATTGCACTAAATTGTAAAAAATGATTGTTTTTAAAGCAACCAAATATCGAAAATTACGTTGACAAATAAAACAAATGTGTAACGTCAGCCGTGACGTAAGACGTCTGAATTCTTGACGCGAGTATATGTACTGTGTTTAGTCAGAAATGCATGTTATAATGTCCAATAATAAAAAAATATGCCTTAAGAGCGAAGGCGGTGTAAACCTTGTGGTACACCAAATAAGAAAGACAAAGTAGTGATAGATAATGCAGAATTCTCTTTCTTTTTTAAATAAATCAAATTCGTTGCTGACTTGAATTTTCTGTCAAGGTTGTCAAAGGTAATTAAATCGGTGGTAATACATTTTTCTCCAGTGGTACCATGTCTTAATTGATTAACAAGGCTTACTGTGGCTTGCATTGGAATGCAAAGTATGTTTGAATAATTTAATCAACTGTTACAGATAAGATAAGAGGTACAAGCGAATAATTATAATATATCTGCAAATTTGTGAATAGGTGTTGCCAGAAAACAGTTCCGCAAATGTTTCTGTCTACACGAATTAGACTTTTAATTATGTAAAGTGGAATTTTATCTCTTTCCTTTTTCGGATTCTAAGTGCCATGTCGAACGGTATCCTGTTCTGCATAGTTGTCTAGTACAGTTTAGAATTATAAAGAGAAATATTATCTCCTTTTTACAATTTAAAAATATTTCAACTATACATCATATTTTATTAATATAGGTAACACTCAGAGAAACGAAAAATTACATAATGCTATCAATTATATTTTAGATAGATTGTAGATATAGACAACTACATTGAGTAGCATCGTCATATGTCGCTATCATTGCCATCAAAAAGAACAATCATCATTAGGATCTAATCAAATGTTCATTCAAAAATGTGATTTTAAGCGAAATTTTACATTGTACAATTTAAAAAGTAATATAAAGTCAGTGTCTTACGTATATTTAAAGGAAAGGAGGTTAAATTAATTAATAACAGAAATAATTAACTGAACACGACTAATAAAGATATACAACGAGAGATCATGCATAACTAAGATATAGCGAAGCATATTATGACTGTTCGTGTTTGAAGTCTTAACAACTGAAAAGCAACCAAAGTTTTTCCTTTTAACTTAATTTGATCCATGTACCATGAAAATTGACAAAACTGCAGAAACAAAACGTAGAAGAAAATGCAAATTGGCGAAATCTGACCATCATAGGGTCTACCAACGTAAGTCGTTCCTGAGCGCTAGTGCGGTCTGCTTAATAATAATATCCCGCCCCCTCACCCGCACAAGTCTCCGACTTCTAGACTAATCCTCGTGATTAGAGTGGGGGGTAGAGATATTATTATTATAATTATTTCATAATTTCAATGTCAAGTTTGTGTTTTTTATTTGAAGATAATTAGCTGGACCATTATTGATTCGGTGCGGACGTATTTTTCATATACATAAGTACCTAAATATTTGATATCGAATAACACACATGGTTTGAAGTGATAAGCAAGGAAATTGATTTGAATAGAAATAAAAAAATATATAATACAAGATGTCCTTAAAATGCATTCCTTCAGATATTTTTTCCGTTTAAAGTAGTTACTATACCAATCAAATCCCAGTAAGATTACCAATTAAACAGAAAATTTCTGAATTCCTTAGGAATAATTTAAGCTCCTCAACTAGAAAATATTGTTTAACTCAGTTTAAGGTATTTCTACAAGTCGATAATTAACATTAATTGCATCAAAAAAGCCTTTTACCGATATAATTTCATATACCAAATTTAATTTTAATCGTTTAACCCTTTTTCAAACAGATACATTCTATATGTATATTAACACAATAATCCGCTAAAACTTTAATGTAATATTTATACAATTATCTATGTATACAATATATATTATTGCACGATTACCTGTGACAAGTAAGAGAAAAGTAAAAGACAAAATAATTTGAAATGCAAAGTTTGTTTTGAAATTTTGATTGTTTAAAGAACGTGTAGGTGCAAATACACAAGTTTCATTATAAATAAAAATATATAATGAATATTAAATTGACGTTATCATTTCTATATCGATGACGGAAAGGATTACAGTTGTAATAGACGTGGATTATGATGATGAATTTATATCAAAGTCATAAAATATAACAACAATACATCAATCAAAATTGTAATAAAACTGATAATCCAAAAAGTTATTAACATATAGGTTCTAAAATTGATTTATATTTATAAATAATTATAATTAATATAGCATTAATAAGATTGTTTAAAAATAGTTTTAACTCTATTTAGAAAAGCAGAAATTTTGAGGAACCAATTTTTCCTGAAAATTAATCCGTTATTCACCTCCTACTTCTTCAGTAAGTAATATGTAACTGTTGACTGCGAATGCCGCAAGATACCAACCTCGATTGCGCAACAGAATTCTATTATTGAAGAGACGACTGCAATAAGATACCATTATAGTAGCAGTGGAATTATTTACATGCTTCATTGGAGTATTTAATATCTGCGGTTAACTGTCCTGAATTGATTTAATGGAGTTTTTTGGTGAAAAGTAAATATGTGGTTCAGACCTGACTGTGCTGTTTTGTTGTACTTGTTAGTACAAGGCAAATTACTTTGGAATTACATAACAGGTCGATTTAGCATTCGCAAGAAAGTAGCAACCTATAAATATAGACCATTTGAAATCCTTACTCTTTTAAAAATGAAATCTGACGGAGTAACCGCATAAACTTCACAACTTTTAGTTAGATCCGATCTAAGGTCGTCTTTCGCCCATCTGCTTACCGAATGAAAAGTATTTTTTATCATATATAGTAAACAATTATATCGTAAATGGGTTACCTAATGAAATATGTCCATGGCTACCCTGAATGCTTTCCTTTTGAATTATACAGGGTATTACAAATTAGTATACGTTAATTTTTATTTTGACACCCTTATTTCGAAAATGGAACTACCAAATGAAAAGGGGCATAAGAAAAGTCCCATTGTATACTCGCGACAAGAATTCAGACGACTTACGTCATACAAACAAATGAACAATTCATTACATTTTCATCAAAATATTTAAGAAACTACAACTGATAGTAATAAAACTATATACTACACTAAAAGTTTGCATCATATATTGCACTAAAACATTGTTTTTAACGCGACCAAATATCGAAAATTACGTTGGCAATAAAAATAAATGTGTAACGTCAGCCGTAACGTAAGACGTCTGAATTCTTGATTCGAATATATTAGTCCAAAGAATATGTGGTTAACTGCTAGACCTACTAATATTTAACACCCTGTATATTTCAATAAGAAAGTAGATTAGTAGAAATTGCTAGTATCAACTCACTTGTTTCTAGGCAATCTAATTTTTGCATGTTCCTTATGCTTTGTATTTTCGATTGGTATTAAATTCATTTGATAAGAAAGTGAGCGCAATATTCAAAAACTATTAATAATTAAGTACAGCATTTTCAATTACGGGTAGCCATGAACATATTTCATCTGCCGTATATTATCATCACTGCCATTTTTCTAATGGCGTTTACGTTTTATAGATGAAGAACTGTTGACCCTAAAACTTTTATTCTCGGTTTTACCTTTCTGTATATACCGATTTAACCTCTTCTACAGTCAGTTCTACTTGAAAATCTAAACAATTTACGATAAAGTAAAACGCATAAACTTTTGTGATAACCATATTTTATCGCGTATATTTTGCATGTATGTATTATAAAATTATCTAGCCGACATATACAGGGTCTCCAGAATATTAAAGTGTTTGTATATCTTGACCAAAAGCAACAGAAACAAATTTATTATGTAAAAAATGTCTAAAACGAATAGTTTTTCTACAAATTGATTTCAAAAATAAAAATACAACTGCAATAAAATGCAAAACTTGTGATACGAAATTACAAATAAAAATACAACTAAGGTTAAGTAAAAGCTCAGTATTAATGAAGTAAACAATGGAAGTTCCTTAAAACTGTAACGTACGACAACATTGTAATCTATCACCTGCTGTTGTTAACCTAAAAGTATTATAATATTATTATTATTTCCCAATAAATAAAAACATCATATAAAAATCCGCGAAAAACTACACAGTTTAAAAAAACTGATAATGAATCGTAGTAAAATCAATAGACATAAAACGCAAAATGTTATCAACTGGCGTTTTGACGTTTACTGTCAAAAATTCATTGGTTTGTCAGTGTATCCTAGATTTAATGCCGATCTCTAGACGTAAATTATCAATGTTAATACAGAGAAGTTTGTAAAAATAACAAAATCTGTTTTTTATGGTAGATGGACAATATATCTGACTGTAGTTTTAAATTAGGATCAACTTTTCTTAATAACTACTGTCGATATTATAAAAATAAGGGTACTTTATTCTTGAACAAAATTTAGATTTTTCGACATACCTCGTACACGATTGCAAAAAATTGAAATCTGATTACTTTATATTTTATAGGCCATGCAGAACTTTTTATCAACTTTTCAATAATAAAAAAGTTCCCCATATGGTGTCGACTTAATTGGACACACTTATAAACATATGTACATATTATCCAATTACTTAATATATTAGCAAAAAATAATGTAACAAACACGGAATTCCAGGAAACAATGCCATAGGTGAGGTATCTGACGAATAATCCTCACCTATGGCATACTGATGAGAGCTAATAAGCTCGAAACCGGTATATGTCTGGTGGGCTTCTGACGAATGACTCTAGCTGTTGCTATAGGTTTTCCAGGTGTAATTCAATGCTGGTCGGGGCATTAGCCCGCAGAGTAGTTGTTTCCTGGAATTCCGTGTTTGCAAAATATTGTTTCTCGCCGAACGCGATAAAGGTCGACAGCTTTCAATGGAGTCTACTACATGTAGAACGCTTCGTGCCTGTGACATTCTCAGTCCGGCATGGAGTAGCGAACGGCCGATAGATGTAGTTAGTTCTACACCGCGTAATAATGTAACAATTTGTATTTGCATTTAAAATTTAAGAAAATAATAAGAGGCTTTCAAGTATACTTCACAGTAATTAGATATAGATACTCCAAAGACTTCCCACATATCATGTGAATGAAGAATTTATTTGTTGACTTTTTCGAACTTAAAATCAGGGTAAATTTTCAAAGAACTATTTGATTTACAACGGCCAGATTTAGATGTCAGAATAACCAACATAAATCGACACAAAAAGAAGTATGTATATGTTTTGAGTTTGGGCTAGGTTGGTCACGAATTTACCGGTTTTATACAATAGCATTTTTCTAGGTTTGTGTGGTGATGTGATAATAATAATAATAATATCTCTACCCCTCATTCTAATCACAGGGATTAGCCCAGAAGTCGGAGACTTGTGCGGGAGAGGGGGCGGCATATTATTATTAAGCAGGCCGCATTTGCGCCCAGTAACGACTTACGTTGGTAGGCCCTAACCACTATTCAGTGCAGGAATGAGGAAAACCTGGAAAACCTCATTAATTAGGGGGGTAGTCAAATATCAACCGGTATCAATCTCTCACATTGACCCAAGCTAACATTATTCCACCCTACCATACCCACAGAGAGGGTGCCAATCCTCTCCATGAATATAGCTTATATACGGTCTACCGGCAGCTGGGCTCGAACCAACTCCATCTAGTCACCTCGATTCAAGTACTAACGCTTTAAACCGCGCTACCACTGACCGATCGATGCCTGTGATAAGGTAATATTTTGCTCAAAATGCGATTTTGTCAAAATCGAATGTTTCCTTGTGTAAGGAATAAATATTCTTAAAAATATATAATTGTATTTCTGCGCATATTATAGTTATCTGAATGTACCAAAGTGTGAACAACTTTATAGCTTTTCAGAATATCAATACAAATATATTCATCCAAACACAATATACATCACAACAGACCATACACAAACTACTATTAACCTTGAACCATTCGACGACATTCTGAGGATTTTGTTTATATTCAAATAAACAATTTTACAGTCGTATCTAATTTCGAAAGTAGTTTTACAATCTCGTGATTTGTCTAAATTTAAATATCAGGTAACATAAGCTATTTACACCAAGTTGTTGTAATAACCATAGGCGTCGATTTAACGGGAGCAAAGAGGGCGCTTACCCATTCAGAAAATTTATAGTTTTTTATAAAATAAAAAAATTGGCCATTAAACTCATAAGTAGGCAGTTAACAATTTGTTGCTGCTTTATGTTTCTTTAAAATTGTAAAATCAAATAAGGCCGCTAAAAACAAGTCTGGATATTTTATTGCTAATTTGTATGTAGGTACTATCAGTTTCAATTTTGTAGCTTCTGTAAAATTGGTTTTGAATATCTGACATTAACTATATAATTTTGTTTATCATCATCCAAAAGTTGTTTGTAAAATTCATTTTAAGTAGCTACAGTTTACTATTAAAATTAGTTTTTGTTCTTTTAAAATTAATGTCAAACTGTTCCTACTAGCAACACAGAGTAAATTAATAGGTCGCGTTTTCATATCTTCAGTAAACAGAAGCAATAATTATAAAACTAAGAAGCGCGAAAGCCTTAATCCACTATCAACGCAAATATTTGGCCACCCATTTTAACTACAGTTGCGTCACAGAAGCTACGAAGAACAAATACACAAATAAATATTTGATTCATTGTTTAGCGTCTAGCGACAAGGATTTTAGATGAGGATTTGTTTCGTGCTAATTAAAAAGATGCAAATGATCTATAGAAGCGCACGGTTTTTAATACTTATAAATAATACAGGGTGAGACATTAATAATGGTACATAGTTGATTGTTAACGTCAAAATAAAGCGATTGAATCCAACATGTCTTATTCAATCGTTGCTCCATTTCATTCCACAGGGTGTTACAGTTGAAAAAATGATTTGAATTTTTTGCTATAAGAACGTATGGACCGATTGCTTTGAAAATTTGTGGTATTATGTTTTTTGAGGTGGCAATTGCGAATATGCTAGCAGTGTTGAGGTCACGACTAGGGGGCGATAGTTATATTATACTGTCGATGTAAAAATATGTCTAACTTTTTGTATTTTACACTTTTGAATTTTTTAATAAGAAACTATTGAACTATCTTCAATTCTAAATAGAAAAGGTATAACTGTTACAATTTAAGTTTTTGAAATTCGGTGGGAATTAAATTAGAAAATTAGGAAGTCTGAAAATATCAAAACTGAATTAACAATAGCACAAACACTACAACAACTGAAAAATTTATTATGCATATTTTAACAAATTATTACTCATGAAAGATTCTCGAAGTGACCACCAGCGACTTCATGCACTTTCTTAGCCTATTTTGTCTGACGTTGAGTTCTATGTTGCTTGATAATATTAACCGATTCTTGGATCTTTCCCACAGTTGCTCTTGAGTATTAATCATGTCTTTGTAAACTAAAGTTTTAATAATAACTCCGAGTATAACTCCAAAAGTAAAAATCCAGCGGATTTAAATCTATTCTCTTACTCGTCGGGGGTACCTAATATGCAGGTGCACATCATGCAAAAACCAGAAGTTCTACCGTAAATTTAAGGGAATATCTTCAAGAAGCAGTGGCAGTCATTAATTAGAAAATTTAAATAATTTTTTCGTGTGGACGGTAGTATGAACGGACCCACAATATTATCGAAGATAATTCCACACCAAATACTGATGAGAACTCTTGCTGAAAATGTACTTCTCTCGGCAGATGAGGATTTTCTAGATCCCAAGAACGACTATTTCGCCAATTAAAAATACCTCGTCGGGAAAATGTGGTTTCGTCCTTAATAATATTTTATTAAAGAATGTTGGGTCATTATTTTGTAGTTGGCGAAGCCCTTAAGTTATGTATCATTATTAATGACTCACCCTGTATAATCAGTTGCAAAGAATTGTTACAGTAATGCGCAAGATATAACACGAGTACTGTCCTAAATACCGAACCAACTATACGGCCAGTAGAAAGTGAACACAACCATATCTTAATATACATGCAATGCAACGGAGAATTAAGAAATCAATCATGAAAGACATGCATTTATCTATTTAAATCAATTTCAAACAATTACTTATTAAACGACCCATAAAATTAAGATCTAAGCACGTAAGTATTATGCATTTCTCTTAATGTAGTCGGACAAATTCGCATGGTAGAATATGCGCTAGAAAATTTCTTTCAAGCTTTCTACTTGAAAATCGATGAAAAATAATTGCTCATATTTAATACTCAGAAAAGCAACAAATAATTTGACTTTTACTTTTTACGTAAAGTTAATATCATTTACAACAAAGTCGCATACACTATCTACAAGCATTTATAAATAGATAACAAACGCAAGAAATATTTGCGACAGAACTGTCAAAATCTCGGACAAAGTATAACCGTGAGTAAAACCATTTGTATTTGATTGTATTGACTAAAAAATAACAAAACCACTAATTATACTAATTAATTTAGTAAAAATAGTATATACAGTGATTTTCAAAGTGGAGCGAATCTAGGCAAAACTCTCTGACTACGAGAAGTAATTTTAAATACTTGTAACGATTATTCTGTGTTGTGAAAAGAGATCTTAGGAAAACAATTCACGTACCTATGTTTAGGTGTACCTATTTGTAATTATTATGTATAAATACATAATTCTAAGATAGTATATGAGCGACGTTGTCACATATTCAAGACCTGTTTTCTGCCATAATTCTGTTATCGTTGGTCAGAGAAAAAAAATTGTTAAGTCAAATTTGTTTTGCGTAGTACAGCTTATCATATAGCAAAATTAAGGCACTCATATTACAGACACCCTGTAGGTTATTTGTTAATTGAAAATTATTTTGTTTGGGTGCTAATTTGAATGTTGGGGGTCCATCCGAGACTACTTCAGCCCCCCTTAGTTGCAAATATGCATATGAAGTTTAAAATGGACGTATATTCACGAACCAAAAAAAAAAATAGATCAACATAAACTAGTAAAACCTTACCTTTTTTAGACCTGTACTTCCTCCACAAGAAATAGCCCACTCCAAGCAGCAGCGCCGTAAAAATGAACGTGAGGATGACCGAAGCCGCTATAGATCCAGGTCCGTAACAAGCGACTTGCTCCTGGGCACTAGCAAGTCCGGCACTGTACACTAAAATTAAAATACACCACAAACCGCACTTGCTACCGACGATCGCCATATTTAAGTCGTCTACTTCTTAGCTTCGCGCAAAATGGGTGCTCTTCATGACTTCGAACGACAAATCTGCAAAGAACAGAACACACATTACTTAACAATTGTTCACTCTGCGCGTATTTCTTTGTTGAACTCGAACCCAGCGATCTAGAAGGTTATGGCGATATTTTATAACAACTCATGGTGGAACATGGTGTACCTACTATGTAGGTTATCTAGAAAAATATTTTTACGTTCGCTTTTATTGTTAAGTTTGCTCATATGGACGCGTATGCTGGCCGAGATCGTTTTGCGCTACGATGAAATTACCTACATTACGATATAAGGAGATACCGAGGGAGATACGTACGATAGTAAAATTAAGTGGTTTGATAATATCTACGATTTGATTCCTTTATCTCTTGTTGTTTATGTGCGGCGAATCTCTTGGAATGTGGTTTCCATTATAATAAATTTATCACGGGTATTGTAACTCGAGATAAACGTCTGCGAATTAAAGAACTTATGTCACTGCAAAACTTAATTATGATTAACAGCACTCAAAATAGCACATAAGGTGTGGGTGGGATATGATATAACTTTCTGATGAAAATTAAAATATAAGAATTCGTCATCTTCCTTTTTCTAGTTTTTTCCGCAATATTTTCAATAATTACAAACACACAGGGACTTACATACAAGGTTTTCAACCTGAAAAATAATTTTCTCTCAAATCTAAGATTGTTTGCGTATATATAAACATTTACTTCAAATTTTTCTTGTCTGAGTTGCATGGGGTTGAAATTTAAAAAAAATATATTATATACAGGGTCTCTGGAAATAATGGTCAATATTCCGAAAGATGATTCTACACGAAAACTTAATGCCACAAAGCCCTATAACATTTTTTCGAAAACTCAAAATTAGCGGCGTTACAGGGCGTCAAAAATTTTTATTTTTCACTTTTTGTCATTCATCATTATGTATCATTACCTTTCCTTTGTATCCACGTGCTTAGCATAGTCTATGGTTTAACCAACACCAAAGAGACTAAACTGATCTTGACCTTCAAGTAATGACATAGAACTTTTTTGTTTGGACATTTTTATAAATTTGGATAGAACATAATTATAAAGATCGTCAAAAAATCTTAGCCCTCACATTAAAGTGTTTCCGAGAATATATGTAGTATTTCAAATATTATTCAATTAAAGACATTTACAAATTTCTTAATTGGCTAATATAGTTATCTTTTTAAAATTTGTTTTGTAAAATCCGAGAATCGCTCGGCTACTCTGATCTTTAGCCAAGCGATTTCAAATATTGAAATCTGATTACTTATAGTATTAACGTTTTTGTGATGCGAGTGTTTACTTTAGGTTTTCAAGTGTCGCAGATGGCTTACATAAATAGCCACTGTGGGCAGTGAATACAAGTGTAGCGCAATGCGGGCGTGACACGGGTTTGCAACCGAATCGTGGAACAGATGGACTAGAGTGTCCACGGCGTATTGCAGCAATGTGGCGTATCATACACGAGGCCCAATTATTTTTTTGGAATATGTTCACAATCACACTGTATGAAAATACTTGGTCAATTTTTGACAACTTCCAAAATATAAAGTAGGTAGCAACTATTATAAATATCATTGAGGAAAAAATAATACAATTTTATAGCATAAAATATACAGGGTGTTCTATTTAAAATGTATGTTTGGGTCATATTCTCAAATAGACATCCTGTAGAGAAATTACAAGTACTTCACTGAACTCTGTCTAAAAAAATTCTATCAGAAGCAATTTTCACCATTGCATTATCTCAGCTATTCTTTTAGACACAAAGATGTTATGCAATTATTAATTCTCAGTGCGTATTCGCATTAATTTTTTTTATATTTTGTCTCCTTCAATTTTGGTAAACCATTTCGAAATTACTTTGAATCAAACTGTACGTCATAATTTTTCAAATTCTGACATGTGTTTTAAAAAGTCTATTAGAGTACTCTTGTGTAACTGTACCCTAATGACCTAAGCATACGCAGAACTTTTACTAAGACAATAATTATGCATTGGGTGTAAAAACTAGGAGGGAAACCAAGGTTCCTTCATTTAACACGTCAAAATGTACCACCCTGTATCAAAATATTTTACAACTATAAGGTGTGATACGTGCTACCAAGAGACAAAGACTGACACTAGATGTTTATACCAAAAAAACAAATAGAAATATAAGATTTTGTCAATTTACTATACTGTTCGTTCAAACAGAAAACAGTCTATTTATAAAATTTTGTTATCGAAGAATTGCAGCAAATTATCTATTTCGTAATTTAAAATATGGTGCAACAAATACAATGTGTTTACTGGAGATTTATCTAGATATTCTATTTGGCAGATATAATTTGGCATTTTAAAATAATAGCATTAAAGAAATAACTTCTTCCGCAATAGCAAATATCTGTTATTGCATAGTAGGTACGCGTAAGTCATAAAAAAAATATATATTTTTACGTAATGATATAGGGGTCTGCCCTCATATAAGATTATTATAAAAATGTGGCCGTAAATAGATTGTACAAATATGTCTAAATAGATAGAATTTCGAAATAACTGTAACTGTATTTTAGTGAAATTGGATATATCTACTCATTTAATTTCATAAACAATTTATTGTAATTCTTGAATTAGCGTTCTGAGATCATCACGCAATACAATTAAATTCCCCATTTGACCTCTATTTATTTTCTCGAATGATCATCCGCAGGGTCGTGAGACACCTGATTTATGATTAAATTAAAAGAACAATTGGTAAAGATTTTCCGATATTATTTTTCCACTTACTATTTACTAATTACATTAACATTTATTTTCTATGGTAGTGCTAACCTTCAATAAACAGCAAACAAGAGAAAAATATCGTTCATGCTAAATTAAGAATATGGCATTACTCAATAATCTCATTTTTACAGTTTGCGCATTGGTATAACATACTGTACGGAAGACATGTATGTATGTTCTAAACCAGCGACTTACTTGGAAAGCCCATATCACGGAGACGGTAGCGCGCGGAAAAATCACCAGGGCGAAGATTTATCCCTTACTCAAGGGTGGTAACACCCTTAGTCTAAGGAATAAGCGCACGCTAATCAAGGTGGTGCTTCAAGCGCAGCTAACGTACGGCTCCGAGGCTTGGAGCTACGCGGCAAAGAGCCACATAAAAAGTCTACAGGCCGTGGAAATCATAGCCTTACTCACAGCCGTCGCTGCACCTTGGTATTTCATAAACACAGACATAAAACGAGACCTAGACTACACCAACCTAACACATACCATACACACACACGCACAAAAACCATTAACAAAGCCACAGAGCACGACAACCCCCTGCTTAGGCAAGCCGTCGCCTACGCCCCCGCCCCGGCAGACACACACAAACGTCCAAAACACCAATTCCTTGACCTTCCTCCCTGACAAAACACCAACCGCCCTCCCCCCCGTTAATCTTTTCTGTTTCAGGACGAGAAGAAACCAAGACCAAGAAGACCACCAAGAAGAAGACTAGAACATAGACAACCCAAACCCAAACCCTATCCTTACCTAGCGCTCACATCTCCCGAACCGTAACAGGCTCGGGAAGAAGAGCATCCTATGGCTACAAGCCACTCACAAAAACCCACTCCCAACAAAGACCACCCCGGGGTTTAAGACGGCCGGCGAAGAAAGAACCTAGAAGACACGAAGAGCGCCAGAAGAGGCCCCCTGCCGGCGGGGGTCAGCCAGGGCAGGAGGAGGTTCCTCGAGCCGCCAGCATCGGCCGCAACAGCGGTCGAGGCTGACCGGAGAAGGGAACCCACCTCTACGAGGCCGCCCAGGTCTACAGAGATGGTGAAGGATAACGAGCGATAATACCGCTCGATCCTAATCAATACAAGGCCACCTTTCGCCAATAAAATAACGGCGCGTATGTTCCAACAGCCGCAGCCGTCGAGAACTGATTCAGAACTGTCAGAAATGTTTGACCAACGAGTTTTACGTCGCATTCGCCAAAAGTACATTAACAACTCAACTGTCTGAATAGTTCTGGACGGTTCGGAATCGATTCTTGCTGTTGTTGGAACAAACCCAATATGTGGCTTTTTTTTAATATAGAAAGCACATGGACTAATCAAATATATATTCCCTTCATTGTTTGCGATTATCTTCCGATGGTGTCTGAAGAAATCACGGGGTTTGGATGTGAAGAATTTACCAAAATAAGCGACGTTGTTATTAAAAAAGATTGTTGGATAAAGATCGGAGGAGATGAAAATCTGATAGAGCAAGATTAGGAGAATGGGGCGAATGTAAAGTAACCTCTGAACCTAATTGTTTTTCTGATATATTATCAAGACGATAGAGAATAAATTTTACATATGGAGCTAGATCCAGGTCCAGCAAATTATACGAAGTTATGATTAAGATTTCTATGTTTCTTCTACTTTTAAAATACTTTCTGCTATAAACCATCCATTTAGAGTTGACGTCTTTTCTTGATCTTATCTTAGTTTCGTAAAACAAAATGAGGCCAAGACAAAACTTGACACTTGACAGCTCGAGGACAAGACAAGACAAAATTTTAAAAAAAGTCTTGCGAAACTGACAAGAAATATTTCTACGGGAGAAATCTTGCAAATACAGTGTGTCTCGTTTTTCAGGTTAACACCTCTGGAAATGCGAGAAGGCTGTAGAATTTCCGCAAGCCAATTTTTTACAATTAGCACCTTGGTTATATTCTGCTAACCATTTTATTCGTGTATAAAAAGCCTTGCTTACCCCGATTAGGCATTTTTTTACTAAAGAGCAAATATTAATAATCTATTCTACACCCATGAAAATATCCATCTACCAAATTTGATACACAAATGTCTATTGTGTGTTTTTTATGGATTACCAAATTTCGAAAAATCAGAACTAAAAATTATAAAAAGCATGTCAAAGATGGCTATGACAGTGAAAACAAATACCAATCGGATAGATCCTCGCCAAATTATGACTGACCATAGTTTTCATTAACAGTTACCTCAAAAGACTGATTCAACGTTGATTGAACAGGACCAGGTTTCATCCTTTAATCTTAGCCATATAAGAAGGTGTCTTGGCATGTTGGTCTACTTGGAATTTCTTCGAGAAGAAAACCATTTTTAATCAACCTTTTCAAAAAATACGAGCATCATCCAAAAGAAATTCTGGAAGGCGTAATCCATGAGGTACATTGAATTTTTGACATTATGACCATTGAACAAGTGTTCTCTTTCACTTTTTTTGTGCATGTTTTATTAGTCCTAGCTGCCGCAACCACAATGATACTGTTGATTTATAGTGGGTGTGGTAAAGAAATTTTATTTAAATTAGGTATGTACATATGGTCAAATTGTTATTTTATTATTGGTGTATTTTATGATAGGTACCTGGTCAGATAATAAAATAACCCTGTAAGTATAGTCGATCTATCAATTTACTACATGCGCCCAAAATTCCTTCTTAGTTTCTTTGATCACATTTTTGGCAGTTGCAGCGCCCAAAATAGAAAGATATACCTACTCTTACAAGCTCCCAAAATAAAGTTTAAATATGCTTTAAATGTCGAAGTGCAAAATATCTCTATATTCGTAAAATAAGTTTTTGCATATAATTCGGTCCAGTAACAATCCGGAACAAAAATATCGTTGATGAGTTTAACAGTTTTCAATGTTTTTGCTTCCATTGGATGTAATTTGCCTCAAGATGAAATGAACCTATGATGGCGGATCTAAAATTTGAAAAGGGATATGCTCCCACCCAAAAAAATAAAAAATATAAAAAAATATAAAAAATGAAAGATAAATGAAAAAACAATTAAAAATAAAAAAATAAAAAATGAGAAAAATAAAAAAAAGAAATAAATTAAAAAAAAGAAAGAAAGGAGCTACAACGTCAACGTCTTTAGCTCTGGGTCACGCCAAAAGAAAGTAATTGTGACCTGTTCACAATTTCTTATGGAACTGCAACAGTCTTCTCCTGAATCGTGTTTTTTTTTTCGATTTTGGCTGTCATATTGGAGTGTTAGGCGTCTATAATGAGGAATTGTTATATGTTGGAGCTATTTTGCCGACCTTTATTCATTATGCAATGCTACATGAAGACAATCCTCTTAAATTCGATCCTGAATACGGTGAAATCATATTATAATTTTCTCTGACAATTTAGGACCAATTCTCTGTCAATTCGTGGCCCTCAAGTGACAATAGGGATGTGCGAGGTCCTATCCAACAACTGATTCATGTTTGGACACTGCAATGGCACGGAGATAAAGCTTTGCGCTTATTCCCAGGGAATCGCCAAATGTTGGTCATTTTTTTTACCGTAGCGGGCAAATACCGTCTGGGCTATACCGACCCCGGGATCAGTTTCGGGAGCCAAAAATATATAGGGAACAGGGAAGGGTCGGAGCTCGGGCACATAACTTTTTTCTTTGTGTGCTTGTGATAATGAAAAAAGATCAATAATAAACCTAAATTATGTACCAGATTTGGTTAAAGTAATTCAAACATATTAATTTTTTTGGCCCCACTTTGACCTGTAACTCCGCCTGTGTGTAACTTAGTATATAGGTATGTTTGGTTAAATTGCAATATTTTGGGACCCCCTACATGCACCTGCTCTGTGTTGGTTCTTATGCGGAACACCTTGTATAAAATTGGCCTTGTGTACATATGCCATAGATCCAATTCAATACGTATCTATTTTATTCCATTAAATATGGAATGCAAGAATGGTTACCAACCAACACATATGTTGCTGGATCTATTCCATATCTGGGTAATCTCACACTGCGTTAAACAATTATCATTAACTCCATTGGAACGGTTCGTAGGTAGTTCGATGTTAAATTTCATCGAGCATGAAATCGTTTGAACGTTCCTTATGGGCCAGGTCAGGGTACGGTGAATCCACACAATCTTTCCAATATAATTTAATTAAATACAAAAGGAATTTATTGTACCTAATCCGGTTTATGAGCGGGAACTATACGGCATTTTTTATATGATTTCGAATTTAGTAAAATAAAGATAATCTGATTACAATTTATATTTAGAAGAAGATGAAGAAAGCAAATATGTTATTCTCAGAAATTTCATTCTCGATAATTAGTATTGAAGGCTAAATCAATTAAATACGATTTCGATTTATCAAAGGCCTTCGATTCGTTGAACCTCAATTTTTTGCATGAAAAATTATCTGCAGTCGGTTTTCGGGATAATTTTTTGGCCTGGTTAATGTCACATCTGAAGGACAGACAAATGTATGTAAAATTTAATAATAATTTATCAACCATACATGAAATTGAACTAGGGATTCCACAAGGCTCGATACTTGGTCCTCTCATCTTTCTAATTTTTATGAACGATTTACCCGCATATCTTAACACAGAGTGTGTTATATTATATGCTGACGATGTCACTCTTGCAACACATGAAAATAGTCCAGAAAAGTTGCAAGATTCTTTGTATTCCTTAGCTTGTCAATTTACAGAATGGTGTAATAAAAACTTATTAATTGTAAATGCAGGAAAAACCGTATGCATGCGATTTTTTTCGTAAAAAGTTTAACGCTGTTCTTCAAGTTAAGGTAAATGACACAATAATAGAGGGTTCTGATGAAGCTAAGTTTTTGGGAACGTTTATTAACTGTGATATGAGCTGGAGCAGTCAAATTAACAATGTATGTAGAAAAATTAACTACGGCTACTATATATTAATACAGTTAAGAACAATGTTTGATACTGCCCAGCTTCTTAACATATATTATTCCGTAATCTATTGTCATTTGTCCTATAATGTTATACTTTGGGGTAATGTAAACAGTCATAATGCTAGCAGAGTTTTAATATTACAAAAAAGAATTATTCGATTCATTTTTCGTATTCCCCAAAGAGAATCTTGTAGACCATATTTTGTTCAAAATAACATATTGACTTTTCCAAGCATATACATATACAAATGTATATTATATGTTGCCAAAAATATAAGATCTTATGAACGTAATTCTGATACACACTTCCACATCATGCTACAAGTTTGTACGAAAAATCACCCTCTTATACCCATATAAGGTTAATACCCATATTAACCTTATGAATGCATTGCCAGTTGACATAAAAAACGAAATAAATTTTAATTTATTCAAAACCAAACTTAAGGCATACCTTGTGTGTAAGTGTTGCTACGAAGTGTCAGATATGTATTCCTAGTAGGGGTGATCCTTAATATTATTTTATACACATAACATAATTGTTATATTTTACAATGTTTGTCTAATATCTGTCGATGTTTGTACTTTATTAATGTTCTTTGTAACTGTTGTGTAATTGACTTGTCCAATGTAATTTTTATTATTTTAATGGATTAAATATATTATTATTATTATTATAAATGTGCTTCTTAAGGGTAAAGAGGTAAATGTTATAGCGATTGTATATCAAAGAAGCATTCACAAGAAGCATGAATAAATTCAGTAGTTTCTACCTATATCGAGGTTTAATGTTTCAAAATATTTTTTTTTGCCTTTCACACATAGAAAACTTCCAGAACTCAGTTTTGTTGTTACTAAATAGGTTGTCATCATTTTCTAATAATTTTTCACATATTTCAGAGACGGTCAATTTAATTCCATACAGCATCATGTCAATTTCATAAATTTCAAAAGTTCGTAAATTTGATTTAAAAAAGTTTAAATTACATGCATTGCTTTTCAATATTGAATGTATTTTAGAGTTGTATATTGTTAGTATCAGATTAATGTTAAAGTTTAAGTATTAGTATAATTTTTATAAAACTAATTTGATTTTTTCTGCTGACAAATTCTGAAATAGTTATACCTACCTTCTCTATGACATATTGCGAAATACAAAATATTTAACTGAATTACGACTATTCTAAAATATAATTGACGTTTTTTTTTTTGAAATATATGTAACTACATAATCTCAAACTCAGATTACTCTTTCTTGAAGTACACCTAGAAAAGACAAACAAACCTTTTCTGCTGTTTCAAAACATGAAACAGAAAGAAGCAGCTATCGGATGGAAATCTGCTACAAAAACACGCGTGTTAGAAAATTAACAAGTTTAAAAATTTCTAATGGGGACCCCCTATGACAAAGGTAATTATATAAAAAATTGTTTTGTAAACGAAGAATACTGACTATTATTATTTTAGGTGGCAATGATTTTTGCCATTTCTGGGGCATGTGATCGATGTGATGAATTACTTCAAATAAAAATTGGAGATATGGGAAATAGATTGCTAATCACTCTGCCAACTATAAAAACAAAGAAAAGAAAGATCCTTTATAGTAAGCGAATATTTAGACATATATCTGAAATATAAGTACTGCAAGCCCTACACAAATAAATAGTAACAGATTGTTTTTTAAATATTTACATGGTAAAGCATGTAAACAATTAATAGGAATACATACATTTGGCAAAATGCCAATACAAGTTCCTGCGTTTCACAAATTGAAGAATGCTCACGAATATACCAGACATTGTCGTACTTCAGCTACACTATTAATACATTCAGGAGTTGATATCACAACTTTAAAATGCATGGTGGATGGATATCTTCAACGATAGCTGGAGGCTACATTGAGGAGTTAATAATTCGTTAATCAGTTGTTAGCAAAAAAAAAATCCCTAAATAATACGACCACTTTGGAGTTCATAAACCATCTACTAGTGAAAACACTTCTCACATCTACATAGACGAAGTAAATGTTTCAAAACAAACAGGACAAGGGATATCCCTTACAAGCTGTTCTAATTTCACTATTTTTTACAACAAATAAAATTGCTTTTATTAAAGAACAAATTTTAATTTAGCGGCAGGAAAAATGATTCTAATTCCTAGAAAGCAAATGTGACATTTTAATGTTTGACAGCTGTCACTAAAATTACACCTTTAATGTCGGTCGGGAAAAAATGTTTGTGTGAGCAACAGAACACGTTGCCACTTTCTTTCATGTTATCGATCATAAAACGCCATTTATCCTGAAAACGGCTCACGTTAGAGCTTTTGATGATGAGAGCCATTTTTATGTATAAAACATTGACGATTTAAAAAGTGCTTTTCAAAATGTCAATTTTTCCAGAGTCGTAAAAATTAGGCAAAAAATCCTCACGCAATCCTAAAATCTTCTGCCATATGAATAAAAATTGAATTAGCGCTCAAAAGTAGCCAATATTAATGATAATACGTCTATAAAATTTGAGTTCTGTATCTCAAACGATTCCTGAGATATCGTCAAACAACTGAAAAAAAAATTTTTTTTTACACCCTATATCTCGGAAACGGTGCGTTTACAAGGTCATGTTAACAACGGCTTCTTTTCTTATAATGAGCCAATTCTTTGGCTGTATGTAATTCTCTGCATTCTTCATTTGTGACACATGCTTTGAAACAACATGTATATATCATTTTGCAAGTAACAATAATTAGAATTAAAATCATATCTACTGCCATTAATGAATTCAACGTTGGTACGAACACTGCGTTGCAGTTTCGTAACCATACCTATATGTTATTAAAATAAATTAAAGTAAAATAAATTGTTCTTGGCTAAGCAAATAATGTTTGCTTGGCCGTAATAGTAATTAGTTTATGATTACAACAATCTGAGCTTTGCTCCACAACGCCATCTATCAATTTTCCTGACACGTGATTTATTCTGTAATCCATCATTTTCTTTGTTATTATATAAGATGGTTTCCGCATTCTCTTCTGGCTTGATTATGCATGTATGCGATGACTTGGTATACTTCCACACTATCAGCAACAAATTAATCTGATATTAATGTTATAATAGATCTCCAATGGAATAGTTTGTAGGTACAAGCTTTTGAATGCGATGAAATAGTTTCCTTCTCTCTGAATCCAGAGAGCATTGCCATCGACACCGATAGATATCTATGCTAGAAAAAGAGGCAATTTGTTACTGAAACTTGTATAATAGGATAGTAAAGGTAATAAATGTAATACAATGATATAGCATATTAAACAGGTTTAGAAAAACTACTTTTCTTACGAGATTTGTTTATATTATTCTTTAGGATTTTGTGTTAGTTATAAGTTAATTATAAGCAAATAATGACATATAAAAGCATTACTACGAAGCCCTAGAAGGGCCACGTCATGTCTACAAATTCTTTTAAGCTTAGACTTTAATCTCTGAATTCACACTTTAAACTCTAAATTCAGACTTTTATGTCCAAACAGGGCCTTCAATAGTATACTCGCGACAAGAATTCAGACGACTTACGTCATACGATCAAATGATTAATTCATTATATTTTCATCAAAATATTTAAGAAACTGCAACTGATCGTAATAAAACTGTATACTACACTAAAAGTTTGCATTATATATTGCACTAAATTGCAAAAAATTATTGTTTTTAACGCGACCAAACATCGAAAATTACGTTGACAATAAAAACAAATGTGTAACGTCAGCCGTGACGTAAGGCGTCTGAATTCTTGACGCGAGTATATCTACAGTGTAGTGGGTCGCTTTCTGCTTCTAGCTTTATTGATGCCCAGCATTGAGTAATCAGTGAGTACCAAATGTAGACACTACATGCTACGCATCGCGTACTTATATCTTCCGTCGGTAATAACAGAACATGAATAGCCAGGGTTGCTCGTTGTTGGCCTTGCCTGTGGTATACTGATGAGAGCTAACAAGTCGAAATTGATATATGTCTGATGGCACCACTTACAAATAATCGAGGTTATTTGCTATATATAGTCAGGGCATTAGTCCACAGAGTAGTTATTTCCTAAAATTCCGCTTTTAAAAATATGACAATGGTTGGGGCTTTTAATAGTAGATATCCTCAGTATAATGGATTGCTTTCTGCTTGTGACTGTATTCAGGCCCAGCTTTGAGTAGCCAATGACTACTAGATGTGTACACACGTGCTACATCTTGCGTACTCATGTTCTTGCGAGTTATTGGCTTCATTTGTGATATACTGACAAGAACTAATCAGTTCGAAACCAGTACATAAATAGTGGCACCGCTGTCGACTAACTGCGGCTGTTTGCTATAGGCGCAATCAAATATAATCAGGAAATTTGTGTTAACACATCACGGCAATCTAGATCCAGAAATAAAAATAGGTCTAAGGAAATTAAGTGGTCTAAATCATTTCCCAAACAAGTACAAGCACCTTAAATCATCAATGCATTTAAAATTTCATAACAAATATCGTATAGTTTCATTTTTCCCTGTATATTATGTCCTCTAAATCTCACATTTCTATCTAGAAAGCTCTGAGTGAATTGTAAACATGGCCCTTCTAGGGCTTCGTACATTACAAAATTAGAAATTTCAAAAATTTAATAGTAGGTACTTGTGTAGGATTTCCGTAACTTAGTAACCTGACACGACTTTGTTTATTTATATAATAACAATTAAGGTAGTTTATAGTTTATGCAGTTCAGTTCCATTTTTGTGAGTCGAATTGATTATAAGTTATATATATGAGTCATGCTACTGAAAACAATTTAGAAGACATTTTAAATGCTTCTCGACCTCTCGAGAAGTATTTTCGAAATCCTTCAAAATCCAATAAAAAATGCGAAAAGGTCTATGAAATATTTTGGGAAGGGAAGGATAGCAAAAAACGCACTAAGAACTGATGGATATGTAATGCTAACATTTTTTTTTTTTGAGAAGGTAAGCTATTTTTTATACATATTTTAGTGTTTTTGTCACCAAAAGTAAAGCTTTACTTTGACTTATCTGATAGGGAAGCTTATATAACTAACGATATTGTTTCTGAGACAAAATTGTTCTAAACAGGTGTCAAACTGGAACAATAAAACCATAATTTCAATTGAAAAGGCTTGAAGCTTAGTATCTGAAGTACATAGTAACATTTTAAGTACCCAATGAAATAACTGCTAAAGATTATTAACGTATATTATAAAATGCCAAGCCAAAGAATACTATTTTCAAAATTAACCGTTAACTACGCACTTACATTACTTGGTCGAGTGTAAAAACGTAAACGATTATTTTATTCAGACTCAATATGAAAATAAACATGGATGACATTGATGGGAGCTGTTAATTATGCATAACTTAATAAAATTCAATGTCAAACCGAGTACCGGGTACCGGTTGGCTTCAGAACAGGACCGTACTTACAAAATGAGATGGAGATAGAAAAAGAAAGGGACAGAACACGCAGCTAAAATATCTACAAGTCACTAGAGAAAAATAGTTGCTGGCAATTCATACTACGCTTGCCGAACTCGCCAGGAAGGCATTCTCAAATAGTTTTCGAAATAATAGAAAGAAAACAGTGCTTTTTAAAGCCCTACTGTATTTTACAAATAATTTGCAGACACCTGTTACAGGAGCCTTAAGTTTATTTTGGCGAGAAGTGCACGGTGAATCTTAATACATTGGGACTATAAATTTGACTCAGTGTAAAATTTCTGACTTTACTTATGAGTTATCTAAATATACTTCAAAATACTCATGTAGCCTATGGAAGTGTTTTCATAAAAATAGTGACAATAACTGTAGTCACAGAAGCTGTTACTGCGATAACGAATTGTTATTAAATTTTGATGTGCTAAAGGTGAGAAAGCTGTCAATATTTATTGTAGGCTGCAAATACCATTTCGTGAAAAAATAATATATATCCAGAAGCTCCGTATTTTATTGCTTTAAATAATTTCTTGGAAGACTCATGTCAAATTTGCTTTTATGGTGCAAGACCCCCTATTACAATCAATGATTTTGATGATTCAACAAATCGATTAGCTTCTTTGGTACAAAGATTAATATAAACTAGTTGATCTATTAAAATTAAGTGCTTGCGTTCTTATTTTAGTGGAAACTGAACTGAGTTAATGTATAACCCAGTACCGAAAGATTTGTCTCATTAACAGGGGCAGCTAAAATTTTGCAAGAACTTTTTCAAAATGAAGCACATGATTTATTATCCCACATAATTACTAGACGCATTTTGCATGCACCGAGAAAGTAAACATGGATTGGTGTGATGGTGATGGTGGCTGGTATTTTGGGTTCCTTAAGGAGATTTTGGAAAGAAAGAAATTCTATTCGGTTCAAATTCGACTGTTTACTCAATCAAAACCCTTTTTTCTACTTGTATTCGCTAGTAAATGTATAATATTGCGGAGGAAATATATCGAAAAATAACGCTTGTTTTGTTATCTCTTACTGCTATATACATATAATAATATTCATTTTACGTTAGAAGCTTAATTTGTTCCTGAGGTCATGTGGATATTATATACACAGATTTAATTAGCCTTTGAGAAATTGGATGATGATATGTTGCTTAGCAAGCTTCACAATTTTGGTATCAATAATTCTCTTTTACTATGTTTAAATCTTATTTATCACATCGCGTTCCATTTGTGCAATATGGTGCGGTTATAAATCTGATATATTCAATCAAACATCAGGGGTGCCTCAGGGTTCAGTATTGTGACTACTGTTTTTTTATTATTTTTATCAACGATATAGCGCAAAACTTGAATGTCAACTTTTTGAGGTATGCTGATGATGTGAAGATCTAATGCCAATATCAGCTCAGTATTTAACTATAATGGATTCAGCACTGCTTGAATCTGCTTGCCAATAGATGTGATTTCCCTTAAACGTTTCAAAATCTAAAGCAATGTCTTTCTGCCATAAAATGAATTACAGCTTACATGATCAAATGCTAGATAGACCTGAGCATATTAAGCATTTATGTAGTACATTTGACCCAAAATGAACCGTCTCTGCACATTTATACATGAATATGTCACGGAGATTCCAACATTACGTTGCGTATATATACAAGCTTTGTAAGATCCAAGTTGGAGTATGACTCTGTCTTCTTATTATAAAACATTATTAGACAAAGTGCAGAGACGGTTTCTTAAATCGGCAAGTTTTTTTTCTTGAATGGAGTCCATCTAGCTCCTAGATTTTCTGAGAATCTATTACATATTTGGGATGAACAGCCTAATTAGGGGAAAGATTTCGATGTTTGTATAAGGTAGTTAACAAAGATATTGATTACATTAGACTTACATCGCTAGTAAATTACCGCCTTCGTCACCTAAATACTAAATCAAATGTTTTGTCTTTCTCCTTCACACACAAATATGCTGCAGTAGTCTCCCATACATCAAATTGTGGTTAATTATGATAATATGGAGAATAGACTGAACTTATTCAATACTTCTCTAATGAATATTAAAAGAAGGTTCCGTTGCCACAATGCCACAACAGAGGTTTCTTCGACTTGGACCTAACTCTATCACTTACTAACACTTTCTTTTACTACCTGGACTTTATCTTGTAGCTCACTGTTCAATAGATTGGCTGCTCCTTCCATGGCTTCTTTAAATTGTTTCAGTTTGATATTAATTACTGCTTCTATCTTATTATGTTTAATTGTTTCTGTTCCTCATATCTTTTTGACTGTTGTACATTTCCCTTGACAGATTTCTATTTTCTTTTTCAAATTAATATTGCGTTTTCGCTATTCTTCATTTCATGTTGCTTATTCTTCATTTATGTTTTAAATCTTCACATATTTTGTTTTGACTGCTTTTCATTTCTTGATATCGTTCAACATTTTCATTACGTGTATGAATGTTTCCTCCATTTCAACCACTTTTAATCTCGTCACTGGCACTCACTTTTCAACTCCAAACGCCTTTTTTATAGAACGTGGCACTTCTGACAAATATAACTTATATTAACTTTTTAAGCATATCAGTGTACAATAATTTGCAGATTTCGTAAGTTCTGCGACATTTATGTGTTATTTATTTTACTTTTATAAGCTTGAAGGTCACTAACTGAAACAGCAGTCTTAAATAGATAGTTTAGAGGTTTCTTTTTTTTAAATTTGTTTTGGTTGTTCTGTTAATTTGTTGTTAAAGTTTTTGTATATACTGATGTTTATAATATTTATACTATTTTGATATTGTAGATAATTTGTGTTCTCACCGATATTTTTTTGCACTAATTTCTGATTAGCGTTTGTACTATTTGGTAATACTTTTGTTTTACATAGTTTAATTTTTGTGCTACCTATCATCTTGTTTACCTATGTGCATGTTTATTTTGATTGTAACTGCAATATTCATCCTGTAACCGGATTCCTCCCGTTGGGTGAAAATAAATAAATATAATGTATAAAGCTGCAATTTATGAATTTCTGTCGTAACCAAGACAAAGCAGGAGCTCCTCTTTCTTGTATTTTCTACTAGTCTCACGCGATGTGTCTGCATTTCCCAAGCAGTTCGATCACGCGTTCTACTTGCCCCTTTAAAGGAAACCGCATGAATACACAGAAAATTTTCTAATGAAAGGCAACTTGTATATTAATACGTTGAAATCCAGTAAAAGCGTTAATGAGAAAACAAGGCAAACCATAAATTAGCACGCTTTAATAGCGTAAAATGATCATTTAATTACACTTGTAAACAATGCCACGTAATATTGACTCTAAAGGTCTCAAATATGATAGATTTATAGACTAAAATTTCACCTAGTGAAACTGAAGGTATTTGTTTATTGGGTAATTGGTGAATCCCAGCTTTCTTCAACAATTTAGGTAACAGCAACATGAAGTAGTAAACTCTAGTTGTCCTAGAATTGAATATCTGAACAAGGAGACTAAATACTATACTAAAGATAACGATAGAAGACAAATATTCAATTATAAGAATTTCCAATTCCAAAACTCATACTCCGAGATGTTGTGTGATTTCAAGCCCAGACCAAATGAAGGTATACCGTAAATACTGTGCTTTACATCCAGCAGTTACTACAAATCCAAAATTTTTTGTGAAGTATCTCAGGGAAAAATAAGGAATATGTCAAAAGAAATAGCATCTTATCTCAATTTGCCTCATCCGGAAACCAGGGCTTTAGACGTTCTTCCGTCACTCTGTTAGCCGACACAGGGGCCGATATTATCACCATTAAACGACATGGAGGGTGGCAAATAAATTGTTACCATTTTCAGCAGAGCCTACGGAACTAACCAATAATACAACGTGTACAGTAAAATTAAACATTCGGCAGCAGCCTCATTGAACACCCAGAACTAGAAGCTACGACGACAACTAACAGCACTGGATCTGACATAAATTTAATTCACTGCAATATCACTTCAATTTACACGTAGTTCAACATAAATATGCTATATTACTTAAGATGTATATTTTTTAATTAATAAAATCATAAATAAGTTTCGAAAAAAATGACAAATTATTTTGACGTTTGTGTTATTTTCTACAACAAAATAGTTATTTGTATTGTATTTGTATTTGTAAATAGTATTATCCTACTCGGCCTGACGGCCTCGTTGGAAAATTTCGCGTCGCGTGCAATAAACGCTTACTTTTTGTACTTGTTGTATATACTCGCGACAAGAATTCAAACGACTTACGTCATACGAACAAATGAATAATTCATTATATTGTCATCAAAATATTTAAGAAACTGCAACTGATAGTAATGAAACTATATACTACACTAAAAGTTTGCATTATATATTGCACTAAATTGCAAAAAATTATTGTTTTTAACGCAACCAAATATCGAGAATTACGTTGACAATAAAAACAAATGTGTAACGTCAGCCGTGACGTAAGACGTCTGAATTCTTGATGCGAGTATACAATATTTTTTCTACGTTCATGCAAAAACCAAGAAATGTTAATTAGATGACACTAAGTCTAGAAAAATTTGACGTCGATTTGAATGCTTATGTTTGTCATGATGACAAAATGCAGTAGTAGAATGACAGATGAATGCAATAAACATGTTATTGCACTAGTGCAATAAAGAACCACTTAGAACGTAGAAAAAATACTTTGTAGGTAGGTGACAAAAACGACTCACTGAACCGAAAATTTAACGAAAATGTCAACTGTTGATGACAGTAGCACTAATGCAAAATCATTCAGAAATAAAAAAAAATGTTGAATGGCCTGACTGTAATATTTTTGATTGGTAACTAATACTATATTTATTCCTTATTATATTGGACACCATATCGGAACAGAATGTTTGTAGCAGAAGCAAAGGACAATGTGCTGATGATCAAATCCTAAGCAAACACAATTCCAACACAATAGTGACCATTTGGGACGGTTTAACTTTGTATTTACATTAACGGTTCCAGCTACAGAAGTCTTCAAACACTTGACACCACACAGTATTTTTTTATCAATATGTTCCTTTGTAATTACTAACGTGTGTAGCTTATTCTTGAATACACTCGACAGGTGAAAAATCAATAGTTACCTACAGAATTTTACTTAAAAATCTGAAGCAAAACTCTTAAGAACCATTAGACATACCAGGAGGTATTTCTCGAATTTTTTTTATGTAAAACCATAATTTTTCATGATGTGTGTATGTAGAATGACACGCTCTTTCAAATGGCATGGTCAAAATTGGTGATTTCCATTTAAGAAAATTGTCGATGACGTCATATCTTGAACAACGATGACGCCACAAAAATGGGTCGTATGTCAAAAAGTGCCTTTTTAAAAAACAAAATCGACGTGCCAGGGGATTTTTTCGAAAACTTCTCAATTTCAAAAATAATGAATTTATTCGTTACTTTTCGAAAGTACTGTATAATAAATAACTATAAAGTCCTATTTTTAGTTGATTTCAGATATGGATCTGAAGCTTCTTTTTTCACTGGTTCCAACAAGTGTAATAAAAATGTGTGACCAATATGATCATTCAAATCTAAGAATATTATGATTTCCGGCATAGTTATCTATAAAATTTTCTGTATGATGAGTTATTTTATTGAAATCTTAAAAACCAGAGGATACAAAATTAAAATGTGGTGTTTTAACATCGATATAATCTCGTTTAGTCAATTTAAAAACAGCATCAATCACTCAATTTCCTTCAATAAAATTGATATGTGAGGTTCTGTGCATAGTGTCTGCACATTTCTACATATTTTAGTAATCTTCAGGAAGTTTTTCATTAGCCATTGTAGTAGCAGGCCTTATATCCACTTTCTCTACCACATAGACCTCAAGACATTTACGCGTATTTCGTAATAAACGAAATAAACGTTAACGTCGATAATATTATATAGGTATTAGTAATCGAAAAACTTTCAAGGTATATGCATTGTGAAATGCATATCTCGGAGCTTTATCATACACTGTAGAATGTAGGTTACTTGCATACGATAATTCCGAACTACGTACGAGGTACATGCTTTTCTAATTACTGGTTTACCTTTGAAAAGGTTTATTTACTAGGTATTCCGTTATATTCGTACATTGTAAAGTTGTACAGTAAAATATGCAAACATTGTTTATAAAGGAGCAATTACAAAATTTCGTATACTTTGTAGACCATAACTTCTGTATCTAAAAAAATTCTTAAAAGAACTTATAAATACAATGTTTAGTATTCCCCTGAGAAAATTCTACAGGTAAATCATGTACTAAAAAGAGAGAAAAACAAAATTTATTTAAAAAATATAGGTATACAAACGTTTCTTCTTAATTTTTTAAATCTTTTTTAGTTATTAATTATTTTATACATATTTTATAATCTATTTAGATAGATATAATGTACAAATTATCGTTCGACATAAACTACAGTGACATTTTTTTCAAACTCAACCAGTCTCAGGGGCGCATCCAGCATTTTGGTTTGAGGGTAATGGAGAAGTCTTGTAAAAATGTAAACTAATTTTTGTATATGACTCACTTCTAATCAAAATTAAAACAATATAATTAGTTTTTCTTTTTATTATAAAAATTAAATAACAAGCTCTTACGAAGATGAAAAATAATGTAGGTAATATCTCCATAGAAAAATAAATAAATAGTTATTTATGCAACAAGTACAAAAAGTAAGTGTTTATTGCACGCGACGTGAAATTGTCCAACGAGGCCGTCAGGCCGAGTAGGACAACCCGTCGAGTGCAATAAGCACTTTTTGTACGAGTTGCATACAATATTTTTTCTACGTTCATGCAAAAACCAAAAAATGTTATTTAGATGACACTAAATCTAGGAAAATGTGACACCGATTTGAACGTTTATGTTTGTCATGATGACAAAACGCTATTGTAGAGTGACAAAAGAATGCAATAAACAATTTGTTGCACTAGTGCAATAAAGAACCACTTTTTCCACTAAATATAGTTCAATAAAGTTTTGATTTTTGCATGAACGTAGAAAAAAATTATATAATAACAAAAATAAAAAATAATAATGGGAAAGGAATATTTACTCCCGTTCCAACCCCCCTCCCCCCTGGATGCGCCTATGGCCCAATTAGTCCCTTCAATTTGTCACCTTGCATTTCTTCTCAAACGAAAAAAATGGCAAATTCAAGTGAGGCCATTTTTTCAGATTTTTTTTCAAAAAACTGAATATCCCGATGAACTGTTTTCATAATTCGTATTTATTCAAGACAAACTAATTTACTTAACTTAGAAACTGCAAATTTTAACATATATAACTATATTTTTGGAATGAGAAAGATTAGAGAATTTAAATAACAGAAAAATATACAAAGTGTTTGTTTTAAAGCCGGACACTGAAAAATATTTTTTGACTGCCTTAAATTTCAAAAATTAAATACATTTGAGAACAGTTTTTCAGACGTATAGATGTCTCCATTTGTTACCGTTTTTGAGTTGCAGGGCGTTTCCCGATTTTTTGCTAAACCGCTAGTGACCTTTTTCGGTTCCCTTTCAAGATATCTTCAAACCGTTTGAACATTCTACAGCCATTTTTAGTCTATTTTCGGTGAAATTGTATTACGTTTTAAGCAATTGCATATTTTATATTATTTTCAATCATATTTATTATATACTGGACTACATTACATATACTAGAACATGAAATTTATTAAAAATAAAATTAGTTCCCTCTGAATATCAACTCAATTACAAAATATTTGTTGGTTTTTGCATGAACGTAGAAGAAATATTGTATGCAACTCGTACAAAAAGTATTTTTTTACGTTCATACAGAAAACAAAACTTTATTGAATTATATTTAGTAGAAAAAGTGGTTCTTTATTGCACTAGTGCAATAAAATGATTATTGCATTCATCTGTCATTCTACTACAGCGTTTTGTGATCATGACAAACATAAACGTTCAAATCGACGTCACATTTTCCTAGACTTAGTGTCATCTAAATGACATTTTTTGGTTTTTGCATGATCGTAGAAAAAATATTGTATGCAACTCGTACAAAAGTGCTTATTGCACTCGACGTGTTGTCCAATTGACGACCCGAGTGCAATAAACACTTACTGTTTGCACTTGTTGCATAAATAACTATAGCTTTTGTAATATGACTACAACTTGGGTTTTTTTATGAGAAACATCCTGTATTTTATTTCAAAAACTGAAAGGGGGCTAAAAATGTTATTACATTTATTTTTATGCAATTGAATGTATGTCAAAAAAGGGCCTGTAGAATGTTCAAACCGTTTTAAAATATCTTGAAAATAAAACGGAAAAAGGGCGCCAGACGATTTAGCCAAAAATCGAGAAACGCTCTGTAGCTGGAAAACTATTTGTAACTCGACTATTAATAGGAATTGAATTGTGGGAGACGTTAACGATAGGGGCATGGCACAATTTTGCGCGTGTGATAATTCGTACTGTCTGCACGAATTATCACACAGCAGTTAAACCGTCATATTTTACAAAAATGTTGCGGCAAATATGATTACACATGTTGGTAATTTATTCGTAAGTATTAGTTAAATATTAGTGAAAAGTACCACTTTTCTTTAATTCTGTGTCTAAACAAAATTTTTACGGACTAGACAGGAAGCAAGTAACTAACTCTTACTGTTAACCCTTAATAATGTGTGGATTCTAGGGTATCACTTAAACATAACATGTTCCATAAAATGCAGTTTTAAACCTCTGCGCTGGCAGACATACATATAAAACGTGAAAGTAAAGCGGTTAAAATTCCAATTAGATATCAACTCCGTCCAAGAGGACACACCCTGTATATATCACATGCTTTTATCTCTCGGCACCATGCGATTTACAAAACAGCTCAACATTTGATACCTTCACACCGGTTTACATAAATAATAACAACTTTTCCATTCCACATTCCAACAAACCGAACGAGACGCGAAAACGAACCCATTCCGAACTCTTAAAACTATCGAGGATATCACTGCGTATCAGGTAGAGGATAATCAACAAAACCAGGAGTGTGTGCACTTACATTTTTGAGGTAGAACAGTTTTACCATGGACGGCAGGACATGATCTGTCCGCGGTATCAAGTTACCACCCGATCGCACCACAGATTTTCCACTGAGAAAAAAACGCGCGTCCGCGGGCTCTCGATTTGTTTACCTGCACGTACGCAGGTGGAAGTACGAACGACGGATACCAGCGACTCGGCCAGCTCGAAAACAACGAATGAGCAGGTGCGACGGTAACCTGCCAGAGGGAATCTGTGAACTTACTACCTTGAATGACCGACTAGTATCGAAACCTGCTTGATTCTCCATCGAGCTGGCGATGGGGAGAAGGATGCATTCTTTGGGGTGGTACGTCAGGTGGGGGAAACGAGGAACGAGGAAATGCATTTTGACACGGAACGCAGGCACAATACTTTTGCATATCTTGTTCCTTATTGTGCCAGAAGTTTGGCCAAAAACTTAAGTTTAAGGCTACGGTTACAGTGCAAGCGATGGTTTCTGGTGTCTCTAAAATTCGCGCGAATGAAAGCGATTTTATCAGTTTCATTGAAGCATAGGACGCGGAAGGTGTTAAACATTTCGAATTATGGATGTCGAAGAAAAATTTTATCTCCGAGAATTCGGTATTGAGATTATCTGCATTTAATAAGAAAAATAGGCGGTTCTGGGTTAATGAAATATACGCAAATCATCATTTAAGTGAATATTACCAGATTTTTGAAGAGTTAAAGGTGCAACCGATAGTTCTTTGAATATTATCGAATGAGTTATGACACATACTCTTATACAGGCTGTATCACATAAGAGGGCCACTCCCATGTATCTCGCTTAATATGCGAGACACGTCAAAAATCTTTAATTGTTTTTGTTGCATCTTGGAGGCCTTTATGCTCGTAAAAACAAATTTGAGATCCATGGCCAACTTTATGAGTAATAACAAAAAACCTGTAAAGTGCCCAAACTTTAAGGCTGTCTAACTTTTTTATTTTAAGAGATAGAGAAAACTTATTGGTAATAAATTTTGATTGCAAAATTGATACCTTTAACCTGATATAAATAGATTTTTAAAATATCGTATGTGGTTTGTTGCGCCCTCTAGGCGGATAAAAAATGTATTTATTGAAGCAGGCTATGGCCACAAAAAATTGTCTTTATCTTTCGTATTTATTACATTTTTTTTAAATTTTAGTTACCTAAATGTTGCTAATGTAGAACCTGTTTTAAAGACGCCAATTGCAAAAAAAAATAAACAGAATGTACTCTATTTATGCAAAATACAGATTTTCTTATAATATTATTTTATTACATTGTCTGTGTCAAAATAATTTTAAAGACCCAATTGCTTCCATGCATGTGAAAACCAATAAAATCCACAATTTCCGTGATTTATCACGGTTGTGATAGCCCTTACTCTTTTGGTCCCACAATAGCCTTCTATCAAACACCAAGAAAATAAGTTTTTCACTGTCCATTTTGAAAATATCTGATAATTACTGTGAGACAATTGAACAAGACTTAAAACAATCGCATTCAGTTCGCGCGACAAAAACAAACCCGTTTGAACTTCTAGCGAAAAGCAGCGATTAGCGCTACTAATTCGCGTGTACTGTAACCACTTGCATTTGTTTGTGTAGGTTTGATAGTTCGCGCGAACCGTAATTCGCGCGAAATCGCTTGCACTGTAACCTTAGCCTAACTCTACGGTGAATACCATCAGGCGTGATGTCATATCTAACATAATTTTGTAAATTTCATTTCCGTCTTCATGTGGTAAGTGCGATAAGTTTATCAATTTATTTCTAAACGTAACTGATTTGCTTGAAGTGCGTTTTCTTTAAGCAACTCAGTTGAGTTTAGAAATGGACAAACTTATAAGATAAATTCAATCTCGAGTGGTATTTTTTTTAGACTGTTTCACGAACAAAGTGAAAGGTCAAAGAACTTTAAATACGGCAGAATGAGGGAAAGAAATTTATTTATAATAAATTTAATCTTGGGTGGGTACCCCAAAACTGCTCATTTTATAAATAATTTCAAATTAATTATAATTATGACATTTATTATAAATATAAGTAATTTGTTATAATTATTATTTGTTACCTATAACAATAAATAATTTTTTATAAACACGAATAAAATGCATTATTATAAATGGTGCAATTGTATTTTTTTTAATAGTATGACCGTTATTAGATGGATACAATAACAAAAAATAACTGTAACAAATTTAAAATTCTTACTCCTTAACCGTTATTTTTATTATTCCATCCCCCTTGCCCCCCTGCCGGCGCCCTTGGATACAATGTATTGTTGGTATTATTACTTGATGTAGGTACTTAGAGTAGGTACTTCTAAATGTAGTGTGTTCTGATGATGTTCGGCACTAAGATGTAAATACGGTTTTATGTAAACTTTGGTTTTATCGAGTTCGAACTTCCATGTCCAGTAATTTTCATACCATGTCGTTCACTAAAGCCAGATTGTAGTAACTGACTAACTGCAGTGGCACGATTAGAGTTATTTGTTATTTTTAGTGTCTAATCCTATCTTTTCTGCAGGCAGTTTTGTGCAATTTAATATTGTATTAATACCAATAGGGCAATTTTTGTACCAATTATTATATTTATTCCACTTGCCATTCACCATGTAACATGGCAAAATTTGCTTCGTTACCTCTCCAAGCTAGTTCTATTGCAGCTATATGAAAAAACTTCTTTTGGAGTCTTCCTGGCGTGACTTCATCCTATTGTAAGCACATATTTCTATATTCGTCAGAACTCATTTTCCCTTTTTCGCGTACAGCTTGTAGCCGCTCTCGTCTCCTTGAAGATTATATCTTTGAAGGGATCAATATGTCTGATATTCACAAAAATGTTTTTCTTGTATTAATTCTTAAGACACAATTTTGGAAATCTGACTCTGCTGTATATGTTATGGAGCAGGTAATTAATGCGGGCATTATACATTACATAACATTTGGATCTAAGAAAGTGCAAAGTAACCGCTTATATTCCAATAGAAACAGGCGATGAGAGATATGAGGCAGACAAAGATGGAAAATATAAGAGAAGTCATAGGTTTTTTTTAGGTTTATTGGGTTTTTGCCACACTTCTGAAAAAATAAAAATTAATTAAATAAGCCCTTGCGCCAAACGGATCAAACAAGAGTTATTTTTTAAATTAAATTTGCTTAACCAAAAAATCTCGCACTGAAAAAAAGCAGATAAGTAAAAATTAACAAAAATCACATCAGTACGCGGTGTAGAACTAACTACATCTATCGGCCGTTCGCTACTCCATGCCGGACTGAAAATGTCACAGACACGAAGCGTTCTACATGCAGTAGACACCATTGAAAGCTGTCGACCTTTATCGCGATCGGCGAGAAACGATATTTTGCAAACACGGAATTCCAGGAAACAACTACTCTGCGGGCTAATGCCCCGACCAGCATTGCATTACACCTGGAAAACCTATAGCAACAGCTAGAGTCATTCGTCAGACGCCCACCAGACATATACCGGTTTCGAGCTTATTAGCTCTCATCAGTATGCCATAGGTGAGGTATCCGACGAATAATCCTAGCTGCTTTCGTCTGTCTAACCCGACAGAAGGGACCATGAGTACGCGGTGTAGAACTAACTACATCTATCGGCCGTTCGCTACTCCATGCCGGACTGAAAATGTCACAGACACGAAGCGTTCTACATGCAGTAGACACCATTGAAAGCTGTCGACCTTTATCGCGATCGGCGAGAAACGATATTTTGCAAACACGGAATTCCAGGAAACAACTACTCTGCGGGCTAATGCCCCGACCAGCATTGCATTACACCTGGAAAACCTATAGCAACAGCTAGAGTCATTCGTCAGACGCCCACCAGACATATACCGATGAGACACATACTGATGAGAGCTAATAAGCTCGAAACCGGTATATGTCTGGTGGGCGTCTGACGAATGACTCTAGCTGTTGCTATAGGTTTTCCAGGTGTAATGCAATGCTGGTCGGGGCATTAGCCCGCAGAGTAGTTGTTTCCTGGAATTCCGTGTTTGCAAAATATCGTTTCTCGCCGATCGCGATAAAGGTCGACAGCTTTCAATGGTGTCTACTGCATGTAGAACGCTTCGTGTCTGTGACATTTTCAGTCCGGCATGGAGTAGCGAACGGCCGATAGATGTAGTTAGTTCTACACCGCGTACTCATGGTCCCTTCTGTCGGGTTAGACGAAAGCAGCTAGGATTATTCGTCGGATACCTCACCTATGGCATACTGATGAGAGCTAATAAGCTCGAAACCGGTATATGTCTGGTGGGCGTCTGACGAATGACTCTAGCTGTTGCTATAGGTTTTCCAGGTGTAATGCAATGCTGGTCGGGGCATTAGCCCGCAGAGTAGTTGTTTCCTGGAATTCCGTGTTTGCAAAAATCACATCGCTATCGAAAAACTCTCTGTTTTTGCTCGAGGAGTTGTCTTTCTGTTAAAACTAAGTCATTATTTTATGTTCTTGAGGTATAATGTAAAAGTACTATTAATAAGCACCAGTCAAAACTTGAGACAAAAGCATGGGTGAAGATAGGTAATCAAATCTGGGGGGGCTAAAGCCCTGGGTGGACTGTGAGTTGCTTCGGTTCTGAAATGTGTGTGTCGTTTATACATATTTTTTTGGGGAGAGGGGTTAATTCGATTGCTTAACCCCCCTTAACTTCGCCCATGGACAAAAGATATATTTATTAACGCTAGATGTCAAAATAGATTCAAAATTTACTGAAAACTATAACTTTTCTCTATCTAATCTACATAAGAAAAAATATTATGTGTTCGCGTAAGTCTAACTTCTAATAGCTATATAAAAGCTTGCTCATCAATTTACTATTTAAACAGAACCACATGAATCACAGATGAGGACTATGGAACTATACAGGGTGTTAAAAAAAGAGTGTAAAATATTTAAGGAGGTAATAGTATGAACCAAAATAAGCAGAAAAGTCGCAATAAACATGGGTCCGCAAAGTAACGGTTGCGGAGATATGGACTGTTTTATGTTTTTTAGCCGAGGTAGGAATTAGTGGTCCTCTTGTTTTGAGAATCCTTCACGAGCAACTGCTTTATCCATACCATGTGCAACGAGTACAGGCCTTAAATCCAATAAATGATCATCAAACACGTTTGGTTTTTTGCCGCTGGTTTCTACGTCATGATGTTGAAGAGCCTCGTTTTCTTGCAAACATTCTTTTTACTGATAAGACCAGGTTCACAAGAAATGAAGACAATACACATATTTGGGCCGACGAAAATCCTCATGCTCTAATAGAATCTGGACATCAAGCACGTGTTTCATTAAACATTTGGATGGGTATTGTAGGTGACAGGTTTCTAGGTCCTGTTGTTTTACCAAACCGATTAACAGGAGCTGCTTACCTCAACTTTCTGCAAAACAGACTGTATGAGTTTTTGAAAGATATTCCTTTGAATCAGAGGCAATAAATGTGGTTCCAGCATGATGGTGCTCCAGCTCATTTTTCCATGGCCGTTAGATAGCATTTACACCAAACCTTTCCACATAAATGGGTAGGAAGGGCCGGGCCAGTTTTATGGTCTCCAAGATCGCCTGATCTGAACCCTCTAGATTTCTTTGTTTGGGGATATTTGAAGACATTAGTGTATGGTACTCCTGTAAATAGCTGGAAGAGCTGGAGCTCCGGATTAATCAAAAGTGTCAAGAAATCCAAACCAAGGAGGGTGTTCTCGAAAGAGTTCGAATATAGTTGAGACGAAGATGTCGTGCCTGCTTGGAAATGGACGGAGGACACTTTGAACATCTTCTGTAATTTTGTTTTTTGTTTGTTAAAAGCTTCTTTTGTCGGTTTATTCCTAATAAAATAAAATGTTTGAAAAACGAATAGTGGTCCATATCTCCGCAACCGTTACTTTGCGGACCCATGTTTATTAAGACTTTTCTGCTTATTTTGGATCATACTATTACCTCCTGAAATATTTTACACTCTTATTTTAACACCCTGTAGATTACGTTGTCCACTTCTTAATACACTTTCCTCTTCTGATTTTTAACAGAACATTTATTATTACCCAATATTTTTTTCCTGGAAGATGAGCGATATTACAGCTTTGTAACCGAAGAAAATTAAATTACTGTTTCAATTAGACAATGACACAAGATGTAAGACTGCTAAAAACATCTTTGAAATATTAATTTCCCCAACTCGCAAATCTCGAAGAACCAAAAAAGATAGTAAGTAAACAAAATAATCGACCTTTTCTACTCTTCACCAAGACATATTTCCACCGAAGCGCAAAAAGCAAAACGACGTCAAAGATATAAAAGCCGGATAACGAAGAGCACAATATTCAATAGCTGCCCAAAAGTGGTCTGCACGGTGAGCGGAAAGGAGGGTAAAAAATACCAGTTATATGGAGATAAGGTGGAGTACCTGTGGAATGTCGTGGGGCCCGCGGCGCTCCACTGGGGGCATTAATAAGTGACCCGGCAGACAGATACGCGGCTGCGGTCGAGAGTCGAATCTTAACCTTGAGACAGGGTCGGATTCAGCTTGAATTGCAGTGCAGATTTTTACACGAATAGGCCCGCTTACAAGCTCGGTTTTTCTCAGAGTTTTGGAGCGTACGCATCAATCGCTAATGCCAAATATGTGCGTCTATATTCTCTGTAAGACAGGCCAGGAGCGCGTTCTCGTCTCGCGTGCTTGGACTGCATAATTTTCATTATCATGTTTATGCTTACTATAGTCAGCGGTCGAAATTGTAGAGAGTGACTAATCGTTGGCTTGTAGACTAGCGTGACGGGCGAAGCGTGCGGGGAGCAACATTTCATAGGTGTACTAAATTTAAATGCGATCAGATATAAAAAATATACAAAAATGACAAAAATAATTGCATTGCAATAATTGAGTAGAAACAGCGTTAAATAATAAAAATAATAAGAATATTTCATAATATAAAGTTTTTGTCTTGTATTACCCAAGGTCGAAAATAATAGAGTGACTAATTCACAACAAGAATTGAGTACGAAAGATATGGGTGGTATGATTACCTAAGCGTGCCACTTGAGAAGAGTTAAAGCACACGAAATTATCAAAAATAAGTTTACGTCGGCTGAACCTAGCACATTAACAATTTACTTTAAATGTGCCACCTGTGTTATCCTCTCTACAAATTAGAATGCCGTCCTTTTAGATTGCCCACCATCACCCACTTACACCTACCTGATGCGCACTCCGCGAATATTACACTTAAGTCTTGTCCTCATGGACGCGAAATTCACGGATTCATGCACAAATTTTGCAACTTCTGTTTTAATTATTTATGGCAGAAAAATCTCAACTTTTATTATTATTATTCGATTTTTTTTGTCTAAAACTCATTTTAAAAATACAATCTTCCTTCCGCGAGTTTCCATCACTTTTCGTTTCACAGTTGTACTTCTTTACCACTTTTTTATTTGAACACATATGCTATTCACGTACAATTTTATTAATAAAATACATATAACATCACTTACACTCATATTTTGACCTCGCGCTCTAAACTCTTCATACAAGTCATCATCCGATATTCCTCACTAATAAAATTACATTCATAATTAAATTAACGAAAGATATACCAGAAATTTTGCCCGCCCGAACGATAGACCCGCCTATCATAGCGCTGGAAATGAAACAGTTGGATCCGACAATTCGTCGCCGCCAATCAAAAGCAGCAGCGCATGCGTAGTAACTGCAGCGCATACGTAGCAGAAGCTGTGTAATCGGGTATGCTCTCAGAGATATGCGGCACACGATGTTGTAGGAAAAATATACGGGCTGCATGTATATTTCTTTGTGTTGACTGCTATAAATTGTGAGCAGGTTTATAACACTCTACACTCTCAGTCACTCTCTACAATTTCGGCCGCTGACTATATTCTCGATTTAAAAAAAATTGAAATGCTTATTTAAACCGGAAAAAAATATTAACATATTAAGTTTCAACATAAAAAATATTTAATATTGAAATTACAAAACTCGAACGAATCAAAATAAACCATTAACATTTCATTACACAAACAGAGAAATAAAATAAAATACTCACTAGGTTAAATTATCACAGCCACACAAAAAAAAAGTTCTGTGCCCGAGCTCTGACCTATGGTTCCCCATGTATTTTTGGCTCCCGAAACCGATCCCGGGGTCGGTATAGCCCAGACGTTCCATATTTGCGCGCTACGGTCAAAAAAATGACTAAAATTTGGCCATTACCTGGAAATAAGCGCAAAGCTTTATCTTCGTGCCATTGAAGGGTCCAAACATGAATTAGTTGTTGACGTAGGAAGTATTGTAGCTCCTTTCTTTCTTTTTCTAAATTTTTTAATTTTATTTTTTTCAATTTTTTTACTTTTATTTTTTTTATTTTTCTTTATTTTTTTAATTTTTCTTAATTATTTTTTTATTTTTATTTATTTTTGTTTATTTTTTTTTGTCTAGTCACTGTGCAATGCTACATGAAGACAATCCTCTTAAATCAATTCGATCCTGAATACGGTGAAATCATATGATTTTTTCTAGCAATTTGAAATTTTTTAGGACCAATTTTCTGCCAATTCGTGACTCTGAAGTGACAATTGGGATGTGCGAGGTCCTATCCAACAACTGATTCATGTTTGGCACGGAGATAAAGCTTTGCGCTTATTTCCAGGTAATGGCCAAAATTTGGCCATTTTTTGACCCTACCGTGCAAATATGGAACGTCTGGGCTATACCGACTGAGCGGTACGAACAGAGTTAATAGTGTGTAATAGAGACTCGTGAACAGAAAAACTTTGAATACGGTTCGCCAATTTAATTGTTACGATCAACTGTTTAATTGTTTATAATTGTAGTTATTTTGTTCGGTGTGAGGTACATAATAAGTCAATTTAAGGTTTTTTAAGTGAAATATGTCTACAGAAAAGAGAAATAACGAACGAACATCGAGTTTATAATGACCATTGGGAATCGAAATATTTAATCACAAAAAACAATAATAAACTTCGGTGCATTGTTTGTATGCAAGTACTATCAGTTTCTAAATAATATAATATGAAACGACATTACACTACATTACAAGAGAAAGTGTTTTAGCAGTAGGTATGCAGGGATAGTCAGGCTGCACTCAGGGCCCTTAGCTCTCCGAGGACGAGATCTAGTCGTGTTCAAGCGTGTGGAGAAGCCCTGGAGTCCCTGGCCAGACAAAGGGAGGTGGAGTTGATCTGGGTTCCTGGCCATTCCCCGGTAATGAGACGGCTGACTTGTAAGCTCGTGTCTCGGATTTGGGGCACCTTGCCAGGGACCCGAACCCTTTTGGGAATTACACGAGGTAGTATAAATAGTGCCCTCTAGGACGATGTGGCTGCTGAGCCTTAGTCGAAGATCCCTGAATCAAATGGTGGGGGTCCTGACAGGCCACTGCGGACTCAGAAGGCATTTGAATTTGATAGACATAGAGAATAGTCCCTTATGTCCGGAATGTGGAGGGGGGAAGGAGACCCCTATCCATTTTCTAGGATATTGTGCGACCCTTGGAAGACTAAGATATAGGATCTTTGGCACCGAGGAGCTGCAAAAGGAAGAGATGAGGGGCCTACCATGGACCAAGATCCTGGCGTTCATTAGGACGTCGGGTAGGTTCGAGGAAAGCCGAGGGCGAATAGTGGAGAGGTGATGGGATGCTAGGGTAGGCAAAAAGGGCCCACGGGTGGCCTAATTGCCAGGCTGAGGCCGCCCGTGAAAAAAAACTTTCAAAACAAAACATTAGGTTTGTTCCAACACCGATCACGAACTAGTTTGAAACTGTCAGAAATGTTCGTCCAACTACTTCTTGAGTTACATTCACTGAAAACATATTCACAACATAACTGGTCGCATATTTCTAACGGTTTGAAACCAATCCCAAACTGACCCAATATCAACTGTCTTTTGATAGACTGTATTGTTCAGCTCTGTGGAAAGGTCTTACGTCCGATGAATATCATGAAAATCGTTGGTTAAATAACTAATATAAAAGAGGGTGATTGTGCTTTAACTCACAGAAAGTTTCGTGATTTTTTGGCGGAAGTAAATGCTACATATGGGGACATCGATATTTGTTGGTTAATCGCCGAAAACTCTTTAACTTTTCTTCGCTCTACACAAGGAGATTCCGTTTTACTTAAAAAATAAGTCTAATGCCCTTATTATCACATAAAGTAATTGAAAAGAGCTTCAGGTCTTCAAAATGGCAATATGTGACACAAAGAGAAAGTCAAAGTCCTAATATTTTATTTATAAAAAAGGACTAACAGATTTCTTGATTTATTTAACCTTATACGTTATAGAAAATAATAATTTAACTTTCAGTGATGGTAATGTGATATATATTACCCTAGATGAGTACACGGGCGTTTTGGGGGTCCAAGACAATTACAAACAATTGACATCGATCTCATCACGGCATTCAAACATGTAGATGATGTTATTAATGTCTTACAACTCCTGAGAAACAACACTGACGCCGAATATCTTCATCTCTATGAAGACGCAAAGGTTTTACTGGAAGAAAATGGTGGTATACTGTATACTGCGAATGCCACGCGTCGTCGGAAGACAATTAAATAGACCAAACATTCCTGCATTGGATGTATGCACGTATTACAAAATTAATTTGTTCATTCCATTTCTTGATCATACAATTCAACAATTGGTTGAAAGGTTTACCAAACATCGTAAAGTAGTATCAGCATTATCTGGTGTGCTACCTTCAAATTTTACTGCCAGTTCTGAAATTGAAGAAGCAATTTTCATGTACTCGTCGCTGCTTCCCGAAATCAACATATCAGTGGTTAAAGCAGAACTTGAAGTATGGAAAACAGTGATGACAAGTATCTCGCCTACCCCAAAATTTAGTTTGGAATGCCTAGATATGTGCGATAAAAACCTTTATCCTAATATTTACACATTACTACAAATCTTGGCTACCATTCCTGTATCCACTGCTACCCCAGAGAGGTCTTTCTCCAGGCTAAGGAGACTGAAAAACTATCTACGAAACACTACAAGTGGAAACAGACTTAATGGTTTGGCTCTCATGAACATTCACTATGGAACAGAAATTCATGCAGATGAAGTAGTGGATATATTTAAAAGAAAAAGCCGAAGATTTCTTCTTTAATGGTTTTAGTTTTAGCGCAGAGGAACGAAATTAATTTAACCATTTCATTTAAAGTTAAGAACTTTCTTTATAAATACCTATGTCGTAATTTTTCCGATGAATATATAGATATTAAATTTCATGCAAGTATATTTTTGTTGTCTTATTTACTTCAATTTATATTTGACAGAACCAAGCATAGACATATCTCATAAATTTACCAATAATGCATTTTTTAAATACAATTAAAATCTAAAATTAGCAGTAACCCCTCTTATTGCCTAATTTAGGAAGTATAGTCTATAAGCATATTATATAGTAGTAGTCGTTAGTAGTATAGTAGTAGTAGTAGTATAGTTAGTAGTCGTATACAGTGCTTTCGAAAAGTAACGAATAAATTCATTATTTTTGAAATTGAAATGTTTTCGAAAAAATCCCCTGGCACGTCGATTTTGTTTTTAAAATAGGCACTTTTTGACATTCGCCCACATTTGTGACGTCATCGTTGCTCGAGATATGACGTCATCGACAATTTTTTTTAATACCAACCTCCAATTTTGACCATGCCATTTGAAAGAGCGTGTCGTTCTACATACATACATCATGAAAAATTATGGTGTTACATAACAAAAATTTCAAGAAAATAATGTTTGAAGATTCTAAAATTTAATTTTCACAATACTAAAAATGATAATGATTATGTAAAAAATCGACTAAATTAAATATTCAAATTGTGCATCGTTGGTTGCCTGACAGTAGCCAAGACGATTAATAAATTCTTTTTGGACATTATCAATAACTTCAGGAGGTATACGATGTATCTCGTGACGAATTCTTGCTTTTAAATCTTCTAAATTAACCGGTCTAGTAAATAGATTTTGAATATATCATATTATCGCTCACCGTCCGTAACTAGCTTAACTTTAAAAATAATTAACATCATATAGGTTTGTTCTCTATTTTTTAATGCCACCTATGAATTTTACCAATCCCCTGACAAACATTTAATTTATTAAATATAATTTAACAAAACAGTCTATTTAAAAATTACTAAAATATACATCAGTTATAGTGCAGTCGACAGCACTGATTTATACTCATGAGTGCAGTGACTGAATAGCTATCCACAAACTAGATAAAAGTACCGCATATGAGTAACTATTTATTTAGTCGTATGAAAGTACCTGCCTAAGATGGCTTTATTAGGTTTGTTCAAGGTGCAATCACCAATCAGGGACTATTTGAGACTGTCAAAAATGTTCGACCAACTACTTTACTTCTTGCATAAAGTTTACTGCAAACACATTCATAACATATCAGGATCAGGAAACCAGAGATTATAAATAGGAAACTAATCCGTCCGATTCCGACGTCCGACGTCCGAGTGGTAATCCTCGTTTGTCGTTTGAACAAATTTATTAACATTGTCTTAGTGCTGGTGCTGCCATCTATCAGCGTTAGGAGTAAAATTAATAGTTATCTACTACATGACGCCACTGTATGCAGTCATATGACTTTTGAATACGTATAAGACTAAAAAATCAATAATTTGAGAAAGCAAAACGAATGTTATTTAAAGAGAACTTACATTTAACTATTTGTTGTAACAAAAATGGTTGAATGTATGTGTGTCTTTATGAATTTTCCATGACACATGCATTATCATAAAATAGTCTTATTAAAAATAATTTAATGGGTCAACAATTGTTTGCGTATGAAAAATAAAACTAATAATGCGGTAGTAAACCGTCAGAGGGAGTCACATATAACTCGCCATTTCTTAGCCACAGCATTTCAAAATCTTCTAACGTATAGCAACCGAAGAGCATACTTACCTGGCGTAGGGGTTACCGTGATCAACAAGGCGGTTCCCCCAGGGTGAGGCCCTTCCATTGCACTACGGTCGGGCTGACCCCTGCGATTATCCCTAATGCGGATAACTCGGGCGCGTAATTTTTGGTAGTCGGGACTGCGTACGCGCTGTCCCGGTGCAAAGTAATTTAAACATAATTTTTATATATCTATTTGATCCTGACTCCTGAGTCGGACTGCAACCTGCAACCATGTTACCACTTACCATCAGATAACACTAACAGGAACAAATAGAGAAGTAATAGGTAGGTACCCATTATTATTATTAATGTGTGATACTGTTGCGTTGCGTTGCGTATTTCTTTATCTTTCAGTTCATGATGCTTACTAATTACTATTACCATAGATAGACTAAATGCTACTACCCTATTACTACCAGTATTACCACAGTCTGTTACCATTGGTAGTTGGTATTGGTTTATATAAGCCATAAACAAAAACAAGTCCTTTTTGTGATATAAGCTACGCTACCTACATAAACTCGATGCTATTTTACTTATTTTGCTTATTTTGTTAGATACTTTTAATTTTTAATATAAAGCAACAAATTCGCTACGAAATTATATTTATTAATCGTTTTCCTTTACCTATTATTAAGTTCACGAGCCGCCACTGAATTTGCAATCTCTAGCAAAAATGTCAAAATCTAACTTTACTACCCACAAAACAACTTCGCAACTAATATCACAAAATATACCTATAACTAGGCTAGTACAGTAATTTTAGTTCAGTAATCTGTGAACTAGGCTAATATTGAAAGTAATCATAACAAGCCCGAAAGAGAAGAAAACATTACTTTTTATTCTTGCTCTTTTCTACATTGTTTTTTTTTTATAAACCTGCCTACAACAATAAAATAGTAGAATAAAGCATGTCTCTAAATTGAAGCATCGTCGGAATCAAAAGGGGACGCGGTTTAGAAGACGATATTGAAGTTTTAGTCGTTTTAGTATTTAAGTTTTGAGTGATGGCACGTTTGCTGTATAGTATCGTATATACGACAAGTAATAACCTACTTCGAAATCTTATTCAGAAAATTATAGTCTAAGAGCCAGTGGCCGGCAACCTATAAGTAAATGATTATACCTGAAATTTTGCACAGTGAGTCTCTTATACCTATCATTCATGATGTGGGGACTCGCTAAGCCCGGCGAGGCCGACTCAAGAGTTACTCAGGTGCGAGAAGTATGAAAATGTAATCAACTTCGTTATTAAATTAACAAAGCTGCCGTTTGAAAATTTTAAAATATACAATTATTATTATATAAAAATAACAAAGGCAGACGATTACCGTGCTTCTAAGATCATGGCAGACACTTGTGGAATTGGCAAAAATTATAAATTTCAAAAGTATTTGATTAAATCTGATTTTTGACATTAAAGAACTGTCAGAAATGTCAAGCATTGTAATCGACACCACCAAATCTCAGAACCTGTGGCAGAAATAGAGGTTATTTGTTACTTATATCATTTTTATATAAAAGCTGCTAAATATAATAAATAATAAAAATAAATGCCTAATTTGTCAGATCTGAAATTTTAAAATTTTCAAACAGCAGTTTTGTTAATTTAATAACGAAGTTGATTACATTTTCATACCTCTCGCACCTGAGTAACAGTTTGGTCGGCCTCGCCGGGCTTAGCGAGTCATCACCTCATGAATGATAGGTATAAGAGACTCACTGTGCAAAATTTCAGGTATAATCATTTACTTATAGGTAGCCGGCCACTGGCTCTTAGACTATTAAGTTTGATGAAGATAATCTCTAGGAATGAAAATGTCAAACACAAAACTAATAATAAATGTCAATTTGTAGAAAAGAGAAAGTGGCAATTAGTGAGAGAAATTAGTTCCCAACATCAACATAGATTTTATGTCTGGTTCCAAAAGATTTAAGTCAGGAAAAATAAAAACGAATTTTTATGTTCAGAACTTACATTTTTAATTTTGACATTTGATTGAGCTCCAAATCGTGCAACTTTATTACAATATAGTTGTTCTTGACAGTTTCCCAGATCACAAATGGTCACAGGATGTCTAGGACACAGAATAAACCTTTATTCTGTGTCTAGGAATAGGAAATAGGCGATCTTTTGGATTTGGGTAGATTTGATGAAAATAACTAGCTAGCTAATACGCTCAGAGCTCAGACAAACATTTTTGCTGCTTTCCATTTGCCACAATACTTTCCTTTTGCAATAATGAAGTAAGCCAAACTGAGAATTTTTACCTCTCCCCTTACCGATGCAGCACAACCTATTGAGCTTGGCTTGTAGATGAGAAATTTGGCTTATGCCCCTCGGTCATATACTTAAGACTTATGCTGCATTCACAAGTTATTTTTATTAAGTTCTGTCAATTTTGTGACTTTTTAAAAATGAGATTATTATTAAACCAATTTATTTTTAAAAGTTAAATTTTTTTCAAAAACTACATGCGAGCGCTGACATCTGACTTCAGATTCGTGATCAGCACCCTCGAAAATTGGGGTCGGATTTTTTTGTTAAAATTAGAGATTTTTAAGCTGTTGTAAATAATTACCATTTTTTAGACATTCTAAACTTTGAGATTATCAACAAAGAATGTTCGCTTCGCCATTGCACAGTATACTAAGCAATCAGTACGGAATCTTAGACAATTTATGAATGAAATACGTCTGGCAGTTTTTAAATACCCCCACTCTAGAAAAAGTCGCCAAGAATATGGCGGATTCCACAGAACATACGAAAAATAGCTAATAATTTGGCGTAACCAAAGTTGTTTCGTAGTTATAATACTTTGCATTAATTCTTAATTAACTGTTGTAATCCAGTGTAGTTTCATATAAATTGAGGTATTGATTGAGATAGTAATAACTGTCAGTCGCCAACAACATGGCGGATTTTTGGAAGACGCGGGAAAGTTGAGTTTACCTACTGATTGCTTAGTATACTGTGCGCCATTGTTTCGCCGATTTATGTTCCTTTTACATGATGAGCTAAACTGAGTGACTTAAATAATCTTATCTCATTTCATACTCACCTCACAAGTATAAGGAAAGTACTATTTTTTATATAAACTGATGACAGAGCCTCCCTTCACGCCGAGTTATTGCAAATTGTCATTTTGCAATTAAATATATATTTTTTCCGGAAAATGATTTTTGATTTAATAATCAAATGTCTTTGTACCTATTAAAAATTAAGATTTCTTTAATGTTTTATTATGAATTAAATCTTTTCTAAGTAATTAAAATGTTTTCCTATGCTGCCTTCATAAATTCTTGTTGACATGCATTGACTGACAAAAGTTTTGAAAATCTTGATTTGCTAAATGCAAATAATACTTAAAATTCTCCTTTTTGTTTTTTTTAGTTGATTGTCAGCAGTTTACATATAATCCAAATAAAAATTATCTGATTTAAATTTTTTATCGGAATGAAATGTATCTTTGATTTAAATATTTTTTTAAAAGATTTATGATAGCTCTGCTTAGGACTATATGACTCGGCTTTGACTAACCTCTTAATTACAAACCATTTAAGAAAATGTATCAAGAAATGGGACAGAGAGAGCGAGTGCACTTTTTCAAATGCCCATTACGGTTTTTTAGCTATTATTGATGAATTAAATTGAAAATAGGGACTTTCAGGACCATATTGTAAAATTACATACTTCTTAAGGACTTTGTCAAAAATAAAGACCAAGTCCTTAAAAAGGAACTAACTGAGAGTCCTTGCGGGAGATAATATTTATGAATATTTTTGAGGAAGCTAATTCCATTTTTGGGAAGGATAAGTGCTGCAAAGTATTTATTTAAAGGCCTGTCTTTTCAATGCTCTCCCATAAGAGTGTAAATATAAAAATATTATAATATTAAAATTATTTAATTTTTGATGTAATGTGTGTGTGTGTGATATTTATATTTTTTTTAATAGCAATGCTAAATAAAATTATTATTATTATATTATTATTATTACTTACATAAAAAAAAACTATAATTTTCACTTCAATCTGACTAAATTAAAGGCGATCCTATTCATGACATTTTTATTAACACAATGTACATTATACACATCGTAGGGCGTTAAAACAATAAAACGAAAAATTCCCGCTACCCTACACTGGACTACTTAAAAACAAACACTAATACTACATAAAAATGGAATTGTTCATCATATTTATTTGCTATTTACAATTTTTTTGAACAATATGTAACAATTTCTCAAGTTTTCTTTAGATACAATTATGGAATCATTTAAATGTGCACTTAACTATTGGTAGCATGCAATTAGAATAATTTATACACAGCAAATTGTGCAGAGAAATGCGTAATACTTAATCGGTGAACTTTCTGTTGACGTTGCGTCCGAACAATGCCGTACGGATCTGTGGCACCAGCTGTTGCGAAATGAGGTCCAAACGAGCCTCCAAAGTATTGTTGATCTTGATTTTATTCCTCTGGGCCAGAAGATCGATTCCACCAGTGGTCTCCTGAGACAAGTGGGATTCATCGTCGATTTTCAAGACTATTTCCTTACCGGTGGCATCTTTGTACTTGGTAGTTATGACGGGCAGCACGGACTTTACCAAATCCCTATCTTGAGGCCTGACCCTAACAGTCACTTCCTTTTCAAACAACTGAAATAAATACATGTCAAATATTGTTATACACAATGGATCGTTAATAATGGGCCATAGAGCAGGGGAGACATTGTTATAAAATATGAAGCTAAATATGTCTCAGTAAAATGTTGCTGTGGAAAAAAATACAGGGTGTCAAATTTTCTTTTTTAATAACATAATAAAGAGAGATCAAAAAAGTTAGAATAACAGTCAAACATATTTTTTCAATGTAAGGAAATCTGTTACTATCAAGAGAATTAGAAAATGCATGGAAATTAGTAAATTTGAGTTTTTTTTCCAAAGTTACTCTGAATATTCATAAAATAAGATAATCAATTCATTTTTTGTATCATAATACTGATTTCCTGAAAATAAATTTCAATAGTATTTTTGAATTTTACAATTCCCACCATTTTCAAAAAAACTGCCCAAACATTTGTCTGCCCACACCGTTGGGTGGGAATTATCAAGTTCTGCAAAGTGTACCTTTTGTTATGTAAAAATGACAGTCGGATAAAATTTTGTAGTCAACCAACTCGGAACGTTTTGTCAAACAACAATAAGAAAGAAATTCATTATAAGGCATTGGCACTTTGGCGTCCTCTAAAGCCAAACCTGATTTACTACATAAATTATGATAATTTTTTTAAAAAATATTTCTCTACCAAATTCGGTGACAATTGGTTGAACAATACTCGAGTTATTACAAAAAAAGGAAATAATAATTTAAACTGACACCCTGTATCTTTTTTCACAGCAACATTTTACTAGCAAATGCTAAATGTACTTTTTAGGAGTAGAAACATAGAAATCATAAAATATATAGAACGGAGAATGCCAAAAAGAGATACCGAAAATAGTCAACCTATGCAGAAAATGCGAGTGTGGTAATATTACAGTAACTTAGCTTTTATGGGTTGATTTTACTGACGAGGTAGCTTCACATCAATGGGCGGAAATTTCAAAATATAAAAATTTTGCGACCAATTCGTAGAAACGTATGTTTTCGGTCCAATTACAAACATTCCGTTTTGGTTTCAATAGTACGCTGGGATTAAAATGCAGTATAACCAACAGTTTACATTAAGTTTTCCCTAGATGGCTGCTTTAAGCTCCTACATAGTCTGACTATTTTTCAGTGCCTAATGTAAAGGCTTCTGGCGTTCTATATATTTTATGATTTCTATGAGTAGAAACCATCCCTAATTTGGTAAAACCAGTTCATGATGAAAAAATCCCTAGTATAATTTTTTTCTAGTTGTTTATAGTTTTGTACGCATCATGCTCTTTCGATACCCATTGTTAGTTTTGATGTACGATCCCCAGTGAATCCAATGGTGTTAATTGAGACTTTTATATAAAATAATTTTGGATGTATTTATTTACATTTAAAAAAATCAAAAAAAAATTAAAACATATTTGCAAAATATAGAGTTTATATTTTAATTATAAGGCGCTGCCAATAAAATAATTTTCAACCCACTATTACCTTTATATAGGGATGTTTCTTACAGATAAAGGTAAAATTCACGTTAAGCACAAAACCATGCTTTTCAAGCTAAAAAAATTGTACAGAAAGGTTTTCGTGGGTGTTTATTTAATTTTTTCCATTAAAAATGATGTAGTACAACCCTTATTTAAGGGTAGCAAATCCGTACAAGAGAAAAATTTCTATCTAGTAGAAATTTGTGTTTTAGTACATGTGAATTTTGCCCTTATTCGTAAGAAACACCCTTGAATAAGAGTTATACTGAATTGAAAATTATTTAATGGACAGTACCTAATAATTTGAATATGTTCTCGTAAAAAATGTAAACCCAAATTTTTTTTATAGTAAAGTCCCAATGTAAGAGCCCTATTGGATTCACGGGGGGTCACAGGTCAAAACTAACATCGAAAATCAAAAGAGCATGGTTCGAACAAAACTGTAAATGCAGCTAGAGAAAAAGTAACTCGCGCTATAGTGCTGTTCATTTAAAAATTATGATTTATTA